>OX465089.1:92316888-93753604 GCA_949987675.1 Chymomyza fuscimana | reverse complement strand
TAGCTATATTTTGTAAAATAAAGCTAAACACTGTGTATAAGAGCATATCTTCGTATATATGAGATAAGCAAGATAAAAAACGCATATCTCTTAAGATAACTACAACTATCTTCATAAAGAATATTCTTTCTGCTTGTAATATGAGCTGCAGTCTTATCTTTCCAGATGCCTTCATTTTGCCGCAAACATTTTTAATTGTAAGCAAATCCAGAAGAAACCCGATTGGGAAACCATGTGGGGCTTATAAGTGTTAAAACTAGACAAAACTAGAAAGAAAATATAACATTATGTACACACTGGCAGCTATTGCCGCTTTTTACAACTTTGTCTTGGGCAGAAAAGCTGAATTTTCGTAGTGCCACTTTCTTTTGGCCACTAATGTATTTTTTCATCGATACACAACTTTGTGCACTAGGGCTGTTCTTTCAGAATGATTTTTTTGCTGCTAGCAGAAGATTCTTTTATTTAAGAATTTGAGGGTTATATCTGTATTTCTATCAAAATAATATTTCACTTGGAACTTGAGAAGTTAATAAATGTTTAAGCCTACCGTGTTATCTTTCAAGATTCTTTCATTTTGACGCAAACCATTTGGGAATATTAAAATAATTTTTTTCTTCGAAATAGCGAAAAGTGTGTGATTTTGTATCAAGAAGGTGTACGACAGTGGAATGTGCTGCAAAGCTGAGGGTTTTGGGCGTACTTAAGGGAAAAGGTTTGTGGTACTAGAGGTATGGGCAATTCTTTATAAAAAAAAAGTCGACAATTTTTGGTTATAAGGTTCACATTTCACAACATTTCGGGGGTACATATTCAAAGCTTATTTCGCTTTAAGAGCTTGAGAGCCTTGCTTTTTTGAGAATGAAGCTAGCGACGCCGTTACCAACAATTCGGACAAATATCATTGGATTTTAAGTTATTATTATAATATATTTTCTTCCCATTGGATGGTATTGACTAGGCTGTTGTTTATTTCTAACAAGATTAAAAGCGCTCATCAAAAATCGTCTAAAATCTTGTCGTGGAAATTTAATTTGTCAAAGGGTTCTATAGGTTACAAGGGAAAAGGAAACATTAAACCCCTCTCTTCCTCTCCACCACCACCCTACATAATTATTATAACTTCAAGACACTTCGTTACTAAACAAATCAAAAATAAAGTTATTAGGTGAAGAAGTTCGAATTAAATACAATATAAATCTCTTTCGAAATTTTTAATAGATTTAAAAAATTTTTATTAACAAGTTGTATAATATGCCAATTGTTTAGTTTGCAATAAAATCTATTTTCAATTATTAAATAATGGTAAGTTTTAATATCTCCTGAAGAACATTTCGGAACAGTATTATTCGCGATCCAAAAAAAAAAACACCCTTTATGTTATTTTTAGTTGTTTGCAAAGCTACATACATATCACAATAAATAATAGGTAACGAAATTGAAAACAACATTTGGGGTGGTCAAGACTCACGCACCATAGTAATTTCGAGGCATTTTTGGACCCGTCACGATCGTTCAAAGACATAAAATAGGACGCGTGCGCAATGTGCGTGATGCCCATTTATTCGCTCATTACCGCTGATAAAGAAACTAAGCCAAAGCAAATTATAAACTTCCCATTGCTTTGAATGGATTGTTTTTAAAAGTCAATGAACTACATGTGCTACAGATATCTGTTTATTTTGGATTTAACATATTGTACTTTTTAATCGGCGGCAGACACAGATGTCTAAGATGCTACGGTTATTTTTAGCTTTGGCGTAAAGAAGGAAGTTGTTCTTTCGAAAATAAAATAAATAAAAATGTGTAATAAAAAAAATTTTCACAGGAGATAGTAGAAGTCAGGTTTTTATGCGCTTTGTGAGAATTATTCTTAATTTTAGAGAATATTTCTTAGTGTTGTTAGATAACGCAGGTGAGCATTACGGAGAAATTCTTGCAGAGTTTTGAAATTCCAGTTGTTTTTTCTGTACTTGTTCCGACATAAACCCTTTTCAGGGTTTTTGTCGATTTCTCTGGTTCTTTGAAATTTTTTGAGGTATTTGGAAACATTTCGAAGTCTACTTAACAGACAACGCAAAAAAAAAGTGATCGCAAATATGAGAGCAAGTCACAATATCGATCATATATTAAAAGAGCTATTCAATTCTTGGTTCATTTCTCTGGTTCTCTGAACTTTTTTGAAGTATTTGGGGACATTTCGAAGTCTTTAATAACAGATAGAAACAAACAATGATCGCAAATATGAGAGCAAGTCACAATATATCATATATTAAAAGAGCTATCTAATTCTTGGTTCAGTTCTCTGGTACTTGAACTTTTTTGAAGTATTTGGGGACATTTCGAAGTCTTTAATAACAGGCAGAAACAAACAATGATCGCAAATATGAGAGCAAGTCACAATATATAATATATTAAAAGAGCTATCCAATTTTTGGTTCATTTCTCTGGTTCTTTGAACTTTTTTGAAGTATTTGGGGACATTTCGAAGTCGAATTAAAAGACATCGCAATAAACAGTGCTCGCAAATATGAGAACAAGTTCAATATATCATATATTAAAAGGGCTATCCAAAAATACATATAAATTTTTGTTTTTTGTTTATACCAAAAATTAAGTACTGACGCTTATTCTTACACCTTGATGCCTCGCGTCCTTAGTCGGGCACTTCTGCAAATTGCTTAAAAATTAATAAAATGCTTAATATAGCCTGAAGCTTAGTTTTCCAAGTACTCTCATAAAAGCTGGATTAAACTAGCTTTCATATTTACTTTTTCTTATTCCGACGGGTTCCTGCTTTAGCGCAGCAAGGGCGTGTTCCCGCAAATTAAAGTGCTTGAGTAATTAATTGAAACTAATAATTTACTCAATAAATTGGTATGAACACACTCGCAAGACAGTGGGTCCATTTGACTACACACGCCACCAGCAATTACTGTGAATATGCGGGTCGTTTCGGAGTTTGCCATGGATACAGATAAACACAAATGTTTTAAATTTAAGAGCGCAAAGTGGACACGCTTATGAATAAACTTTTATTCAAGTGGCTGGGTCTTTGCAAGGGCGATTGTGTAAATGTGAAAGTAGCAGCAAATGGAAGAGGCAACTTGCAACTTGTGTTCCCATGTGCAACTCTCAATTAACGTCAACTTTGTTGTCGTCATCATAGTCATCATTATCATCTTCGTCTTAGAAACCTGCCCCACTTCATCGACCTACAATCAAGGCACTGGCTTTGTTCTACTACTGTCAGTTGCAAGACATTTTGTTTATGCCTGGGCGTGCACGTACTTGTGCAGCTACTAACCCCTGGTCTCCTGTTTGCCCATTGAGTCAGCCACAAACTGAACTTAGCTTGATTCGTCATCGCTGGCAGCACCATGTGAATGAAAAATCTAGCTAACTCCTTGCACAACAGTTCTTGACTGGTCGTCATGTGTGAGTGTTTACGAGTATCTGCTGAATGCGTTCTTTATTCGCACGTTAAAAGCCATTGCAACGTAGTCGACGACGAGTTTGACTTGGTCGCTGCTGTTGTCGCTTGATGATTGCATCTAATTGGCTTTGTTGCTTCGTTAACTTGGCTTACATGGCACGCTATAAATTAAACACTGCCCCACGGGTCTCTTCTGTCAGTATTTATTGCCTGCTCGCTCCATATTTCCTTTTGCATGTCGCAAAGTTACTTATAATCAAGAAATTAATAATCGCATCATATGATGCGACTGAGAGCTAAAAAATGAGACTGAGCCAGAGACTGGAACTGGGACTGGGACTACGACTGTGACGTCGGATACGACTGCTCAGTTAATTGCTTCTGACTTGAGGCGTAAATGATAAGCGGTCTCGAGGTGTTTCCTCGTGGGTGAGCGAAGAAGAGTTCATTGCCATCAGTTGTGCTTTGTTGTTTGTTGATTTTGTCTGTTAGTGGTTGGTACGGAGAAGTAACTACCCTTTTCGGTACCACTTGTGACAATACTCTGCATAACTTTTTGAGAATTCTTAAGCTTGTAGGAGGGGACAGCCAGAGGGTGGGTTCAACATTCTATAGGAAAGAAATGTGATCCAGAGCTCTCCGCCTGGCTCCAATCTTCCCCCAAATGTTTTATAGATCTGACGAATCACAAGTCGCTGCTATTTCCTCTGGAGCTTATTATATTTCAGAAGTTTACAAGAGATGCACATTACTTATACGCAATTCTTGATATCTGCTCTATTGTCTCAATAAAAGAAACTTGAGGTACAAAACATATTATGAAGTTGCACAACGATAAAACTCCCAACTCATTTTAACGCAGTTAGTTGCATACAAAAGTACTAACATTTCAACACGGGAGACAAATATCCCAATCGTAATTACGAAATTTTTTTAAAATCTGACTTACTGCATTCACAAAGGGTAAAAGTAGAGTGAAATTAAATTACTAAAAAAAATAGGTACTTAAAACAAATTAAAAGTAAAACAAAAAAAAAGTTCTTATACTTAAAAAAATTGTTGATATCCATGCTAAAAAAAAAGCTGCGTCTTAAGGCAATCATTTATTAAACATGTTGTGAATTATAAGTACCAATAAGTGAAATAATACATTTCTTGCTTGCACCAATAGGCGACTTAAATTAGATGTGAATTAAAAGCATAAAAAAAAAAATGCCTGCACGTACACCATACAATCTAACCCCTTGGCGCAAGTAGCTTTTTGAGTAAAATGTTTGAAGAGTAGCCCAATGTCTTGCATAGCTACTACGAACTCAAACGTTTTTTTTCAATATAAAAAAATACTCCAATTATCGAAGCAATAGCTTCACACGTATCTTAAGAAACTCGCTAATTAATATGCGAAAAAAAACACACCAGATTGTACGATACAATACCTGATACAGCGATTCAGGTCTATTTCTTGCCAAATTCAACGCCCCCAAACAAAGCTGCTTAGAAATAACTAAGCCAAGCGGCAAATCCAAATATACAAACTACAATATAGATACAAAAGCAGGTGCTTGTTACACATTCAAGTTGATTAAGACCGTTTTCTTGCCCAACTTCCGAAAGCTATTAATGTTTCCAAAAATAAATTAATAAAAACATTTGGAGCTCTAAAGCGCTTTACTAAATTCAGTCTATAAGTTTGTAAATGGGATTAAATCGCTTTTAAATTTGTTGGGTTAATAGGAAAAGAGACACGTTTTTTTAAGTATCTACAAAGCTGTTATAGCTGTTCTTAGTATACTTCAATAGTGCAATGAGTACAGTTGTAAGATCATTCTAAATTTATCCACATTATGTTATGTTGACGTTGTTGGAGAAGATGGTGTTTTATTTTTCGTTGACAAGCTTTTATTAGCTTCACCTGCACGTAATAGAATCTTTTAACGTGATTTTCACCAACTTCTACAAGTCTTAGTGATCGAACAATTTACACGCGTATTACATGACATTTAAGCGTCTTAAACTACTTCTAGAAAATGATGCTGTCGATTAATTTTCGATTGAGAAAGCATTCAGAATTTACCCAACGAATAATCAAGTAGTGTAATGTATTAAAAACCAGTTTAGTTGATAAAAATTGTGACTCTTTTGCCTGATTTTATTAATAAAGTAGAAGATCTTCCTAAAATATTGAAATTCTGTATGGGAATTAATAATAATATAATAAATATGTAATGTAAATTGTGGGTTGCTTGATATTGATTATCATAAACATATCATTAGAAGCTTCTCGTAAAAATATAGTTATTATGTAAATATAGTAAAGCGCACCCCATGCTTTTATTTTTAAATAATGAAGATCATTAAGGCGAGTTGGCAAACTTTCTTCGTTTGTTGAAAAAAAATATATGTAATTGCTGCACAGACAATCGCGGTTAAAGCTTATCGATATTGCCCATCGTATTGAATTATATCGATGTAGAAAAGAAAGTAAAAATCATGAACTAAGAGAGTTGTCTTGGGAACCTAGACAGTCAGCGTCGTCTGCACATTTTTGAAAAGCTTATTAAACTAATATATTAAGCTACTTGAAATACTTGAAAAGTAATTAAACGTTATTTTCCGCATAATTTGTTATAATTTTTCTTTACCCGTAATGCTTCTATCAATAGAAACATTAACCTAATTGTAGGGTCCAAAGTCGTCTGCAAAGCGTTTTAATACCCTAAGTTTAACCATAGACGCTTTAGAGTATTTTCTTCATCATTTTAAAATATGCACAAATAGAAAGTTCTTCTGGGTGGCGCTGCTTTTTAAAGCCAAATGATATAAAAGTATATTTTATAAACACTAAAAAAAAGTAACGACTTTGGTAAACGGTATAATCAATACAAAAAAAAACTTTTAAAAACAAATATAAATATAAATCTTGTTAAATTTGTTTGCTATCAAGCCTTAACATCTTGAAATTCAAAATAACATTTTAAAGCTAAGCGCATTAAAAAATTTATTACCACTTATTAAAAACACACAAATATCTTAAATATTTATTATAACATTTGCTTAAAACCTATAAATATAAGTTTTCATCGTCATAAAAAAGTGTCACCCACATACAACAAAAACATGTTCGAACCATCTATAAGCAGTTCTACCCCCACACAGATACTAATGTAAACTGAGCCAAAGCTACTACTATACCGGGAACTTGTTTTTAACCTTTTTTTTCTTTAGAGGTTTCATTTCATGAATGGAAGTTATCAACTTGCGGTCTGTTGACTCTTTTTGGCATGTGTCGATTTTTACTACAGTTTACTACGTCGTAAGACAATACAGCGCCATCGAAGAATACGATGACAAAAAAAAAAAAGAAGTAAAGAAAACAAATGGTCACGAATGGATAAAGCTTAAATGACTGGCCTTAAAAAACGTACAACTAAAGAGACCAACCAACCGAGCTGTAAGCTGTATAAAGTTGCTCAGACACATTGGCCCAAATAAGTATCGAATGCAATCTACAAAATGAGAGTAGTACAATGAGTAGAGACAAACTTTGAATTACGAATCTCAGTTCTACTAAAATGATGTTGTTCATCGTTGTGGTTATGCTTATACAAACCCTACTCCGGTTTTTAGGCTTCATCAGCGATTGCGACAATTTCCCATCGGTTTTTGAAAATTCACTACTGAATTACTTGCCAAAGAATAGAAAAAAAGGAAAGGAACTTCACGACTATTATGACGAACAAAAAATGAATTGGATCACAGTGGAGGAGATACATCCTATGAAAAGCCGTATACTAAGGCAGGTCCTGCCTAGGAGTCTAAAACGCAACTGTCAGACAATCTACATATCTATCACATCTATATACACAACAGCCAGCATGTAATATAAGTCGACTTAGTCAGGAAAGACAGAGGCATCACAATACTGTCAGGCAGCTAAGCCGCGATAAAAGTTTAACTCAAAATTGGTTAAGGAAACCAGAGTCAAACTTAACCATTTAGGACAATGCAATGAAGTAACCCATAGTTGGGTTCCAGAACTTAAAAAAACTACCGTGAACGAAGCAGCTGATGAGCTGAACAGGAACAGTGCTGTAAAGTCTTTTGTGGCATCGGCATACTCACCCAGAAATAGCTGCTAAGAGAAGAGCAGAGATCCAAATGAAAATTAGACTGGATCGGTACGGCTGGGCTACGGCAAGCGAACTAACTGCTCGGTTCCTATAATTCAAATTGGTTGAAGGAAATCTTTCAACTTAGGATACTAACTGGATTACTTAAGGGAGACTGGAAAGACCTAAGCAAAATGGGCATCGTGGATTCTAACAACTGTAGGTTCTGTAGGATTAAGGAGGAGTCTTCCCAACAAGTACTGACTGAGCGTGACGATCTTGCCAAAAGAAGGGCTTCCTTTTTGGTTACAGAACCCGATGCATGATATAACTCGACTAGAAACAACCCAAATAATCAAGTTTTTCTCGTATATTGGACTTGTTAAGGAGCTCGAGGGCTAAAAGGCAGCACAATTGATTCTTAGTGTCGCAGTGCAGCATTCCCAACTATATTATTATTATGAATTCCCAAGGAACTTTCCGAGCGAATTTTAAAACTTCAGAGAGCTTTTTAAACCTTTATGGAGCTGTTACAATTAAAATAAGCTTTATTTAAACACTAACCCATAGTTATGAGTTTTCCACCAACATGTAATATCTTCACTTATGATTTCTGAATTTGAGTGTATATGAAAAATAAAAAAAAATACCCGAATCGGATAAACTAAAAAAATATTTTTCATATATAAAAAATTGGATAAGTCGAGATAGTCGCGACAGGGAAAACGTTGAGGATTTAGGGCGTTACCAAGACAAATAATTTGGAAGGCGGTTTTTCAACAAAGAGGTGAACATTGTTTTGTTTACCAGGCTACCATTAGATTACTTACAAAATTGAATGGAAATTTGTATGGAAACTACTGTCAGGTATAGTGCACGAAAACATGCCTAAAGTCAAACGCCTCAAATTGTTTCTGTACATCCATTAAGTTATAACAAGTCTTAAACTGTCAGTTTCCAAAAATCAACTAAAAATTCGTTGAAAAGCTTTGAAACAAAACCAACCCAAAAATGAGGAAGGTAACACCAAGTGTAATTTAAAAAGTGAAATGTATAGCTCTACAACATATCTTATGTTCCAAGACCGAAGACCCATAAAAAGAAATGGTTTTGGTTTACATTTTACTCACTCTTTTCAAGTGCTTAGTACACAAAAACAATTGGCACGTGCCCGAAGCAACAACAACAACAACAACAAAACAAACAAATCAATTTAACTGTAAAGCCCACACTTATTACTCATACGCCCCGTATGACCAGTCTACCTGATATACCTTAAACACATGAAGTGCACTTTGGAGTGCAATCGGAAGCTATGTACGCCCCAAAAGCAGACATTTTAATTAAAAAATGTATTTGACGTGTAGCTTTTAATGGCCTTTAACGTATTCCAACAAAAATTGGAAAATAAAGTTGTTTTTTTAAGTACGGCATATACTTCTGTGTGGGAGCCAGAGGAATGTAGTTTAGCAGTCAAACAACTCGTAATGATTAATCTAACTGGGGTATTGACTATGTACATAGAGTCAAATTGCTTTTAATTGGCAAGATAACGTAAAAAAGATTTATTTATCTTATAAGACATAAGCTACATAATTTATCCCTATCGAAAATTAAATAAATTAAAAAAAAATCTAGAGGTATTTTGAGAGTCTACGTTGATGCCATGTTTACACTAAAGAAATATATATACAATTCTTACTTTTTTGTATAATAAGGCCTACGTATGCACGTAAGATGATGCCATCAGGTTCACTAGATGGCGCCAGCAGTAATAAAGGCTGTTCTGTTTTGCAGCCGCAATCAAAACTAATTTGCAAGCTTATTTTTAACAGCGTAAAAAATGCCTGGTAGAACATTATCTGCTTATTGTTCAAAACTTTGTTATTTTAAAAGCTATTCTTCAACAGCTGCTCTGAAGCTTCATTGAACACTAGTTCTGTACCATCTAGCAAATGATCATCTTGGTTGGCCGCCAAAGTTTCGACATCTATAGACAAATTTTATTTTGCGAAAGACTCGAAAGTGGAATACGATATATACGAACTAAGTTAATAATAATAATATAAGTGAGGAATGCTGCACTGCGACCCGTAGGATCTATTGTGCTCCCTTCTAGCCCAAGAGCTTCTCAACTAGCCCATTATCTGCAACAAACTTAATTATTTGAGATGGTACCAGTCGGGTAATGTCATATATCGATACTCTATGCCCGCTGAGAAGGGATGTCCTTCTTCTGGCAAGGTCGTCACACTCTCAAGTATATGTAGGGAGGTTTCCTTCTCAATTTCAAGTTCACGATACCAATAGTACTCAGTTGTTTCCTGAGTCTGCAATGTCCCTTCAGTAGCCCAGCTAGTAACCTAAGGGAATTGTTGCCCAGTTGGGATATTTTCTTGAACCTATTTAAGTTATAGGAGCAGAGGAGTTACTTGGCTTTCCAGTTCATTTCTCGTCTGGACCTTTCCTCTTCTCTTAGCAGCTGTCTAGTGGTGTATCTAGGTTAACTGTGTATAATTTTTTTAATTGCAGGCTCTTGGCTCGAAGAGCCTCATAAGCCAACTCTAACACCAGCCTTTGCCTTTGGTGCAAAATTGAGATTATTTTGATTTGGAAGCGGGATGATTCAAGTTCTGATTAATACAGCTAGGATTGGCTTATGTAGTTAAAAGTATTTACCTACAAAACTGAAGCTCATGTGTACCCACCTTTGCTGCCTTTTAGTATGCTGCTGGGAGTAGTAACTGTAGCACAACCCAAGGTGGCTGCATTGCCATTAGCATTGATATTGTTGCTGTTACTCAAAGTTGCCACATGGTTAGAGTTGTTGCTGTTGTTGTTTGTGTGTGGCATAAATTGATTCTGTGCAGACATTTGACTATTGACAGACGACGTGCCGCCCAATGATGCGACATCTTCTCGTGAGGCATGCACTGCAGCAGCTGACTTTTTGCCAATTGCTGACGTCATCGTGGCTGCTGTTGCCGCGTTCTGTGTATTCTGTGCAACCAAAGAGTTGCCATTTGAGTTGCCGGCAATGTCGTTGCAGCTATGGTGGCTGTTGTTGTTAGTGTTGCCGCCGCTGTCATGGCAATTGAATTTCTTGTTGTGGCTACTTCCGTTGGCAAGGTTAGAATTTAGATTCGAGTTTCCGTTAAATGTTGCAAAACTGGTTGATGTTGTTGCTGCTGCGGTGTCTATTGGCCCAGCTGTTGCTGATGCCGCCGCTGCTGCTTGTGCTGCTGGTGTTGTTGTTGCAGTTGTTGTTGGCGCTGCAACAGGATGTTGGTGGGAATTATTTAGCATGCTAGGCAACGGCGCCAAGTGTGGCAGTTGTTGTTGTTGCGCCTGTTGCTGCTGCTGCTGCTGCGGCTGTTGTTGTTGTTGATAAAAGTGATTATTAAAATTTTGGTGTTGTTGTTGTTGTTGATGTTGTTGCTGCTGCTGCTGCTGTTGCAATAAATAATCACTGGCCACCGCTGTTGTTGGCAAAGTTGTTGCTGTTGGTGTTGCTGCCGCTGCTGAACTCATGTCCAAGCTTGTCGGCGGCGCTGTGTTGCCCGAAACGATCTTAGTCAATGTGCCGCTTCTGGTGGCAGTTGCTGACGCTGCAGCAATGTTGCCGCCTGTTGTTGTTGTTGCTGTTAATATTGGCATTGCCGACACGTTTCAACGCCTTGGACCGCTCTCCCTCCCTTTTCTGTAGATCCCTCTTAGCTCTTCGTACTTAGTATATCTCTTGTTATTATAATAAATTAATTTGCTTGCTTCATCACTTTAGCTTAAAACTACAATTACTAGCAATTGCTTGCCATTGCATTTGTTGCTTTCTCGCAGTTTTATTCTTCAACTGCTTTTTCTTTTACTTCGTCTTTGCTTAACTCATTTGCATTTTTTGCTCACGTTTTATTTCAACTCGTTTATCTTCAAGATACTACTACAAGTACTATTAAGAATATCTCGTTGTGGCGTTACTTAATACTTTTGCAAGACCGTTTTGTATAATTTTTTGTTTGTTTTCGTTATTTATGTGCCTTATACCCTCTTCAATTTGCACACTCTTTCATTACTCTTTGCCATTGAGCTGTAGCATATCATCATGTCGGTTTTTTTTTTTTTTTTGTATGTGCGGGGTCTTGAGACTGCAAAAAGAAAAACAACAATAAATAAACGTTTAAATTAGTATTGTATTATTATTTGATGAAAATTACTAAAGACTTGCATAAGAAACTTGTTTGCTGTAGTAAACTTGCGAATAGATTGTAGGTATAAAAAACCTCAAGGACGAAAATTAGTTAACAATTTTATTTGCAAATTTCCGTTCATTAAAAAAGTTATCTATAACTTATTGTTTTGGTAGACATATCTCATAATCGAATTCATATTTTTTTACATGAAAGACACAATTTTGAAAATTTTATATTTTATACCAAAAATATTCCGACAGAAAGGTCTCACCATGAACGAAAAATTAAAATTTAAGCTAAACATTTATATAAAGTGTGGGCCATCTGTTAATATGGTTGTTAAACACTCATAATTCGAAATAAAATGCAATTAATAAACAAACCAACAGCTGTCCCACCCTATATATTTAAAATTTATTAAATTAAATAGTTTAAGCTTTCCTCACAGCTAATTTTGTAAGATGACTATGAAATCTGGCTACGAAGCTAAAAGTTCATAAATTAATCAGATTTCTTCTTTTTATTACTTTTTATCATTATTTATTTTACTTCACTTTTCAACAAGTGCTATTAAGGTGATTAATATTGAATAAAATAAATAATAATAAATTTGTAAAATAAATAAAATTTGTTACAGTGCTTGGGAGCACCAAAAAACTTCCTAGTGACATTTTTTTTGACAATTAGTCCTATGGAGACCATATGGTATATAGCCTATATCCTATATGTGAATTTTGAAAAAAACAGTGCTTGGCATCTCTAAAATTCTTTCAAACGATAAAGTTACAACGACATACTACAACTTTTATTATTTTTGGTGTGCTCTTTATTACCTCTATGGGAGCTACTTGATTCATTTGCTTTTCTCATCGAATTCACGAGCATAAAATGTGATCACTCCTAAGATTGAACAAAGCGGGATCATTTTCGAATTTGGAAATATTATTTCTGGCAAATTGGCCTAAAATTCGACTTAATGCTGTTGTGTTGAAATCGCTGCGATTTCACGAATTAACCCATTCGCTGTTGATTTAAATACTGGAAAAGTTAAGCAAAACAAAATTCAGCTTTGAGTTTTAACTCGTAACTTGCCTTTAGCTCAGACCAGAGATTTTTCAAATGTAACAGTTAAGCTAGTCCTAAGACTAATCTTGGGGGGATGGGCTAAGATAAGTATGGTAAAGCTACTGATCGTATTCAACACGGAGAATGCTAGTGCGATCCTAGTGCATATCTCAGTCAAGTTGACACACGACCTGCGCGTGGTCGCCCTGGATCACTTCAAAACATACGTGAGTAGTGAACTCAACTTCTGAAGTTTTGCGACGGACTAGAAAGCCACCTTGTAAAATCCCCTTTGGCATGAAAAGATTAATGAATATTATATTAAATTTGTTATAAAATAAAAAAAATTGTAAGCTAACAAAAAAGTCGTTGCTGTTGGGTTGGAATAGATAGAACAACAAATATTCGTTCGGAATTTTGAGCAAAATCTATCGTGGATTACGAAAACGATTTTTCGCACTGTATTTTACAATTACATTTTTAAAACGATCATTCCTATGACAGCTTTATAGTATCTTACTCCATTACCGATTTATGAGCTCCAAGATCAACAGATCATTTTGTTAGATGATCTGTCAATCTTCTTCTGCTTGATAAGCAAAACATAACATTAAAAGCCTTGAACCCTTATGATTACAGAGTATAAACAGTAACTGCTTTAGTATAAAATTTTCTAATGCCTTTCTATTACGTGAGCGAAAACCAACAAATTAGCTATATCTTATAAAGTTTTCTCCACCAACCCAAACAAATAAAAAAAAGTGAAACAAAACGCAAAATTATTGCACTGTTATTAACAAAGAAATGTGAAAATTGTTCACTTAAACTTGTTGCAACAATAAAACTTGCAACTTTAAACCGAGAAAGTTTTCCAAGTTGAGCCCCTGACAACTTTGACTAATGTTACAAATGTCGCCCAACTGCAACTTACCAGACATATGACAAACTGACTTTACTGATACTGACAGACAGACCAAAAACTGACTCACTGATGATCACTGTCAAGAGCAATTATCGTGTCTGCCAGAAGAGAGCTTCGAGGTAAAGTCTGCATTATTATGGTTTGATGGGAATTCTGCGGTTGGCCAAAACATTTAAAGACAATGGAATTTCAACTTAATGATAAAAGGCCTTGAAACAACACAATATAGATGCAGGTCTTAAAAGAAGCGATCATGTTTGCAAGGGATTTACAAACTTTTTTAAAATTTAAATTTTGCATTCTGATTGGGTTACAGAACAGGCTGGATTAGTCTATATCTTAAAACAAATTTAGAAGAATGGCATGGAAAACCAACTTTGATCTCAAGACATCGCGACGTTAAGTTCTGAGACTATTTGAACTCCCGCCCTTTTAAAATATTATATTGCGATTATTTCTGATATGCAAGATCAGACTCTAATGTTGTTTGGCATAAATCTAAATTTTTTCCCGCATTTACCCATAAAAACTAAAGCTGTAGCTTTGAGATTGTAGAAAATACGGCGCTTTGAAATTTTTTTGTGGAAGGAAGGGAGAGTGGCAGAAGAAAAATAAATAAACTTGAACCAGCCAGAATCAAGTATGGAGTCCTAGCTCTTATAGTCTCCAAGATCCAAGCGTTCATACAAACTCCTGTTCATATTAAAGGTAACTTCGACGGTTTTCGGTATATCCTTCTCTATAATACATATATATGACTAAATATATCCCCTTTCATAAAGGTGCAGGGTATAATAAACGGTGTCCGAAGCTAGTATACGCTGCACCAATTTTTCCAAAAAAAAAAATATCCACCAGATATGTAACATTCTATATACGCTTCTTATGAAAAGGGGATCTTCTAAACATATATATAAAGATGACGATCAAGGCTTAGCCCAAGCAGTAGTAGCCAAAGGTCTGAAATATTAGATGAAGTTCTGTTTATGGTGTAGTTTAGCACTAGAAAGATTTTTGAAAAATCCGCCCACAAGTGAAGGAAATGGCGTGTAAAATCTTTGGAGAGAAAACTTTTTTTTAATCAAATCGATTTACTCCTAGACAAATGGGCTCTATTTGTGTATTTAAGAATATATATTTCCAGCTTTTTAGATGACTTGTCCACTAAGAGTTGGAATTGGAGGGACATATATTTCATATGTATGGGGGCAGTCTATTTTATAGTCTTGTCGGCTTGATTGTGTATATCATATAGAAAGTAATGAATAGGCGCATTCGCCGTTTTAAGATATTTGGCCACAAAGGGAGTTATTGGGCCCTATAGCTACTTTTTATCAAATGGACAGGAAGCTTGCCATATCTTTGTACGGTGTATGGGGATTAAAAAAAAAAAAAACAAAAAAAAAAAACAATATTTGATTGGGGTCACGCAATCTCTTTCATACTATTGATTTGAAACTCGGTTTGTGTGCATACAATGGGGATGGTTGAGAAGTTGTTTTCACCATTTTGATGTGACAGGATATTGGGAACTAGGATTACATTACTGTTCGGTCACAAAGTGTGTATATTGGAGGTGATTTTTTTTATTTATATGGGGCTATGCTTACTTATCATGATATCGATCAGCCAAACTGGTAAGAGCTAAAGGGACTCCTTCTATAGCTCTTTTGATGTCCAAAAACTAGGTGGTCATAGGGATAGACTAACGCACATGGTCCAAGCGGCAATTGAGTCGTTGCTGTTCAGTTTGGTATGAAAAACTTATGTTCTGCTAATCCAACAAATCAGGCCTTTGAGTACAGGGTATAAAAATATTCTCGAAATTAAAATTTTTTACAAATTTGAATAATGGCGACTTCTGGCGCAACTTTAGATGCTTCTTGTTAAACCATAATAATGGTCTTTACCACGAAACCAATTCAGCAACTTAAAAAAAAAAAGAATGGTATTGGCCTAATTTTTAATTTTTAGGCACAGTCGAAAAAGTTCAACAGACGCCAAATGACTAATCAACTAGTGACCAAAAACAGCTGAAAACCCGCACGTTTTGTTGCTGTTTGGGCCACATATACAAAGAGACGAAACCAAAAACGTATTCTTTCGAATCAAACGTGAGTTCCCTCGAAATAAGCAAACGTTGACTCATATCATTGCTAAGCCTCAACAAAACAAAAAATCATGAATAAGATGTGAATAAAAAATAAGTAAAAGAGAGCAAAAAAGAGGCAGCAATACGATTAAATTCCTCATGCGAAAAATTTACTCCAATCCAAAAAAAAATAAGAAAGCAAAAAAAAATATATGTAATATCAAAAAAAAAAACGTAAAAAAGTGGAGAGTCAAACAACACAACACGCTATAGAAAACTGCGGCAACAATCAGCAGTCAAGAATGCCAGCAGAAACAAGTTTTCAGAGCATGCCACCAGATCGACCAGTCAGACATGATGCCACAGACAAATACTAAAGGTAACCCCATACACAGACACAAACACGCGCGCGCACACATAGATACATACTTGTGGCAACTGCACTTGCCACGAAACTCTATTGTGGCAACAAAAATGCCATGACTGTGGAAAAACGAGTCACCACCAATACAGCCGGAGCACGTAAGGCCCGCGGTCAAGAGGCGGCACACTCGCACGCTTGCCACTCGCTCTTTTGGCCACCACTTAGCTTGCCACCAAACCAACCGATCACCAGACTAAGCAACCAACCAACCAGCCAGCTAACCACCTGTCGCACTTTCATGCCACCAAATCGACCAAGCCACCGTATTATAGGCAAAAGCGAAAAGCGCACGAACCGTAAGCTGCAATATATTGGAAAAAAAAAAAACAAGAAAAGCAAAAAAAAAGGCGCGCTCACTTATGCGGGCAACTTTCAACTGCAACTTGCAGCAAAATTGCAGCTTACAACAAAAACAACAAGTAAATATAATAATAATCACAACAGCAGTAGCTAAATATAAAAATAAAAATTTCACTTGAGGGGTGAAATTTATCATCACTTTTTATTATGGTCTGTGGTGACAAACTTGGCACACTGTGTTGTTGTTCTGCTTAGACCTGTTGGCAGAGGTCTGCTAACGGGAGGGATTTCCCCCGACACAGAAATTCTCTTAAGCAGCCAATATTGTCTCTCTATGAAAAAAGTAATATAAATTCTTTGAAAAAAGGAAATTCTTCAAGAGTCAAAAGCGGACCCTACTACTCTCTCGGCGGCCCTGGATTTATACACATATAAATATGCATAAGTACGAAATGACATTGGATATTTGACATTGAATTTAACATTTAATTTTCACAAATTAAATAACCTTACTTATCGCAAGTTTTCTTTCAAAACTAGGCGGTTACGCCCCCTGCGTACCTTCTATATTGATTTCGAGACATTCCTTTATTTCCACAGTGTACGACGGATGTTTGTCCGCTCGAATTCGCTGCTGAGTCTAATTGGTATCCAGGCATCACCACAAAGAGGTCATTGCCACTACTAAGTGGACTTTAGATTTATCTTTAGAACACCTACATGTTCCAATAGTATCCCCAAAAAGTAGTATAGTCCATATGATTCATACGATTTTCAAAATTGTGGCATACTATTTTCAAAAACAAAAAATTCCGGGTTTAAGCATTGAAATTCTGCTGCGGGAAATGGCGCAAGAACTTTTGGTATACAGTCCCTTGCCATATTATTAGATCAATGCTGCAGATTTACTTTTTCAAAATGCTTCTTACTTTATTATTATTATTATTATAAATTATTATTTTGATTTATTATAAGTTTTTGAAAACCTAGCTGTTCCATCAAATGAAAAAATTGCTCACGAAACCAGAAAAGCCTTTTTTATGCGTGATGGAGGACTGTTGTACATTTTTAGTTAAAAAAAAAGTAGATATTCTCGACTGGCCTATCGAGAACGTCTGGAAGTTTTTGAAATCTGCAGTTAGGATGAAATCCCTACAACCAAGCAAGAGTTAATAAAGAACCTTACTGCTACTTGGAAATACAACCTAGAAATGCCTCGTCACATACAAGCTGTGTTGGCTGCAAAAGGTGGTCACACAAAATACTGATTTTATGTAAAAAATAATATTTTTACCTTTTTTTGGTGTTTTAATATAAAATTGCCCTGTAAATGCCTACTTACATGTTATAAGTAAGGAAAGCTTCAGTTTTAAGCATGGATCTAAAAATATGCCAAGGGACTGTAATTTACGCTCTACACCTCATGAATTTTACAAGGTGGCGCGAGTTCGATTGCGCAAAAACTGGTTCAATTTTTGTATGGTAGCTTTATAAAATAGTGCATCAATTTTGATCATACTTCACACAAATGTTTAGTCTAAAACAAAACACAATTAATATAAATGTGATCTAAATTGGTCCACTATCTCATATAGCTACTATACAAAATTTAAACTGAGCTCTATTTTCCAGAGAGAAGCGAATTAAGCACCTGCGCACTGCGTTACCTTCTAACTGTTGGATTATATCCATAGCTGGTCTGATGAGAGAGATCCTTTTGTACATACGTACAGTCAGACAGGGTTAAATCGAAAAGCAAATTAGAGCAAATTCAGGACAAATATAAAAATCAAATTTTTTTAAATGCCGGAAGAGTATATAATTATGTTTTTCACAATACTTAAACTTTCCCAGGTAAATCGAACACTCCATTCTCTTGTTATAGAACTACAAACATTATACACGACTTTGTTTTTTTATACATATACATACTTCCAGCATACATAATATTATGAAGATTATGATTAAAGTTTTGATTGTTTACCAAAAAATGTTGAAGCCATTAAAAGAATCAGCATAGATACTAAAAAAACTTATAGCAGGCATGATACGGACTTCAATCAGATTCGTCTATACACTTTCTGGCCATACGGCAAATTGAACTTTAGTCGAAGTTATTTTAAGTGAGAGGCTATAAACAGTGACTATACATAAATAAATAAATGTTTAATATCAGCAAAAGTTTAATTTTGTATGGTTATTAAAGTATCTCTATACAACTTTTTTATGATTTATTTGCTACAGCTAGACTTTACGAAGAGCTACTTAAAATCCTATAAAAAATCCTCAAGCTTCTTACAGATTTTGATAATGCATATATATTGCAAAACTTATTGGCAAAACTAATTTGATTACTATAAAAAAATCGATGGTCAATGCGACAAAACGTTATGAAAGCCGCATAAAGTATAGGGTAAAATGGGGCAAATCCGACCTAGCAATTAGTTTTGGCTATAAAATGTTTATTTGACATAGGATCAACTCGTACGATATACCAAATTAAAGCTAACACTTTGCCGTAACTATCGAAATCCCCCGCACCTTACGCTGTTATAAAAAATTTGATTTTTGTAAGTTATAATTTAAAGTGTGAAGATATTCAAGACAAACTCATTTGAAAATAATATAATTTCGAACTCTTGTGGGATCAATTACCTAGATTACAGATTCAGCCTAAGAAAGACGTAATTTTGACAAGAAGCGGTACTTTTAGAAAACGCGTTGAAGAAAGTGCAACGAACTACAAGCAAATTTTGTTTAAGAAATACAGCTCTTTTATCTCAAAGTGATTAATATCAAAAAGAACAGCTCCGTTCGTTATCGACGTTTCCTGTCCCATAAAACACAACTATCTTTTATCTTTCTTTTAAAGAATACTGATTTTTAATTTTGCTTACTAAAGCACAATTCTCAGAATAGTGCTCGTTAGTTCTCTTATTTCCCATATCATTTTAAATTTATCTAGATTTTATGCATAATGTGAACTCCATAAAGTCTGCTTGTTATCTTCGTTAGACTCTTCTTGCCACACATAACTTGATCATCTAATGTTCTACAGATATTGATTACAAGTTTTGTCTGCAGAGTATTTATACATCACGTACATTTTTATTTTAGCTGTTACTTTTAATCTTGTCTAGCCTTTAAGCCATGATCACCAGCGGGCAATTTGAAATACTTTATGGAACATATAAATACATTTATTCAGCAGTTCATTGCTATCAGTCATTTATATAGTTATCTGCTTTCTACAAATTCACATGGATATCCACATACACATGAAGACATAACAAGCCACTTATGCGCGTAAAAATGGTAAGAAAACATATTTTTGTTGTTTTTTGTAAAACCACTTTCAGTATTCACACCTTTTTTGTTGCTGTGATGAAAAGCAATCAATTTTTGTTAAAAATGCCGACGACTGGCTGCTGTTTAGTGCCAACTGGTGAAACAAGAGATATCGATCATTATTGAACCAGAGTAAACACTTTCCATACTTCAGGTGTTGCAAGAAAAGCCAAAGAAAAACGCGTTTTCCGAATGCCGCGAACCGCACACGAATTCACGCACACAAACAAGAAACCGGCAATAAAACACGGCAAACTGGATTTTTGGCGAAAATCGCAAGTTTTTAATCACTTTGAATAAATTATGTTTGGAAATTGTAAAATGGTTATTTTGGCACTTTGTTTTAGAGCATTTTATAATATATTTCGTATTTTTTAAAATAACAAACTTGCGCGCACACGACCCAAGCCCGACGAGAGAAAAACGACAAATAACTTCAAACAAGCAACGAACTGTTATATTTAAACAAGCACTGTATAACAATTATGCAGATGAGCATAACAGCAGTAAAAACTCTCCACAAGCGGTTAGCTTGCTGTTATACACTACTGGGCACTTAAATAGCGCATTTAAAGTTTTTTTTTTACTTGTGATAAATTTAAAAATACAAATGGTACTAGGTTTTAAAAAAAATTACGCGTTTAAAAACTTGTGACAAAAGCGTCTGTCTCACTTATTACAAATATGATAATAATTTTCGTGAGAAAATTTTTTTTTATTAGTTGGCACTTATTTGAACGATAATGGATTGTAGAAGCATATTTTCGAAGTTCAAAATATTTTAATTCTAACAAAAAAATGAGAATCAGAAATATGCTAAAACAAAAATATAAGCACAAAATCATTTTCCGATTTCGTCAAAAAATAATTTTTATTTTATTTTTTATTGGTCAAAAAATAATTTTTATTTTATTTATTTATTGGTCAAAAAATAATTTTTATTTTATTTTTTATTGGTCAAAAAAATTTAAATTTTTTTTTTGCATTTTTCTAGAGAATAATTTTTATTTCATCAAAATCTTAGCGCTAGAATCTATAATGGATTGTAGAAGCATATTTTCGAAGTTCAAAATATTTTAATTTTAACAAAAGACTGAGAATCAGAAATATGCTAAAACAAAAATATAAGCACAAAATCATTTTCCGATTTCGTCAAAAAATAATTTTTATTTTATTTTTTATTGGTCAAAAAAATTTTGTTTTGTTTTTGCATTTTCCTAGAGAACTATTTTTATTTAACCAAAATCTTAGCACTCGAATCTATGTTACATCCTCTAAGCGCGTTTCCTTTGGATCATTACTTAATAATAAATAAAAAACGCGAATATCTCGGAAATGCCGTGGGTAAGGTTTCCCAAGAACCAATTCACCCAACTATTTTATCTATAATTACAAATAACACTAGTTTACACGAAAAATGAACCTTCGCAAAAAAGTGTTTTTTAGGGTAATTTGGGGTCGAGAAACACGAAAATGGCAACCTTATTCCTTAATATCTCTTTACAAAATTTTGTATCAACATTACATACGATTAGATCGAAAGATATTGATGTGCTCTTTCCAATAATATAATAATATGTACAGATTAAGTTAAAATTATCGAAGTTACAGGAAACCAAAGTCGAAAAAAAGTGTCATTATCGACCATTTTTCAAAATTACAAATTTTCGTTGTGCTTTTTATTAACGAAAAATTATGTTAAGCTCTAGGCTGAAAGGGAATTCTTTTACGAACATTTTGAATCTAAGATCTTCGAAATCGGATAGGAACTGTAGATGTTATGGAACCAGAAACGAAAAATCACGACTACTGCTGCATACAAATTCGTGAAGACGTAACTGAACGAAAGCAAAAAACTTTGAGTGAAAAATTTGTTTTTCATACAAAAGTGTGATTGAGTGAAGATTGGAACTTCCGTACATGGTTCATAGCATCTACAGTTCTTACCCGATTTTGAAGATCTTAAACTCGAAATGTTCGTAAAAGATATTGATAATAATTAAAAATTTTTCGTAATAAAAAGAATACCGAAAATGTGTAATTTTGAAAAATGGTCATAAATAACTTTTTTTGACTTTGGTTGCCTGTAACTTAGAAAATTTTTACTTAATCTGTACATAATATATATCATTAGAAAGAGCACATCAATACCTTTCGATCTAATCTTTCATGTCGATACAAAATATTGTTCACGAGATATTGAGGAATAACTGAAAAAAGTTCCCAAAAACATGTTTTTCGAAAATATCTCTAAAACGGGGCTTAAGAAAAAAAAAGGTTGCCATTTTCGTGTTTCTCAACCCAAATTACCCTTAAAAACACTTCTTTAGGAAGGCTCACTCGATGACCCTTAAATTTGTAAACTAGTGTAATCTATAAAAAAAAAGGTATTTTTATTTCGAACAAAATCGTTTTTTTATACGGAGGCATAAAAATCAGATTTCTTACACCTATAAAAATCATCAGCACTTGCTTAAAAGTCTCAGTCCATAAGAAAAACTCTTTGTTTACTAACTTCAGATGAAGCATTCTACATAAATCGTGATCTTCGCAAGGGTTGTCTGGAAAAAAGAGTTTTCGCACGACAGCCGTATTAGCCCCGGTTTTAGGAATTTGTTATTGAACAATTCAATTAAACATTACAAAACTTTCATTATTTAATATAAATATTTAGATATTTTAATTTAATGTTTAGTTTGTTGGATCATTAATATTGATATTAGGCATCGACAGCTAAATTACTTTTTTAACACTTTTGGTATTTTTAAATATTTAGACAATTTTAATTATTCTATTTTAATGACAAGAAACATTTAGTTTTTAATTTGCAGCTTTTCTTAAATATACTTTCATTAAAAAACTTGTTTTTAATTTAATTTTCTTGTTCACGCATTTAAAAAATAACGAATGGCTAAGTAACATTTTGTAGACTTTGGCAAGCATGCTAAATAAAACTGGTATAACAATTGCAATTCGCTCGCGCTAGATGGCGCCAGTTAAGTTATTTTGGTCGATCATTAAGATAGCAAAAAACGTAAGAACAAGAGCAACAAGATCGAAAAAAGACAAAGAGAGAACGCAAAAGAAATGGAGAGCCAAAAAAAAAATAAACGAGAAATACAGAGCAGAGAAAAAAATGCTTAAAAACAAAACAATGAAAATGCAACCTGTTGCTATTGTAAACTAAATGCACGCACAGCAAAACATTCTACTTTAATGTATATTTTAATATACATATTAATTTATGCACTATATACCAGAATTCTTTAGGTTTATAGCGATTTCGACGACACATATATCCACTCACTTTTTTGGTTTATTTTGCGTACAGGCAAGCCTACGACGGCATTTTGCATTTAAAATACAACATTCACTTTTACAACTTGTTGTATATATCACTTACGCTCACTAAAAGAAACCGAATTAACGTAAATTTAATAGTTTCATTTAATTAAGGCACTTTAATTTAAATTCTATTGCAGCTAATTTAAAAATAATTAAATGCAAACAAATACAAGCGCGTGGGTGCTTCTTATTGATATTTGCGATTCACTACAAAACGCATGCACTTACAAGTTTGCCATTCGCATTTTACATTAACGATAAACGATAAATGGTGTATAATTGATTTATTGATTGGCGCGTGATTTTGAAATTTGAAGCTATCCGTTGAGTTAAATGTATTTTGAAATTGTTTTCAATTCACTGCACATTAAGAAGTTAAACCAAGTATTGGCTAAGCTTAGTTTTTTTATGTTGTTGCCATTAGCAACTGGCTTGGCAACGTATTAGCTACCATTTTGCTATTGATCTAACAATTGCTAACAAGCATCTGCTGTCTAGGCTTTACTCTGAACTACAATGGATTTGGAATTGGGCTGTAAGTTAATTAAATAACTGCTAATAACAAAGTTAAAATGCTAACATACAAAATGCAGCAGTTAACAATGATCTGGAGAAGCGCATTTCGGATGCGTTCTGTGTATTTGATCATCATGGAGATAAGTTTATTGATGTACGTGAGGTGGGCACAGTATTAAGACTGCTGGGCTGTGTACCAACCGAATTGGAAGTGAATGAGGTTATTTCGGCGACAGAATCAGATGAAACCAGCGGGGAAGTATATTTAACCAAGTTCTTACCGCATGTTTCCCAATTACTAATGGAGCGCAAGTAAAACTGAAAATAATGCAACAATGTACATGTACAATAAGTAAGCTCCAAACATTTTAGAATGGAGCCAGCGCCACCAGAGAAAATTCTAGAAGCATTCAAAATACTAGATCCTGAAAATAATGGCTATCTAACAAAGGAAAGCTTCGGTAAGCTCATGATGGAAGAAGGCGAACCGTTTACTCAAGAGGAAATGGATGAAATGTGGCCGGTGGCCATAGATCCAGTTACCGGTCAGCTACCCTATGAATTATATTTAAACCAACTGATGGTATATCTCTAAAGTTTTAAAACTGCTCGAGTTATACCAAAATTTAAAAAATATAATGAAACCAAGTAAACAGCTATAATGCTGCTAAAATATTATTTTTTATTTTGAAAAATAGTGTTAGTATTATTTTTTAATGCAGACAAGTCAAAATTAAAAGTGTTTTAAATTCGCAATATTAAGCTTATAAAACCATAAAAAAAAATTAATAATAAAAAACAAGATTTACCCTCACCATGGAAGTAGGCAGTAAGCTAAAACGCATTCCTTATCCATAAGCAACGGCTGTTTGTATTGCTAAATATAATTTTAGTTACATTAGCCAATGAACTTGAACAACGCATTTCGAATGCATTTGGCATTTTTGACGTACATGGCGATAAGTATATAGATAGCTTAAACGTGGGCCATGTCTTAAGATTTCTCGGATGTGTGCCCACTGAAAAGGAAATTGCTGCCATTATTAAAGCAACAGAAGCCACTGAATTTCCCGGAGAAATCCATTTAACTGCATTTATGCGACATGTTTCAGAGTTGTTGATGCAACAGAAGTAAGTAAGTGTATTTAAAAGTCATTATCTAGAGTTTTTTGTATGCAGAATGAAACCCGCAACGGCGGAAAAGCTGCTTAAAGCTTTTGAAACATTGGATCCTGAAAACAAGCGTTACCTGACCACAGACTATTTTGGCAAGTTAATGGCAGAGGAAGGCGAACCCTTTAACGAGGAAGAGCTAAATACTATGTGGCCTGTAGCCATAGATCCAATCACAGACAATATACCCTATATATTCTACCTGAACCAATTAAAGGTATTTGGATTTGTTGAATTTTGGCTTTTACTTTTTAATACAATTTTTTTTATAACCCTTAGCACGAAACCGACATTTATGTTGTTGCCGCAAGTGTTAAGGAAGAAATTGCATTAAATGAAAAAGAGCGCAAAAAGTATTAGCATTTACAAATTCATGTGTAGGGTAAAACCAAAAAAATATAAGTGTCAAATTATTATTCGGCTGGCAAAATTTTAAGTTAATAAAGTGCGTTATGCAACTGCTAAACTTTTAAGTGTTTCCATACACATATTTTTTATAGCAAGTGTGCACTCTGTGTCGTATCGATAAACTTTTCATACAAAAATTTTCTATTTAATTTGAAAATTATTTTAAACATTTATAAAACCAGTTTCTTCATACGGCGAGACTGCAGTCAGGCTTGTTTTTTTAAATTTTAATTCTCATTAAATACTCATTTTTAAATCATTTCATTTTACCGCCAAACTTTTTCAGTGTCACCACATCACATTTTTTTTTATAGCAAGATTACAGTCAGGGTTGTTTGACTAACTGCATCGATAAGTTTCTCATCCAATGATTTTAAGCCACGTCAGCTTTGACAAAGGCAAATTTTCCGACCATTCCAGAAAGACCACGTAGATCTTAAAAGTCAGACCACCATAAATGAGTGTATGATAACTACGCAGAATTACAAGTTGCATGAAAAAGTTGCGTGAGATTAAATTAAAAAACAAGGTGGGCAAGCATTGGCGATGAAGAAAAATAAAGTCACAAAGCTACTGAGAAACGCAGCAGCAGCAGAGCATGCAGAGACTTCACCACCAATGGCTTAAAGTAAACCAAATCAGATAAAGTTCAGCGCTCTTGGATAACACACGGAAATAAAAGCATAATACAAAATTAAAATGCAATTTTGGTTTTTGTAAAATTATTCAAATTGCCAATTCACAAATAAAGCAAAGAATTTACAAGTTGCAAAACTAAGAAGTCAGCAAAATCATGGCACCCCCAGCAAACGCGGTTATAATAACAGTGCCCAAGTGTGTGGCACTTACAGGCAATACGTTGCCCAAGCTGCGACCGGCTCCAGCAGCAGCGCTGCTTAAGGGCTTAGGCGCAGCTTCGCCCGCATCCAGTTCCGGCTATGCTTCGTCAAGCAACAGCGTTGTAGACGATGACTGCGCCGATATGGACATGCCCACAACCACACCACCAAAAGCCAAAAAGCGTCGTTTGGATCATCTGAGCTGGGAAGAGAAAGTGCAAAGAAAGTAAGTTTATAATAGCTGCTCAAATAACGCAAGCGCTTTGGTAACAAATTTATGCTTTTACAGAAAACTAAAGAACCGAGTTGCGGCACAAACATCACGGGATCGCAAAAAAGCACGCATGGAAGAGATGGAATATGAAATCAAAGAGTTGACAGACAAACAAGAAATACTACAAAACAAATGTGAGAGTCTGCAGACCATTAATGACTCACTACTTGCCAAAAATCAAAAACTTGACACGGAATTGGAACTATTACGCCAAGAACTTGCAGAAATTAAACAAAACACCCTTAACCACAGCAGCAACAGCAGCAGCAATGCCGCCAATGCCAGAGCTGATGGCTGTGCGTCCATACTCACTGGATCAGCAGTATCCAATACTGACCCTCAGCAGCAGGGTACAATGGACACACAGTCGTCAGCTCTTGCCTTGACGACAAAACAGTTGCAGCAGCAGCTGAAAAAGAGCAGCACAGCAGCCTCGCTATGGAGGATTGTGGCGCTTTGCCTTCTCTACAAGACATACTGCTCGTCGACGACGAAGAGTTCGATGCCCGGCGACTTGAAGAGCTGGCCGAAAGTCTACTCGCAGATATCACAGCAGACTTGGAAACAAGCACTAGAACATGCTGCGAAACTGTTGCCAAAGATGCAGGCAACACAGAGCGACTGTCTGGATCAGTGGTGGGGACCACAGCAGAGTGCGTGGAATCCAACGGGCATAAAGCTAATGGCTTAGATGCAATAGCAAACACAGCGAAATCCCTTGAATTACAAACAAACAACAGCAGCCTGAATTATCAGGTGGTACAACTAAATGGAAACCTACAAAAGGCCTCAAATGCTGCAACAGTAACAACTACAACGTGCACAACACAAGCCACACCGGACACTGTGTATGGCACCTATGATGCTAAAACAAATTCAATTACTATAGTAATGGACGGTGATACGATGCCGGTTAACGAGGCAGTCGAGGAGATTTACTGTGAGGGTGAGGCCGCTGGTGAAGACACTACAGATGCTATCATGAAATGTCCAGCACCGGCGACATCCCCCTCACAGGTCTATTTAAATGTAATCAATGCCACCGATGACTCGGACGATGACTTTGATACATTTGAAAAGTTTCTACGCGTCAAACCACACTCTCCGCTGTCAAAATCTCCCGCGTTATCACTACACTCGGCCACATCGGATCATGGGTACGAGTCTATTTTGGGCTCTCCAACGTCCACAACGCTCTCACATTTTAATAATGCTCTGCCCATGGAGGATGACGAATTTCCCTGGCAAAGCAATTTTGACGAACTCTTTCCCAGTTTAATTTAAGCTACTCCTTGCAAATTTTAAGTTGCTCTCTCAAAATATTATATGTGTACTGTACTATAATTTAAGTTTGGCCGGCCGCCCTTAGTTGTTTTAGCATTTAATATGCATATAGTTGTTACTGTTAATAATAATTATAATAATGAGATCAATAAGTTTCTCATTAGTGTATAAAATTAAGCATCGAAGGCTTTATACGATATATATTGTACTTGAGAAGTACACGTTAAGCTTATTTGTAAGTTTCCATTTATTTGTATTTATCTTGATATTCACTTAGGCTTTATTGTTTATTGTAATTTAATTATTTCAATGTGCTCAAAAAATTATAACCAAAACATACCACTATATTAAATATTATCAGATCACAAGAACTGAATTTGTTTACGTTTTTCACTTGAAATGTTTGGATTGGATATTGCCGGGTAATGACGCATACTACTCAATGATGAAATTTGATGCAGATTTCGTGATACGGATATTCTGTTGCATGTAATGTATGGTACATATGTATATACATACATATATAAATGTATTATATATGTATTATATCAATGATGAAATTTGATGCAGATTTCGTGATACGGATATTCTGTTGCATGTAATGTATGGTACATATGTATATACATACATATATGTATGTATTATATATGTATTATATCAATGATGAAATTTGATGCAGATTTCGTGATACGGATATTCTGTTGCATGTAATGTATGGTACATATGTATATATGTTTACAAAAGGGCGTCGCCCCGGTTGACTTTGTTCACACGACGCTTTAAAAAAACGCGTTGATTGTGGGATTGGTATTGATTTTTAAGTCACATTCATTATTGATAAAGAATATTCTACTTAAGAAAATTGCCACACCACTGAGACCAAGATTCTTTAAAATTAACAAGACTACCAGTTTTAAGCCATTCCAGATTCTTGGGACCGGTTAAGACGTATCTGTTCGCGCCCGCCATCTCCATTCCGTCGTACCAAAGGTAGCACTAAAAACCTTACTCGCTGGAGCCGTATGTTTATCCGCTTGCCTATATCAATATCGTTGTAGAGCTCATACAGTTTGTCCTTCCATCAAAGGAGTACTTCACTTGATCACTGCAAATGCACTCTCTTCTACAGTTGTAGTGGTGCCTTCCTCAGGCGATACTGGTCTCTACTTCTCAATTGCCTGCTGAGACTAAGTAGCATCGACGGGCAAATGTTCTTCTTGTTGAACGCTAACATCGTCGAAATCCTAGACAACGTCAAAAGTATAGTTTTAAGCCAAAATCTGAAAGCTTACGTAGCGGACTTTGCATAGAAAGAAGACTGATACCATGATAATTGGCGTATACCGATTCTAACCACTTACTGAAAAAATGTTGGTGCATGCACCATCCCTGCAGGCAAACTAGCGCGGCCATCAGCTGTGTTGTTCTTGATTAAAGCTTTCATCTATGATTGGGTAGCATTCCACAGTAAACTGCAGAAGTGCTTCCTTCCTAACCTTCTCCTTCATCGCAGATTAGTTGGCTTCTTTTTTGGGAATCCGACTGGTTATGGGTTCTTGCAGTACAGTACTTTTTAGAATTAAAATTGTTATTATAAAGAGAAACTCCATTGATTTTTGCTTTGTTTCCTTTATTTAGGAAACCTTATTACTTGAGTTTATTTGAAAAAATATTCATATATATTATGTAGCTATTTACAATTACAAGTAGTATGTTTATTTTTATCTAAGTACTTATATATAATTCTAAAATACGTGTTATGCCACTGAACTCCTCCTAAACGTTCTTGGTTGAATTTTCTTTTATGTGCGTTTGGTAGGGTACCGGGCAGGTTATCTATTTTTATTTGGAAACGATCTGATTCCAAGAAAATCGGCTTTGTGAATATTTATATTTTGCGTAAGCTTTTGCATTACATTATGCTTCAAAAATGTTTCAAAATACAACTTCAAAACTTTATATGGACAAAAATGTTTAAACATTAATGTAGACACCCTTCCTAAAAAAACCATCAAGATTAATTTTGTGATAATTTGCGCTGAAGATTTGTACAATATATAAATATATCCACTTTATCTAGTTAGGTATATAACTATTGCTTAAGCGTATATTAAATATTAATAAATGTAAATTTGATTAAGCCGTAAATTTGAATGCCTATTAACCAAAATTGTTTTTTGAATATATATAAATATAGATGTCAGTATTGGAGCAAATGTTATATCTAGATCTTAAAATAGATCAAACAATATTGCATAAAATGTTGTATGGATATATGAACGCGTCAAAATGAAAATTTTTGTACTATAATCCTAAACTAAAATAAAAAAAGTACGGCACGCGGGTAAGGACATAGGATGAAGGGAGCATATTGAATACAAATTTTGCCAACTTATGTACATTTCAATATGAATAACTAAAAACAGATGCGTCTGCGCTGGGTGAGCTACTACATATTAGTAAATCTTGGGCAGCACATAGTAGCGCACCTGGGTACAGTAACGATGCCATGACGAGTGATAACGCGCCTGATTACGTGCATTTGCGCGTGTGGCACGATGCAGCAGTACTAGAACCAAAAGCAGCAATGAAATCAAGGGTGGCCAGGCAAAGCGCTGGATAAGCGGCAAGCCCAGTGCGGCCAAGGCAATAATGTCGCCCAAATAGTTAGGTTGGCGCAGACGACCCCAGAGGCCGCTCAGCAACAGCCGACTACCCTGGTAAGTGTGTATGGTATCAACATTGACAAAGTGTGGACTCTGTGAATTCAAGCGATATTTATATTTGTAGCCGCAGCTATAGCGCTTGATTGCCAAACCAAGCAGCAGCAGTGCGAAAGCTCCATAAGGCGCAAAGCAGCAATCTATGGGCACACGCTGTTCGTAAAAGTACTTGGTGACGCCGCTAAGCAGATATGGTGTGGCGGCGTAGCGCAACAAAAGCAGGCAGCCATAGCCCTCATGTTGCAGCTCAAAGGACGAGGACAGATGATGCTCGAATACTAGAGAATCAAAAACATAGAGCAATAGCAAGCTGGCGCAGAGCAGCGTGCTTGCGTCATATGTCACCTTGCGCCAGTAATAGCGTGTCACATACCAGTAGCCCACTTCACTGCCAACGGGCCAGGAGGGCCACTGCAGTGTTTGATAGATGTAACAGGCAGCATAAAGCAATGCGGTTACCAGCGATAGGCGATAGTAGTACTGCTTCCAGTCCACACGTCCCAGCCACTTGGGATTAAGCTGACGTCCTAGCGCAAAGTCTACCAGGAAGTTACCCGTACGTCCATACTCATTGGCCACAGTTTGGCGCAGCACGTTGTATTTGGTAGTATCGACATGCCAGTAGCTCCAGCAAGCTGCCACAAAAGCGCAGGCGCAGCTATAGATGCAGAAACGCAGATAGTGTCTCAGCACAAAGTTCACAACTGGAAACTTCAGATATTCGCCAACGGCGGCGGCAAGTATCAAGACCATGCCGACAGTCAGCGCGTTAAACTTGTATGTCTCGCGGGTTAAATGCACGCGGCGACCTGGCAACAAAGCCACCAGCACAAAGACGCCTAGCTGGTAGGTTATATAAGCGCCAATGACATCCACGCGAAATACCTGTCTTGAGAGATACGGCCAGTCCACGAGTGCCGTAAGATTGACTCGCTTAAAAGCGCAGGCATTGCGTACACCAGCACAGCTCCAAGTTAGATAATACACCAAAACAGGCGTGATGAGTAGCAATAGTGTGGCGCCAAACCAACCGCCAAACTCCCGTGGAGCTTCCAGCTTGCGACAAACATTGCTCTGCGGCGACACAGACCGACGTGTTTCACTTAAGCTATGAAAATTAAGTTCGCGCGCTTCCGCCTCCTGCTCCTCTTCCTCGTCGGAATAGCTCTGCTTAGACGATTTGTCATCTTCATATATGGAACGCGATACAGAGCGACTATAACGACTTTCAGCATCTTCTGTAACTGTGGTGGGTGTGCGTGTACGCTCTGTACCGGCTAAATTCGATATGGTTTTGGAGAGCGAGCGGCGCAGGCGATCAGTTAAGCGCTTGCGTATGGAATCTGTGTCAACATCGCCATCAGCATGGATCTCAAAACGTGTGGTTGTTGTCGAGCTGCTGCTATAAGAGCTTTGCACCGAGGAAGTAAGCAAGGATCTGTTAGGCGCACGCGTAGAAGTGTTGGTGGTAATTGTTGACGGAAAACTGCTGCTTTGGCGTGGCGAAGCCGTCTGGAAAATGAAAAGTAAAAAATATATATAAGTGGCAAGCAAACAACAGATAAGCACTACTGTGATTGTTAACTCTAAATGTCTGCAGATAAGCTAATGGTAAGACATACTAAATTATAAGCTAAAGTGAGCTATGAATGTGCCTGATGAGGGGCACCAAGTCTGGTTGCTCTAAAGATAAGCTACGTGCGCTACGTGCTTGATGAGCAATTGCAGGCAAAAAGTGCAGCAGCTTGTTGCATAGCAAACTGGTTATTACACACAGATAGGAAGATGTGTATGTGCTAGAGCTGTACCCACCTCTTTAACTTCTTTAATGGGCGTATGTTTTTTAATAACGCTTGGCGCTACAGTCGGCAAACCTGCAGCGGAGCGTGGTCTAGATGAACGCCGTCTGCGTGTTCCCAAATCCGCTGATGGTAGTGCCACGGGAATCACTCTGGTGCGCGCGGGTGAAGAACGTGTGCGTGTGGTGGGACCTGCTGGTGCGGCCGTAGTGGAACCGGCACGTTTACCAGAGAACAAGTTACTTTGTGTTGCTGCAGCAGTGTCATTACGACGCGGTCGTCCTCTCGTGCGGGTCTCCATGGTTGTGCTAATCAAGTACTAAACGACCAAAATGGTGCTGTAATAATACAGAAACACGCGTTAACAAATATTTATACGCAGCTAGGTATATTTTTTATTTATTTTTAGTCTGCGTACGCAACAAATACAAAATATATGCACACACACACACACACACACACATCACTTATTTACACGTTCCCGCCGAAATTGTATCTTTCACCCCTCGCCATTCAACGCACAATTTCAGCTGGCACAAAATATTCGGCGCGTACTGTACCCGGCAGCGTAGCTATGACAGACGAGTGCAGCAACATTGTTGTTGTTACTATTTAATATTACACATTTACTTACTTTTGCTGATTGTTGCAACTTTTAAAAAAGTTTAATTAGTTTTGCGTTGGTTTATTTATTAATTATATGCCGTTTTTTTCTATTGATAACATCTAAAATAAATATTAAATGCAGTTGGACGCACTCTTTGTCCGCTTGATGTAAAATGTTTTTTGGAAATGAGCGCGACGAGAGACAAGGTATACAGCTTGCATGTACTGTGTCGGTTAACTTGTGTGAATGGCAGCGGGGTGCAGTGTTGTCGAGCGTACTGAAAATGCATTGGCGCCAAAATGGTTTTGCACTTTATTTGCAAAAAACTGTGAAGCTAACTTTTCGACTTTTGGAAAACGCCTAAAAGCCATTGGAATTGTACAAAAGCTAGGTACGTGCGGGACACAACCAAGGGACGCTAAACGGCATTGTCAACTGAAAAAAGTAGGTGTTCAAAAATGATTGAGTTTTCCTTGTGTGTGGGCAGCCCAAGCAGGCTAATGTTCATAGCAAAAGCAAGATTTTCTGTCTCATGTTCCTTAGACTGAATACTACTGGTTAGAGTCCATGTGATCTGGATCAAAGTATGGATTAATTCATACACCCAATCTACCATAAATACAAAAAATTGCTTCGACATGGTATGCAAAAAGTAGTGGACAACGATGAACAATACTTAGAATAATGACAATTGTGATTTAACATAAGCGCTAAATGAGCGTTAAGTAAACTTTATTGTATTTGTTAATTACTAAATGCAATATTTTTATTTTAATCGAACTGCTTGACAACCCTATCGTTTGTGCAGTTTTAGCAAAACGCGTTATGCCATTTTTAGCACATACCAGCGCTGGGCTTTGTGCACATAATTTTATTGTAGCAAACAAGGCAAAAGCAAAAAATTAGAAAAAAGAGCTATAGCATTTACGAAATCGTTTTCCTGTCATTCGAAAAATGTAAGTACCCGATCTGCAACACATTGTATACATATGTGTATGGCCCAAAACGGCAACCGGATCATGTTGTGCAACTGACAAAATTTTTGTGCTTAAATTGTTATGAAAACGTCTTTCTTTACGCCTTCCAACTTCCAACGACGGCTGCATGTAGAGCTTGAGCCAGTCGAGCATAAACGCAGCCAGCACTTAACTATATATAGCCTGCTTGTAGCCAGAAGAGCAGCTGCACCATGGTTACACCACAATCACCCACACCAATGTTTAACGGACTGGACGATGACTTGTACAATGATGCAAAGTTTGCACACGAAATAAATGACAAGATGCGGGTGCCAAAACGCATCAAGGCAACGGGCGAATACTCTGACGAAGATCTGTTATTGTCTAATCAAAACGGTTTGATAAACTCATGGAACTATCACGACAAAATTGACATGAATGTGCCCGATCGTATTGTTGTACTTGGTCATAATCAACACTTGGAGACGCGATCTGCGCCGCGTGAAATTCAATTGGAGAACTCTATACTACCCAAGAATCCATCGGGTTTTGTGCGTGTACAGACACCGCCACGCGTTATAACACTCACTGACCATCACTTTCCATCGGCTTCCGAGGAGAGCTCACCCATAAAACCCAATGGTAATATATATGCCGATTTGGGTGGAGACGACGACGACGACGTGCGTGCTACACAGTATGTGCGCTCTAGTGACAGAGCGCGCATGGGTTTCCACAACAACGACGCCAACTCTGTGGAATCGGATTCACAGGTAAGCCCAAAGCATTGGCTAAAACCTCACTTTTAGCTTTATTTGGTTATATCATTCAATATTTCGTGACGTACCAAGAATATTTCACACAACGTGCAAGTTAAAGTTCGAACTTTATCAGTTAATGCAACCAATGACGAAATGTAATCAGCTTGTTAAGTGTTAGAACGAGTTTCCCCAACTTGCCCAGAGCAGCATTTGTATACTCTTTAAAATTATTTACATCATATCAAAATAGCTGAATATATTAAACTGATGCGTCATGTTGGCGCTCTAAAAATAAGTACGCAGTAAACAGGCGTATGTCCAATTTCAAAGCATACTAAATGCTAAGGAATGCGTATAAAAACTTCGTATATAGTTTAAACACAAATCATAGTTACTTAATTGAATTTGTAATTGAAGAAAAATGGATTTAACTATAAATTTGTTTACATGTCCAGGCTGCTTGTTCGTTGTTTTACTTGTTATTCACTGGAATAAGCGCGTGCTACGGCCTCACCACGATCCGGCTGCTCCTTAATACCCTGCTCATGAGAATCTTCGCGATCATGCAGAGCTTTTGGCTTTTTAGCAAATGTACGACACTTCCATATGTCTATCTCAGTGGACAAACACTTGCGAAAATCAAAGTCACACTGTCCTAAGCTAAAGGAGTTTTCATTATGCTCAAAGTAGTGCAGTCCGCGACCTATTTTAATGACCACTCCAGAGCTAAGCACTATCTTACGATCGTGAAGCGTCTCATCTAATTGAAAATTCATATGTATATTTCCAGTAGCCAGATCGCTGCGAATTTGTTGCAATATGTGTGCCTGATTCTTGGCTGCCACCGTATCGGGACGCGTTGTAAGGCGTATGTACTTAAGATAGCGGCAGTTCTTGACTAAAACCTCAAAGAAATTGATTAAATTCTTAAAATGATTTTGTTCAGTTAGATGCGGCTCGTTTAAGTGCGCTTCCTTAACGTTGTCATCCAAATATGGGCCAAAAAGGCGTTGATAGCTGCGGCCGCGTGCATCACGCTCGATGGTCACATGATCCAGCATCTTGCTTGAGTGCAGATGCGTTTTGACCTGTTCGCGTAACTGTCGTGCACGTGCCTCATACATTTTTAGATACTTGCAGCACAATTGCTTCTTGTTTGGTTCCGCACTGGCCATCTGATTCAGCTTGTATATGCTTTCCTCGTACAGCAATATAGCCTCCATTATGTGTCCAGTTTGCTCGCATTTGAGTGCGTTTATGATCGACTCCAACTTGGGTAGATCATCTTCGTCCGAGAAGCGTCCCTGTGACATGTTGCGTTCGAAATTTGACTAACGTTTTTTAATTTGTACAAATCTGACGAATAATTTAAACATACTGTTTTAAAATCTAATTTTGACAACAAAATATTTTAAAAGCTATAAGGTATTTGGTATATATTTGAAAAACACAATATGGTTAGAAATAAAACTGCTTTTATAAACTAAAACATCAAAATCTTTTCTGCTTACAGTTGACCACTGGCAGTGCCAGCAAACGCTCTCAGCAACAGCAAATGCCGAACCAGCTTTACAATCTAGAAACATCTTTGGTTAGTCAGCGGGATGGCACGCCCATGGGTGAACTGACTCCACACGAGGAGATACTCTACCTGCGCCGACAATTGGCCAAAATCAACAGACGCGTGCTTAACATTGAGATCAACAATGAGCAGCGTATGCAGCGCGAGAAGATAGTCTACTGTCTGGGTCTAGCCTACTTTGTGCTGAAGACTATCTTCTGGCTAAATCGCAATTAGGTGGCGTGAGAGGACGTTGGAATTTCATTTTAAAACTTCATTTGTTCATGTTAGATTTGAATTTTCACGATTTTTTTTGCTAAGGCACGCGACCACCAAAAAAAAAATGCTTTCAGTTTTGTAAATGTTTTTGAAAGTAGACGGGTAGAAATCAAATTGTATTTCATTTGCCATATTTTAATTAAGATCTGTAATTAAATAAGCACAACATGTTCTGTTGGTTCGTATTGGAAGCCAAAAAAAAATGTAATTTTTTTTTCGAAATATGTTTTCAAAAAAAGCTTTTTTAAATGGCATATGCAAAAGAATGTAATATGCATACAACAATATAACAAATGGTGCCGACTAAAGGCTGTTTCAATCCTAACGACTACCACTATTGTAAATCCCTAAAAGAAATGTTAAAAAATGTTGGCCTACGCATAATTTATTTGAATATATTGTAATAATTGTAAGCGAAAAGCAATTTATACGGAGAGATCTTTTTGTGTGCTTTTGTTGAAACTAGTTTTAGCTACCAAATTACAATAGACATAAAGTACATTGGAACTGTTAACGATAATCCCATGAGTAACTTTAAATCTCTAAACCAAATATTTAACAAACTGAATAATGAAAGGTATTTGTATGGCTGTCCCATACGATAAACATATATAGCAAATAATCTTAATACATCTGATGATATATGTTCACTGCAACGGAGTAAAACACTTAGTTTTAGTGAATTATTATTGAATTAATACATACTTATTTAAATAAACAAGTTAAAACATAAAATTTTATGATGCAGTCGAACAGTATGTTTTTAGTTGTTTGGAGAAGCCCGCATCCTTAGGTGAATGGCCCCATAAGCAGTTGTCCCAATGCAACGACTGTAAAACCGTATTGTTCAAGGTGGTAAAAAGTGGCTTGTCGCAACACCAACATGGTTTTAAATTCTCTGAAAAGGTAATTTTCACGAGCATCACGAGAACTGATTGAATTCGTCATATACGTGATTCCAAACCAGGTTTTGGTGTAGTGCCAATACCTCAATTGGCTTACTGGATTACCGTAGCGGTCGTGCCAGCATAAATGACGCCGAACGTTCAGATCACTCAAAAGAGGTTATCACGTCAGATATGGGCTATAAATCCAAGTAATTATTCAGAACAATCGGAGAATAAAAGTGCGTGAGATGGCTAAGGGTAAAACACATTCTCTGTGACGATTTCGAAATGAAAAAGATAACCGCGCGAAGGGTTCCGCGACTGATGACACTCGAGCAGCGCAACCGTGTAACCATTTTAAAGCAGTGTTTAACAATATTCAGCCGCTACCCAAAAGAGTTTTTCAGCGTTTTGGTACCGTGGATCTATTACAACACATCAGAGACAAAGGTAGAACGTACACCAAAGATGGCCAATGTGGGTCTGTCGTGCAATAAAGACAGGGTCACAGTATATTGGCATGCACGCGGTGGCCTTCACATTGATTACCTTACTTTAAGAGGCTAAAACGGTTCTTTATTGAAATGCAAAAATGTATGAATTTGGCTAAGAATTACTCTCCCATCTATCATACTCTCCAGAGTTGGCCATTGGCAGCTATTTTCTGTCTAAATTGGCTCATTCCACAAATTATCAACAGAAAATGTTTAAAACGTCCCATAAAGCAACGCACAGATCGCTTGATACTCAACAAAACGTAAAACATTTGTGACGCTCTTGAAATATTTTATTTTTTCTATATATCAATACAATAGGTATTTTTTTTACATTTAAATTATAATTATTTAATACAACTACCCAAGTAAATGCATTCGACGCTTCCATAGAAATATTTTGAACTGGAAGCGTATCAACGAAAGTCCAATACATACGAAAAACCTGAGCGTAATTTCGTTAAGTTTTCTAATCTTGCCTTTACTCTAAACTTTCTCTCTTCTCTACATGTCTAAAATATTTGTATTTTTTTGCGTTTTTGTACAAGAAAACACGTCGTCAAGCTGCTGTTTGTTGTGTGTGTGGTGTTTGGGTGAAAAGCCCATCCTAGCCAGAACAGTTTAAGGAATTTCTTTTAATTTCGTTTATTTTTAATGGAATTACATTTAGTGTTTAATTTACACATTAAATTAAGACGAATTTCGCTCTTTTACGCAAAACACAAATTAAGTGTGTTCTTCTTTGACTTAAATTTGTTTTTTTGCTCATTCTTAACTTTTGCTTTTCATTTATGCATGTATATTAAAAGAAACGACTACTATAAACTTAAATACTTAAGCATAAATATTTTCTGTATTAATTGTTGTGGCTTTTGTTGCATGTGGCAGGATACAATGCAGCCTGCAACTTAACGCGCAGGACAACAAATTGTTTATTTTGTATGGGCTTATTTTTTGTGGATGTTTTGCATGATTGTGTAGACTATTAAACGGTTAATATGTTTAGGGTGGGTGTTGTGTAAAGAAATGCTTAACCACTGACAGGTCAACTGATGCTGCTCTAAGTATATGTGTGTATACACAGAGCCTAATCGCTTTCATCCTCCTCATCATCATCAGAATCATCCTTCTTGCTCTTTTTGGCTGGCTTTTTCGTAGGCTTTGCGCGTTTCTTGGAGCTGCCATTAGCAGTGCCACCGCCGCCGCCATTAGCCTCGAATTCCTTAACAGCGCGATCATAATCATCCTTAGCCTTAGCAGCCTTTGCCTCCCACTCCTATGAAGCAAAAAAAAAATCAAGGTATTAGTTTGCGTTTATAGCAGTTAGTTTATAGTTGTGGCATACGTACAGACTTGTCCTTCATTGAACGCCAGAGTTCACCACCACGCTTGGCCACCTCAGTCACTTTAATGCCAGGATTTTCACGCTTGATACCTTCACGCGCGCTGTTAAGCCACAGCATGTAAGCGGATAGTGGACGTTTTGGTTTGTCTGCCATTTTAGTTTTGTTTGTTTTTTTTGTTTTACGTTAAGAAGTGACTAAGTTTATTTGCTAATGCTTTCAAGCTTCAAGCTGTAATGAGATAGAAATAATAATTATTTTTAATAAATTGTTTTAAGCTGCAAAGCAAACTACATATGCCTGCTTTAAAATGCCGCATTATTACAGCAGCAACAACAACACACGTACAGAATGGGCGCGCAAATAGGCCGAAAAGAGACGACTATATAGCACAAAGAAAAGCGCGCGCGCGCCTTCTAACTACATGCTTGTATTGCACTATATATAAAAACGCGCGCTACTTTAAATTGTCTACTACATGCAATTGAACATATTGCACAATTCAACAAAAAAATTTGACAAAATTAATTAATTTATTGCGTTTTACTAAATTTTCAGCAGCAGCCATCTTAGTTTTTTATATGTATATATAGCCTCAATATAGCGAGTACCAATCGCTCCAAATGGCAACACTTTTTCTGTATGCGCTGTATGGCTGCTAGTGGCTGGTACAGCAGCGTCATACAACGCTCTAACGATTTGTGAAAAAATTTTATATGCAAACGTTTTAAATTGCTGTAGCAACTGCTTTTGTTAATAAAAAATTAAAATAAAAGCGCAATTGTTTAAATTAGACACGACAGAAGGCAGCCGGCTAGCGCAGCATGGCTGCCCACGACGCTAGTCTATTTAGAGCAAATATAAACGCTTTAAACTATGCACAATATTAATAAATAAATTAGCACTGTTATAGGCATACAAAAAATTCAAATAAATTAATATTCAATCTTTAAATTGCACACTTTTAGTAGTTTCTATTGAAAACGCCGCTTGGCAGCTCACCGACCTTTTGCTTCAAGATTCACTTCTACGACTGTACGGACTTGGCGTCGCTAGCAATGAGGAAAGCTACGAACAAACTCTGACAGCGCGCACTATGCGAAAAAGGCATGGCAGCTGTGATAGAGCGAGAGAGCTGTGTAGTTACGCTCTTGCCGCTCTGGCATAGGCGCAAATTAATTGTGCCAGACGCAGCCGGCAAATTATCTCTTGTGAAACAGCGAGACAAACAGCACAGATAAATTGCGTGAAAACAAAAGAGCAAAGAGCAATGCAGATAAATGGCGAGTAAAAACAAATACAAAGTTGATAAAACTCTATATGAAATGTATAAGGAAGCAGCCGCAAAGGTAAATGGCGCCAACAAAATGCAAGCTGTACGCTAACTAAATAATAAATGCATTGTTATTATTAAATTGAGCACTTTTAAATTAAGTGCAACGAAAATTAAAGCTGATTAATAGCTAGAAATGGCGGCTATGCGACTACTTTACGGCGCATTTAGTAAATGCAACGAGCAACTTGCAAAATAGAAAAAATAATGAAATGAAGCGCAACAAAAAGCGCGCCAAATTGACATTTGTATAGGCAAAAAAAAAATCATTTAAGACGAAATTAACATAAAATTATGCCACTTTTTAAATTTTTTCCCAGCAGCCATTTTAGTTTTACACATTTTCTGTATGCCTGTATGCGCTGTTGCTGTAGCTTGCTTCTGGTACAGGCAGCAGCAACATACAAGAGTGTAATAGAAATTTTTGATATGTACGTATGGAATTTAATGAAATGATGTTGAAATCTTGACATTGTACATATAATTCTATCGGACCACAATTAATATTTATTTAGAAAACACAAACACACAATAATTTTATATTTTTTTTTTCACTTTTTGCACAAATTGTACGACTTCTTAAATTTCTACGAACCTTTCTTGTGTATGGCTTAACTTCAACTGTACGAGCTTGGCGTCGTTAGCAGAAAGGAAGCATAATGGCATGCAAAAAATGCTCTCCCATTGGTGAGACAAAAAATGTTGGCGTAACAGAGATAGCTAAACGAAATTGGCATAAAAGCAAAGAGCGGCTAAATGACAAGTAAAAACAAATGCAATGGTAATAAAAATATAACAGAAGAGCAAATAGAATCTTATAATATATATAATATAACAAAAGAAAATGTCTATAAAAACAAAAATTTTGAACGCCGAACAAAACTAGCATTTGTTAAAGGACCAAAACAAAAAAAGTACCCGGAATTTGTAATTAAAAAAAAACGCGTAAAAGGAATCTGTACAATTTTGTTTTTCTTATGTTGCTTAAGAAATATATTATATACATATATTATATGTGATTCTTCTATGTCTAAAACTCAGGTATACGAATGGTATAAATCAAGGTTAGTTCCGAAAAACCAGGTCTCATTGGACATGGTTTCTCGTGCTGATAATGTTGCAAACTTCATGAAACGCATCATCACTGGAGATGAGACACGGGTTTATCAGTAACAGGCGACTGAAAAAACCGCGCCAAAAACTCTCAAAACTAAAAGTCTTGCTGATTGTGGTGCATTCGGAATTCGTTCCGACAGGACTGATGGTCAATAAAGAATATTATTATTTAGGCGTTTTGAGGCGTTTGCGTGAGAATGTTGGCCGTAAACGGCCAGATTTGTGGAAGGACAACTCATGGATTTTGCATGACGATAATGCACCTTCGCACAGAGCATTGATTGTGACCAAAAACTCAATGCATACCATCGAACAACCATCGTATTCGCCTGATTTGGCCCGTGTGACATTTTCCTCTTCCCTAAACTCAAATTGCCGCTCCGTGGAACACTTTTTTGATTCCATTGACGACATCAAACGAAAGTCGTAGCGTGAACTGAAGGCGATAACATCTTCGGCCTTCGAAAAGTGTATGGAATAGTGGGTTCGCCGATTTCATAGTTGTATTGCAAGCAATAGAGACTACTTTGAAGGAGACAAATTTTGGATGATTAAATAAAAATTGGTGTTTTTCTTATAAATTCCGGGTACTTTTTTTTACAGACAAGTATGTACTCAAATTATAACAAAATGACCTTGTTTTTTTTCAGCGAGTAACTTAGCTCGTATACCACCATACATATGTACAAGGTGGCGCAAAAGAAGTTATCCGATGTTGTTTGGCTCTTATTTTTTTTCTAAATGAAAAACTTCGATTCTGTTTTTTGATTATGTTTATTTAGACCTTTAGAATTAATTGTGTTAAGTTGAGTAGATGATATCGGACAAATGGGCGCCGTCACAATTGATTGCCATACGGGCTCGTTTTATGGCATTTTCCATCACTTCGGCGAGAGTTTCGTGCGATAAATTCTCGCATTCGTGTCGGATATTTTCCTTGAGGGCTTCCAAGGTCTCAGGCTTGTTGATGTAAACACGGGACTTCAAAAAACCCCATAAAAAGAAGTCCGGGACCGTTAAATCGGGCGATCTGGCGGGCCAGTGCAAATCGCCAAAACGCGAAATTAAGCGACCCGGAAACGCGGCCTTCAGAATGTCGGTTGTGGCTCGTGCAGTGTGTGCTGTTGCTCCGTCCTGTTGGAACCACATGTCCACCAGTCCTAATTCGTCCAGTTCGGGCAGAAAAAACTCGGTCAACATTGCCCTATAGCGCGTACCGTCCACTGTTGTCGTTTGACCCGCGGCGTTCTCGAAAAAAAATGGCCCGATGACTCCTCCAGCGTGAACAGCGCACCACGCAGTAACTTTGAGCGGGTGTAATGGCTCCTCGTGCATCACTCGCGGATTTTCGGTTCCCCAGAAGCGATAATCTTGCTTGTTCACGTACCCGCTGAGGTGAAAATGAGTCTCAGCGCTCATTATGATTTTGGTCGAAAAATCGTCCACTTCGGTATCGAGATTGAGGATAGCTTGGGCATAAGTTACGCGCGTTTGGCGGTCGGCAGGCAGCAGCTGATGCACGGACTGAACTTTGTAGGGGAACATGTTCAAATCTTTCACCAAAATTCGTTGCAGGGACCGCCGGCAGAGGCCCAATTGCGTGGCACGTCGTCTGGTCGATGTTACGGGGCTCACTTCGACGTTCTCGGCTACAGCGGCGATATTTTCGGCAGAACGGGCGCTCCGGGGCCGGCCACTCTTGGCAACGTCTCGTGTGGTCCCATACTCTTCAAGATTAGTGGCTAAACGGCGCAGTGTTTGCGCAGTTGGTGTCGGACGGCCGGGAAATCGGCGACGTAATTCGCGCTGCGCCAACACCACAGACGAATTGTTACGCAAAAAAATAGACACAATTATTCCGCGTTCTTGGGGAGTGTATCGCTCCATGGCTTATTCACTTGTATTCTGAATCTGTCTAGTCCAAAAATGTCAAAACAGATTTGATATTGCAAATATGAACACATCGATAGCTAGGTTAGTTTTGTGCGTATCGATAGATTACTATCGTTATAGCTGTTCAATTTTAAATTTATTTGCCTTTATGGAGCTATGGAGCAAATTTTTAATTCTAAAATTGCAAGCATTATATGCAAAGTTCATTTTTCAACAGTCTAATGCAGCAAGCATTTTTACAAATATGAAAAAAATAAAAAATACGCGCTATCTGAACTAGCTCGATAAATTAACTAGTTCTGATAAATAATGATGGTTGGTTGAATTTTGAAAAATTTGTTTACATTCAAATGAGTGAGTTTAATTATATGTTTGTTGTTGCTGCACATACAAAATGTTTTTAAAGAGTTATGTTACGACCATTTTGATTTTAATCATTTTTGGTTTTTTTTTTTTTAATTTTATCAGTAAAAAAAATGTCGTAGCAATTGCAAATGTAAACAAAAGGACTTAAAGTACCGACAACTGAGATAGTAAAAAAAGGTTTGTTTTATATTTTCAATTCAATGCATGTATGTGTGCAATATAAAACATGGCACACACATGTGCAAAGAAAAATTACAGAAAATCGTTTTCCCGCCATATTTTCATGAGAAGACCTTAAGAAAATGTAGGGTAGGTAGCGTTTGCTAATATAACAATAGATTTTAAGGCGACACAAAACAATAATAGCGGATACAAATGAATCGTTACCTAATTTAAGTCAGGTAGGGATGTGTGACCCGTTCGGCAATAGAATTGATGAAAGTATTTGTAAAATCGACATCATAATGTAAATGCGAAAATGTTCATCATATGATCATAGAAATGTTATACTGATTTTAAATATATGACAAGATTTTTGTCGGGTAGTTTCAACGGCAATATCAAGTTTATTATCTATTACTATAGTAATGAATAATAAAAGCAATCTTTTCACGCTCGATAAGATTCTCAAAATTGTAGCAAAATAATATGGATACATTTTTTAAAAATCAAACGCCTACTATTTGAAACGCCTTAAGATATTTGCATGTATCTCATTGATTAATGAGAAATAAGGGTCGGGAATTTTTCAATTTTGCTTAATTTTGAAACGTAAAAAATGTTTTTTGAACCTGTGCTTTTCGCCTAAGCTCGGATCCAGATAAAGGGCCATACGCAGCATGCAAAAATTCCGCACCAAACGTCAAAACTTCATATAAAAAAAAAAAATTCCCTGATTTGGTGCGGAATTTTTGTATGCTGCATATGGGCCTTAAAGAACAACTTTTTAAGATTGCTCAATTAAATGAAAAATGAAAAAATATGTTTTTTTAAACTATGCTTTTTCTCCAAACCCCGCTCCTGAGTAAAGAAAACTATGTTTCAAAAATTTCTTCGTTATGGAAATCTATACCATGTAGAGGAAAAACTATTTAATCTGAAAAGAATTGCTCATATACTATATATATGTGGACAGTAATTAATCATTGACCTTCTTTTGCTAACACAATATATATTTAATGTTCTCCTAAACTCAGTTCCAAATATAGGAAAAATATATTTTTTTTTTAATTTGGAGTTATGCATTCTTTTTTTTTTTTGCTTCATTTACAAATGCTTTTCCTATACATTTTTGCTTTTAGTTTTAATGGTTGCTCTTATTGAATCTAGCAAAAATAAAAGAAGTGTATTTTCAAACTAATGTATATTGTTATACGGTACTAGACTTAGTGGTGTCAAACAAATCGCGTTGATATAACTTTTTTTTTATTTCTACTTTATTAACAAATTGGTTTAGATTGGTTTATTATTAATTTAAAAAACAGAGCAAGAGACGAGCAAGAGCCGAGCAAAAACTTCGCTCGCAACTTTGCGGCTGCTAGTTGACTCTGCTGCCAGCAGCAGAAAAAAGAGCGCAAGCAACAAATGCGCTCAGTTTGAAGCAAACGTTGCAAGCGCTCAGACGTGCACGCGCATTTGCTTTGTTTGCTGCTGCAGCACAGAAAGAGAAGAACTTAAACAAAAATAAACACAAAAAACCAGTATGAGCGATGATGCGGCGCCTGTGCCTTTTCGGTTTACCGATGCCAGATCTTTGAGATTCGTCGAGCTGTATCGTGATGAGGCCTGCCTATGGAATCGTAAAAAAGCATCGCAAAAGGCGCGTAACAAATCGTATAAAAATATTATGCATACCATGAATGCCCTGACCACTCCGGGGGAGCTGCCCTTGACTTTAGAAAGAGTGAAGATGAAAATTAAAAACTTTCGTACACATTATCATCAGGAGTTGAAAAAGATAAAGCTTCATCCAGGATATCATCCGAAGGTTATATGGTTCGATTTGATACACACTTTCTTAGAATGCTACTTGCAAGATAGCAAGCTGCTCTTGCCAAGGGTTTGTAAATCTCTATTTGCTCTTTAATGCGTTTTGCTTATTGTATTTATATATGTTCTTCTTTAGCCGAATCGTTCGCGCAAACGCGATTCTATGCGCCCAACTGCCATGAAGCGTCTGAAGGTTAAACTGACACGATTTAAAACTACGAAGCGTATGCCACTAGAGCCAGATTTGGCGGAACTACCTAAGTTATTTGATACAGATGAAACGACGGGAAAAATTAAACAAGAAACGGCTGCGCTGTTGGAAGTAACGCCCAACGTTGAACACATGGATCTAACGCCAAGAGTCAATCTGTTAAGCACACCACCGCCGCTGGTACAAATAGTTCCTCCAGCGCCACCACGCGCCATACAAATATCCGAGGTTACTTCTCTGGCACAGCCATCGGCTGCTAAACCAGATAGTGCACCCAAACAAACGCTGCCACCAGGAGAAGATGAGTTTCATTTCTTCGGCCTCAGCATAGCAGCCCAATTACGTAGCATGCCTTTTGCTAATGCCATGATCATGCAGTCCAAGATGCAGCATTTGCTTTCAGTAGAACGTCGTCAGTTAGTGGCCCATGCCATTCCATAGTTACATTAAGCTTGTGTTAGCGTATTTAATACATAGTATGCACGCATATATACATATGTATAAGCAACTTATATGTATTTTTTTTGTACATGCAGTTCATATGTGTACTAAGTGTTTGTTTCGCAAATGCCTTATTATTTAAGTTATGTTTTCTACCTATGTGGTGCTAAATAAATATATGTATATTTTTGGCTGGTAAACATTTTTGCTGCATTCCATTTAAAACGAAAAGAAAATAAGCTAGCAAAAGCAAATTAACGAAAGGCAAACGCAAAAGCAAGCAATGAAGAGCAGGTCGCTCACACGAACGACAACCGAAAATGAAAATGGAGAGTAGCTGTCGGTAGCAACAAAGTAACGAGTGTAGACAAAGCAGCGAGTACTCGGCTTTTATGAACATATATGCATATGTACGTATGTGCATATAAGCGAGTACGAATGAATAAGATATTGTGTGAGGGAACATGCATACAAACATAGTACATGTTTGCGTGTGTGTGATATGCATGCGTTTTTAACATATAAATACTGTACATACTCTTACATAAATACATAACTACATGATTATCGAAACTTTTGCACCCTACTCTACACAAATGCTCAATAATATGTACACACATACATTTTTACACACGTTTGTATGCAAGAACATACATACATATGTATGTACATACATCGTACATAGAAACTGAACGAAAATGCTGACTCGCTTGTTGTTGTTTTTATGAGCATCGCTTATCGGTCCTCTGCTTTGCTTGCGCAGTTCTCGCATTAAATTTTGCAACAACAAAAAGTACATACATACATACTTATGTATGTACATACATATGTATTTGCAAATACAAACGCGCACACACATTTATACCCTACAGTGCGGCAGTTGATTACCGCATATGTACATATGTACGTACGTACGTATGTTAATACATACATATGTATATTGTATATGTATATGTTGTTACACTGCAATTGTATAACACTGGCCAACGTGACTTTTGGAACTAGCTTTTTCTTAGTTATTGGTGCACATAAAAATATATAGTATATATATACATACATATGTACATGCATATGTACGTACATAATATTATCGGCAAAGTTTGTTATTGCGGCCAGCAAAAAGTGTTCGCTTCCTTTTTTCTGGATTATATCGCCTTTGCTAATACACTACTTTTTTTCTATGCGGAACAACGCTAATTTTTAAAATTGGTTTAAAGTTCCTTTTCGACTTTAGGAATACGTGTACGGCAAGTTAAATCATCATTAAATTTGTTGAACTGTGTGATGAATACATACATATATGTACATATATGTATTTAGCAATAACACATCAGTGGCGTAGATAGCTTTTTGCGTTGAGGATTGACTTCGGTACTATTAGAGCATGCTTGCCCTTAGGCATTTATACCTGGCACCCTACACAGGAATGAATTATTTAAAATTTTTTTTAAATTTTTGAATAATATTTTCTACATCATTTTTAATAAATAAAATGTTCTGAAATGGGAAAAGCGGAAGGAACCTCGTTCGTGATGGGAGACCTCAGGTCCGTCGTGAGGGGAGTAGAAAGGAGGGCCCGGTGTTATTACTGTCGTACTATCGTGATTCAAGCTAAAGGTATAAAGAGCGGCCGGTAAATTTTGCCCCGGGCACGGATTTTCTCTCTACGGCCCTGGGAGACCTCAAGCTAATTTTTCACAAGAAAAATTATGTTATGTATATGCAGCATATAATATGCTGCAAAAATGCTTATATGTATCTTAGGTAAATACAATCTGGACAATTTTGTAGTAGAATACCGGGGATGAAATATGTCAAGATTTTTTAAATTTTTTAGCTTTTGACTGAGTAAAGCTTGCAGAAAATGCTTTTCTCGAAAATATTACCGAATTTAGTTCCCGAAGCTTCGTCTTCAAAAGATCTGAATGATCAGATCGCAAAGCACTCAGTTTATAAGTCTGCTGTAAGAGTTTTGGAACTGCACAGTAAGAGGCAGTGCGCTCGAAATAAATTAAAAAATATTTTTTAGAATGGCTAATTTCTTTGTTAACTAGTGTTACCTGCTAACACATTTAAATTGCAAGTTTTGTTTTATTATTAATTTTTGAAGACTTAAGTTAGCGTATGTGGATATTGTTAATACCCTTAGTTCCCTAACTACGCCACTGACAAATACATACTTATATACGAACTCATATAGCGCATTTAGAATATAAGACATTTTCCTGTATAGCTGTCGTGTGCTCATATTTAATTGAATACTATTGAACTTATATTAGTTGCAATAATTATTTAATTGAAATTATATTTTATTACATGATTTTTGTTAAAGCAATAAATATCACACCCACAAGTTACGTGTTGCTTTACGTGTGACCAAAATATGGCTGACATTGAAATACTCCTCGTACACCTCCTTGCATATCCCAAAGACCATGCAAATGCTACACACAATTTGCACCGTGCGCGTAAAATTGGGTCACATGCACTGCCACATGGTAGCACACTCCTCTGCACCCAATCTCGTTGCAACATCGCTAACAGACACACCACAACAATAGTCGCCAACGCCATGAAAGTGAGTTCAAGATACTGAACTTGAATTGGCCTTTAAAAGACAACACAGTGGGGCCTCGTGAGTCGCTTGGTGGGTCGGTTAGGAGGGTGCTCGAGCAGCCGGCCGGCGAACATGCAAAAACTCGACCGGCCCAGCACTGGCTATGTTTCAATTGTTTGTGCATCTGATATAGGAAATCCAAAAGGCAGAACTGGAACTATAGAGCACAAAGGAAGTATCTGTAGGCGATTAGGGAAAGCGTGCCCCTAATTCTAAAATTTTTAAAATATAGCTTTTCCTGAACAAAAACTTGGAAGTCTATAATGTGCAATATGAAAGTGTCTGTAAGTGGATTTTTATGGAATTTTGAACCAAATCATATTTCTTTGGTATTGTAGATCGACCTTAAGTTGTAATTTTTACTTTCGAAACCTGAGCTTGGAAAAACATAGTGTGAAATATAAAAGCTAAAATTTACTATTTCAGGAACGCAATTTCAAAAATATGGTTTAATTTTGTAGTCTGTACTTTTTGAACATTATCTCTGAAGTGCATAGGAAAAATGAAAGAATCTTTATAGGTTGTTGTACGAATTTTCGAAAATCTTTAACTTGCTTTGCCAAGCCAAAAAATTGAAGTTCAAGTTACAGGTGGTACTTCCCGATCCTGAGCCTGAAAGAATCGTAAAATATGGAAGATAGGCCTTTAAACTTGTAAGGTGAGAATTTAAAATTTAACGTTTATTTTTTGTGTAGCGAATAATTTTTTTTTTTAATATTGGATTATAACCTAATTTGTAACGGTTGATTGCCAGTAAAAAAATAAATATCAAAAAAAAAAAATAAAATTTACGCAAATATGCGTAAAAAGTTGCTTTCAAAAATCATAGTAGATCAGGAACTTGTATCTGTTGGGTTTAGTTCCTGATCTATCTATCTGAAGGGATACTATTAAAAATTTTAAATTTGATTTTCCAAGAACGTAAATTTTAAATTCAGCTTTTGGACATCTTAGTTCAATTTTGTAGCATTCACTTTCTGAACAAGAATTTATGATTACATTCATGTTCTGGAATTCCGAAAGTATCTAAAATCTTCGTCTTTGTCATCATATTTGTATTTTTAGTGCGTCCGCTAGATGGCGTAACTTTTTGTTGCTAGGTGACGCAAGTAAATGGACGCATACGTACAAAAATTAAATATGATTAAAGTTATTATTTTATATGGCAAAATTAAATATATTTTATGTGACATTAAAAAATGTTTGATGTTTTATATAACAAAATATAATAAAAATGCGTGTTGGGGCTGTTGGACGAAGCGAGCAGGGATTGAAGCCCCCTAATTTCATGTATATTAAAAATGTTAATGCACAAGGGCGTAGCCAGGGGGAGTTAGCTAGGTTGTTGAAAATCTTATTATCCCCTTTTCGAGAAGTTGGCTACGTCCATGTAGATGCATCATTATCAAAATTGCATCATCATTAAAATTTGAGTGAAAGTGAGTATCGGAAACGTCCTTAATTTTTTTTAGAGATCATAGCTCAGCATAGTAGATTACTTCAATTACCAACAATGTATACATATATATAATGCACATATTTACACCGTCGTAACGTTCAAAGCTTTCATGTTTTTACAACATAACGGTAAATATGAAAGATACTTTTGCATCCATATGGCAAACATATTGGCTCAAGTAGACGGCGCCGAGAATGGTGCGACTACTCAGGCAACAAAACTAAGGGAAAGAAGAAAAAAAAACAACAAGTGCCAGCTTGGTTGGTTGACTGACTCCCTGCTTGGCTGCATGCCTGTTCCTGGTAAGTATCTGTATCCTGCTGAGCTCAACTGTATTTGTACGCTGTAGTATGTATGTTTGTATGTATGTTGTTGCCGCCGTCTCTAAGAAACTGCAACATTTGCTCACTCAACGAGTCATCCAGTTCTAAAAAAAAGGGACCAACCCAAGTGCTGCGCACATACTTGTACATATGTAGAAAAGAGCATAAACGCAACAAAGCCACACCAGGGCTGTATGCAGCAGGAGCGTACTGGGGCTTAAGAATACCCCGAGAAATACATGTTTTCCAAAAATGCTCAGCATGATCTTTAAAGCACTGTGGGGTTAAAACTTTTCAGTCCGAAGCCACAAAAACCTATACACCCTTATGTTTGTCTGTGCCCGTCATCTTTTGAAAGATTTTTTTTTAACTAGGAATAGCACGTTCACTCACTTACAAAATTTAAGTCTTTCAAAACATAGAATGTTTATGAGAAAAATGAACAAGGTCGGTAAAGAAAAAAACAAGTAGTTTCCTTTTTCATTTCAGAATTCAAAAATTTCCAAAATTTTTTATTTTTTAGAGTTCAAACCCGTAAGTTATTTCTAAAAGGAAAATGAGACTAAAAAAAATGTCCATCCCATACCATCGACCTAGGCCGTAATATGTTACCCAATGTTAGTCTAAGCAAGTGGCACAGACCGGAGTTTTTTTCAAATTGTCAGACTAAACGTTTATATGAGTAAACATCTTTTTATTTTCATCCAATTGTATTTTTCGATGAAGAGTAACTGACCTATCCAATAAATTTTGCTAATAAAAAATTTCAATACGTTAAATGTAAGAATATAAAACATTTCTGGGGATGGGCAGACAAAGAGAGAGGAAGTCCAAATATAATTATCTACGTGAGCTGTGACTCAATGTGTCGAACATGTTGCAAATTTTAAAAAACTCTGATACTTTCGTTGCACACCCCCAGATTTCTGAATCCGCTGCAGATTTCATTCCATTTTCTGTATTAAAGAGCATACGCACTTTGATATCCTGATTAGAATAAAACTTGTCAGTCACATTGTATAACGCGCCTACCAGTTTGCACTTTATTTCTATATTGTCGCACTCACACATACGCATCCGCATCCGCATCCTGTCGAGTGTGCCTCATGCGTCCCATACAAAAGCGCTTTCAACTGTTGGCTTGCTCGCACATTGCTTTTGCTTCTGGTTTGCATACACTTTCGGCAGAGCGTTGCGTTTCCGACGATTTCTACCACCACCAGAACCAGAACGAGCAACACACTGCCATACACTACCACCACCATGGCACCATGACCAGAGAACCATACCACGGCCAACGGCTGTGAGCAAACTCACTGGCAGCTACTATGCCAAAGCCTCTGCCAGCAGAACCACCCAGAAGCTATAGCAATACTACCGTTACACACTTCAGGCAGCAACCAACAGCACGGCTGCACCGTGCCTCGGAACGAACCGAATACACCCCAACTAGGGCCGGTAACATCGGCCCGGTACGTAAGCTTTTGCGGCTTGGCATGGAACACGGGGGTCTCTTATGTTTTATACTGGGCGCATAAACTGGCGTAGAGCCGAAACGAGACGACAAACAGCCATAATAATCGACCCACAGCTGCACAGTGGCACAGTGTAATGCAAAAATAATTGGAGCTTTTTGATACCCTAGAAAATTAAATGAGCTTAGGTCACTGTGCATACTAAAAAGGCGCATATTCTTAGGGCAATTGAGTCGCGAGATTCTGCTTTTACTCAAGTAGCTGACTTAAAGCAAGACTGCAGAATGCTCTTACGTAGCTTACCTAATGACTATGGAAACTAATGTTATAATATTTCACTATATAGATACAGCATCTTTTTCCTAAAGGCCACAAACAAAAATTAACAATCGTGTGCATAATTTTATGGACGCCACTGTTAACTTAAGAAATTTTGCTTTAGTATTTAAGCTAAGTCGAGATAAGACTTACACTAGTAGTTGCTTGAAAAATTCTTTTTCTGAAAACTCTAATTTTTTTTTAAAAATCATCAAAATATATTTTTAGGGAGCTGCAATTATTAATAATTTTATTGGATTTTGGTTATTTTTTATTATTATTTAAATTTTTTGCAAAAATAATTGGGAACACTTAAATACCTAACACAACGTTTGGAACATAATTTGAATCGCAAAGCCAAAATAAAAGTTTGTGAAAATTAAAATTTGGAAATGCCTTAAATTTTGGAATCCTATCGAAGTACTCAAGACATTACAGACTTTTGGTTCCGAATTTTAGTACCGCAAAAAGTAAAAAAACTTAATGCAGGGGGGGGGGGGGGGTGGGCAAAGGGGGTTGGATTCCCCTGGGCCCGGAGTTTTTTCATGATTCAGCTAAAGGTGCAATAGATGGGCCGTTACATTTTCCCCCCGGGCCCGGATTTTCTCTCTACGGCCCTGGTCCCTGGATATAAAATCCGTGAATATTAAAAAAAATTGTACTTTTGTATGAGAACAACAGGTCACTAAGCTATCCATTCGGTTTTTTTATACCCTGTACCGTATGGTACAAAGGGTATATTAAGTTTGTGCAAGCCGAAAATGTATGTAACATACAGAAGGAGACGTCAGAGACCCCCCAAAGTTACCTAAACTATGATCAGGGTGACTAGAGAAGTCGATATACCCATGTCCGTCTGTCCGTCTGTCTGTATGAACGCCTAGATCTCAGATATGGTAAGACCTAGAGCAACCAAATTTTCAGATTAGATGCGCTATTATGTCAGGGGAGACAAGTTTATTTTATTTTTTTGATATCGGGGTTATATTATATAGCTCCCATAGGCGTGTTTCAGAGGACCTCGAAAAAAACCAAAAGTTTTAGATGGATAATTCGTTTGTTTATGAAGATATCGTAAGCAAATTTGGCACTCAATTGTTTTTTAGAGTTCCCAAGCACTGTACTAAATTTTATTAAAATCGGTTGACTATATCATATAGCTCCCATAGGACCAATCGGTCAAAAAAACATTTTTCTACAAAATTCGCTGTGTTTCGTTTGTTTGTGAAGATATTGTAACCAAATTTGGCATTCGGAAGTTTTTTAGAGATCTTCAACACTGTACCAAATTTGATCAAAATCGGTTGACTATATCATATAGCTCCCATAGGACCAATCGGTCAAAAAATCGTTTTTTGTACAAAATTCGTTGTGTTTCGTTTGTTTGTGAATATATTATAACCAAATTTGGCATTCAGAAGTTTTTTAGAGTACCCAAGCACTGCAGCAAATTTGATCAAAATCGGTTGACTATACCATATACCTCCCATAGGAACGATCGGTCAAAAAAACATTTTTGGTGGTAACCAAATTTGGCATTCAGAAATTTTTTAGAGTACCCAAGCACTGCAGCAAATTTGATCAAAATCGGTTGACCATATACCTCCCATAGGAACGATCGGTCAAAAAAACATTTTTGGTTAAAAATTCGTCTGTTTTTGGTTGTTTATGAAGGTATCGTAATCTAATTTGGCAATCGAAAGTCTTTTGGTGTTCTTAAGCAATTTACTGGATTTTATTGCAAGCAGTGGTACAGGGTATCCCAAAGTCGTCCGCGCCCGACTTTAACGTAGGCCATCTTTGTTAAAAATTGTTTTTGGAAATGCCAACAATTTGTTATTTCTTTATTTTTTTGGGTCTTTCAAAATTTAAAAAAAAAAATATTGTAATAGTAAAAATCATTTTTAATTTTTATTAGTCTAAAAATCGTCAAAAGAACCTTTAATTTTTGCTACTTTCTGTATATAAACTCGTAAAAACGACATCAAAAATCGTTCTTATGTTTAGCAGATGAGGGACCTCATTAAGAACGAATTTCCTTCCACTTATCCTTTTTCAAGACAAATAATGTATGTTTTATTAAATATTTAAAGAGAATCATTTTTTTTATTAAAAATTATGTACAAAATATTACAAAATCTTAGCATTCTATTTCTAAAAAAAAAAAAATTTTTAAGTTTTACTATAATAAAAAAAAAAAGAAAATTATTAACAAAGTAGCAATAAAAAAAATTATATACAAAACAATTACAATTTAAATTATTAAAAAAAAAATTATATTTAAAATTATATGAGCTCATATAATATAATATTACAATTAAGTAGAAAAGATAAATAGAGCCTGAACTCTCAGATTTAGTATATTAGAATTCACGTACACTGTAATTGATATATATTAAAACCGTGAAATATGGGCATTTCCACAGAAATGTCAACCAGGGTCAAAAAATACAATGTTAAGAAAAGAGGGATTTTTTTCAACATTGTAATTGAAAAATGGGTTAAATTTGATGACATTGATTTTACAGCTTTTCTTATTTATTTGCATAAATAATTGGCCTGAAAACTGAAGACATTTAGGTTTTTCTTGTTTTTACTACTTTTTGAGTGATTTTCAGTCTAATTTGTTAAGGTTTCACATTTAGTTTTTTCGTTTCACACTTCTCTTGAATTATCACTTTTTGTACACATAAACATTTATATTTTCTTATTATTAATGTAAATACAAGAATTTTTAAAAATTACTTGAAGAAATTCATAAAACTAAAGAGTTGGAAAAATATGTCGCGTACTGAATGGTCACGTACTTAAAAAAAACTAGTACATACATTTTAACAAAATAAAGTGTAAAAGAAAGCTACAATATTTCACATTAGTTAAAAATTAATTGCTTTTAAATATTTTGTATTATTTCGAAGATTTTTTCATTTTTGTGGATAACATCGCAAAACGACTTCTATTTTTGTCGCGTACTAAATCGCAGGTTTATTGCCAATATATTGGAAATGATAAATTAACAAATCCTACCTTTTGCACTACATATACAGCAACAAAAAGAGTATCAAAAAATAAACACAAGAAAAAAAAAATTGTATTTTTTCTTTACTTTTTTGCACTTTAAAGGCTTACGAATGTCGCGTACTGCAATCCTGGAAATGCCCATACACCAAATAGTACAAAAAATTTGATGCTCTCACGCATACGTCACACTATTACGTGACGATTTTTCTATTTTTTTCTGTCATTTCAGTCTAAGCCCCATTAGAGAACTTCGTTCAAAAAAATATAATTTGTTATTTACTTTTATTTGTAATACTATAACTCGAAAAAGGAGCATACGATTTGCATAGGAATTTTTCTGCTTTACTCTTCTCGAACATTTCGGAATAGTGTAAAGAACTTGGAGAGGAAAAATTTGATACTTTCAGAATTTCATACATTTTGCCCTAGAAAAAATTTGATGCAATATAGAAAGATTTTAAGAAAATATTATATTGTATTTTTTGAATTTAATTTGCCTTAAATTTGCTCTTTTTTTTATATTTGAATACCACTACTGTAAATTTAAAAAAAAAATGCAAAAAATACAAATTGCAAAAATTCCCCAAATTTTCAAAATATTGCTCAGGTCAAATAGATATCTGGCAAAATAGAATTTTATGCTTTTCTGGGCCATATCGAAAAAAAAATGTTAAAAACCATAAAAAACCAAAATTGAGAAAAAAATTTTTTTTTAAGCTAGAGTAAATTTGAGGCGGCTTAGAATAATATGTTAAAGCTTTGAAAAAATTTTTAGTTGACATTTTTTTTTAAATAAAGTTAACTACCACTTTATAACTATAAGCTGGCTTTAAATAGTAAGCTATAGCTTTCAGGGCCTTAGGTAAGGTTTAATTTATATTTCTATTTGAACAACACTAATATAAAATTAAAAAAAAGTATTGAAATCCAAAATTGCATACTCTTTGAGTCAATAGAAAATTGTATTTCAAGATTAAAAAAAAAAAATTTTTTAAGCGTCTAGCTGTATAAGGTAACGACAGTGCGCCTAACGATTTTAATAAACTAATGATGCCGATTGATTCATAGTATTTTTTTAAAATTCTCGAAATTCTCTCTTAATATGTTTTCTTTTTCAATTCGTTGATTTTTTTTTAAAGAAAACGTTTGTGCCGTAAATAAGGTTATACATATAATTTAAGCAAATTTGATGCTAATGGAATTTTCGATAATTTGGGAATAAGTGAATATTTTGTTTTGAGGTAAATTGCTTCAATTCGTCATCATTTATTTTTCAGTGGGTGTATCTGGAGCTCAGATCCATTCTGCGCTGTTGGCTGCTCAACTTCTAATACCAAAAATAGATAATTGAACTAATGCCACTCCACAATTAATGTTATAACCTTTTGCATAATGAACATATCATGCCTAGTCCCAATATTAGTCCATATACTCGTACTACATAATACGTAAAGCCCTGTCCAACAATATTAGCCAGCCAAGTTTGCATTATCGCTTAGACCCACTGCTCGTATACCCTACACAAAGCGTATCTTTTGATTTTCTTAAGCATTTTGTGTATGTCAGACCCACTATGAGTTGTAGGTATGCCGCCAGCCAGTTCGGGTGCTGCTTATATGAACATTTTCGCCTGTACTCTGTGCTGCGCGCTGTGTTTGTTCATTCCCGTTCGTATAGATACAGATACTTTCATATAACGAGCCGCAGTCGCATTTGTCACACTTTCCCCCGCTTGCCTTAGTCCATTCTACTTGTAGTACGTTGTCGTCCACTGCTTTACTGTTTGCTGCTTTTAGCTGCCTATTCGCTCGTTCGTTCGTTCGTTCGTTCAGATACATTCGTTTCGTTCGCATTGCTGCCTGTACCTCCTCAGCCCGCCCTGCCCTGCTGCCTCATCAAACTGGTGCTCAACAAACTGGCTGTGGCTGTGGTTCACATAGTAGAGCGAGATACGATACAGCCGTACAAGCGTTGTTCGGAATTGTTTGGTTTTGGTCGAATTTTCATGTACGCTACGCTATTGATTTTTCGGAAAAAAAAGGTTGCTTTGTTTGGGGATTATATTTGTTATGATAATGGCAGCTGAATTCTCGAATATTTCCAATAATAGAGACACTTACATATTTTTATAAATAGAATTTTTTTTTGCAAAACTGTCGAGGCTGTGCCAAAAATCTCTAGACGGATTTGCGCTATGCTACATTGGCGAGTTGAAGCTTTGTGTAAACATATTGTTATTAAATAATACTTGTAAGGAATTAGAATTCATTGCAAAAATGTTTCGGTAGCATTTTTAGCCATAATTTTAACTGCTACTTAAAAGAACGAGGCTGTCAAAAATTTAAATTGCTCTTTGCCCATGAGTCAACCAAAAGTTTCGAATATGTTAATACGATTTTTTTTTGGATTTTATTTTTTTTTGGTTTTTTTTTATTTATTTAACTTTTTATTTTATTTTCGATTTATTTTTTTAAAATATTTTTAGTTCATTTTTTATTTTATTTTATTTTTGATTTTATTTTTTTTTTATTTTTTATATTTTATTTGTTTTTTTATTTTATTTTTTATTTATTTAATTTTTTTCTATATATTTTTGGTTTTTGGAACAACATTTATATTTTATATTTACATAATTTTACGAGCTTTAAAGTGCTTTATTTATGGTTTTCAGTGCTGTGCCAGAATTCTTTCTCAAATCAAAAAAGATCTCTTCTAGGCAAATCGCTAAAAGATTTTTGAAACATTTTTATTCTACCAATTTATTTTTAAATGAAACTAAGATTTTTTTATACAAAAAGTATTTTCTATAAGACAATTTTATAAGTAAATGAAGTTCATGGCTTTAGGTAACTCAAAGATGTGTGAAACAAGACATGCTTTGTTACTAAAAACCATATAATTTAATTTATCTATTAATTTAATATCAATTCTTTATATAATGACACTAAAGATTTGTTTATGCTTGTTAAAATAGATCTTATATGCATATTATATTTGCGCAGTGTTAATCTTACGTAAACATTTTTTTTTAAATAAAAAATAAAAAAAATAAGCTTATTTTATACATGATAAAGATGTATCTGATTGTACCTAATTTTATGTATATTATTTTAAGACATAAAATTCAACATATGACTAATTAGAGTTCTAAGTGTATTTATATAAGTTATTTTTTCCTTGTTAATTTTTAGTTACTCTCCCTTATATGCAAAACCAGCTCTTCGCATCAGGCTTGTTTAGAAGCACACTCATGATTTGAATCTTCTTCATCTTCCGTGCCTATATGAGCGGCCGCCAAAAATTCCCTCAGTGCGGGCTATGGGTGCTGATGTCTACTGTACTTGTTTTTATTGTCACTTTTTTATGATAAGACTGAAGAGAAATACTTAAAAGTGCCTCAGATCTTTAAATTTTTGATTAGCTATAGGAAGATTTGATCATGTTAATGAAATAATATCAAAAAACTTGAGCATAACAACTCTAAAAAAATAATAGTTTTTTTTTTTTTTAGATATATTTTTTATAATGGAAATTTTCCGACAAATTCAATATATTTTTTTGGATTAGAAAACACAATTTTATATCATAACTATTTAAATTTCTTATATCTTAATTTTTTCTTTATTAATACATATATTTTTAGGTTCAGTAATATACATTCATTTTTGTATGTATTAATAATTTTTTTTTAGATTTTTGTTATTGGGTTAAATTATATTTATTTATTAATTTATATTATAATATATGTTTAAAAAAAACGGTGTAGTAGCTAAGCACAGATTTTTTTAGTTAAAAGAAAATTTTCTGTCCTCTAGCAAGAAGTTAATTATTCTTTCAATGTGTGTGTCCCAAAAATCAAACCTCAAAATATACCAAGAGATATGTATAGTATATTGCTAACTGATATTATTTCCTGAGAAAACATATAAAGAATAGATTAAACAATTGCTTGGTCAACAACATTTAAAATATATACTATACTACTTGATTTTTGCTTTGCTGCGCCAAAAACACAAAATTGGTGTTGTGCCCGAAATACCTTTGAAATAAATTTGAGCACAGAAGCAGTGTTTAGTTATGCTTTCCATCGCTGTTTTAAAAATATTATATTTAAAGGTTTCTGTTCCTTAAGAAAAGCTGTTGCTTGGATTATGAAAACCTTTAAGACTTACTTAAAGCAAAATCCTCTAGAGATTTGTGGCACAATACTTGATTGTACTTTGATAATTTTGGGGTATTTTGTTCCAAAATTTGCGCCCAAAAAACTATTTCTAACTTTCTTAAACATAAATGTAGTGTCTTGACAGCAACAAGTTTTAAGCCAAAAGCATTTTACACATCTAGCAAGAAAGTTTCTTTAGAAATCTCTGTTAATTCCTGATAAAGATCTTTTGAGCTTAACCACTGCTAAAAATTGATGTAAAGAGAGTTAGAAATATTTCTGAAATACTGCAGTCTGGCTTTTTGTGAGTTTTCGAAAGAAACAAAAGCAAAAGCATCGATATAAATCTCAGATACAGAAGCAAGTAGCAAGACAAAAGCATTTGATTGATCTGTACATTTTTAAGTAAATATTAATAATATAATACTTTTAAGGAAATCTTGTAGTTGGATTTTGTAGAGTTTTTTAAGAGAAACTTAAGCCAAAACTATGTAGAGATTTCCGGGGCAATCCCTAATAAGTCTTTTATAATGATTTTAAGCAAAAAGTGCTACTATTTAGTATTAATTAAAAAAAAGTATCTTTCAGATACATTAGACATTTATTTAAAGCTCTAAATAATTGCCGAAACTATGTAGAGATAATTGGCACAATCACTAATCAAGTAAAAGCAAGCAAAAATTGCTACTATTCAGTAATAAAAAAAGTATCTTTTAGATACTTTAAGCATTTATAGTACCAAAATTTTGAATTTTCTTTTTCTTTATACAAAATTGATTTAGAGAATTCTGGCACTATCCCTGAATAAGTTTGATACAAAGACTTCAAGCAAAAATGCTACAAATCAGTATTAAAAAATGTATCTTTTTGATACTTTTGGTATATTTTGTTTCATAATTTTGGTTTAAACTCTATCTTAACGCCAAAACTATTTTTGGCACACTCCCTTCATAGGTCTGTTATAAAGACTTCAAGTAAAAATGCTACTATGTAGTACTATAAAAAAGTATCTTTAAGGTAACTTTTATCATATTTTGTTCCAAAACTTGGGATTTCAGCACTACCTTAATGCAAAAACTATTTCTGGCGCAATCCCTGAATAAGTCCGTTACAAAGATTTCGAGCAAAAGTGCTACCAATAAAAAGTAACTTTCAGATACTTTTAGCATAATTAGTTAAAAAATTTTAGAATAGGCGCCAAAAGTGTTTCTTAAATCACTCTGGAGCAAAGGCTTTAAGAAAAAATTCTACTATAGAAAAGTATCTTTAGATACTTTTAGCACATTTCGTTTCAAAATTTTTGATTTTAGCACTAGCTTAATGCCAAAACTACTTTTGGCATAATCTCTGAATAAGTACGGTACAAAGATTTCGAGCAAAAGTGCTACCATTGCGTACCAATAAAAAGTATCTGAAAGATACTTTGTTTGAAAACTTTAGCATAAGCTCGACTCAAACACCAAAATTATTACTTAAATAAGTCTGATACAAAGACTTAACAAAAAAATCTACTATGGAGTACTATAAAAAATTATCTTTTAGATAATTTTAGTATATTTCGTTCCAAAATCGCACTACTTCAGCGTCAAAACTATTTCTGGCACTATCCCTAAATAAGACAGGTCAAACAATATGAGCAAAAGGGCTACTATTGAGAACTATTATAAACTATCTTTGAGATATTTTTAGCCTATTTTGTGCAAAAATTTTAGCATAAGCGAGACCCAAACAACAAAATTATTTCCTAAATAAGTCTGAAGCGTAAACTTCAAGAAAAAATTCTACTCTAGAGTACTATAAAAAACTATCTTTTAGATACTTTGGCATAATTAGTTCAAAAACTTTAGCATAAGCTCGACTCAAACGCCAGATTTCTCAGAAACAAAGACTTCAAGAAAAAATTCTACTATGGAGTACTATAAAAAAGTTTCTTTTAGATACTTTTAGCATATTTCGTTTCAAAATTTTTGATTTCAGCTCTACGTTAGTGCCAACAAGACCGAGTCCCAGCTACTCAGTTGCCCTGCAAACCAGCCACCAAGGCAGACAACAGTCAGGCGGCCATATTCAATGTTCAACGCTTGCTCTGACTGACTCTTCGCTCTGCTTGTACTGTTGCTGCCGCCGCCACCGCTGCCGTCAGCTATAACCCGCGCACCCATCAATGTATATGCTCATGCTGTAGTTGGCTTTGCCTTTGCCGTGTGTTGTTCATATAACGAACGAAACGAACACACGCACACAATGAAGTCAAGATACACACGTATACGACGAATTTGTATTTGTATCTGTGTATGCCATAGCTGGGCTGAATGACTGTGTATACGCGCTCTGCTCACAGTGCACACAGCAAAGGCATAGCACAGCACAGCACAGTACAGAAAACAGCCATCAACCAACGGCCAACGGCCAACGAACGAACGAATTTGTACGAGCAACGAACAAAACCAACCAAACACACACACACATGCAGATACACACAGCTACAGATACAGATACTTTTTCACGTACTGCTGCCGCCACTGCTGCTGCTGCCTGCTGCTGCCTGCGTTTGCGTCGTAAAGCGTACGTACTGCGGCGTACGTACCGAGAGCTCTGTGACTCTGACTGTAGCTGCCTCTGCCTAGCTGGTGTGCTGGTTGTTCGTGCATTCATTCTGTGTATTTGATATTCCACTGAAGGCAAAAGCGCTGAACAAAACTGACTTGGGTTTTTAGTAGAGAAGAAAAATTTTTATATAGTTGAAGTGAACAAACATAGAGTGCAAAATTTCTACATAGTGTGGCAATTAAATATTGAAAAAACAAAGAATTTTAATACGGGTGAGTGAAAAGTGTCTCACTACGATTGATTTACAATATATTAAGGTAGTTTATTTTTGCAAAACGTAACGTCTTCGTGGCGTTTTATTATATAAAAATTGCTAAATAAACTAAACGACCCAATTTTTTGGCGTGGGTTTTGTGTGCCTAGAGTAAAGTACTCTGGCTGCAGTACGAGTTGTATCAGTACTACTATAATATTTTGTACTGACAAAATGTATCTTATGGTTTGCTTAGTTAGTTTGGTTAGTTGCGGCTGACTCGTTAACTCTTTATATATAATTTCATTTTTTTTTCTTGCGTTTTTTTCGAAAAACATGGCTGCCTGGCCTGGGCCTATAACCAGTGGCTATGGCTGATGACGACAATTTTGTTGGCTATGACGACGACAACGACGATGAAAATTTGAATGTAGCGCCCGCGCGCAAAATTGTGACGGTTATTTTTTTGAAAATATGCGCTGCTGCAGTTAGTGCAGGCGCTGCAAAGCGCACTTAGGGCCTTTTGTGGCGTTTAGTTGGGGCCTTAAGAACATTAAAAAAAATTATTAAAAATTAAAAAAAAAACAAAGCCAAGACAAGATATGTTGATTTGATTATTCAACAGCAGGCGGCAGCACAAGCGCGCAAGAGCGCAAAATGTAACTTGTTAAAAAAAATAATTTTTAAAAATTATGCCAAAAAAATAGAGAGCAGCTAAAAGCGCATAAATGTGGAATTTTTGTTTGTAATTTATTGTGTATTTTTTTTATTTTTAAAATTATTTTTTTTTTTTTTTTATAATATGTGTAAAGTTGTAAATTTTTTTGTTGACTGGCGCGCGCGTTGTGTTGACTGTATTTCGTCTCATTTGGGACAGCAAGGGGGTGGCAGTGGCGCGGGCAGTGGGTCTGAGGTAGGCGCTGGCGCTCACTATGTGGTTATATGTGAAGCAGAGAGTAAGTGCGGCGGCAAGGGCAGTGAGGGATACAGAAGTGGCGACAACGTCTATGACAGCGTCGCCGCCACCGCCGTCGCCGCCAACAAATGCTACTGGCATTTCGTTTGCACAAAGCTACACGGCGTTCGCTCCACGCTTTTACTAAAGTACAGTTGTGGCAAAAATAAACGTATATGCGCGTGCCTAACTAAAATGAGCGAGCATAGCATGAAATTACCGTTAATGAGCGCCAAATTGTAGGGGCAGCTGCTCTAAGGCAGCACAAAACAAATGTCAGCGCCTGAAAGCAAAAAAAATAAACAACAGTAGTCAAATATTCTGCGACGGCAGTGTGCGCAACCCCATACAAAGTGGCAAATGCAGGCTGTGCGTTTTTAGCTACCACCAGTGTGGCACATACTAAGCAAAAAAAGCAAGCAGCGCAATATTTTTGGACAGCAGTGTGCCAACCCCATACAAACATGCTATGCTTATTAAATGCAAGCAGCTTGTTAGTTACAACCACCACTGTGCGGGCTATACAAAAAACAGCGTAGCATTGCTCTCACATATACACAGCCAGCTGTGTACACTCGTTGCGCCAGCACTGTGCTGCGCACACATATACACAACGGCCGCCCCTGTATCTGTGTATCTTCGTCGTCGTAGTCGTTGTTGTCGTCTGTTTGCTGCCGCCGCCTGCGTTTTGTACCTCACAGATACTTTTTCGCTCGGGTATAATTTTGATGGTCTCGTTGTTCACTCGTTCGTACTACGTACGTACGTTGTTCGACTGCGCTGCGTGTGTATTTTGCTTCTGCCTTGTATACGCCGCTTGCTTTGCTTTGGGTTTTCGCTTGGTACAGCTGCTTCAGTTGAATTTCAGTTCAGTTTCAGTTTTCTATAGCCGTAGTGGCTCGCAGTACATTTTGTTCGTTCGGTTTCAGTTGAGTTCAGTGCGAGGCAATTTTCTGCTACCATATAACCAGAGACCTCACCATACCAGACCAGACCAGACGAGACGACTAAGCAGCAGGGAGCGGGCGCAGGGAACACCAAGCTGAAGTAAATTGTACGTAGAGCAAACGTTAAGCAACGCATTGCCAGAGTCAGTCAGAGCCAAGAGCTAAAGTAAAGTATGTAGATATTTTCATTTAGTTGGCGTTGTCGTCGTTGTCGTGTGTTCTTCGCTGAGATACAATTTTTTCATATAATACTACTACGGGCACTTAGGCATTGGCTGGCTGGCAATGTATGTAGTTACAGTGAACGTCAATTTAATGATACTACCTGCGGTTAAACGAATAATTGTGGGAAGCACTAGACATTGTTATCACGGCTAAGCAAATATGTTTTTTTTGTTAAATTTTTAAGAAATTTAAAAGTTTTTAATCGAAGTTTTGGTTTCCGATTGCTCCGAATCACTTACTGCGTTTAGTGAGTATTTGTTAGTTGTTATCGCGGATTAAATAATTATCAGTTGAAAGCTGCGTTGGAATAAATATATTTATGAAAAAAGCGTTTTTAAGCTAAGCACTTAAGCTTTTGGCAATGTTAGTTAAAAATTTGGCAATGCTTATTTAAGGCTACCTACGCTTGCAGTCTAACTTATAAGAAGTGTGTGAAAAATTTTGTAATTCTTCTTTCTTTATTTTTTGTTTCTTTTTCAACTGGTGAAGTGCAATTATTTATTTTTTAGCGATGCTTTTAAAAAATTTGTTATTTATGCTGCTTTTTGTGAATTATGAAACTGAGATGATTTTATTTTTGGATTATTTGAAGCATTTTTTATTGCAGTCAGCAATTTCACTTTAAATTAATTTTGGACTTCCCCCACACATTTTTTTTTAATTTACAGCTGACTTTATTAATATATATGCCAATATATGATCAATTGCGTGAGGGACAAGTTTTATAGCTCAACTAGATGTTCAGATTAGATTGAGCCTATTTGGTGCAATTCTTTAAAGAAACAAATCTAGGTTAAGTTAAAAAAGGCTTATTTAAAAAAATCATGATTCAGTGAAAGTTCATATTTTTGCTTGTTTTTTGCTGCCTCCTGGACTTAAAGTATGGCAAACTTTTTTTTGATAATGCAAAAATTAGAAGTGTATTGTGGGATTCGGTTCAGCGAGTTCATTCACAGTCTAATTTCCGAATGAGTAGTAAAAAATCACGAAAGAGATTCAAAAAGGGTATTTGGTCAGGTTAACTTAGATAGGCTGCTTGTTTCTGGGCGAGATCACCGAGAGATCGTGCTTAAAGAATGTTGGGGAGGGGAGGGCTGTAGTTGGATGGGCGTTATCCCAGAGTTAGAACTTAACAATTTTGCTTATGAACCATTGAGCACAATAACATTTGCTAGCTATAGACTTCCTTATGCAGGGCTAACTTGAGCAACGTTTGCTTATATTATAGCCAATTCAAATTTAATATTTCTTTTAGCCCAAGAAGCAGCAACTTTAGTGCATATTAGCTAACAAAGCTACATTATAGCTAAGCAGCCTCTGCTTTATAGACCAAAAAAGCAAGCTCTACCAATATACCTTGCCATGACTGTCGTGCCGGCTCAGTCAATAACTGCAGCTATGGCGTTCGCTTTACAATGCGTTTTCGATTTCATGCATTGTATTGGCTTGTTGCGACTCGTGCTGTGGACCTGACCACCAACCACCCACCTGTCGACAGTCACTAACATCCTCAAGTAGCTTATTCATATACAGCATATGTACTCCGTAATTTGTCTACTAAGCCCATTGTGACAAATAGTATCACAGCCTTTGTGATATGCTTATGCCGACTGCATATGTTGGTGCCGACTAATCCTCGAGAACCGGCGTAGATACAGAGGGGCGGAGATGCGCGTGTACTGGTATGCGGACACGGCTCCATGTTGTGAGTTCTAGGCGAACGGAAAACTCATGCAACCAAGTCCTGTCACCTCAGAGCTCTGCATTGGGCGTCGCTTCTTAGTCTTGAATGCGTTTTCCAAGCGTGTATGTGTCTATTGTCACTCCTCACATGGCCCACGGCGCCAACTTTGGCCACCCATCGTTGGTCACGTTTTGCATGTGTGAGGTGCCAATTGGTGACCCTGAATTGTCTGCGACAAGAGTTGGATTGAAAGAAATGCAGTTAGTCTTATCTATAAGACTAATATAAAAACTTATTAGAAGTATAGTCTAGCTTCACTAAAGCGAATATTCCATGCGTATAAACACTATAAAGATGCAAGTTAATAGAAAAATCGTTTAAAAGAAATTCCTTGTACAGAAATTCGTTATAAGAAGATCAAATAAGCAGTGTGCTTATAACAAAAATTGTAATTTGTGTAAAATTTATCGTACAGCTGTTCGTTATGGGGAAGTTCGACTGTAGCTAAAGATAAAGCACTTGCTGCACTGGCAGTAAATGACTAATCATGTAATGTTGTAAACATTAAACAAGTTTCTTTATATAGAAATTCGCTGTAAGAAGCGAAAAAAATCAGTTTATTTGGAAAAAATTTGTAAAATGAAAAAAGAAGTTGTAAAGATGAGAAAAAAAGCAGCGTATTTGGAAAAAATTTGTAATATGAAAAAAAATCGTTGTAAAGAAATGTTCGTTAAAGGAAAGTTTCACTGCTTTTACAAGTTTTTGTTTTATTTCACTGTTGTATTTCATTTTACGTAAAAATTACTCAGCACTTTTAAGACTCTCTATAAAGTACTCGATCAAAGGCTTGGCCGATCCAAATATCTTTTAGCACTCATGCTAAGTGTGATCATATACATATTTCGTTTTTTAAAGATAAATTTGAAAAATAACACTTTTAGAGTATATAGGTTTAAAGTAATTTATAGTACTCCAATTCTAAGCTTTATATACAATCTCCTTTTTCACTAATTCGGTTGACAGCTTTTTGATTTGCATGCTTCAACTAAAACTGTCAGTAACACTTCCGCTCTTATCTGTGTTTTCTAGCACTGACAAGTTTTGACTGTCAGTCAAATATAAAAATGCACAGCTTCATTTCCAAACACACACACAAAACCACAACACATATGTGTGAACAAACAAGATGGCTGCTGCATCTAGTGCACTGTATTTTTTTTTTTAGTGTATTTAGCTTTTTTGCTTTTCTGCTGCAATGGCTAACATCCGCGTGTTTATTTATTTTGCTTGTTTCGCAATTCGCGCGCAAACGGAAACTGAAAATGGCGCCAAAAACTTTTGCTGTGTTACCAAAGAGCAAAGCCATAAAGCTATAGGCAGCAGAGAGTGGGAGAGAGCGTGTGTGAGCGAGCGACACAAAGTATAGCTGCATATATGTGCTTACAGTTAACCTAAATTACTTATAAGTTATCGATTACAGATCGATTATAAGTTAAACTAGTTTTACAATTTGAGCACACTAAAAGCAAACTTAGGCAAAAAAAAAAACATTCCGGAATTCGGAAATCTGATCTTCAAAGACGTTCTTCTTTAAAAAAAAAAGCTTACTGTACTTCGTTATCATGTTGTTGTTTATTTTAACGTTGCTCTCTTTTTATTATTATCGTCCCTTCGTAGAATATTATTATTCTTGTTGACGTTTCATATTCGACGATCAGCCGTTGTCAAGTGTATCTACATATACATATAACACAACACATATATACATACATATATACTTTGTGTATATGCCTGTGTTTTTCGTTTGTTGTTTTTCGCCGGCAACGATACCTGAGAAAGCTTTAGCGCTGCGCTCTCATGCAAACTGTGTATCTGTATACGTATGCGTAATATTTTCTTATCTCAAATTCTTAAAAAAAACAGAACGAACTGCAATCGTTAAAGTAACGTAAAAAACAATGAGACAGCGCTGCGCATAAAATTTGTTTGTTTGTAGAAAATGTTGGTTTTTAGAAGTCATTAATTGATTGATGGGAAAGCTGCTGAGCTGTTTTCATAAAGTTCCTCAAAAAATAGCTAGACTCTAGCCAAGTGTAATTTTTATCAAATTTTGTTGAGTTCTAGACTACTTTAAATTAATTTATCATTATAGAGAGAGTATTTTTGAATAGCTTTGTGTGTTATATTAAAAAGTTGTTAACGAAGTAGTTTAGGCAATTGTTTTTTTAATGTGAGATAACGAATTTTAAACGTGATTAAATGATGGGATTAAATGTGATATGTTTTTTTAATAATATAATAGAAATAAGCGAATTTTTTGTTAGGTTCGTCTGCGAAAGAACGAACATTAAAATTGTTTTCTTCGTGCTAATTAATAATGAAGAATTTTTTATATATTTTTGGTTGGGGTGAACCTTGAAGCTTGCATAAATAAAATAATTTTGATGGGTTGAGCCGAAGGCCTTTTGCTGCCAGCACTTTAAGTTTGTTTTGAAAAAAAATTTATTAAATGAAATAAATAAATAATCTACATAAGTGGGTATACACTACTGCTACTTTATTCTCAATTTTTTGTGCCCACTATTTTCTTAATATTTCTTTGGCTTTGAATTCAATTTGACCTTTTTTAAATAATTTTTTTTTATAGTGTCTGAATTAAGTTATTAAACAATACCTTTTTAATTTTTTTTTTTGTTTTTGAAAGTAAAATTTTGAATTTTTTTTTAATATATATATGTACCTATACATATTTTTTTTTTTTATAAATATTTTGGTTTATTTAAAAGTATCATAAAATTATTTTTTCAATTTTTTTTATTTCCCATTTTTAACAGTATTGTATTCCTTTCAATGGACAAAGGTTAATAAATAAAATTTTTTAAATTTTATAGAAACTTTGTATTCCTGTGTAATCTGTGTATTGCTGCGATTGTGTCAAATATTTAAAGCTCAACTTTATTCTGGCATCACTGTGCGTTTTAATTTTAATCAAACAATGTGTCCATTGCGCCTTCACAAATTAAGTTTGGTTAAATTTATAAGTGTAACTTTATTTTGGGACGTTGCTGTTGATCAAAGTGGGCCAAATGTTTAAATTTCAAATAAATATTCACACCACTGTGCGTTTGCTAAAGTATGGCACTTTACTTATTAAATCTTTAAAAATTCAGCAGTGTAATTTTATTTTAGAACGTGACTGTTAGGCTCAGAAAACTGAGAAAAATATTTAAATTGCGTTCGCCAAAGTTTTGCTGTTTACTTTCGAAAAATCATAAAATTTGCAAGAGTAACTTTATTCTAGGACGTTACTGTATGCCTTGGACAAAGCACACTGTGTCAAATATATCATTTTCAATTTTATTTAAATAAAGTCATCAATGTGCGTTCAGTAACATTGTGCTGCTTACTCTCTGGATTTTTTCAGATATAACAGTGTAATTTTATTCTAGTATGTGACTGTTTGTTTTATGTATAGAAAATTGTGGAAAATATTTTATTTTCAGTTAAATAATGTTAACCACTGTGCGTTTCACAAAGTTTCGCTGTTTACTTACGAAATCTTTTAAAATTTACAAGTGTAACTTTATATTTGGACGCACTGTGGAAAATGTAATTTTCATGTCAATATTATTACCCCACTGTGCGTTCCACAAAGTTTTGATGTTTAATTTCTTAACCACTTAAAAAAACCGCAGTGTAATTTTATTCTAGTACCTGACTGTTGTGTCTGTTTAGTACAAAACTGTGAAATATATTTAAATATTAATTGCATGACACCACTGTGCGTACTGCAACGTTTTGCTGTAGCTGTCCCTGTTTTCTTTCATTTTGCAGTAGTTCCTGTTGTCAGCGTCGTTGTCATCAGCGTCACACATTTCTTGGTCCTGTCCGATGTAGGCATTGAGAATCCACTGCGCAAATCCCTGTAAAAGTATCTACCCTAAAATGCTGTTACTGCGCACAAGCTCAAAGTCGTTTCAGTTACAGCTCAACCTATAGCTACAGTTTTTGTATGGATTGTTAGTCCGGGTGGTTCGGTTTGGCTTGGTGGGTTGGTTGGTTTGCGCGTTGCTGGGTAAAGTTTGCATTAAGCGTTGATTTTCCAGGCAACAACCACTGAACAGCGCTGCTGACGTTGGCGTAGACGCTGACTGCGACTGCGACTGCTTCATTAAAAATGCCATACGCACACACACAGACACAATATGCAGGCAGCAAAGGATACACTCTCACATACACTGGCATAAAATGCGAGAGAGATAAGCGCAGCGTTGGCAGCCATTTTACGCTTGTATTCGGGCATTTAGCCTTTTAGGGCGCTTTATACACTTTGTGTGTGCGAGTGTATCTGTGTGAGCGGGTGTGTGTGTGAGTGCGTGGCCCTATGATTTTGGCATCCGTTTGACTTTTGTTTGACGTTCGTTGCCTTCACGGACTCCACTTGTCGAACCCCAATAGCGTCGACGCTGCTGCAGCAGTGACGTCGACTGCAACATCGACGCTGACTGCGACGCTTGGCTTTCAATTCTAGATCGACGTTGAAAATGCTTTGCTGCTTATTTTATATTCCATTTAGTATTACATGTGTCCCTTTGTTTGTCCCAGCCGTCTATCTATTATGCGTTTTCAGCAGGGGGCTTGCTGAATACATTACGTACCACGGTGCGTATGAACAATGTGTGAAACAGTACTCTACGCACATCTGCAAATTAAAATCTTAAGTTTGTGAAGAATGCATTTGAATAACGAAAGAACGCTTTTAAGCATCTTAGTTTTGAGACTGTGCTATATACATATAATTATTATAGTTTTTATAATGTAGTCAGGGAAATTATTATTATTATTATTATTATGTATATGAAATAACAAGCTTGGTTGCTGAGAGCACATAAGTCTTTTACTACTCTGTATATAATGCACTACTAGACTTTTCTGCTATAAAAAAGTTACAGTTTTCGCGGTATGGGCTCTTTTAAGTTCCTTGAAGCAAACAAAAAAATTAACATCTGTTGTTATCTTTTTAAACCAATTTATTGCAACTTGCGCGAATATCTTTTGTTTATTTTTTTATCTAAATACTTACAGGCTTACAGACCAAAGTTTTTTCTTATAATATATTATCTTATTGCAATTCTTTTAAGCCTGAGCTCCCGACATTGCTGCACTTCAATTTTTGTTAGTAATTTTTGTTAGAAGAGGATTTCGAAAGCCCAGGACCCTTTGTCTTTGTCCTCCTCTTCCTTAACTCTTAAATCTTTTAATATTTCCCTAAAAGTTATATTTTTGTTATTATTAAGCGGAACCATAAACAAAGAAAATAATCTGAGTGAGTTTATTTTCGAATACTGCAGAACATTGCAAATTTAAGATTTAAACGATTTTTTATGTAAACAAAAAACAGCTGATTGTACAGCTACAATTACTAAACAAAATGTTAATATGGACGGTTTTTTTGTTTAAATAAAGAGGGTTTTTGAATTTATTTGACAAACTTAAATGATTTCTTAAAAATATATTTCTTATATATATTAATTCTCTCGAGTTTTTTTTATTCTATGTGCAAAATTAGTTTAAAAAAGTATCGATATATTTGCTTGAAAATTTATTTTTCTTAGTATAAGATTTGTTTGAAATTAAAAAAAAAATGCATTATCTTTGCTTTTACCAAAACAATCGATACAGTTTTTATTAATTCTCATTTTTATTATTTGGATGAAAAGATTTAGAAAAATCCTTTTTTAATATTTTTGCCCAATGATGGCTCCAGCTGCACCCTGCACCCCACATTTTCGAGTACTTGCAAATATAATATATGTATATACATTTTTAGTTTCCAAGTGAGTTTTAAAAAGTTTTTTCTTATTGAAACATCTATATAAAAATTTTTATTTTTATTTATTTTTATACCCTGTACCTATAGGTACAAAGGGTATACTAGGTTTGTGCAATGTATGTAACGGACAGAAGGAGGCGTGGCAGACCCCAAGTCCTTTATACCAAAATGCTTATCATAACCTCGGGTAGCGATTGAGCCATGTCCGTCCGTCCGTCCGTCCGTATGAACGCCTAGATCTCGGAGACTATAAGAGCTAGAGACACGAAACTTTACCAGCTGGTGCGCATATTTCCTAAGCAGATGAAGTTTGTTGAATCATGTCAATATCTTTCCCCGTTCCCCCGCTGTAGATTTTCGCGGTTTTTAGCCACACCGTTTATTATTTTCATTTGAAATTTAACAGAGCGATGCGTTGTGGATACATGCATCTATGTGTAAAAAATTAACATTAAAAAAAATTAAAATCGGACAAATACAACAGAAGTTATAGTCAAAAATGTGCAAATTTCACCTCCCCTTGCCAATAAACTGCGTCAATATTTGACTCTACGCAATTATGGCTACAAGTGATCTAGAATCACAATTTTTGGTTAGCTCATTCATGTGGCTCTAATGAACAAATCCACATCCAAATTTTATCGATGCGGTCCCCCCACCACCCGCAATCGATTTACCGTGTTTTCTCCCACACCCCTCAACATATCAACTTGAAACTTACCCAATATAATTAAAATAGCTTCTTTGACGTAACTTTCGATTTTCATCAAAATCGGTACAAATTTAGGGAACTTAAAGGTATAAATATCGTTTTGCACCAAAAAAAAAATAAATTCCAATTGGAAAGTTCTTAGATGGAATATGCAGGAAACATTTTTTTGACACAAAAGGTACAGGGTATTCCACTGTCGGGCACCGCCTCGACTGTACCACATTTTTTTTTTTAATTTTTAAAATATTTAAAAAAAACAGCAACTTCTGTAACTTTCATTTATTTTTTTGTTTCACTATATAGAACAGCTTCTCTATTACGAACTCCTCTACAACGAATTTTTTAATTTACGATTTGTTTTTAAGTACAATTTTTATATTTATGGTATGTAGTCTTAGTGAGCTTTGTAATTTTTGGAAAATTGGTTGTTTCAAAATTCAGAGTATTTCTGAGTTTTGTAATTTTTGCAAAATTCCCAAAGTATTTAACTTAAAAAAAGCTTTCAGCCTAAATTTAAAAAAAAGTGCCATTCATTATTGATTTAAAGCGAAATTTTTCGAAAAATTTTTTCGATCAACGAATCTAGCTGCATCAGTACTTTTTTGAGAAGTCGTTGGGAACTGTTTTTGTACCCTATTTCACTTTCTTTAAAAATCCTGAAACAGATGCTACAAGCAAAATTATTTGTGTTAATTAATCTTTCAAAAAACTTTTCGTACAAAATCCGTATTCGAATTTAAATTCGATTTCAATTCAATTAATTTCACTTAAAATAAACTTTTTATTCAAAATTCTGAATAATTTTGAATTGATTTTCTATATACAATTTCAGTTACAGGAGTTTTGGTTATATTTACTTGAAAAATGTTTGGTTACTATATAAAATCTTTAAAAAAACTTTTCGTTCAAAATCCTAAAACAAAATTTAAAAAAATCAAATTATTTTAACTTAAAAAAAACTTTTCATTAAAATCCTGAAACAAATGTGAACTGATTTTCTATATGCAATTTCAGCTACAAGCTAAATTATTTGTTAATTAATCTTTTAAAAAACTTTTCGTACAAAATCCGCAAAATAAAAAAGTTTTTTCGATTCGAATTTACAATTAATTTCACCTAAAATAAACTTTTGATTAAAAATTCTAAAACAAGTGGGAATTGATTTTCTATATATTATACAATTTCTGTTACATGAGTCTTGGTTAAACATGCAAAATTTGTTATTACTATATAATATCTTTAAAAAAACTCCAAAAAATTCCACATCTTTCAAAGCGTTTATCAACAAAAATCCTGAAATCAAGAGGGTAATTGTCTTGACAAGAACAACTTATGCGATACTAGCTCCTAAATCAACTTAAATAAGTGAGGTCCCATCCAAGTGAACCTAGGCACTTAAGTTCAAAAGTGTACTACAAAAAACCCGTTCCAGAAGCTGTTGACTTAGTTCTAGTAGTAATTAGTTTTGCTTTACTATTCTAAAATTTTCTCACAATTCCCAGCACTCTCTGAGTATTTACTCAGTGTAAGCTGATAAATGATACGTGTATACATGCGCTTATAGGTTAAAAATATCAAAATATGGATACCCATATCGGTACTAAAATAGCAAAACAGTTAAGTAGGCCTCCAAGCAACACATAAACAATACCAGCACACAGACACAGCAGCTAACACACACAGTTATACACGTGAAGCAACCCAGTGTGTGAGTGTGTGTTTCGCTTTCGATTTTCTAGGTGGCTCTTTGTCATATGGTCGTATATTGTGCTCACTATGCTCTCTGTGGGGCAGTTGAGAAGTTTTGGGGGGTTCTAGTCGTGGGGCCAGAGACTTTGTGGGTTCTCAAATGGCAATGCGTAACCACGGAGCTGGTTACTTGTGGGTGGCACGAGGCGCCTCACGTGTTGCCTCGTGTGCTGTCGGCAGCTGCGCCGAATAGTCAGTATGTGTTTGTGTGTGTGTGTTTGTATATATGGGTGAGGGGAACGCATTGGTGCAGTGCGCGTGAAAATGGCTACATTTGACGCCACTTTCCTGTGCAGATGCTGACAAACAACATACACACGACTACATACATGTGTGCGTGCATTTATTGGGCAATGTCCATTGGCCTTGTTGTTCTGGACTGTTAATAGATGCGCGCCTTGATGGTCATCAGGACTGTGTATGTGTGCTTGTGTTGATTATCACAACGCCTTGACAGAGTTATACAGCTCGCTTACGCTGGCTTTAGGGCATTGACTAACTGAACGGACAGCGTGACGTCAGGGAGGGACAGCTTTGGCACAGACTTTACGGCTGGCTGAAGTGTGATTGATATGCCGCTTATGATGTGTGTAGGTGAGGCAGGCAGCCTGTTGTACTTGTGTGTCCATCCATTGATTTGGCTTGTCCAAGCTTACACCTCGGTTTTGTCCGTGAGTAGTTATGCCGCCTTTCCCCCCTCAGTCACGTTTACTACAACGCTTAGTAGCACTCCTGTTTGATTTATTGTTGTCTCATGTTGTTCTAGACCAAAGCTGCTCGTTTGTTAACCCAATTCACATCGTCGACATTGTCGTCGTCGTTGTCTCGTGCACTTCGCTGTTCCACTACGTATTTGGGTCAAGTGCATTGGGTCCCATTGTGCGGCGGCATTTGCATGCTGTGTGCGTCTCTAGAACTTGCCAGAGTTGACATCTGCCTTAAGTATCTGCGCTTGCTTTAAAGCAGCTAACGCTTAGTGCTTGAATTTTCAGCGGGGTCAAGCGCTATATAAGCGCTCAGTTTAGTCGTTATATAGAGCAGCTACACACACTTATGTCAAGCAGTCAAATATTTACACAACGGCTTTTATGTACAACATATGCCTACTTCTTTCTATATAGGTATACAAGTTATTGTGTATTGGCCGGCTGTATGCTATAAAGCTGTTTCACCCGCTACAGGTAACCCACAAATATGCATAACGATATGCTATATACTTTGTACATACTGTGCGCACAATACAATATAAAGCATATACTTGTACATATGTAAAGCAATTTCCCACTTATGTGTTTGTAAATATAACTTTTCCCATATTTGTTTGTATATATACATATGTACACACACATACATAAAAATAATGCATCCTGCTTATATGCAAATATTTGAGCTGTGTCTGAAAATTGCGTACAGTTGTCACCGTAATATTCGTTAATATTTGATTTTATGACAAAGGCAATTATATAATATTTAATGATGCATTCATTTAATTGTATGAACAGGTATATAATATGTACATACGTTATGCATGTATCGAATTATAATATAAATTCGTCTTTATAATTAACTTTCAGTCGCAATTTATTCGCATTGTACAAATAAACAAGAATTTTTTTTAACCATCCTGGAATTTAATTAACAGTTTTAAATTTTTTATAAAAATTGAATGCATTCAAGTACAAGCAAAAATTTCTTATCTTGATTTTCACATTTTGAATAAAAATATTCGTATTAATATTATTGAGGTTTCAAAAAAGAGAACTTCGAGATTCTTCAAACATCTTAGCTTCTACCATATAGCTGGCTCGTTTACTAATATTGATGATATCTATCTGGTGATGAAATATTAATTTTTGGTACCGTATGACCAGATAAGAATGTTAGGAAATAAATTCAAATTTTTAATTTTGAAGCCACCAATAATAACGACAGCAGTACTTTTTTGGCCAAAATCCTGATTTTTAATCAACATTTCCAGCTCCATAATGAAACTACAAAATAAGCCGTATGTTCCTCTAGCGTTGCCAAATTTAACTGATCTGAAACAACTGGACATTTCTGGGCCTTCTTAAATACAACAAAACTGTACATATCTGTTCTGCATTTCGATATCGATTACGATTAATCGATTTAACAATTTAAGAATTTACTTTGTTATCTGTCTAGGTTTAAAGTTATCGGCGAGCCACCCAAATGAGTTACACATGTCGGTTCTGCATTTCGATCTCGATCACGACTAATCTGGTCACTCTAGGTATAGACTAATCGGCGTGCCACGCAAATGAGTTATAAATATCTGTTCTGCATTTCGATTTCTATTACAACTTATCGATTTAGCAATGCCGTTTGTCGTTATAGCTGCACTTATCGGAAGTAAACAAGTGCAACTATAAAGATAAACTGCATAAGACGGAATTTAGAACAAATATGATATTCTTCAATAATATAACCAAATCACAAAATGTGCCCTATTCTAAATAATTACCACACAAATCTAGACCTGAATATTAGCATCAGAAAATTAGTCGTTTTTCACAATAGGCCTGGACTCGATTTTTCTAGAGATGGGTTTGGTTTAAAGCAGCCCAGCACGTTATCGTTAAAAATTCTAGCTGTAGCAGGCGCTGATAAAATTTAACTAAACTTCATACTTCTAAGCAAAAGCCAAACCAACAATTTATAACACATTTATAGTTTCGTTTGTTTCGATCGGACGTAAACTAATTTTATTTCTCTGATTTTTGTTCTTTTTTTGTAGAAATAAAAAAAATCTAAACAAATTCAAAAATGAGTGGAGATCGTCCAAAGCGTCCCCTGTCCGCATACATGCTGTGGCTGAACGAGACACGCGAGTCCATAAAGAAGGAGAATCCCGGCAGTAAGGTCACGGATATTGCCAAGCGCGGTGGCGAATTATGGCGCGGCTTGAAGGACAAGACGGTAAGTTTACGAAAGCTTAAGCCCAATAGCCCAGGACTTACAATTGTATCTTTGTTGCTTGCAGGAATGGGAACAAAAAGCTATTAAGATGAAGGAGGAATATAACAAGGCGGTTAAGGAGTATGAAGCAAATGGCGGCACAGATTCTGGCGCACCCAAGAAGCGAAAGAAGGTAGCCGCCAAGCCAGCAAAGAAGGTCAAGAAGAAAGAGTCATCCGAGGACGATGAGGAGGATGAGAGCGAGTAAATGCAGCGTTTTGCTAGCAAAACTCGTCAGTTTTAAATACACATTTTATTAATGTAATTTTCTAAGTGACATAAAACAAAAAACAAAACAAAAACAAAAAAAAAAAAACAAAACACAAAAAAAAGAACCTTACCTTGAATATGCACTACACAAGAGGAAAACAAAACAAAAACAAAAAAAACAAACAAAATACAAAAAATACAGCAACCATAAAATAAGTTACAAAATAATTTCCAGTCACATAAAATTTAAAAAATTAAAAAAAAAAAATACAAATACAAATACAAAAAAAACAACAAAACCTAGCAACTGTTCTTTTTAGATTTGTATGTATATGTGTATGTCATTCTAATTGATTTACATAAGGCTCTATTGTAGTCTGCTTAATTAGTTTCAAATCATTTCCTCCCCGAACCCATGTACTCGTTCTGCGTCATCTATTTGTTACGTTTCGATACTTTAGGCACTTTGCACTTTGTCCAATATATATTAATACTTATATTTGACATCTAAATGTAAGTGTTTTAAGCATAGTCTACGTTAAAAGCGAAACATAAATAAATAATGAAAATTTTACAATTTGTATCTTTGAAGTACATTGGTAGATGTGCCAGATAAACAAACCATTTTGATGAGCATTAATAGTGGACGTTTTTTTTTTTTTAAAACACTTGTACAGCGGATGCATATTTTTATACATATGTATCCTATCTATGTACTAAGTGTATTTATCACTGTGTTAGCGTTGTCAGTTTAGATTTTGATTGCGCTAGCACAAATTTCAACTTTAAAACAAAACAAAAAACTAAAAAAAAATACAAAATTTAAATAAACAATCCAAGAAGTTATATATACATTTAAATATATATATATATATACATACAATAAAAATTTAAAAACAAAACCAACAAATATTACAAATATTTAATTGTAAATGTAGAGCTGAATGGTATATTATTTAAAAATATATAAATACATTAAAAAAAACCAAATTAAAAAATTCTTGTTTTTTTTTTTTTTGGGTGAATGAAATTTTATTTTAAGATTAGAAGAACGGAAGATTTTCAACTACACTTTTTGATAGAATACCACTTTAAGTTATTTTCACACAGAAAACTTTTGAAAGTTGGCTAAAATCTTAACTTAAAAAATGTTTGATTTTCGGTGCTGCCAACCAACGTAAATAGATAAAGATATAGAATATAGTATAGTACAAAAAATAAATTCAAAAAACTACATCCTGACTACGGAAACAAACAAGCCGTTGTCATAAAGCGTATGATCACTTATGAAATTTAATGCGACCTATTAGGATCTATAACCTGTGGACGATCAAGACGCATCCAACGATAGCTCATTTGCCAAATTGTGATAAGCGCTTTAGAACTTATAAGCGAACAGACGAACATTTAATGTGAAAATACCTAAGCATAATGAGTTAAAAAGTGCTCATGTGTCACTTTGCCGTAAAGCTAAAGATCACTTATTTAATAAGACGTTTTATGAACATAACCTGTGGACCATCAAAACACATCCAATGATACCTCATTTTCAATATTATTATAAGCGGCTTAGAACTTGTGAGCGAACAGATTTATACATACCGGTCGAAAGCATAACCCGTCTTTTTGATTCGTAGTAGTCGGGTAAAAATATCTGAATATCCTATCGAGTTTGCAGTACTAGTACTAGTACTACCCATCCATTCAATCTACTGGCCATTAAAAATCTACTTTAGAATTTGGAAATGCCAAGTCTATGCAGCGATTTTCACCAAATGAAACCATTTTGTTTTAAGAATAGTTAGTTTTAGAATGTTAGTTCCGCCAGGTACAAAACCAAACATATTATTTTGAATTTCCAATTCGCCGATACTTAGTTTCTCGCAGGCGCAATATTTTTATTTCAATAATGCGATTTATATCAGTTACCCCAAAATGAAATTCAAAAAACAAGATTCAAGATGTATAGGATGCGCTATACAAGACTCCGAAAGTTAATTTTTCGTTTTTAAACCCAAAGCCCATGAATTACACTGGACCTGGAACTCCACATATGACAGGTCTATCCTTACTAATTTATAGTCGCTGAATCCAAGTTCGAGGTCCAAAAAGCACTTGCAGCTGAGGGTTTTCCCCATACAATTTGTTTTTCGAGTGATGGTTTTCGACTATTTTTTTTATATGTTTTGGTTCTCGTTGAATCTGAATTGAAGATTTAACCAATTTTAGCGCTTACGGTTCTGAAAACACCTCCGAAACACCTCGTAAGATGCACCATCTTTTTTGAGGTTATGTCAGTTCTCTGAGGTACTGGGGTTTTTGTACCTAACATTCGGATTTTGAACTCTGAAAACTTGAGTTTCGATCGAATTTATTTTGTAAGGCATTCGGCCCACTGTGCGTTAGTTGAGTTTTTCTATAAAAAAGACAATTTTAGACCACACAATAAAACTACAAAATATTGTTTTTTTTTTTTGTTTCTTATTGTTTTTGTACCACAAAAATAATATTAAGAACAAACATATACATTTTATTTATGAAAAACAATTGTAAATGGCTGTCTTACAATTGTTTTTCGACTATGGAAGTTGGCTATTTTTTTTTTTAAACATAAATAGAAACTGTGGCACATGGGAAAACTGAAACAATTTGCATTGTACAGGGCTGTAAAACTGTCGAGTTCTCTAGTTCGTAGTTTAAAAAGCATTTTTACCAATCGAGTTGAGCTTACAAACTAAATGCTACCATCCAAAAACAGGACATTAAATGTTAGATATTTGCACCACTACAAAATATGTTAATTCACAATGGTTGGCAACGCGCAGACCTATGTTAACAGAGTATGATTAACAGTAGGCTAATATTTAAGCTAGCATATTTATATATTGTGCACTAACAATTGCTGCTAAAAGTATGTTAAAGAGCTGGCAAAAGACATGTAAACAATAACATAATGTTATTAACATAACAACATTTGATGTTAGCGAAAGTTTTACAAAATGGCTGCTTTGCAAAGCTTTCGCTTTACAGTCAGCTGGTGAAACAGCTGTTATGAATTTAAACTAACCACTCACTGGCCAAAGGGAACTTCAGCGGCTTACAGCTGCTGAGCATCATGGCATATTGGTTATTGTCCTCAGCAGCAGATTTTGGACTGGAATTCGAGCCCTTCTCGTTGTGCTGACTATTGACCAAGCTAAGACTATGGCTACTACTACGGCTAAGATTGCTAACATGGTTAACAGCATTTATATGCGTTTGCCTTAAACTAGTACTAGTAATAATATCATTAATATCATTGCCATTCCAAAGATTTGTGTGGGCCGACGTGCTGACGGCCTCCTCCTCGTCCATTTCCATATAGTTAAGATTATTTGTGTAGTAAGCGTAGTAACTATTAAAATCTACAAAGTTATTGCTTTTTGTTGTAGCTGCTTCATTTGTTGTTGTTGTTGATGTTGATTTTGCTGCAGTTGAAGTTGTTGCAGTTGTTGTTGTTGTTGTTGTTGGTGAAAAGCTTTTACAATTTAAATTATAGATTTTGATGTTAGTTTTGTTGGTGTGTATATTCAAATGCACAGCATTGTCATGTCACACCGAGGTGCCTGGCTGACCAGGCACCACCGAACCACAGCTGACATCTGGTTTGAAGGACTGCTGTAAACGCTGCTTGCAACCGCCTTTGGTTGCAAAGCAAAATTTGTAGATTATGTACATGGGTATGCACAAAACCGAGGAGCAGGTAACAGCCCAGCCCACTTTAATACTCCAAGGTGGATAGTAATACTCCTCACCAAGCATATCCTCATAACCCATTATAGAGAATATGAAGATGGTCTGGAATTTAGGATGTAATAAGCAACAGTTGGGATTAGCTTACCTAAGCTGAACTTACCAGCAAAAATACTGGACTTATGTAGGCCCAGCAAATGCGCCAGAATATACCTGGCTTTGTGCCCAGCATTTGTTCCACATCGGCACTGAAACGATCGACGCCATAGAACCAGAATACACCGGCTGCTTCGACAAAAACAACAAAGAGTATGGCTAAACCGGGTCCATAGACATTCAAAAAGTTGACCAAAACAACGCCGCCCTGTTTGTAGAAAGATATAATTAAAGTAAATATATGGGTAATCTGTTTTTAAACAAAAGATACATCAAGAAGATTTGTAGTGATTTGTATTGCGTATACGTCCAAATTTCGGACTTACGAAGCAATGTTTTACAGAAACTTATTTAAATTAATATTTAGGATTATCATGTAGTGGTAACCATTTGGGGTGACGACAATTCGGCTTATAAACTTCTTTAAAAATTTCAGACAAATTTGATCTAACGTTTTTGGGTTCGGTGATCAGACCATGTTCACTATACGTGTTGGCGTCGTTGAATCCAAATTAAATGTCCAAAAAATCCCAGCATTGCATTATCTTCAAAAAAAAACCGGCAATCAATTTTGGTTTGTTTGGCTTTGACCACCCGAAGAGCACTCCGAAGTATTTCCTCTTAAGAAAACTTCGTACCCGAGGGGAATCCCCCATTTCCTGGTTCCAGCCCATACTATCTTTTCTTCTTTTCCTCGTGTTAGAATCAACTGGTCAACTGGCGTATAAAGGGCAATTTAGCTTAACAAAAGTCTAAGCTGGAACAACTAATGACAAAAACTACCAAGGAGATCCCGATTCGGAAGCTTTGATCACAAATCCGGTTTACAATGATTTTATCGGAGGTGACTATGATGAAAGCTTCCACTACGACGACTTGAGCCACAAGCGCGTTAAAGGTTACTGGTAATCAATCTTTTATTAATTGTCGAGGATCTCTGTTGTAAACAGCTAGTTCAAGAGAAATTTGATTTTGAGGGTTTACTATAGTAAATAATATCTATTTCTTAGCTTTGATCTAGAACTATACTATACATAAAATATCAAAAAACATCGGGTTAATTAATCAGCTTATACAAGAGAAGCTTTGCCTTATATATGGATTATGCACTCCCTGTTCCTCTCTTATTAGTAGGGTGAGAAATATATGAAGCCTTTTTTGAGCCAATATATGTCTGACTTAGGAGTTCATTTGTCAAGGACACATTGCTAGCTGTTTAACAATGCAAAGTAGCTACTCCTCTATAAGATAAGCGTAATATATAAAGGTGTGTGCACTTTGATGGAAGCATGCATAGAAATTGAACAATTTGATCCAGTTTGACCGATACAACTCAAGCGAGGAGTTGGAGAAAATTGCTGCAAAAGTGAAATATAGAACGCAACAAATTACAATTTCAAATGTAATCAAACAAAGTGGCTGGGTGAGTTTAGGCGAAGAGCATGCCACTCCGACAACGACAACAGCACTTTGGCGCACAGGTTGTGGTCCAAGCAAACAGGCGACCGATTGACAGGTGATAAAAATGCAGAGGACCAGTAGTGTCCGGACGGACACTCAGCTCAACACAAGCTTGAGTATGTGAGATTAACTGAAGGAACTGTGGAAAGCACTTAACACGGCTATCCATCGTTTTGTAGCCTGGCATATCTAAACAGTTAGTTTCTTGGCGGCATGAGAAGTTTTGCCGGATAAACGCAAGTCATGGGTGATAACCCATACAATCCGTGTGCTGATGGCTCGTTTAATGAGCCTTGTGCCTCTTTATATGTATATGTATGTATATGTATGCATAATGGCAAAGCCGTAAGTTTGCTTAACAGTTAATTAAACCCATCAGGATGAGCTAACGCATACGAGACTTGTTACTTACATAGGTCATTGTGGGCAGTGCACACAGAAAGATGCAGGCCAGCAGCAGCAGCACAAAGAGCTCCCGACGTCTTCCGATGGCGCGCGGATACTCATCGCACAATGCTGTTATCATAGCCTCCAGTCCGCCAAAGGTGCTGTCCAGGCCCAGCGTAATGAGCATCAGGAAAAATATGATGGACCAAAAGACTGAGCCACTCATCGTGGCTATGGCCTCCGGATAGACAACAAAGACAAGACCAGGACCTTCAAGTCCCACCTTATCAATAGAGGTCTTCTGCACGTAGGCCATGTAGCTGCAAAGAAACAACTCCAGCAAACTGCAAGGTAAGCACCACACAAAGCAAACTTACCCCAGCACCGAAAAAATAACAAAGCCCGCCAAGAAACTGGTTAGACAATTAATAGTGCTCGTTATAAGTGCATCCCGATAGCAATTGTTATTAAACTTATTATAGCTCGAGAGCGCCAGCAGCGTGCCAAAGCCTGGACCCAAGGAGAAAAAGATTTGGGATGCGGCATCAATCCATACCTTGGAGTTCTTTAGTTTATGCCACTCTGGCGTTAGATAATATTTAATACCCTCATCGGCACCGGGCAGTGAGACACCGCGCACCAATAAAATAATAAGCACCACATAGGGAGCCAACGCTGTGACCCAGACAACTTTGCCTGCGCTGCGTACTCCCTTCCAGAGCGAGAAATAAACCAACACGAAAACGCCGAAAACACACAGCGCCAGTGTAGGTTTGACAGGCCCCATGAAATCCAAGCCGTTGCCCTTGTGCATCTCGAGCACCTTGCGTCTGTAAAGTTCAAATATCATAGAGCTGTTGGAAAACGAGCCTTACAATGCGCTTTCTTACTCGAAAAACTCTTTGGCGGGCGAGGTGGCCAATTCGGTAAAGTTTTCATTAGTCACCGGCATGCAGTTTATCGTGTTCCAGGCATTGTCACACGATGTCCAAGGTAGCTTGGATGTAAACGAGGCAAATAGATAGTATACGGCCCAGCCAATTATTGTATTATAATACATGCCCATGTAGATGTCTATAAGGCAAATTGCATAGCCAACACCTGTGAAAACAGAGATTACAAAATTTTGTAGTGTGAGTTACTATAAGATACTATATATAAAATATTATATGATACTTTATGAAACTAAAGATAAGTTAGATACTAGAAGATACCATAAGATATTATAAGACACTTTAAGAAACTATAAGATACTACAGTATACTATGAGGATACTAAAAGAAACTATAAGATTTTAATAGATAAATCATTTAATGTACTATAAGATGCCATAAGATACTATAAGATATTATAAGATACTATAAGATACTATGAAATACAATAAGATACTATAAGATACGATACGATATTATAAGATACTATAATATACCGCAAGATACTATAAGATACTAGAGGATACTAGAAGATACTTTAATATACTAAAAGATACTAGAGGGATACTATAAGATATTATACGATGCTATAAGATACTATAAGATACTAAAGGATACTATAAGATACTACAAGATACTATAAGGTACTATAAGATACTATACGACATTATAAGAAACAAAAAGATACTATAAAATACTATAAGATACTAAAAGATACTAAAAGATACTAAAAGATACTAAAAGATACTAAAAGATACTAGAAGATACTGTAATATACTGTAAGATGCTATAAGATAATATAGGATACTATAAGATAGAGGGTACAACAAAATATGAACTATTCCGCGACTTTAGCCCGGTGGGTGACTTTTTTAGCAATAATAATATAAAAGCTACCATAAGATACCAAAGAATACCACACTATAAATTCTATAAGAAATTTTAAGATGAGATACTTGAAGAAACTATAAAGTGCTATAATATACCTATACTAAACTATATACTATTCGAAAGAAGGGGACACTATACATATTCTAAAAGATAACACACTAAAGGTATAGTATAAAATAGTATTATGTATATATATGTACTTAGATACTATCTAAGATACAGTTCTGAAGTTTTCTTTTTTTTGTCCATTTTCCTATAATAGAGCGCCCTCTATAGAAGTTTTATAAGCTCTTCGTTCTGTGTGCTTCGGTCTTTTGGGGTGTGGAACTCATTTTGGCATAAAGTATAGTCGTGTTGTCCTGACTGTAAGCGTAAGTTCGGGAGATGGCGTGTGAAGTACGCAGCGGCAGAGTCCCCTAGTTTTATTGAAATTCTTTCACATAGTGCATCAACAAGAAAGCTTTATAAAATAGTTCCGATTTACAACTTTGTGACTTGATAAATTTATTATCTTTGTTTACAATTTTAAACATAACTTTAAATTATTTCTAAAGTTGATAATGTTTGGTTGCTTTAACAAAACAACAGTGGCGGATCTAGTATATGGGCCCCATGGGTACCACTCCTCAAAATATTGTTTATGAGTTTCTTTAAATTTGTAAACATGTACAACCAAAATAGAAGTAACACCTAGAGTAAAATTTGGACATCCCAAAAATTTATTTCTGAATGCGCCCCAGCAAAACACATACCCAGTTATATATATTTTCTAACAAGTCGCAATCTTCGACTGATTTGTTGATTGTCGTTATCAACAGGTTGTAGATACCTGTAGCATTTAACATAATTGACAATTGATAACTATGGGAATTGCAATCATCGATTGTTAAAGACAAACAATTCCAACAACAACGGAAATAGTCCCACGTGACATTTTGTATATTTTACGCTTATTGCCAGGGTGGCTGAATGTCCCAGATTGTGCGCCAAAGCGTCTTAATATACACCGACTAAATACTCATGATATTCAGTTCAGTTTACTTATGATGCCAATAAGACACGTCACGTGATTACGTTTCGCAGCCCGTATGTCTGTCGCAGACTGAATCCTTAAACGTATGTTTGTCTGCGTATCTTCTTTGCTCCACTTTGTTGCTGCTGCTGCTCCTTTCCGCACACTCTCTATTCTTTTTAATCGCACCGACAAAGTTAAAGAAAAGGTTCGCCAGAACAAACACTTGTTGAGCAAATGATGACTGCCACAAAGTGATGTTTGCTGTTCAGCTGAAAGCCCTAGTTCTAAGCAGGGGCAGGGCCGGATTAAGAACGCGGCGAACGGCGCCTTGGTCAAGGGGCTTCCGTATGTTGAGTAAATTAGTTTGAAAATTTTGACTGTGCATAAAGTTTGATCAGGAAAATGGTTTGGAAGAAAAACTGGTACTAAGCAGGGGCCTGAGCAGGGCCGGATTAAAGCTTGGGCCGACGAGGCTAAGGACCAAGGGCGAATTTTTTAAGAGTACATTAGGTTAACAAATTATTGTAGACTTTAGTTCTAAGTAGTGGCTTGAGCAGGGATGGATTGAAGCTTGGGCCGACGGGCCATGGTCTTTACAGTTCAATAAAATTCTGTTATGAAAAATTTCGGTAGAAAAATCAATATGCGTTAATAAAAAACAATAAAAAAATAATTTTTAATGATTAAATTAAAAAAAGTCGAAAGATAATGAACTTATTCCTCTGATTCTTTTTAGTTGACGGTATTTTTTAATTTTTGCGAAAATCCGGAAAAGAATCATCTTAGTAATAAAGAATAAAGAAAGATTATGTCTTTTTATTCTTTTTTTTAAGGACGAATTTTTTGGTGCCACTATTTTTATTTTTCCTATTATTGTATTTATATTTTATGGCAAATAAAGTAATTTGTGATTATTAAATTATCCCAAAGGGTTCAACCCTAACCTCAAAATATCCCACAAAATTTTATTTCGAGAATGGCTGCCCGGCGATATTTTTTAAGTTTTGAGGTTCGCTGAATCTCAATCCGAGCTCAAAATTAACCCAGCACGTCGGGCCATAAAGAAACTTTTTCGAGTGCTGATTTCCGACGATATTTTTTTTATTTTTGCGTTCGCTGAAATCGAATTCGAGGTCAAAATTATTTCAGCACGTCGGGTTTCTGAAATAACCTCTAAAGTACCTCGTTGGGTGTGGTCTTTTGATGTTATGATAAAATAGAGTTCAGCGCATCAAAATACATAAGAAAACATATGGCACTACTCCAGATCACGACAATTTTTTTTATTAGCCCATTTATCTCAGAACTAGTTATTAGACAAATTCAGAACGCATAAAAATATTAAATTAAAGCTGTATGTAATCGTGATAGGGCCCCACATTCCTAGCCTCCACATGTTCTAAAACGCACCTGGACATGGGCATGATTTTGTTTCTGGGCCTGAGCTTGCGTCTGGGTCTGGGCCACTGACTCAGCAGTTGGCAAGTTGCAAGTTTAAAGCCACAGCAAATCCATTTCAAAGCAAACTTAGCTAGCATTTTGTTTGGCATTTAATAAAATTATCAACTTGATACGCAAACTTTGCGCCTTTTGGAGCATTGAGGCTTGTTTCCTGTGCCTTATCGGCAAAATGGAGACTGCCTGCTAAGGCTAAGTCAATTTCATGTTCGGTCTGGGAACATTGCAAATTTAATTAGAGCTTGAATTAAGGGCTGCATACGCTTGATTTGTTCGCCATTCATATCGTTTTGAATATGGCATTAATTGTTGCAACAATTTCTATGACCAAGTTAACAACAATATGTCAGGATGTCAGGCCCAAAACTCAAGCAGCAGTCAGTCAGCGAGTCGCTCTAGCCTACACAGTCAATCGAACAGTGACCCATAGCCCACATTTATGTTAACCCAGCCTACACTGTCTTTTATGTTTTAAAGGCCGGCTGATAATGTCGCAAACATTAAAAGGCTCGGATGAGACTTCTGCGGGTTAAAGGAACACAATTCAGTTGAGTACTTAGTTGCTCCTTATCGCATTGCCTGTATATGAAGCACTAAAAAAGCTTCAACACGCGCTGAAATTTCGCTAAATTTTCAATTATAATTTTTAAGAGTAATCAAAATTGTAATATTTGCAATAAATTTGCCAATATGGAGCAGGAGAGCCAGTGATATGAGGATGAGTATGTGCCTGTGTGTATGGGAGTATGTAATTTGCTTTAGGCTTTTTATCTACAGTAAATATTGAGGGAGTAGATATTAATATGCAATTTGGTATGTCTATTTTTTTTGCTTGGCCTAAACTCAATATTTGTAATTCATTTTCAATGAATAAGTATTTGTTTTTAAAACTGAATATGCCTAAAGTATAAAGGTGGCCAGTGTGAGTGAGGGTCGGGGTAGGGTAAGTGTTAGACATACATTTCCGGATATACATAGAGATAATAATTGTCAATGCTAGATTTTGGATTTAAGAAAGCGCTAGAAACAAAAGGGTTTTATGGAGGGATTAATAATCAATTAAGTTCTAATGTTTGAAGCGCGTACTCTTTACCATCTAAATTCAGGACCAAAAGTAAAAAGGTATATAAAGATTCTGCAAATGCATGTAACCAGCAGAAGGAAGTATTTTTGACCGCATACAGTATTCTTGACCAGCAAGAAAAGCCGTGTCGACATAGGTATGTCTGCCTCTCCGTCTCTATGAAAAAAATTATCTAGGAGATTATTGGAGATACACAACCCAAATTTGGTATGGATAAGTATTTGGTCTAAAAGTAGCTCAAGCCATTCCCGCCCACGTAATTAAAAAAAATTAAAAATTTCCTTTCTTCTTTTTCGTGAATTTCCATTCGACGAGGAACTTTTAGTTTAAATAGGTTTGGAACTTCAGGAGTTTTAAGCAAAAATAATAAAATTATGTTTATGATGAATCCCGAAATTCTTCAATTAGTTTTACTTTTCGGAGATAACGCCTACCAGTTCCAAGCAATAGAACGCAACTAAGTGGAACTTATGGAAAGTGTGTCCTCTAACCATTCCATTATTTTTTTTGATCAAAGGACGCTTTTTGAATAACGATCTTCTGCACAAAAATTATTGCAAAAAAGCAAAATTTTCTCTTCCAGTGGCGGATCCACGGGGGGTTTCGGATCCGAACAACCCCCCAAAAGTTGAAAATATGGGTTGTCAGTTTTTGGCGAACTCTGATATATATACACTTCGAAGTAAAGAGCCGGCCTAAGACCAAATCCTGGATAAGCACCTGTTCTCTCTTCGTTCGTTTCTTGTTGAAGCAAATCTTTCATATGGTACATTGAACACCAACATTTTTCATACTAGTCGATCAGAAATCAAACTGCTAGTGAAATTTGGACGTACCGAACTAAATCTCACAATGCATTTCTCATATTTGCAGAACCTGCTGCCATCCTAAATAATAATTCCATTCTGTTTCTCTATACAATTTAGGTCCAGATGCAAGCAAAAACATGCTACGATACATTGTAGAAACGAAATGTGAATAAGTCGATTCTTTAGGACTCTACTTAATAAGCCTTTTTTTAGCCTTAAAACCGCTAATTCCTAAACTTTTGAAATTGTATTGACTGAAAATTTATAAAAACCTGAACCTGTTCCGAACCCTACATGTCACGCGGCTATCCATACAGGCCTATGAATTCGAATCTGAGCTTTAAAAAACCACAAGACGTCAGGGTTCTGACATAACCCATGATTTTGTGGTTGGTGCGAATTCGAGGCCCAAAAAAAAAACCCGGCATGTCAGTGTTCTGATATAACCTGAAAAACTCCAATTAAAAGAGGAATTTTGAAGGTTGTCTCAGAACCCTGATGGATTAGGATTCAAAACACAGTCAGAAAACTTTAACTCGAAAAAAAATTGTGTCGGGTTGCTGGAGCTATCTCAGAACCCTGACGTGCTGGGAACTTTCGTGCTTCTTATTCTATAAGAGTAATAATTTTTTTTTTGTGGTCCTGTATTCCAGTTCGTTTATAATGCAACGAAATTTTGTTTGGGAATAATCCAGAAAAGATTAAATGAAGTTAAGTCGTAAAATTATTTCAAGCCCTACTGAAGGCGGTTTTAAGACCTTATGACCACTGTTAGTCGTCTGTCAAAATAAGTTTCGAAAAGTTTCAGATAGGTCACGGAATTCGTTGGCTTAGATTTTAACTGCCATCAACCATAACTGACTTTAAAATAAGGCATCATAGGTTTAAAATTTTCCAATCTTTCATTACTTCAATACTATTACACACACCAGGGCAGAATCAGGATTTTAGGCTGCGCCAATTTTTTTTTTTTTAAATCCGCTCTTGTTTATACTAATAATTATATTTACCAATTTTTTAAGCTGTTTCTACCAACTTACATATAAATAATTTTTTTTTATATAAAAACTTGCTTACCTTTCAGAGCTGGACAAATTCGCTTCCAAATGCTGAGGCAGCCGCAACGATGAAACTGACCCAATGCCAGTTCCATATAAAACAGTGGCAGGCCACCAAAGACTAGCATAAAAAAGTAGGGTATAAGAAAAGCGCCGCCGCCGTTTTGGTAACAGATGTATGGAAATCGCCAAACATTGCCCAAATCCACGGCAAAGCCAATGACGGCCAACAAAAACTCAGCCTTCTGGCCCCAAGTTTCGCGAGTTCGCTCCGTAACAGAAACGACCAAAACGCGCTGTAATTGAGGCAGAAAACTCAATACTCTGGAGTCATTCGAATCGAGGGCGGAAATTAAATTAGTTCAAATCAGCGCTCAACTTACCTCATTGTTGGTCAGACGCGGTGCCAAGGGATCTGTCACTTTGGCAGGTGTCGCAGTATCGCCATCATCCTCATTTGAGTCATCCTCATTGTTGGGCGATTCCTTGTTATTGCTCCAAGGCGCAGCTGTGGCTGTTGCGCTGGCATTGGCATTGGCCGAAGCATTATGGCCGAATTCCGTGCTATTGTTCTTGCTGCGATCCATGATCTGTGTGGGCGTCGTACGTTGTGCGGGCGTGGACGTAGCCGGGGCAGTGTATGTGTACGCCGAGCGCGGCACTAACGGAGGCACGGCAGCCAGCCGGAGACTGTGCTCTGTTCTAAGTGCGACGCAAGTTCCGTGCGATTCCTTAGCCGTTTGTGGCAGCGTCCGCGTTAGCGACAGGGCCAAGGGCAGATGTTGGCGTTGTTTGTGTTGGGGTTCTTGTTTTTTTTTTTTTTTTGTATTTCCGGCCTTTTAAAGTCGGCAGTGCAGAGTAAATTGCATTTTACCTTGAGGTCTTACATGCTGGCTTTGGATGGGCAAACGCCAATGGAATATCTGTTAACTGGTGACAGTAAAGTATTTGAATAAAATCGCTTTGCTGTGGTAAATAGTAAAGCTAGCAGGTTCAGGGCTGACAAGACTTCACCCCAATGCTGTTCACAATGCGCATATTTGTGCATTAGGGTGGGTCAATTTTTTTCGGTATAAAGGCTCACAGCGATTTTGATTCTTTGGGTCAATTTAAGCAACTTTGCCCAAGAAACTATGGGTCTAAAATTAATTTCGAGTCGCCCACTTTTTCAAAATAGGTTTTTTTTTCGAAATATTCAAAAATCGTCTTAGACATTGACATTGCATCGAAAAAAAAATTTCTAAAAATTATGTTAAGCATTAAACTGAAAGAGAATTCTTTTACGAACATTTTGAGTCTAAGATCTTAAAAATCGGTTAAGAATTGTAGGTGTTATGGAACCATGTAAGGAAGGTCCAATCTTCACTCAATCATACTTTTATATGAAAAAAAAAAATTACTTACGTCTTCACGAATTCGTATGCAGCTGTAGCCGTGATTTTTCGTTCATAACACCTACAATTCTCAACCGATTTTTAAGATTAGAGCCCCAGAACGTTTTTTCGGCTCCATACAAATTGACCCGCCCTAGTGTGCATGGTAAACAATGGTCATTGGGTAGGGTGTCTTTGGAGTGAAAATAATAAAAATATTCAATAGAAATTTGGAGGGAGTTTTTTCAAAATATTATTAAAATAAGCTCAAATGTGGAACAAGGAAGCGGTTTGACGTAGGAATATTTTTGAGTCGAAAAAGACTTTTTACACAGTCGTACAAAAAAATGATTTCTTTGGAGTTTAGGACTGCTGATCACAAAATCGTGTTCATATAATCTCAACTTTTATACTTAATGTATAAGGAACATATGCCCTCAGAATTAAAAAAATTTTATGCTAAATACTAATAAAGTAAAAATGCCAATATACACTTTTTCGGCTTTTACTCTAACGACAATGGGCAACAAAAAAATAAATAAATAAAATTACGCAAACAAACAATATTATTGCTCTAGAGTTTTAATACAAAATAATTTTTACATAAACTTTATAACTTCAAAATTTTAAATAAAAATATATTTGGATACAAAGATACTTAGCGGAGTTGAACTAAATATTTCTGTTAAATTCTAATTTCCAATGCATTTACTTATATTATTAAATTAAATAACTTAAAAAAAATATATTTTTTTAAAATTCGAATAATTGTATGTTACATAAAAAATAAGGCAAGAAACCTTTTATTTTGCTATAAATTATAATCACCTCTAAGAACAATGGAGAATATAAAATTTGAATTGCTCTTTTTTTAAATTGAGCCTAGTCCCCTAGCAAAAAAAAAAATAAATTTACTATGTATCGTTTTCCAAATTTCTGAATTACCTTAAGTTAAAAAATTGAAAAACAAAAAAAGTTTTTGATTTCGTAAATTTAGAAAAAAAAATTGTTCTCGTTTATTTTTCAAATTTGTTACAGGCATTATAGCTAGCAAACCTTGAGGAGCTTTCTAATTAATAGTTATTAAAATTAAGGCACAACGTGAGCTTAAAAAAAATATATATATTTTTTTTTTTTTGATACAATTACAATGATATTTTTTAAATAATTACAGACATTGCAGTTGAACTAAACCTTAAAGAACGTATTGAACTGAGTTTTAAAAGACTTTCAATCATTATTGGTATGAAAAATTAGGTCCTATGCTCCACAAGCAGAGAAGGACGACAGTAGTAGTAGTAGCATGAAAAATAGGATAGTACTTGTCAAAAAAATCTTGTAGTGCAGTGTAAAATTTTTGTATTCTCTTAAAAAACGACAACCGAGTTAAGACAACTAATCGGATGTTCCTTAAATAACTTATGTATGTTTATGAACCTTAGTACGATTTTCCCCAATTCCCATTCTTAATCAAAATCAATGACATTTCGAATTCAGATAGCTTAATAGCCTAATTAATATGACAGTGACTACCCCTCATATGCTACATACAAAAGTGGTTAGTTTAACATACGCAAATGGCGCGAGTTCCGACTCCCTGAGGTGTCCTTTTTCAGTAATCTATGACAACGTGGGCCTGACATGACCATACGTGGCCAATGGCCAAAGGCGTCCAGTCCAGTTGGTGCGCCTCGTTGCACTCCCACTGACCAGAACGATGCTGACGTTCAATGTCAATGTTGTAAATATTTGTTTGACCTTACCGCTATCAGTGTGCAGGCTTTTTTGTTTACCAAAGAGAATTAGTTTCTTTTTAATAATGTATGCTTTTTTTATAGTATAGTAGCATTGAAAAAAAAAAATATTGCTGTATAATTTGAATACACTGCAAACAAAAGGAATTTTTTGTACCCAGAAGGGAAATTTTTGTAATACAATTGTTATTTTTTCGAAACGTCAAAAATGTAGGCCATAAGAATTGTTAAAGCATGTGCCCCAGGGTCGTCCTGAGAAAGGTAGTGTCCGGTGGGCCTTGAGCGCATTCCATTTTTCTGAAGAATTTAAATTGTATTCATAGAGAATATACGCGTAACCGCAATTAAAATCACGCTTTCATTAAAATTATGTTTCATTTTTTAAATATGAGATTTAAGATTGGAAAAAAACTTGAATATATAGAAATGTATTTTTTTTTTGAGTCTACGGGCCCTTCTCGAGAACATAGGGACAGGGGTATCCTCAAAGTTACCATCACCCTGCCGCTAGGCCTGTCAGTCCGCATGATTGACTACTGATAGTAATACGAAGATCTCCGGATAATTGACAAGTTTAAAAAAAAAGTATTTAACCATAAGCATTACTTGTCCGAAAAAAAAAAAATAATTTTTTTCATTTTAAAATAAAAAATGCGACATTTTAAACAATATCTATATTTCTGATTTTTAATATAAAAATAAGCCGATACCAATTAAAATTTAAAATATCAGTATTCCTTTAATTTACCTAAGTTTATGGTATCTCATATATATTGTATGTACACCTAATTCTATTTTTACACAGTAGATACGTTCTAGAAAAAAACGTGTAAAAAAAAACATCGTAAAAAAAGACATGAAGTAAATCCTGAAGCTGCTATGAAAATAAATTAGAAAGGGGAATTCCCTAATTAAATTTCTAAAAGATTATGTTCAAAAAACTATTTTTCTTTAAAATTTCAATCAAATAGCTGTTTTTGACCGTGTTATTTCAAAACCGCGAAAAAAAGCCCGTGTAAAAACAGAATTGGGTGTATATTGCATTTCTTCTTTCAAACTAAATTTAAAATGTTTTCTTAAATAACTAATATTTTAAGCAAAAGCCGTAAAAAAAACATTAAAACACATTGTTACACACAAAATTCAAAATCCGTCCGAAAACTGAGAAGACCGCTAAAAAGCCAAAGGATTACCCAAAAAATTTAAAGGCATTTTGGGTGGAACGAAATTTGGTTCAAAGGAATATCTGGAATTTTGGAAAACTATTGTAGACTTTTTTTGTAATTTTAACTAAAATAGTAATTTAATTTTTTTCCAATACGATTTCATGTTTATAAAGTACATAACGTAAGGATGCAAACTTCGATTAAAAAACTCTTAAACAATTAAAATTTGAGCAACACATTTTTCTTCTTAAGTAGGGTAAAAAATATTAAAATAGAACGTCGGATTGTTTAGTCGAAATTTGGTTCAAAGCTATATTTTTTGCTTAAGGGGTCTACGCAGCACGAAATATTTCGCACGGAATCGCAAAACTTCTTCGTCTTCTTTTTTATATGAAGTTTTGCGATTCCGCCCGAAATATTTCGTGCTGCGTATAGGCCTTTACGGGAAGATCAGAAAGCTCTTGGAAAAAATGTTCGTTTTACTTTACACTTTTGGGAAAGTCTTTTTTAGCTTATTAAATCCATAAAGTTTTATTATAAAGTGATTAAAAAAAATGTTTATTTTGAGTATTTTTTGATACGCAGTTCGAAAAATTTCGCACGAAATGACAAAACTTCATATACCAAAAAAAAAAATCCCGAACTGCGTATGGGCCTTTTAATAAAAATAAAAATGCTGCTTGGCTGTCGTCTAAAAAATTTTTAAAATTTTATCAGTGCAAAAATTGATTACATTGCAATACAATTTGTCATTTAAAATCTTTAAATTTTTTTATTTATATTTTTTAACAACATTTTTTATATACATTTTTTTTATTTATTAAAAAGAGCAGTTGCTGCTAGTATAATCGGCTTGTCGTCTAAAAAATTATAAAATCATATCAGTGCCAAAACTTGATAATATTTTAATGAAATAAATTTTTTTTTGAAAAACTCTCAGAAAACATTTTTTTATTAGTTTATTGAAAACTTGTAATAAAACGTAAATAAAAAGTGATTATAAAAATTTTAGAATTTTTTTGTTTTAATTTTTGTTATCTATATGTTATTTTTAATTATTTTATTCTAATTTTTTTATTTGTAAAAATATTATTTTTTTTTTTATTTTGTTGGCAACAAAGAGAAGTTGTTGCCAGTACGGAAAACCAAAAAAAAATTGTATTTATATATTTTTAAAAAAAATTTTGTATTCAACTCTTTTTTTTTTAATTTATAAGTATAAGTATTGAGACTCAAAGGAGTGCTTAAAGAACACTTCGTAAGGTTTTATTATAAAGTAATTAAAAAAAAATGTTATATTTTTAATATTTTTATTTTAAATAACTATACTTTAAAAGAAGGATAAAAACAAAATTTACAATTTTTCTCCTTGCGTTTTTATGGATTCTAATCCTTGTATTTATAAAAAGAGTAAGCAAACTTCGGCTTCGAAGCTTGCCTTAAATATCTTTTAAATAATTAAAATTTCAGCAACAAGTATCACCTGTGTTCTGATTACCTTTTAATGGACTTAAGATATTTAACTGTTTTCACATGTATACGCTTCAAAAGTATATAGATAGGGATGCGTTGAATTTACGGGTAAAGAGAGACAGGGAAATATATTAATTAAAGTGTGAAAGAAAACTCAAATTCAAAACAATTAAATAACACTTGGAGATATGAAAAATGGCGTCAGTGAACTTTGAGCGTATTTTTTTTATATCGCACCAAAGCGGTTTTATAAATTTTATAAATTTATTTAGATAAGCAACATATGTGCTAAATATATAAATAATTGCATTTCTAATGACTAAAGTGGCTTTTGTAAGAATGAAAATGTTTGGTTGTATTTGGTTGTTAAAAGAAAAAAAATCAGTTTTCAGATTTTGTACAACGCTCTGTTGGAGCTCTACATGGCAATTCCAAGAAATTATCATTTTTAATTATTTGTTTATGGATGCAATTAACAAAATTGAATTAGTACATTATTTTAAACAGAATACATATCTGACAAAAGAGTTTTTTTGCGCTTTAATTAACAATTGATCCTAATCAAAAAAGAAATCACTATAATCATACATAATGTAAGTATTATGTTCCAAAAAAGTAAGCGTTTTAACAGATTCACAAAAAAAAGGAAAATGGCTGCCTTTGACTAGACTAAGCGTATACTTATTATTTTTAAACGGTCGCTGAATAGGAATCCGAAATATGCTTAACTACAAAAAAACTTAAACCCATTTCTTAACTTCAAATTTTCCGACCTTACCAACTGCGAACTAATTTTCCGAATTAAATAATTTTTCAAAGATTGTTGCTTCCAATTTTATTTTACTATTCAATTTAAGTCCTTCTCAAGTTTTTTTGCTGTACTAGCCTTTGTATCATTATGGCGTGACGTTACTCAAATCTCCATTAAACTTTTTTTTTCTGTTAAATTCCAGAAAAACATCAGTTTTGGCTTTAATATTAATAAATTTACTAAATTTTCACTCATTATAATATTAATGTTAATAAAAAAAAAAAAAAGTGATAAAAATAAGATGCAAAAAACTACTGACCAAAATATGAACTTATAGTTTTGTTTAAAAGTATGAGCTGTACCATATAGTTCTTTAACTTTTAATTTTTCTGTCAGCCATATCATACACTCCTCTGATTTTTCAATATGTAAAATATTTTTTTATCCGAAAAAAAAATTAAAGTAAGATTTGAATTATCAATTTAAACACATTCTGAACTATCTTAAAATAGTTATTTTTTTTGAAGTTTGTCAAATAAAAATCGTATTTTTTAGCTTAGCTTTATAGCTAGTATAAAAATACACTTACTTTTAAAAATCTATGAAAAACTGTTTATTGCACACCTGGCGAATTCCACAAAAACTTTAAATTAAACATTTTGCATTTAATATAATATATACAAGTGTTTAAAAAACTCAATCGACCACTTCACTTCATTGAAGATTCAACCAACTTATTTCTTAGCCAAGTTCTGTGAAGCAACTTAATATGTAAATTCGAGAGACGCGCGTCGCTTCACAGTTGCAACTGCTGCCAAGTCGAGTCTGTGACTTCCTTTTATACGAAAATCGCGCAGACGTTCAAAACGGCATCTCCGACACCGGAACGAACGCCGAACCCAAATCGGGAACCTGTCCGTGTCAGTCGTGTGCGCATCCCATAAAATATGTGTGTGTGTTTATAGTGTGCTGTGTTCTTTCAGGGACTCTTTTGGAGGCGTTTGGGGCATGGATGCCAGGTGGTCTGCATAAAGACAACTGTAGCTTAAATTGCAACAAACTGTTGCTTGCACGGAGCACTGTATAAGCATGTGTTGGAGTTGGGAATCTGCTCTTTATATAATAATGAATTGGAAAGATTAATGCACTTACTGATTTTTGGCGGTCATCTTAAGTAAACTAAATTAATCAGTAGATAATAAGAAATGAGACAGACATAGTCTAGGTTAATTTAAATATTTTTACGCTTTGTCTGAGTTCATTTGAAGTTTCTCCAAACTGGAAACAACATAATTTCATAAAAGGAACAATCTTGAAAACAAACCTTCTTCAGAAAATCTAAAGATAATGTCATTAGGAATTTAATTTAATTGACTAAAGTTAATGCCATAGGAAGCTAGAAGATTATGTTTTTACTCAGAGTAAGACAAAATCAGCTTCTAAGAAGAAAAGAAAGATACAAGTTAAGATGAAAGCTAAATAATTTAAGCCGATATTTATACGTAGAGTACATCACAATGGGCCGCAAGGCCTCAGGGTGATCTCGGCCTTGTGGCGAGCAGCCTACACAAACTAACCTATACGTAGAGTAAAACAAGCTCATCTTCCAAGAAGAGAAGAAAGATGAAAGTTAAGAAGAGCAACATAGCTTAAGTCGATATTTATACTCAGAGCAAGTCAAAATCATCTTCCAAAAAAGGAAGAAAGATAAAAGTTAACATGAGAGTTAGATAATTTAATTCCTTGGCGTTTTGTTAGACCTTTTTCCACTGTAAGACGGTTAGAGATGCTCGATTGAAGAAATCAAAATACGTTCAAAATTTAGCAAAAGACACTGAAGTGTCCAAAAAAAGTATAACTTGGGCATAGTCATAAGACTATGAATAAAACTTATAAAAAGGTCTTTCGAATAGTTTTGTCCGTATTTGTAATAATAGATTTTACTGTAGAACTCTAAAAGATTCAACAATGTGTCGAAATTGTTTTGATAGAGAGCTATGAAATGGATTCTTTAATGGAAAAGACGTATTTAGTGACGAGGTGGCTTTTGGCTAAACGGTTTTGTGGATATCTATGACATCTCCTTTGAATCCAAAGTAACTTACGGTTTGGTGTGGATTTTTTCAGGCGGCCACATTGGGATGTACATCTTGAGACACAAGAACAGTCAACAAAGACTCTTAAATGCAAATAAGACCGATAAATGTGTGCTAACTAACTTTCTTTGACCCCAGTTTGGACGTATGGATCAGAATTATTGTGGTTTCCAGAAGACGCAAAGATGGCCGCCCAGACCATGCGATTTAAAGCCCATTTTCTCTAGTTCTCTTGGTTACACTATTATCAACAACTGCAGAACATTCTTCAAACCATTCTTAAGATTGATAATTCAAGTGACCTTTTTTAATGAAGCTCTGTCAGCTAAGCCGAGTATGTAATTTTAATAATAATAATTTTTTTTGTTTAAAGCAATCAGATGATGACCATATGGGCAAAAGATAATAAAAAGTGAAAAGTCAGCTACAGAATCTACTGAGTCATGGCAAGATGGTAAAAGGTGAATAGTACATTCGGCCACAGAATCGTCAGAACCATTACTCAAGATGATGAAAGATGAAGCAACATAGAATCTTGAAAAAAAAATACTAGAGGAAAAAGTATTATGGCTTGGCTTATTTACAAAACTTACTAGAATCTGGAGCAGGCCTCCTGGGCTAATGAAGATGCAAGCTGAAAAAATACAGTCAGCTAACAAATCTTCAGAATCATATCAAGATGATGAAAGGCGAAGGAACACAGTCAGCTACAGAATCTACAGAATCATGATAAGATGATAAAAGGTGAAGAAAAACAGTCAGCTACAGAATAATGGCAAGATAATGAAAGGTGAAGAAACGCAGTCAGCTAAGGAATCTTCAGAATCATGTTAAGATGATGAAAGGCAAGAAAACACAGTTAAGCATAACATTTAAGGCATAAGATGATTAAAGGTAAAGATAGACAGTCGGCAACAGAATATTCAGAATCCTTAGTCAAAATGACGAAAGGGGAAGGTCAGTTACAAAATCTTCAGCATCATTGCAAAAATTGCACTAGTTTTTTGATGTTTTTCCAGGGGAGAGTCTCCTTTTTATTTAAAGCGATCAGGGGAAGACCATCTGGGTCAAAGGTGAAGAAACACAGTCAGCTACAGAATCATTAGAATCATGTTAAGATGATGAAAGGCAAGAAAACACAGTTAGTGTAGAATCTTTAGAATCATTTCAAAAAATCTACTCATTTTCTGGTGTTATCTCAGTGGTTTGATTTATTTACAAATCTTACGAGATGTTGATGCCTGCAAGTTAGTTCTCAATGAAAACTGAAATTAGATTTGACCTAACCGCAAAGTTTACATTTTAAGCTTACAAGAACACAAAACCGCGGAAACGGAATTGGTAACATGCATGAGTATTTACTATGCATACTTATACAATTTTTATATGTTCTCCTGTTATTTGACACCAACTGTAGATGTGTCTTCTTGCATTTATGATGATTTTAAGGTTTCTACATTTATAGCTTGACAATTTTTCCAAGAGCATAATTACACAAACGTTTAAAAACTTAATTGCACATGTCATCATATAGTAAAATATCTCGATTAACTGCACTTAAAGCGAACCCAAAGCGATCTACATATCACGTGACTCACAACCGCAAGCTTTAGACTGAATAGGGACCACCAGGTAATATCCAACCTTCGAAATGCTGACGCAAATCTCGCACGGGCCGCATTTATCAGTAAAGACTTATGGACAGCAATTGGCAATTGGTTCAAGTAGCCAAACAATTTGCCATTTACCTAGAACTAGTATAATTTTGTTTTTGACTTTTAACTTTTATCTGGCAGTCAAATGCGCTTGGGGCCATTTAGATATAGCCACTACACTCTACGTCAATGGACGCCACTAGAAGACACAACGAATCAACTGCGTCTGCGTATAATAATTGACACGATGTGTGGCGTCTTCTTTTTTGTTTTTGTTATTTTAAATTAATTTTTGTTTTTAATTTATACGAAATCAGCTTAATTACAATTGAGTTTTGGGCGAGTGCACGCGTTCAATGGTTACGGGTACGGTATTCCGAAGTATACTGATTGCGGGCGCCTTGGGTTGCATACAATTTATGCGGTTGAGGTAGGTGAGATAAATACGAGGGCTGTCAGTTGTATTGCGGCAAGAGGAAATGCTAGTGTGACCAGATCAAAATTTACAGTATGAAATTTATTATGCTGCGCTCACACTGCCAAGAGCTGCCACTTAGAGGTTTGAAATATTAAAGAGTCATTCAAGAAATTTTCAAGTCCGTTCACACTGAAAAAAAATATTGACAGCCGCAGTGTAACTTATTTGCATGATTTTTGTATTGCGGCAAGAGAAAATGCTAGTGTGACCAGATCAAAATTTACAGCTGCGGCGAAAGTATGATGTTTAATATGCTGCGTTCACACTGCCAAGAGCTACCACTTAGAGGTTTGGAATATTAAAGAGACATTCAATAAATTTTTAAGTCTGGTCACACTGAAAAAAAATATTGACAGCCGCAGTGTAACTTATTTGCATGATTTTTGGCAGTGGCTATTTAGAACCAAAATTTTGTTTCATTGAATCTTAGTCTACAAAGACTCAGTTAGATATTTTATGCTACGTATTGCACCTATACAGATTTACTATGATCACTTGAAAAATGTATGTGTCTCCTTAAAAAAATGTAGTTTACAACTACTACTTAATTTATTTCAATGAGTCTATAAAGTACCATCGAATGCCGCAGAGCAGAAGATTATCAAAATTCAAATGTAAAGGTCGTTAAAAATAGTCGTTTTGTCAGTGACACAATAAAAAAAGTTCATGAAATACAGACGTGGTATTTCAAATTTTTGTTTATTAACTCAGGTCACGAAACTTAAATAAATAATGATAATTTTGAAGTATTGAGAATAGGAAGCTATCGATTTCGATTGGAAGCCAAAAAACAAAAAATTTTAGAGCCTTCTCAATGTAGTTATAAAAGTATTTTGAATATTCAATGTTGATCTTTGAAAACCGCAATGATTAGTTTTCTTTTCCAAAAAAACTACAGACAGCCCTCGTACCAGAGATAGCGAGAGTACAGATAGAGAGTTGCTGTTTAGTGGTTGCTCATTACAGTCTACGATTGGCGCGCTCATTGCGATAAACGGGAGCGGGCAAGACTTGCTTAAGGTTTTGGGTGGTCTGGGTCTACGATTAATCCGCCTTTAAGTCGACTTGCTGTCTGGCAGGCAGTGTGTGTCCAATGTCTTGAACTATTTACTTTGCAGTATAACTAAATTGCAACTTTGGCTACGCCTACACTTATATAATTGTAATACGATATCAAATTTCCTGGCCAGCACCTTCAACCGCAAAATGTAAATGTCTACGTCATAGGCGAGTGTAATCAAAAGTGCATGCCTAGGCTAGCTGCTGCTGCTGACGTCAGTTTCATATATACTTGGAGTTTTCTTGATTTATAGCGTACTTGTAATTCGTTGTTTGGTTTAGTTTGCTGTTTGTAATTAGATGCGTGGCCACTAATTGGCGCGTAAATTCATTTGAATTGTCAAGATCATATTTACACGGACAACTGTCTGAAATTGAGCTGCAGTTTGCACTGGCGTCGCAAACGAATAAACCGTCAAACAGGTGTAGCCCTTGTAAAACAATAAGAAATTTGTTTAACTTCCAAATATCAAGCAAAAAAGAAAAAATGGTGACACTGCAGTTATCGATGTTTTTTTGGCCAAGTTGGCAGTGCTGCATAAAACAGCTGATCTATAAATGGCACAATTTAGCCACTATATAGAAAATCAAATATTTAAAATGTTTACGAACAGCTCAATAAAAACAAAAATGGGCAGTGAAGTGTGGAAAATTTATTTTAAAAATGTGGCATATAATGATTATCGTGAAATGCTCCATTACTGCACTTAAATTTGTAGAAGAAATTAGAAAAATGTTACAAAAAACCAATTTTCAGTAGCAGCTTTGCGGCAACTCTTAGCGGCGTTCCGCTGCGGCGTCAGTTTGAACGCGATATGAGCTGTGTTTTTAATGATAATTTTTTAAACACATAAAATATGAGTCTTTTTAAGCAGCTTTTCGTTTTAAAAAGTAAATTTTCATTAACAAAATGAGTTGGCGTCTGCTTAAAATTAAAAAAGTAACCGTTTTGCTACTGTTTATCAAATGACAAAGATTTTAAAACTGTTTGCCTAGTGCTACCCAAACTGTGCATGCAGCTGGTATTTTAATGCTGCGCGATGGCTTACTAGCAGTATTTTTATACTAAAAAAACATCGATAGCATGCAGCTGTGGCAACAGCTGTGCGCAATCGTTTCAGTATTTTATGCTACACAAACACTATAAACTACGGTCACACTGCTGACACACAATAAATAGTGCAACATTTTAAAAGTTATTAGTTTGTTTTTATTAGTAAATTGTTAATAAAAATGCGTTTGAAGGCGCATTTGACGCAGTTACTGCAGCAGCGTGCCTCATTTGATGCGCACCTGCGTACCTATTTCTTTTTTGCCGTGCTGCGTGTGGTCTTGGTGTTTGTGCCGCAAGTGGGCTACGTGCATCCGGACGAGTTCTTTCAGTCCGTAGAAGTAATGACAGGTGAGTGTGTAGCGTACTCAACTGAAATTCCTGCTTGATGCATTTTATTTGCTGCTGCAGGTGACCACTTTCGTCTGGAACATACACGCACCTGGGAGTTCAACAACACAATGCCCTTGCGCAGCATAACATTGCCGTTTGCGCTGCTACGCATACCCTGGAGTTTCTATGAATTCATTGCGCTCTATGTGCGCAGCTCGTGCGGCATAGAGCTGATAAATAGCTACAGTTATCTAGTGTTTCCACGGCTCATCTACACTTTGATCTCATACAGCAATGACTGGTGCTTGTATCGCATTTGCCGGCTTTACGGACTGCGCCATGAAATTCGCCTGCTAGCACTGGGTAGTTCCTGGGTGCTGCTTATATTTGGCACACGCACTTTCTCCAACACCTTAGAAATGGCCATGTGCGCTTGGCTGCTGTGCCTAGTTGCCGAGTGTATGCTAAACACCAACACTGTGGTATACAAAAAGGAATTTCTCGAAGAGAAGTACGACAAAGCCGCCTCCATAGGCGAACGCGTTAAAATCTGGAAGCTTAAAAATGCGCTGCCAGCACATAATCTCCAATATCTTTGTGCCATGTCGACAATTTGTGTGGCTGGTGTTTTTAATCGTCCCACGTTTCTGCTTTTCGGCGCACCCATGGTATTCTTTTGGCTGCTGCGCGGCATGGGCACACGCACCGTCACCTTTCGGGACTTTAATCTGCGCATAAGCCTGTTTTGTCTATGCGCCTTGCCTGCTTTGGCGTTTTTTATCTTCTGCGACTCAATGTATTATCAACATTTAACCGTGGGCGAGCTGCACATGCTGCAGCTGGGTATAGACAACTTTGTCTTTACACCCTGGAACTTTGTCAAGTACAACATGGATTCTACACAAACAGCCACACATGGCGTGCATCCGTGCTATGTGCATCTTATTGTCAACATGCCGCTGCTTTTCAATATGCTGGGTGTAGCCGCTTTGGTGGCATTTGCGCATCTGCTGCTGCGCTTCTTTCGAGCCGAGTACCAGCTGCTGCCGCGCTTCCAAAGCATTGTCTCGCTAATGTCTGGTGCCATTTTTGTGCCGCTCTTCTTTCTATCACTCATCAATCATCAGGAGCCACGTTTTCTGTTGCCGCTCACCTTTCCACTACTGCTGATGCATGCACCCAAGCTTATTACAGGATTTAGCGCTGCTTATCCCTTTCAGACGCAGCATGCCTTGCTGCGCTGGATCTACGAACGCGTGCTTTGCACTCAGGCCTCTGCACCGTATCTGCTAAAAATTTGGTATATAACTAATGTATTGCTCACCATTTTCTTTGGTTTTGTGCATCAGGCTGGCATCTTTCCACTGGCTCAGCACATGTCACACGTTGTGGCCACCAAACCTGCAGCCACTCACATACATCTTATAACCTCGCATACCTACAGCCTGCCACTGCATCTGGTCAATGTGCCCAGCTCGCGTTTGCTGCACTTTAATATGCAAACACATCAACGCTATCGTCGCCAGCGTGATTTCTATCTTTACGAATATGGTGGTCTAGGATTGGATACACTTATGCACAAGGTGAAATTGATAAGCGGCAATTGTGAATTAAGACAAGCCGGTGCAAAGCGTGTGCGCTACAAGCTGTACCTGGCCATACCGGCTTCGCTGGGCGGTGCACTGCATGCGGCCTTGGAGCGCTCAAATGCCAGCAGTTATTTGAACTTTGAGCTATTGACTGTGTTTTATCCACATCTGTCAACGGAAGCTTTTCCACAGCTGCTGGGACGCCATCCCTGTGACGTGGATGCGCCGCAGTGGGCGTATGATGATCTGCGTGGAACTTGCGCCGTGGAGCGTGCACCTGCGCTCAGCTTGGACTATATGTCTCGGCAGTTTAGTTCCTTTGTGCATCAATTTGGTCTGGCGCTCTACGAGATTGATGTGCGACGCAAATTGACGTTGGCAGTAACACAAACCTTGGATTTGGTTACTGCAAAAATACCGCTGCCCGAGTCGTCAACGTAATGCAGGCAGCTTGTGCAGTACGCAACTCGTCGTGTGTCTTATGCAGTCCAAGGGCAATATTTAAACCAAAGCTTAATTGTATAATTTATGCAATAATCTAATTAGCCATTAAGTTTCATTTAACGTAAACATTTCATGTTCTTGTTATGTAAAAATCTAGTTAATTTTTATATAAAAGCGCAACAATGTCCAGCCTGTTACTTAACTATGCTAATTATTAGCTAAATTCTTTAAAACAAGTAAAATCTATTGATCTCATAAAAACATTTAAAATAACTATTTAAGCAAAATTGTATTTTGTATTATTAAAAATGTAAAACAAGCTTTAATTTTTTTTTGTAAACATATCTCAAGTACGGTTTGTAAATACTTATAATTCAGAATAGAGATCGAGTGCCTCAAGGTGTGGCCCTGTCTGAGAAGAATTGAAGTAATTAACTGTGGCACCAATCGAATTATTGTGAGCCTACGGATACGCAAACCTACTTCAAGTCTTTCGTATTGCTACAAACACACTCTTGAAATTTTTAATTCAGAAAAGGGAATTATCCGTTAAGTTGGGTAATTCCATTTTTTGTATACCCTTAAAAGTCGTTTATCATATTAACTCTGATATTGGTTACGTATAGAAGAAGGCATGGCTACAAGGTATATTTGTATCCAAATAGAGTAAATCATTCGCGTAATTCTCCTAATATTCTTTGAACTATTTCAGTAAAATACACACACAAATTCCATATTTATAATTTTTAGAAATTAAATTAAATTTATTTGAAATAGCTTTGCATGCTCGCTGCTTCTCATTGAACACGCTTAGGAAAAATTAACTAGCGATTAAATTTCTTACAAACATTTCCCTTGTAATAAGAATAGTCGTGGATAATTTCCCCGAAAGGTGTGGAGCTGTGCTAACAAAGATTTAGGGAAATATGAGTAGATGGCGACAGTAAAAAAGTGTGCAATTGGGAGCACGCAAAAACGAATCCGAATGAAATGATTCGTTTTTGTATTATTAACAGCTTCAACTAATTTAAATATTTTTTTAAGGTATTGTAAAAATACCTAAAAGAATATTTTCAATAAAAAATTGGTTGCCTTAAATTAGCACATAAGATAATAAGATGCAAGTATTTGTGTAAGTATTTTAATTAATTGTTACCAGGCTCCAAACATTTCGTCGTATGAGTAAGCTGTTAGCAGGAGCACAGAAGAGCGCAAGAGCGATAATTGAGCACAAACGTGTATGTTTGCTCCCGGGTACAGGCTTCAGTTTCTTACAAACTTCGAATATTCTCTATATTACTTATTCAGAAATCAGCCACCTAAACCTTAGGGGCATGTACTTTATATATTCATAAAAAAATGTTCTAAAAATCTTACCAAGCATATATGCCCTCGAAAGAGAGTGTATGTGGGTTTCGTTAATTGCCAAGCTTATGGATTTATTCAATTACCTCTACTTGCCAAAGATTTGAGATATAATTTCTTTAAATGTTTTCATTTCAAATGTCACCAGCATTAATCGACAACAGGTCTAAGAATAAGAAACAGTAATCCATTTGACATGCCGGCGATTATTGAGTTCCGACAAACATTTGCCTTTAGAGTTCTTGTCTTGTCTCTGGGATATAGAGACATAGAGCACCCACAACAAGTTGGGTCAGCAGCATCCGCGTTCATTGAACGTTACCAAGCGCAAATTACATTACGGCCGCATTCTACTTAATGTATCTTTTATTTGGGGCGCTTAAGCTCCCAAACTCGTTTGCAGTTTGATTTTCCAAACTGATTTTTTTAAACAGTGCGTAAGTCTACGTCTTTGGTGTACTTGCTCCCAACCGAATTTACTATAAAACCAACGAGCCAATTGGCAAACAACATCAGTCGTTGACAAGTCAAACAACCCAAAACAATCTAACAATATGAAGGTAAGTTGTGGCGGCTCTTTGTTGATACCAGGAACAGCAAGATCTAATTTTTACACATTTTGCAGTTCCTCATCTGCTTGGCTCTCTGCGTTGCCGTCGCTCAGGCTGGATTTGTGTCACCAGTGACCTATGCTGCTGCACCTGCCTATGCTGCCACCTATGCCGCTGCTCCCGTGACCACCTACTCGGCTGCTGTGCCCGCTGCTTACACCACCTATGCTGCTGCCCATCCAGCTTATGGTGCTTCCGTGTACAGCGCTCCAGCTTATGGACCCTCCGTGTACAGCGCTCCAGCATATGGCGCCTCCGTGTACGGCGCACCAGTGGCTACTTATGCTGCAGCTGCTCCTGCCTATACCACCTATGCTGCACCAGCTGTGGTCAGCCCCTTCTTGAAGAAGAAGTAATGTGTGAACGAATGTAGCTTGCCTTATGACGGACTGGATGATATACCCTTGACAAATGAATAAAGCTTAAACTGAAAAAAATATGTAAAAGTGTAATTCTGGGTAACAGATGAGGAGTATGTCGTCGGGGGTTAAGTTAAAATAGGTTGCCCAATCAGTAACTGAGATCACCCAGAGACCATGAGGTCCATTGTGTTGTCATATTGTGATAAAGGAGGACAGGACTATGAGAAGGGTTAGGGGTAGAGGAGAATCAAAAACTATTGGGCATTTCTAGTCACCGAAGTCTCAGATCCGCTATAGGCACATTTGCCAGACTGCCTATGTTTTCAAAGAATGGTTTACCCAGAAATTGGGGTCGCCTTCTTAGAAGCGCCGGGCAGTCGCATAGGTGTTGGATACACTCTGTCTACTCCTCGTCTCCGTAGCTGCGGCAGAAGTGGCCTATGGTACAGTACCCCGTTACAACTCCTACCACAACAGTGCCTTCTTCCGTCATTAAACCATCATTATAGATCGTCAGCTAGTTTACTTTCAAAGGAGTTTGAGAGTATCATGGAGGGTTAATGTCGTCGGGGGTTAATGGCGTTATCTTTTATTGGAAAGGTTCAAAATTACAAATTCCATAATTGAACAATTTTTAGGCCTATTCCCTGTTCCAAGACGAACTGACTATATTGCCATTTCGATCAATAGAAATCGGTATCAGCAAATGGTAATATTTTCAGGATTAACAAGACAAGACAAGATTTAGAAATACCGGGAAAAATTATAGTAAAGTTGTTATGCAGTCGCTATTATCGGTTTCACAAAGAGGCACTAAGAAAGTTTATGAGACAGTTCTTGAACGAAGATTGAAAATTAGCTTTTGGCTTTTAACATAATTTAAAAAATGCAAAATTTGGGTCACGTAGTTTGGGTATGGCCGCTAATGTACAAACAATTAAGAGAAGAAAATATATTTATTACAATCTGCGAACATTTCCTTCAAAAATGTTCTTTAAACTACAACGTTCGTCACTCAGACGTATGGTTATCTTTTCACGACGCTAAAGTTGCCTTTTTAGGATTATGTGTGTGTCGGTCTGCAGACTAACAATGAACCGATCTAGACGCTGGGTAACCTCAACAACCCTATGCAAAACAGCAATCTGCACCTCTTTTTAAAGGAAAAAAAATTTCTTGGTTAAACAATATTTTGATGAAATCTTTTATTTTGCAATTAATTCTTATTGGCACTGGCAAAGTTAAATGCTTAATCTTTAATGGATCGATCGATATTAAATATAGACTTTATAAGCTAGACTAGATTACTAAAAAAAGCACATTGTATATATATAAATGGATGCAGCGTATACCAGGCCAAAGATGTTAGATGTTAGACGATTTCAGTTGAGATTATGGCTCAAATACATGGGATTCGGTGAGTCGACATCTACAAAATCCAATTCCTCCTCAGCAGCATGCCATCTCACGCTGCGTTCGCTGCTGAATCTGCAACAATTTCCCAATGGATTCCGGGTTGTTCGTAGCACGGAAAAAAAAGTAAGTTCAGAATATATAGAGTTTGTCGCTGTGAACACAATAAGAGTTGGTGTGTTTTTGGTTGGTACTTTTTGTCAAGTGCAGAGCATACAAGATTTGTAACAAAAACCAAAGAAACAAAAACCAAAAAATACATTTATCAGAAAAGTTCAATAACGTTGGTAGAACCTGTTCATGCCGGCCGCTGGTGGAGGCGGAGGCGGAGGAGCGCTGCGTGGCGGCGTGCGACGAGCGCTGCAAAAGTGTGAAAAGCTTTGGGTATAACGTGTGGCTTAAGTCTGGGCGTACTTACGTCGCAACAGCGTCGGCATCAAGATGACCTCCAGTACCATAAGTTTCACTCTCATCGAGATCAAATTCATCGGTACCAGAGCGTTGTCTAGAAGAGAGAGTATATAAGCAAAGTATAAGATGGAGTGTTTGAAAAACGTGGCGTGGCAATCAATGGATGGGCTGAGAGCTAGTTAGGTAGGGCCAGACTTGCAGGTAACTCAGCTACAGGCTTTAGACACTGAGGGACTGCTTAAGTAGAGTATTATAGCAAACTAGGCCACATGGGTTAACGGCCCGTCGCCTACGGTTGTCCGATATTTGGGACTCACAGTCGCTGACTCCGCTTGTTGACAATATCCTGCACAGCTCGGGCAGTCAGCGAAACTTTGCTTCTCAAACGCATCGGCGTTCGTGGCATGGGCACAGCGGCGCGGGCATCTGGATTGACACTCAATACGGGCGTCACCGGACGACGCACCGATTCGCTTCTAGCTCTGTCCATGTCTGTACTACGTCTTGAATGTAGAAATGGGCCAAAATTTAGCGATAAATGTTGGGCAACTGCTGCAACTTGGGCGCACTTACAACTTTTGCTTAGTACGCATATTGCCGCGTGTGTCCGGTTGCCGACGATTATCGAAACGCTGCTCGGGACTGGCACTGGTCGGTGCACGCCAGCCAATATCCTGCTCCTCATCCTCAACATCGAATTCTTCTGTGCCTTGTCTGCGCCTAAGAAGTTATAGAAAAGTGGCTATAGACTGAGAGCTTAGAAGTCTTGGACCTAAAGTGCAAGCTGCTAGTACTGTGCCAGGGTGTGGGCCTTAACTTACATGGGTGGCTTTATCTTATTTTTTGAAGGCCACATATTGATAAGCTTTCTAGACTGACTGGGCTCACGTTCATTTGACGTGGCTCTACTAGGCGCACTAGAAGAACCCCAATTGTCTTCCTCGGGTTGGCTGCCACCGCGGCGGCTGCACAGTGGTCAAGACGCAATGAGTAATGCTAATGTTTTACGCTGCAGTCTAGTTTATACTCACAGCTGTGGGCGGCTACGCACGGGTGTACTGGCTGATGCCATTTCACGTGCTCGACTTAGTTCACGCTCACGACTGCGCGGATCACGCTCGCGCGCACGCTCACGATCCGAGTCACGCTCCTGCTCCTGACGCCTTTGTGGCTGCTGCTGCTGCTCTCTTGAAGGCGTTGAGTCCTCATCGGCTATGTCCAAAGTTTCTTCGGTGGCAGTGCGTCGTCTAGAGGAGACAGTATCAGTTGCTTGTGTACATTTGTCGAAAAATACTTACAGTGGTGGCTTCGTGCGTGCGGTGCTGCTTGTGCTGCGCTCACGTCGATCTCGTGAATCATGTGAATCACGTGTATCACGCTGCTGTCTGCGTCCAGATTTTCCTGAGCTGCTTGAGCGTTGCTGCTTGCGGCCTCGACTATCGCTGCGTTGTTCCGAACGCCGCGGCTTACCACGTCCTTTGTGCGCTTGTAGCGCGTTTAGGCGCGTCTGTATGGTAATTAGATTAAGTCCCACCGGAGTGCCTATGGCCCAGAGCAACAGCGTCAAAAAGATGAAAAACCATAAACCATTGATGAAGTCAACCATGTTGCGACAAATGAAAATGCGACTTGCATCAAATGTATCATAAAATGGTCGGCATTTGGTAGTTGTATCGCCGAGCTGCGACTCCATTGTGGCTTTACTGCTGGTCAGATAGGTCTTCAGGCTAAAAGAGGCGATTATTACAGCAAAATTGGAAACAAAATGACTCAGAACAAAAAGGAGTTGGGGTAAATGAGGTTGTTGTCTGTCATCCGGGTTGGTTAACACACATGGGTGGCATGGGGGCATTAATGAGGGTAATGACTAACGCAGCGTGTGAAGTTTCTTCCGGAAAAATTAAGTATAAAACTGTGTTGGAAACAAACCACTTGTCGTCGGGGTCGGCCTATGCCTGACCAAAAAGATAAAAAGAAATAAAATTCAGAGGCAAGATGTCTCAATCATTTAGCGCATGCATATGAAAGATTTTAAATAAATAGCGACTATAATAGTAGATGAAAAGAATGTGCTGCCAACGCCAGCGAAATAATTTTCCAAATTTAAAAAGCAGCAAAGAAAGAAAGTTGTGCCGCCCCAAGCCATTGCGCCCAGGCGGCGGTTCTTTAGCTACGCTCCTGTATTAAAGTGGCATTCTTTAATCATAATGAACGTCAGTATCAGACTTCGAATTCAACGTTTCTAAAACGTGCGCTCAAAAATGAATGTTTCTTTTTAACCAATTCTCTGCTTAATACAATATTATATTTTGCCCAATGCCATAAAGAGTTCAAGCTCTATGGACAAGCTCCTTTATTAGATGTGCACAGGAGGTTCCACGTGGAATATGCAATTGCAGTAAAGAGCTCAAAGCTTTTGTGGCTTTTATGTTTCTATTCCATACAAAACAACTACAGCAAATCGAAGTGGTTCCTGAATGAACATAAAACCCCAAATGCAATTATGACACTTGGCAATCTTCAATCAAACAGTTACGACTTTCAATTATCTGATAACATACAACTGTACTCCATTTCTAGTTTGAGTTGTTTGTTTGGCAGCTGCAAAAAGGAGCAACAATAATCATGCCCAGACAGACACAGACACAGACACAGACGCAAGTGCATATGGATGCTAGCTCACTTGGACAAAAGAACAAAATCGCACAGATTTACTGCAATTAGTTTTGAGCAATGTGCAGCAGTACGTAGTAGAATGGGGTTACGTTGGCTTTTACGTCATTTTGACACTTACCGTTCCGTATAGACTCGTGTCATGTTGTGGCAAATCTCACCGGCCTTGCTGTCCAAGTAGCCTTGAATGCTCTTCAAGTGGTTGAGCGTCTGATTGACCTGTTTTGCCCAGGGATCTTTTTGTAACTCCAATGCGGTTAAGTGGTATAATATTTCATTTTGCAGATTCCCCAGCGGCTGCAAAATGGAACTATGTAAGCGCAATGAACGGCTACCCAGTGTGGTCATGCGTGACGATGTTGCAACATCCTGAATCTGAAAAAAAAATAAATCGAAAACAGATTTTTTTGTTGAGGATTTATGGGCAAGTAGCATTAGGGGGGAGGCATTTATGAATATTGAGAGCATAGCCCGACTATTGTCGGCAAGTAACCCACTTTAGTGACCCAAAAAAAAATGTAGCTTAAATCAAAGCTTTTTTAGTTCGCTTTATAAGAGTTACTTGGCTATGCAAGTCCCCAAATACATTCACAATCTATGATAATCCCATTTAAGGCCATTCTCTGAAGCCGAGGTCAGTAAGACTAAAATCAATGGTCACACATGGGCTTAGAGACGAATTTTCGTTAAGTCACAGAGATAGCGGATCATCAATGAATCGATAGATAATCTCTAAATGTTATAATCTTAATCGATTAGATCGATGTTGTTAAGAAGCCCAATTGATTAGTATCCTGCGTTTGGCCTTTGGGAATTATGGAAAGTGATAAGCTCTATCTTATCCGTAACACGGTGCTGGCGCTCAAACGAATCCATCACCCTCTGTTGGGTACTTGGCCACTCCGGTGTCTCTGGTAACGAGGAGGCGGATGAGTGTGCCAGGAACGGTTCAGCACTGCCAGCTAACCTTGCAGTTACAGATACAGAAAGACCATTACAGGACGTCATATCGCAAATTAGGGGGACGGCCAGAGCTCTGGCGGAAAGAGAATGGGATACTGTGTCCAATCACTGTATAATCCAAAGCGAACATCTGATGGTAGGATTTGTAGCGGGGCACTGCACCATAGGGCAAATGGATGAGAGGCTGCACGTTCCCCATCATGACTTCTGACGCAACTGCTGAAAGGAGACAGAAAGCATTGAACACCTGCTATGCGACTGCCCAGCGCTTCTAAGAAGATGAACCCAGGGTCGGGGTAAACCATTCTTTGAGGACCTGGGTAGTCTGGCTTATGTGTCCATAGCGGATCTGGCTGCTTTTGTCGAATCCTCAAAATGGTTCCGCAATAGGAGAGACTTAGGTGAATAGAAATGCCCAATAGCTTTGATCCTCCTCTACCCCTCCCCCAACCCTCACCCCCTTCTCCAATTCCTTTCCTCCCTTTTTCACAATTAAGCACTCATGGTCTCTGGGTGACTTCAGTCACTGACTGAGCAGCCTATTCTACCTAACCTAACCTATACGGATTGTGAAAATGTAGCGGACAAACAAAATTGTATCCCGACCCAGACGTGATCAGTACAGAGTCGGTATAGCCATTACTGTCTTTCTGTCCGTGTGAACGAAAGGATCTCGCATACTATAAAAGCTGTTAAGCCAAAATTTTTGCAAAAGATGCGTATTAACTACAGGCAGAGAAGCTTTATCGATTCATGTCGATATTTGGCCCCATTCCCTCGTAGGATAATTTCGCGGTTTACATCTATACCAGGCGCGGACCCAGGATTTGGCCATGGGGGCAGGTTTTTCACTTCGAAGTGTATATCAGAGCTCGCAAAAAACTGTCAACTCATTTTTTGCAATTTTTGGGAGGGGGTCCGCACCCGAAAATCCTTCCGTGGATCCTCCACTGATCTATACTATAAGAGCAAAATTGTACGCTACTAAGAATAAGAATAGTAAGCCGAAAATATTTTTGAAATCCGCTGTGAACTTTAAAACTTGTATCTACGCTGTGGAGATCAAGGTAAGAATAGGAATTTTTTTTAGACGGTGAGAGCAACAGCCTCAATTTTTTTTTTTACCAGTATATCTCCCTTTAAAATTTATGTCTTCCTGCTGATTTCTTTTATTAAGTTAGACATGCATAAACCGGACCCAATGTCGTAGCCTTGACCATATAAAGGGTACTTGAAATGCTCATTTTTGGTACCTTTCTTTAAAGTTTTGGATGCCCATTTAAGGCTACCGACTACTTAAACTTAAGCAGACCAACTAAAGCTACTTAGTACTTGCTTGCTGCCAAAAATTCCTCAAATATGCAAATAATCAGAGGTTTCTGGTTGGGGGGCACATTGTTAATTACCTGCAGTGCCACCCGTTGCATTTGATCAATAAATGTGGCCAAATCTTTTTCGGGTGTAGGAGCTCCAACGCTGTTACGATAAGTGGTCAAATTAAATGCAGACGTCTGCAGCATGTTCTCCAGTATATTCTGTATGGACTGCGTCAAAGAGAGCATTGTGCGCTCTGATACGGAAATCGCATCGATGGCGTTCGAAACTTTGGGGAATTGTTTCAAATCGGCTATTTTCGTGGTATTAACGAATGCATCCAATTGAAAGACATTGTACGATGCTTGATTTTGTTCACAGCCTCTGTGATTGTTGTTGATGTGGCATGGTGCAGTTGATTGCATGCGCGTCGTAACGTATACGTCACAGTGGTACGAAGTTTAAGTTGTTGTATGTGGGGTTTATGGAGTTATGGGGTATAGGGTTTTTTTTTGTGTACGAGTATTTGTTGTTTTTGGTTCGTAGTTTTTTGTTTGTTTGTTTTTGTTGCACAAGTAAAGTCAGAAGAGAGTTTTTGCTTTAGTTGTATAGAAGATGTGCCTTTACAGCCGGTTCAGTTGTGACCACATTATATGCTTTAGCTATACAACTACATACATACAAGTTAGTTTACATAGATACACACAGGCACAGACATACACACATACACATGCAGATTTGCATTTGTGCAGATAATTGGAATCGTGCTTAAAATTTGTGGTTACCAGTGCTGTGGGATGCATCAAGATTTTGCGTAAAATTGAGTGCTATGCGGCTGGGATATTTCATTGGGTTTTCAAAACTTTGTGGCTTAGGTTACTGGACACACTCACACACGCACACACACACACATAGTGTGCTGTGGTTTCCATTATAAGAAAGTGTTCAACAGTGACAATTTGGTTAGGCTTAGTTGACAGTGCAAAGTTGTGATAGTGCTTGGACTTGGCACAGTTCTATTGTAAGATAATTTAAGAGAGTTTTACATAGCAAATAGGTTTTGGGCAGCTTCCGTCTACGAACGTATTTAGTATTACAAAGACATATAATGAAAAAAGAAATTTGAGAAAAAAACAGGCCTTACAAGAGTTGCCTTTTATATTTTCGAGCAAATAATGAAAGAGCAATTAATTGCTACAAGTGGATCCGGCAGACGTTGTCCTGATTTAGATGACCTTTTCGGTACTATGTTTTTGCTTCATCTATCTAGCTATATATCTATCTATATATCTAACTATATATCTATCTATCTATCTATTATTCTATCCATCTATTTAACTAACTATCTTTCTATCTATACATATATCTATCCATCTATCTAACTATTTTTCTATCTATCTATCTAACTATCTGTTTTTCTTTCTATCTATCTGGCACGTTTCTCTATATTAAAAGGTAGAGAGATGTTCCAACGTCTGGCCCGATTTTTAGTATTTTTTTTTTCATTATCTCTCCCAACAACGTTTTTAGGACAACATTCAGGAACTTTGATCTGTAGGCAAATTAAGACGATTAAAGCATTCCCTTAGTGATGGTCCTTGTCGCAAATCATGATATCTTGTCATGCGAAAAATTTACTGCCAGATGAACTTTTCAAGTGTCGATTAACTTAACAAAAAATGCTTCTGGAAGAGAATTTCTGCTCAAAACTGTCAGACCTGGTCACACTTAAAATAGCCATAACCGGAAATATAAAAGGCAACCCTCGTATTGGTGACTACCAAAACGACAGCACGTACAGTGTCACAGGAATTGGACAAACGAATTCGTTACTTAAAGAGGTAAAAAGGTAATTAGCCAAAAATCAGAGCCGTAAAGCAAACTCACCTAAGCGCGTCACCAAGGTTCACACTGATCACGGAACGATTTACGCCAGCTGGACGCAGCAGTTCTCCAATAATGCCCGTCTGCGTATCCCTGGCGTACACATAGCCCGGCTTGTCGAACAACTTACCCAACATCTCATAATTATTGCCGTAGAGTGAGCGACATAGGAACACCTCCGTATTGCCGCCTATGGCCAGTGAGACGATGCCATATAGCGTCAGACAAACGCTGCCCAAACAAATAAACATCACCGCTATGAAGAATACTACGCCAGACTTGGTATTCGATTCACACAAGAAGCAGCAGTAGGACATCAGCAGGAATAGTATTACCCAGACGATCAACATGGCGGCTATCCAACCGATGCTCCAATAAGTATTGGCCCACTCCTTGAGCTTATTATAAGTCGGCTGCAGCGACTGCCAGGTGCCCTGTAGCCGAGCCAGCAGCATATTAACCGTGGAGGTGAGCAGTTGGGCATTGGCCGTAGTGCGGTGCCGTATGTTGGCCAGCTGCTCAAGCGTATCTATGGATAAGTTTAGCAATTCAATTAGAACGGCTTATAGATGGATTGTGGCCAGGGCTGTGGCCTGGTTGACAATAATTAATACCGAGTTAAACTTGTCTGCGGCATTGACGCCCGCACGCCCCCAAAATATGTTCGCTCTGTTTGTTGCGGAAACTGCTTGGTTTAGGAATGTCTTGATATTATTGGACTATTGATTGAAGTGTACACTTAAATTGATGCGGTAATTGAGTTGTAAGTTTGGTTTAGCTTGCTGCATTCTTGTGGAGTTAATGCAATTAAAAGCTACAACAATGTCGAATTGATTGTCATTGACTGGACTCTTCAGCACTTTAGTTTATAGGAAGAAAAAAATGCAATTTGTTTTTTAAGCTAGCGCTGAGAGGAAGCAGGGCCGAGGAGAGCTACTACTACTATTACTTTTTTGTCTTTTTTTTTTTTTAATCTATCGAAAACCCCTGTTATCAGCACCCTCATCATCATCATCATCATCAATACCCAAGTCGTCCGTATAAGTTCTGCCTGGGGTTTGGGCATTAATCCAAGTTAAGACGCCATCTATACATTTTGGCTGTTTCTTTAAGATTAGAAGATTTAGAAGCGTGCAATTTTGATGCATCTTTAACCCATGTTTCATGTATCGGTTACGAACATTGGGAGTTTTAGCCAAAAATGCGAAATTTAAACCCTGTTTGCCTAAAGATGCTTGTAAAAAGCTTTGAAATTCTTATATAGACTTCCTTAGACTCAAATAAAAATGGTTTTTTCCTCTATCCGCCGCAACATTTTTTCATCATTAATGTAACTTAAGATATGGGGTACAAAAATTATGAGCTCGGCACTCGGTCGTTCGATTCTTCGTTGCTCTCAAAGATTATTTCAACCAATAACACGTTTCACTTGATTTCTGTTTTGGTCTTTTTATTATCTTTTGCAATGTACCTTAAGCTACGGGGTATAGAAATTATTTCAATTGATTTATATTTCAGTACTATGGTCTTTTAATTTGCTAAGGCAGTCAGCTTGTACCTAAAGGTACTGGGCATAAAAATTCCACGAACCTAGGTCGTTCGTTTCTCTGTTGCTTTAAGAGATTATTTCGGCGAGTAAAAGGTAGTACTTGATTTCCGTTTCAGAATTTTTGCCTTTGGACTTGCTGAGGAAGCCAGCCAGAAACCTTAAGGTACGGGGGATACAAACTATTTCGGCCGCTTCACTTGATTTTCGTTTCACTCTATTTGTCTTTCAACTTACTGAAGAAACTAGCTTTTTGCTGAGCTATGAGTAACCTTTATAATCTTTAAACCTTAAGTCTCTACTGCTCTCAGAGATTATCTCTGTTAGCAAAATGTTTCACTTGATTTTCGTTTCAGTGTTTTTTTGTCTTTTTAGCGCGCTTAAAAATTTTTCATTTTAATAAATAGCAGAGGCACTGGCTTGAAAATCTTTGGACCTTTAATGGCCATTAACATTTTGTTAGCTTTTCATTTATATATTACAAACAGAGTAAATAAAGTTTATTTATTACGCCTTTTGAAGCAAAAACAAGAAATACATTTAAAACAAAAGAAGTTTGTAGGCTTAAAAACTTGTGCCATGCACAAAGACAAAGTCATTTAGTTTTTATTTTAAAACTAAAGTGCTTTAATTAAATTAAACTTAAAGTTATTCTCTAAAAAGTTATAATTTTTTTTTTGTACTTACAATTGCGTTCATATGCCGTGTCATGTTTAACTTGTTGCGGGAAATTGCTGAAAATGGAACGTGACACGCCAACTTCCGATGTTAGATTTTTGACAGTAGCACCAAATTCAATTTCACCCACGTAGCGCATGCGATAGACGGTCTGGTCCTCTTGCAGCTGACAAATTGTTCGCAACGGAAGACCGCGGCACAGGAAATAGGATATTGCGGACAAAGGCAAGCAAATGCAAAAGAAATTAGAGAGAAGAAGATGAAGCAAAATATGAATTAAATGCAGTCGCCTCACAAAATCAACTAAGCTGACAAGTTGCATCCTTTCGTTCATGAATGCCTGAACAAAGCAGTAGAACTTACCGTCTTGAGTGCATCGACCACGCCGTTCTCCTCAAAGCTGCGTATACGTAATGTATCACAAAGCGGACGATCCCGGTACGTGCACTGGCGCTGCAACACGGACAGCTGTATCTGCAGCTCTTCCATGCGTGTGGCTGCCTCTTGGGATAGCTTCAGTGCACGGCCAACTGTCTCCTGCAACATCAGCACACGGTAGATGAGCTCGGAATTGGCTGCAGAACGTATGTGACAAGTATTATTATTGTTATTATTATTATTATAGTGTATTTTATTTATTTTGGTCTGAGTTGGACTCGGACCAAACAGCGCACAGCTCTAAATTACATGTTGTGTGAGCACAATGCTGCTGCAGTTTTTTGGTCTTGACATTTGTCGTCCGTCGTATCCGTCGGATTGTCAGCGGATGTAGCTGCCTTTAGGCGCTCCTTGCACTGGCGGCGGGTGCCGTGTTTGCTGTTTGCATTCTCATAATGAAATTTTGCGCAAACAATCAGTTTTTCTTGTGTACTTGAAGATACATAGATACAAAGATACATTTATGTACTTGGCTTAGGAGTATACAAGTTGTTGCAGTTATTTAACGTTGTGTGCATTGAATTTGTTTTTGGTTCTATGGCAGCTTGTGCTTTGGAATTGTTTAGTTTGGCAAAAGTTTGTGCTCAAAAAGCGAAAGCTATGGGATATGCCACTGCACTTGAGCTGGGACTGCGGCACAATCATTGTTAGAAAAGATTTATATAGTTGGTATCCAAAAAAAAATGGACTAAATTGAAAATCGGAAAGTATTCAAGAAATGAGAAATTATTAAGTTCAAGAATTACATATATGTCAAACGCAAAGTTTTTATATACTATATACAGCCACTTCAGTGCACAGTGGACGAAATGGCAAATTTTGTTGGAAAAAATTAATAACTCCTATACCAATTAGCAAAATCGTAATTCATGATTCTAGGTTTTTTTTAAGTTTTGGTTAAAAAAATTTTTTTTTTTTTTTACATATTTTTGTCTAAAAATAGGCCTAAAGTTTTTTAAAAAATTTTCCAAATCTATTCAAACCTTGCATCTGACGCATAATAATCTGACAGAAAGTCTCAAAAAGCACTTTTAGCTTAAAAACTTTTTTGGGGTGTTCACTTCGTCTAGTATAAATAATACAATTTACACAAGAAAAATTGGCATTTAGTTCCGACCAAGTCACTGTAGCTAATTTTTATGCTCGTTCGGGCATGTTTACATTTTAACAAGGTTTGCTCAAGTCGTTACTCGTGCATCTTTGCCTTTAGGCTTTCATGCCAAACAAAGTGAACACCCCAATTGCTGTTTTACTTTGTTCATGAAACTTGACGTGCACTTTGCAAAAATACACGCAAATTTTTGTTTGCACAGCATTTAAAACACCAAAACTAAAATTCTTAAAGAAATATTGTTAAGCCAAGCGGGGTTCGTTATTGAAAAAGCTAGAAAAGTGGGCGCGGTTCCTTTTTTAAAACTTAAATCAAATTAAAGCGTCTAGGTGGATAAGGTACTGGAGACTGCCTGCCCCCAGCGATTTTTGAAAACTAATGATGCAGTTCGATGCATAGAGCAAAAAAAAAAAAAAATTTTTCAAAATTTTAGTTTTTAAACTTAACGCGTTACACTTTACTTTTTTTTTCTTTTTCGTTTTTATTTTGTTGTGACTAAGCTACTGAATTTTTTTGAACCCATTTTTTTTGTTAATCTAATTTAGCAACAGAGCTCTTTAAAAAAATATATTTAATTTTTTTTAACCAACACATTTTCTTAAAAAAATACGAAAATTTTATATAAGTATGTTCCCTAAATATTCCAGTCACCATTTTTTTTTAAACACGTGTTTTTATACGTTCTTTATTTGGTGTGAATATGAATCATCTCAATTTAATGGAACAATGTTCAAAAAAAAAAATAAAAATTTTTTTAATGTTTTAAAAAAATGTATAAAATTTTTTGGTCAAATGATTGCAAAAGTTAAAATGCATTTTTATAATATTTAATAGACTTACATACTTCTTGTTTATATGATGAAAAAAATGTATTTATTTTGTAGGTAAATATAAAAATTTTCACATTGCGTAACAAAGGATTTTTTAATTATTTTGATTAAATTATGCAATTTGATTAAAAATATATGGCGTTACATTCAACACAAAATATTAAACCAAATTAACCATTACATTTTTTACACTAATTCAGTTCATTTGGCAAAGAACCTAATTCAATGGTGCAACTTTTTGGATGAAACGACTAAAAATCTTCGTTTTGTGTTGTTTACAGTGACTTGAAAATTTTTAAAATGGAATAGAATCGTGAATATTTTCGAGCGATTATTTTGTATAAACTTATTTACTTTTTAGAGCTGGATACTTTGATTGAAACTTTAGAAGAATGAGCAAACATGTTGTAAATGGTATATAGGGGTTAGTGGCGGCAGCGACGTCAACGTACACGTCACATGCAATTGCACACAAGCGTTGTGACGTCACTGCGTCACTCAACAAAACGCCAGCTAAAATGTGAGCGTATTCCATGCCAACCACTGCTTTAATATGATCGTGAACTTAAATATTTTGTGATTAAAGACTGAAATGTAAGGAATACAGTATTAATCTAAGCCAGATTTTGTTGTCTATATTGATGTATAGCATAAATGGTATGGATATATAATTGTGATTGGGTTTAATGAATCTACGAGGGCTGTTTGATAAGTCCGCGACTTTTTGAGTGAAAGATATTTGCTTTGACTAAGTCCGACACGTTTTCAATTTAAATGGCAAGGGCCCCAAAGTAAGTGGCGGAAAAATGGGTTGAAAGTTTTAAGCAGAGCTCGCAAAAAACGCTCAACACTTTCAGAGTGTCCGAAAAAAAACCGCTCTCTTACGAACACTTTGAGAGAAGCTATTGACAAAACACTTTCAATTGTGTCTTTGCTCAAAAGTGTTCGGCTCAGACCAAGACCAATTTTTTTCAAAAATGCCAAAAATATGGTCACGTAATTTGGGTATGGCCCCATAAGTGTTATTGTGAGAGCGACACATTTGTTTTGCTCAACCGAAAACACTGACCAGAACCGAAAAGCGAAACGCAAAAAGTGTTCGGCTCAGTGAGAGACCATTTTTGTTTTATTTTTTCTGTTTTGCTCGTGAGCCAACCGCATTGGATAATTGGGTTGACAGTTTTTTGCGAGCTCTGGTTTTAAGGCCTTAGAACAAATCTTGGATCCGCACCTGATATAACCTCTTCATCCGATCAAAATTTTTAGTCGTGCAGTTATTTCTTTAGTTTTGCAAACAGCAAATACCTATAACACATCTGAAGCGTATGGTGTATGGGATTCGTAGACTAATTCACGATTTTTTCCATAGTGAGTACTATTGTGCTTATGATCGAATGGTACTCATTTAAGAGAGATGCTCACAGCTTCAGTTATCTCTTACACAATTATTCAGTATAACTCTAAGGATTTTAACAGCATTTAAGCATTAAAATTAATAATTAAGAGTTTCCTTCGTTTCTGTGATATTTTTTTACTCAAAAAATAATGCTCTCAAAAATTATTTTTGTCATTGTCGATAATATTCTCGAGGTTGTCTACTGCTGCCACAATGTAAAAGTTTTATTGGAGTCTATGAACAGCGGGAAATTTAAAAACTCATTAACTTATTAAACTGACCTCGTGTTTATAAATTTTGTTTAGCTTAGCGCATCAAACTTTTCTAATATATTAAAAAAGGAACGTAGAACATTTCCAAAATCTTATTTCGTTGCGAAAATTTTAAACTAAAGCTGATTATGTAGCCTTGGAACAAGACCTAGACCTGCATGGTTAGTTGTGACAAAGTGCAGAGGAAATTTGGGTCAAGTTTAAACCCCTTTGCAGTCACGCACACAAAAACAATATGAGCAGACCATTTGTATTAGTTGTTAGTAGATTGCAACACAATTGCAAAGTCCGGCACTGCTGTCCGGCACTTATCCAGAAACTTACCCAAGCTAAGTGTCGTCAATGAATCATATGCCAACTCAAGGCCAGTGTGTGCGGATATTTCCGCTTGAATTGGTTCGCCAAGGAGAACATCAACGTCTATAACGAAAAAAAGCGAAAAATAAAGTGCCAAAGAATAAGTATAGATGGAAAGTACATATGCCTCAAGTTAAGTTGACAATGATGTGGCAAGGAGCACATGTAGCTGCCACTGCAATAACTCAGCACAGTGCCACAGTGCATAAAACTCAAGCGGTATAAACTTTTAGCATACTAGATCGAACTATAAACTACAAATGTACTCTGAGGCAATAAAATTGGCGCTTGACGCACAAAAAAGTTTTGAGCTCAGTTGGCAGCCCCACACACCAACACCACACACCAACCCACTAACCTTCCAAGTCTTTGACAACTTTCTCAACAGAAACATGAAAGCCATTATCCAGTTTGTGTTTGATTTGTAGATGTGTGTCCTTAAGAAAAACTTCAACATCGTGCACGGCTGACTTGACCATTTCGGGCGTCATCTCAATGCTGGTCGCCAGTCGACTATTGGCATAAAATATGCTAAAGTCGCTCAGGCTGTAAAGTGGCAGAAAAGAGTTGTGAGTGTTGCAAAAGTTTTAAATTTTTTGTCACTTTATTTTTGGGGCAACCTACGTGAGCAGCACAAAGACTATCCAGAGTGTGACAACCGCTGCGCTCTTGCGACACTTGAGATTCTCCTCAAGCGTCTCGTCACGTATGTGTACAGGCGCATTGCGGCTCATGTCGACCTCGTCCTGTATGGCACGCCGGCCACAGCACCAGGCGCAGGTTGCAATCAGTGGCACCAATGCCAGTATGGCAAATATGCTCATTAGTGCGATAAAGCCAGATTCGATTTTCATTGCCTGCAACGAAATTTAAATTTTCATGGTACTTAAGGGACGTGCAAGTTCAAGTATGCCCGGAGCGCTTACGTTTGATGCAAAGTCAAGTAGTGATACGTCTTTGTGTAGTACATCGCGTATGGAATCTGTAAGAATGATAAACGAGATTTGTAAATAAAGATGTAGTATTTATTCTACTGTAGCATAATCGATGGCGTACGATTTTTAAAATATCGACTGAGCGATGTTTTTGAACATAATCGGTTTTTCTTTTTTAATTATAATGTGGCGCAGGTAGCGCTTATAAAAATCGTTTTATATAAAAAAAAGAAGATTCTGAATCGTTTATTTTGCATTTGACTGGGTTACGTCTACAACTTTCCATATATCGATAAAAATGCCGACACTGAGTTGCTTTACTTTGCAGCACAATCTATCGAGCACTGTTTTAGCTGTACCAAATTTTTTTGCATTTTTCAACACTTGGGTAACAAAATTTATGAAATATTTTTTTCTACTCAAACTTGCTTACGTCATATTTCAAAATACTTTTAAAAATATTTTTATTTGTTTTCAAATCAATAGCAAAAGTCCGAGTTGAAGCAGCCAGCTTCCGTTTCCTAGATGTAGACAACTTGGTACGCAAATGTCCAACGAGCAAAAGTTGGTTTGCTTTATGAAGAAATATACCGTGTCAAAGGATGTGGCATACAAATATCTCAGCTGCAATGACTGGTCACTTGAGCAGGCGTCAACCAAGTATGAGAATGACAATGCCAGATGCGATCCATGCGGCAAAATTAATAAGATCGAAAGCAAAGTTTCACCAAAGGCTAAGACATCGCTGCAGAGCATCGATAGCCAAGGCAATAAGGGCAGCAGCAGTGATCAGGATGGTTACTTTGCCGGCAGCTCTGCATCCTCAGAGCTACAAAACATTTCCACTACGCCGTCTAAGCGTGTACAAATTGATGAGTCCACGCCGGCGCTAACCACCGTGGACAGCGAACGCAGTCAGCGTGCCTGGGGTCAAGGCGTGCGTCTGGGCAGTGCGCAACCCATAAATCTGCCGCCTAGCTCACCACGTTTAGCCCAACGCAATGGCCAACTGAGTGATTCGGATTTGGAGAACGAGCATACCATTGTCGTATTGCATTTGTGGTCCGAAGGTTTTTCGCTAGATGACGGCTCTTTGCGTCCCTATGAGTTGCCGCAAAATCAGCGCATGTTATATGCCATCTTGCGTGGTGATTACCCGCAGGAGTTGCGTGATTATGGCCGCCGTGTGGAGCTTAACGTGCAGGATCATTCGAACCAAACATTTAGACACTTGTCGCGCAAGCAGTTCTTGGGTACTGGCCACTTGCTGGGCAGCCCCACACCGGCTATGGAAGTGGGCACACAATCCGATTTGGAAGCAAATGACTCCGATGTGCAGCAGCTGCAAGAGCTTTCAGCTGAACGCACCATAGGCCTTAATAAAATGTCACCTATGACCACGGTGCAGCTGCATCTGGCCGATGGTAGTCGCATTACAGCTCGTTTTAATCTAACTCACAATATTGGCGATTTGTATCGCTTTGTGCGCATAGCCAGACCTGAATATGCTGCAGAGGATTTCGTTTTGCTCACTTCATTTCCCAGGCAGGAGCTGCAGGAGCAAGACAAGCGCACACTGTCCCAGGCAGATCTCAAAAATGTGGTGATCATACAGCGGATTAATTAAGCGAAGCTGGCTGTGTTTTCTTATGTTAGTAAATATTTTTGATGTCTATAGTTTAGGTTGAAGATTTAAATTGACATGTAATAAATAGAAAACAAGGGCCAAGGACACTGAGCAGGGCGCCCGCTGGTGTCTATCGACGGTCTCTCTGAGCTTCCTTTTTTTCGAAAGTTTGATATGCTTTTTTTTTGTTTTTATATCTACCAGAGAACTTTGGGCTCCGCGAGAGTGCCACCACTCTTAAATTTGGGTTATAAATAGATAAGATACTTCAAACCAACTAGATTATGAATATTTAAATTTAAGTAGCTTTGGCGATTGCAGATTTATGGCCATTTTGAACTGCTTTGTGGTCGAATGTTCGTTGTAGTTGTCTGGCCAGCTGCTCTCAGATTAATCATGGACTCTACAGACAATTTCGACTACGTCACATAGCCGCCGAGAAATTTGGCTGGAATGCAGAAGGGCCAGATAAACGACGTGAGCAACTTTAACAGCGAGGCAGAAATGCACTAGTGCCCAACTATCGGATTAACAATATTAACAACTACAAACAGCTGTTTGCAAGCCTTATATGGCGTGCTTTATTTTTCTTAAGAAAAGTTTTTTTGAGAAAAATTTCATATAAAGCCAAAAATATCATGATCAAAAAAGAGAAGGTTACGCAATGAGCAGGTTCGTTATTCGTGTCTCTCTGAAATAGAAGCGAAGTTTGATCCACTATTCCATTTAGAGGTATGTCTAAATAATATGACTAATAATACATAAGAACACATAAATATATCATAATGTATTTTTATTGTTTTTTTAATATTCTGAAAAATTTTATGTCAGTTGCATTTTATTTTAAACGAAACATTTGTGTAAAGTTTGAACAGTACACTATTTCATACAGCTACCATACAAAAATTTAACCAGTTTTCTGTGCATTCTGTGGGGCACCTTGTAATTGATGGTCTTCCAAAACAAAGAAATATAAACTTAAATTGAAAAAATTTAGTATTTTTTGACTGTTGTTGACAGCTGTTCAGCATTCGGTCACACTGAAATCACTCATTAATACCAACAGCATTAAAATATGTACACACACTGTTTTCTCAAAACCGTTTTGGGCAAAAGTGCCCCACTTTTTCGAGTCGTGCATAAATGTATAATATTTTGTGGTGTAAGTTGCTCATTTCTGCATTTATGCCTTGCTGCATATCTGCCCTACTTAAAGTAACCCAAATGGCGAACTAATTTTAAAGTCAGGGATTTCAAAATGGAGCTTGCTACATTAAACACATGCACATCTACATATCTACTAGATACTTTCCTGACACACACACACACACATGCACAAAACTTACCGAGTGGCAATTCTTCGGGCGTGATAAGCGATAAAAATTCACTAACGTAGGTGAATATAAATGGTCCCGGCGCAATGTCCATGCCCGGAATGCTGTATGTAAAAAATGTGGCCGGCGTTGTTGTTGTACCCGTAGTTGTTGCCGTTGATGACATCCCTGTGGCTGCCGCAGCGGCTGCGGCAGTTGTTGCTGTTGACGTGGACATTATTGTTGTTGCGGTTGGCGTTGGCAGTGTTAGATTACGGTGGTCCATCTCCTAGCTGGCCAGAAGGCGCCTTGAATTGTGGCCGCCTTAACTATGGGCCGGTCTTTAGCTATTTCTTTCTTTTTGCGGCTATACGGCGTTGTCCTGTGAATGAATAAATGACCAGCATTGTGAATGAATACCTTGTGTGTATATATATAGTATATGTATACGTTTTGTGTGTTTGTGTTCATGGTGGCACTAAGTTATGCTGTTGTAAAATATTTTCGGAATTTTATGTTCCAATTATGTATTCATATATGAGTTTTTTATACATATATGCAGCAGAGATAGTAGCGCTATCCATGATGGGCTTGTTCGGAAAGGACGCTGGTTAAATGGGCTAACGTAGGGTTTGCAAACTTGCGGGCTTGTACTGGTTTTTGAAGCAACTAATTGAATTCTGGCCATAACATTATATACTTAAAATCCTTTTATGTTTCCAGATTTCAGCAAAAGCGGGTTTTGCTTGATATAATTTTCAGGTATACGAACGAAAATAAGTCGAGTAGTTTTGTTACGTTAAGTTTCCACAGATTTCTAAGACATTTCTTAAGCGCGCTCTAACGATTGGAGTAAGAGCGTTGACATTGAGTTGATTTTTTGAACCAACTCGTTTCGAACTAGAACACTCTTTCGAATACGGCGGTTAAATTTTTTGCTTTAAAATTGAAAGAAAAATGTGAAAAGTTTTCCATTTTTGAACCAATTTTGAAATTTCTTATATGGTTTTGAAAATTTGTATAGTAAATTGTTTTATTTAAATTTATTTGAACAAAGGCGCGAGCAAATGCCAACAATATTTATATAGTGTTCTCTGTCAAACAAAACAACCCACTTCAAGCACACTCAAACTTCAAATTTTTAATATAAATCAAAGTTTTTGGGCTTAAAATTTTCGTCTTCTCGTCTACTTTTTAAAGCCATATGGTGAATTTTTATATTTCAAAATGGAAGAGCTAAAATGGGCGCCAAAGCAAAGTAACTCCATAATTTGATCACTATTTTTAATCTTATTCTCAGAAAAACATTATTGCAACCCCTTTTATATGCTATTCAGAGACTTTTGAGGTAGCTGATTATAAGCAGCTTATTAGTTTTTCGATATTTTAAAATGGCGGACCTAAGATGTGTTTTTCATTTATATTATGATACGATGATAGATGAACGTATATAACGCACCAAATTTCTGGTCGTGTGCGAGGAGTCTCATAAATGCCCATCCCATAAGCAGCTTAAAAATAAAGCTTTTTCTCACCCGACCGTACTCTGTCTACTGTATATAATTATCAGTATTTTTTTTTTTCGGTCTTATTTAATTCGATGAAGTGATGCTAAAAAAATGTATGATAAAAAAAAAACTGTAAAGTTTCTCTCGTAAAGGCCTATACGTAGTACGAAATATTTCGCACGGAATCGCAAAACTTCATATAAAAAAAAAAATCCCATTTGGGATATTTTTTTTTATATGAAGTTTTGCTGCGTCGACCCCTTAACGGCTTAAAAACCAAATCCAAGTTTGCAAACCAAACCTTAGCATACTTTTTTGCGTTTTGCAGCACTGCTTAAAACATTTTAAATTATCAAGGCCCCACAAAAGTTATTGTCCTTGTAATTAGTATAGAACTCAAGCGTTTTAGCCTTGTCAGAGTATGTCATGGTAAATTGCCTTGAATTGAATTTAAATGTTAATTCTATTAATTTTATGGTTTTTGTATTGCAACTATCTCTTTTAAAACATTGGTGCCAAAAGCTTTTGTCGAATTTGTAATAAATAAATGAAAAGTATCTCAACCCTCAAACGCCCTGGGTAATGACTTTCACATGTTTTCAAATTTGTTTTCATTTATTTGTTTATTGTTGTGCTTAGCTCTTGTGCTTTCTCCATAGAATATATAAAGAGCACGGTAGATACAGATACTTGGATACTATAGCGAGTACGCCAACCCCGTGCTGCAAATGCACCGGCTATCGAAGCGCCAAGAGAAGCCACACAAGGGTGCACGCTGTCGGCGGGCAACTCTTTTGACACCCACTTCAAGCCGGTTTCCTTGACAATATGCAGTTTGCCCCGCCGCTTGCTGCTCCGTCGTACTAATTGCTGTGCTCTGGGATTTGCACAGTGCCCTGATGCAGAATTAGCACAAAGCAATAGTTGTACATTTAAATAGTCTTGAGCTCGAAAGTGGGTCATTAAAATTTGATACCCATTCGAAGGCATGGGTTCAGGGTGGTTGGGCTGGCTGGTTTGCGATTATGGGTGCTCAATGGACACGAGTCAAGGCGCTGAAATTGCTGGGCAAGCTATTTTGAAGGCAACTCGATACGCAATGTGTTAAAAGGTATGGCCGGAGTGTGTTCTCGTCGCTGGTGTTACGAGTTTAAAATAAAAGCTGTTTTATAATAACTTTAGATGTCTAGGAGTACGAACATGACTATTAGAACATAATGACTTAACAGAAAGTTCAAAAGTGTCAGTTAATGTTTGTACTGAGCTTTAATGCCATGCTGTAAGGTTTCTTGTTTAACTTAAGATTTATAAAATCACAACAAAAACTCAATGATAAAAAGTAATTTGGGTCTGAGAAGAATTTAGTCTTTTCTTCTTCTGGCCACACAATTTTTGCAACAAAATATCAACATTTTTTTTGTGGAAAGTGCTCACATGGGATTAGACACAAAATCTTATTTTAGTAACGCTTTGTCACAGTAGACATTTAGAATTTATTGTAGTGACACTAGGGGGCTCCGCCTTCAGCTCGCTTTGCACGTTAACCCTAGACCCTTTAAATCGACAAACGTTTTCTTTTTTTTTGTTAATTTCAAAAAAGAGCAAATGGGCCAAGTTGTATGTCGATTTAATAAAAAAAAAAAAGGTTCCCAATGCAATATAATAGCAAGTTTCCATCGAAACCTACTATTGTTTTTAGCATATGTTGTATGTGACCAATTTATCTATCCATGAGATCGAGAATATGCAGTCTTTTAAGTCTTCTTACTGCTGTACTGTTATCGGCTAGACTTAAGGCTAGATTATTTTCGTGGTTGTGAAGTCTGTCAATGTACTTTTGGCTAAATTTGATTATTTCTTCTTTTACAAAAGGAATATTTAAATCTTTATTAACGCATGCATTAGACACGTAAAAAGGAGCGTTAACTATGGATCTTAATGTTTTGGATTGGTACCGCTGCAGAATTTCAATATTTGAATTACTAGCAGTTCCCCACAGTTGTATAGCATAAGTCCACACAGGCCTTAGAATTGCTTTGTAGAGACGAATCTTGTTTTCCAGGCTTGTTTGTGAATTTCGGCCTATTAACCAGGACATACGTTTTGTTTTTGTAACAAGTTTTGCTGACGTTTTGCTGAAATATGTTTTTTCCATGTGAGTCTACGATCGAGATGTAATCCAAGATACTTTACACAGTTGCTTTGCGGAATTGCTGATCCATTAAGAGATACTTCTGGGCAGTCACCTTTTCTTAGTGCAAATGTTATTTGAGCAGATTTTAGGGCGTTTACTTTTGTTTTCCAACGTAGAAACCAGGCTTCAATAAGATTAAGTTGCGATTGCAGTTGTTGAGAAGCTTCATCTCTTAATGAGCTACCTGCAATAATGGCTGTGTCATCTCAGCGTATGTGGCAAGAGTTATATCGCTTGAAACTGGCATGTCAGCTGTGAACAAAGTGTATAAAACGGGTCCTAATACGCTTCCTTGCGGTACTCCTGCATTTATGGGAAACAACGGCGATGATTCATTTTTTTGCTGCACGTAGAAGTATCGTTTATCCAAATATGACTTTAATAATAAATAGTATGGCGCAGGCAGCCATTTCTTTATTTTGTATAGGATGCCGTTATGCCAAACTCGATCAAAAGCTTGTTGAACGTCAAGAAACGCAGCATTCAAAAGCTGAAACGATTTCATTTATAACTCTGTGGCATTGTCTCTTCTAAATCCAAACTGATATTCGGGAACTTCTCTTTAGAAGTATTTTTTCAAAAACTTTAGAAAATGTTGGCAATAGGCTAATAGGACGGTACGACGGGAGTTCATTTTCAGGTTTGTTTGGCTTTGGGATCATTATTATCTCTGCACATTTCCATTGAATTGGGAAGTGGTCTAGTCTGAGGATTGCATTGAATATTAGTGTTAAGAAACGGATGCATTTTGGTGGGAGGTTTTTTATGGTTAAGCCATCAATTTTGTCCGAGCCTGATGCTTTTTTATTGTTAACATTTGCAATTTCCATTGTAACTTCCTCAAAGCGAATGTGTCGAATTGGTAAGCTCATTTGGCAGGGTGAATATAGAAAACTTTCTACTTCGCTTTCTATTGAAGTGTTAGCAATATCATTTGGCTGAAAAACAGTGTGCAAATGTTGAGCAAATGCTTCAGCTTGCTTGTCATCAGATCTACACCATTCGCCGGTACTTGTACGATATTTGGTTGCTCTCCATAGATTGTGTTCGTAGTTGCAAGAATGGGGGTCTAGACTTCTAAGGTATGCGGCAAGGGACTCATTTCTTAATTCAGACAACATTTTCTTGAGGTCAGATGCAGCCTTGTTATACAATCTTTTGTCAGCAGGGTAAAGGGTTTCTTGCCATCGTTTCCGTAGAGCTCTTTTGTATTGTATTTTTCGCCGAATTTCAGCTGAAAGATACAACTGATTTGTTTGTTGTTGCCTAACCCCGCAGGCGACGTAAACAAAGATATTTGAAAAGTTTTTTTTTTCAATTAAGATTAAACCTACGTTTTAGTAAATTTTTTTTTAAATTTTCAAAAACTTTGTTTTTATTTCTAAAAGAGAGTGATTTAACGTTGTATCCAAAACAATAATAATCACTTGGGAACATTCATTGCTAGTTTTAAAATTGCATAAAATATGATTATTCTTTTTTTTCAAAAAGAAAGTTAACGTTTTTATTTATAAATATAATTTCTCGATAACTAAATATTTCATTTTCTTATTTTCGATAACTTAATATTTCGGAAAACTTTTATTTGATCTTTGCTCGTTTACGAAATATAGTATGTCTAGATCAACAAAAAAATATAATATATAGTATGTCCTATCAAATGAAAGTTTTCCGAAATATTTAGTTATCGATAACTCCTTAAATAATCGCATTTTTTTTAAAAGGAAATATATAATATATATAATTTCTCGATAACTAAAAATTTCAATTTCGATAACTCAATATTTCTGAAAACTTTTATTTAATAAGACAGATTAATATCTTTGATAATATTCTATCTAATTAAATTTTAAAAAGTTATATAATTTTTAAATATTAATATAATTTCTCGATAACTAAATATTTCTTTTTCGATAACTCAATATTTCGGAAAACTTTTATTTAATAAGACAGATTAAATATCTTTGATAATATTCTATCTAAATAAATTTAAAAAAAAGTTATATAATTTTTAAATATTTTTATTTTTTTTAATTTTTTGTTCAATGTCAGGCAAAGCTAGCACCTCCATCAGATATGTGTAAAATCAAATAAAATCGAAAAGATTTTAAAAAATCGGCTTCAAGTTTTTGCGCTTACATATACATATATATAGTGTGTTATAGCCTTTACGCATTTAACAGAGTTTTGCGGTCTCTAAAGCTTAACCTTCTACCGACACTGCAACCTTCAATCTAGTTCCTCCAAATTTCAAGTCCGCGACTAATGAATTATAGAATTAATTCTGTGCGTCTCAGGCATCATCTTGCTAGAGCGGCGTGGCAGTGATTCCGAAATCAGTCAACTACTATCAACTTCCATTTCTCGTCTAGAGCCAATTTTCTTAAGTTCGAACATATTTTTCATATTCTAGTTATTTTTATATAGTAAATACTCTGAACTAAGCATTCCCAACTACAAATTTTTACCATGGCTAGCAAAAGTCCTTATTCATTGGAGTCATTCTAAATGTGCTCGAATTAAAAATTGATTTTTTAAAAAAGAGGCATTTTACTCACGAAAATAGAAAAATTGCTCTTGGCGTGTTTTTGACACCACAAATTGTTGCTCGCTTTTGAGCGCTGTTCCACGGGTTTTATTGTTCTACCCAAGTTTACCAACACTGGTAATTTAGTTTGGCTAATTCTAGACCGGCATTCGTAGTGTTCTAGCCTTTTGATTTTGTACATAAAGTTTTTTCTAATAGCGCTTAATCTTAATTAAGTATATATTGTTCCCAAAATCAAAACTATTTACACTGAAAAAAAAAAATCAAAAATTTCGCTTAAAAGTTCATCAAAAGCGATTTGTTTCTCATTGAGATTGCTTTGTGGACGGAAAATCTAAATTCGAAAATGTTTAGAACGATTTTAGGAGTAATTGCGCTTAAGACAAAAATTCTAAATTCGAGAATAGTTAGAACGACTCTAGGTAGAGCCGCACAAAGAGTTTTTCGTACTCATTATAAGAAGATTTAGAATAAAAAATTTCTTATTGCAGAAAAATGAAATTGAACTTAAATTTAAATCAAAGTATTTTCTTCGAGTGCAAGAGTTGTTGCACTTAATACGCATAGGGCTTGGATTTTGTTAGGTTAAGTGGAGTCAGTGAAAGCCAACAGTTTTAAATGGTGCTCCAGTTTGCAATCATGCAAAAATGTTACTAATTAATCGAATATAGGTACTCGTTTGTATTAAATAGATAAACTTACGCACCTGATTATTTTTCGTTTAAATTAATTGGAATGTGTGCCCCACGCTGTGGCACTCTCATAGATAACATGTAGTACGTACATATGCCACAATCAATGACTGCCATGCAATTTTGATTTAGATTTGCAATTAGAGCTCATTAAATAAAATCAATTTATTTGCTGATTATCGATCTCTGTGTACACACATAACTATTTTAAAATAATACGTTCATTTAATTTTATTCACTAAATTTTAAATTTGATTGATTACACGCACATTTGTGTAATAAGATAATATTATTTAACAGCTTGCAACTGGTAATAATTTTTAATTGACAGTACAAATTTCATATTTAGTTAAACTTAACTATAAAACATTATTTTTAAATGTTTTTTTTTTTTTTCAAAGTCCTTGTTAAGATATCATTCCTATTTATATTTATTTATTTATTTATTTTTCAGCACTAAGCACCAGACGTTTTGCAATTTCAAGAGCCGCCACAAGACTGAATCGAAAAAAACTGTTTTAAGCCTAAATAATCGGCAAAGAAAACTTAGAAATTTCTCAGTTTGCTTTTGTTGCAACATTTTGTGGCAAAGTACAGACTGAGCAGCATACAAAAAACACCGGACATAGACGTATGGTGTGACAGGCCATAAAATGGTGGTGAATTTAAAGGCAACACGTGCTAGACGCCGATTTGGACGCTGTGGGTGGTGAAAATGTTGATGAAAGTATGATAAAAGAAATTTTCACCTGTGGAATTCAACGAATAATTAAAAGAGATGATACAATTTTTCAAAACAATTTTTTATTCTGAGCGTTTATTGAAAAATTAATAGTTGCTCATGTTAATGTATTTTTTTTTTCAAGCTCTTTATACCAAAATTGAGCCATCTCCGTCTGCCTGTACGTCCGTCTGTCTGTATTAACACCTAGGTTTCAGAGACTATAAAAGCTGGAGACAAGAAACTTTACCGTATGGTGCGCATAGTTCCTGAGCACATGAAGTTGGTTGAATTATGTCAATATCTTACCCCCCCTAGCAGGATTTTTTTCGCAGTTGAAGATCTGAAAATTTATATATTGGATTGATAAATATGCAGAATTTTTTTCACAATCCAATCAATATGACACCTCTAAACAGCTGATTGTTGTTACCAGGAGCAGCCAGAGAGCTATAATATATATATATAGTAGAAACGATTGAAGAACTACAAACTTGTACAGAATTTTAACGAATTTTGGGGCGTCTCCGACGCACAGTGGCACGGCAGCCGCAAAAGCGTTGCAAAAATCTGAATTTTGATGAAAACATTTTAAAAGATGGCGTACGTTAAAGTCGGGGGCGGACGACTTTGGGATACCCTGTACCACCAAATTTGCAATCAAGTCCGATATATTGCTTACAAACTCCAAAAGATATTTCTTTGCCAAATAAACGAAACACAACGAATTTTGTTCAAAATACGTTTTTTTGACCGATTGGTCCTATGGAAGCTATATGATATAGTCAACCAATTTTGATAAAATTTGGTACAGTTTTGAAGATCTCTAAAAAATTTCTGAATGCCAAATTTGGTTACAATATCTTCACAAACAAACGAAACACAACGAATTTTGTGCAACAAACGTTTTTTTGACCGATTGGTCCTATGGGAGCTATATGATATAGTCAACCGATTTTAATCAAATTTGGTACAGTGCTTGGGAACTCTAAAAAACTTCTTATTGCCAAATGTGGTTACGGTATGGTCACAAATAAACGAAACTATGATATAGTCAACCGATTTTGATCAAATTTGGTACAGTCCTGGGGGTTTCTAAAAAACTTCCGATTGCCAAATTTGGTTATGATATCTTCATAAGCAAACGAATTATCCATCTAAAACTTTTGCTTTTTTTCGAGGTCCTCTGAAACACCCCTATGGGAGCTATACAATGTAGTCCCGATATCAAAAAAATAAAATAAACTTGTCTCCTATGGATTAATAAGGGATCTTATCTGAAAGTTTGGTTGCTCTTGCTCTTACCATCTCTGAGATCTAGGCGTAAAATAAATAATAATAATAAATAATAAATTAATAAATAAATAAATAAATAAATAAATAAATAAATAAATAAATAAATAAATAAATAAATAAATAAATAAATAAATAAATAAATAAATAAATAAATAAATAAATAAATAAATAAATAAATAAATAAATAAATAAATAAATAAATAAATAAATAAATAAATAAATAAATAAATAAATAAATAAATAAATAAATAAATAAATAAATAAATAAATAAATAAATAAATAAATAAATAAATAAATAAATAAATAAATAAATAAATAAATAAATAAATAAATAAATAAATAAATAAATAAATAAATAAATAAATAAATAAATAAATAAATAAATTATGAATAAATAAATAAATAAATAAATAAATAAATAAATAAATAAATAAATAAATAAATAAATAAATAAATAAATAAGTAAATAAATAAATAAATAAATAAATAAATAAATAAATAAATAAATAAATAAATAAATAAATAAATAAATAAATAAATAAATAAATAAATAAATAAATAAATTATGAATAAATAATTTTATTAGGTCTTGTTATTAGTTATTGCATTTTTACATATACATATATGGTATATAGTTGTCAGGCTTCTCAGTTTGGATCAAAGGATTAATATGTAAACTTATGCAATATAAATTTCCTGAACATTTGCTGGTCTTAATATATAACATGATCACTGAAAAACAATTTATTGTGCATAATAGCAAGCAATACAGCTCACAACATTTTAAAATAGTCAACGGTCTACAACAAGGCACAGTTAATTCGCCTATTTTGTTTAATATTTACATTAACGACTTATTGGAAAAAATGGGAAAAATCATAGCATTCGCAGATGAACTAGTTATCTATCACAGCGACAGCACAATAAGTGAAATTAACAAGAATTTGCAAAATATGTTTAATGAAGTAGCAGAATATTCTGAGGATTGGCATTTAAAAATAAACGCAAAGAAATGCGAAACAATACTTTTTAGGCCTCCAGTCAATAAATGCAACACAAATATTAGAAAAAACTGGAAAAAATTCCAAATATTAGAGAGAAACAGCAGCACACCTATCAGCAATACTAAGACTGTTAAATACCTCGGAGTACATTTAGACAGATTTTTGTACTTTAATACCCACATTCATACCCCTGTTCCATGCAAGAAGACTTCAAAGCAGAGTTAAAACAATAATGTACCAGTCATTGATTCGCCCAATAATAGCATATGCGAGCCCAATTTTAATATTTCTCCATCTTACATGGAAAAACTAAGAATTTTTGAAAGACGTTGCCTAAGAGTTTGTTCGTCCCTACACAGAACTCCAGAGAGCGACTTTATTAAATATTTCCCAAATGACCAAATATATAATGCCACTAGAGTAATTAGAATAGACAATTTCGTAATAAATATTATACGCAAGCATATACAAAGTAGTCTGGCCAATGAAACGAATAATTTTATCCTGGCGCCGCTTTGCGCGGACGACAGGTACATAGAATCCGCACTCCACAATGGTTTTGTGCCTCCCGCAGCATTCCTCTATCTAGATAAGAGCAGAGTTATTCAAAATAATGAAGGAGTTCCAATTTTCTACCATAGGTACAGAAGAGCAACCACAAAATCTGTAACCTTGAACAACGACATAAAGCAACGGATAAAAAAGTTTCCGCTAACACACGAAGAAAGTTTTGGTGGCTAACTTCAAACTAAAAATTGTTACAAAACAATAGTGCCCTCCTTCTTCCCCTTCCCCACCCTTTTTTATCATAACCATTTCTTTTTTTTTTTTTTTTACAATTAAAGAAGTATTGTTTTTGTACCCCTCAATACAATATCCATAAAAATAAAATTAAAACTTGCTTGTTAGTTTGTAAAATAGCATAAGCCAAAAAAGCTAATTACAATTATTTCTAAGCTATTCAAATTCTTGAGCGCCCATTAGGGACTAGTAGAGTAACAAACAACAAATGTACGTACTAGTCTTTATTTTAGTAATAAAGAGATATTAATTTGAATTTAATAAACGAAAAAAAAAAAAAAAAAAAAAAAGTTGTCAGGCTTTTACATTGTGCTTGAAGTGTAAATCGTTTCATGCACATTGCTTCTGATATGATCATGATGCAACTGCAGGTGCAGCTTCAAAGGACCGCGTATGGGATTATTTGACAAACATCTTAGTTGCGGCCTGGGGTAGCACATCAAATTGCTGCTTTTGCGAAAATTCTTCTGTCGATCACGGTCGCCTTCTATAATTTCTTCACTTATGGATGTTAGATTTATTTCGCAACAGGTGCTAAGGTTATTTTGCTCATCGAGATGCCTAACATTTAGTATGTAATCGTGAATAGTATCGGAAAGCAGCATAAGCATATGATCTTGGTTGTCAAAAAAAAAGCCATCGATAGACAATGCTTTGGCATTGTAAATGCATTTCGAAAAGATGGTTGAAGTACATTTGGTGTACGCGTTGGAGTTGCTATCATATTTAAAGACCGTAAAAGCCAGATAAAGTTTATTGCTATCCGTCTTGGACTTCTTTCTACAGAAAATGTTAGGTAGCTTAATGTTGGTATCTTCAAGTTTACGGCTAGCATTAGATACTATCCAGCAGGCTGGCAGTGTCCAAAAATAGTTCAATCCGTCGTCCTTTGCCTTCATGAAATCACATATGGTTTCAATTTTTTTTTCACCTTTTCGTTGCAAGGCATGTGGCGACAACTGTATTCGACCATCAACTAAATCAACCTGAGCCGCTGCGTAGCAAGTTGCTAAATATTTCTCATCTTTTGCAGCTTTTTTTTGCAACGATAATTTTATCTTAACCGGACCATCTTCAGATTTAAGCATTCCTTTGGCACCATCCTTTTCGGTACGAAAGCGTAGATTTGTGGGCTGCGCCTCAATTGATAAACTTGCGTTAAGCTCCATGTTATGCGTTTGAAGATTTTAACACGACTGACGCCAAGCAAAAGATAAGGCTGAGTATTTAAAAGTTTTTGCAGGTGGGCAGTTCACGCCATACGGTGCACTCCAAGAAAGTGCGGCCTATCTTATGTACACTACCTTAGCGGTGTCACATATTCGTATATATTCAGTATGTATTTGTGAGACATCACCTTATCATTATCAAGTATATACATAATAAAATGATTAGCAAATGAACAATTGAGGTTTTTATTCGTGCGACGCACAGTGGCACGGAAGCCAAAAAAACGTTGCAAAAATCATATTTTCTAAACCAATTGAGATATTTTTATGAATTAAATTGTAGTTTAGAAAATATGGAAAAAATAATTACGTATTTTTCAATGGGAAATGTTGCACAGGCAACAAAATCCAACTTCCACAACATATTGCGCAGCTCTCAGATGTCGTATCACAATGTATGGGTACTTATTTTAAAGCTTAAAGATTTTTCTTTCAACTACAATTTAATTCATAAAAATATCTCAATTGGTTTAGAAAATATGATTTTTGCAACGTTTTTTTGGCTTCCGTGCCACTGTGCGACGGTGGTACCTTTTCAACAAGAATGGACTAAAGCTCAATACAGTCGCAGCAGTTCTCGACAGTGGAATATACTGCAATGTGCTTTCCGATGAAAATATATAGCTGTAATGCTTCATCATTCATCATTCAAATCCAATAAAGTTGTTCTAAAAAAAAACTAAAGTATCAAAAAAGCGGATCATAGAAAGTTAAGTTTCCGCTGTTGTTATTGTGCTATACATAAAAAATGTGGTACAGTCGAGGCGGTGCCCGACAGTGGAATACCCTGTACCTTTTGTGTCAAAAAAATTTTTCCTGCATATTCCATCTAAGAACTTTCCAATTGGAATTTCTTTTTTTTTGGTGAAAATCGATATTTATACCTAAATTTTTACCCATTTTGATGAAACTCGAATGTTACAACAAAGAACTTATTTAAAGTATACGGGGTAAGTTCCAAGTTGGTATGTTGAGGGGTGTGGGAGAAAACACGGTAAATGGATTGCGGGGGGTGGGGGGACCACATCGATAAAATTTGGATGTGGATTTGTTCATTAGAGCCACATGAATGAGCTTACCAAAAATTGTGATTCTAGGTCAGTTGTAGCCATAATTGCGTAGAGTCAAATATTGACGCAGTTTATTGGCAAGGGGAGGTGAAATTTGCACATTTTTGACTATAACTTCTGTTGTATTTCTCCGATTTTGTTCATTTTTTACACATAGATGCATGTAGCTACAACGCATCGCTCTGTTAAATTTCAGGTGAAAATACTTAACGGTGTGGCTAAAAACCGCGAAACTCTACTGCGGGGGAACGGGGGAAGATATTGACATGATTCAACAAACTTCATCTGCTTAGGAAATATGCGCACCAGCTGGTAAAGTTTCGTGTCTCTAGCTCTTATAGTCTCCGAGATTTAGGCGTTCATACGGACGGACAGACGGACGGACGGACGGACGGACATGGCTCAATCGCTACCCGAGGTTATGATAAGCATTTTGGTATAAAGGACTTGGGGTCTGCCACGCCTCCTTCTGTCCGTTACATACATTGCACAAATCTAGTATACCCTTTGTACCTATAGGTACAGGGTATAATGATTAGCAAATGAACACTGTAGTTTTTTTTTGGTGCGACGCGTAGCAGCTGCGGTAGAATTTTTTGCAGTTGGGTTTCTGCACTCTAGGCTTTACAGTCAAAGGTAGATAAAGGTAAACGAAAACTTAATAGAGTAGGGGCTCGCAAACACAATGCAAAGCAAATCAATTCAATTCAATTCATCTTTATTTATTTACCTTATTAAAATAAGGTAATATGTACAAACGAAATTCGAAGTGGCTTTTGCATTTTGTTTATTTTGCTTTTGCTGTTCTTCTGTTTTTACTTTATTTACAACGCCGTAGCGTAGATCGCTTGATTTCCAATTTTTAGGCATTCATATATACTCTTTCATGGAGTCTGTGCATTTCTAAAGGGCTGAGTAGGCTAAATATACCGTTTGCGTGATTTTGTCTTTATGCATAAGAGTTTATAATTGCAAGATAGTTTTGATGTTGTTGGCGTCAGTACAATGTACTGTACGGCACAGCGAGCCAAATCTGCATCTTCTTAAAATTTTATTTTATAAATATCATCATTAGGGCAAGCGGTAGTTTGCCCTGTTTAGTGTGCGGGTAGCGACAGGGCAAAAACACGACTTGCTATATTGTCTGCAAAACAAACAAAATTGGCCTTTGCTTATGGGAGTTACGTGTATTTGGGGTACATTTTTGTTACGTTTCTGATCTTTCGTTTGCGTGATAAAGCGAGAAGCGCTTATGTAGATGAATAAGAACGAACGAGAGATCCGAGAGCGTGCACACGTATATGCACGCATACATTCGAAGCTATTGTCGTATTGGGACGTTGATAATGAAATGAAATGGAATGAAAAATGAAAAGAGACTGAGACAAGATGTTAATCTTCTGACTTTGATACACATCTTATGTGTAAGCTGATGGCTTAGTGGGATGAGTACCGATCAGACGCGAATATGTCGTGGGTTCGAATCTCGACAGAGGCAATATTATTTCCTTATAATTAATTTTATTATAATAAAAGATATTTTTAATTTTTATATTGATGGAAATTTTTTTTTTATTTGCATTATAATAATAAAATGAATATTTATTTTTATTATTTTCGTTTTGAGTTTTAATAATTAGGGTATCATGGCACTCGGTTCGTTAAACTGATTATTGTGGGGGTAGTAACAGGGAAAACCGACTATCTAGTATATTGCTTGCAAAAATTTTTTAAATAAAACAAACAGAATTGTCAGCAAACTATGGTGCATTTGCACAATGTGATAAAGAGAGAAGCGCTTATGCTTAAGGTCAATGAAAACAAAGTTACAATTAAAATTGAAAATAGTTAAGTTAAAGGAGTTTCTACGTCCATCTTGATAATAGGCGGCCATAAATACCGAGTAATAAGCGCTACACTTCATAATGGGTCTTTAAACAGAAGTCCTTATGTAGCCACTTTAAAGCAAAAGACAGGTTGGATCTATATCAACGACGCAAGTGTTTCTACTAAGAATTGTTCCTATAAGGCTAAAGGGGCTTACATTTTCTTTTTAAGTAAAGTAGCGTAACACACTGCATTTCTCTATTAAACTTATATGTGTACTACGTTTACTATATGAGCAAAACCCTAAAATAAAAAAATGTGATACAGTCGAGGCGGTTCCCGACAGTGTAGTACCCATACCTATAAAAAATTAAAAAATAAATTGAATGTGATTTGTTCATTAAGGCCACATGAATTTACCAAATTTGGTGATTCTAAGTATTTTTTTACTATAATTACGTACAGTCAAAGATAGATACAATTTACAGGCCAAGGGGGTAAAATTACGGTCGTGGGCAAAATAGCTTACTACCCAGCATTAATTTAAAATACTTGAAAATGCATAAAAATGTAAAGTAATTGTTATTATCACCTACCGCTATGCTTAATTCCAATTATATGCTCAAATCAATATATTAAATACATGCGCAATTGTTAAGAATATAAGCTACTATCGTATCGTTTTTAACAAAAAGGTATGATATCCCACCAAAAAAAACATCAAAAATGTAAATTTTGGTGTTTACTGCAACAAAAAGATCTCGTATCTCAAAAATGCGCCGCAACAAAAAGATGTGATACCCACTCCAAAGTATCTTTGAAAGTTAATTTGGAGTTTCGGGTTAATAATTTTTTACTTCTATTTTTGCAAATCAGTTTTCACTAATATAGTCTGTATCAATAGGGCAATCGTTAGATTGTCTTGCGAAGCTTGTGATGGTGTATGTACAAAGTGCGGTGAGCTATTCGGAATGACTTATGTCAGTGTCACGAAAATAAACTCAACAGTCCGTCTTTTTTACCCTCTTCATAGAAAACACAGTTTTTGTAGTCGCATTGTCAAAATTTATTTAATAATCTAGCATTAGTTTCATATTTCTAGAATCATTTATAAATATGTATGTTTTTAAACAAAATGCGAAAGTTTATCCAATACATTTTAGTTCTTATAATCTTAAGTGATTCTGTAAGTAGTTTTGTATTGTATTTGTAGCTTTTTTCTCGAAAAAAATTGTATTCCTGCAAATTCCTTCTAAGAACATTCCAATTGGAATTTTTATTTTTTTTGGTGCAAACCAATATTTATACCACTTGTTACCATAATTACGTAGAGTCAAATATTGACTCAGTTTATTGGCAAGGGGAGGTGAAAGTGAATTTTTGATGGAGGTGGCTCAATCGCTAACCGAGGTTATGATAAGCATTTTGGTATAAAGGACTGCCACGACTCCTTCTGCCCGTTACATACATTGCACAATTCTAGTATACCCTTTGGACCTATAGGTACAGGGTTTAAATACGGACTGTTGAGTTTATTTTCGTGACACTGACATAAGTCATTCCGAATAGCTCACCGCACTTTGTACATACACCATCACAAGCTTCGCAAGACAATCTAACGATTGCCCTATTGATACAGACTATATTAGTGAAAACAGATTTGCAAAAATAGAAGTAAAAAATTATTAACACGAAACTCCAAATTAACTTTCAAAGATACTTTGGAGTGGGTATCACATCTTTTTGTTGCGGCGCATTTTTGAGATACGAGATCTTTTTGTTGCAGTAAACACCAAAATTTACATTTTTGATGTTTTTTTTGGTGGGATTCATATTTCTACAACTCATGACAAATTATTGCCACTTTACTGTTTTAAGCTATAAAAAAAAACATTTTTGAAATTTAGTAAAGAACTAAAACTTTAAATTTACAAGAAACATTCATACAAATATTGATACTTTAATATAAATAATAACTTGCAGCTATTATAAAACAACGCACTGACCAAAAAAAAGTCAGTTCGTTTTGTTTCGGCTAAATGACTTGTAATTTTGCACGCACAACGAACAATGCAAAACAGTACAGCAGCATGGGAGGCGATAGCTAAATACTCTTCTTCGTATTTTTCGTATTTATGCATGCATTTGTTAGTGTAAGAGCAAACGTGATTGCAAAGTGTCATAGCAGCCACATAGTAAGAAAGGGTATATATGCTCAGAAACTAAAAATTTACAAATTTGGCTGTGGCTGAATTTGTGAACATTGCCGACAGCCAACAACGAAGTTTAGAGCCGAGTTCAATTGCAAGACACGAGAGTTAATTCTGCCCGCCCGCACAATAATATGCGCGTTACACTTCTTAGAGTTTATATTGTCTTTGGTCTTATTCAAAATTAAAATGTGGAAATCGTTTTTGGTGTTTTTTACAAAATCTGCTACTACCGAAAAATCGGTGGGACTTTCGCAAGAATATCCCAGAACTCTGTTGAAGTATGTGAAATTGTCTACAAAATGAGTCCTCTATTACTCTCCTAGCATTAACAGTTTTCCAGCAATTGAACAAAAAGGCCACTTGCAAACGCCACTTTTGTTCTACGCCGCCTACTTGCGTGGCTAAGCAAATAGCCGCCGGCAAAATATCCTTTCCTTTGCTTTGTCAAAATTGAATTTGCCGTCCCAAAATTCTAAACTAAAACAAGTATATGAAGTCACAACACTTTTAGTTATGGAAACAAATTACAGTTTAGACACTACTAGATACTATTTTCTATAAAGAATACAAATAAAAAATTTAATTTGTATTTTTTTAATACTTTTAGCACCGACTAAACATAAACTAATGTTATAAATAACTTGGCATTAAGGAAAAAATTTAGTTGCAGCAATGCACATACATATGTATAATTATATGTCTTGGGTAGTTATTACGATAAAATAATTAATTCAAAATATGCTGATTTAATTAAAAATTATAAAGTCAATAATTTAAGGCTCCTTTTTATTTATTTTGCAGTCAGGGTCAAGGCGATACATTCTAGATTTATATAAAATTCTTATCATAACTTAGGGCAGCGATTGAACTAAAATGTTAGGTCAGTGCATAAACATCAACACAAAAGCACCGAGAACCAATACTTCATATCGCTTTGCGTTGGCCGAGCCCAAGTCAATGCATAAACATCAAAACAAACGCAGCCAGAGCCAACGCATTGACCGAGCCCAAGTCAACGCAAAAACGTCACAACACAACACAGACCGAGCCATTGCTTGCTTTTGCCTTTGCCTTTCTTCAGTCAATGCATAAAGATCAACACAAAACACAGGCCGACTGCCTTTGCTGTTGCTTATTGTTGTTGCGTGGTGTTTATTTTGTGTTTGATTTTGCTTTTACCCCAACCGAGCCCATCTCGATGCATAATCTTTCAACAGTAAATAAAGCTCGGAGCGAATTGTTCCCTTTGTCTATTTAAGTACTCTCTGCAGTATGGCTCAAAAGCGCAAAAATCTCTTAAGTGGGAACGGAGGGTGATGTGATGTGCAAAATATAGATGTTCGTACAGACGGTACAAAGAATTTATGTTCTGCCAGACCTTCTTTTAACTACCAAACTAGCATAACCTCAACCCTATAGGTTCTGTCTATAATTGTGCACTACTTTTTACAAAGCAAACCCTGTTTTTTTTTAAACATATCCGTAAAATCCTATTCCTCTTGCTTTAGGCATAGTACAATGTTTCTCCTATTTTTTGATAGTTGAAATTTAAGGCGCTATTTATAAAAAGTAAAAAATCTGTAGCTATCTTTTTTTTTTTTTTTATTAAAACCTGCATTTTTTGTTTATTGTTCCGCCTTGGTTAAGTTATACCCCAAATCTTATTTCCTTAATAGAAATCCAGATACAAACGCTAGAAATCCTCCAAACACTTTTTGAAAAACAGAAATCCAATAAAGTTTTCCTAAAAAAAAAACTAAAGTATCAAAAAAGCGGAGCATAGAAAGTTAAGTTTCCGCTGTTTGACAAAAATCCAATTTTGCAATAGCAGGAAACTGTACAACTGGATTTGGATTTACTTTCCAGGTCCTACATCTTACTTGGTACTCAGACTAGTATTTCAATTATTGCAGCTGTTTGCATAAGGAGTATAATTGAATTTTATAGCACTTGAATACTTGCTAGATTTAAATAACCGCCGATTTTGATAGTGTTCCCCTTTGGCTGTACTTCATGCCCCCTTCCAGAACTAGAACTATGCCAGCAGAGGCAAGACGAACCCAACCAAAAACCAAAACCAAAGCCAAACAACTAAAAAAAAAAACACACACAATAACCAAAATTAAAGCCACACTAATGAGCAGAGACAAAACTGCGAGAGCGTAAATGTGGCAAAAGGAGGCGGTCATGTTGACCACCATCAGGAGCAGCCTCTGGCAACAACAGCCCCGACAAAGTGATTTTGGCCAAAGTTAAAGTGGTTTTTTGGGCACGCAAATTGGTTGCCATTGCTGGTTGCAACTGCAGATGCAGCTGCAGCTGTACTTCCGCTTCCGGCCAGTAAGTGGACTTCGTGCATACATATATCAAAATGTCACGTTTCCACTATGCAACAGCTTTAAATTTTTTTCGTTTTTTTACCAAATGAGTAATTGTGTTATATATATATAAATTTTAAAACTGAAAGCTGTCAACACATATAAATTTGATAACTGATAAATATGCGATTAGTGAAGATCTTATTGGTAAACAAAGTAGGAGAGCTTTAAAAGCTTACAAAAGCAATTCACATACTTTTGCCAGAGAGTTACTCTCTGCTTTTGCATACTAAAGTTTTTGATTTCTTTGTTAGCAAAGCTGTAAAACTTTCGTTTGAATTAAAACAGAAATTATCCATAAATATAGTCTAAGAATAATTTAAAAATTTAATATTTTGTTAATTCGTTTTAATTTTAATGCAACAAAGTATAGGAACAATTCGCTTTGGTGAAATTTGGAGCACCAAAAATGTGGTTTCAAAACGAAACCGCTTTCGCTTTAGGGAGCGCAGCACAGCTTTTATAAATTTATTCGAAATTCAACACGAAAAATTGCCTAAAAACTTAAGTAAATTATGAAAAAAATTAAATTAATACACAATATTTTTTTTGTATAATTTATTATAATAATATTATGAGTATGAGTTGATCTTTAAGGTATATGACAAGTTTGGGCCTTAGAAAAAAATGAATAAAATTGTCAAGTTATGCTTTATATTTTTTTTTCAGTGTAGACTTTGGCGGTTGACGATGCGTGAGCTGATGCACCGGCAGAAAACCCGTTTCGCCTAGACAGTTTATAGTCACATAGCCCGACGGCCATATTGTTAGCCAGGTAATAGAGCCATGTTTTAAGCTAATCCGCGTCCAAGCCTCAGTGGGAAACTGCATGGCGCGACACACAAAGTAGCGTATAACATTGGCATGGCCAACAATCAGCAAATATGAGTTCTCCTTTTGATCCGGTGAAGCACGAAAAAAGTAGCGACGAAAGGCTGCCTCTATGCGTGGTCCGTCCCGACGCAGAGACTTTTGTATGGTAGCCAGTTTGCGGCTCTGAGGGGGATCCGCTGGGCAGGGTGTACCCTCGGTTAGCAGCTCGCAGCGCTTCATTTTGAGTGGATCAAAGTTGATTTGCTTTAAAACGATCATGGCAGTTTCCTGTGCGCGTGTTAATGTAGAGGTAACCACATGGTCCCATTGCGCACCCAAATCATGCAATCTACGTCCGGTTTGCTTTGCCTGTTGGCGTCCGCGCTCTGTTAAATGACCGCCACCGTCCGGAGAGCTAATATACTCGCCATGACGTACTAGAACAATGTGCCTGAGGGCAACGGGGTTACCAACAGTTTTGTTGCTGCCCACAGGCAAGCCAGTGTCCTTCACAGGCGCTGGTTGTGCCATGATTGGTGCTCGACTATCCCAGTTATGAGTCCAGCTACCATTGCCAGTGGACAGCTGCTCCGCAGCGTTTTGCAGCTGCTTCTGGCTTGGATTGTTGCTATTCATTAACCTCAGGGTGCAGTAGGTGATGATGGAGCCGCTTGTCATGGCGCCCAGTGTGCGCCAAACATTTTCATAGTACTTGTACTTGCTTCTCATTTTGTGTTTTACATTAAATTTATATTTTATCGATTGTCAAAAAAAAAAAAATCGATTTTATTTAAGGAATAATGTCAAAATATCACTAGTAATCACGAATTTGTGTCTTTTGATCTTGAGGATGATATAAGCTTTGGAAATTCAGTAATACTGTTGCCAAAGAGCGTTTCCAAGATGAATTGGATTGTTTTTTTTTCCAAGCGTTTCAAAGCAGCCCTAATTGGAAACAAGTTTAAGTATTGTATAACGCATACATTTCATTGCCAAATGTAGAGAAGAGAGTTTTATCTAAGTCTTTTCTAATTTGCTCATGTTTCTAGTTTTCAGCTTTTAACTTTAATCTGATCTTAAGCAGGGTGAACACAGGCCCACCAAAAAAAAGTGGTGTGAACTTAACATGTAGCAGTGCTATCTTTTCGGACTTTGAGCCGCTGCTTCCGCATTTGAGATATAAAATATCCTAGCAATCATGGATTCTGAGCAAATTTCTAAAAACTTCAATTTTTATTTGATTTATGGTTTTCCACGATGTTTTTGGTCGCCGAATCCGATTGCGAGATTGCCTGGCAAGTTAGGGTTTTGATATAAGCTCCCAAATACCTTGCGGTTAAGTCAGATTCTTGCGGTTAAGTCAGAACCCAGGGCTGCTGGTCGTCTATATCGTAAGAAGGCTGCGACAAGCTTGTTGAGTGAGAGTCTTATTGCAAAAAAGACTCACGACTAACTTATCGTACTCACGATCTATTTTTATACCCTGTACCTCATGGTACAAAGGATGTATTAAGTTTGTGCAAGCCGGAAATGTATGTAACATACAGAATGAGACGTCGGAGACCACCCTAAGTTACCTAAATTATGATCAGGGCGAGAGAAGAAGAGAAGAGAGAGAAGTCGATATACAGATGTCCGTCTGTCTGCCCGTCTGTCCGTTCGTATAAACGCCAAGATCTCAAAGATGGTAAGAGCTAGAGCAACTATTCTATTCTACTCCATAGGAGAAAAGTTTTGTTTTATTTTTATGATATCGGGGTTACATTGTATAGATTGTATACATTGTATGGCTCCCATAGGGATGTTTAAAAAGACCTCGAGAAAAACGAGAAGTTTTAGATGAAGATGAAGATATCGTAACAAATTTGGCATTTGAAAGCTTTTTACAGTTCCCCAGCACTGTTCCCAATGTTATCAAAATCAGTTGACTATATCATATAGGTTCTATAGGACCTATTAAATCGATAAAATTTGTAAGTTAATCTAAAAGCAACATTCGATAAAATTGTACTCAAGTTCTTTGAAGTGTTATCGTTCAACAGCTGAAATGGAGAACGACAAGGCTCGAAGTCTGCGTCATCAATGTTCTTCAGCAGAATAGTCTTAGCTGGTTGTTCTTGAGCCACTTCGATAGCACACTTTTCCAAGAAGCTGGCTTCAGGCTTCTCGATATCAACTTCGTTCGTTAATGGAAACTTTCATTGAAATAAAAAAAAAAAAGATTGGAAACAACTAAACCCTGCGATGACTGCATCGATTATCACAAAAAATTTACTACTCTTGAAAGGGATTTCTCTTTCAAGCTCATTGCCAACACGTAACTTATTCATTTCATCCATCTACTAAGAGTTGTCTATTGCTTAGAAGGACTCATGAGACATTTGAGTAAACATTTTTTAGACTCAACTCAGAACTTTGTTTTTTTGTAGTTAGGAGCGTGACCCATTTAACGCAGAGTACAGTCAGCAGCACTTCACCTTTGGTTGATTAGCATTGAGAGTTTCCGGCTGCTTGCCAACAGAGTGTCAAAGTTTATTTAACTCTTGGCAAAATACTTACGGCAAACTTTATGAAGAGAAAAGCTGGAAAAAGGCAAACGGAAAATGGGTGAATGCCCATTATCAACATTTTTACTGGTTAAACAACTTTTTGGCAAGTTTATGCTTCATTTAATTTGTGCAACCGAAAAACAAAAGACAAAATGCCACCATAACTTGAGCTTTCAAAAACGTTGACAGAAACGTTGAAACTTCAAATGCTTGCCACAAGTGGCACAGAGGAGCAGACAATCCGTATACGGTCAAGTCTTTTAGCTGTCGGATTTATCGCCAAGGCAATTGTTTTAATAAACTTGCTAGAAACTTAGACATGATGACATCTGGGCAGCTCATTGATTTGCATGCCAACTGAGTCCTGAGATTTGTGGCAGTATGAAAATTAAATTAAACTAGTGTTGTAAGACGGCTTATAATGCAGCATAAAAAAGTGTCATCAACGGTTGCACAGACCACAGACAGCTACATGCATATATTAGTTCTGAGCTTCATAGGGGCTCTAAAATGGCTCAGTGCTCGGGCATAAAATGCTACTGTGGCATACATATGTCTTAGACTTGGCTTTTCCTTGGCTTACCACTAAAGGAAAATTTTATGTGCATTTTCGTACGCCATATATAGGAGGCGTATTCACATTCAGCTGATGTCCTTGCCTCTGTGCTCTGTTATGGCGCCACAGACGACACTTTTGGTAGTAACATTCGGTTGAGTTGTTAAAATAAGCCACTTGAGGTGAGACCCACGTTTACCTGCAGCACAGGTAGTATGTGCAAATGTCTCCTCGAAATGGGCTCAATAGTCGAACTGCATGTGGCCCTGGAACAAGCAAATGTTTGAAGGTAGCTGCCAAGTGTCTTTGTTCTTAAAGTTCAATCGTTTGAACTTTAGCCCAAAATCAAGTATTTAGGAATACCAGCAACGTGGTGTAAATTGGTGACTCTTTTGAATTTTTCAAGTTGTAAAATTAAAAGACTTCACACTTTTTTTTTTTACCTGGGATAGCGTTTAAACCAAGATTTTGGAAGCCACAGTAACCTTACCAGTGTATATTAATACTGTGCTCAAAAAGTAAGCCCAATTTTTTTTTGTCAAGAACTCTTCATTTATTTATCCAAATGTATTGCGTCACCTTTAATAAATTACATTGATATACTGCCCCATTCCTCCATAGAATGATTTTTTGCGTCTTAGCCATGTTGTTAAATATTTTGACTTAACACAGCTGTAATGGAGACAGTTCTTGGGCTAACTCCACTGCACAGACACATAAAAAATTCAGCTATGCAGAGTTTGCTGTGGATCCGGATCACGTCTGTAGTCGTGGAAAGTGACACAGGACATGCTGCACTAATAAATTCTCTTCCTGGCCTATCGATCTGCGCAAGATCAGATTATATGATCACGGAACTCTTTCATAATAGGAAATTTAGATCGCTCATTCCAAATCTAGAGACTTGGACTGAATGCAACCCCTGTGGTAACCTTCGGTGCAAGCAATGGTACACGGATGGTTCAAAAGACGGAACAGGGTGTAGGAGCTGGAGTTGTTGGCCCCAACACCATAATCTCTATTGCAATGGCTATCTGGCCCAGCGTCTCTGCAGCAGAGATTCATGCCTTTAAGGTCTGCGCCCACAGTATCCTCCTTAAAGGTAATAGGGGTGTTAACATTTACATATTTATAGATAGCCAGCATTGTCATCTTGAAGAATTTCCTCCAAGCTGGTTGGGGAATGCGTGAACAATATTCAACTCCTGTCCTCCCGTAACTGAATCACACTCTGCTGGGTTGCTGGACATTCAGGAGTGGAAGGAAATGCGATAGCTGATGAGCCCGCAAGACTGGCTTCCTCTTCACTCAACACTCTGTGGTATTGGTTGGTCAACAATCAAAACTATGGCCAACAAATGGGCATTAGGTGAAAACATTGGTTCTCTTTACCGAAGTTAAAACAAGCTAAAGAGCTTGTCATACTTTCGGATGCCAACCGGACTATAGGGCTTGGTATCGGATCTATCGGACTCATCAGAGTGCAGGCTTTGTTTTGAAGACGACGAGACAACAGTGTGGTACAGAGTCATACATTTGGGAGCGGAACTGATCGCTCCGTTCCAGCTACGTCGAATCCCAACGAAAGACTTACTGCTATTCTTACGGAAAGAAGATGGTCTTGGGTCCTAAGTAATGTGTATGGTATAATAGATCTTCAGGTCGCAGTGCCCTGTTTTTGCATTGCCTTTGTTAATTCTTTTTTAAAAAAATTGATACCTTGAAGGTTTTATTTCAAGTTTTTGTGTCGCTAAAATTTCAACATTTTCTCGAATAAAATCAAATGTAAGTATATATAGACACTTTACTTCAAAAATGCTACTCCGTTTCGAAAACGTCGATTTAAAGTGAATCCGAAAGCTCGATTTGAGGTAAATCCGCAATTGTCGAAATGACCCAAATAATTATTTTTAATATAATTTTAGCACGGATTTCAACTGTTTTTGTATCAAAGTGCCGAGAACTTCGAAAAAAGCGAAACAAATCCCCGAAAACCGGTTCCAAGTTCTGATGATTTATTGGTAACGCTGAAGGCAGTGAAAATCGTCAAAAGGAGTGCTCTTTCAGATGATTTCCCTATTTTTTTAAAAATCATATTTTTATGCTATTTCACGAGGCAACAATTATTTTTTTTGCTACATTCATCATTTTATTGTATTATTCCACCTTTTTTTATACTAAAAATAAAGAAACAAAATGTTTGTAATAAAATTTATGACGGTTTTTATCAGTTACCCCAAAAAAAATCGAAAATCACGAATTTGGCATTTTTTGCTCGGAGATCAATCTATCTGACAAAAAATCTTCGTATCGTCCTGAAAATTTGACACAATGGAGCTAATTCAATGCCGTAAACGACAACTCTTTCAATATAGAAAAAAAATTTTTTTGTCACACCAAAAAATCTACGAAAAAATCCTTTCGAATTCATCCATCAACTTGCCTCTAAGTCAAATTCTCTTAACTCCACATAGAATACATAAATTTTATACCAATCACATACAAAAGTAATTTATGGTAAAAAAATGGAACCTTAAGTGTTTAAGAAAAACGATAAAAGTAAAACAATTTTTCTGAGTCTACATCTTGTTGTTATCCTTTTGCGCTATAATTTCTTGAAACCTCCATGTTTCAGCATGTTTCGCGGCCTTGACACAATTTCACAGACACTCACACTGACACAATAAATGTGAAAACTTTTGATTTTACGAGCAGATAATTTTCTATAGCCGTTGGAGCAGCAAAAGTCAAGTGTTTTTGCGGCATTGTGGTTGGTAGCACAACCATTCAGGATACGGAGCAGAGCCTAGGCGCAGACCATTTAAAGTAATGCAATGTGCTAGATAAGTGCAAGAGGTACGGAATGAATGCAAAACCAACAACAACAACAACAACAACAACGACAAGGACAACTCTTAGAAAACTTTTAGGAGAACGCAAACAAGGAAATCAAAATGGCGAGCGAAATAAGAAACAAGCGAAAATTGAACATCCGTTTCAAGCTCAGCACTCGAGGGCTATGGCAGGGGCACACTGAGCAGGACCAAACTGAGAAGCAGGCTCTGAGCATAATTATGGTCGGCCGCGATAAGCAAATAGAATGGCGCTCAGCCTGCCTGTAAGCTGTATAGAAATACATTCTTGTCGGATGGAACAATTGATGCCAAGGACTACGGCAAGGACTTTGCAAGCAGCCGTCCAACCAGCTCTTAGCTAGCCATTTGCATACAGGGTGCTACCAGGCATACTACACCATGTAGCCACTGCAGTTATGCGTCATAGCAAAGGGATGCATCCTGTATCCTGTGCCACTTCACTTTATGCAATGAGAAATTTCCGCTTGTCCGCTTTGCTTGAAGGATGACATTTTTGCAAATTGCCATCATAATAATAATCAAATTCGTGTAAATTTGTGCAAATTTAAGAGGGAAATGTTTTCCAGCTGCTGTACCCTGCACTATCCCTTCGCTCGCTCTCTGTGTCTTCACGCCAATCTTCCGAATCTTTACAGTTGCCGTTTCATTTGTAGTTAATGGATTTTGTTTCTTGTATGTTGCGTTAGTCCGATGAAATTGTGGCCCTTTGAATTTTCTAGCAACTAAAATGGAAAATTTTAGAGTGGCAATTGTTCTTATATAATGGTATAAGCAAAGTTGCTTTTTATTTATTATATACAAGTAGTTGATTTTTACAAATAAAAGTTTACAAGTAGCTATTATTTTAATTATAATTTTACAAATTCAAATGTAATTATTATTTAATATAAAAAAGTTTTAATATAGAAACTATTCTTAAAACAAAAAAAATTAAAAAACAAAAAAAATGTAATTTCGTGTATATATAATAATTCCCTGACTGACAATTTTTTTTTTTTTTTGTCAGTCGCCCCTGGGCGGGACATGGGGATCTCTATTAATAACTGTTCAAAGAGAACAGGGACCTACAGTTTATAGCCGAATCCGAACGGCGGTGTCTTTAATTAATAGAGACTTTCTTTCGTGTACTAAGGAAAAAATGTATTATATTTAAATGCCAAAAATTCTTAAATTAATTTCAAAAATTTTAAAAAGTAAGATAAATGATAAAAAAATTGTTAACTTCATTTTTAAAATAAGAAAACTCTACCAATTAAGCTTAAAAAAAGTTTTTTAAAGAATAATACAAAATTTTGCAAAAATTATTGAATTTTAAACAGGATAAAAATTGCAGAAAAAATTTGAGGCCAGAAAAAATTCGAAGAATAATACAAAATTTTGCAAAAATTATTAAATTTTAAACAGGATAAAAATTTGACTAAAAATGCGAAGCATTGAAAAAAAAACAAAAATTTTTAACACTAAAAAAAATAAAGCTATTATATTTGAACAAATGTTTATTAACTTAAAAGCTAATGAAAGCCTTTTTTTTAAGATTTTTATAAACTTAAAAGCAGTCCATTCATTTGAGAAATAAAATTACTTTATTTTTAAAATTATTCACAAATGGCTTTAGCAAGTTTATTCTTTACCCGAAAATATGATTTATTCTATGTTTGAAGATTCTTATTGAAACATTTTTTTGGGTGTGAAATAATTAGGATAAAAATACTAATTGAAGAATAACATTTTTTTTAACAAACTAAAAAAAAGTTAGAGCAAAAATCTTTAACTAAGATTAGATTAGATTTACTCAGGATATGAGAACTATTTAGATACTGGACAAACAATTAATATGATCTGACATAAATACAACAAGTCTCCAAGCTATGTAGAATTCGATCTGCAGAACTAAAAATCAAAATTGCGTCTAACTGTGGTACAGCAGCTGTGCCAGCCGTCTCCCAATTAAGTAGCTAGAGTTCTTGTTTCTACAGCCGTCTCTCAATTAAGTAGCTAGAGTTCTTGTTTCTACAGTCCAGCACAAGAAGTAACTTAACTAGTCCAAATCATCTCAAAAGTCTCATAAGAATCTTTTACAAGAAAAAGTCTTGCCTCTTGTCAATAATCTCGTAGCCGTTCTAACCTACCCCAACACACTGAAACTTATTTAATAAACACATAAGAAACTCGTATATTATAAACACTTGGTACTGTACCATTATATTATATACTGTATATATGTATTTGAAACTGTTCGGCTATTTTTATTCTCATCAAGATTTCAGTTGTTTGCGTAGTTCAAGGTTGGGACAGTCCCAGTCGTTGAGAAATGAAAATGATTCATTAAAATTATTATATAGTGCTGGAAATTCTCTTTCTCTCTCTTGTGAGTTTCAGCAAGCAACTGCGTGCTTTAATCTCTCTCTATGCATTGGCAAAAGCTTTGTCTGAGGCTTTGCTGCTTCGAAAAGCTGTTGCTGCCGATCAGTTTCGTTTGTGCTGTGGAACTTGGCACAACATATATTGCATTACTCATACGCCATGTTGATGCTTTAGCAAACTGCGAAACTTTTTTGACATTTGTTTACGGTTTAGTGGATTTTTAGCAGCCAAAGCAGCACATACGGAGTGTTCTATTGCTTAAAAATTTGCTACTCCTTTGAAGTAAAACAAATCTGCATAAGGTGGTGCCAAAGAGCGTTACAATTTATGTGCATAAATATGCCAAGTTGCCGGCCATTGGTAGCACATTGGACCATTTGTCCCAGTCCACTTACATCCGTATATATTTTAAACATAAATTATTCATTGTTTGGCTTTACATATGCCCTATATGCTTAACTTTTTACTTTTAGCCCTTTAACATTTCGCATGTACCCATTTTATTTACTATGTATTTTATTTGATTTTATTGTTGTCCCTTTCAAATGTTGAGCAAAAATTTCTATATATACTTTTGAACTGATTGTAACTAGATTGTATGTACTTAGTGATATGCTTGAAGTCAGAACTTTTAGAGCACAAACTTTAATTACATTAAGAAGTTAATGTAATTGCGTTGTTATTAAAACTAATATTTTGGTTTGCAAAGTTTCAATTAAATAACACTTGACTTTTGGCTGAAATATTTCAAGCAGAAATTTGTCTACTCAAAAAAGGCCCGAAATGGGCAAACTTGTAATTTTAAGGCAAAAGTTTTTTTTAATTAATTTTTAGTGGTAAAATCCTTTTGACTGAAAATGTTAAAAATATAATGAATAAGGTATTCTTATATAACTAGCAGAAAACTGCAATAAACTGCAATAAATAGAGTAAGATGGAGCAAACTCGACAGTGTGGTTAAACCCGAACTTCAACTGTTTCTCAAAAACGGCAATACTTATAGGTCACCTTGCTAGGACCACTTTGCGTTGAATTCAAATGACGCAACAATTGAAGCCCACGGACCATTATCAGCGTCGCTTATTCGTTCAATGGATGGGAGAGTTGAGTTTTCATAAAAAAAAGAACTATTTTTCATACATAAATGAGTGGTTTCAAACTTGCATTTGGTATATTTATATATTTACCCAATTTTGTTGGAAAATATACAAATAAAATGCATTTAACAAACAAACCAACAGATGGTCCACCCTATATTATTTAGCTACCATTGGGCGTATACTGAGCACCTTGAAAAAACCAAGAGTTTTAGAGGCATAATTGGATTGTTTGTGTAGACATGCATAGATTGCATAGTTTTTTATAGTTTCCAAGCCAAATTTGATCGAATCGGTTGACTATATAATTTCGCTCATCTTAGGACCGATCCGTCAAAAATAAGCTTTTAGGTTATAATTCGTCGGTTAAAAAAACTTTTGTGGAAATGAATTTATTTCCATAAATCTTTGTTGGTATTATTCAGTGTATCTCAAAGTCGTCCAAGCCAGACTTTAACGTCCACGAACCCTATAAGCTTTATATGTAGATGGAATATTCGCTACTGATATTTCGATTCTCTGTGTATTGTTAATCCGATACTCATGTGTCTATCCAACTAACCTAGACAAAACACAAAATAAAATTCTTCAAGGATTCCTTACTCATTTTATTACCCCATTATAACATACAAATTAGACCCATATAGACATGCACCATTTTAACATATGTAAGCCCCATTAGTTGCACCACAGACCCGGTTCGTGCATGCTTTTTGGCCTCATTGCCATTTGATTTAGACGGCACTATATTTGAATTATTATCGTTAAATATGAATATTTATTGCGCTTTACAGCGCAATTGTTGTAAAACGCCATTTTGAGGATTTACAATGCAGTTGGGGCAAATGGACAATGGAACGTTGAGCTCTTGATCTGCTTAGCAAGGCAAATGACTGTGGGCTTTTTATTCCAAATGCTTTTATGCTTTATGTGGTGAATAGTATTACAGTGCACTAGCCATGAGTTTAAAACTTGAAAGCCATAAAGCTTATTTATATATAAAAAAAAAATATAAGCCGCTGACTATTTTTTAAACACTATATTTACAAGACATGCATGCACAAACTTAGTAAATATTTTAGCATAAATGATTTAATAAAGCAATTTTTTAACTACTTCATAAAAACTTTTAAAATTGGGACATTACTACAAAATAAATAATAAACAAATGTATAATAAAAAAAACATCTAAGTTTTCATTATTTTGTGTATTCCACTGTCGAGAACTGCTGCGACTGTGTTGAGCTATTCCCTTAGCCCATTCTTGTAAAGGGTGGTACATCTATGAAAATCCTAAGCAACTGAGCGTTGACATCTCTATTGATTTAGTTGATGCGCGATCTATAATCTAATAATTACTATAATATAATAAGTATCACACTTTGCCGGCTGATAAGGTACCGTCCCACAACAGCAACGTTAAAGTTAATTTGATAATCATTTTATGTATACTCATAACTACATACTTAATAAATATAAGACGGGACGGTCCCACAAATACATACGAATATGTGCCACATTCTATAGATAAAGCTCACTTTCTGGGACCGAACCGTATGGTGTCAACATTGCTTGCAAATAGCCTTTAAATACTCAGCCTTATCTTTTGTTTAGCGTCAGTCGTGTTAAAATCTTCAAACGCATAACATGGAGCTTAACGCAAGTTTATCAATTGAGGCGCAGCCCACAAATCTACGCTTTCGTACCGAAAAGGATGGTGCCAAAGGAATGCTTAAATCTGAAGATGGTCCGGTTAAGATAAAATTATCGTTGCAAAAAAAAGCTGCAAAAGATGAGAAATATTTAGCAACTTGCTACGCAGCGGCTCAGGTTGATTTAGTTGATGGTCGAATACAGTTGTCGCCACATGCCTTGCAACGAAAAGGTGAAAAAAAAATTGAAACCATACGTGATTTCATGAAGACAAAGGACGACGGATTGAACTATTTTTGGACACTGCCAGCCTGCTGGATAGTATCTAATGCTAGCCGTAAACTTGAAGATACCAACATTAAGCTACCTAACATTTTCTGTAGAAAGAAGTCCAAGACGGATAGCAATAAACTTTATCTGGCTTTTACGGTCTTTAAATATGATAGCAACTCCAACGCGTACACCAAATGTACTTCAACCATCTTTTCGAAATGCATTTACAATGCCAAAACATTGTCTATTAATGGCTTTTTTTTTGACAAACAAGATCACATGCTTATGGTGCTTTCCGATACTATTTCCGATTACAAACTAAATGTTAAGCATATCGATGAGCAAAATAGCCATCGCACCTGTTGCGAAATAAATCTAACATCCATAAGTGAAGATTTTATAGAAGGCGACCGTGATCGACAGAAGAATTTTCGCAAAAGCAGCAATTTGATGTGCTACCCCAGGCCGCAACTAAGATGTTTGTCAAATAATCCCATACGCGGTCCTTTGAAGCTGCACCTGCAGTTGTATCATGATCATATCAGAAGCAATGTGCATGAAACGATTTACACTTCAAGCACAATGTAAAAGCCTGACAACTATATATCATATATGTATATGTAAAAATGCAATAACTAATAACAAGACCTAATAAAATTATTTATTGATAATATATAAATGTGTTCGTTATTTAATCTTTTTATTATCACAATAAATGTACATATGTATGTAGCAAAAATTTCACGGTAAACCTGACATTTTTATAAGTTTTCTTCTAATACCGTGGCATTCAAGGTTTTTAGAAAAACTAAAACTGGAATTTTTGAAGACTTAGATATAGCTACTATTTTTCTAGGCTCCACTTAATATTTGCAATGACTGCACAACAAGGTTGGGGGTAGAATGGTGTAGGGGACAAATGTTTCTGAAAAACGATATTAGGTATATACGAACTTGGAGCTCTTTTTCGATTAATTTTTTGGCCCTTTCAAGCCGAATGTGTGTAGATTTCGAATAGTTTGAGAGCAGTGGGCCGTAGAAAAGAAACTTAAGGGTGACCTATTCAAACCGCAAGGAGTGTATAGAAAACTGTTCGGCCTTACTGACTTAGAGAGGAAAAAGCTAGAGAGCTGGAATTTTACATAGACTTCTTTTAATGGTCTAGGTAAGCACAATCAAAAGAATTTTGTATAAAACCGCACATTCAATAGTTCGTTCATATTATAAAATTGATTGCTTGGCGAGGTAATCAAGCTGGGGGCGGAATGTTAAGGCAGGGCTAGGTCGGTGTTACCTCTGATATGGGCTGCCTTTCACTCTGCAATAATTTTTAAGCAGTACCTACATCCTATACGATTTCAAAGTTTATGTTTAATGTTTCGATTAATATCTTTGTTGGAACATAAAGTTGTGTAGTATAGTATTTGAGACGCCAGGAAGCGAATCGCCGCCGTGGCACAAAAAAATTTAGCGCAGATTATAAAGTGGCAGGGCTCCGCCTCCTGCGTACTTCGAACGGCAATCCTCGTACGATTTTTAACATTTATTTTGAGTCATTCCTACTATACAATAATATTCGCTGCACTTTCCATATTTTACACAGTGTGTATCGGTGTGAGAATGCTACAGACGGACGGACTTTCCTAGACAACCTAATTATACTTTATAGCAGGGGTGTCCAGGCCCATTGCTCATCTGGCTCTTTTTGTTTTTGTAATGGTTTTGAGGCATAGGCAGCAATGCGCGTGTACATGCACGGCCCAAACCATGGTGTAATAATACAAGGTGAGGAAATGCCAAACAGCGCTCTCTTGTGGGTCTTTATTTTGCTGGCAGTAGTGAATTACATTTCAAAGTGAAAGGTTGTGCAAATGCCGCCGGCATTCGATCGTATTTGTCCTCGCTCGTTTTTGTTACAGTTTAATGTGGGTTGTTTGATTTAGAAGAAAAAGTTATATATATGTATCTCTTTTTTAAATTGCGGGTTTTCATCGCATTTCTTAATAAGCTTTTACGAATTAAAAACAATAAACAAAGATTAATCTTCAATAAAAAATATATTAAATTAATAATAAATAATAAACAAAAATTTTAAATTGAACTAACCGAGTATTTTATTTATTAAAGAAAACAAGTCCATGTACAAATCCCAGCAACAAACGATCAAAATTTCAGCAACACATACAAGCAGCAATAGCAAAACAAACATACAAAATGCATAGCAAGACAGGTAAAAAAAATAGTTTTTGCCCACCCTTATGCTTACTCGCTCTCCCTACAGTAGCAAAGGGAATGTTTTCTCTTGCTCAGATGCACACATTTTCTTATGGGTCCGTATTTTTCGCTTTTGTCGTCACCTTGTATTATTACACCATGGCCCAAACTGTATATCACTCAATGCCAATGCAAATTACAAAAACATTTTCGCGAGTTCTCTCCCTAACTGTCTTTGCTCTCTGAGCTCATGAGCACAGAAACAACCCTTGTGTATATTTGTTGTTGGCCCACTGATTTTCACTGTAATTTTGTTGTCGTTTTTCGTTTGTGCTCTCTGAACTCTTGCACTTAAAAAAAAGGGTGTAGCATTGATCGCGGACACGAAATTTTTGTACACCATGTGTTAAACGTGTGTATTAAGGCATAGTTTGCAAAGAAAAAAGAGTTACAACGAAAAACAAAACATTCATATGAGTATATACTTTTTTTTGTCAGTGTACATAATAACATGAAAAAACGGTTTGCTTTAGATGTGTTAGTGTTTTTCTTTTATATGTATTGGTGATTGCTCTTCCATAAGCAGCCTTTGGACACCCCTGCTTTATAGCTAACTTGGGGATGTAACCGACGTATCGGCAGGCACAAATTTAATATAGGATAAGGTTGAGCAAATTCATTATTAATTTTTAAGATATGAACATTATTCAAAAAAGTCAAATTTTATCATTTTCAAAAATGGTGGGGTAAGCCCGACCAGCTATGTTTCTTTGGTCAAATCCTTTAATTATAAAAAGAAATAGACTCAAAATAGAAAATCATAATACCAAATTATTGGCAAATGATTGTAAACTAGCGTATTAAATAGCTTTAATAGAATATAGTTTAAGTAAATAAACAAATACATAAACTACAGCACAAAAAAGTACATATGTATATACATTTACTGCATACATTTGTAGCTGTATATTGTATCTCTCTAGCTTGTGACGTAATTAATTTACTTGTATGAACTTCAAAGATTGCGGCTGCTTAAAGCAAAAGGAAATCAAGGAAGTAAATGTAGTACAAGGAATGTAATTTCGTTTTAAAGTAATTAAAAGTCACGGAAGTTAAGCTTTTGTCCTTTTTAAAAATCTTTACCACGTCGCCATGGTGTCGCCTTGCCCGCAGTTTTGTGCCATGCAAGAAATCGTGCAATGTCAGCTCCGCCATTTAGCCTTGTCACATTATTTTGCTTATCCCTATCGTCTAACATGGTTTTTCTCGCTCTTTTGGGTGCCGCTGCGCTGGCGGACTCTATGCTCTAATTGTTGTTGTAATCATGCTGACTGTCCTGGCAGTTTGGACGCAATGGCAACCATTCGCCATTCATTCATTCATGGTTATCCGTTTCCCTTTCTTCACTCGCATATTTGGCCTTTCTTTTGCTCAGCTCACATTTTGTGTGTCTGATTTTTTTTCCTTTTTTTTTTGGAAGCCAGTTGCCTAGTTAGGCAGCATTCCAAGCTGACCCCCGTGCCGCCACAGCGCGCTTTGGTCACAGTAAGAATTCAAGGAGCAGCAGCGTCATCAACAGCAGGAGGGAGTTACATATAGAGCTGGAGTCATCAGCATTATCAGCAATGTCGCCTACAATGCTCTCTTACTTCTCTCTCTCACAGTCTCGCTCTGTGTTCATGTGCATTTGTTAGCCATTGTGTTTGTGTGTGTGTGTGTGCGAGACTGTCTAACGGTGCACTTTATTTTAGTACAGTTGAGTTGAGTTGAGTTCGGTTTGCAGCCTTATGCGATAGTTGGGCTTTTGCAACGCTTCCGTCCGTGCTACGGGCTGTCTTTTTCAGTGCACTTTAGTACTTTACGGCGGATGTTCAATTTCCGTTTTCGGCATGGTTTTTAAGCCAACACCACAAGATTTCGAAAATATAATAAAAAGTGTTTTTCGCTATTATGTATTTGCTAACTTATTTGTTAAATTTCACTAAATTCCACACGTCCTTTGAAGAGTAAGTTCCCTATATGAACTTTACATTTTTAAGGCCCTATAACATTTAAACTATGAGCTCAATCGTCATAAAAATTTTATTTAAATTTTATTCTAAATAAATATTAAGAAAATTACTATTAGGCCCATAAATTGCAAATGGCCTTCAGGGGTATTTACAATCCTCTAACAAGGTTAAATCTGCGCCTTTTTGCTGTATAAATTATATTTTCTACAAAATAAAGCAGCTTGATCATGGACAACTGAATTTTTTTTCACAAATAATGGTTGTTGCTAAGCAACGTGACACAACCTTCAATACCGGTCATCTTTTTTCTCAAAAAAATGGAAATTTTTTAAATTTTTCCGCTTTTAATAATGTTGAATGATCATCACGGCTGGTTTCAGTGATTTCAAAACGATGGTCAATATGACATTTTCCAAAATAGACTTTTGTTTTTAGGTCTTGGACGATTAATTTAAGAGCTAAGAGAAAGAAAGAGAGTCACAAAAACCACTACAACACACCAAAGCACAGACGACACGAGCAAAGACGAACGAACACGATGAACCGAACGCGAAACAGCTATCGGGTTAGATGTTGGTGACAAAGAAAAACGAGTGTCATTAGGGAGCGACCTCATCTAGCGATTGGACGTGCGTTGACAACACTAAATACACACGAGGCAACAACAGGAAGGCAGAAATCTTTGGAGATGGTTACGGCCAATTAAGCCGGACAAAAAGCAGGGGTAGTCGTCGCTAGGTAGAGAAGGTGAGCTGTAGATAGATAACCTTAGGATATATGGTAGAGGCGTCTATTGGATGGTAATAAATCAATGTAAATTAGAATCATTTCCAAGGTACATATAATTTTATAGTCTAAATGGAGGCGAACAGAAACTGGATCATATACGTACTGCATTGTTTCGGAATGTTTGCGGATCCTGTAGGGGGATCAACCGTCGCAATTCCCGATCCTAGCCCAGAGAACTCTCGAGGGGTCGGCGAGTTCGATGTGGAACGCCACCGGATACCGGCGTAAGGGGACCATGGTGCTTCTGGAGCGTCCGCGAAATGATCACTGCAGACTTTCCAGAGGCAACTAGATTATTGATGGGGGAGCCGAGTACAATCACGAATTGTTCAAGCCAGATCTATCTGGTTTTCCACAGCATTTGGTTCCCATACTCCTTCGCTGTAATATGCGGTAGTTCGGAGTATATGCAAAGTCTATGGACTGCACCCTAAGTCATTACTCGGTTCAGCCGAGCGTACTTATAAGTAGCCGATCCTACCATCGCCAGTGGCTTATAAATGTTTTGTAAATGATCTCGCCGGACTGTCTACCAAGCTCGAAATAACTTCTTTACATTTTTAATTTTTTTTTTCCAAACATAATAAATTATTTTTTTTTTTTATCAAGTTTATATATAATGTAATTAAACTAGTTCCCTTGTACCTATCATGGCAGCTTAATCTAGATGTACATAAAAAAAACATTTGAACTTATTTATACGAATCTCATAGGAAGGTCCCCTAGATGGCACCTTTTAAGTCTTCTCTTTCTAGCTCTCAAGGTCAGCCGCCTCGCAACCGCATTTGCATGTACTTCAAATCATTCGATGCATAAATTAAGAGATAAAAAACATATATCCTTCTAAAAAAACAGTATAGATGTTATTCACGGGGAACTTAGACGCACTCGTTGTTCGCCCAAGGTGAATGGCAAGAAAATCTACGCTGATAAATCTTTTACTTTGGGCGATAACACGAACGATGATACGAATGACCATCCTTCACAAAAAAAAAGTCACCCGCTCAATGAAACTAGACTCCAAGTCTTAGCTTAAATTTATTGGAAAATTACTGTTGACGATATGTTCACAAATTGCTATCATTAGCAACTCTTTAAGTGTCATCCCCAACTGCAACTCCATGGCGACATTTGGCGCAATTTCATCCCTGATAGCTGATGGTGGTTTTGCTTTTACTGACTTTCAATTTGTCGTGCACTGTAAATTGACTTCATTTAGATGCAATTTTCCGTGCTGAGAACAACGAGTGAAAATGTATTTTTGACTTGTACTTTAATCAGATTTTAGACTCAGAATTCCGACAGGACTATATCTTGTAGGGACATGCCTTTTGGAATTATGACACAAATGCAGGTAATGCTTTGAAAAAATAAAAATGTATCGTGTATGTGCAAGTGCGTACGTGTTCACAGTACAAACATTGATTGAGACACTGGAGTTCCTCTTCCGATTTGGACGACACGTGGTATCTCAGTAGTCTAGCCGATACTGCTGTCAGGTCAATGCCACAGCAGCCTTCGTCACAGTAAATTTTCATCTGCCTATTATTGTAGACTGACAAATTGGTTACCGGCAGTCGGAGCGAAAATAGCGAAGGAGATACGCCCAGTTGAGAAGATAGGGTAAATCAAGAGTAGCTCAAAGAGTTGAAGAAAGGTGTTGGGGTGGGAGCCCGAGAGTTACTTGTTCTCATTGTTAAGCCATTTTGTCGAATTTAGGGAGGGAATTAAGTGGGCTTACTTCTAGTCAGATACAAGCCAAAGCTTAACAAAAACTTGCTTAGGGCTAGCTAAGGTTGGCTAAGGTAGGCAGCTCGATTCAGGCCGATATCCCCGCGAGACCGTGTCGACTCCAGGACCAAGACCCGATTGCCGTGGGAGTCGGGTACGATGCAGTTCAGTTGAATGACTAATAGACTTAAGACATTTTGAGGATTCCATAGAGAGAGCCAGAGGAAGATTTGCAGGCCGGTGAAAAAGGGCTATCCCTGTTACTGTGAGCTTTTCCTTAGAAGTGATCGGCAGTTATATTGCGAGTGTTAGATGCTTAGTATCTCTTAACATTGCAGCCACAACAGGGTGGTGGGCATCACACATCCTCTCGCCCATTAGGGTTATGGTGTAGGTTCGTTAGGCAGGGCTTTCCCTGGTGCACCATATAGCGGGTGTTGAATAGATACTATCTCCTCCTTATCTTTGCAGCTATGACAGAAGACGTGCTGCGGAACATACATCCACTCGGCCACTGGGCTTATTATGCAAGTTACTATGCAGAGCTTTCCCAGGTACTGGGTGCGACTTAGAGCAGGTGTTGGATGCTTTCTATCTCCTCCTCCTCGTGTTGGGGAATATGCATCCTTTCGGCTCTAAGGCTAGTGATGATGCGATGTGGCACAGGTATGTCACAAAGCGGATGCCGGATGCTTTCTATAGCCTCCTCATCTTTACGATGTAGTGCCTCGTTAAAACCCATTTGTATCACTACCCTCGAACTGTACTGGGTGGGGAAGTAAAGATTAGCTTCATCCACAACTGAGAATGCTTAAGGACGATGTATAGAGCGAGTTAGTAAATCTAGAAAGACGTAAGTCATTGGACATGCCCTGACACAATCAACCATACTCCTTGAACTCAAGTTAAACGTTGATTACGCGGAACTTTGATAGCGCAATATTACGTGAGTTGTCTTCAGAAGCAGGTATAGTTGTAAAGATGACGACTCTTGAGACGATTTTAAGGATGCTCCGGTATTTTATGGTAAGCGAATGAGTATGTATTGTGATAATGATCACCATGAACCATGATTAATGAACCAGCTTCATTATTTGGATTCAGTTGGAACCTTATGAAGAACTCAATTTCAATATAACATATCTATTACAATATATTTAATAGACATTCCGTATCACTGTTAAGAATCCTCCTTTTCACAAGCATCCAACAAAATGCATTAAATATGCAAATGATTTCCATTTAAATCGTGTAAACTCATGCTAACTAAGTTTTCGCAGTCATCGTTGACTTTTGGCACTGCTTCTGCCACATTTCGTGTTGCAAGCTGTCTTTTGACTTTTTGTTCCACTTGTCAGTGTTGCATTTCACAAACTGTTATACAAACTGCAGTATGTGGAACAGTTGAAGGTTTGTTCAATGTTTGCCCTTTTAGTTGCGAAGTTTGCAGCGCTTAGAACGTATGCCAGCTGTTTAATTTATTTCATCACAATTGGCATATAATATTTTATTTCTTTTGTGTTTGTAAAAATTTACAAACTATGCTCTGCACAGTGCCAGATAAAACAAATTAAAAACCGAAAAATAAACTGGTTGCAGACTATTTAATTGCAGCTATTTAAGTAGCTGCCATGGCTACGGTTCGGTGTTGCTTGTGGAGTTCTACAGATGGCGGCACAATGGCAATAATAACAAATAAGTAATTAAAATGCACGGTAGTTGGTGCGCCATTTTGTGTTTGTACCATTGTTCCGTTTGCACAACGTCCCCAGCAACTGACATCCCGTTTTGCCGGCATCTTTTGTAAATGAACTCGCAGGTTAATTATAGCCTATCCTTTTCAGTGTTGCCACTTACCAAATTAAAGCGAAGTGTTAAGTAAAATGGAGCATTGTTGCCATAATTACAATATTATGTGCTTAAGGGCCGGCTGTTCGTGGGCAAGCCAATCTTTCCGTAAACACACTCTGTGGTGCACCAGGTGTACGGGTTGCTCGTTTCCGGGCGTATGCAGGCACGGGCATAAATTATTTATGCCATTTCAGCGTGTATTTATAATTGCTGAAGCATTAAATCTGCGGTTTTAATGCTCATTGCAGGGTTGACATGGGTCTTTCAAAATCTGCTTAGCATGCGGCCACCCGTTGGGGCAGGCTTCCAGTGAAAACGAATTGAATTGGTGAAGTAGAAGCAACAGTAAAACGTGTTTGGCATGCAAATGTCAACATTGATGGATGAACAACTCGAGCTACATTTGACAGATGAAGTACATTAAATAAAATGCATAAATACAATGAAAATCTTATAAATTGACTTGATAAACTTGGAAGAAGCTTAACTGCTGACTATGAGCAAATACAGTGCGTATGCGTGATTAATAGTCAATTTTGAATTTTCAGACAGCAGCTTCTTTTTTTTTTGGAAACAAAATATTTTTAAAAATTAATACATTACAGCTGCTGTGACAGGTACAAGATGTTTTTTCTTAACAAATGCTTGCTTAAAGGTGTTTTTTTTTTTTTAAATTTTAGACACATTTTTACATTAAATGTATGTACACACATTTTCCCACAAATTGCTAATTTTTCTGATTTCTCGAATGTTTAAGTGAAATATGAAAACACAGTTAACTTTTACAAAATAGTAAAAAAATATTATTAATTAATGTTATTCAGAATTCGTTCAATGACGTCAGTTAAACGAAAAATCTGTAAACTTTCGACTTAAACACAACCTTCAAATATAGCACCTTCAAGTTAGATTATAGCTTAGAACCGCTTTGTTTTTTCTTCATCTATAAAAATAATTTGCACTTGTGAGTTAATTGTGTTCTGTTTAACTGATTTTATTTCTATTTGCTTTTTAGCTCTTTACTTACACCACTTCCTTTGTTGTCTCTCCTGTGCATTCTCATGCAAATTCGTACTTCACACCAGGATATTACACACCGAGTTGGCTGCTATGACATTTGTTGGCCACTTCAACGCCAACCACCATGCTCCATGCGAGCGGTGTAAACTACGTAGAGTTCGTACTCCGAACCCAATCCTAGCAGTGGGTGCTGCTGCTGCTTACAAATTCCTACTTTACATAATGCCCGTGTAGTGATAATAAAAAATGCACGCTTGGGAACTTTTGTTTAAGGCCATCAAAAGAGAGGCAGCAGAGAGCACACAGCAAGAATTCCGCGCTCATCTCTGAGTCCCCTGCCAATTTGTATGCCTCAGTGCACACACACATTGCGGGGCACTTAAGTTTCTATGGAACTGCTGGAAACTGGTCGTCTTTGTGGGGCATTCTATTCGTTGTATTCGTGTTATTCGTGCTATTCGTTCTATTGCACGACTTACCACTTGCACGTTAAATTCTACTTTAATGAACTCGCTTTGCCGTTCTTCTTTTTTCTTCTGATTCGTTCTCTCGAGCTTGTTGTTGTTATTATTGTTACTGTTATTGTTGCTTCTTCTTCTACTGTTGTTGTCTTTTAGTTTTTATTTTCCGTACTGTACATTTTATAAATAGCGACTATTTTGCATTTCTCATTAAAAGAGAGAGCGCGCTTCCTTGTTGTAGCTGCCTTTTATTTATTTTTCCCTTTTTTCAGCCGCACCGTTGATGAGTGCAATTAGCAATTTGCATAGTAAAAAACTTAATAAAAAAATGTCTTATAGTTTAGTTTAGTTTTTTGTTATGCGGCTTAAATTAGCAAAAGGCTGGGAAAAATGATTTCATAACTATGAAGTGATTGGTTGGTTGGCCTTGGTTAATTAGACTAACTTAAGCGAAGAATTCAGTTGAGTCAACTTGATTTGTTTAACCGAACTAATTTAAGATGCTCATGAGTTGATTAGATTAAAAATCTTTGATTCAGGTAGACTTTAGCATATGTTTCATTTTTTCACCACAATGGCCAGCGTTTTGCATCACTGTTAAATCACTTTTTTCCCGTTGTATACATTCTTTACGTCTCCTCAAAAGCAAACTTAACTTTTGGTAAATTTTAAAATTGCTGCTGCATTAAAAGATATTAATAGGCGGCATATGTTAGCTCAAGAGTATCTTGGCCCATCTAGGCCAATGTCATCAAAAGATGCAATGCAGAAGAAAGCTACAACAAAGAATTCAGGCGACTCTCCTCAAAATCGGCGTCTTCTTGTTGGAAGACTTGCTAAATAAAGACCGTTCACCGTAATTCACATGCTCATGCTCTTGTAGGGTTTCAACCAAGAAGATATCCGTCATCTGCACTAATTCATACTTATATCATTTGTGTTGAGTGAATCGAGTAGTTTTAAACTTGACATATGTCGAAGAGCATCCACTTTGGACGGGTATGTTCCGAATTATTAGTGTTTAACAACTAAACCAACAGATGGCCCACCCTGTATATGTTGTGGTTCTGGTTCCTTTGGTGCCTCAGTTGATAGCATCGATGTCTTTGAAGGGCTATCTTATTCACGTATCCTTGTGGGTTCCTGTCGATTGCTTTTTTGGTGATGTCGGAAGGAGGTTTTCTCAGCGTGTTACCAATCCAATTCCATTTGTGTCGGGATATTTGTTCACCAATAGGCTTTTGGCTGCATAATGTGCAAAATCGTTCGTTGGTAATTACCTCAGGTCACTTTATTGAATAAAGTTTATTCTGAGCAGACGGCGGAGACATCGGTTCATATAAGCTTGGAGGAGGTGTTCGAGTCTGGTGTTCCACTTTTCGCAACCGTAGAGCAAAATGGATTTGACATTCGAGTTGAAGACACAACATCGATACCTCCCACAATCTTTCCTTTAATGCAAACTTCGCTAACTTGGCGAGTTATAGTTAAAAATGAAGGGGATTTTTCACTAATAACAAGCTTTCGGGAAATATATTTCTATAGCAGCTACAGTACTATTTTGGTGATACTTATAGTCTTTCGTTGTTATTGACCTAAAATGGAAAGGACTGATCCGTTCTATTTCCATGTGACAGGCTCTGTCCCACACCAGAGTCACAGAGAATATGTCTGGTGATTTCGTCGTCTTCGAGACAGAAGAGTCCGGTAGGCCTATTTTCTGTATGTAATAACTTACAGTGTGGTGCCCAGATGGGTATGCTATCAAGAGTTTTAAGTCCGCTCTGTCAAGACGTTTTGTCTTGATCACATCCAGAGGTATGACAAGCACTTTTGTTTGTCGCAGCCCCTGTAAGCAGAACCAGTATCTCCTATGTTCTCCTGCAGCTCATTTGTTCACCATGGTCTTGATTTTGATCAGCCATCGCATTTCCATCCATTCCTGACTGTCCAGGTACCCAACATAGCACGACTCTGTTTAGGTAATTATGGCATTCTTTAACCATCCTAGAGGAGATGCTCCATAATGGTAGCAGCTTGGCTATCTGAATAAATGAAAATGTTTGCTCCCCTAGTTCCCATGTGTAGGGGATCTCTATGGTATGAATCTTTGCTTGAAAGATGCTGGCCAGATACCCGTTGCAATATAGATTATGGCGTTGGGTCCAACGACTCCAACTCATGCACCCCGTTCAGTTTTGGACCCATCCGTGAACCATTGTTGCCAACGGAGATATCCACAGGGGCTGTCTTCAGCCCAAGCCTCCCGACTTGTGAAAAGAGATCTAAATATATGATATTAACTTCTTTTAAATAATCATCTGTTTTTGTTTTTTTAGTATCAAAATTAATTAGACGTATTAACGTTGTTTTTTTTTTTTCCTTAAATTTGAAGCATTTCTAAATTTATGGAACTTGCAAGTTCAAATGCAAGCACCAACTTCTTCTTCTTCAGGAGAAGATTTAAGCCCAACTACTTAAAACTTTTATTACAAAAGGCATCCATCTTGGCCATTTGTTTGCTAAGTCATAATTCGGTTTGACCTGGGGTGGCTCAAGGTTGTCCCACTTTTTTGTTCAAAGCATTTTACCAGCCAATTGACTTCCAACCCAGAAACACAGAAAGATTATTGTAGTGTCAAAGTTCGAGGGCTAACAATTGGCTTGTAAGCTTGAAAGCAAAATAAATTACTAGACTGTTACAAAAAAGTATAGCATACCTGTGGGGACTTTAACACGGAAAATTGTATATCTCAATAAAATGTTTTTCTTAAGAAACATTGATTAAAAGTTACCAGAGCTTAGAAATCGTAAAGCAATTGTTAAGGAGCCGATGCAGAGAGACGATTAAAGCGACTGCGAAGGTGACGCTTACTTTATTTTTATTTATTTTTTTTACTAATTCGATTTACCGAATTTGTTTGTATAACTAATAACACTAGAATAAAAGTAGACAAGAGAAAATTTTACGAGTGTAACTATCAGAACGAACTCTTGCAACAACAAGTTTTCAATACTTGGCCATTTGGGTGCACACTGGACAGTCAGTGCTAGTCCCTGCTGTGTGCAAAGTTTTATATATAGGTATATATACTACTTGTATATTTTTTTAAACGAAACTCGAGTTGAGCATAAAAGACGGCATATGCTCTACAGGTAGTTGCTAGTGCTTGGGGTGCACTGGACAAACTGGGTGCAAAAAGTTTGCGCCAAACAAAAGTTGTTTATGTTTATTTTGAAATGTGGGGACTTTTTAGCTTTTGAAATTGGATTTTTGTGCCGTTGAAAAGTTGTTTGTTTGCAAATTGCATAAATGAAAACTGTTCTAATCTGCAGCACAGTTTCGTTAGCACAAAGTCAAATTCTTTTTTTTTTTGTTTCACTAATAATGGTGCAAAAACAAAATGATAAGGAAACTTTTGCTTTGGGGCTGCTAGTGTCTACGGTGTCTACCAATGAACATGAAGAATGGCCAACAATTTGGGCTAATGTTGTGGGGGTGGTCACTGCAGCTAAGTTGTTTATGCTTCGAGCAGCAAACTGCCACCACTGTCAGGCAATTAAGTAAGCATTGAGTATAGAAAAAGTCAGGATTCTAGTAGAACAAAATGGCGGCACTACGTACAGCGTCACGTACAGACGGTACGCTGACAAAGTAAGCCAAGTTTGTCGATTTACGCCAAAAGATGGTCGTTCCAGACAGGAAGTTGCCGTTGCATAAAAACTTGTTAAAATTTAATAATTTATGACCCTGGCTAGACAGGCAGCGGTAAGAAAAGCTGAACAAGTAGTCTGTACTGCAAGCGCAAGTAATAGACGTTAGTTTTTGTGGGAGCTGGATGCAGCCAAGCCGGACAGTCTTGGCCCGAAAATTGCAGAGTTTGTCAGCATTCTTAGAGTGACAGGGCAGCAAAAAAAAAAAGGGTTTGCAATTTGGCTAGCTAGGAAATTGCAAAGTTTTTTTTTTTCTTCTGCTTGTTGTTTGTAGAACTAACTAATATGTAGTTGTAATTAAATTTTGACGTTAGTGTTAGGGGCCAGTCAGAGGCACGCCCATTTGGCCAAGGGGCAATTTAGTTTGCTGTCAGCTTAGATTTCATGAGTGCTGCTGACAGAAATTGTCTTGGGCACAGACTCGTGCAGGTGAAGTTGATATGGTGGCACTTGAGTACGTGCTAAGAGGCGCCAGCAAGTGTGAACACTTAAATTAAGTTTGGTTATGTTTTAATTTTGCATAAATTATTTTAATTTGAATGCACTAGTACGACTCAGACTGCTGCGACTCGATGGCACTGCATATGGCTGCAGTAAACTCGGAACATTTGGCTGTACCACCAAGGTCCTCGGTGCGACAGCTGCCTTCCTTATATATGCTGTGTAGGGCGCACTCGATCATATTGGCATATTGTAGCAACTGCATGTCCTGCAACATAATTACTGCGGCTTTTAAAATGCCCGTGGGATTAACTAGATCCTTGCCTGCTTTATGCATATTTATAAAATTCTTAGAGCCATAGAGCTTGCATTTGTCACTAACACTAATGGTCGGGCACACGCAACGACTGCCCACAATGCTGGACGCCATTGCGCTCAGCACATCTCCATACATACTGGAAGAGACCAACACATCGTTGGATGCCGCATCCATTAGCAGATTAAGACAAACTGTATCCAAATAGCGCTCCTCAATCATTATGCTCTCTTTGTATTTGCTAGCCACGCTACGCATTGCCTCCAAAAAGTTGCCATCCGTCAGTTGCATAATGTTCGCCTTGTGCGCTACTGTGATCTTTTTGTGGCACTTTTCCACAGCATACTGGAAGACATATTCGGCTAGCTGCGTAGCTGCCTTGGTAGTGCTGACCTTGATGGTCTGCATAACGCCAGGTACTACGCGATGTTCTATGCCCGTATATTCGCCCTCGGATTCGTCCCGTATTATGACGCAGTTCAGCTCACCGTAAGGTGACTTATAGCCCTCCAATTTGTTGCAGATGGTAACTGAAGCGTTAATTTCGAGCTCTTGACGTAACTGTCGCTCCCAGCGGTTATTGTTTATGGGTCCCTTAATGCCAAACTTATTTTTTATTAGAGACTGCAGCAGTTCGGCTGGCACATCATTGCACTTGGGTGCCGTGTGCTCAGCAAAGACTTGAAATTCCACCGGCACCTGTGCTACACAAAAGACCTTTTGTAGCGCATCGGTTAGCTCTGGACCTACACCCTCTCCTTTGATCAGCGTTACGTTTTGCTTTTTCGGCTCTGTTAATTTCTGCTCGGCCTTGCCGTCTTTCATTTTCTTTATCTTGGCCTCATCTTTGCAGTAGACTGTCTTCGATTGCGAATTATCGCTGCAATTGTCCAGCTCGCTTTTATTTTCGGATGTCCGTACATGATCCGTACATGGTAATCTTTTACTATCGCAGCAAAAATTTAGACGCAGCAACTTGTACACTGTTGTGCTACATGGTCGTAGTTTTTGTACTATTTTCATTTCAATTTTGTATATTTTTTTGATTAGGACATTGAGATAAAAGCTTACTAAGTAACTGAAAATAACGAGAGATTTAAGATACCTGATTTACTTGAGAGTGCATATTCCTTTGTGTATAAGACTGCGTAATAAATAACAAAAAAAATATCCTAATTTCCTATCTAGGCCTAAGATACAAAAAATCGACTTTTTTCAATCAAAACGGAGGCTTATGGGTTAAATTCTTATTGTATGTATGTTCATCTGTTCTCTCGTAACTCTTAAGCCGCTTATCATAATTTGACAAATGAGGTATCGTTGAAAGCGTCCTGATCAACCGCTGGTTATAAGCTACAGCATCATTATCATTGGCGAGACAACCCCGGTCGGGTCTTTGCCTGTTGTAGTTTTCCCCTCTCGGGCTTGTGTTCTCCAGCATCTCAGTCGTAAGTCCTCCGCATCTTGATCGACCCCATCCAACCATCTCAACTTCTGTCGGTCTCTTCATCGGTTACCTGCACACTGTCCAAGGATTATTCGTTTTGAAGGATAGCTAAGTAGATGGCCCGCCCATCGTAATCGTTTGGTTTTAATGAATGTTATTATGTCGGGGTGACCATATAGACTATATAACTCATCGTTGTCGCCATATTCCGATTTCTTGTATTCCTCCAAAGATTTTCGCAGAATCTTACGTTCAAATACTTGAAGTTTGTTTACATTTGGTTTGGTCAACATACCGGGAAACTATGTGGCGGACGAACTGGCCAAACAAGGCACCTCTCTTTTCGTCGCCTATAACTGTATAGACATCGGTACACCCCTTGCCACAAAAATATCTGGTAATTGCCCGCAATACTTTGGCCAATGATTCTTTAACGATTTCTGCAGCGGGTGCGGATCCGAAGAGGAGGAGGAAACAGTTTTCCACCTTATGTGTCAGTGCCCCTCATTATCCAGAAGGAGATTAAGGACTCTTGGGTCCCCATTTCTGATCGGCCTTACAGACCTTTCCAATCTCTGTCTTAGAGATATAGCTAGGTTCATTGACCTTTCAGGCTGGTTCAGCAACAGTTACAGTTGAATAGTCGCGAGCTGACCATTAATGTCTATATACACAGACATAAAGGCATCTCTGGTCAGATCTCGGCCAGCGTTACCTGTGGAATCACAAAGGGCCTCCTTGTGCCTAAGTGCGTCTGGGCTGTTCCATGACAGGCAACCACTTTAACCTAACCTAACTAGTATTTGTATTGTAAGAAAATTATAAAAAAAACACATCCTTTCCTTTACAGATTGGCTATTTGAATTTTTTACGAACTAAGCCTGAGTCCGCAAATAGTCCACATCAACAGGAACTTCATCAGAATCATCTACTAATGTGATATGAAATCACGCTTGTCACATAGCAAGAACTTTTACGTCTGTGGCTTACAACTTCTTCAGTTTTGTATGCCAAGAACTTTTGCCCTTTTTAAGACATAATACTTTTTTTTTGTTATTTACAGATTTGGCCAAGTTTCAATTACATTTCCAGTTATCCTGTTCACTTTGTTGCTTTTTTGGCAATAGTCAATCTGTTACTCTGTATAAGTATTGGTAGGTAAGTCGAATTGGCAGCTTCTCAAATGGGTCAATGCATTCAAATAGTTTTTAAAGCTGTGCTCAGAAAAGTGTGACCAAGTTTATTAAACAATAGTTTACACTGCCAAAGCATTCGTGTTATACAAACACAACGAAATACATACATAGAGCAGTGTATTATTTATGTAAAAAGGTGGGGACTATTGTATATGAAAATATGACAACGACATGCCGTCAGTTTGAAAGCGTGGCTGTTTCAGATAAATGTTTGCTGTCCGGGCGTGACACAAAAGGCGTATTTTTTCGCACTGAAAGTGTGGGGTATAATATGAACAAGTAACTGGGGAGTGTTAATGACTATTAAGAGCAGATAAATAAGACCCCAGTGACCCCATACAAACATATAACAATACCATTAAACATACTTTTTTGAATTATATTTGCACGTCTTATTGCATACTTTTATGGTCAACTTTGTTGTCCAACTTAAGTCATTCAATGCCAAGAACTTGACATACCAGAATCATTGAAAGATTTTATTAATCTCAAATTGTCATAGTTTGTCATTTTACTGTCATAACTCATGAACAACATAGAAAACAAGCTCATCACATGCACATAAAGTAAACAAATTATTGAGTGGATTAAAGCTGAGTATTTGGCTAAAACTAAAATGATGTAAGTGCTCTTCACTTAAGTCTCTCAGTCTTAATCCTCCAAAAAGAAAATTTTGTCTCTTTGTCGCCGTTGAACGCAGGAGTTTGTTTATTTTATTGCTGGCGTTTCACTTGAATGCATTTTATGATTACCGAATAAGGAGTAAGTCTTAATTTAAATTGTGTTGAAATTTTCATATCCTTTTAATTGTAATTAAAGCCAAATGTGCTGTCGGTTTAACAAATGGGGCTGAGAAATTAATTTTATCTTTTTCTTTGGCTGTTGCAGGCTTTGGAATCTTTAATTTAAACTGTTCACAAGAAATTCCTTCTTTTTGCAATTCGTGGACTTAATTGGCATATTTGCATTTTGTTATTTCAAAAATCTAGCAAGTTGCCGATGGTAACTATAAATTTTTCAAACTAAAATAGATAAATTAGTTTGGTAATTCCTTGCCATATTACTCAAGAATTCGTCTCATTTTTTTTTAGTAGCTCAGAAAATTCGTTTTCTTTGTTAATTTTTTTATAAATTTAAATTTTCTCAACGTTATTGGCTGAGGATCGTGACATAGCTTTTTATACGCCAAGTTAAATCACATGGGTTCCTTTTAACGACAGTTTGGCTACTAAACAGTTTGCTGCAATTTACTTGCTGTAAGTTGCGAAGTGTCTGGACAACTGTTTAAGGAATTTCCCGAACTGGCTCAAGGATAATATGTCACTTGCTGAAATCTCGTTCTGCTTTTATTGAGTATTTTATTTTTATTGCTGTATTAGCACTAAAAATGAAAGGTTAAAATTCACAATTTTCCATGTAGAAATTGAAAGATAAAGAGAATTCCATAGTCGGTCTGCAATTATTTCATGTAGATTTACAGCTTACAAACGAAGTAACGTCCGTCAAGCCCAGTAAGGACAAATTTTAAAATGCCAAGGCCAGACTGCCCCCATGGTCTGTCTAGACGTCCACTCCGCCAGTGCCGGAAGCTGTGTTAAGTAAATATTGTAAATACATTTGACATTTCAAAAGTATTAAAAATCGGGAGCAAAAATTCTGGTTTGAAAATGAAAAGCTATAAAAAGCAGCAAAAAGCGCTGTGCCATTGTTTTAGCTTTAATTTTCTTTAGCTTTAAAGGTCACAATTAACGGGAACAGAGTAGAAAACAATTTGATTTGCGAACTTGTTTAAAAAGTAATATAATATTTTCTTGTTTTCCATCACCGCCAATTCTTTACATTTTCTTATTTTTACTTCAAGCCGCCTTATTTTGTTTGACCAAAAGCCAAGCGCAATGTGGACTTATATTTGTCCGAACGCACATCCGACGCAGTCAAGTGTACGATCACTAGTGAAAACAGGTGGCTTATGCGATAGCCAGCCATAATGCTCTGCTGCTGGCAACATTCTCTCACAAGCTTCGTGTAAGCGTTTGTGAGTATGTGTATCCATGTTTCTGGAGCGAACCATTTTTTTACACGTGAGCGCTGGTGTGTTAGTGAGAGCAAGGTCGTTAGTGCTGAGCATCTGTGATGCTAGAAATGTGATTGTTGTTGGCTGCGCTCCTTCGACTGCTGCTTTGCGTTGCCTTCGCAGTTAACGCTGACGGCCACTGTTAACAGAGTTTCTGTTAACGCTGGATGTGGCTGTTACTGTCGCTGTTAAAATGTACTTCCGGTTGCCCCTGAAGGTTTGCTATGATTCTTGTTAAAGTGTGTACAATATCAGTAGCTGTTTTGTATATATGTATTTACATAATTTTAGACATGTACACACTTAATTTTATTTAATTTTATTGGAAGAATTTATTTATAAATTGTCTTTAATATATCTCTAAACATGTACATTTAGTGTATATATATTATTTATAAGTAAAATGCATGTTAATCACACATTTAAGCCAAAAAAATATTAGTTTATTTTACGCTCACATTACACTGCACCCGAAGCTGTAGCAAAGAAATGCACAAACTCAAGAAATTTTGTTTTAAAAAGAACCAAAAATAACAGCAAACAAAGGTGTTAAAAAGTCCTGCTAAATATTTGTTGCTACAACCAAGACTATTTGTATCTGTGTGTATGTTTGAAGTAAGTATGTTACATGTCAGTACTTAATACGCTCAATGAAGTAGCTTGTAGCCCCATACATAAGAACGAATCCGGGTGTGTGTGTTTGTGGTTTATTGTGTGCAATAATGCTTTATGTATATACAATAAATATCAGTTGCAGCTGTAACCACAAAAACATCAACACCGGCAACCAATATAAAGTAAACAGCAACAAATTGTTAAAACTTGAACAGGTCAAGGAAATCCGAAAAAGAACAAATTTCGAGAATTAAGTTCTGATTCCCCAATTTTTGATTCCTAAGTCAAGTAAAGTATCAGAAAAATCGTAATGCAAGGTCGCATGCAGAGTAAATCTAAGGATTAAAAACGCATCATTCTGCCAGTAGCACACATTCGGATGAACTTAATGTATTAAAAACCGAAAGTCATAGTAATAGGAAACACAGTAATAATAACAATGGCTGACTTTTTTACAAATTGCACATAAGCAAACATAACAGCTTGTGCGTACATATATGAGTCAGCGTATATAAAGTATTTATATACTCCAGAGCATATTACGCTAGTCTTACGCGAATGCATTCATTCAGAAATGTGCATTAGTTTGAAACATTTGTGAAGGGTTTATTGAAGTTGTTCATATGTATATCCAAGCCATTATGTGTTGGCTGTATATAGAATGCATTCAAGTGCATGTCAGTTCATAAATTACTTTTAATTTTTTTTTTTTGTATAGATTCAAAAAGACAGCAAGATTGAAAACGAAGTAATCCTGATGTCTAGTCAGCATAGTCAATGCTTTTCCAGGCAATAAAATAAATATAATAGCAAATGGTTCAGCATTATGATATAAAAGCCTTTTAGATTTGCATTTATAACATTCACTAGACAAGGTTAAGTTCTATGACTTTTATTATGGCAGAGATTTCAATCAACTTTCATCTTTTTTATTTTTTTTTTTTTTGTATTTTTAAATGTAAATAAGTACAATAAGAGCGATGTAAGGAAGTGAAGCTGGTAGTTTTTGAATTAGATATATAATATACTAAATAATTTATTGTGTTTATTTGCTTGGAAAATTCAGGGCGTGGTTTGCAACTGAATAAAATTTATTCGTATGTTTTAATATGCTAACTTGACACTTTTCTATTTTCTTTAATATTGGAAATCTAATAACTAAGTGTATGTCGTCAAGGTTGGCCCACTTCTGTATTTTATACAGAGAATGCGTTAAAAAAAAACTTAAGTAGAAGAAAGCGGTGTATACGAGAGCTAGGTGCTCGCTTAAGCTGAGAAAGATGTTGCTTTTTATCCCCCAACCCTTAGTCTCAACCTAGACAAAAAACTCATTTTCAAAAAGTAGCGTGAACATCTTTACAAGTTCAAAAGTATAACATTATCTCTATAACTGATACAATACGTAAAATACATCAAAAAGTGTTTAGTTTTTTCTAGCAAGATATTAAGTATACGCAACGAACATTTTCTTTAAACACCATATAGTAGCCTATTGTAGCATATTAATTAATCAACTTGTTAAGGCATTTAAAGGAATTCCTTGGTAGCTTAAAAGGCAGCCTGCAAACTTCATCATGATGGTATTTATCCACTTGATTTCAGTTAATAATATTGTGAACCCCGATAGGTACACATTTGCACTCATGCTATAGACATTGTACAACACTGGCTCTACTGACTGCCACAGTTACCGTCTTCATCCCAGTCCAGGCGTGTGAAAGGTTGATACAAAAAATTACTGTTGCATATTTGATTGTCTCGTTCAATATTTGCATATTTGCCCATTTCCTTTTAACCCTTGTGCCGGACCCAATTTTCCGCATTCTCGTCAATGTGTTTCGATTCCCTTTTTTTTTTGTTTCTCGTTTTGTTCCTTTGTTGGTTTACGCTTGGTTTGGTTGGGTTCGTATTGATGCCGTTGATGATGTTGTTGACGGGGCACTGAGTGTGAATACAGTAACGCTATCGAAGCCTCAGACCACAACATTTTTGTCTTGAGCTATCAGTTTTTCCAGCTGAACCCCCCCTCCCTTAGCTCAAGTGACTTTGGGTCAAAGTGAGAAAGACAAGTTGCAGGTTGCTTCTATTGACTTAAACTATACGGTGATAGAATTTGCATTTCAATGGCTACGATTGCAGCTGCAGATCCGCCACCTGCAAGAATGTTGCAAAACATTGCTTCCGTTCCAAGCCTCCCTCCCACTGCGTGTGTGTGTGCGTGTGTGCCTGGACATGACTGCTATTGAAAAATTAAAATACAAAAGCGTGTGTCCTAGCTCAGTTGTTGGGGTTTCTGTTCCTTTTTTTTTTTTGTCAGCGCTCTGCCCTTTGCCTAAACAAACCGGCAAGAAGCAAACAAGCAGATCCAACAACTGCAACTGACACGGAAAACTCAGCAAAAATACCATGGCCGCAGGGATTTTCAATTTTTGAGATTTTTGCGTTGTATCGCAAACGAAAAAGAATATGGCGTAGCTTTTTTTGTTTTTGTTTTTTTTTTGCATTATTTACTGCAATTTGTTAAACCCAAAGGAGCGTAAATTTGTTGTTGTTGTGCAGTCCCAAACAAAATAAGAGTTCCCCAATGTGGTTTTTATCACCGCCACTAAATGATTAATTACAAACGATTTGCACTGAATAGTAAAACGTTTTGCAAAATTCTGTGCAATTTTTGTTTTGATTTATTTTTGTTTGTTAATAATTTATTGTTTATTCGAATGCAAAATTTGAGAATTGGCATGACGTCACTAAACGCGAGTATCAAAGAGTGTGTAGAGTATGAAATGAAAAATATGGATGAAAAATAAACTTAATGTCGAACTAAATATAACTAGAAAAAACGTTTTTTTGTCGAAAACTTGTTTTGCCTTGTACTTGTAAAAACTTGGTAAGAAATTTAACTCAGAGAGAGTGAACTAGTGCTTATCCTCAAAATTTTTACTGAATGCGAACCTGGTAATCTGTTAACTAAATTTGTTGGCACGCGGTTTCTTTTTTTAGTATGCTTAAGGCTTGGAAAACTGAGGCACTAGATTCAAATAGACAGGATGTTGATCGATGAAGAAGTAGAAGTGTTGGCTGCTCAGAAAGCTACTAACAACATTGTCATCCTTTACTAGACAGACTCAAGTTTAGTTTCAAAAAGAGACCCCCAAGGATCTCAAAGATATATCATCTAGATATCATAGATATCTTAAGACCTTACTGTTGAATTATTTAACCAAGTGCTGAGTTAATCAAAGTTCTGTAGATATTTAAAAAACTTCTTTACAAAGGTTTTAGCTGGATACAAAAAAGAAATGATGAAAAAATTAAAAAAAAAAAAATTACAATATTTTTTTTTAACTTATTGGAAATCAACTAAATTACAAAAATTAAAAAATTTTTATAGAATTTACACTATTTAATCAAAATCATTCAAAATTTTCTTATATGCAAAGTTTATATTTTAATATTAACGTATAAAAGGAAAACATTTCCTTTTAATGTGTATTTGACATATTTTGCTCAAATTTTCTACGTCATTAAAAAAACAGCATTTTTTGAACATAATTTTCTTAATAATTTTTTTTAAATAATAAAAAACTTCAAATTGTCATATTTTGGCCAAAAGTCTGTCATTTCCATAATAATTTTTTTACAGTGATGAAATTTTACACATGTGTTCTTAAAGGATTCAACTATTTTTGTGGGAAGTTTGAGCCTCCTCAGATTTGTTTAAGATATAGATAATCCAGACCAAAATTGGAAAATTTAAAAAAAAAACAAAATAAATTTTGAAATTATAAAATAAATAATAATAATAATTTTAAATAATATAATATTTATATAATTTAAAAAGTTTGTATATAATGTAATTAAACTAGTTCCCTACTACCTATCTTGGAAGCTTGACCTAGATGTACATAAAAAAAAAAAAATAAAAACCAATTATAATCAAAGGGTTCTACGGTTTTCAAACATTTGAACTTATTTATAGGAATCTCATAAGAAGGTGGCGTGGCAGACCCCAAGTCCTTTATCATAATATCGGGTAGCGATTGAGCCATGGCAGTCTGTCCGTTTGTTGAATTGTGTCAATATCTTCCCCCGGTTTTTACCGATTTGCCGTGTTTTCTCCCAAACAACTTACCCCGTAAGCTTTAAAAAACTTCTTTGACGTAACTTTCGATTCTCATCAGAATCGGTACTTTACGGATGTAAAGGTATAAATATCGTTTTGCTTAAAAAGAAAAAAATTAAATTGACGTGCTATGTAGAAATAAAATTTTTTTAAAGAAAAAAAAAAGTATAAAATTATTTATTTTATTTTTTTAAATTTTCATAGCTTTTTGACCTATATCGATCTTTACTTTTTAAAAATCCTTGGCGACCATTTTGTTAGAATATTTGATTATTTATACAATCAATTTTTTTTAATATTTTTTAGCAAAGTAGATTAGCTTTAGTCTAAGCTACAGTTGAAATTTTCACTCTCTCTTTACTCTTCGCTCTTCCGTTAAAACACAAATTTCTTTAACTTCACCAAATAACTCTATAAATAATTGCTATTTACTTTGGTTTCGTTAACTCAATTACCATATCTATGTTTAAAAGTATTAAACCTAATTAGTTTGTAAGTTTGTCCATAAGGCAAATAAGCATTATTTATAGAAATGTATATAATTTTGTGTGTGTTGTGGTTAACCGCAGCATTTGAAATTTTCTGACCAAATTGTCGCAATCTTATGATGCCATTGACGTCACAAAACCAAAATACAAACGTCAAATGTAATTGATTTGAGATTTATTTGTTGATTTTCGTCTAAAGTAAATAAATACTAGAACTAATTTACCTTTGATAGGTGCTGTCAAATAAATACAAAAACATTTTATTTGTTGATATTAAAGTTCTTAGGTAATTTTGCGAGTGTTCTTAAGAGAAGAATTTGAATATTAAAGATTAAGTGTATTTAGCTTCTTAAGTAATAATATTATAATTTATTGCAAGTTATAAAATTTGTCATAAAATGCCGAAACGTACATTTATTGCAAGTTTTACCTTATAAACTTTTTTGCCGAGGATGTATGCTTATTTGAGACTTTTATTGTATTGAGTGTTATGGTGACGATTGAAGTTGTCATCACTATAATAAGCATAGGTTTCTTAATTATAGAAGTCCAAATTTTTTTTATTTTGCGCACTGAACTCACGAGCAGAGAACTTATGAGTTTTTGAAATATAAAAAATAAATGTTAATGAAATATTTAAAAAAAATTTAATTAAAAACAAAAAAAAATATTTCCTTTTTTTTTAATTTTTTTTATAAAAAATGGTAATAAATAATAAAAAAAAAAATGTATAATATTTAAAAAAAATATTTTCTTTTTATTAATTATATATAAAAAAAAAATTGTTAATATTTTTTGAAAAATTAAAAACAAAAATTTAAAATAAGAAATTTTTTTTTTAAGTTTAAACGGTCGAAGAAAAGTCTACCTATAAAAAAGGCCTTTTTAAAAAATAAAATGATATAACGCTTATATGGATATGGATATACTTTTAAATTAAAAAAAAAAAATTGTTCTTTTTCAAATTTTTCGTTTTATTTTTTTAAAAATTTGGATTGAAAACGATTTTTTGAAATATATTAAAATGGTAATTTTAACAATTTGCTTTATTTTTATATTATGTGTGTTTTGCTTAAACTTATCCACTAAAACTAACATTTATTTTTGTTTTTAATTCTAGTTTCCTAAGGTTGCGCAAGATTTAAACTAACTTATTACTTATTTGTATAGATTTGCGGACTTAGGCAATCTTAGAAACTAATTAGAATTTACATATAATATAATATTTTTACATAGATCATATTTAAAAAAAAGCAAAAAAAATGTACTTTATATAAACAAATTTATTAAAAAATGGGTGAAGGAAAGAAAGACAAGAGGTTAAGACTGACAGAAATTATTCAGTGAGCAATTAAAAATAATTATTTTGAAAAGTAGGGTTATTAAACGTATGAATCGGAATCGAAAACCAGAACAGGCATGCTAATTAACTTTTGTGTGTAACTCATAAGCGTAAATAGTTTTTTGCACAACTGCTTTTAAATATTTACATATTTTTATTCGCAATTAAACGAGATTATCATGACATATGGTGGCATAATTTTTACGTCACAATATTGAGAAAATTTTGCAAAAGTCCAAGCACGAAATGCGGTTTGTTTGCGTGTTTGTGGAAGCATAAAAAGTCATACAGTGTGACAGCTGATATTGTTGGGCATTTTTTTTATGGCCCTGAACAGTGTTGGAAAGCATGACGAAAAAAAAAAAAGTGAATAAAGTTAATTAAGTTCTTAAGAGACGTGTTGTTTAAATGTGCATCGAGCGGCAAGAGAGCATTAAACGCAGTCTACAAACACATACACACGAACGCACATGGGCACACAAGGACAGCGCACACACGCACACGCCCACGCACGCACACACACACACACCTTTTTGTAACCTCACTCACACATAAAAAGCGTCAAGTGGCTCTTTTTTTTTGTTTTGTATATATCCGTGTGTTTTGCATATCTCAGCGAAAATTTCCAGCACTTCCAAATAGTGCTAGTGAAAAGGTACGGTATGGTTAAAAGGAAAATGGAAAATGCAAAAGCTCACATAAATTGATTTCATACAAACTTTGTTATTCATTTTCGTTTCGGGATGCGGATTTTCCGTTTGCGATTCGTTGTGGTTGCATTGTGTGCCCAGTTGTAGATACGAGAGGTGAAAGGTGAAGAGAGCGATTGGCAGGAGGCGACACCAATGAAAGAGACTTAACCTGGAATTACCAAAGTGAACAGCAGCCACAAAATAATATAAATCAAACTAAGCGGGCGAAGAACCCAGCTATAACACAAAAGTGTCACATCCTTTGACAAGCGATAGTTGATATGTCTAGACTTTAAAGGCGCTTATGGCGGCTATAGAAAATGCATTAATGTTCGTAGATGATTAAATTTGAGCGTGAAATTTGTTTGCGAAATTAAAAATTCTTAATTATTCTTTTAAATTAGTTTGATAATTGTGCAAGTTAACGAAGATAAAATGCTGCTAGTAGATGATGATGGTCTACACGGCATTCTTCGATTCGTCTTTCATTTCGCTAATAGTGTCTTTTGAGTGAAAGTTACATGGCGCTAAATCAGGCGAAACGATATTGGTTGATCTTATTTTGGCATCCTTAATACATAGTTTGAACTAGTGCAGTTTGAGATGACGTGTTGATACGTTATGGGAAGCGAGTCAAGTCCAGCTTAGTTATTATTTTAAGTTAGTTTAACATTTTGGAAAGTAAGCGAAGATGAAATATTGCTAGTTGAAGACGATGGCCGGAAAATGCTTTTGACGGCTTTATTCGATTGGTCTTATATTTCCCTAATAGCGTCTTTTGAATTGATTGAATAGCCGGAAGTTACATGGCGCTTAAATCAGGCGGAACAATATTGGTTGATCTTATGTTGGTAACCTCGCTTTCGGAATAAATAGTTAGAATTAGTGCAGCGTGAGATGACGTATTGATAAGATTTTGGGAACCGAGTCAAGTGGAGCTTATTTCTTGTAAATAAGTTTAATATTTTTGAAACTAATCGAAGATAAAGTACTGCTAGTAAAGATGATGGCCGGATATGGTCTTCACGGCATTCTTGAATATGTCTTGCATTTCCTTAATAGCGTCTTCTGAGATGGTTGTATAGCCAAAAGTATCATGACGCTAATTCAGGCGAAACAATATAGGTTGATTCTATTTTGGCATCCTGGCTTCCGGAATAAATACATAGTTTGAACTAGTGCAGTTTGAGATGACGTGTTGATACGTTTTTGGGAAGCGAGTCAAGTCCAGCTTAGTTATTCTTTTAAATTAGTTTAACATTTGGGAAAGTAAGTGAAGATGAAGTATTGCTAGTAGAAGATGATGATCGGAATATGGTCTTGACGGCTTTCTTCGAGCCTTCTTGCATTTCCCTAATAGTGTCTTTTGAATTCATTGTATAGCCAAAAGTCGCATGGCACTAAATCAGGCGGAACGATATTCGTTGACCTTATTTTTGCATCCTTGATTCTAAAAAGATTTAATACAGCATGAAATTACTCAACGATTATTTTTTGGAAACAAGCTGGACTGGTCTCGATGCAGACACAATAATTTATTTAAAACGTACTGGAAGAACCCAAAATGAAATTTATAAAATACTAGGGGGTTGTGCCCCCTGCGCGCTTCTATTATATAAATTATGAATTTTGCGCAAAGACAATTTTGATTGAGATGTGGCTCGATGTATGATTTTATTTTATATTAATTTAATCAGACAAAGTAAAATATTTGTTTTTGCAGTTTTTTTGACTATATCTTTAGAAGTTTTCATCCGATTTTAAATATCGTTCATCTTAAAAATAAATAATTATAAGTTTAAATTTCAAATTGCAAATCAGAAGAAATAACTTTGCTGCGACTCATCCAAACATGCACACAAAAAATATCAACAAAATCGGTTCAGCTATTTAAGTTCTTTAGCGTTTGCAAGTATTTTATAATTTCGACTATAAAGAAGATGATTAGCAATATCTGAAAAATTCCATCGTTAATTTATAAGCATCATATACTTTAAATTCAGAACTAGCGCTTTTTAAGTAATTCCTCGAACACCACAACCTTCAAAAGCTTTTGTATATACAGCCACGGCAATTAATAAATTTTTGCTTTCATGCTCCAACGAAAAGACTTGGGGCAACACCCTAAAAAGTCATTTTTAAATTAATAAAGTTGTCGGACACCAAATATCTCACCGTAACATTCAATTTCTAACGCGATGAATGAATAATTCATAGCATTCATTCAGGTCCTGTCCAACGGACTACTGAACCACGCGCTGATTAATTCAAATGGTCTATCGTCACACTGTAGTCTATTAGCAGTCATGCCAAGGTCAAAGTGTCCACGGCTTAATTTAGCTATCATTGTGGTTTGCCCTTAAAGACCCAATGATAATTACTCATATTTAAGCCATTTAGCAAGGATAACAAGTGACAGAGGATTTAAGCATTTAATAAATGACTTTTAACTTGGCCTTTTTGGTAATTGAAAGACAAAAGTTTCTACCTGCAGTTGGCCAGTTTAAATTTCAAACTGTCTTTTGATGCTAAGAGCTGGAATTTTCAAATTTGATTCAAAAATGTCAGCAATTTGGTTGAAAGGTTAACTTGGCTTTGATATTTACAGTTCAGTGCTTTTGTTCGGAAACGAATAAACTTCCGATTGACTGGTATAAATGAAGTGCTCTAAAAGGGTCAAAACTCAAAATGATTAATATGGGTGCAGTAATATATTTCTTGTTTGCACAAGTTTGAAACATATTTGGCAAAATAAAGATTGAAGAAAAACATGAATATTAAGTACAGGACAACCCAATAAGAATGAAACCAGTTTCATACTACTATAAGTCTTAAAAAAAAACGATCTAAATGGATGGTATATAGAACTTAAACGGCACAGTATCGTAAAGTACGTGGCATTGGCAGTGTTGGAAAATATTTTGTTGCTGGTCGTTGAGAAAAAAAAAATTGCTGCTTGGGAATCTATATGTAAACACACAGAGTCCGTTTCACTACTGGCAGTGTTGATAAATGCTACAAAAACTTAGTTGATCGCTTTAGAAGTGACCCATCGGTTCTAAGTGATATAGTAAGCCGATTTTAACAAAAATTTCGTAGAGTATTTGGTACCGATGTGAAAACTTTTTTTTTGTCAATACAGGTACATGCATTAAATGCAAAAAAATCAATCAATAAATTATTTATGTTTTTTTTTACCTATCCGTCCTGTGGGCGCTATATAATATGGTTGACCGATGAAAGTTGGTGCACTACCTAGGAACTCTAAAAACTTCCGAACGCCAAATTTGGTTACTATATATTTATAAAAAAAAAACAAACTATCCATTCAAAACTTTTGCTTTTTTTCGAAGTGCTTTGAAACACCTCTATGGGAGTTATATAATCTAACGCCAATTTAAAAAAAATATATATATAAATACAAACTTGAATCTTGAGGCATGATGAGAGATCTAATTCAAAAGTTTTCTTTCACTAGCACTTATTATCTCTGACATCTACGCGGTTATATGGTCGGACTGTTGGATATTGACTTTTCTAGTCACACTGATCATACTTTTGGTAACTTTGGGGAATCTCCTGCTCTTTGTTATATATTGACTTAAAATCCCTTTTGTACTACAGGCTAAAATATCAGTTCTTACTGAGCCAAGAAGCGCCATAATTCCAAATATCATCTTTTATTTTAGGATGGATCAAATGTTTCGACTCATCCAAGAAACGATGGATGCAAATAAAGCTTTTCGGGAGCTGGTTCAAAGGTTATTTCCAAAATGAATAATTCGGGCCTAAAAATCGGATTGTGGAACGCACGTGGTCTAGTCAAAAGCAGTGATGAGCTTAGACTCTTCTTAAGTGCCAACAATATAGACATTATGCTAGTAACCGAAACTCATATAAGGCCTAGACAGAAGATTTATATTCCTGGTTTTGATGTACATTTTGCTAATCACCCCAGCAATACTTCAAAAGGTGGTGCTGGAATTCTTATTAAGTCGAACATTATTCATACGCCGAACGAACCCATGCAGCTAATGCACATTCAAGCTGCTGCTGTGACTGTGGCGACATCTAGTGGTCAAGTTAAAATAGCTTCTATGTATCTTCCCCCCAAAGAGCCATGGACAAAAGATGACTTTGATCGGCTACTTTTAAACATGGGAAACAGATTCATCGCAGGAGGTGATTTTAATGCAAAGCACCAATGGTGGGGCAACACAAGATCATGTTCTCGTGGCAAACGATTGCAAGAAGCCGTTACCAGCAGTACATACCAGATTATGGCAACTGGAAGGCCTACATTCTATTCATACAACACTCGGCATACACCCTCTGCACTGGATTTCTTTATTGTCAATGGTATAGATTGTAGAAGACTCTTTATTGACACGTTGTATGATCTCTCCTCGGATCACCTCCCTATTGTGGCGACACTTCATCGCTCACCTATGTTCAAGCCTCAAAGGAAACGCTTGCTCGCTCCAGGCTCTTCTGTTGAAGCTTTTAAAGCCGAGTTAGACAGAAACATTAACGTCAACATTGAGCTAAATTCTTCTGAAGACGTCGACGATGCGGTTTCAGTTTTCATGCAAAATATAAAACAAGCAGCTATGTGTGCTGCCCCCAAAAATCTGCGAACGCCCAACGAACAACGCCCAGTCCAGTTACCTCCAACTGCTGCTGCTCTTCTTTGCCTCAAAAGGAGGGTCAGAAGAGAATACGCCAGAACAGGGGATGTAAGACTGCATGCGATGCATAAAAGATTGGCCAACCGTCTGCACAAGGTACTCAATAAACATAGGCAAGCTGGAATAGACGAAATTCTTGCCAACGTAAGTCCTGATGAATCTACGAATTACTGTCTGTGGAAGCTCACAAACAAATACAAAAGGCAGGTAATTCCGAAAAGCCCAATTCGAGATCCAGCAGGAGGTTGGTGCCTTTCAAGCCAGCGCCAAGCTGACGTTTTTGCAGACAATCTGGAAGACAGATTTAAGCCACTCAATCTTACCTCTGAAGAAACTCGTGGAGTGATCAGTAGAGCTTTACAAGAACCTTTCCAAATGTCTCTGCCGTCTAGTCCAGTCACATTACAAGAAGTGGTGCTACAAGTCAGGAAACTAAAACCCAAAAAAACACCGGGAGAGGACCTTCTAGATAATCGAACTCTAAAGCTACTTCCTACCAAGGCGCTGTTATTCATAGTCCTACTTTTTAACACTGCTCTAAGACTGGGATACTTTCCACGTGCTTGGAAAACTGCTTTGATCACCATGATCCCGAAACCGGAAAAGCAGCCCACAAATGTGGATGCATATCGTCCAATTAGTCTGCTACCATCACTAGGAAAAATGTTGGAGAGGGTCATTCTTGACAGAATTCTACAGTTGACGAGCGTGACTGAAGCTATACCTAAATGGCAGTTTGGTTTTCGAAAAAGTCACGGCACGCCAGAACAACTTCATCGAGTTGTTAACTACGCCTTGGAGGCCATGGAGCACAAAGAGTACGCTGTCGCAGTGTTTATGGATATATCAGAGTCGGTATCTGCCGTAGAGGAGAGTGATGTCCTCATTGCAACCTATGCTGACGATACAGCTGTGCTGACCAGATGCTCCTGTCTTGATGTGGCCACAGAAGCCCTGCAAGAATATGTAGACAGCTTCGAGAAGTGGGCGCTAATGTGGAATATCGGCATCAACACCAGCAAGTGCGCCAATGTCACCTTTACGAACAGGCGAAATTCGTCTCGTATATCAATGCTCGGCTCTGCATTGCGTCATGAAACTGCGCACAAATATCTTGGCGTTATTCTGGACAGGAGGCTAACCTTCTCGAGGCACATTACAATGGTGCAAAAAACTGTGCAATCCAAAGCGAGGAAAATGTCATGGTTGCTGGCTCCCAGAAATAAGCTTTCCTTATTTAATAAAGTTACGATCTACAAATCTATTCTAAGCCCAATATGGAAGTACGCGCTTCAAATTTACGGAATTGCAGCGAAATCGAACTTAAATAAAATCAGAGTTGTCCAGAGCAAAATATTAAGAAATCTGTGCGGCGCTCCCTGGTATATGCGTACTAGGGATATAGAAAAAGATTTGAGGGTGCCTAAAATAGGAGATGTTATCCAATTGCAAGCCAAAAAGTATCTAGAGCGTCTTGGATCTCATCCAAATTTGCTAGCACGACTGCTAAATACAGAAAGACCGTCTTCCAGAGCAAGAATGAGACGATTAAAACGGTGCCACCCACAGGATCTCCCAAGGAGAATCCTTTAGTAAATTTATATAAAATCTTCAATAATAATAATGTTTAATCTTTAGTAATTAAAGAATATTGTAATGTTAAGTTTTGTTGTATATATATTAATGTTTATTTTTAGTCATTAATTATCTTTGTTGTTTTTATATAACTTATAATTTGTTAAAGCTGTCATTTTTAGGTAGTAGTACACAAATTTTATATTATTGTTTAATAAAATATACACATTTTTAACAACAAAAAAAAAAAAAAAAAAAAAAAAATATCATCTTTTGTATTTAGAAAATTTTCACAAGCCAGCAATTTGTAAACTTACAAATGATTGAGCTTATCTTTCAAATGGTTTAAAGGAAAAGTCTGACTAAGAGAGAAGACCATCATATATAAAGATTTGGAGGGTGGTAAAGGTTGGCGTTAGAAATTCGTTTGTGTTTTTGGCTCATAGTTAATGCGAATATTTCGAGAAACAAAATTAAGAAGATTTCCAAAAGAAAAAATTAAGGTTCCAATCAGATTCTACAAATTTATTTTTTGCATATAGGCCTTATACAAAGGGGTATGAAAATATTCTATCTTCGAAAAGAAGCAGTTAAGTTAGTCTTTTTTCAACTTTGTCCCTAAACATTGGGAATGCTAAAAAATTTTAAATAAAGTTACTGCAATATTTCTAGAAATTGGGTTCAAAAATTTTATTTGTGATGTCAAACGATTGTCTGTGGGTCAGTGCCTAACAAAACTATGTTAAACCTTGAAAATAGATACGACCAAAGTAGAAAATACAAAAATACATTAAAAACTAGACAAGATAAGAACTAAGACGTTACAAATTGAAGAGTTATGTGCAGCCATTTTACAAGCGCCATAGTAATAAAAACAATGGGCGAGCCTGCAACAGGAAACGGAAGTTTACGCAGACAAACATGCAGTACAAATGAATAGAGCAGAAGAGCGAGAGCGGCAAGAGTGCCAGCAGTGTGACCAAATGAACAAAACAACAAAAAAAAAAAAAAAAAAAATAAACAGGAAAAATGTGTCAACAAATACAATGGGTGACAACAACAAACTGCCCTCCCTATGTTCTGGGTTTATGTGTTTTTTGTGTGCTCTGCTGTTTTACGATTTTTAAATAAGCAAGCACACTTTTATGACATTCCAATTTTAAGGAAACAAAGAGCACAAGACTAACGTCACCAAGGCCACCAAGATGTGCAGCATGTGGCAACGCTGGACCAAGAAGACAAATAACAATGGCTGCAACAAACGACAGGCATTTTGGATGCGACAACAAGAACAAAATGGCGAAAACCATAAACGAAAAAGTGCAAAATACTTAAATGGTACTAAAGCAAGCTGGAGCTGCGCCGCCTGCTCACTCTCCAGAAGATGCAGCAGAAGAGCGTGCTGCACAAATTGGATAGTAAATGCTACAGTACAAATGGCTCTTGACCAGGTCTTAATAGTTAGTGGAACTGCTGCTGCTGCTGCTTTTGTCAACACGAAATTTCTTTATAACCCAAAAATGTTATCTTTGTGTGTGTGTAAGAAAAACAAGATGGCGACTGCAAGCAGCCATTACATTCTGTACATATGCTGCAAACGAAATACAGCTTAATTAAGAGCTAAAGTGAAATTGCAGTCAGCAGGAGTCATACGGCAGGATACCAAAAATGGGTTGGAAGCCGGCGCACATCTGGCGGGTAATGTGTATACGACCATAAATCTATCGGAATTCAACAGCAGCAACATAAATACGCCACTGAAAGCCGACTTTTACGAGCCCGTACAAGTGAATTAAGCGTGCGGTAATTTTTGCAAATTGTCACATTTTATTAGACCACCTTAAAAACAATTACTAAGTAGTTTTGGGAACGCTACAAATAGCTATACATTTGATACAGCCAAACTCTTTATTTAAACCATGTCGTTTGTTGGCTATTAATCTTACCTCTGTTACCAAATAATACTGCTACAGCATTTTGTTATTGCTCTATTTAAGCTTTTATTTGAAATGCCAAAATGGGTTTTATTGCAGTTTCTTATTTTTGAATAGTATTTAACGTTTTTTTTTGTACTAAAATTCAGTTTTAATTCGTAGCTATAAAAAAGTTGTGGTTTTTTCTATTCCATTTAAACACAACATTTCGATTTATATGGATATATGGTCTACTCTTAGGCCACAGCTTAATTGTTAAAGTTCACAACACGTTCTTTAGCAGTATAAAAAGATTATCTCGAGTTCTTCTTTATGGGATGCTCCCATTTTAAAAATAAGTATAGTTGATTTGGGAATACGACTTCTTTTGGTTCTCATCTTGACATATTTTTAAGCTGGCTCTCTGGGTTTTATTTTTTAGGTAATTTTATTGCTATTTTAAAATAACACTAGTTTACAAATTTTAAAAAATTTTGGTATCCTCAACAAGTTTGAGTCATTTCCGAAGTAAAATAGCACGCTAAAACCGAAAATCAAAAAAAAAATTTTTATCATGCCACGTATTTCGAGATATTTAAAAAAAAAACATTTTTCGAAATTAAAAAAAGTGTCCACTTAAAAGCAAATATCTCTAGTTGTAAATAATTGAAATACCCATTGATTATATTTCGAATAAATTTTTGTCAAATTTACGGTTTGGTCGCTATTTATGCATTCATATGAAATTTGCGGAAAATGACGAAAAATTTTATATGACATGGATACATTTTGTTGTTAACTAGTGTAATTTGAAAATTAATATAAAAAAAAAATATATGGTGGACAAAAAAATATATCCAATTATTTTAATTTGTTCATCTTACTTAAAGTTTTTGAAGTTCTTTTAAAAGGGTACGACTGCTCAGAGTCGTTTATATAGTGAACGGGTCTTCGCCAGAGCCGGATTTAGCTATGTACGGGTAGAACTCTACTATACAAAGCTAATCTGGCGCCTATTTCATCATAAAGAAGAAAAAATATCTTATCTGCAAAATTAGCTTAAAATAAAGTATTGTTTTTAAATTTATTTATTTATACAATTAGTTAGTAGAAATTATTTCTGGATTATAAATGTTTCGTAGTCAGAGCAATATTATCCTTCAGGCAGATATATTTTTTTTTTTGCATTTTTAACCAATCTAATGAAATCAATTTTCAGAGCGATTAATAGATTAGGAAATGTAGATTGACTCATAAAAAATATTTGAAATCCGCCATTTCCTTCCTAAGCTTGGGTTCAATTTTCGCAGAATAGTATTTTGTGAAATTTACACATCCACCAAAAATTAAAATAATTAATTAGTTTGGTTGTAAGTCATCAAGTTTTTTCGCTGTGCTGACAGCGTCTTCTTGGGTTGTCTTGTTTGATCAATTTGTATGTTGAAATAGGTTCTTGTGGGATCTTGTTTTAAGTCTCTTAATTGAATGATCCTCTAGAAGCTCTTCCGTCAGCCTCTTGCGGTACCTCAATAGCGGTTCGATTGAGCGGCTAGTGTAAATATCACCATTCTTGTCATTGTGGAAGGTTCGAATTTCTTCGCGTCCATTAATAAGGCGCAAGGTCTTACATTGAAACGTCTGAAGACATAATAAAGTCATGCGAGCCACCATTACCCAGATTTAAATGGCGTAAACCCATGTTGGTCCTAACCTGTGTATCTTGGACATTTTTTGCCGGCATCCGAAAGTAAGCCGCCTATCCAAGTTGACACTCTAAATATTTTGCTTCTTTTTACGGCATGAGGGGCTGCCTTTTGCCTCTATGGTTAATCCGGCCCTGGGCTTAGTCCCTGTTTGCTTCGCTTGAGATATTGTACTTTTTGTCCCATTTGATTTTTCTTGCAGTGTAGAACTTCCGCTTTCGCTTTAATTTGAACAGAATCTAAATTTTCAGTTTTTTTCCTTAATTTTTTTAATTTTATCTAATGTTAAATTTGAAATGTTGATCTCTCTTTCTTTCTAATTGCTTTCTTCGCTTGCTTAGCAATACGGATCTTGTACGATTTATCTGCAAGGCAACAACTACTTCCAAAAAAAAAAAAGTGGCATCACGTAAAATTCAAAGCTTTTCGCAAGAAAAAAATTATTTATGGAGAGAGAAGACATGTTTTTGCATATGCTGTACTTTTAATCAAAATCAGTTAGGTACAAAGACAGACAGATATGTGGAAAGCTGTGGTGGAAAGAGGTGGTATGTTAGTACCTCTATCATCATCTACCTATGTATCTCTACCCATTTCTATGATTTCCTGGGCACTAAGCAAGAATCAACATATTCTTTAGCTACAAATTAAAATTAGTATTGGATGATATATGACGAGCTATGCAATAAAAAATGGAGTAATGGAAGCAGTTCCACTGAAACGGTAATTGCATGTAAACATAGTTTGCTAACTGTAGCTAACATTTTTATGTATGTATTACTTGATGGTTCGTCAAATTTGATGCATGTATTCCATGATTGCAGGACTCGCTTTAAAGTTGACTGCAAACACAAAGGTTTGGCTTCTATAGCATTGATATATACAATGGGGGCCAGAACGTTATTCATCAATCAAATGTCTTAAAAATACATATTAGATATATGCCAGTAAAGTGTCAAAGTAACAGCCCTATATATATATATATACTATATAGAGTTGCCCCACCTGTGCATAAATTCACAAACCAACTCAATACAGAAATTTAAAAAATTTCAAAGCCAATTCAAATGCCAATCAAAAGCAGGCGCAGTCAGTGCGTGGCCAAATGGGTCAGCTGGAATAACGTGGTCCACATTGATAGTGATTGCCGTATCAATTACTGCCAAATAGTTTTTTTTTTTTTTTTTTTGTTTTTTTGAAGCCATTAGGCAATTGAAGCATTTTATGAGGCGCCTAAAAGTATGCTGCAAAAGCGTGAACCATAACCAAAAATTGCTGAAAACATGAACGGAGAAGCCTTTCGCTGAATGAAAAACAATTTTCCAGTTGAAAGATGTTTGTTGTGCCGGCTGGCTAAAGGGGCAACCAGAGCACTATGTGAGTGGCAGGTGGCTGTTGTACGAGCAGCATCAAGTGTTTATGCCCGTTTATTTACGACTTTAAATTTGAATAATTTACGAGTGGCAATACTTTGGCTTTAGAAACAAAGCCGGCAAGGTTCTGCTTTGAGGGTGTTTAGGGCCAAATAGTTGGGGGGGCACTGTTCCGGCGTGGGGCTAGTACGACATACAAACCGTCGAAAAGCCAAGTTAACAAAACAGAACATGAATGTGTTTCAGTTAGACGCTGCGCTTGAGGAGCTACCATTGCATATGTCTCTCCCATTTGCTTCATTTGCGGAGCAAAAAAGGGGTGACCATGCTGCGGTTTGGTTTGCATAAAAGCGCGCTTGAATGAAGCACAACAATAACAAAAACAACGCAATTCCATCGAACAGATTGCGTCGGACGCCTGCGGCAGGCAGCGGAAATGACACAGCAGAAATGCAAACGGCTACAACGTTAGCTAAAGTGCTGAAGCTGTAGGGAAACGAGGGGTTAGAACGGGAGGGAGTGTAAGCAACAACAACAACAACATAACCGGAAACACAAAATGCCGCCATAAAACGGAAGTTAAATTATTGCAATTGTGTTGGCAGCCCTTTTCATAACTGTAAATTGTGGCGCCTCCTCGCAGCCGTTGCCATCATCATGCTATGTTTTGGTAGCTTATTGCAGCTGAGTCCATTGACTTTGTTAGGGAGCTAGGAAGTTGGCAGCCAATAAGAGAATGCAGTTTCGAACAGAAATAAGCCATGTCTTGAATATGCGGAGTATCAGTTTCAATTATTTTAAAGCTTTTGATCTATTTTGTTGATTAGGTAGTTGGCTATGTACACTTGTGATGGTGAAAAAAATCGAAATTTTTTGCAGCAAAATTTCATGAAGATCTGAAAACCATGAACAGAGCGCCACCTTATGATCATCTCGACAAGCATTGTCCGTCTCTTTGTGCGTCAGTCTGTCTGACTATATGAGCACCTAAATCTCAGAGATCATAAAAGCTGGAAACACACACATTTGAAGGTTGAATCATGTCGATACCGGGCCCTATTTGTTCTTCAAGAATTCCGCGGATTAAGCCCACACTTTAAGAGATACTCATTTGGAGTTGGTATTATGAAAAACTATAAAGTTCGTAGGAATATTACAAAATATAAAATATATTGATTTTTGATCACCTTTGTAAGCTAAACCAATTCCATTTTTGCAATATCCTTCTTTGTTTCATAAACATGTTTATTCAAAATTTTGTTTTTCCTGTTTTTTTGTCCTTCATTAAAACTTTTTTGGTATTATTTATTTATTTACAATGATAATAATAGTTAAAATATTTTTATTTTCCCTTTGATCTTGACATGGACTTTTAAACTGGTATAACTAGTGATTTATTGTAAGATTTGAAATTATAGTCATGATATTATAAATGAAAAAGTGTCCAAGGTAACAAAAACTGACGCATATAAAAAAAAAAATTATCGCGAAATTTCCGTTTTTAAATTTAAAGTGTTTTTCACTTTTTTGTTAATTGTGACTAAACTATTGAATATTTTTTAATAAAGTTTTTTTAATGCAATTTGAAAATAAATCTTGAGAAAATTTGTGTTTTTTTATAAACAAGCTATTCCAATGATATACACTTTTTTTTTACCAATATGATCGATTAAATCCATATTTGATTGTAATCATTGTTAAACATTATTGTTGCAGCATTATTTTAAAAATATTTTGTAAAATTTAATAAAAGAGTTGTCATTAAATTGTCTTATCTTTAAATTATCCCTAAACGTCAAAAAATAAAATTTACTTAAAACTTGAAAGCTTCGTCTAAGTTGCAAAAATTTTAGTATGTGTCGTAAATCTGGGAACGATATTCTGCATTTGTAGACTGAAATCTTTTAAAGAGTCTTTTACTAAAGTTTGTCAAAAGTCTTAATAAAAGTGTAATAATACAGAATAGTCAGAAATTTCGAAAATTTCATGATATTATTAGATTTTTCATAATTTCAAGTCAATATATAATAATTCCCTGACTGACTATTTTGTTAGTCGCCACTCTGCGGAGCATGGAGATCTCTATTAATAACTGTTTGAAGAGAACAGGGACCTACAGTTTATAGCCGAATCCGAGCGGGGATTCGAACCAACAACCTTCGGTTTGAAAAGCGAGTACGCTACCACTACGCTACCGAAGGCCAATATCCAATATACAGGTACTGTTGAATTCCCTATAGCGAACACCTCTACAACGAATTTTTCCATGCTACCAATTTTTTTTTAAATACACTGCTTATTTGGTCTCCTCAAAACCGATTTCTGTACAACGATTTTTCTAGAAAATGAAACACAATTCTATTCCTGTGCAAATTTGCTACGTGAGTATGATTTCAAAGAAAACATTAAGGAAACATAAAAATAAAAATAAAAAATCTTTAAAATTAAATAAAATATTCTTGAGCATCAGATTACGATACTCGGAAATATTTACAACTGAAAACAAAACGTAACTACTAAGTTATTTGGAAGTTCCTTATTGGAAGATCGAACAAGCTAAAAAAAAACACTTTATATGGCCTCTATTGATATGATTAGTGTTTATTTTTTTTTGGAAAAACATTTTATTAAGAAGCCCCTAACCTATTTTGTTACAATCAGTCCATATCTGTTATTGAAAAATATTTTTATTAATAAGACCGATGGTACAAGTTAACAAAAAACACCCTATATACCTCATAACCTATTTTGTAACAATCTGACTATATCTTGTTTTTTTAATTATATTTTAGGCCGATTGTGCGAGCTAATTAAAAATACCCTGTTTTGTAATAAAATATTTAGTACAAAATCAAAAAAAAAAACCCTATATATAGCCTCTAACATCTTTAGTTACAATCAGTCTATATCTGTTTTTAGAAAGTATTTTATTAATAAGGCCGATCGTACAAGCTAAAAAAACACCATAAATATACAATATATAGGTTAGGCGTTTCACCTCTTTTTTTATAATCAGTCAATAGCTGTTTTTCAATTATTTTTTTAACAAGGCCGATCGAACAAAATATAAAATAAATCCTTATATATAACATCCTTAACATCTTTAGTTACAATCAAACTATATCTGTTTTTCAAAAAATATTTTATTAACAAATCCGATCGTAAAAGCTAAAACAGCACCCTATATATAGTCTCTCTTACGTCTTTTGTTATAATCAGTCTATAGCTGTTTTTAAAATATTATTTTATTTATAAGGCCGATCGTATAAGCTAAAAAAACACCTTATATATAGCCCCTAATATCGTTTTTTAAAATCAGACTATCAGCCGTGCTCCGGAAAACGAGAAAACCAAACCGAAATTATTTGTTTCGGATTCGTTTTTGCGTGCTCCAGAAAACAAATATTGTTTTTTTTTGTCGATATTTCCTTTTTTATTTTTCGTTTTTGGTTGTGCATGTTATTTTTGGGGTTGAGTCAGAAATAAATAATTGTCAGCAAATATGTAATAATAAAAAAATTATTTCAGTATAAAATTCTTCTTTTTTTAAGCTTTATTGACGATCCGTTTTCATACTCTTGCAACAAAACATTCGGTTTCAAACCATATAAAAAATTCTTTTTGGTGCAATTTGGAGCACCAAACATTCGGTTTCAAAACGAATTCGAATAAAATGTTCGGATTCCTTTTCCGGAGCATGGCATATTTTATTAACAATTAAAATATTCTGATATTTTGTGCTTTCTGAGTTAGTTATCACTGCCAATGTAAGGGTATGCACACTGCACTAACTGCCATCAAATTTTTATCTCTTTTATCTACTTCTGTGACAGCTGCTGTGGGTGTCAATAAAATTTGCACATTACAAATGTTGCAACAAGCAACAAATGACACTCGACGTGTTGAATGTACCTAAGCACAACTTATAATGTTTTCTTATAAATATTTTTTTGCTGCTAGAATTAATTTTAAAACATTTTTAAACAACTTCTGGTATTGCATTTTATCTTAAGATCCATTTAATGAACAGCACAAAATATTTGTTTAAGTCTTCAAACAATTTTATTTTTGCAATAATATTTTGCATGCCCCATTTGCTGAATTTGCATTTGTTTTTAATATATGCACGCCCATTGCATTCCCAATGCTTCCGACAGCATACGACAATCCGAACTCCACTCCTCAGTAGAGGAGTAGGGGTCTCACACCCAACACGGTGACGTAGTAGCTGCATGCATATATTTACATGAAATTACGCAAAAACAAAATAGTTTAAAGTGCTTTGGGTGAACGGCGAAATTTGTGTTGCAAAATGAACGTCAAAGTGTGCAAGAAGTTGGGACAAGTTGGACCCGGTCGTAAACCTTAGATTGCCATGCAAATATGTGAATGCAACGAACTTGGGAGCAACTGGAAAACTGGCAAAGTTTTTATACTACTTCGGCTAGTTCATGTGGAAGTTTATCTTTTTTTTTGTGTGAACTCTCAGGTTGCTTGCTTTAAATCGTTTTAAGATTTAAGCACAAACTTTGAACCCACTTGCTACCCAGCCAAGTTACTGATTATATACGATAACGTTTGATTTAGATGTGATTGGTGGTCTTGTTGTTGCTGTTGCGGTTAGCGGTGGTGTAGGGAAGATTCCAAGATGCACTGTAGTGCAAGGATGCGGCTTGTCGCAACAGTCTGGCGCCTACTCCTTGTCATGTGGTGCAAAAGCCGAATCGCATTGACAAGTCAATAAAGCTGATTATAATTGCAACACCCACATACGCACACACACACACACAGTGACCATATAGGCACACCACCCAAGAGTGGTCTCTAAACAGCCCAGTAAAGTCGACAGTAGACCACAAATAGGAGCCCAGAACAAACTGCAGCAAGCGTACAGCCATGGAACAGCGCGTGGTGGTAGGGTAGATCCTTAGGTTGGTGTCGTTGCTGGAATTGATGATGTCAGTGGCATGTGGTCTGGGCATACGATGTCCAATTGATTAATCGTCAGGTCTCAATTTCAATTTAAGCTCATTGTCTGTTGAATGGTTTAAACTATAATACAAAAAGTTAAAGTGTTACCTTTATAGCGAGCTAGTGTTCAAATTTTTTTTGTTGATAAAAGAAAATAAATATTCGGCGACAAAGACGAAACAACTAATGTAGCTTTTAAGCGTGATACTTTCGCAAATAAAGAAGATTTGTGAAAATAAGTGAAGCGGACAACCTTTTACCCGACATTCTCCGATTTTGATGATTTTTACATATTTAGTACAGCTACTAGCCAATAGTAACCAATTCCGATTAATTATCGAGTTATCGATAACTGAAAATTGAGTTTTTCATTTTTAGACTATTCTTTGACAAACCATATCTTCTAAGCGAATAAATAAAATATTAAATTTAAAAAAAAAAAATTTTATTTATTTTTAAGATTTTTTTTTTTAATTTCTTATGGTTTTTAGTTTTTAATTTTAAAATTAAAAAAAAAGTGCTAATGCCATTTTATGCGTGTAAATTCACTGCAAAAAATAAAAAGTTTGTAGCTCCTAGAATTGTAGAAGTAATGTTTATTTTAGTGATGGCACCTCGCATGTTCGTCATAGTAAACAGTACCTCCAAAAATGACAAATAAGCATAACACCTCGGAATTGAAAGATAATAAGTTCTAACTTGACATAATGTTCGTTTTGACATTTTAAGATCACTTTTATAAGTAAGAACGAATGTCATGACCCCCCTCTCCAGATATTTTAGGTCAAAGGTCACAAAAGTCGTTTTTTTTTTTCAAATAACATTTTACCCGTGCTTTAAAATTTTTTCAAATGTTCTAAAAAGTTTTAGGGCGTACAATTCTCTATTGACTCATGGCTAGTAGATCTACCAAATATGTAAAAATCATTAAAATCGGAGAAGGTCGGGAAAAAAGTTTTCCGCTTCACTTATTTTCACCGATTATATACATAAGTACAGTTTTTTACGCCATAATTTAAATTTTAGTCTAATTTCCTACAATCATTCTTCAATGTAATTCTGTTAATTATATAATATAAAAATTTTTTTTTGCTGTCATGGTCGTCGGCTCATATTGTCGCTAGATGGCGCAGGCAAGTTGCTGCGTATTGATAATAAAAATATTATAATTTAAACATAATTAAAGTTAATGTTTTATGGAACCAAATAAAAAATAGGAGGGCTGGAAATGGATGCAAAAAGCACAGTTTTATCCGCTGGGTTGCATGAAACTCGGTTTCCCGAGTCGGAAATTCCCTAAGGCATCCCTAGCTTTAAAAAAATCTTTTCTTTTTCTTAAAGTTTCTTTGGAAAGTTGAAAAATGTCTGAAGGTCTCACATTATTTTGAAACAATGCACTATTTTATATTTTCCAATTATTGATTATCTTCATTTGTTTAACTAGTCTCAAGTAGTTTTGGTATTAAGGTTTTTTCTCCCATTTTCCTTATTATACACTGTTTTTTTTATATATTACATCACAAAATTGTACAATGTAAGACAACGTTTGTAAATTTCTCAAATGAAGAGCGACAGCTCAACATTGTAAATAATATTGTTCAAATACTAGCTTAAGAAAATTTGTATGTTAATAATAATAATAATTATTGATTATCTTATTTTTTTTACCAAAAAATGCATTATATAAGTTTTCTGAATTGCAAAAAATTTAAATTAAACAGTCAGTTGCACCTGGCTCTTAAGAGTCCTGATAAAGCAAGCAGTGTGCAAAGCAGTCTCTTACTTGTAGATCGTTTTTCTAGAAAATAAATTTGGCGTAAAAACGCATTAATAGAAAATTTTAACGAATATGTAATACGATACTTATTTGTCTTTTTAGTTGCCAAAAATATTTAATTAACTTATAGTACGAACTCACTTGAGAACAAAAATGTCATTCGATCATCGCAAATTGCTTTTAATGCTGTCATATTTGACATCTTGACACCAAAAAGAAAAGGATTAAAGTGCTTCAGGCTATTGACCGCTGTTGATTGAAGCTTAATATAACAAACACTATTTACACTATTCATCCAAATTGATTGAACAATGTATGTACTTATTAGGTTAGAGGATAGCTTTTAGCTGTTTGACCCCACTGCACAGTGGCCGAAAAAGCAGATTTGTTTGTCATAATTTCGAAAACTGTAGATAGAGTCTTTGTTAGTTGTTATACATGAATAAATTTAAATTTATGCATTACATTTTAGTTTGCTTAGCGTTCGAATTTAAATAAATTCCTTAAATATTTTTTTAATTTAGTTTTGTTCTTCTTTTTTTTTTTTTTTTTTTTTTTTTTTTTTTTATTAGAAACCAGTTATAGTTGTTTAACTTTAATCTAATATTAGTAACAATTTCAGTGGCTTATTTTATGTATTTGGTATTAATATACTAATAATAATATTTCATATTTTGTGTTTTTAGACAATTTTTCGATTTTTAATATTAGAAGGGTGTAGTCGCTTAAGGCGTCTTGGAATTTCTGGGATCATTACGCTTCTCGCTGCTTCATTCGGATGTCTCGTCAGCCTGTCGTTATAACGGCTACTGTGGTAATTTATTTGATCACCGATTTTTGGTATATTGAGATCACGCTCTAAGATGCTGTTCCGAACAAACCATGGGGCACCAGTGATTGTCCTTAAGGTCTTCGCTTGCAGAATTCTTATTTTGTTTAGGTGAGTCTTAGCCGTACATCCCCAGATTTGGATGGCGTACGTCCAAACGGGTGTTATTATGGTCTTGTAGAGCAGAACTTTGCTGCGTAGGGGAAGTTTGCTTTTAGGGTTAATAAGCCAGTGGAGCTTTTTCAGTTTTTGTTGGCATTTAGCGACAGTTGCTTTGACATGAGGTCCCCATGTTAATTTTCTATCAAAGTGGACTCCGAGGTAGCAGTGACTTCTCTTACGTGGGATATTTTGTCCATTAAAAGTTAGACCTGGCGTAGTTTGGCGTCTTAAAGTAAAGTCTACATTGACTGATTTACTTTCATTAATGGTTATATTCCACTTTTTTGCCCAATTTTCTAACGTGTGGAGGTAAATTTGTAGTTGTACAGACACATCATTGTTGCACATGGATGATGAGAGAATTGCTGTATCGTCAGCGTAAGTTGCAACTAGAAAGTTTCTCGGGTTGATATTCAATTCGGTGTTGGGTAGTGGCATGTCATGCGTAAATAATGTGTACAAAATCGGCCCAAGCACGCTTCCTTGGGGAACACCTGCTCTGACCATTCTTATTTCCGAAGAATCATCCCTAATGGATACAGTAAATGTTCTTTGACTAAGAAATGAATGGACGACTATATACTGTGGGGCGGGTAAGAGTAATTTCAACTTATATAAGAGTCCATCATGCCAGACTTTGTCAAATGCTTGTTTGACGTCCAGAAACACTGCTGTGCAATATTGTTTTGTCTCAAATGCATTCAGAATGTGGTGAGTAACTCTATGCAGTTGTTCTGGAGTTCCGTGCTGTTTTCGAAAGCCAAATTGGTGTTGTGGAAGAGCTTTACTTACACTGCTTACTGCCAGCATTCTGCTTAAGAATATTCTCTCGAATATCTTAGAGAAAACTGGGAGAAGGCTGATAGGTCTGTATGAATCTAAGGCTGTCTCTGGCTTGCCTGGCTTTGGAATCATTACAATCTTGGCACACTTCCATTGTATCGGGAAGTGGCCGATGCGAAGGATGGCGTTATAAATGGCAACTAAAAACATAATTCCTTTGCGGGGCAGTAACTTTGCAGTGTGGCTATCTATAATATCATGCCCAGGAGCTTTATTTTTTTTAAGTGTCTTAATTTCATCAACTACTTCAGCAGGAGAAATTGGCTTAACTGGAAAGGACATCTGCAAGGGCGCTTCTAAGAACCTTGTGACTTGACATACGTTTTCATATGATGTTAACTCAGCTGGGGTGAATCTGGACTCCAAGTCTCTAGCGAAAGCTTCTGCTTTTTCCAAGTCAGATTTGCTCCATGTTCCGTTTTCATTTCTTAGCGGAAGGTTGCGCAGTGGTTGCCTTTTAATGCCTCGAGTTAGTTTCCAAAGATTTATTTTTCCGTTACCGGCTGGATCGGCTCTTTCCAGCATCTGCTCAAAATGCTTGGTGTTTTTATCGGAAAGGGCTTTTTTAAGTACCCTGCTTGCTTTTTTGTTCTTCTAATTGAAATACTTCCATATTTTCAGATCGATTTTGCTAATCAGTTTAAAATGAATGAAAAAAAAATTTTATTAGGTATAATTGCTCATTTAATTATAAGTGAACCCCAGGGACTCCCTGAGGAACGAAGAATTTCTCACCTCCTTTTCTTTTTTCAGAAAAATAATGTTTCTTTTAGTATTTTAGAAAAATAGTTTTATATGTGAAAAAAGCGGCCATAATTTGTTTCGACTGAGCATCAAACTTGGGACACGTGCCAACGTATAATAAATATAGTTAAAAATTATAAACAAATCTGTTAAATTATATAAAAATAAATACAAAAAAATATTTTCTCGATTAAGAATCGAAGCTAAGTTTTGAGACTAACACTCTTTCGTTATATGACGATTTTACGGGATTTCTTGTACCATTACTATACATAAAAATATAAAAAAAAAATTGAAGTTTTCAAAAATTCAGTCATCTATTAAAAAGTTAAGGTGGACAAAACTACTACTTCATTTCCATTAACGTCTTTAGTCTCTGATATCGTCTATTGTGTTCCAAAAGAATTTTGCAAACAAGTTGATACTAAAAGATACCAACTATTTCCATCAACCTTAAGCCTTTCAGTCATTGCGTCCAATAGATTGAACATTTCTATTTTCTCGTTTTTTCTTATCGAAATCACGTTAATTGAACAAACAGTTGATGGAGATATTTTAAGAATTGTCCAATAGAAAATAAAAATTCGTTGTATTTTTATAATAAAATTTAATTTAATTCCAAACTTTGTTCCGCGAAAAAATTATGAAATTCAATGCTAATAAAAGTGAAGTACTTCATATCATATAACAAAATAAAAAATTGAGAGTATAAAATGATTCGTATGCTTACCATAAAAAAAAATTTTTAAAATGATAGCTCAAATGGTAAGGCTCAGCAGTTTCAAAACATTGGACAAAAGTACCGGGAGTAGTATTGTGATTTCAAATTTTTGGCTTTTTAAAGCGGGATTCTCTGAATTTTCTTGTATTGTTATAATATTAGATAATAGCGCATTAACTGAGAAAAAATGTATGCAGCTTTTGCTGATCTATCGGAATGCGATGGTGATGGACATGGGTCTCAAAAAAATATTGAACTAGCGGAAAGCGAAATTTTCAACGAGGATATCGCAGAGATCAAAATATTCATCCCACAAAAAAAAAAGTAAATAATTGTATAAAAGATTGTCTCATGCACACATGTATTTTACCCGTCTATACTTAGATGCTATTAAAAACTAAGTTCACAAAAATCGTACGAATCGAAATCGATTTGTTGTATAACGAAATCTTTTACTTTTGTTATAACATCGTAATCGAATAATTTGCTCATCAACACACAGGATATATTCTAATGATAGCTGGTGAAGATGAGATGGCAGGCTTTTGTTGAAGAGCGGAAAAATGTTGTCCTTCAACATTTTACATATTATCTATCAACAAAAGCGTGCGACCCCATCTTCACCAGGGCTGGCGAGCACGTCTTGCCTTTTGTAGTTCCCATCATCACTTCAAAAGACGTCTAGCGCCTCTTGCCACATGGCCATAAGGATTTGGCCACATCGGAGATTTGCGTTATTGCTTACTGTATACGATAGATAATTCGCTTCACCGATTTTTAATTAATTTTTACCTCTTCACCTCTCATTAGAATCTAAAAAAATATGCATATGCCTAAACAATAACCCAGTACAAGATACATTGAACTCGTAGCAGGGCCAGTGCAATGTGTCCAGCATGATACGGTTAAGCTTCTTTGATGCATGCGCGCATTGTCTCTCCTAGATGTTTGTAGGAGAGTTGCATTATTGCTTACCGTATACGATGTCTTTACTATATGTACTTCAAAATCCTTCATTATTAGTAAAAAATTTAATATTTTCTTATGTTCAAACTTGTTTTTCATAATTTCATTCTCAAATAAAATATTGTTAATGCATTAAAAATGCTGATTTAAGACCTTAGAAAAAATTATATGTGATACAAAAAAGTATTGTCTAATATACAAGTTTTCAGATTTTTATCTCTATCGGCTGAATTAAGTGACTGAAAGGGTTAAAAAAAAAAACTCAAAACTTAATCATTTCATTGACTTTGTACTCCTTAAACCACAACGTAGCACTTGTTAAACTACCGAAAACAAATGACAACGATTGTTTCTACAGTCACTCTAAATAAACATCGCACACGGAAGTGAGGCACTTACTTTCAGTTCAGTGTGCACACTGACAATACACTGCCGGAAAATGCAGGCACCAACAACGTCCCTGACCTTAGACACGAAGTTAAATTTGCGTGGTGTTATCAGCGTGTGTTTTCACGCTTATCACACTTGTTGGGGAAGCCACGTGCTCTGCACTGACGCCTTGAATCCTGAATCCTTCGCCGCACAATGGCCTCGTAACTGTCATAAATCTTGCATACTTGCCAGACGCATGCGTCAAGCGTGTTCCATTGCCATTGCGTTCCGCTTGAAGTGCAGAACATCGCATTCATTCATAAAAGCGTGCTATGTTTCGGTAGAGCATGGCTACGCTTTGGCCATTAGACTGGGATTTGGACAAACGGCGGTGATAGCTTCGACGGTGCGGTTGTAGCAACGGCAAAACTTGGCGCGAAACTTGAGCAAAAATATTTCAAGTCAGTGTTGAAACTAAAACGTATAAAATAAAAGTGAAAAACAAAAAACAAAACGAGTTTTTAAAAAAAGAGAAAGCATCTTTTCAATTGCTTAAAAACATTAATAAAAATAAAAAAATCAAAGTAAATAAAAAAAAAAATTGCGTTAAAAAAAGTTTCACTCAAGTGCTGGTTAAGTACGCAAAAGTTTGCCGTGATAGTAAAGTGCGCTCCAAACTCGGCCGATTCAGCGCCAGTTGTCTAACACTTTTGGCATTCTCGGAAACTTTTTGAACCTGTAGTCGATTGGCCAACTGAGCAGCCAGTAACTTACATCGAGTTACTCACTTTCGGACTTAAACTTTAACACTTGCCCAATCTCCGGGCACTTGATGCTGGCTGCTGGTGGCTGGTTGCAGCTTGTGCAGGTTCCGTACTGACATGTCAAAATGTTATGCTGAGAACTTAACTCGAATATCCAACAATTGAAGTTGTAACAACAAAATTTTGTTAAATAACGCTACGGGTTTTTGCCAACGTGTCTGGCACGTGTCCTTTGTCCTTTTGCCTGGTTTTTAGTTAGAGTCAGTGTGTTTTTTTGCGCTAGCAACGGCTGCGGCTGAGTTCGCGACCGGAAACGGAAGCAAAGTTGGCGGAAATTTCGGTGAAAACTTTTTTCAGCGCTTGTGTTGGTTAACTAAAGGCACACGACGTGTGATGTGAATGGTAAGTGTTGTAAAATTCAACTCGGTTATCCATTTGTTTTTCAACCCTTTCCTTTTGTTTTGGTTGCTTTTTTCTGTTTTTTTTTTGTAAATGCTATTCATGTACATGTATGTGTACATATATGTTCTGCTCTGTACGTATGAAATTATTTCGAAGGCAAAAACATTGCTCTGTGCAGCGTTTGGAATTATAAAAGTTTTTTGTTGGTTCTGGGTGGGTTTGTTTGCTCCTGTTATTAACATCGGATTTATTTTGCTCTCACGCAATTTTTTATTTTTATTTTTATTTTTTTAAAGGTTTTAGGTGAGTTGTGTTTATAGTTGCAAAATTGGTGGTTTCAAAAATAACACATCACCAGCTCTGGAAAATTCAGTAGAGGGCTGCAGCACAGTTTTGCGCCAAATTGCTTTTTGAGTATACCTTGTAGAATCTCAATCATTGAATGGTGCAACGATTGGAAATGGTATAAAGAGGCAGCCTTTAATTTGAGGACACCTCATTTTTGAAAAACTGTCTCAATAAACAAACTAAACAAATTTTGTGAAAATTTAAAAAAATTTAAATTCGATTAAGAAGAATTGGAAGCCTCTGTTCGAAACAGGCTTCTAAATTAATCGCAAGGTCGTAAAAATTCACAATTTTAAAATTAACGATATTTTAGTTGAGTTAAGTTTGAAGCTTATGGATTTTTTTTTTTATTATTATTTATAACAGAACTTCTTGAATCTTAAGAAATTATGGAATCATGCTGTAAACTATATTTTGGGACTATTAAAAGTAAAACTTGACACCTAGTTAATGTTAACATTAATAAAAACAAAAATCATTTGTAAGTTTATATTTTTCATAAAAAAAATACAAATTTTTGTTTAAAAAATATTGTAGTATTCGTGACTAATAATTATTATATAATAAATAAATCAAAAACCAAATTTTTTACATCGATATTAAAAAAACAAAAGCTTTTTTGTTAATTTTTTTATTCTTGTAAGGTTTTTCAGTATTTTCCACCATAATATAATTATTGTTAACATTATGTACAGATATAATGTTATTATTTAGAATGATCTTACTGTTAAAAAGAGGCCCTATGCTTCACTAGGAGAGAAGAACGACAGTAGTAGAAGTTAAAAATGAATCTTTATAAATTTTGTTAGCTAAAATTTTAAAACAGAACAGTCATGGCAAATAAAATTGAATAAAAAGATTATTTTTCGTTATAATCATCTGTGATTTTTAGAGACCTCTGGCGGTTCGAAGAGTTATCGATGAACGGCTATTGAAGTGTAGGTTCTTTAAGTGTGCCAACTTTTGTAATAAGCCGCTTGGTTCAAAAGATATTTAAGCTCAATTTTTAATTTTTTGTGATCCCTCTAGAAAACCCAAATTTGTATTCTGTGTGATTCGAAATATTAATCGTTGTAGGCCATATGGGTTATCGGTGGAAAGGTATTGGAAGTGTAGTTTAACATTATAAACTATTGCAGTATGAAACTTGGTTTTTATTATTGATACTTCAAGGTCAAATAAGTTATCGATTAAAGGAATTGATGCTGAGATCCTATAAAAGTATCAATTATTCTAATACGCATCTTGGTTCAGAAAATATTAACTTTATTTTTATTTAGTGTGATACTTTAAGAAAATTTTGAGGTACCTATGAAAAGGTATTAGAGTTTGGACCACATAAATGTACGAACCATTGTAAGACGCATATTGGCTAAAACCGTATTTAAGTATAATTTTTTTTTTTTAATTTTAAAAATATAAATTTGCGAAATAGCTTTTATTTTTAATTTATAAAATGTAGACATAATTTATAATACCAGTTTGTATTTTTAAAAATTATTTCGCAGTTTTTGAATAAAAATGATTATATCATGATTTTTATTTATAGGTCAAAAAGAAGAGTTAAGTTTGAAAAAAAAATTATTTTTGCTAACAATTTTTAATGTATAAAATAAAATAAATAATAAAATAATAAATGGAATAAAAATAGTGATTTTGTGATTTTGAAATAAAACAATTATTTCATAGTTTTATTATTAGGTCAAAAAATATGATTTAAAAATTGATTTTCTCAATAGTTTAAATTAATTGAATACTCCTTTAAACAAAAATATGTACAAATTAAAAAGAAGAGTTATTTTGTGATTTTTAAATTAAAATAATTGTTCCAAATTTTTCTATTTAGGTCAAAATATAAGACTTAAAAACAGATTTTTAAAATAAATTAAACTATTTGGATAGTCTTTTAAAAAAAATATTTTTACATATTTGTGAAAACATGAATTATTTCGTGATTTTCAAATATTTTTGTTTAATATTTCATGATTTTTATTTTTGGATAAGAAATTAGGTTGTAAAGTTAATTTTTTCAAAAAATCTCTAAATTTTTATTTAGAAATCACGCTGTGACTCTTATATTTCAAATTTTATAGTAAAAATGATTATTTCATGATATTTATTTGTCTGTCAAAATATAGAAATTAAAAATTGATTTTTTAAACAAATGATTTGGATAGCCGTCACAAAAGAATATGATTCTTGGTGGTTTGCAAATACATACATCAAAAACATTCTTTTGCTACTTGTTTTACGTTCCCTGCTATTTTTAATACATTGTTTTAAGATGTCTATTAAAAAAAAGAACATTTTCAAAAAAGTTCAGCTATATTTTATATGGAGAAGCAGAAAAATGTGATCCTATAAATCGAATACCGCAGCAAATATTGAAGTTTTGCAGCCCTGATTTACAGGTAGCTTAAAAATACAAAATCTGTTTAAAAAGATTTATATTTAAAAGAGTTTTTTTTATGAAGTGAAAGAAAATAAAAAATAAATGAGTGTTAATGTAACTTTTTATTATATTTTTTTTTTATTAACAGCAAATAAAAAATAATTGATATTGAGGCAATTTTCAGATGGGTGAAAAAATAATTGTATACGCATAAATACTTACTCAATGCCAGCTAATAGATGTTATATAAACACAGGCAATAAAAAATAAATATATACTTATATATTTATATACTATAGAAATCATTTGTATTTCTGTAACTGATGTATGTCATAAAATTTCACCACTGTTAAGGCGTGTCCTTAAAAGACGACCATTTGACAATTTAGCACTTTCCATCGATTTTAAAGTGGGTTCAATTTAATTTATGCGTTTCTTTTTTCACGCCCTAAATAAAGGCTGGGAAATTAAATTCACAATCAAATTATGATGGCCACCCCAGGAGAGAGAATTGTTTTTGACAGTAACAATAATGATGGAATATAATTTGAACGATTTGCATATTTCTGTTACTTTTTACTTACTTTACACTTTGCCTGCTCTTTAATCTATTCTATTGGCACTATGAACTTGCAAAATCGAAAATGCAGGAGGCGAGACCACCCTAGAGGGGAGTTACGGGCGGCAGCCAGCTGCTCGTAAATATGCCTGAAACTCGCATAGAACCACGCCTATTTCGTCTCGAACCCCAAAGCTGGACCACTGTGCGTGCCAAACAAGTTGCTGCTGTCGCATCTATAATTAAGTGAATATAAAACATGCCTCTGCTTTGGAAATGGACATTAGAAGGTATTTTATGCCAGCACTTGATGAAATATGCGAACCCAGACTCCGTTGTGCGTATTGGGTGCAAACAAGGATATGGTTCACTTGTCGTCTGAATGGGGTTTGGGTTTGTTTGAGTCTGCTGATGAGCACATTGGCTGCTGGAACTGTTTATTGAGTTGCTGCTTAAATTGATATGGGTTAGGGTTGCAGCACGAACGCTGCACCCTTAGGGGTTGCTGCTGCGAAGGTCAAGGCAAACTTGAGCTGGCCTATGAAGACATTTGTCAAGATTTATTGAAATTTTTATTAAGTTCTCGAAAGCTGAATTTCATTAACATTGAATGCCAAAAATAGCTGCAATTCGCATGTTTGCTGTTGTATATTGATCTTGTCAACAACAATTGACAAAAGCTAGGCATGCCTAAGGGCAGCAACATTAGCACAAAATACCTGGAAACTTGGAACCCGACCAAAGATTTAATTAAACATTCCATTGTTGTGCATTTGACTCAATACAAAAACCCAACAGGTAACCACAGCAACTTCAAGAGGGACAACCTGCAGTGCGTATACTTGATTGATGTGTTAAGCTTAAATGTGCTAAATAAGCGGTAATGGCCGCCAAGTTAGCGCTGTAAGCTAGTTAAATATCCCTTGGGGAGCTATTTTAAGGCACATAAATGACTAGAAACGTTAATTAAAGTTGAAATTACTTGAAACGTTGGATGAGTTTATTAATTATTTTCTTTGGACACGTGCTTTCAGCAGCAGCATGAAAATCGTAAATGAAGTTTTAGCTTAATTTATTATTGTTTCAAGTGCTTTCGAGGTGTTGCTATTTAATGTGCCACGAGTGTATAGCAGCGTGGCCATTACTCATTGTTTGTGTGTGTGTGTGTGTAGGGGTTTATGCAGCTGCTTTGCATTTAGACAGTGCGACAGGCATTAACACACTCTGACTGTTGACCTCAAAAGAATATTGACAAAACAGACAGACAAACAAACAGACGGACGGTTAGACGGACGGACAGATGAACAGACAGGTGAACAGACCTACCAAGAGGCGTTAAATGGGCATGCCACCTGGTTTGAGTCTGCCAGTGTTAGACAGGTACAAAGGTATACATCCGCTTAACCCTTAGTATGCCGGAAACACTTTTTCTAACCCTTATTTAAAGTTATATTTGAAAAGTTGAATTTTTATGGATTTTTTTTAAATGCTAGCTGACTGTCTAAACTTTATTTAACCCAATCGTGAAATTCTGGTTCCAAAACAAATGGTTACTTTTTTATGAACCAATTAATTTATACTGTCTGCCAGTTATGCAAAAGTAAGTCTAAAATATGGCAAACATTTTTTTATTTAAACAAATAAAATACATTTTATTCATTAAGAGCTAAAACGAGTCAATAACGCGTTGGATTCAATTTTTAACAAATAAAATGTACAGATTGTGATGGTAATTAAAATTTTATTTTTATCTTTTGCGAATCGTAGACCATGTGGTGTCGTTTGTTTTTTTGGTTTATTAACCAAACCAAAAATTGAGTTATATGAAATTTGCAAATAACAAAAGGTTCAAGTTTAAGCCAATTCTAAGTTTTGTATTTGTGCATTAAAAGCTTCCCCAAAACCATAATCAAAATTCTTTTTTTTTGTGGTCCTTGAACTACAGAACTCATTGCATCTTGATATTTTTTTTTTTTTCCAATAAAGTATCGCTTTTGAAAGATTGTCTGAAAGATCATTTAATGTAGTTAAATATTGCTTCACCATGTATAACTTGACCATGCAAAAATTACGTGCGAAAATGATGAATATCGTAGAAGGAGTTACTTTACAGTGGCATAAAATGGTTAAGGTGTACCAATGCTTTTTGCGGTGACTGTTGAGGAAGACAGTAGTGCAGGACTTTGTTGAATGTTTTTGGAAATACTGCCAAATATTAAAATAAAAATTCTCGTTGCTAAAATCAGCCAAGATAAATAAAGGTTAAGGTTTTTCAGTAATCCACTAATGAGTAAAACGGGGTTTACATAGTGGAACCTATCATTGTTATTTATTTTTCTAAAAGACACTTTGTTTATATTATTATAAAAATAATTAAAATAGTAAATGTATTCTGTTTCACTTGGTATTTAAAATCTATCAATTTTAAAAACAAAAATATGTCACTTACGAATCATATGAACTCGTTTTATTGTTTTCTCAAATAAATATAACAAATGCTTCATTTAATCAATAGATTTAAAATTTTCGAATGGCTGTAGACGCCAACAATTGTTAATTACAAAAAATATTCCGATTGTGAAAATTAATCTTTATGGGCGAGTATACTTAGGGTAAGCGGTTATAAAATGCTTATTTGACATCAGATAAACTCGTTCGATATACCAAATTAAAGCTTACACTTTGCGGCAACTTTCTAGAACTATTGATTTCTTTTCAAAAAAGTAAATTTTTGTCATTTTCGAAAATGGTGGGGTAAGCCCGACCACCTATTTTTTTTGGCTGATTTAGCACACATATGATCTAAAAATGGTTTTTCGATTGTAAATCAAAAGAACATGCTATTGTTTTACAAAACAATATATTTATTTAAAAAATCGTTATGCTTAGAATATATAAAACGAAATAAAAGTTGAATGAATTGGATTGAATAGCTAAGAAACTAATCAGAGTTATTTGATTTGCTGTCCAAATAGCTTGCTGGAGTAGTTTTGGTTCGAGATGGACGTCTGGTTGGTCCCACCATATAGAGGTCGGATTTGCCCCACTGTGTCGTTTTTCATGACGACGCCAATAAAAAAAATTATACGAAATTTCCAATCAAAACTATACATTCACTATAGTATATAAGCAACTTTCCGTTTTTTTTTCGATCACTTTATTTAACAAGAAAAAATGTTTTATCAAATATTCAAAAAATTAAATTGAAAATCGTAAAAATATACTTCTTGTCATTTAAGCATTCTTTGTTGTATGTCATGCAACAAAAGATTTTTTTTGAAAGATCTCCCAAAGAATTGTTTTCACACAAGGTCATATGAAAATATCTCATTCATAATTTCAATTGGTTCGGAAATTAAAATTTTGATTTACATGAATTTTTTTTTTGATTTTTATGGGGGTAATTTATTTTCATTGTTTTAAGATATTTTAACAAATAGCTTCCCCTAGTATCGACTTAAGATTAATTTTCATAGTCGAACTTATGTCGAAATGCTGGCAATAGTTCAGTTTATCTGATAACTTATATTTTAAATGTTACTATTCAATACATGCTCACAGCTTTTCAGCTTTAAGTGAATTTTTAATATTTATATTGAATTATAATTATCCCCAATGTGGTATTTTTTGAGCAACTTAGCCAGTACAATATTTTATTTCCATTATTACTGCATGTTGGCAGCGCTAACACGTGTTCAGATGAGAAAAATTTTTATTGTGTGTGAAAATTTAAACTTTTGAGATAAATTAATTTATGGACAAGTCCACTTTCGTGGCAATAAATACTATCCGTGAACATAAGTGATTTTGTGATTAAAAACAACAAAATTTTATGTATTAATGATATAAAACAAATCAAAAGTTGTGCAGTGACATTACAAATTGTTGAGACTTCGCTGGCACTATTTTTGCCATATTATAGTGTGTACACACTTGTTCGTGTGGTGTGCACGCACTTATTATTGTGTAACTTTGCTGTCAAAAAACAGAAAACATGAATGAGGACGACGACGGAGGAATGGAGTGGCAGCAATGCCCTATCAAGCCGCGCGCGTTAAAACGGTCAAATACTTCCTCTCCTAATCTAGCTAAAAAATTTCTGACTCTTGACTCTGAACCTAGTACGTCAAAAAATGCTTTCGCCCTGCTGAGTGATACAATTGATGAAACAGAAGATAAAACTGAAACTGACCTAACAAGCACTAATCTGGTATCACCGGAGACCCCAAAGCCACCACCAATTTTCATATCGGAAGTCAGCGACATCGCGGGTCTGTTGATGTATATTGAATCAAAAATTAATAGCAATACATTTACACATAAAACCCAACGAGACAATCAAGTAAGAATAATGGTAAAGACTGTCGAAAAATACCGAGAACTTATTAAGTGCTTAAATAATGATAAAGCGAAGTACCATACCTACCAGCTGAAACATGAGAGAGCTTTCAGAGTGGTAATCAAAAATATGCATTACTCCACTCCTATTGAAACAATTAAGACAGCTGTTGAATCACGAGGTCACGTAGTTCGTGGTATAAACAACATCAAAAGCCGACTAAATAAACAACCATTGCATATGTTTTTCTTGGACCTAGAACCAGATAGCAAAAACTGTAAGATATACGACGTTAAATATATTAATAATGCTGTAGTGACAATTGAACCACCTAAAAAAGTTAAGGATATTGTTCAGTGCTTCAGATGCCAACAGTTTGGACATACTAAGTCATATTGCAACAAAACGTATAAATGTGTGAAATGTTCATTGAACCACCCAAGTGCTACTTGTCCTAAGGATAAACAGCCTCCCAAATGCGCAAACTGCTTGCAAAATCATACCGCCAATTATAAAGGTTGCAAAATCTACGAACAGCTAACAGCAGGTAGACGGTCATTTGACGACAACGCACATAGGGTTACTCAACATGAGAATAATCAAAATCGTACATTTATTAATACTCAAACACCACCACAACCTACAATCAACAATAACCAGTTTACTTATGCGCAAGCAGTCCGAGGTGAATCAGAAGACAGGGTCATTACGGCATTAGATAGGATTGAGAAGCTTTTTAGACAACAGTATGACCAGACAAGTAATCTCCTCAATATGATTTCTCAACTTGTATCCAAATTATGCAAGTAGATCTACGTATTGCCATATGGAATGCCAATGGGCTTTCGAATCATTGTAATGAAATAAATCTCTTTTTAAAATCGAATGACATTGATATAATGTTAATTTCTGAGACACATTTTACTAAAAAATTTAATTTTAAAATAAACGGATACGAAATTATAAATGCGGACCACCCAGCTGATAGAGCTAGGGGCGGAGCTGCTGTTATAGTTAAAAAATCACTAAAATACTCACAGCAAAGTAGCGTTCAACAAAATAATATTCAGGCTGCCACAATTAAAATAAATTGTCTGCATTTTGAAATTTCCATATCAGCGATATATGTGCCGCCAAGATCAGTTTTAAAAGCAGATGACTTTAAATTGTTCTTTCAAAGTCTCGGAAGCCGATTTTTAGTAGGCGGAGACTTTAACTCTAAACATCAGTGGTGGGGATCCCGGATCGCGAACCCGAAGGGTAGAGAGCTTTACAAATGCATTACAACTAACAAATTCTCAACTCTAAGTACCGGAAAACCCACATATTGGCCATCAGATCCCCGAAAAATACCGGATCTACTCGATTTTGTCGTTTTTAAAGGGGTACCCCAACACCAACTTCACATTGAGGAAAATTTTGAGCTAAGCTCCGACCACTCTCCGTGTATAGTTACCTACGGTGCTATGGTGCAATTAAAAGCTAGGCCATACAGAATTATTACAAGGCAAACAAATATTGAAACTTTTCAAAACAGGTTGGAAAATAAAACACCATTTGACTTATCACTAAAGACTGGAAACGAGATTGATGATGCTATTGAAATACTAACTAACGCAATTCATGAAGCTGGAGCTTACAGCACTCCGGAGACGAGCTTAATAAAACCAAGTAAACCTTACCTGTCCACAGAAGTAAGGCACTTGATTAAAAACAAAAGAAAGCTCCGAAAGAAGTGGCAGGCAAGCCGTAGTCCTATTGATAAACAAATATATAACAAGGCTACCAAAGAACTTAAAGAAAAATTATGGGCTATAAAAAATGCTGCTACATCAGAGTACCTTCAAAATCTAGATCCGTTTACATCTGATCTAAACTACAGTCTTTGGGGGGCAACCAGGTACCTTAAACGGCCAACTAAAAGAAAACCTGCAATTTGTCGACCAAAATGGGAGAATGTGCAAAGGTGATAAAGAAATTGCCGAAACATTTGCAAAGCATCTAAGCTCAGTTTTCCAACCAAACCCGGACTTTGACCAGGAAACTATGACAGAGGTTAACAACTTTCTTAGCTCGCCCTGCCAGATGAGCCTACCCTTACGACCCACATCAGTTTCAGAAGTGCAAGCCGAAATTCAAATGATATCTATAAAGAAATCACCTGGCTATGACAAAATTGACGGCATCACCATCAAAAATCTGCCTACGAAATGCATCAGACTCCTTTCTTACATCTACAATGCAATGCTAAGGTTAGAATATTACCCAAGTCAATGGAAATGTGCTGAAGTAATAATGTTGCTGAAACCGAACAAACCTGAACGGGACGCTTCATCATATCGTCCAATTAGCTTGCTGGTGTCATTCTCTAAGATATTCGAAAGGATTCTATTAAGAAGATTGTCTGTGGATTTGGAAAACCTGAGCATTATACATCAGTTTGGGTTCAGAAGAGGACATAGCACAATAGAACAATGTCATCGCATTGTTAAAAAGATTGTAGATGCATTCGAAAACCAGCAGTATTGCGCTGCTGCATTCCTTGATGTTAAACAAGCATTTGATAGGGTGTGGCACTCAGGCGTCCTATATAAAATCAAGAAATGGCTTCCAGCACCGTACTTCCTGCTTTTTAAGTCCTACCTTTGCAATAGAAAATTTTACGTTCAACATGCTGAGGAATGCTCGGAGCTGTACCCAATAAATGCTGGTGTGCCACAAGGTAGCGTACTTGGGCCGGTGCTATACACAATTTTTACAGCAGACCTGCCGATAACGAACAATGTTGAGGTTGCAACATATGCCGACGATACTGCAATTATTTCAAATAGCGAGAGCTCGGCTGACGCATCCCGGCATTTGCAAAATCAGCTTGGATTACTCGAAGCATGGTTAAAAAAGTGGAGAATTGCAGTAAACAGTCAAAAATCAGTCCAAGTAACTTTTACTTTAAGGCGTGGAAAATGTCCCTCAGTTACCCTTTTTGGTTTGTCGATACCGGAAGAAGAAGAGGTTAAATACCTTGGCGTGTACTTGGATCGAAGGCTCACCTGGAAAAAACACATTAGGTGTAAGCAAACCCAGCTCAAAGCTAAGACTAGGCAAATGTATTGGCTCTTAGGACCTCGGTCCCAACTCAGCTTGGAAAATAAAATCCGTCTTTACAAAGCAATTTTAAAGCCATTATGGACCTATGCCTTGCAACTTTGGGGTACGGCAAGTACATCTAACATCGAGATACTACAAAGATACCAATCAAGCACACTCAGAAATATTGTCGGGGCACCCTGGTATGTTAGTAATTATCAAATACACAAAGACCTCAACATATGTTATGTAAATGAAGAAATTAAGCAACGAACAGAAACCTATATAAACAGACTAAATTTTCATGAAAACTCATTAGCTATAAACTTATTAGATAATAGCGCTGATACTAGACGATTGAAGCGATATCATATCCTAGATCTTCCCCATAGATTCTAAATTAAAACTAAGGCTGCTTAATGTTATATTGGTTTAGCTCATTGGAGTCAAGCCAATCATAGAAATATTTTTTGTAAGATGTAATAAAATTTGTTGAATGTCCTTTGGACAGATTGCAAATAAACAAATATAAAAAAAAAAAAAAAAAAAAAAAAAAAAAAATTATTACTGCATAAGCAGAAATGGTACCTTTATGAAAAGCGTATACGTAACATTTAAGATTATTCCACGAAATGTCAGAAAGAGAAAAGTAAATGAATTGAATTACAGAAAATGTATTTTCATGTGATTAAAGTTTTTTTATTAACAAATTTAGTGTGAGATACACTATTTTTAATTATTAAATTTTGTGCTCTTTACCTATAGCGTATCAGCCCGCATCGTGAATTGCTATCATTATCTAATAATCTTGAATTTTGCTGTCCGATTACGCGTACAGTGGCTTTCAATGGGTTAAAGCTGGAGCCGACATTATTCATTATTCATTACACAATTACAAATATCATAGCGTAGTGCTAGGCGCACCCAAACCTTCGCACACTCACACACGCACACTAACAAGCAGCGCCTACACTGTTACGAATTAGCTGCACTTTATGACTACCATATGCATATGTTGGCATATGTGTGAGAGAGAGTGTTTGAGTGCGTATGTGTGTGTGTGCGTGCAAACGTTTCATAATTATATGTGCACATTACTTATGAGCACATAAGCATGGACAATGCGAAAGACACCGAAATAGATTACACACACAGAGAGAGAGAGAGAGATAGAGTAAAAGTGTGTGAGAGCGGTAGAGAGAGCGGTAGACGTCACGGGACAAAGACAAAACAGTAATCAGGGACCCCCGTTTAGAGTTATGTTTAGTTTCCCATGTATGTAGTTAGTATATGCCTAGGTCAGAGGAAAAGACAAACATTTGCTGTATATTACAGTTAATTTAATTGGCTTTCTCCGGCTGCTTTGTGTCATCATTATATGTAGGCGTGAATACCCCGTACATTGGCCTTATCAAAAGCTACAGTTGGTTCTCGACACACAAACACACATAGACATAAATGTGTATATATATATATTTTATTTAGCTCATATCCGGTCTTATATATAAAGTATGTGTTAGTAGTCATGCTGTGAAATGCCATTGCCATTGCCTTTGATGTGGGGAAAGCAAAATGTTGCCTATGTTATGTAGTGTAAACTACAATGCCTAGACTAGGGGTAGTTTGAACCCCCCAATTTGTTAGGTTTTTGTGAAAATTTTACAGCTCTAAGTTGTTGTTTTACATTGTAATTAACCACAATGGGACAAAGTGTTGCCGCACACAAACATGGCCAAAAGTATTTTTCTAAAGTGTGAGAAAATGAAAAACAAAACTCAATAGCAATAAACGAACAAAAGTTTTGGGGCAGCGACTTTTGCATACCCTTTAAATGCAAAAAAAATATTTCAGAGTTGTAGTTTTTCCCTTGCTTTTGAGATTTATTTAAAAACTATTTTTAAATTACGAAATATTTAAGTTTGGTGAAATGTTTGCATATTTTTCAGAGTTGATGAGGGCAATGGACGAAGCCTCTAATGTATTGGCTATTCATATGGATTTTCTTAAAAATAAAATATTTTTTTTTTATCAAAAGTCAATATTTTTTAAAAGGTTTCATACTCACACTTATTCCAATTTTTCGGAAATCGGACTCTGGGATAGAAGCGATGCAATAAGAAGATTTAAGTGCAATCTTGTCGTAGACTTTATTTATTTAATTTGAATTCCAAGCAATGTCTTTCGTTGATTAAAAATTATAATTACAATACTTAGAGCTGAAATGTCGTGAAAAATTATAATTAATTAATAAATTCTTTCACTCAATTTTAATGAAAATGAAAGGCAGAACTAAATAAATAAATTATTTTAACAATATGTAAACATCTTCATTTTATTATTTATTTAATTTACTTATATATTTTTTATGTTTTATAAACCAAAATTAAGTATAAGCTTAAAATTAATTCCACGAAATTTATGTAATAGTTCGGAACTAGCCTGAACTATTCTAAAAAAAAACATTTTTATATAATATTTATAATAATTATTATAATGTAAGATAATATAGGAGCGTGGGCTTATTTGAAAGTCCTCAAAAACTTCAAGATCTATGATGTAAAGGGTTTTCTTTCTTCTGTATAACATTTAAAGAAAAAATCTAAACCTAATCAATGGAAATAAAAATTGGTTACTCCTTAACATGTCATGAAAGATCGAAAACCAAAGAGCTTAAAGATTAATTTGCTCCAGCCTGCAAAAACATTTTTTTTTTAAATAAAAACCAAATCGCTTAAAAAGAATTTTTTAAAATCATTATTTTTTGTTTATTAAGAAATGCTACCTCATCCAATTTTATATACTAAGCAACTATATTATTTTATTGAGAAAATGAGCCGAATTGTGTTTTCGAAAAAATTTGTTTTTTTTTTATTCAAAAATGGTTTCCTAAATTTATTGCAAGACATAAAATATTAATTATATATTGTTTTTATCTAATCAAATTAATTTTTTAGAAGAATTTTTCTATTTGAAAAGTATACCGCTTACATCAGCCTTTTAAAAAATAAATTCTTATAATATACACATGTCTAGTCATTGAAAAATTCTAAAAAATTTTGCTTAAATTAATAAATAAACTAATTATTTTGTGAAAAAATCTGTCCGTATTAAAAAGGAAACCAAATTTAAAAGCTAAATTGATGTAGCAGAAAAGAATCATGAATTAAGAATTCATTTAATTGTTTTTAATTAAGGCAATTTTTTTTTAGAAAGAATTTTCCTATCACACGCTAATTTAATTTTTTGTGTAGCGAATAATTTTTCATCAATATTGGATTATAACCTAATTTGTATCGGTTGATTGCCAATAAAAAAATAAATATAAAAAAAAAAAGAATTTTTCTAGTTAGAACTTTTTTGTGTCATTAGAAAAAATTCTTCTTTAATGTCATCCAGTTACTAAAAAATCAAATTAATTAAATTAATTTTAAAAATTGCAAAATAGAAAAATTTTACATTATTAATTTTGTGACAATATATAAGCTTTTTAGAAAAGGAACCAAATTAAAAAAGCTATTATAAATTAATAAAACAAGGAACGCAAGTGAGAACGTTTAATTGGTTTAAGCAGATTAAAAATATTGCGCAGCTATATAATAATTGTTTTGCAAATATTATCAAATACATTTTTTTTGGAGTAAGAAAGTTTCTTGCTTTATTGCTTACCACTATTTTAAGATACAAAATTTTAAAAGTCAAGGTAATCCAAGTAAAAGTAACTTTATTAATTTATTTTATTATTTATCCTTAGTACATTGGAGACAACGTATCGCTCCTATTCAGAGTATAGGGCGGAAACTTTATTAATTTAATAAGTCATTATTTATTTTAAATATTAAAAAATTGATTTTCTTAGAAAACTTTTCTTACTAGTTAGAAAGTTTTTTATTTTTATTATTTACCACTATTTTTAGAAAAAATATTGTCTTAGCCAAGACAATCCAAGTAAAAGTAACTTTACTAATTAAACTTTATTTATTTTAAATATTAAAAAATTTATTTTCTTAGAAAACTTTTATTACTAGTTAGAAAGTTTTTTCTTTATTATTCACCACTATTGTAAGAAAAAAGTCATAATTTTTCCGATTCAATTCATTGCAGATTATTAAAAAGTAGCATAATTAATTTTGTGATGAAATCCATTTTTATTAAAAAAGAAACTTATTTAAAAAGCTATTATAAACTTAGCAATCCAGTTTGAATTGAATTATAAATATATTTTTTTTTCTTCATATTTTATTTACAATCTGTCTTCAGATAATAAATAAATTTACTAAATAGTAAATAATAAAATGAAAGTATAATAGCAAGTTTCCACTGCAACCTACTATTGTGCTTAATTGAATTATATTAATTTAATTCTTTCAAATTCCTAAACGAAAATTGGAAGTAAAAAATCTTTTAATAATGGAATTTTTTATATTTTTTTTTACTTTTGCAAATTCTGTTTTTTTATAAAACTTGTTTTTAGTTAGATAGCTTTTCGTACACATATTTTTTTATTAAGCAAAAAATTTGCCTATTTGTGTCACGCCAATTGAAAAGCTCTCAAAACTTTTTGGGGTTGACTTTCAACGTTGGTCTAAAGAAAAAATTAATTAAGTTACTCTACGGAATTCTTTCGTAAACTAAAAATTATTCTTGTTTTTGGAATTTTTTCGTAAACTAAAAAATATTCTTGTTTTTTTTCGAGGGTTTGAAGACAAGAACACGTTTTGTTACAAATCTGTCTAAACTTGACTTTATCTAATTTATATTTGTGGCTTCCCGACATAACCAGTTAAGTTCATTTTTTGTATTTTGCTAATTTTAAAATATGTTTAAAGTTCGACTAATCTTGTTTTATACTGACCTTAACTCATTTTAAGAATCAACAGTTTATGCAGAAAACCCAAGCTAGAAATTTCGCCGAGTTTGGGCTAAAAGCAGCTTGCTTTTATGGTAATGAGATGAAAGACTTTAAAGAACAAGACCTTCAAACATGTTGCCTTGCTCAAAAACTTTATAAACTACATTTACGAAACATTTTTCCGGTCTATACAAATTTTATTAAACCATACAACAAGAGCATAATTCAGCATAAATTAGTTTAAAGTAGATTTTAATCAAGAGAATTGGAAGTTATGAGGAAACGACAAATTAAATTAGCAAACTATTTTCAAATTTAAATGTTGTCTACTCTCTCGCAGCTCGACCATAAATTTTTTGCCACAAATTTTTCGAAATAAATTAAAAATAACTACAAAAAACAAAAAAAAAAAGGCAATGTAAAGCGATTACATAAGTAAAATAAATCTACCATAAATTCACAATAAGCGCCGGAGGGGTCTTTGGGGCACTCAAAAAAGCACCCAGGGCAACAACAACAATAACAACAAAATAAAAATAATAACAACAAGAGCTTAAAGCCAAATAATCAAAGCATGAAAATTATTGCTAACATTATTTTGACACTGGTAGGAGGAATTTTTGAATATATGTATATAAAAGTGTAGTCCTGACGACGATACAAGGCACGAGGCTTAAATAAATAAAATAAATCAAAAATGTAAATCAACACTCAAACACATACACACAGCTACACATAAATACATACACATACGTTTGTGCTGATTGTGGGAGAGCAGAAATGATGTAGACATCGTAATTTTTATACACACTTTATCACACTCACTCATATACAAGCTGTACTCACTCCTTTCTGGTCCGCTCATTAAATTTGTCTCCGTCTCCGTTGTCCGTTTTCAGTTTTCCGTCCTGTGATATTGTTATTCCTTGTGGTTTACTTAGTTATTTGGTATAGTATAAAATCAGGACTTCACATTCATGGCAATATGTCGTATATAGTGAGTGTGTGTGTGTGTGTTTGGGTGTGAGTGTGAGTGTGAGTGTGAGTGTGAGTGTGGATACTGCTAAGTGTAGAGTGTCAAAGAAAATATTAAATTATCTGTGGCATACAAAAGGTTCTAACGAAGCATTTATTTTGGTTTCTTTTTTCTACTTTTACATTTTATGTGGCATTCGAACATATTATTTGGGCTTTGACTTTGCCGTTCTCATTCTCATTCTCTTGGCCTTACTCTTGCCAGTAATAATCGTCAATTTATCAATATGTATTAAATGTGTGCTCTTTGTGCTCTCTCTCGCTCTGCACAAAATATGTAGCATAGCATTGAGCGCAGATACAAAAGCATAACTCGATTTCATGTCGCCTGCTGCGGTTGTCCTTAAAAACAAAGACCTGGAACCATATTGTGGTGAATCGAGCCGGAGAACAATTTAATACAGAGCACGGCGACAATCCGACGACAAAGCCACACACACACACGCACACTCAGACCCATACATAGATTGTATTTATTGGTTTGTATTTGTCTTATTTATGACACATGACATACTTTTGTGTTCGTGTGCATTTCAACGTATCTAGAACATAAAGAACAAAGAAGAGTTTCCTGCAGAATATTTTCTGCGGTCTTCCACGTACTGTACTATGAGTGTACCAAATTGTGAAGTCCAAAATTATACAAAAGTCCATATCACCATCACTTTTATTGGTCTCATGTACAAAATGAATTTTCACATAAAGTCATGCACTTTAAATAATTAAGTTTTAAACGTTTTATCACTAAAAATTGCAAAAATCATGAAAATTGGCAATCACGCAAAGTATTCTATGGTTCATACAATTTGCAATTATTTTTCAAAAGCTTAAAGGTATTCAATTTTTAATGGCTGCTATTGAAATTTAAAGTAAGCTGTTAAATTGAAAGACCCTTCTTCCAATTGCAAAACATTTTAACTCTTTGTTCTTATTTAAACTGATATTAAATATTCTTTAATATGCTTAGATTCTATTTATGCCAATTTCGAGCTAGATATTTATTGATAATTATTTTTTTTCTTTTTCAACTCAAAAAAAAGCATGCACAGCCCAAAACGAATTTTTACGAATTTATCGAAAATATATCGACAAAAAAAATTTTACCCGGAGCACGCAAAAACGAATCCGAATAAAATTGTGCGGTTTGGTCATATGCGCCCATTGACACACATGGTTCATGTCATAAAAAATATTCATAGCGTGTATAAATGGTTCATGTCTTGAATAAAAAAAATTTCCATTTTAATAAAAATTGCTAAATAGTTATATTAATATAATATTCACCCAATTCGATATTTAGTTAGTGAATTCTCCTTGTTAATTTTTTTGAAAATACTATGAATAGTTGCCTAAGGATTTACATAATGTCTTTTTTTAAACGGGTTTTACTGGAACGTATCTACCATGAAAAAGCAGAATTAGGTGTATTATAATAATATTAAGCTATATATTATTGTATAAACTTATTATTTTAAAGACAGAATAGTAATGTACTAGCAATACATATTTCAATCTAACGAAAATGTATACGATTTGAAGTAATCGAAAGGTTCAGAGCTGTGCTAACAAAGAGTAAAGGAAATATGAGAAGATATCGAAACAAAAAATGTAAAATTGGAAGCATGCAAAAACGAAAAAAATTTTTCGTTTTCGTTTTTCGGAGCACGACAAAATAATTATAATAATTATGTTGGGCGTAATTTAACAATTTGGGAAGGTTTAGTTGGGTTATGATCGCCAAATGAGGAAACTACGAGCGTCACAACCATACTGGTTATTGTATTGGAAGAAATCGTTTTCAATGAAGCAAAACCTACAGTTGTTAGAATACATAATGACAAACTTACTCAGGGGTGGTCAGAGCCTGCAAGGTCCTGTAAGTAACCCAGTCAGTATTATAAGAGTATTTACCTCATTTGGGTGAAGAAGTCATTAAACTAAATCACATTTAATTCATTTCTTTTTTCTGGTATCCTTCATCTGGGACATATTATTCGATGGAAAAGTATTTGAGTATGTTTCACATGCATCCCCAGTTTTAAAACATATTTAAATTTAATTTTTATTTTCAATTTTTAAAATACAAATATCGAAAAAAATTTGAATTTCAATTTATCAAAAAAATTGAGCAATAATTTATTTCTTAATTTTTTCTAATAAAAAAAAAACTTTTTTTCCCATCATAATTAAGGTTTTTTTGGTTTCTCGCCATTGTTTTCCTTAGAGCTAAATATTCGAGTCAAACTCCTTTAAATTTATAAATTTATTCTCTTCATTTCTCAGTTGTAAAGATATAATATCTAAACTCTGTTTCAATATGTTAACATAGCTTTAAGCAATAATTTTATATTATTTCCTCAAAGCATTTTGTAAATTAAATTAAATAATAAAAATAAAATGAGAAATATTTATTTTTAATTTACAACAAAATATCAAGTTTTTAAATTTATATGAGTTATTTCGCAGACTTTTAAATTTAAATCTAAATTTTATGTCAAAAAATTACATTAAAATTTGAAAGTAAATAAAATGGATACATGCGCAATGTTAAAAGGGTAAAAGTAAAAAGTTAAGCATAGAGCGCATATGTAAAGCTAAACAATGAATAATTTATGTATAAAATACATGGAATACCAGTCAACTGGGACAAATGGTCCCATGTGCAACCAATGGCCGGCAACTTGGCATATTTATGCATATAAATATGGCTCTACCTTATGCAGATTTGTTTTATTTCAAAGGAGTAGCAAATTTTTAAGCAATAGCTCCGTATCTGCTTCTTTGGCTGCTAAAAATCCACTAAACCGTAAACAAATGACGAAAAAGTTGCGCAGTTTACTAAACGGGGACAACGTAGCGTATGAGCAATGCAATATGTGTCAGTAGTTCGAAAGTTTTGTTTTACGGCGCAGTTGTGCCAAGTTGCACAGCACAGACGAAACTGATCCGCAGCGCAAGCTTTTCAAAGCAGCAAAGCGCCAGCCAAAGCGAAAGGTGAAGATAAAGGCACAAAGTTGCTTGCCGAAGCACATAAGAGAGAGAGTGTGCGGCGAGCACTCTCAATAATTTTTATGAATCAACGTCAGAGCTGGGCAAAAAGAGAAGGGCTGAAAAATTAGACTGTGTTAGTGAGCTGTACACTGCGCAAATGAATTGTGTTACAAAATGTTGTTGCATTTCTTATTCATATTCATCGTTATTATTATTTGCATCTTATTATTGTTATTAGTCTCAGTTTTTTAATTGGGTTAATATTGTAGACTGTCAATATAATTGAATTATTTTTTATGTATTATTAAAAATGTTGATTCATACATATACGTCTGTTTTTTTTTTTTTTTTTTTTGTTAAAAAATTTGTTTATTTTATTAAACAATAATATAAAATTTGTGTACTACTACCTAAAAAAGACAGCTTAAACAAATTATAAGTTATATAAAAAACAAAGATATTTAATGACTAAAAAGAAACATTAATATATACACAACAAAACTTAACATTACAATATTCTTTAATTACTAAAGATTAAACATTATTATTATTGAAGATTTTATATAAATTTACTATAGGATTCTCCTTGGGAGATCCTGTGGGTGGCACCGTTTTAATCTTCTCATTCGTGCTCTGGAAGACGGTCTTTCTGAATTTAGCAGTCGTGCTAGTAAATTTGGATGTGATCCAAGACGCTCTAAATTCTTTTTGGCCTGCAATTGGATAACGTCCCCAATTTTAGGCACCCTCAAATCTTTTTCTATATCCCTAGTACGCATGTACCAGGGAGCGCCGCACAAATTTCTTAATATTTTGCTCTGGTCAACTCTGATTTTATTTAAGTTCGACATATACGTTTGAAGTGCAGAACATTGAATGAAATTGTTGGTCATTGTTTATATTATATATAATTCGTGTTGTAATTAATAAAATGCGTTGATTGCCAATGTTTAAATACATATTATTTTGGCAACTGGTCGACGCACTTAATCATTTATTTCTCTCAGTGCACACAACGTACATAGTTGAACTGAGTAATAATTTTTCTCTCTGCTGTGCTCCAATTGACGACTTCGGCTTGCTTCGGCCTGGTGTCTGTGTAAATGCACGAAAAAAACGTGCTCGTTTGGGCTAAGTGCTGCCCAGCTGTGATGAACGTTGATAAATTTATTTTACGTATTATTATTATCAAAGTCTGGCACGTTCCCAACATGACCTTGAACTACTCAGATAGCTGGAAATAAAGTAAACTTATAATTGATACTCGAATGTATAAAAAGATTACGTATGCTGATAGTGGAACAGAACAAAGTAAATAATATACGAGTACATTTATGAATGAGTTTTTACGAGCATATACAAATATGTTTTTTTATTTGTTTATTAAATAAGATTGTGTGAATTAAGTGTGTTGCGATAGGTTGGGATGGCTAACTGACTATTGAGCTGATATATATAGGTCTTGTTTGAAGACCAGATCGACGACCTTTACAGTGGGGTAGGCGCGGATCTAGGATCTGGTCAAAGGGAGGGTTTTTCACCTCGAAGTGTTTATATATCAGAGCTCGGCAAAAATTCTCAACCCATTTTTCCAACTTTTGGGGGGTCCGGACCCAAAAACCCCCCTCCGTGGAACCGCTACTGCTGTAGGGAGATTCTTGTGAGACTCCTGATATGATTTGTAGCTCAAACCTACTTCGACAAAGAAGGTAGTTGCGAAAGCTATCTAGCTTGAAACAATGATACATCATATCAAGGTTCAAGCTTCTTATGAATTGTTTTCTAGCAGCTTTGAAGAAAATGACTCCTGGCTTGATTTGTAGCTCAAACCTACTTCTTTTAAATAAAGCTAGCTAGAATTAACGATATATCATATCAAGGTGCAAGCTTCTTAAGAGTTGTTTTCTAGCAGCTTTGAAAAGCCGCAAAAAATTCTTTTATAGTTGTTGAATAGTCGAACTCAAACCACATCAAAAATTCGTTTTGTTAAAATTGGGAGCACCAAATATGTGCTTTCAAAACGAATCCGAATAAAAACTCTTTGAAATAAAAACTATATTTTAGTCTTATTGAAAGACTGCGCTGCGTATGCAACCCACTCTGATTGCTTTTAGTAGAACTTTTATTTTATTAAGTCCTGAAGTTGGATAGTTGGTTGAAAGTTAATTTATACTGCATTTAAAACATACTCGAGAGGCATACATATGAAAAAAAGTATGTTTGTTTATATATATTTTAAGCATATTGGCCACTCAATCAATGTTCTTAATCCGATTAGGCCATTTCCCAGCGCGTACAGATGTAATACTTAACACATTCATTATAATAAATTGGTTTACTTAAGTTCAATTCCTCTGACATTCTGCACATTGAAAGTTAAAAAAAAAATTTCCGCACCTGATGATTCGTTTGCGACTGATTTTGTGTTGTGACTACAGTTTTTCGTGGAAACTTCACCGGATTTATGCTTTTTTTTATTATGCATTAATATTTGCTTATTTTTTGTTTAATTTATCTTTTTTATATTAAGGACCTGTGAAAATATTCGGCACACTCTCGGTGTAAGCTAAAAAGCTTGTTTGAACAGATTCTGGCCGTAGTGATTTTTTAGCTGGAGCTAAAAATCCTTTTTAAAGGATTTAAGACTAAAAATGCGCAGCAAGGAAAATGCACAACATTTTATAAACATGAAACAAATACAAAATTTTACTCGCTTATAAACAGCATATCTAAAAATAAAAATATTTACACTTTTTCTACAAATTCTCTTTAGTATTAACTACTATTTTTCTGTTATTTATTGCTGAACAAAGTTCTTGCGGAAAAAGTTTCGAAGTTCACCAAACTCCTACTCTAGAATATAACTTTATTATCGTAGAATTATTTTTTTATTAGAGAAGTTCCTTTCTAAAATTGAATAAAAAATATATTATTTTTAGTTAAAATTTAACAGCTTTAAATTAAAAAAAGAATATATATTTTGACTTAAAAATGTAAATTATGTACAAAAATGCTTAAGATATAAGTTTCTAATTTTTATATTATTGCCCAAGATATGTGCTCCCTGCTTTCGCCAAAGGAGTGTAGTTCGGGCACAATAGATTGGTTTTTTCCAATTAATTACAATTTTTGCATTAGGTTTTATACAAGGTGGCGCAAAAGAAATCACCCTATTGGAAGATGCTCTCATTTTTGTAAATGGCCGCCAATATCAAATCTGTTTTGACATTTGTGGACTAGACAGATACAGAATACAAGTGAATAAGCCATGGAGCGATACACTCCCCAAGAACGCGGAATAATTGTGCTGTAGCCGAGGACGTCGAAGTGAGCTCCGAAACATCGACCAGACGACGTGCCACGCAATTGGGCCTCAGCCAGCGGTCCCTCCAACGAATTTTGGTGAAAGATTTGAACATGTTCCCCTACAAAGTTCAGTCCGTGCATCAGTTGCTGCCTGCCGACCGCCAAACGCGCGTAACTTATGCCCAAGCTATCCTCAATCTCGATACCGAAGTGGACGATTTTTCGACCAAAATCATAATGAGCGCTGAGGCTCATTTTCACCTCAGCGGGTACGTGAACAAGCAAGATTATCGCTTCTGGGGAACCGAAAATCCGCGAGTGATGCACGAGGAGCCATTACACCCGCTCAAAGTGACTGCGTGGTGCGCTGTTCACGCTGGAGGAGTCATCGGGCCATTTTTTTTCGAGAACGCCGCGGGTCAAACGACAACAGTGGACGGTACGCGCTATAGGGCAATGTTGACCGAGTTTTTTCTGCCCGAACTGGACGAATTAGGACTGGTGGACATGTGGTTCCAACAGGACGGAGCAACAGCACACACTGCACGAGCCACAACCGACATTCTGAAGGCCGCGTTTCCGGGTCGCTTAATTTCGCGTTTTGGCGATTTGCACTGGCCCGCCAGATCGCCCGATTTAACGGTCCCGGACTTCTTTTTATGGGGTTTTTTGAAGTCCCGTGTTTACATCAACAAGCCTGAGACCTTGGAAGCCCTCAAGGAAAATATCCGACACGAATGCGAGAATTTATCGCCCGAAACTCTCGCCGAAGTGATGGAAAATGCCATAAAACGACCCCTTATGGCAATCAATTGTGACGGCGCCCATTTGTCCGATATCATCTTCTCAACTTAACACAATTAATTCTAAAGGTCTAAATAAACATAATCAAAAAACAGAATCGAAGTTTTTCATTTAGAAAAAAAATAAGAGCCAAACAACATCGGATGACTTCTTTTGCGCCACCTTGTATATGTGTTTTCAATGTATTTGATGCTTGCAGTGGCCGTATGTTTTTACAAGTGCAAGAAAAAGAGAGCTTAATGCCGGCTTGCATTGAACTTTTATAAGCTTATGTTGCTAACATTTTGTGTACTGTATGTTAACGTTATGTTGTGATTGCTTAAGACAATATTCTATGTTAATTTACATGTGCATGATTCAGTATTTATGTTTAGCTTAGTATAAATGTTTAACAGATTTAGACTTATATGCTATGTTTACATTGTTTTATGTACATTATAGTATAATGAGTTGTTGGGCTCCAACAATATGCATTGAATATAAATCGTAACTGTGTAGCTGGAAATGATTTTTTTTATAAGCCACATTAAAAAAGTTTACAAATTTTTAGCCCAGTGTCTTTAGAAAAGATCAAGATCAAATCCAATTTAAAATAACTAAATTTTAAAGTATTAAAATATGGGCTTTTACATTTTGGCGTGACGTTACACAAAAAGGAAAATTCGTAAAAGAATTCCAATTATATGTTATATATAAAGTACTTGAGCGATTATTTAGGGTCGATTAGTACAAATTAAATTAAAATTCTTTAGCTAGTGTTTATTAAAGTTTATAATTTATAAGTAATAAAATTAAATAAACATAAAAAAAGACAAAAAGAAAAAGTATATATAGGTATATTCGGAAAAAGTAATTAGCACTATCTCTAGTAAATATATGATCAAAAGATAAATGCCAATGCATGGCGTTACGTTACAAAAAAAAAAAAAAATTTGCATATAGCAAAATTAAGTAGCACTATATTTAGTAAATAAATGATAACGATCGTTCTTATTGATTAAAAGATACACGCAAATGTATCCATGGCGTTACGTTACGAAAAATAAATGTAGCTTTGGAATCGGTTTACAAAAGTGCATGATTCTACGTATTGGGTCTTTTGCTATAAAACTTTTGTTTAAGTATGATTGAAAATAACATTAGTTAATTTTGCAAGTAAATAAATAAAAAAAACCTCGTCGTTTTCTCATGGTATCTGGCGTGATGTTACCCAAATTTCCATAATAAATTTCTTTAATTTTCTTTTTAAACTAACTCAAAAAAAACGTTGGCTGCAATATAAAAAAACTTTATTGAACATATTTTTAATATGAAAAAAATACTAATAGAATGATGAATGATCTTCACAATAAGCTTCGGCTAAAATACTTTTAACAATTGTTGTGAGGAAATCTAACTTTAACTTAATGACTCTTAATTATTTTTCTTTAATAATACAATATATATTTTTTTTTTCCGTCATGGTGGAACTTTCTGTGATAGTGCCCATATGCTTGAACTTTTTACGCCCCTTCTTCGAATAGCAATAACTTTGCAATAGATAGACCACAAAAATTGTTTGCACCCTGCACATAAGTACCTCAAAAGTACGAAAAAACTAAGTTTTTCGGGTACATAACCTCAAATATCTCAAAATCCTGACATGATGGGCCAATTGTGACCCCGGATTCGGATTCTACGCAGCAATTACTTCGGAAATGACCCTTAGCTTTTCAACAACTAAACCATGTTGACCTGTGTTATTGTGCTAATTGATCATTATTTTAACTTTTTTGATTGAAAAATTGATAGAAAGCGTGAAAGTTGTTTTTATTTGTTATTGACATGACACACTCTTTAATAAGAGCCAAGGGGTCGCCTGGGTGACATATTTTTGACCATTACTAAATATAAAACATAATATTTGCTTTGGTACTTTTTCAATATTAAAAATGTTTTTATGCTGTTTTTTAAAAATATTTTTTGTTTGTATACTGGCAGCGTCTGAGATAAATAAATCATTTCCGCTTGCGCTAATTAAATCCCATATTTTCAATCAAAGTCTCTGACATGTAAAATTGGCTAAATTGGCCGCAGGCAACAATGCTGGATGGGCTCTGGCTAATATATACATAGTAGGTATATGGAAAAGATGAGCAAATATTTGCGCATGTTATGCACAAGGCGCAATGAAACCGCCAATCCATAAACTAAAAGCAAACAAAACAAGGGTTCGTCCATATATAAAATACAAAATTGAAGCCACATTAAAGTGACTTTAAAAAGCAAATAGACCAAATTTCCCAGTGCTACAAATTTAATTCACTTTTGCCGAGCACTACAAACATTTTGCCTTTCCCAGAAGCACAGAGCACACAGTAAATCCATTTCCCCTACAATACTCGTGGGAATTGGCAACTAAGGCGACTTATGCGTAGAGCATTCAGACAGCGAGAGCCAGAGAGTAAATAAGTCGGATTCGGATTGTCGAAAACAGAAAAAATAACTTGAAACTGTTTTTGCATAAAGAAGGATGCGAAGCTGGTGCTGGTACAGTAGCCGGATACGTATACGGTAAGCGCAACATGCTGCACGCAATTATGATAAGCACTTAGACATAATAGGCCTTGTTACAATCAATGCTCAGCTCCGGACAAGTCCCAGCTGAGACAAAATGTCTGCCAGCAAAGCCCCAAACAAACAAGCTGAGAGGTCAACGCGTCATCTAAGCGGCTCCTGCTGCTGCCAAGTGCATGGCCAGAGCTTTTCTTTTTGGCAGCAAAAAGTATCTTTGACATCTACACAAGAAAATCACTTAGACGCTTTTGGCGGATTTGCTTTGCCAAGTTTTTTGTTGTCCAGTTACTATGGCTATATAGTGTCATGGAGATTGGCTTTCAATGGAAAAAAAAAATGAAAAAGAAAGAGGCTGACAAATAATGTCTAGAACGTGCCAAATAGTTATGTTCTCATATGTATATAGTAGTATGTTCATATTTGTGTGTATGCGTTGGAGTGAGAGGTCAACACTTTTGTATGCAAATGGCGGCATTGTTTGTGTGACAAAGCCAGCATGTCATTAGTGTTCAATGCTGTAGGGGAGTTACTAGGAATCTGAAACCGCCAAAGTAATATCTAAGTTTCTTATAAATTTCAAAAATGTTCAACATGTTGAGGCACACAGAGAGAATGAAATTTGGAACACCCCTGCTGTGTAATTTTCTTGATCCACTATCAAAGTCCTAGCTTGCAAAGAGTCCTTTGTAATGTGGCAGTCAGCTGGGTCAATGTTCTTTGTGAAAAATTGGGTAGCAGGAGGATTAAGACCAAGCACATATATTAATAAGCTATAAAAATAGTTTTTTTACAGCTGCTACAAAAAGTCAGTTAACAAGTCAATATTTATTTCAAAGATTATGTCGGTCTATTCCTAAAGCAGGACTATTATTATATCTATCAAAATAATATCAAGTCAGTTAACAGGTCAACATTTGCTTGAAAGATTATGTCAAACTAACCCTAATCCCTCAAAGCAGTGTTTTTTTTTTTTGGTATTTCTTGTTGATTGAAAATAAGTGTGACCATAAATTTAAATTATTTTTTGCAATAATGTCTGTTTGCTTAGTATTCTAAAAATTCATATTTTTAAAGTTTTTTTCTTGAATTCGCACATTTCTTTTAAATCGGGATTCTTAGAATTGGGAAACAGCTCGAAAGTGCGTTGGATTTTTTTAATCATCTAATCAACTAACATCGAATACGAGATTTTGTGAATCTGTGCATAGCTAGTGTCAGGTCCAAGGAACCATTTTTTGGTAAAAAGATTTAAAGATCTATTGAAGCTTCAAAAATGGACAACGAATCCGGAATCAATGCAAGAAAACCCGCAACGTTCGAAGCTTCATGTAAACGCAATTATTTGTTTAAATAAGTAAGACATGCTTAAACCGCCATCTTGAATTTCTGATATATTAGGGCTCTGAAAAAGCAACAAGCTGGTGCGGATCCAGTATCTAGTCTTTTCACTTCGAAGTGTGCATGTATATATCCAAGCTCGGAAAAAACTGTCAACCTATTTTTCCATCTTTCCAACATTGGCAACAAGACATGGCTTTATGTTAACACCAGCACTTCATTTTCGAACCGAGTCCGCACTATAAAAAGGTGAGCCCGTCATGTTGGATCCGACGTATTGTTTCCCTCCATATTGTGCCCGCCATTTTGTTTGCGTCATATTGTATCCGCCATACTGAGTGAGCCATATGGAGTTCGTCATGTTAGTTCCGCCTTAATTAAATCTCTGATAAAAAAAAACTCGTTCGGAATCAGTTACTTGGTTACCCAGCTTTGTTCAAAGCTTCAAGTGATGAGTATGAAAATTATTTACTTTGTAGGCGCAAGCCGTTAAAGGCTATGTCATTACCGCTTCTAATTTCAGTTTTGATGCTATTTTTCAAAATCCATTCAAATACGAGTTCCGTATCCCAAACCAACCAAGCATGTTTGATTTCATTCTATATTATCATGTTGTATTCAATGCATCCATCTATACAAATAGTGTGCAGTGGTTTAACTTTCGCGTAGTGCCTGCAGTTTAGATGCAGCCGAGTAAATTTAGATTCAATTTTAATCTATGCCAAGTTCTGACAGTTCCAACAGCTCCACAACGTTGCTCTTATATGAACAACTGTTGGCCGGAGTTGAGTTCCATGTTTATTGGACAAACAGGCAAACGCGAAGAGTTATTCAAAAGTGCGGTCGTCTGCCGCTTCGCTGCATATTTATGTGAAGCCGAAAACGGATGAATGCTTGGCCGAATCAACACATGTCCGTCAGCCAAGTCAGACTGTAAGTGCAGAGCCAACGCTTGGGCTGTAAAACACAAATACCAAAAATTGCAACTTTAATAGCCACCAATAGACAAGTTGGAGCAGCAGAGCAAGCATCAAATCTCAAATAAGCGAAAAACCCGCACAAGCCAAAATCGGAGTCAGAGTCAGGTCCCCTGCGTGCACTTAAACATTTGTCTGGCCAATTTAACTAGCGCGCAAGTCAAACAAATAGCCACGGAGTGGAGCACGCCGTTGGTCGCATTGCGGAGACCCAGCTGTCCGGTATAATGGAGCACTAAATCTATATGCTGACACAGATCCAGATATATGTAAGCACAAATGGTACAACAAGAGCGCAAACAAACAGAAAATGCAGCCAGTGCTTATTATTGTTTGCCAGTGAAGCGTTACTTGCCACCGGACGGAGGGAGCAGCGGACGGACGTAGTGCAGGCCAACACTAACATCAACGTCAGCGGCGTCATCACATTAACATGAGCCGCGTCCGCGTTTGGTTCGCCTACAGTTAACCGAACCATGGAACCAATGAGCCAACGAACCACCGAACCGCCCAGCGGAAATCAAAACAATGAACCTCCTCCCCAAAGGCGGAAGCGGCAAAAACTACACACAAAAAAGCATAAAAAGTCAACAAAAGGCGGGAAGTGTGATAGAATACGTTACGCTTGTTGGCCATGTAAGATACGCAATGACGGAATGACGTAATGCCGGATTGAATGATGTATGTCTGCATGCGCGAGGGTTGCTTTGAATATTTCCGGCAAAACCAATATTTTTCAACGGAAACTGGTTTATTGTTTGTCAACATATTCGCCTTGACGTTGATTCCCAATTTAATTTTTGTTTTGTGCGGGATCAAAAAGATATCAGATGCAGATGCAGCGGATGTCCTGCCATCAAATCGAAATTTTTTAATTAGCGTTACGTTCTCGTTAGCTCTTGTGTCCTGTTGAAGAAAGATATGTCTATGTTGGTTCATTTTTGTCAATCTGGCAACTCTGCTGAGAAACAAATGATTGTGTACGGTTTATAGGAAGAATTAGTCGATTATTTCTTTCGTCCGCCCAACTCTGGAATACTGTTCCTGCATTTGTAGCCATCAGTACCGTCTTTATCAGTTCAAGATTGAGTCGATGCAAAGGACAAAAATTAAGTGCTAGATGATACATGTTTCTACCTCATCCTTGCAGCAACGACAGAAATGTTTGGTCATCCTGCCAGTAACAAGGCCTATGGTGTAGGGAATCTTTTGGATTCGCATCTATGCCCGAACAATGAAAAGGAAAACAGTTATTAAAATTAAGAAGATTCTCTCAAAAATAGCCACATCTGACCAAAATATGAACTTTTTTGGTTCATCGCCAGATTTCTCATCATCTTCCAAACTTGGTTGTGAGGAAAACTTTAAGTTCTTTAAGTAAACACCTTTTGAATATTTTTCTGTAATAATACAATTTAATTTTTTTTGGATCAAAACCCAATCTTACCCGTAATTTTTCTCTCATAGAAAATCATCTCAACCACGCGTCAGTCAAACGTTCGTCAATAGTCTCTAAATTTTTTCATTCATATACTTAGTCCAAAACAATCGAAGAAAAATTAAAATAACGGCTAGTCTAATCTACACTTATGCTATGCGCAGGAATATCGTTATCGATGATAAATACTTTTTCAAGTGGTTGCAGATATCGCTCTATGTTAAAAAGTTATATGTTTTTTAGCACTAAAATGCGTTATTCTTCACGATGAATTACCAGATCTAATTTGGTAAGATTGACAGATTGATCTCGCTTTATAGATAGATAGCGACCCTCGTCTTTACGTATATGTGTATACACTTGTATAATTGTACCACGCCCGGGGACTTTCATTTAGCAAATTTTAAGTGCGTCCGAAATAGTTTGAATGTTCCAGTGAAACGAAATGGATTTGCTATGCTTACACAAAGACAAGCAAACACAGATACACTCACACACACATACTCCCTCATATGCAATTGTATCTACAGTTGTGTGGTTTTCTCCATGGCATATGGCTGAGTATAACGACATTGGGGAATTCTGTTTGTTATTGCTGTGACTTGAGTCGGTCTTTTATTTTTTATTTTTGTTGTTGTCAGTCCGTCAATAGATATGGATGGAAGCTTTGGAGCTGGCTGGCACTTGAAACGGTCATTTATGCTGAGCAAGTATTAATTGCCCCAGAGATATGAGCTTATATGGCCACTGGACAAAAGTTTAGTTTTTATGACACGTTAAGTAAGATTCTTTCCACAAAGAATGGACAACTTTTATACAATAAATAATGGCTGAGCTCTTAAATAAACAGATGTAGTTGGATTTTGGTTATCCTTTGACGTATTTAAATAACTTGCCCTTTATATTTTTAAAGGTCAAGTTCTTTAATAGAAAGAAGCAGGTATGAATCTCTACTAGTGAAAAAAGAATCAATCTCTTTTTTTTTTACGTTTATTTACGTATTTTATGCATTTAGTAAAGGATAAGGTCGTCAGTAGAAAGACGAAGGTATCATTCGCTTAACTTTGACGCATTTGAGATTTCTGCTCTTAAAGAACAAAATTGATCTCACTCCTATGGTTTTAACAGATTTTTTTTTTTTTTTCATTTAATATTCCTTAATGCATTTGAATTCTCTTCTCTTAATGGAGATATCCTATATTTTGATCGTTCTTGGTAAATTTTTTATAAACATATAAAACGGGTTTTTCGGGTTTTTTTTTATCCTTAAAAACAGAATAGATAAACATATTTTAATTTGTAGAATTTCAAATAAACTACAACATAAAAGCTTTTCATCAACGGCGCTAATATCTTTAAGAGCATTCTTGACATGAAATGAAAGTTTTGCGCTACTTTTAAGTAATTGAAAATATAAATAAATTAATTAATTTCAAGTTTCCTTGCTCTGCTCTTATAAATACAAGATGTTATTTAAAAGTTTTGCCAAGCCGCATGTACGGAAAGTATAATAAATAGTGTACTCAGAGATCGTATGTAAAAAGATTTAACTTAATCAAAGTGAATGCAAAAAAAAAAAAGGTCAGTTAAGAGCAGCTCAAAGCCGAGAACTCTTCTCAGGCATCAAAGGAACAACTGTGGCAAGGGCAAAAATATGAATAAATGTGGCGTCAAATTGAATGACAAGAGGCGGGCAACTGCTATGTCTGCTCTCCCTCCACACTTTTGGCCTTTAGCTGCCATGGCTACCTGAGCATAAAAAACAGGCCAACAAACAGTAAGATGATGGAGTGAACAGTTGTTGGTACGAAAAACTGTGAAAGATGTGAAAATGAAATGAAATTAAAGATAAAAAATGCATTTCAAAAATGCAAGATGCCGTGAAGATGCTGATAAAATGAAGTAGATTTCTCAGAATTATAAACAGATAGAAGGCAGCACGAAAATGCCAACGTAGACAAGTGCAAATGCGAAAATGGACAAGACAAGGGACAGAATGGCAGTCCGTCTGTCTGTCTGTCAAGCAGCAAGCGGAAGGAAGCCCATTTCAGTCAGTCTAACAAGTTTAAGGTGTTCGCCTATAGCCTGATGCCGGGTGTGGGCGGGGTATATCATCTAGAAAAGGGACCAAACGCCAGACGAAAGTAACAAAGTGCCAAGTTTTGTTCCTTAATAAAGGCAGCGTCAACTTTTTGAGTGGGGCAGTGCAGGCATAAGGGCAAACGGAAGGGATTTCAATGGCATCAGCAAAGATAATAAAGTTTCTGGGGTTATGATAACCTTTAACATTGCGTCCCTTAATAAATAGCGTTTTCGTTTGTGCTTACTATAATTCGAGAAACATTCGTTAGCTCTTTTTGTATACCCGCCTTAATTACCTACCGCTGCTCTACAATCGTCAATACAATAATGCCAAGAGTATATGATAGCATATGCTCTAATGCGCACTGCCACTGCTGCACTACACTTCAACAGTCATTCGTCAGTCTATTTGAAGCGATAGTTGCACGCTGGCGAAGATACCGATGCTGAGAGAGAAAATATGAGCACAATCGTCAATATGCTATCATCGATGCATGCTCACGTCACTTGGCGTCGCATTGCATTCTGGACGCTCTCTCTCCGACAAACCCTGCTGTATACTCACTAAGTAAAAGAAGAGAAGAAATGGAGTTGTTGATTTTGTGCTTTAGTGCTCGTGATTTTAATCACGACGAGGTGCGTTTTAAAGCTTTGGATCATTTATTAAGTATCGCGAATAATGTTTTAAATAGTATTAAATATAAATTTTCAGTACTGAAAACAATGTCGTGTGAGTGGTTTGCAATTGCATAACTTGAGAACAGAGTTCGATTTACTTGGCTTTTTTTTTGTTGTCCCAAGAAAAAAATTCAGGCGAAGAAAGACTTTTATTTTAAAAAAATTCGCCCTAGAGCTAACTAAAGTAACGCTTGATAAAATGAATTTTGAAGGCGCCGCAAAGAAGTGCGCCAGTTTGGCTGCGCAGAAAAGTGGTTCAAATTTTGTATGGTAGCTATATGAAATAGGGGACCAATTTTGATCAAAGTTCGCACAAATGTTAAGTATAAACAAAAAAAAAAAACAATATAAATTTGATTGCGATTTTTAAAAATAAACAAAATTATGTAGTAAGTGTTTTTATGTGTTTGATCAAAATTAAAAAAAAAGGTATCCTTAAAATTTAGAAAATTCTTAAACTACGATTTTAGTTCTTAAAATAACACCAACAATTCTTCCGACAAAAATAAAATTTTTAGAAGAATTTATTTGCGACAAGTTAGGTTCAGTTTTCTTCAATTTGATTTAAAAAGAACTCGATACATATTTTAAGTATCCTTATCGATTCTTGCCCTATGCTCAAGTGGAAGAAATAGGAAATGATGATGGTAATATCGTCGTTTCAATTAAAACTTTACTATTATTTTAGAACTGTGAACATTTTTCCGAATTCATAATTTCTTTATTCGTAGGTGTTCCCTTTTGAAGTATCACAAAGTGAATGATTTTGGGACATTTTTTGAAGTAGCCCACATCTCATGCGTATTGAAGAGACGGCTAAGAGCTTCTTTGTCAAATACTACAAAGTAAATGAAATTCTAAGTATTTAGTATTTTTAGTATTCACCCGAAAAACTCAAGGAATTCCTGGAAAAAATGTTATTTTTTGGAGTTGCCTCTACCTGATAAAAATGTGTTGCCCATATCAAGCACTTAATTAATAAAGCTTCAAGCCAAAGCAAAACCGTAATTTCTCTAGAAATTTAAAATTAAGTTTATGTCATATTCGACATATTTAAAAAATTTTTATATTTTAGACTTGCACCACAGAAATGCTTTATGCCAAGTAAATAATCGATGAGCCTTTTTGTGACATTGCTTTTTTTGAAATGTAGTTTTCGTTTTACTCTAGTCGATATACATATATACTGTATTTTTTTTTGGCAAAAGACCAAATCCTGTGCGTTACGCAGACATAAACAACTACATATAACTTTGTATAAATATGCAATGTGGAAATCATAATGGCGCCAATTTCACCAGGCCATAAGAATAACAGCATGCTCAGTGTGTGTGTGGGGGGGGGGGGGGAGAAATGGGGAAAACTCTGTACTGGCATGATAAACAAAAATTCGTTTTATTTTCTGAAAAATATCTGTACATCTGTGTACTATTTATTTTTTGCTTGCTTTTGGCATTACTTGCTTACATTTTCAGTTTTGTTGTATTCAAAGTTTATTAAATTGCCATCAGCCAATAGATTAAGGTGCATTGACCTCCTGCCAAACTCGTCGTTGTTGTTGCTCTTAACTTTGCTTAAAGAGAGCGAAGAAAAAAACCACAACGTCATGTCTGGTCAGTTGACCGAGAATAAAGAGCGAAAAATTAAATAAAAATCAAATAAAAATCCTTTTACGGTTGCAAACAACCCCGGCTACTAACTACATTGGACTTTTGTAGATGCAGCTTCTGAGAACAAAAAGAAAAAGCCGTAAAATTGCTCAAGATTTTCCACGCCACGCATTTCGGCTACAGTTTTTGTTTTTTTTTTTTACTCTCTTTCACTTAGGAAGGATTTTTTATATTCTATGTTTATTTTTTCTTGGAGCTGCGTAACTTTTGTATACGATATTATCGTGTGCAGCCTTCATGCTTACTCAACTGCTTAAATGGGATTATATTTAAAGCATTTTTATTCGATTTTTTAGTCGAGTTTGTTCTTGTTGTTGTAACTTTAAAAACCAAACATGAAGTACTTTAGTGTTTGAGATGTATAGATAGATAAAATGGGATTATATTTTTGTTTAGATTTCTTGTGAGTGCCACTGCATGTCTTTGCTTTTATATTCATTCATATAAAAAGGAATTCTACAGCTATAACTACTACGAGTAAAACAAGACAATTTCAATTTATAAAACTAAACAGTCGGTTAAGACACACAGAAACATAACATATGCTTAGAAAATTCAAAAATCTCCAAAATAAATTGAATATTATTAATTTATTAATCAATATGTGGCAGTCACAAAAAATGTTCACTGTGTTTGAGTCAAAATTCTAGTCAACCCAAACAAATGTGAAACAATGCTATTCCGTGAGGTACTGTCACCCAAACACAAAAATGGAAGCAATTCGATCAAATCAAACGATCACTTCCTAGAAAAAATGAAATTTTCTGTTTAGGAGTATATAGCATATTTTAGCACCAAATTTCCGTGCCCCGAAATTTACAGAACGCCAACAAATAAATTTTATTAATTTAAATATTGTTCCTTTCCGATCTAACGCGCTCCCAATTTCCTTTTTTTACTCTCGATAACTTCTCATGTTTCCCTCGATACATTCGATTCCTTAGCTTTTTTGATAAATTCTCATATTTTCTTACATATTTTATTCAAATTTCCCTTTTTTTTATTGTCGATAACGTCTCATATTTCCCTTAATCTTTTCGATTAATTCGCATATTTCACTCTCTTTGATAAATTCTCATATTTTCCTACAAATTTAATTCGATTTTGTTTTTGCGTGCTACAAATTTCCCTTTTTTTTTTGTCGATAACGTCTCATATTTCCCTTAATCTTTTCGATTAACTTCCATATTTCACTCTCTTTGATAAATTCTCATATTTACTTTACATATTTTCATAACTCTTTTCGATTTATATATATATTCCCCGCATTCCCTTCCTCTTTTGAAAAATTACTATATTTCCCTTGCTCTAAACAGCTGAGCGACTTTTAATGGAAATTCGTTAACATATAAACGATGAAGGATTGCAGATATCATAAAAAAAATATAGTTTAGTTTTTTCTAATGGCCCATACGCAATTCGAAAAATGGGATATTTTTGTTTTGTCATTCCGTGCAAAAATGCAAGTAATAAAAGACAAAATGACATCATCATGGCGACGTAGAAAGGCCTTAAAGGTTTTCGTGAGATGATTAAGAATCCGTTTTAGGAATTTTTATCAATAGCACAATTTTTCCAAAACGGCGGTCAGAAAAGTTTAGTAAAAGAGAAAGGTTTAGTTTCTATCCTTACCTAAAGCATCATTATTTTACGAAACCGGGTTGGCAATTTTTTTTGAGATCCTAGTTTAAAAAGACCGCAGCACATCGAGCTTCTAAAATAACCCTCAAAATACCTCGTTTTGTGCGGTATTAGAGGATAGGATTAAACCAAGAAACACCAGCGGCTCGAAATTTATATGCCTCGGCCCAAGTTTTCGACAACTTCTTTTGTGTGGTAGTATTATTATATCGCGTGGGCCATCTGTTGGTTCGTTTGTTAATTGCTTTTTATTAGTATATTTTGCAATAAAATTGGGCAAATGCACGTTTGAAACTACTCATTTATGTGTGGAAAAAAATATCACGCAAATGCGAACATCAAAATTTTCTCATTCATCTGGGTGTTCGCCCATCGCCATTGTAAGCGTTAAATTTAAGTACTTTTGAACTTGACATATGTCGAAGGGCATCCTTCAACATACTTTGGACGTCGTATATTCCGAATTATGACTGTTTAACAACCAAACCAACAGATGGCCCATCCTATACATACAAAATACGGATGTAAATTTTTACAATAATTATTTATTTTTTTGTAAATTTTTTTTTTTCTCATTTTAATTTATTTTGTCCCTCGCTTTGATTTTCCAAATAAAAAAAAACATTAAATTATTAAAAATATGTATCATCTGTCAATTTTATTTTTGAATTGATACATAAATAACTCGTTATATGCAAAAATCAAATTAACACAAGGATTGAATATGAATAAAAAATAAGAAATTAAAAAATGTAGGTTAAATTTATTCTTTATGTTTTTGATACAATAAAAAAAATTGGATTAAAATAGTCTTTTTATTATTTCGTCCCATTTGATTTATGAATATCAATAGAAATGCATGCATTAATTTAAGCTGTTCAAAAATTTTTTTAAAAATCTAGCGAACCATAAATAAATACATATGCATAAAAAAAGAGTTCTGCTGCTAAATCAAACTCATATAAATTTGTAGTATGATTGCGGCAAAGTTTCATAAACACTCTAGACCCAATTCGAAAATTTTTAGAACCCGGCTTATAAGACGACAAAGAGATTTGTGCAGCTCTCCCGAATCAATTCAATTTAATAAAACTGCCTTACAAGATTTCGCTTAACAATCACAATGGAGGCTTATATAAAAAAGCTTGACTTCAAAGTGCGCAAATAAACAATACTGACTAGTATATACTATATATATATATATATACACATACATACATATGTGCATATTTCGATAAGCTGAAGCAGTTTTTTGTGCACAAATCACAAATCCCATAGAGCCAGCAAGTGTAAACACATTTTCATAAACCTTCAAAATTATACTTTCAAATACTTAAGCCCCTTAACCCTAACTGTTTTGGTGAATTTTTGTTATGAGAATGGCAAAGAGAGCTGCTTACGGCTAAGAAGGCTGCGAGGATGAGAGGATGAGAAAACAAGCCAAAAAGGGAGAAAACCGTAAAAAATAAACAAACAAAATCGAGGATAAAGTTCAAGTTCGGTTGGGTTTTTAAGTAAAAAGCGCTGAAGCAGTGCAAAACTTTGAAAATGGCGCAAATAAAAATAATAAAAAATTTATACAATAAGGCATTAAGCAGTTAGCTATGAAACTAGAAAACAAGTGGAAATAAAGTACGAAAAAAGAAGAGCAGCAAAAGTGCAAAATCGCAAAATCTCAAAATCTACCACTAACTTTGTAAAGAACTCAGAGGGCTAATGGAATTCGTGGTTAGGCTAGGTAAGAAACTGAAAGAAAGTTCATACAAAGCACGCACATGGAAAATGCGGTTTCCATGTCAGGCAAAAGTTCAAAGATGTATTTAGAATCAATATATAGACTGTAGTACAAGCATAAGGTGGAGTTTATCTATAAGATACATTTTTAGGCAGTGTAACTATGAGGGAGGACCAAGTTTTTATAGTTAGCTGCAATGTGTGTAGTAGGCGCAAAAAGGTGGGAGAGACCATTTGTGGCTTTTACTAAAATAATCTGCATCATCTAAAGATATGTGGGATGTACGTCACCTAGATATTGGAGAGCATAGAAGTAGCGACTTCCAATTTTATCAAAAGTTGCGAATGACACTGGGGTACAGTCAAAAACGTGGATGGATGATGGATGATGCCAATTGTGGCTGTTAGTTTTTGGTCAGTATGAAAATTCTCTTAAACGATTCATGAGAGAAACTTTTTTTGATACTCTCTTTAGCACTTTTCATATGTACTCGAAAGTTTTTTATGTATTTGCGTCACATCTTTTTGATAACAGATAATAAATCCCGGTACCCAGTTAACATACCTAAACGGTGGAAGAACGTATAATATTCCAATCCCATCTCCCCTATAAAAAGCAAAACACACCATGTGAGCCCAATAAAAAACAAAAAGTTGAGTTTTGATCAAAAAACACGCATACGCCCCATAATCTTTAATGTAACCATACAGATAACACACAGATTATATCGCTTATTTTTTTTTGCTTAAATTGGGTGTAGGATATCTTACTATAAAGCAACGTAACAACTGCTTAAATTTTTTGAAATATTGGCCTCTGAAGTCTTACGGCAGCTTAAATAGCTGCAGCTGACAAAAGGCGAGCAGGAGTCGAGCTCCAAATGAAAAGCAGGCCCCAAAAAATGACAACAATGTTGCCGCTTTACAAGCAAAGGTGCCAGAAAGTGTCATTGTCACCACAAGAGTCGCCTCTATATGAGGGCGCCCGCAGAGCTCGGCTACATGGCGGCTACGCAATTTTTTACTCTCACATGCGCATTCACATTCATCTTCATTTTGTTTTCTGCTGTCTTTTTTTTTAAGATCCGGCTGTTCTGCTTTTTTGCAGGTTTTTCATTTCAATTTTTTTCTTACTTTTTTTTATTTTTGTGTGTTAATGCGGTTACCGCCAACTGCGCGATGCTGTCCTGGGCCTCTTGTTGACGCCGATCAGATTTCCGCTTACACAGGCAAACCCTGGCTGCTGTCAAGGAGCGACAAAGGCCTAGACCGTAATGTCTTGCCTCCTGTGCTGTCGTCGGGAAACGGATGCCAACGTTTATTTCCTGCAAAAGGGATTTTTTAATGTGTAGCGCATTGGGATTTCACGCTCTTACAATGTAGCCTTTTTTTTGTGCTGCTTTAGTTGAGAGCAGCTTAAAGTAGCTACAAACAGCAGTTTCTTGCTGAAGAAATTAAAAGCTTAAAGCTAGCAACTGCTTTAAGCTAAATTTTATGCATAATTCATGCAGTTTGATTGCCAAGAATCAAAAGTTTAAATGGCTAAGTGAGTCAAGTGCTGCAAGGGGCGCCCTTTTGTTGTAATCGATAAATAATTCATAAATACTGCCAGCTGGCGTTAAACCTACAAATCTACAAATACACACAGATACTCTTCAAATACTAGCACACACACGCATATATGGGCACACGTGCCTGTGCTTGTATGTGTTGTCAATAACATGGCATATTGAACAAAATAAAAACACATTAAAATAAATCCCGAAATCCTGAAATCCCGCCACACAATGTCAACGCCATGGCCACAGTCACCGCATTTCAAATTAGCACACACACACAAATACACACACGCACACATATATATATATATATATATATTTGTATCTGAAGCACTGCGTCCAAAAATGCCGAGCAGTAGCTCGAAAATAAATACGAATATAATGCAATATAATAAATGTCAAAAGCAATGAAGAAGCAAAGGAGGGGTACAGTCTTGCCAATGTGGTCGACACCCACACACTCGATATATCTATACTAGCGAAACGGTATTTTATGCAGATAACCCTTTTAACATTTTTTTTTTCGTGTCCTTAGATTGCCTTCTGTGACAGAGCCCTAAATTGAAGCACAATATGTGTGTATTATGTATGGCAACAACTTAAATCCAATTTCGCTAAAAAGACATTGTCACTTAAAGACAAGCATGGTGGCACAAACACATATACACACTCACGTCACATAGATACATAGGCAACCATTAAGCTAAGCCGTAAAGCAGCGTTTCCCAAACAAAGTTTGCTACGTGGAGATGAGAGGCTCCTGCAAAAAAAAAAAGAGAGAGAGTCTCAAAGAGACTCAAAACAAAAGAATATTTCAGAAAATTTTCAATTAATTATTCATTGTCTTATCGTTGAAAAAAACTTATTTATATAGAAATCGTAGCATACTTTCTGGGGCTGTCTTGGGATTGTGCTTATCAATCTTCTATAAAGGCGAAACAAAGAGCATTTTGCGAATAAAAATAGTTAACAAATAATATTATTCAAATGCTTTTGAAAGAATTAAATAAAAACTTGTTTCAAAAAATTTTTATTAATTAATAATTATCATCTATCTCTTTGAAAAAAAAATTTATTTAAAAAAAAAATCGGAGCATACTTTTGGGGGCCGCAAACAAAGAACTTTTGCAAATACAAATAGTTAAACAATTTTTGTTTTTTAAATATTTAATATATGTATTTATTTGTATTTTATATTTTTATTTAAAAAAAACATTTTTTTAATAACTTTATTTTAAGAAAACTTTATTTTGTTCTAAAATTAAAGGGTTTAAACATAAAACTTTTTTTAAATCTGTTTAGAAGTCTGAATGATAAGAGTTTTGCACAAAAAATTTTGTTTTATTTTGATGAAAAAACATTTGCTTTTTATTTATTTACATATTTATAAAGCTAGTACAACATAGGTCTTCAAGTTGATTTTTTCACTTATAAATAAGTCGATAAGTGATCCGAATTTTTCAAAAATTATTTTTTTTTTTTTTTTTTAAAAGTTTGAAAATAAAAAAATTTAAAAAAATTTTTAAATAATCTGGGTTATTTGGTATCAGTTTCAAATAGATACAAAATTTTAATTGATGAGCAACAAGTTATGGTTCACAGTGGTCGCCGTAATGAGTTCTTAAAGTTTGGACTTAAAATTGATTGTATTTTTTTTTTTTGTTTTTGCCATTCTTAAAAATAATTTTTTTTCCCCTATTGGAAAGCGTATAAAAAAAACGTGTTTTTCAAAAATAAATATATATTTTTTAAAAGAATTTTTAAACATTTTAGGTTTGTTAAAATAATTTTCTAGAGTATCTTTTGATATATTTGCATCATAATTTCTCAATTGAAAGTATAATGAAACTTTAACTTTATTTTTAATTATCTTTGCAAAAAAATCAATGTTAATAATTTTTAACGTGTAACGAATATATAATGTCACTATAATGTCACAATTTTAGAATGTTAGCCTATTTAAGTTCTGCTTATTAGCTTGTTAATAAATATACAATAAAAAAACTGTTTTTAAAAAATAAATGCATAAATAAATTTATTACTCGAATTCTTCATGGCAAGATAAGTAATAAAAAGCTTTTTCTTCTTCTGGATCTTTATGAATTTATTATGATTGCGGCTCCTTTGACAAATAAAAAGTTTGGGAAACGCTGTCGTTTGCTATTTTAATGCATCCATACACATTTGTTGGTTCATGTCTAGGCTAAATGGCTTGCTTGCCAACAACGATTATGTCGCATCCCAGGAGAATTTCTGTGTGTGTGTGTTTTTGTACATAAGGACAGCTTGCATGTGTGCATATATGAATAAATAAATCGCTTAAACTCATTTAAGCATAAATCGCCATATTATATTGCAAATTTAAGCTCGTCTGCCTCCGACCCCGTCTCAGTGCCAGTCTCAGTTTCAGTCTTAGTCTGTTGTTCACACATTCATACAAATTTACACAACTCCATAAACAACACCAACAAGTACACCACACCAGCACGTAAAACAAACTGCATGAGCCAACTTAATCTGCCAAGAAACATCGAGTCAAGCACGGCGTATGGGTGTCCTTACAATTCACGCTGTTCCTGCCACAAAATTTGTAAATAAACTTGTGCAGCCCCGCTCATTAGTCGTCGTTGAACTAGAACAAGGGCGCCAACATTTTGCTTCAGTCATTGCGTCAGTCTGGCAGCCAATCTGTCAGTGGGTCTGCTGGATTCTGCTGAATTCTTGTGGCGCCCCCAATGCGTGCCACGGTGGCTGCGGCAGACGAAAAGCCGCAAAATCTCTACAAAGAAATGCCGTAATAAGGACGAAAATGCGAAATGAATGAAAAATGCGGTTATAGAAGTCGCTTCACCAAATTACCACACACTCATATATACATTTGTACGGCTGTGTGTTGTGGGTTGTTGTTGGTTGGTGTGTATTCCGGATGACAGCAAAAGATCGTTATCATAATTCATGCATTACGTACGCCTGAAAAGACAAATGTTTTTTAATTAAACCAAAAATAATGCTGGCAGTGGATTAAATGCATGTGTTTAGTAAAGCTTTTGGTTGGCCACAAGCACAGCTGGGCTAATGACAGTCCATGGAATAAAAAATATTCCGAATAAAAACAAATTTAGCATAGAAATGGTGTGACAGGGTCTATAACAATTATACAGTCACATAAAAACGATAAATTGTTTCAAAGCCTGGGGTCGGAACGTATTTATTGCTCGTTTTTTGTTGTTGCTTGAAACCAATGGACGTTATGCTATTTACAAGACACCCAAAAAGTATGCTATGATTTTTTTTTAAATTCTATTAAAGTGTCTCTCTGATTAAGAATTATATTCACATATAAAATTTTAAATTTTGTTTCATTATGTAACCACTAAATATGTATGCCAATTAATTTAAGGTGACGTATTTAAAAAAAAAAAAAAACTTTTCGATTTTTTAAAATATTTTTTTTTTAAACATTGTTGATATCTTAAATGACAAAATAATTGTTACAAAAAATTCCATATTTTAATCACAAATAAAATAAATAAAATTAAAAAAAAGTTCAAAAGAGGCTTTTTATTACAAAATTGTGGTAATTTAGGGACAATCATAAGAAAAAACCAAACCGAACAATTTTATTCGTAATTCTTTTTGCGTGCGCCGAAAAACGAATTTTTTTGTCGATAACTTCCCTTTTTATTTTCGATAAATTCGTATATTGTCGATAAGCTCTCCTGTTGTGTTGGCGCGAAATTTTTTTGCTGACATGGTTGCCGCAGTTTTGCACCTTTTCAGTACTAACTGTTGTTTATATTTTATTTTCATTAAAATATTAATAGTTCCTTCTTATTCTATCTAATTACACAAATAAAATTACTTTAGCAACAATATTTATTGAAATTAAACACGACTTAGCTATTTTTGTTACAAGGGAAATTTTCTATGTGTAACGTGGGAGCCCTGTCACACTTATCAGACACAAAAAAATTAGTTTTGGTTTGTACATGCTATTTTTTGGGTTGAGTCAGAACAAAAGTAATGAAAAAAAATGTGGTACAGTCGAGGCGGTGCCCGACAGTGGAATACCCTGTACCTTTTGTGTCAAAAAAATTTTTCCTGCATATTCCATCTAAGAACTTTCCAATTGGAATTTATTTTTTTTTTGGTGCAAAACGATATTTATACCTATAAGTTCCTTAAATTTGTACCGATTTTGATGAAAATCGAAAGTTACGTCAAAGAAGCTATTTCAATTATATTGGGTAAGTTTCAAGTTGATATGTTGAGGGGTGTGGGAGAAATCACGGTAAATCGATTGCGGGGGGTGGGGGGACCGCATCGATAAAATTTGGATGTGGATTTGTTCATTAGAGCCACATGAATGAGCTTCCCAAAAATTGTGATTCTAGGTCACTTGTAGCCATAATTGCGTAGAGTCAAATATTGACGCAGTTTATAGGCAAGGGTGGTGAAATTTGCACATTTTTGACTATAACTTCTGTTGTATTTGTCCGACTTTGTTCATTTTTTACACATAGATGCATGTATCCACAACGCATCGCTCTGTTAAATTTCAAATGAAATTATTAAACGGTGTGGCTAAAAACCGCGAAAATCTACAGCGGGGGAACGGGGAAAGATATTGACATGATTCAACAAACTTCATCTGCTTAGGAAATATTCGCACCAGCTGGTAAAGTTTCGTGTCTCTATATCTTATAGTCTCTGAGATCTAGGCGTTCATACGGACGGACGGACGGACATGGCTCAATCGCTACCCGAGGTTATGATAAGCATTTTGGTATAAAGGACTTGGGGTCTGCCACGCATCCTTCTGTCCGTTACATACATTGCACAAATCTAGTATACCCTTTGTACCTATAGGTACAGGGTATAATAATTGTAGGTAAATGTCTAACTTGAAGTTGGCATAAATATCTTAGAATATCAAAGAATATTTGAAAAAAATTTTCAGTAGAAAATTACTTTTTTAAAGCTATTTTGCCGTTTCGTTGAAATTCCTCTTGCAACAAAACATTCGATTTCAAACCACATGAAAAATTCGGTTTGGTGAAGTTGAGAACACCAAATATTCGGTTTCACAACGAATCCGAGTAAAATATTCGGATTCCTTTTCCGGAGCACAGATGATTATTAAAAAAAAAAATAGAAGAATTTCGATTAATTTAAATAATTTTTTTTTAAACATTGTTGATAACTTAAGCAGAAAAATATTGGTTCTAACAAATTAACGTATTTAAAATGCAATTAAAATAAATAAAAGTTTAAAAAAATGAAAATTAATGAAGTTGAAATAAATTATTTTTTGTTCCTTCAACAGTTGACCATTTCTCCTTCGAGTTTTCTAGCTATTAGTCTCTTGGTTGATCAGATTTTTCAAAAAAAAAATATATTTAAATTAGGGACATTTTATTCAAATAAATAATAAAATAATCTTAACTCTTAAAAAAAAAAACATACAAGCTGTGTTGAACCTAGATTTCAGTAGAATAGTGTTTGGCGTCTCACTGTACTTTAATTGGGAATGCCAGTAAGATGTAGGGCTCTTGGGCAGAAGACACTTTTTTCAGGCAGTTGACAGGCTAGTAAGTTGTTGCGTCTTTTTTGGAGCTTTAAAAAGTACTTCTGAAAGTGCTCCCAAAATGAAGGATGTAAGGCTTGGTTAGTAATTACTTTAGAAAAAAAAGGGCGAATATTTCCGTCCCAGTTTTAACGAAAGGTTACCATCAAATTTCAATAAAAAATATACCTTACATTTTATTTAATCCAAAGCCCAACTTAAAACAGATCTATGCAGAAAATGTCTACCAGAGTTATGGATTAAATGAAATGAATAACTTTCTAATAAAAATCTCTCCAAAGAGAATCTACGCAGCTCCACACACTTTCGTTATAAGTCTTAGCTGACAAGCTCATAAGTACCATAAGTGCAACTTTGACATTTTAAGATGATGCACAAATTAGCAGGGACTTTGCACTTTGGCGCAAAGAAGTGAAAGCAAAAACATAAGCACACTTCCAAGACTCGAACACTTTAGTCTTACGGTGCGGGGTGTCTTAGACTAGAGGCTGTTGACACAAATATTGTACAACATGACGTATAAGTATTTTAATTAAGCATCAAAAACAAAAGGCCCACGAAAACAAGGCGTTGTGCGTAAGTTTGCACCAAAGCGCGTTTTAATTAAGAGCCACTGCCTGATACTGTACTCATACATCGCAAGAAGAAGACGCAGCAGCTTGAGAGTATCCCCAGCCAGAAGAAGATGTTTCTGTAAAAAGCAAACTTTGCATTTAAGCTAAACTCACTGTTAAAATTTAATTTACTTGGCCAAAACTTGCGGCAGCTGTCAGTTGCCGCCGCTACCGTTGCCAAGCCACAATAAAATAATAAAAATAAAAAATTATAAGAACAACAAAAAAAAAAAAACACAACGCGGCGACATGCAGCACATCACATGGATTACTCATACGCCACGTGTGCACCGCTGGCAAAATGTGTGTGTGTGTGTGTATGTGAAGCACTTTTGAATGGAAGCAACACGGCTTGTGGTTGGGTTGATATTTCAGTCACAGCACAGGGAACCCCCCAGGTGACAGGTGGCGGGGACAACTGCAGGAACAACAATGTATATATAAACTATATGCAAATATATATACAATGTATCATACTGGCTTGAAAAATGGCGTTAAATTTGTGGTATTTAAATATTACAGAGATATTCATAAATGCCATGGCCCGCAGTTACTGTAACAAATTTCATTTATATGCAACATGTAAAACATTCTCAACTCAATGAATTACGGGTATACATAAAGCGGTATGTAAGCAATACTTGTATTTATGGTATATTATATGCAACATTGTAAGAGAAATTCCAATTTAATCATGAATTCCTTGGCAAGTTATTCAACTGTCGCAGTCAATCGGCGAAACTTGTTACTACACAGAATTGACAATTTTTATGTTCAGGACCCACTCGAAGTTTTTGCCGGTTGCCAGCGAGAAGCTCCATCAGAAAGAAACTTTTACCACTGACACTACTAACTAAACGAATGCTAACTTTGTTGAATAGTTTGTCCGGCGGCTTTTTGTTCGATTATTGAACTTGATTTGTGTTTAGCTCAAAGCAATTCCAAGTCACTTAATTCCGTCGTTCTGGTAAATTTATAAAATGCAAAATTAAACTTTTCATATAAATTGCTACAAGTTAGTAAAAGAAAATGCTGAAGACTCAACGAGAAGCTGGCAAACAGCTACTGCAGTCGAAATTCTTCATGGTAAATTCGCATAGGAGCAGAAAAATGGTTTATTGTATAAAAAAAAAATTACTCACTTTATTGGGCAGAAATACCCAACTAACGAAGTGTGCAACACTAAGAACGATGCAGAAATGCAGAAGTGCCCGCCCGGTTTGCAAAGTAAGCAATAATAATCAGGTATTTACAAGTATCGTGCACTCTTTTTGTTAAGAAAAGCTTTTGAGCGAAAAATTCCAATTAAAAAAATAAAATGTAAAGTTTGGAATATTTATCAGTGCACATTAGGGTGGCCGCCGCTGGTATGACAGATTTTTAAACCGTCGATATCAATAACCCCACCTCCTAAAAAGTTTCCTTTTTACTTGCATATAGCGCCTGTAAAATTTAAAAAACACTTAAATAGGAGGGTTTATTAAAATCGTGAGATGTTGCGAAAATGGCAACTCTATTGCACATACATATACTATAAAAATATGTACACACTGGTCGTTTTTTGGGCTTTTAAGTGCTGGGCAGAAGTGCCCACCTTTTCGTTGTCCAAGGTATGGGACGAAAGTCTATTCCGTCAAGTTTTTATAGTGAAAGTTGTTACACACTTTTGCGTATCAGTCTTTCTACATTTCTTCCAGCTTATAATTGTTTATAGTTTTATAGTTCGTTTCCATTATTCTTAATCAACAAATTTTGCATTTTTCCCCTTCGTCTCTAGAAATTTTCGAAAAGAAAAATTTGTTTAATTTTTTGCTCATTTTAAAAATTGGTTAAACGGATAGTAAGTATACATGAGTGTAAATTTTGCATATAAACGATTTTTGTTAAAGGATTATAGACAGTGACAGTTTTTACAAAAAAAATCAATAATTAATTTAGTGAAATTTTTGCAAATAAAAAATGTGTGCAATATTTCAAAAATCGAGCGCATGTAAAGCATTTGCATATACACGATTTTTGCTAAAAGGCAACAGACACTAATATAAACCATATTTGTAAAAATTTAATTAAAAGCGCAATGTTTGCAAAATGCATAAGCCGATCGCATGTAAAGATTTAGCATATACGCGATTTTTTGCTAAAAAGCAATAAACAGTAACAAAATCATCTGAAAAAAAAAAAAAAAATTAAACAAAATATTTTTACGTACAAGAAGAAAAATTAAAATAATAATAAATTCTATACAGAGTTTTTACAGATATGCGATTTTTGTTAAAAAGCGATAGACAGTAATATAAAAAATATTTTAAAAGAATTAATAATAAGTGCAATAATTGCAAAAAAGCATATAACAATCGCATGTAAAGTTTTTGCATATAAGCGATTTTTGCTAAAAAGCGAAAGACAGAGATTAAAAAATATTTGCAACAAATTATATTTATTTAAATATATAGTATTTTTTTATTTTTTTGACATATTTTTTTTGTTAGCAATCAACCGATACCTATAAGGTTATGATCCAATATTGAGAGCAGAAAATAAATCGCTACACATTAAACATAATTTAGTGTATGAATATATGTTTTTGCAAATAAAAAATAAACTTTGCAAAAAAGCAATAGTTTGCAAGCAAAGTTTTTGCATATAAACGATTGTTGATACAAAGTTATTATGTCGAAATCCATTCCAAGTCCAACTTATCGATTTAACAATGCAATTTGTTGTTATAGTTAAAGTTCTCTAAAAATAATTGCAGTAGACTTTGGGAAAAACTATACAATTATAACTATTACGATAAAAGGCATAGTGCAATCGACAATTCGGAATGTGCAGAAGAGCCAGAATAATCGGTATTATAAGCAATAGTTGCACAACAAAAAAAAGCAATAGTCAATTATACAAGCAATATTAGTTCGTTGTAAATAAGCAATAATAGCTAAAATACCTTTGTATTTAAATATTTAATTATTTGTTAAATAAAAAGTGTTTATAAGCAACAAAAATATGCGGACTTTACTTATTTGTCTGCAAATGCAATCAAATAATTGAATTTTTAAATATAAAATTTAAATATTTCATTTACAAATTGATTACTTAGTAATCTTATAAACAATATTCAGCAAATGTTTGTTATTTTTAAACAATTCATGAAGACAACCCTCAGCAATAAAATTTTAAAGCCAGCGCCAGTGGAGAAGTGTAAAAAGTTTGAATGAATTAAAACTTGATTTAATATTAATGAATTTTTGCTTCAATAAGGTTGTACAATCAAAACATTGCAAATTTTACATAGAACGAATTAAATTAAAAAGAATTTAAATGGTATCTTAAGTAAATAAAACAAGAGAGTTTATTTATTTAAAAATTATAAGCAAGTGGGTAGTTTTCTATCATTGCAGTTTTGCATATAAAATGTGTTTGCATAAAGCCGATTATTGCTGTCAAGAATAGAATGTACATATAGACAAACTGTGTGTATTTTAGGATAGCAACCAAATTGAAGTCTTTCAGCTGACGTTTTCGTTAGAATTGGAAGGACTAGGTTCAACCTAAAAAACAATTTTTATTGGTGAAGGACAAATATCTTTCTTCTATTTTAACATACAGTATTCAAATATTCATTTGTATATTCTCTCAACAAAACTATATTTTTCTCCCGGCTTGGCTCAACTCTCTTAGCTATTATCTGCCCAAGTCTTAAATCTAATCTAGCTCTATTACTTCATTAAAAGTTCCTTTGATTTGTGAGCATTATCATTGACCTTTGCTAAATATGAAAAGCCTGTTGATGTTTGTAGTCTGCATAACCTTTCAACAAAATGTCTAGCACTCACTTAGACACCATTTGGCTAGACTGGACATTGAACTTGAACACTCTAACTCAACCTTACAACACTATGAATGGCAAGGCCAAAGCAACAAATGCTTATCGATTGCAATATTCAAAGAATACTTGAACCATTTACGATTATAAGTATTTCTACGTGATTCCATTCCCTAGCTCTGGACAGGAAGGACGTGAGATATGAGACATGACATCATACAGTTTATTTGTTGCATGTGGCTGGAAAAGATATCAAGTGAGTTTTTTTTGTCTGTGTGTGTGTGTGTGTGTGCTTGTGTACGAGTTTGTTTGTGAAAGATATAAAATATACATAAAAAGAATATATAAAAGGCTACAATTTATGATACTAATACATACTTTTATTATTTTATTATGATGTGAATTTAAAGTAATGCTCTGATTAATCGGTTATCGATATAATGTAAAAACATTTACGAATTGCTATTTTCTTTTAATTAACTGCATAACTGAGCTTAAGTGTTGCAGACACTGCACTGTGGGCCCAGATTTTCATATTTTGGCCAAAACCCTGTCATTTCCATAATCATTTTTTCAGAGTGATGATATTTTGCAGACGTGTTCCTGAAGGATTGAACTATTTTTCTGGGAAGTTTTTTTAAGCTATAGATAATCTAGACCAAAATTGCAAAAAATTTAAAAAAAACAAAAAAAATATTTAATTTAGTTAAAAAAAAAACTGTTAATCGGAATTGGACCATATTTCATACAGAGGTAGATATGAGCTCCACATACATTGAAGGATTGAACTATTTGCCTGGGAAGTTTGGGCCTCCTCAGATTTTTTTAAGATATAGATAACACTAGTCGACGATGAAAAATCTCCAGAGATGAGACTTATATTTTATGTTAGGGTAATGTTTCAGCGTTAAAAAACCGTTTTTTTTTTTATCCTCCCATAGCTTGTTTTTTTTTTATGGCTATTTTAGTGAAAAATGCCATTTTTCAAAATACGGTTGCACATATGAGGTCATAAAAACTGTACTAATTCGAATTTTTCCATTATTATTTTTTTTTTCAAAAGAAGAGAGTACTACCTTTCCAAAATGCCCCAAATCATAAAAATTGGAAACCTTAAGAAAAAACTACAGCCGAAAGAGTGTGCCCAAAACCCCAAAAAACACAACATTTTGGTGACTTTTTTTGCAAACATCGCTATTTCTTTCAGAAAAACTCCTTGACACTTAAAAAGTTAGCTATTTAATGTTATTGGTCATGATATGTAGATGCGATTTCTATATAATTTCGTCTTTTTATGTCAAAAAATGACTAACTTATTGCATTTTTAGTAAAAATTAAAAAAATGTCCTTTTTTCGACGTAATTTTTTTTTTGTCACTTTTAACTGCATTTAACCTTTGAAAAGTGATTCACTCTTCTATATTTGAATTTTTTTTACAAAGTAGGATTCAGTACCTTTCAAATAAGCCCTTTTTCGACAAATTCGAACTGCCCATTGAACGCCAGTAGCTGAATATATCACTATAAGTATACGAAAAATCATGATTTCACCAAAAAAATATGACTAAAAACTAAAAAAGCATATTGTTTCATTCTTTTGAGTTTTTCTCAGCTAATGCCATCTATTGACAAACAGCGAGAAGTTAGTTGCGCACCTAATATATATACCTATATATATATATATGTATATACAATTGATGGCGAGGAATTTTGAACATGCCCATATATGGTCAACATAAATAGGCTTTATTGCTATCTCGCTATCACGAGTATGAAAGCAGTGCTTTTAAGCAACTTTGAAGTTATTGCAATCCTAATGGGATTGCAGAGCGGTTACACAAAATACAACTGTTTTCTTTGTTTATACAACAGTAAAGACCATTTCAAAAAAGATCTATGGCCTGAAAGGATAGAATACACTCCTGGTATATATAACGTTGTATCCGAACCACTCGTCGCAAAAGAAAAATCTAATGAAAAATTTTGTTAAGGCAATTGGGAAAAATGGAAATGATTTGGCAATCGCTTACCTAGAAAACGAGTTCCCTAAATTAAGCAAGCTAAAAGTCAAGGAAGGAATATTTGTTGGTCCTCAAATTCGCAAAATAATGAAAAGTAACAAATTTAGAAAAACTTTGGCACCTGATCAAATGCAAGCGTGGAACTCTTTTCAGGAAGTGATAGAAAAATTTCTTGGGAATCAAAAAAGCCCAAATGCTAAATTTATTGTTGATGAAATGCTTCATTGGTACGAAAAAATTGGCTCAATATTAAGTCTGAAAATGCATTTTTTGAAATCGCATTATCAATATTTTCCAGAAAATTTGGGTGCAATGAGCGACCAACACGGTGAAAGATTTCATCAGGACATTAAAAATATGGAAGATCGATTCAGTGGTCGTTTCACGGAAAAAATGTTGGGTGAATATTGCTGGTTTTTGATTCGAGAATCAGATAAAAAACTCAAAAGAATGAAAACGAATATGCATTTTTAGTTAATTTTTTAATTTTTTGAATTTTTTAATTTTTTTTAAGATTGTTGTTGATAAATTTGTTACCGTTATATGCAATAAAAAATTATACTGTAAATCCCCAATTAATGTTTTATTAAAGCACCATTATAAACAAAAAATGTCATATTTTTTTGGTGAAATCATGATTTTTCGTATACTTATAGTGATATATTCAGCTACTGGCGTTCAATGGGCGAATTTTGAAAAAGGGCTTATTTGAAAGGTACTGACTCCTACTTTGTAAAAAAAATTCAAATATAGAAGAGTGAATCACTTTTCAAAGGTTAAATGCAGTTAAAGTGACAAAAAAAAAATTACTTTGAAAAAAGGACATTTTTTTAATTTTTACTAAAAATGCAATAAGTTAGTCATTTTTTGACATAAAAAGACGAAATTATATAGAAATCGCATCTACATATCATGACCAATAACATTAAATAGCTAACTTTTTAAGTGTCAAGGAGTTTTTCTGAAAGAAATAGCGATGTTTGCAAAAAAAGTCACCAAAATGTTGTGTTTTTTGGGGTTTTGGGCACACTCTTTCGGCTGTAGTTTTTTCTTAAGGTTTCCAATTTTTATGATTTGGGGCATTTTGGAAAGGTAGTACTCTCTTCTTTTGAAAAAAAAAATAATAATGGAAAAATTCGAATTAGTACAGTTTTTATGGCCTCATATGTGCAACCGTATTTTGAAAAATGGCATTTTTCACTAAAATAGCCATAAAAAAAAAACAAGCTATGGGAGGATAAAAAAAAAACCGGTTTTTTAACGCTGAAACATTACCCTAACATAAAATATAAGTCTCATCTCTGGAGAAAAAAAAAGTGTTAAATTTGTCGACTAGTGTAATCTAGACCAATATGGGAAAAAATTTAAAAGAAACCAAAAACAAATGTTTAACTTAATTAAAAAAAAACTGTTAATTGGAATTGGACCATATTTCACACAGAGGTAGATATGAGTTCCACATACATTGAAAAAAATAGCCGATACCCAAAATATTGAATGGCTTTGGAGTTATAGCCCCAAACAGTTTCAGCTTTCCAAACCAATTACAAAAAGACGACATCACCAATCAATCTGGTTTTTAAAAGTTATAATTTTTTTGGTATGCTCTTTTAATTTCCGAAAAAAAATTTCATAAATCCATATTTAAATTTTTACGCTTTTTCGTCAAAGTTGATAATTTTTACATTTTTTGATTTGCATCTTTGTAAGTTTGCTATAAAATATTCAAATTATACAATTTTTTACATTTTAGTACAACTTTTGAAAAAATGATTATTAAAGCATACTTTTAGGCAGCTAAGAAATTCAAAAAAATAGTAAAATTTCTTGGGGGTCAATTTTTAAAATTCAACTTTAAGATACAAAATTCAATTACCGAAAATCGTGAAGAATTACATTTTCTTGTAAAATATATAAAGAAATTTATAAAAAAAGTTTTCGATCTAATATCGAGTGGTAGTCGGAGGTACCGTTAAAGAAAATTAGCCAATTGATAAAAAAAACCAACAAAATCTTTATAACTACTCGAATGTATTCAAAACCAAAAGGTTTTTAAGCTCAATTTTATTTTTTCTCTGAAGTAATATTTATAAATAATGAAGATTTCATAGCTACATGTATCATGGTAAATACAGGTTTTTTTTTCTGTAAATTATCGCGAAAGCTCATAAAATACAAAATGTCACCTTTGATGGCTAATTACTTAAAAACCACTAATTATAATTTAATAATTATTTTTGCACAGGATACCTAATATGTGTAAAATCATATTAAATTGTCATTTTGTCCAAATTTTGACTTTCTTCTAGGGGACTTTTGGCCAAAATCTGGCTACGCGGGCCCATTGTGCACTGGTTTAAACTACATTTTGAAGTGCTTTCTGCATAAAACGAGTTTTGTTGCAATTATAGCAGAGCTTAAATTTTCTTGCCACATGCAACTTTATAACATTTTTTTTTTGTTTTGCTCTGACCATGACTTGACACACGCTTACCAAGACAACTTGTTTGGGATTCTGTTTTACGTCTCTTCTTTGCTAGAGTCGCCTCCAGTTGGCAGATTTTTACTCTTGGCCGGGAGCAAGCATGTGGTAAAAACAATCTTGGATTATGCCACAAAACAGCTGCACGTTTCGTGTTGTGCAACAAAACACGAGAAAAACACAACAGAAGACACGCCTACACGTAAAACGGATGAATTTTCGCTATGCAGATGAGTACAATGGGATCAAAACTTGAAGTTACGATAACATTTTGTACTAAGCGTAGTTTTGTTAGTTTGAGCATAAAGTGTGGCAAGCTTATGTAAAAGTTTTTTAAACAAAAATAAACTATTTAGTTTACTTCTTAGATAACAAATGGTATGCTACTAAAGATATAAATTTTACTTGCTAGCGCATTGAAAGTTTTTGATTTATTGTTATTTCTTAGATTCTCTGCAATCAGGGTAGCACTGGTTAAAAAATGTTTTTTTCATTACGCTTATTAAATCAAAATTAACTTTAACAAATTAAAATAAATACAACAAAATATTTTCAAAATTAATTAGCTCCTAATCTAGAATTACAACAATTTGTATTTTTTTTTGTTACAACCAAATGTCGCTATAATACGAAAGAAAAAATAAAATTTTTCGGTAAATGATTAAACTACAAAAAATTAGGACAAGTTCAAATATTAAAGGTTTTTCTTGGTACAAATAGTGTTAAAAGTCTTGATGCACACACAAAGTTTGTCAACAAATTTTTTTAATCGAACCTCATCTTTCTTGTTGATTTGCATCTTTACTCAACACTCTTTTGTTATAAATAAATTCTACATATCTTACAATCAGCTTGCAACATGCTTAAGTTAAATACTCTCTGCAAGAGCAAAGCTCTCTGCATTTATAATCACAATATTTTATATGGATTTGTGCGCTGCCAGGGATGTTACTTTTTGCCAGTGTTGTTAATGCTTTTATGTTGCCAAATTGTCACGTGATGGCACAGTGTTAACAGGGATTTATGCAGATTATATGAACGAAGGTGTGAAGAGTTTTCGAGCGTAGTGTATGGATTATAAAAGTGCAAGTCTTCATATATAAAGTATGAGCTTGTTTGGCTTTTATTTAGAAAAAGTGGAAACACCTGGAACTAACAACAGCTACACTTAGCACTACGTGATTTGGCATATATTATGGGGCATATAGGTATGGGGCAGCCTAAATTTTGGAAACTAAATTAAGGCTGTTGGCTAGGCGCAGTTTGACAGCCGGTCGTTATGGAAGTCGTTTGTTCACGGAGGAGTTGTGGAGGTTCTTCTAAAATATTTTTCTTAAAGGACTATGCATTTGTGTCGGTATCCGGTTCGTTATCCCTATAAGAAATTAAGTTCGAAAAAGAAGCCTCTTAGATGACAGTTTTTCTTGAGAATCATGAACAAAAATTTCTAAACGATTACACTGGTTTTTTTTTACCAAATTGAATTGGAGCCAACCAACCAACAATAAAAGATTTGGTTTTATATATTTTATTTAAAAAAAAAAAAAAAATAAAATTTAATGAAATTTTAAAACGAAAAAGAGGGTACATATAAAATAAAATATCTTGGGTCATAACGACATAAATAATTAAAAGAGAAGGCATGGCTTCTTATTTTTTTTTTTTTAGCTTTTGTAACCATAAAGTACGAGGGCACTTTGATAAGTCTTGGATTTTTTAAATGAAAAATATTTTTGAAATTTCTATTTTTGAAAACAGTCGTTTTTTTTAGCTCGATACTTAGCTCGACACTTAGTCTAACGCTTTTTCAGTTTTTTATATGCCTTCCAAGCAATAGCTTTCCCCAAGTCTCATATTCATTGATTCATTCGACACAAATAGCTTGACATCGAGCAATTTCTTCAGATTCGGAAGAAGAAAAGAGTCGCTGGGGGGCCATGGGGACTAGTTCATGAATTTTGCCATCCCGGTTTTTAAGGACTTCCGACATGTTTTGGGAAATGTATATTTTTTTACTAAGTTATTCACAAAAACAACGTCCTACTTACCTGCAAATAAATCTTCCAAATGAAACCAGTCCTAACTAATCGAGAAAAATATAAGTGGAACACCATTTTCAATTCCATCCCATACATAAATACATAAATAAATAATAATCAAATTTAAATAGTTGACCCCATATACTTTATATTAATATTCACAATAACTAATAAAGATATGGCGTTTAGTTCTAAATCCCTCAAATTGTAACTACATATTATGCATAAGCCAGAAACATTATTTTCAATTATTTGGCCAACATTTAACCCATTAGCACGATACCAAAAAACAACAACAACAAGGACAAGGACAATAACTATTAGGGACCTTTTTGAACGATTTAAATAAATGCATAAAATTCACTTAGAAATGCATTTCAATTTGATTTGATGGTAGAAATAATAATAAGCCTAAAAGCACATTTGATTTACGAAGTGGAAAACGGAAAACTAAGAGACTGGTGGAAAACCGGCACGTCCTTACCAATACATGCATACAGAAATGTGTAATCAAAACTGTGTCTGTATGTATGTGTGTGTGTATTGCATTCATAATCATAATAATAATGACGTTTCCACTTACTTATAACACCCAGGCACGTACTTAAACGACTTCCTAATTGTCGGTGAAAATAAATTGTCTATGAATTTTGCGGCTGGCCGCTTTCAGGAGCACAACTATCTGTATCTGTGTGAGAGTATGTATCTATGTGTGTGTGGCATTTGTTACCTGACACACAACGATACAAAGTTTAGTTCTAAATGAACTTGAAAGAGCAAAGTTGAAGTTGCAACAAGGAATTACTGACGCGCCCCTTCCTAACAAAGATGTTTGCAGCATTTGCTGCAGGCGCCTGAAATGCTGCAACAAAATATTTACAATAACTTAAAAGGCTTTCCCTGGGGCCAAATGCTGTGTGCAAAGTGTGTATAAATAAATCAACATTTATTTAGTGACAGATATTATATTACAGAGGCGTAGATATCATTTTCAAACGAAGGGGTACTATAATTTCCCACACAACTCGGGTTTCATGTTTTCCAATAAAGTCGAATTTCCCTATATAGCAGTTTAAAAATTTAAGAAGAGAATCAAGCAGGAGAATCAAATGTAGACCATAAAAACCGAATAATCAAAAATATAGGGTGCGCCATTATTTTGTTTGGTTGTTAAAGTGAATGCTCTTCGATATATATCAAGTTCAAAACTACTCAATTTTTGTCATGGATCGTTTAACAACCAAACAACGGGTAAAAGTGGTACAGACGTACTATGAAAAAGAGCGTTCTGTGAAAAAAAAACATACTTGAGACCAGCGACGACGAGCCACCAGGAACATCGACGCGAATAGTTTCCCAACTAGCATTTGATATATAAATTTTTGAAAATATGCGAATAAAATGCAATTAACAATCAAACCAACAAATGGCCCACCCTGTACTTTTAGAGTTCGTTAGTCGAAAGTACGATATGTCTAGTGGCTCACACAGACGATGTCATGATCGAAAGATTAAGAATTAAAGTGAAACATGGAATGTCATATTTTTTTACGAACTGCTTGCCGAAATGACCAATCAATCCTACCTGAACAAAGATGATTTACTGGAAGCACTTAGTGAAAAAGGAGTCTAGGAAATCATCAAATCTGACGTGTGGGGGTCTTCTGGTCTACTGTCTCTAGTTCTGCCAACCCAGTCCCAGGGACTATGTCATTACGCAGTCGGGTCAGAGGAATCCATTATGTGTTGGTTTTGTTTAAGCAGTGGGGTATTAAACCCTCAAATCATTCAATATCCATGCCACTGTCATACTTGGGACTCGGGTGGTTGCATAGTCATGTGTTAGATTGTTTATGCAACATTGAAGGCGAAGGCAAGTTGCAAGCTTTGTCAATGCCAAAAGCGGCAGACTTTGATTTGCAATAGCGCAAATTTCCGCAAGCGAAACGAGAAAAATGAGTGAAAAATTCAAAAGACGTATGTTTTCTTTTAGAGAAAGTCCAAGTCCAAAGAAATAGGAAATGTTTTGAATGCGCAATCATAGCGCTGTCTGTTGCAAAGCAGTGGGAAAGGAGGAGTAGCTACTACAGGGCCAGCCGCCGGCAACAACAACTACAACAACTTGAATAACTACAAAGTGCAGGTGACAAACTCTTTCATAAAACCCATGTAGTATGGGTGTAAAAAAAAAAAGAAAAACCACAGATACATATATGTATGTATGTTGTACCTAGTTGCAAGAGAACATGAGACTACATGAGAAACCAAGCACAATGAAAATTGCCAGCGGATATGAAAAACTATTTTACAGCTGCTTTTGTAGCCCACTGACTTTCTATGTGTACATATATTATATACTACGCATATGTATATGTATACGCCACTATGTACTGACTTTGCTTTCACGACTTTCTAAAGTTTTTCTTATTTTTTATGTATACCATGCCTGGTACATATAGCTTTTGATTTTAATTTATGATCCATGCAACTTGAATGCATGCGTGAGTAAGTGCATCTTTGTCCAGCTTTATTTTCCAGTAACAAGTAGAACTTAATCTTTTATTGTTAAGCTTTCAATGCATATAGTTTGCTGCAAGTCATGCACTACAATATATAAGGAAAAACTCGCAAAACGTCGATATGATTATATAATAAAAGTTGCATTCATTAATGTAGCGCTTCGTATAGTCAAGTGAAGTCTTTAGATTGGATACAGTCTAATAAGTAGTTGCCAAACGGAAAGTATTTTCTTATTGTATTGGATTGGTTAGGTCTTGGAGAAATCAAAAAAAAATATAAAAATTCCGAGTATTCAGTAAATTCCTTATAAAATCAGAAAATCGATACGATGGCTGAAAATCAGTAAATTTACTGAAAAATATTTAATATGGCTACACAAAGTAAGAATTTTATTTTTAGCTAGGACTGCCGTAAATATTAGCCAGTTTTTATATGCTTCGAAATGTAGATCTCTGGTAAGTTGTAGGGATGGGCGATAGTGTATCGATATATCGGAACATCGATATTCTTTCTTTGGAAGTCGAATATTTTGTATCGATATCCATGTTCGACGACATTTACGAATTCAGCGCCAAAACTAAGCGTGCAAGGTGGAATGGCCACTTTGGGCATACAAAAAGATTTGACTGCATCGGGGAAAAAATTGGAGACGTCGGGCAACAACATTCTGGCTAAGTCCCTGCACATTACCATTTCATCAGAAATATTATTTTTGGGAAAGCACATTGTTGCCGTGAGCAATCCTGTATTGCGTTTAGATACGGAAGATCCAAAAAGTATTGCGAGAACGGAGATGAAAGTTTTTTTTCACGCCAACAGTCTCCGCTGGACTCCAATCCACTAACCATATGGGAGCCCCTGTCGACACAATTCTTGAATCTTTACAAACTAGCAAGGATATTTGTTCCGGCTGTTGCCACGTCTGTTACCTCCGAGCGACCATTTGCCCTTGCAGGGAGAATAATGACCGACGAACGGAACCGGCCTTTGGCTTGTGTAGACGATTCTTTGGAGCCTTTCTTATTTAAAATAAAAAAACCAGCCTTTTGGAATAATTGTAAGAAATCCAGATAAACTGATTATTTGTATGTGTCTGAATTTATGTATGACTTATTATTTTAAAACTCTTATTATTCATACAAATTTTTTGGGCAATATATCGAGATATCGAAATTGTTTGGTCGATATATCGATTTTTTACATCGGTTTCATCCGATACACATAGATACTGAATATCGATATTGTTATAGATTGTTGAGGAGTCTATGCTTAAAACATAAAAATCCAAGACGAAAATTGTGGCCAGAACAGTACATTCATTTCTTATATTATCTGTGACGAAGCTATTTAGCCCCGTCACAATCTGGCCTTAACAAAATATTCATTCCTTACATTATCTTAATTTAAATTTTGATAAATCGATACATCGATGTTTTCCAATTAAAATCATTGAAAATATTAATGTTTTTTTAATACTAAGTTTTCTAAAAAAAACTTTTCAAACGGTTAGATCTTCAAGTAAGCGAAAAACTTGTGCACTTTTATCTGTAACTCTTGAAGTCAGTATTCGATTGTTTAAATTGGATTGGATTCGCTATTCGATATCATGGCTTAAAATGGCGAATTTTTTTTGAAAGGAAGAGGGAAGCAGAAGTCGACTTTAATTTAATTAGGAATCAAGCTTATCCAAAGACAAAACGTGATGTCCTTTGCTTTTATTACAAACGTAAGGCCACGAACTTTTACTACTGCAACAAATATTCGTATGCACTGTATATACTCTTTACTGTCTGAGTATAGGGTATATATACATACAAATTTTGTACATAATAATGTCTGTTCATAAGTTCGGAATGATATTGTTCCTGCACAATGTTTACACATGCTTCGATACCTTGAGCATGCATTTATATTCATTTGTTTTGAATATCCTTTACAATTGGCAATACCAATGCAATTGCCATATAAAATGTTGTTAAACGTCCTTAAATGGTAAGCACTGTAAGGTATGTGTGTAAAGCATCCATGGCGGAGGCTCAAAAGCTTTTATGTTCTGTCCTATTTGCAGAGAACAATAGACGAGCTCTCACAATAGACTCTAATGCCCCAAACCCGGCCCAATTGGGCTTGCAAGTTATATGTCTGTGATTTCTGGAGTTCAGAATTTAATTTTTATTTCTTATTGATTCTACTTATATTGAGCTTATTTTGCAGAATTGACTTTAAGTAGATTGAATTCATAATTTAATGGCTCTGCATTAATTTGTGAAAACAAAGAGAGCCAGTCGGGCATACTTTTGCATGCAAAATTAAGCAATAAATATTTTTTAAAACTTAAAACTACTTTTATAAAATAAAATTTTTATTTAGTATTTTGTAGAGTATCAGTAGCTGCTTTGTATAATAGTCATATAGTTATAAAAGATTAAATATTAAGTTAAAAAAACGTACACATTCAATTTTATTTGATTAGTATACGTCCTTAAAAATAAGTCAATATATATTCCATATAAGGCCAGCTAAATTTTGCTTGCTTAAGTTATCGAAAAATTAATAAACGAGTAAATTTATCTAAATGCATGATAATAATAAATAAAGCAAAAATATTTATTTTTTCTAGCCGGTAAGCTTGTTACACTTATAGAAGATGAAAGTTTTTGACTTTCTAGAACTAAATGCTGCTCCCAATAATTAAAAAAAAAATAATGTTGCAGATCGAATTATAGATAATAAAATAATAATCAATATTTTTCATAAAAATTTTAGCTTTTTAACTTAACTTTTTGCGGCTTAAATAAAAAAACAAATAAAGAATTTTGTACCAAAGTTTGTTAAATTAAGACTTATATATTTTTATAAATTTTATTAGAAATTATTTCATTGAACATTGCAGACTTTCTTATAAAATTTGAAAATAAATATTTTTTAAAAGACTTTTTTTCGAAACATAAATATAACATTAAAGAAAAAATAATTATTTTTTTAAAAAACAAAAATAATTTTTGTTTCTTATAATTTAAAAAAATTAATAAAAAAATTCTTTGTTGAACAATATTACCCTATAAAATTGAAATTGAATCATTTTATAAAATTTATTAGAAATTATGTTATTAGTAAAAGTAAATAAAAATTTCGTAATACTTTTTGTTTTAAACATAAATATAAAATTAGAAAAAAAATTTTTTTTTTTTAATTTTTTTTTTATACATAATTTAAAAATAAATATTCCGAAATTTTTTATATTTTTATTTACTGTTAGAGCAATCAATTTAATTCATTTGTACCTAATGTGAGGAAAAGGAGGTCTAAAAGATGTATTTAAAAAAAATGGTCAAACAAATGTTTACAAATAACAAAAAATAATATTTTTTTAAGAGAAATTGATAAAAAAATTATTAAAGCGCCTAATTTACAAATTAGTTTAAATCAATTGCTTCACAAATATTTAGCACCTTTGTCACAATTAAATAAAAATAAAAAACAATTTTTATTTTTTAAAATTAAGCCGTGAAGTTAATTTTTAAGTAAAAACGGAAATTTATAAAAAAATTTTTTTTTACCTATGAGTGGATTTGCGACTTTTCAAAAGTCGTAAGGGTCGTACAAATTGATCCTCTTCCCAAAAAATTTTTAAATTTTTTTTTTTTATTTTAAAAGTAATTTGTGTTATAAGTTTTGCTCACATTTAATACGCTGCAGTTAACTAAGAAAAATTGGAATTTTCGATAAAATAGTAATTCCTAACCATTTTTATTTTATGGTAAGGCTTCCAATACCCATCACAAATCATTAATTTTGTCTAGTATAGTAGTCTACAGCTAGCAGGGAACACGATAGATCCTCATCACGCGGTGTAGCATTCCCGACCAAATTATTTTTATTATCCAAGACACTTACTAGTACCTTATACTAAGAAGTGCCTCCTTCTTATTCGAATACTTGCCCTAAATTTTAAATTTGTTAGTTTTCAGGATTTTTCAAAGAATCATATCCCAGTATTTGCATTGAAGTATTTTCTTAGATTTGGCTTGTCTTTGAAGAATTCTACAGTCTTTTGTTCTTAAACAGATATACAAATTCGAAATATTTTTTATTTTTTTACATACGTCTTCTGAAGCACTGCGTCTGAATTCACTTAACTTAGTTTACTGGAACCTTAATTTTTTTTTGTTGATTTAATATATAAGTTAAAAATCTTAAAATCATTTTTTTTTTAAATAATTTCTTGTGCGACAAGATTCTCACATTTAACTTTCGTGGTAGATAAAAATTAAATAAAATTGATTCTTCTCTACTTAAATTTAACAACTTTTACCAAAAATTTAATCTTAAAAATAATGAAACATAATATAAAAATAAGTTTAAGTATTCGGCAAAGAATATTATCGTTAGCGTTGCTTCAATGCGCTTCGTTGCTCTTAAAGAGAGAAAAAAAATAAGAATAAAAAATTACTTGTAAATGTAAGCACGCTATGCATTTAAATTAAAATAAATTATATTGAGTCAATTTAAAATTTGTATTTCCTTGGCCGGCATCATCTTTTCAGTCAAAAAGACTAATCTACTTGTACAACAACAAAAAATAAAATAAATTGAAATATTTTAATAATGCGAGAACTTTTTATTGCCATCATACAATGCCATTAAAGTGTAATCTGCTTGAACATTTTAAATCCTGGTACAGACTCAGCGCCTGTCACATTTATATATACAGTAGCTGGGCAGGACTTTTTTTTGTGGAGTACTGCAGGGAGCTGCCGAATTAGCTACTTAGCCGCCTTCGAGGCCATTAACCTAATTGGCTGGCTGCCTTGGCAGAAACCATGTCATCTCTACAGCTCTGGTTTGGTTTTCTAATAAAATTGTTTAAGGATTACATGCATACTTAAAAATGTATCTGATGTTAATCTCATTTTGCACGGCAACTTCTAACCTTTGACTTTTTCTTTTGGTTTCGTTTCAGTGTCTCGACTCTAAAGGTAAGTTACTTTTTGGAGACCCAAAAAACCCCGCTGTGTGTGGGTCCACCTCTTGTGGGTGGGGTTGGTGCTGTGCCTTGCTGTAAACCTTTGAAAAGGTTTTCAAATATGTTACTGTCAGTGTGTTTGTAAATGTATCTTTGCCTTAAGGCAATTTAATTTTGTGCAAGTGTGTCGCCTAAAATTAGATTAAATATAATATGTATATTTTTGGGCTCCAGATACTTGTCTGTTTGTTGAGACTTGGAAAGCTGTCGTTAAGCTATTAACACCTTACTAGAGCCATTAATTAGGCCCAATGTTAACTGTTATAAGCCCTTTAGGGTTTTTGGTATGCTATGGCTGCCTGATTTGTCAATTTAGTTAATTAAGTGTTTCATCTGCCAGCTGACAGTCAGCAACTGTAATAGCCTTAATTAACTGATGTCTTTATGTGTAGTTCCTTTTGCACAACATTAAGGATATGCCTTGAGAGATTTATAGTACATATGAAACATGTTCTAAAGCGGCAATAGAGTTGTCATTTAAGTGGTTCTGAAAAAGAGAGTAGCGAGCAATATTTTTTATCGCAAATGATTCATTATGAACAATTCTTCTTTGCATTCGCTTGAAACAATTTTCGAACACTTTTTTAGCTCTGAATAAGCTAGCTTTAAAATAAGCCTATTGAGTACCACAACCAATTCTTCAAAACTTGATCATTCTTGTTTTTCTTTTTTTTTTGCTAACAGCTCACCTAACTTGAAGAATCCCTTTTTTCTGACGCTGCCATTGAAGAGATAATCTTTTTTCAAAATATGGCTTAGGCGCCAAACTCTTGATAAGTATTTGTAATTAAGTAATATAAAAAAAACCTTCACGATCCAGTAATTTTATTGGGACCTGCATAAATGTCAGGATCATTAAACGAAATCTGTCCAGCTCATCCTGGAGCATCTACATTTTCTGGATACATTTTCCCGTCCAAAACTCTCCTACGGGGGCTTAGAAAAACTTCTACTTATAGTGATATATTGAGCTACTGGCGTTCAATGGGCAGTTCGAATTTCTCAAAAAGGGCTTATTTGAAAGGTACTGACTCCTACTTTCTATAACAAATTAAAATATAGAAAAGTGAATCACATTTCAAAGGTTAAATGTAGTTAAAAGTTACAGTTCGTTTTTACTAAAAATTCAATAAGTCAGTCATTTTTTGACATAAAAAGACGAAATTATATAGAAATCTCATCTACATATCATGACCAATAACATTAAATAGCTAACTTTTTAAGTGTCTAAGAGTTTTTCTGAAAGAAATAGTGATATTTGTGCAAAAAGTCACCAAAATGTTGTGTTTTTTGGGGTTTTGGGCACACACTTTCGGCTGTAGTTTGTTCTTAAGATTTCCAATTCTTATGATTTGGGGCATTTTGGAAAGGTAGTACTAATAATGAAAAAATTTGAATTTGTACAGTTTTTATGACCTCATATGTGCAACCTTATTTTGAAAAATTAAATTTTTCACTAAAATAGCTATAAAAAAAAACAAGCTATGGGAGGATAAAAAAAAACGGGTTTTTAACGCTAAAACATTACTCTAACATAAAATATAAGTCCCATCTCTGGAGAAAAAAAAAGTGTTAAATTTGTCGACTAGTGTAATGCGCATCTTTCAGTAAAATATAAGGTTCCTAGCCTTAACTGTCATCACGATCTTATATAAAATTATACAATTGCTATTTGAGCTGACGGTAAGTATAGGGTGGGCCATGTGTTGGTTTGTTTGTTAATTGCATTTAATTCGTATATTTTCCTATAAAATTGGGCAAATGTATTTTCATATTACGCTTTTACCTTTTTTAAGGGTCCACTTTGGACGGGTTTGTTTCGAATTATGAGTGTTTAACAAGCAAACCAACAGATGGCCCACCCTATATATCGTTAGAATGATCTAAATGTCTGTCATACCTTCAGTACCCTTATATCAATAGGCACAGGGTATACAAAGAACCGATGTTTATGCGTGTTTCGCCATTTACATGTCACATGTGCTCAAGGTCAGATCTTTTCAACGGGAATACTCGCATCCTAAAGCTTATGAAAGCATGAAAAATAAATTGAATAAACTGTACATGCAATATAAAAAACAATAGAAATACATTTTTTTTTAAGTGGCTCTCTGGCAAAATAGGCTTAAAAAATTTGTGCTTTTTTAGTCAACCATCTCAATACTTTATTCTTATAAAGCACAAAATACATATTTCGAAATTCTCTTCGAAGTTCCAATAAATATTCAAAAGTTAAAAAAATGAAGAAAAAAATGAAAAAGAAAAAAAAAAGTTTAACGAAAATAATGTTTTTAGCACAAAATGTTGTAAAGAAATGATTTTCAAAACGACTGCAACTCTCCTTTTATAGCAGTTTTTGTCACTTTATGGCCTACTAGAGCAGTGCTACTATCGATTATAATTTAATTTCGATTACTTTTTTGTATATTTTCGATAAATAACACACGCACAATAATTGGCGACAATTTTGAAGTTTGAGTGGCTATAACAATACATATAATTTAATTTAATTTCGATTACACACGCCATAACAGTGAGAAGTAGTGGTAGATTTAAATTTCCCTTTATTTTTGGACATCCATACAGCAGTACGATTGTCTGTTTGTTTGTAGCGGTTTTTTTTAAGTTTTTCAATTCTGCTCAATATTGGGTTAATATTTGTAGCCAAATTATCGGAAAAGCATTTTTGGGATTGTCAAGAATTCCCTTCTCTCTACATTTATCTTTTTGTGGAATTCGCAGTACTGTCAAATTTTTGAATCTTGAACAAAATGTGTAATATACCATGTATACCATTTTTAACCTTCAGATCTTAGTGCTAGGAAATTGCCCGAAGACTGCTTTGAAGTAAGATTCAGGGACCTGTCGGAGAGGAGAGAGAAAAACCAATACTGTTCGAAAGCCAGGTCGTGACAAATGAATGAACGGTAGATCGAACATAAAATCCAAATGGTTTGGAAAACCAGAAGTGGGAAAACGCTCAGGGGGAAAACACCTCAAGTGAGTTCAGGGACGTAAACACATTTTGAAAAACCAGAAGGAGTCCAAAAAGGGGATGAGTTCAGATACATACACACATTTCTGGGAACGAAATATCTAATAAGCTGGCGAGAGATGGTACTGAGGCCTCTAATAGAGGCCCGAACCTATCTGTGGAGTTGGCAGACACTTCACTAAGGAGGTGCTGCGAGACGGGAAGAGATTTAAACGAAACACAAACTATATCAACATTGTAAGTCTCAGGCAGGCCAAGCAGCTTCTTGGTATCTATATCTGAGTTAGGTATTAGGAAAGACTAGGGCTCCCTAAGGATACTAACAAGGTTTCCTGTGGCAAACCTCTAACTCAGGAGTAATAGTGGCATCTCGAATTTATTTTTTTTTGTGATGTTAAGGAGGAAGGAAACCTCACAGCACGTACTTGCAGAGTAGGACTCTCCAGCCAGATGCATTAAGCCGGAAAAAGAGCCTGTAGACTTGTGATACAATTGGCCTCACTGCTATCTCGTAAATGCTAACACCCACCCCCCCCCACCCACTCCACGACCCTCCCCAAAAAAAATTAAAAAACTGATATATATATATATTTCGAAGTGAACCCCCCCCCCACCAACTTCCTTCCCTTCACTGCGTTGAAGAAAAACTGCGATGAGGTGGCCGCTAGGAATATGGTCTCCTTTTCCAGTTTAAGGAGGGAGACTTCCTACGGCGTTGCTTTCGTCGACAGTTGGACGCGCAGCCATCGTACTTCGGTTGACAGCTACATTTGAAGGGACTTTCCCTATAGGCACAGCATCTGGGGTGTTTGCAGGTGGCGCTTGGGTGTAAGCCCTCTTGGGAGTGTTCGTGGGCGGCGTTGGTGTTTGTCTGAGCCTCTTCACTGCCTGCGTGAAGTAGTTATTTTGGACAAATTTTTCCAAACTCTTAAAAATGACTAAAATGACAGATCCAATTCCAATGTTGATTTTTGCAAAATCTTTTTATTATTTCATGCAAAGAAAACATTACGTAAAAAAGTCTTAAAAAAAACCTACAGCCATTATTTCCTTTCTGCGTTAAAAAATGAATATGGCGGTATTTGTAAAAAGCCGGAACCAACCCAATAATATTGTTTTTAAAATTAATTTATCATCGTTTTTACCAATGCAGGCACGCAATGTATGCAACATTATTTTCCATAAAAATTGTTGCAATGTTTATAAAAGAATAAAATATGGAACTGTATGGACAAGAATATTTCGCAGTCTTTCACAAAGAATAATAATAAATAAATAAATACTTAGAAGGGAAACACGACCAACAACAACAATGTAGACACTGAACGCAACGCAAATACAAATTCCATTGAATGTTATAGGTTAAAAGTGGATGGATGCAGTTTCCTGGGGTTTTGCATGCCAAGGATGCCAAACCCTTTCAATAAGTTGGCATATTGCGTATGGTTTTACTGGGTCAAGTAAAATGAAAAGTGCAAATAGCATGTTGTCACTTGGAAAGTATTTTATTAAATTTCGCAATTGTGCCTGCTACCGGTGCTTCATTCGAGCATATCCTGTCAGTTGGCAGGCATGTCATCGTGTCTATCTGCTCAGTATTATTGACACATTTTCAAGTTGAACGTTGAAATATGAATATCAAATATGAACATCTCAAGGAGTTATTCATGACATGACTAGATGCTAGCAAAAACACAGTGTCAGCCAACACCCGCAGCAGTCGTAGGCGGCACAGACAATGTGTATTGTGTTTGTAAAACTACCTTTTGCCCATGCCGCATGCCACACACACTTGAGAACAAAAGCGCTGAAGTGGTTTCATCATCTCAGTGACAAGACGCTGTGAAGCGACATTCTGAGACGTTAACTTATGGACGTCATTGTAGACGTTGATTGCCGCGCGTTGATAAGAGTGTTGATAACACGGTTTGCGGCTTTTTTCTACGCTCTCTAATGACACTCTGCCAGCACTCAGCTGTTGTTCCAGCTGTTTGTTGTTACTATTAAGTGGGACAAGTGAGTGAGTAGGTGAGTGAGTAAGTGAATGAGTGTCCTTGGATTGTTCTTGAGTTTGCCGCTGAGCGTTGTCTATAATTTTCAAGGTATACGCCCACACTTATATACACATGTATCGTACTATATACAAATTCATGTATATGGCTTTACATACTCATAAATCAGGCATTAATGCCAAGCATTGTTGACAGCTGTTCTATGTTTAGCAGCCTCAAAACTAATCGGCCTAGTAAAGTGATTCCTTTTCTTCGATAACATCTTAAATCTAGGAAAACGCTTTCACTGTTACTTTCAAGATGGCGGCATATTCTCAAGTCACTCAGTTCGTCAAATCTGGTTTCAACTCTATTCTCCTTCAAATAATACAAAACCAAGGCTCTTGCGTGAAAGTAGGGGCCCTGTGGTGAGTATCGGGCCGTAAGCGCGATGCTTGCATTTTTTTAAGAACTTTTAGAGAACTTAGGAAATTCCCTTCATTACCAATGAAGGCACAAACAGTTGCTATTTGTACTGTACTTATATTCTAGGTTTATCTAGGTTCCCCCTTAATTGATTAAACGTTGCGAAACAGACCTTCGAAATAGTTCTCAATCAAGTTGTAAGTAATTTTGGCCAAAATCACGCCTAATCGTCGTGTTATACTCTCGATTACAGAATTTCACTGCGCCCCGTCAATCATTGCAGATACTTTTTTAATTTCAACATTTTCTGAGATAATCCAAATATATAAATAAACCAAACATTTTTATTCAGATTCGTTTCCGTGCTCCGGTAAACGAATTTTTTTTGCCCATATTTCCCTTTTTATTTTCGATAAATTCGTATATTTCCCTTATTTTTCCAATAAATTCTCATACAAAACAGCTGACATGGTTGCCGCAGTTTTGCACCTTTTCATTACTATATGTTGTTTACATTTTATTTTCATTAAAATATTACTAGTTCTTTATTATTCTTTATATTAAATAAAATTACACAAAAATATTAATTTAGCAACAATATTTTTTGAAATTAAATACTACTTTGCTATTACAAGGGCAATTTTCGTTGTGTGGGGCGGAAACCCTACCATGTACTCGTGTATAACAAGAAAAAAAAAAAAAATTTCGGTGTGCATGCTTTTTTTTGGGTTGAGTCAGAAAAAAATAATTAAAAATAATTGTTAATAAATATATAACTTTAAGTTGGCATAAATATAATCTTAGAATATCAAAGAATCTTTAAAAAACTATTTTAGTATAAAATTTGTACTTTTTTTAACCCTATTTTGCCGATTTGTTTTAATTCCTCTTGCAACAAAACATTCGGTTTCAAACCACATGAAAAATTCGGTTTGGTGAATAAAATGTTCGGATTCGTTTTCCGGAGGACGGCCGAATTGCTTTTTACGACGTGTGTGATGAAGACACTCCGTTGGGGATCCCATAAACTTTTTTTTTTTTTTTTAAATACATTAAATGAAATATTTTTTATTTTCATGAACATAAAAATGTTTTGTTCTAGCAAATCCAGCCAAAACAACACTGGCGGAAAACTTTTTACAATTATACAAAAATTGTATAATTTAAATTCTGAAAAAAAAATTTTGTAATTAAAAATTCAAAAAAAAATTATAAATACTAAGGTGGTTTCTGGGCTAGACCGTTTACTTTTCAAGCTGCCCTCGTACGCACGTATAGTACATACATGTGTATTAGTATTCATTGCATGCACGTGCACGTCAGTATTGTTTCACACTCTCCCAATGCCTCCCCCGGCATTCATAGACAATTACAAAATCTGTTGTTATTAATTATTTAATTGTTACCACACAATCTTTAACGTATTAACATTCAATTAATGCATATCATCTTTTTTTGTATATTCTTTTTTTTTTTTGGTATTGTTAGTTGTTTGTTAATAAACCGTCGCGGATCCCAACTGTATTTAATTATATTTAATGCAGTTATTTATGCCGCTAAAACAAGAAAAATAAAAACAAAAGTTATGCAGCTGTATAATATTTCATGTAAATAAGTTGTTCTGACAAATGAGAATTCACATATCGCAATAATTATAGGCTTTGGTGCATAACTAAAAATAATAAGTTAAACAAATAATTATTAATTTTAAAGCTAGCATTTAGGGAAATATCGTTATCGGAGTTAATTACGATTTAAAAAAAATGTTAGAAAATGTAAAGTAAGATTTTGGCAGAGATTTGACTGCAAATAAGCTTTAATTCAAAAAAAAGTACTAGTTCATAAATGAACCCAGAGCTACTAGGCGTTTTTTTGGAAAGACTTCTTTTTTATTCCGAATTTTTCTATTACAAATTTTAGCTTGGTTACTAGCTTCTTTACTTCGAAATCTTCTATTAAAAAATCTTTACAGAATTATGCGCATGTTCAAGTCGGGGAAAAAGTACTAGTTCATAAATGAACCATTCACTTTCCTTTGGCTATATAACGTTAATACACTTAAATTAATTATTCATACTATACCATACTATGTTTCAGTTGAAAAGATAAATTATCTAACTCTGTAAATCTCAATGGCTAGCTTTAAGCAGAACTTAAAAATTATAAAAATAAAGCCAACTAACTAAATGAACCCAGAGCTAAGAGGCGTTTTTTTTGGGAAGACTTCTTTTTTATTCTATTACAAATTTTAGCTTGGTTCTGCTTCTTTAATTCGTATTCTTCTATTAAAAAATCTAACAGAAGTCGGAAGCGGCCGAATTTAAGACACCTTGTTCCGAGCTTGGGACTCGAGCCGACTTTAAGTTTTGTGGACAAAACTCTACCAGATCAGCTGACTTTAGGCAAGGTTTTGCTACTAACATGCGGCCCCAGCCCCTAAAATTCTTTAATATTTTAGGATTGATGCTGATGATGATGATGTGAATAGGGTGTGAGTTATTTGTATCCTCCCGCACTGCGACCAGTATGTAGGTCTTTTGTGCACCCGTATATAGCTTAATTGCTGTTTATAATTTTGGCGAAGGCAATTATTCCCTTTAGCGATAGGGATAGGATTATATCCGATATTCCATATACGGTATGATTACAATCAATTCTGTATATGTTCATTTTATCTATAGTAACTAAAGCTGCAACTTTGAGTTTGTAAAAAATATAGCGCTTTGAAATAACTTAACGGTAGGCTCGTCTCGCGGCAAAAGTAAAGGAAACTTGGTGGGCCTAAATCTGCTACCTCCCTATATGAGCCCAAATCACAAGTTTTGTCAACTCAGCTCCTCTAATCTCCAAGATCTATGCGTTCATACAAACGGACAGACAAATGCACTGCTTTATTTCAATTGCTTTTGTGTTCCTGACCATTTTGATGGTAACTTGTGGTGGTCTCTAAAGTCACCTTCTCTATGTATTGTCCAAAACACATTATGTTATTAATTGACAACCATTATCTATCTATATTTTAGAATAAACAAAATCTAAAGCGCCGAAATCGATTTGCTTTGCATTAAAATCTAGTTAATAGTTCTGTCAACAATTACTCGCTTTTGTGAACCGTAACAAATGCCATTCACAGTGAACAAATCATTGCAGCATTCACATTCAACTGAGCTCGTGATTATGCAGGATCAATCAACTGGAATTAATTATTATTAATTTGCTGAAACGCAAGTTGCTAATTGTATATTTTGTTATTCATAAAAATGTGTCAAATATGTGCGTTATTTAATATTAAAATAAAAATTACAATAAAATGGCTTAATTCGCGCTGACTAAAACATTTGTGCAGTAAATTATGAACAATTAAAAAAATGGCATGTTGCAATAAATTGTATTGCTATTATGACAAAGGGGCTCACAAATATGTCAAGTACAAAAGCAGGATTTATTCAGTACGCAGATTTTACATATCCTTCAACTATATTAACAGCTGTCATATACATAAGTGCCAGTTTAGTAAATTGTTTATATAATATGAACTTATTAGGTAATACAGCTTAAAACATTCAACAAGCAGAGTATGCTTAGAGTTTAGAAAGCTGAAACTATCTTTTTGTTGGAGTTAAATGTGAATTTTAATTAAATCACTAATTATGCAAAAACACGTTCACATTATTAGGCACACCGCAAATGTTAATTTTAAAATACTGACACTACACAAAGTAATTAATTGAAACACGAAAATAAAAAACGTAAAAATATCAACGTAAATAAATAAATGTCTGGCATTATAATAATATATACACAGAGGAATTTTAACAATTTTTACTTCATTTAGCGAAAATGCAATAGAATTTAAAATTGTTATTTTCGCTCATTTTTTATAATATTAATTACTTTACTTAAAATGCATTAAGTGTAATATAATTTTTGCTGTCCAATTAAGTTGACTTTAACATCTATCGTCGACGATTTTTATATATTAAAGTAAGAATTTAAAATTTTAAACAGCTCTCTACGAAAAAAGTTCTAACTAAGTAGTATAAACACTAAAGGCATATAAAATATGCACCAATTTTGAAAGAACTTAGTCATCAGTACGAAAATGGAGCAAAAATAAAAGGTAATGTTTTGTTTGCGTGTAGCACTTACAAAAAGAATTCGAATTGGATTTATTTTCTCTTTAGCAAACAACTTTACAAATGTACTCTGCAAAAGGTCTTTTTGAAATTTGTGTAAACGTTTATGGTAACTAACGAAATTTTCATTCGTTATTCCTAAAATCGTATAAATACAGCACAGGCTTCTTTTTATTTTTTATTTTTTTAAATCAACATGGATTTCAATTTGTTTGTCTCATCTTTTCTAGTTGGTAACTTGCTGCTTTGAAAACCATATAAAATATTTACCGACAGCATTACCATGCATAAAACCAACTTTGCCGATAAGCAGTTGCCATCATTGCTTAAAATTGATCAAACTTAAGTCCGCGCTCTTGAGTAACCCAAACACAACAAATTTACAGGGATTCCAAATTCATCTAGATTTTAAGCAGTGCAAAAAGGAACAAGACAAAGCGGCCGTAGGACTTTCTGTTTTTATTATTTAGTATTTTTGAAACATATAGATTTTTTCGGGAGTGACGAGTTATAATCTTAAAAACCAAGATATAAATTATTATTGAATATAACCCTGTAAATTACATACCCTTCAAGTATTCTCAGGACATGCCCAACATGCATGTAGGCCTCTTTTCATTCTAAAATAGCCCAAGTTCCAATTGATTCAAATTTATTTTTAATACAAAACTGCATTATTTTTATACTCTGTACCTTATGGCATAAAGGGTACATTAAGTTTGTGCAAGTCGAAAAGTATGATCAGGGTGACTAGAGAAATCGATATACCGATGTCCGTCTGTCTGTCTGTCTGTCTGTCTGTCCGTCCGTATGAACGCCTGGATCTCAAAATCTCCCAAACTTTCAGATTAGATCCCTTATTATTCCATAGGAAACAAGTTGTTTTTTTTTTTTTTGATATCGGGGTTACATTGTATAGTTCCAATAGGGGTGTTTTAGACGTCCTCTTTAAAAACCCAAAAGTTTTAGATGGATGATTCGTGAGTTTATAAAGATATCGTTACCAAGTTTGGCATTCGAAATTTTTTAAAGATCGCCAGCACTGTACTAAATTTTATCAAAATCGAATGACTTTATCATACAGTTCCTATAGGACCGATCGGTCAAAAAACCGTGTTTGGTGCAAACCTCTTATTGTTTCATTTGTTTACGAAGATATCGTAACCAAATTTGATATTCGGAAGATTTTTAGAGCTCCTCAGCACTGCAGCAAATTTTATCAAAATCGGTTGACTATATCATATAGCTTCCGTAGGACCGTTCAATCGAAAAAAAGTTTTTTGGGCATAACTCGGTTGTTTATAAAGATATCGAAACCAAATTTGGCATTCGGAAGACTTTTTCTTTTTTCCCAGCACTGTCCTAACTGACCTACGACCTTGATTTACATTTTATTTAATAGATAATAATCTCGATCTGAAAAGCATGACTCTAAGTTTGATAGAAAAAAAGATATCATACAAAAACCGTAACAAGATAAATTGCCAGGGGGCGGTGCCACCCCCCTAACCACAAATACGAAAACCCGATTTTAGACTTAGAACAAGGTCCCTAACAATCCCTGAAAGTTTCATCAAGTAAATATTTTTTTCTAGCAGATGTCGTTTTTGAGCCTTCGTTTAATTTACTATTTAACTTCTTTTCGGGGTTATTACCTATATATATAAAAGTCTTTTGAAGGATACAAATTTCAAATTCGTTTAATTTTAATCTCTCTTGTCATGGATAATTTACACTAAGTTGACGCTTGAGTAGCCTCCAATACGGTCATAAGGACAAGGATGAATAAAGACATGTTTAATTGTTCAGTTTTGTCCAGCAATTTTTGAAGCTTGAAGCTACGATTTGAAAATCTAATTAGGACACCATATTTCGCTGGCAGCTCTGGATTTTAGTTTCCTTTTTTAAATTTTCTTTGAGTTATAATCGTGAAATTTGTGATAAAAGCAACCTATAAGAAAAATCGTTGAACGATTTTGATAAATGAGTGCTGGCCTATCGTCATGGATGTGTTGGATATTTGACGGAACAGAAAAAGCAGATTATAAAAATTTCCTAACAAAATAAAGAATTATTGTGGCTTTTACCAATTTTGCGAAATTCTAACTCTAAATAAAGTGAAATACGAGAATGAACATTCACCAAAAAGAGTTGGCTTTTAGTAAACTTCGCTAAAATCAACCTATTATTAGCCAATATACAAATCGTATAAAGGCAATTTAACAGACGAAGACGACTTTGGGATACTCTGTGCCATGATATTTTAAAGCAATTTCAATTCCGCATTATATAAAAATAAATACAAAAAATTTAGCTCGTCTGGGAATCGAACCTGGATCTCGAGCCGACTTGAGACCAAAACTCTACCAACCAAAGTACTCTTATAAGCAGAGGCGATTGGTCTAAAACTCAAGTTTGATTATTCTAGCTCTTAAAATATCCAAGTTCCAGACGAACAGACGAACATAAATTTCTTTTGTTCTTCTGAACATATTGGCACTAACTCCGACGTCTACTTGTCTATGTAGCACAAAACATAATATAAATCACATATGACAAGAAGAGAGACCAAAATGCAAAACGAAGCTCGAAAATTTACTGTCAGATACAAAGTAAGGAAAGGCATCGAAAGAGAATTAAATCGATAACAAAATTTAACTTATGTTTTTCAACGATTTGCCAAAGTTATAGAGTATGCTCAAGTCGACATTTATTTGATGTGCTGCTTCTGTACACAGAAGCAAAAGCTCATATATTTTTTTAATGGTCAATCGAAGTTATTCGAAAAGCAAACGATTGAATTCTGCAATCAATCGATTGTGCACTATGCAATCAAATATGTATGCAACACTTAATAAATACAACATAAAATAAAAGAGTACATATATATATGGTAGTTTCATATGTTTATATACTTTTTGGCTAAAAGGAAAAAAAAAGAAGAAAGGTACATGATTTTAACTTTGATTTCACTTGTGGCTGTTTGCAGCATTAAGCGGAATTTCATGCAACTACCAATTGGGGTTATCTCGTTCAGGAACTTTTCGTTTCTGAACTTCATCTTTGGCTGCTTCTTTTATTGTATCATTTCATGCGGACACGCATTGGCAATACGTTTGCCCCGAGGCGTTGTGGAGGCAGCGTCGTTCATGCGGTTTTTCTGCTACAATTGTATATGAGATTTTTATACACTGTAGCCATAGGGTTAAGGTTATTATGGAATTGCGTAACCTTTGTAAATGCAAAAGGGGCTGTTATTACCTGGGCGTTCACCTAGACAGGCTACTCACCTAGCTAAAGCACAAGATGCATCTGAAACGTATAAAGGCTCGCTCTCCCCTTAGCCTGGACTATAAAGTCCTTCTGTATAAACCCGTGCTGAAACCAATTGGGACATTTGGTTCCGAAGCCCTAAGAAAAATCCATGCACCATGGTATCTCCGGAACAAGGATATCCACTATCGTAAAACAAGAGATTTCAGGAAAACGGCAAATTTAAGGGTCACCTTCGTAAAAAAGTGTTTTTTAGGGAATTACCATTTTTATATATCTTTAAAAATTAGAATAATATATAAGAATTTTTGTCACGAGCGCTCGACTAGAGACTGTGATTAGTTTTTATGTAATTAACATTGGTTTATTTATGTATATACTAATCTTGTTTGTTAAAAATAAACATGCAAAAAAAAAAAAAAGTGTTTTTTAGGGTAATTTTGGGTCGAGAAACATAACATCTACAGTTCCTATCCGATTTCGAAGATTTTACGCTCAAAATGTTCGTAAAATGTTCTCTTTCAGCCTCAAGCTAAACATAATTTTTTAAAAATTTTTCTCGTTAATAAAAAGTAAACAGAAAATTTTTAATTATGATAAATGGTCGAAAATTACACTTTTTTTTCGATTTTGGTTGCTTGTAACTTCAATATTTTTTACTTCGTCTGTACATATTATTTATCACTGTAAAAAGCACATCAATACCTTTAGATCTAGTTGTCTTTCATGTCGATGAATTCACGAGATATTGACGAATAAAAAAAAGTGCACAAAAACATGTTTTTCGAAAAAATCTCGAAAACGATGACTGTTATTTTCGTGTTTCTCGACCCAAAATTACCCTAAAAAACACTTAGGTTAATTTATCGTGTAAACTAGTGTTATTAAGAAAAAGTGGAGATGCAAGATAAAGGATTAAAAAAAAAGAAGCTGTTAAGGGGCAGTGGCTTAATAAGGCCACGTTGCTCTGTGCTTGCGTCCGTATGAACACCTATATCTCGGAGACCAGAAGAGCTAGAAAAAAAGATTGGGAAAAAGATTAATCGAAGGTAGTGCAAGTTTTCAAGGTTGGTAGATATTTAACGTTGCCGTGTAGGAGAATCCCATGATTCGTACCACAAAAGCTATGCGTTCTAAACTTTCTCTTGTATAGCAGGTCGTCTCAAAAGTTCGTATCGTTTCAATCTGAGGGCGCCTCTAGAATTTTATCCTTATTATTGTTAGTTAGTACTAACCTCTAAAAGACACGCCTATAAATTTGATAGCTGTCGGTATATAAGTTTTTGAGATACATATATAGCATTTCGAGTAAAGCAACTTTTGTTAATTTGGAAGAAATGGATAAAAAGGAATTTCGTGTGCTAATAAAACACACTGTGTTGATGAACAAAAATGCTTCTAATACCAAAAAGTGGCTTGATGAGTGTTGTCTGGACTCTACGTCAGGCGAGAAAACAATGTGTAAATGGTTTTCTAAATTCCGTACAGGCCATATGAGCACCGAGAACGATGAACGCATTGGCCGTCCAAAAATGGCTGCTACGGACGAAAACATCAAAAAAATTACCATAAAATTAAGTTGATCGAGATAGCTGACACTTAAAAGAAGTACGTGTTGCACATATCGTTTATGAATATTTGGCTATGCAAAAGCTCTGTGCAAAGTGGATGCCGACCGATCTCAATATCGACCAAAAACAGCCTGTCACAAATCAATAAAAACGGTGCCTAAATTGCATGAATTGAGCTTCGAACTAATTCCGCATCCACCGAAATCTCTAGATCTGTCCTCCAGCGGCTTTTTGCTGTCCTCGGACCTCAAGAGAATGCTTGCTGGAAAGAATTTTAGCGCTGATAAAGAGGTAATCGCCGAGACTGCGGCCTTTCGTACTACAAAATTGGTATCGAGAAGTTAGAAGGTCGCTATAATCAGTGATTCGCTCTCGATTGCAACTATATTGAATAATCAAATTGAATTTTGCCAAAAAAAATTATGATTTTCTTGAAAACGATTCGAAACTTTTCAGCCGAACTGTTATGAGTGGAATTATGATTGTAGGGTATCCAACTATCGAGCAGCGTTCCAATTGTTTCCATTTTTTTAAATTCCAGCTACCGCCCACAGAGCAATTGACTCACAGATACATTTTTGCTTTTTATTTATGGGGATAAGTAAAAAAAGTTTTGCTTCATGATTGCGCATACTTTACAATTTGGCAGTAATCATATAATTTTTTTCACAGGCTAGTAGCCTTTAACATTTGATAAGACTCGTATAATTGCACATCAAAGTAAGCTTGGACAATATAATAATAGGGCATTCAAAATCCAGTTTATATTCTATGCTCAGTTCGATAGTTTAGTCGTTTTTCGATTTATTGCCAAGTCGACACACAATTATTTTACAAATTTAAGTGCAAATTTTTCGCTAGTTTTTTAAATCGCCATTTAAAATGTATAACAAGAAGCCTTTGGTAAAAACGGCCATGTCCAAACGTGGCCCTTTTACGCTGTCCAATGCGCCAACAAAACAAAGCAATGATGAAAAAGTGGAAGAAAAACCAAAAATCGCAAACAAACCCGCGCACACCTTTAATTTTAAGGAGCAAGCTGTAAAGGACAATTCCAAGAAAGTAGAGACTGCCGCTGCTGTAACCAAAGAAATGTCGCTTGTAGAGCGCAATAAGCAGCGTGAGGTCTATAGACATCATCGTGAACGCCTGGCCAATGTTAAGGGTAAGGTTAACAGCTGTTTGCCGCCACCAAAAATCAAGGTCGTCGAGAGCGGCAATCGCATGGAGCTACCCTATATGGAAATGCTAGCCGCATTGTATCGCAAGAGCAATAATGACACACGCACCTTTACCAAGTCGCCGGATCCGCTGGCTGCTGGTCGCTGGCGTCATGCCAATCTTGCGCGCAACAAGGAGCGCAAGCAGCTGCAGATGAATGAAAAATTCTACAAGGGTGGCGAGCTTTTTGATGCAAAATTGTCTAACCAGGAAAATGTAGACGCAGCCAAAGGTTTTAGCTATGAGGTACCCTTACATGTGCTGCTGCGCTACGAAAAACTGATGAGCAAATGTGATGTGGACTCGCTTTGCAGCATGCTGCGCCCTCAGATCTATTTTGACTTGGAGGTGCGCGGTACGAGCATCAAGGGACGTTTCTCCATACAACTCTTTACGGAGGCTTGTCCAGAAGTGGTGTTGCACTTTATACGCATTTGCACGGATCGGCAGATGCAGCGCATTAGCTTTAATCGCACATATTCAGCCATCTGGATGGAGGCACACATTTTACTTGATAAGCAACGTTCCCTGGACACGGGCGCCATGGAACATGACTTTGAGGTGTTGAATCATGGTGTGGATGCCGGCATACTATCCTTTCCCAGTCGTTATGTGCGTGGCAATATGCTTGATACTTTTAATTTTACCATAAGCTTTAAGCCATTGTCCATCATGAACGGTAAACGTATTGCATTTGGCAAGATACGCAAGGGCCTGCAATTGCTGCATAAGATTCAAGACGCAACTGGACATATGACCAAGGCGCATAATGTGGTGCTCTTGACGGATTGCGGCATTCTTTAAGTCGAAGGTGGATGGTACTCTGATACATTACGGACGAAAGTAAAAAATTCTAGTAGTGATGAGTCGATATAATTATAATATATGAAGAGTATTGTATTAAAGGCCTAAGATAACCCAGAATTTCTATTTGTTATTTGTTTTGGGACTTAATAAGCTATCCGCGTAGGAACTCCTTTAAACTTAATTTCTATAGAGAGACGTCGATAGCTCCATAAGCTGCAACTTTATTACCTTAGGTTCATCATTGGCTTCTATTTATTGAAGCAAGTGGAACCCAAGTTGTCGAGAAATAAAACGGGGGTTGGTCTTCGTGTAGACGGACCAATAAGCTACGCCGCAGCATAATGCGCTCCTGAAAAGCTACACTGCTTCAATCTTAGATTAAATATATACATAAATGTAGACTTATATGTACTTGCAAAATTCAATAGTCCCCTCGAAGAACAGATTCAGTAGTCTATCTATTGACGTAATCTTGAAGTCACAAACTTTCTTCGTAAAGAAATGAAGCAGCACCCAGGAAAATCCTTTCTAAGAGACTTAGATAACACGTCGTTTGTATTGACCAATGATAAGTATCCGGGGCAGATCAAGGAGAAGATCAGGCCTGTCGATAGGGGGTGGAAGGTAAACTGCGGGTTCTACCCGGGCTGGGAGTTATCTAAGGCGTGTAAATGTATAAAGAGGCATTGAACATTAAAATTCTTCTAGAAAGAGGAGTCCGCGACAATAGTCCCCACTCAGCCGTCGACGGCGCTGGGGCGAATCTAGGAGAAGAGCTTGTCTATCGACGGGTGTTGGGAGGTTAGAAGATAGGGCTCTCCCCGGCAAGCAGTTATCTAACGCCGTGTATATTTAAAAAAAAAAGGCATTGAACATTAAAATTCTTCGGGAAAGATAAGTCCCGAAAATAGTCCCACAGAGCCCTCGACGGGGTCCACTCAATCTTGAGATATCCGAGTGAGCTGAGAATATAATTTGGTGCCACCCTAAAATGTTGTTTATGGATCCGCGGCGTGTATCGCGCACCCTGCGGCCTTTCATATTTTGGTATACAATCAACAAAATGATGGGTTTCCGATTTGGATTAAAAACATATGCAGCTCAAATATTTTATGCCACCTTATAAGCTTTGAAAATTATTTCATATTTTTTATACATTTAAAAACTATTTAACAAATAACCATTCGAAGCTCCCTTAACGAAATCTTAGATATAGGTAAACAAATAAATCAGTGTGAGTAAACGCAATAATTTTTTGAAAGCTCAACTTAACCCCTGTTGATCTAGATAATCAATATCGAAAACAAAATTTTGAACAAATCATGGTTGGTGACGGCTTAAATGCTCCACGTCATCAGGGCGGCATACCACAACTTGACGAAGACTCCATACCCTATTTAGATAAATACTTGATGAGTCAAACACGCTCCTTACAGCTTAGCAACACTGAGCTGGAAGATGTGCCAGCACGAATTTTTGAGGATGCCTACAATGAAGATGTCATCACAGTCAACTTAATGAGCAATCAGCTGAACCGTTTACCAACAGGTCTGCTGCATCTAAAGGAACGACTTTGCGAGCTAAATCTGGCCAAAAACAAAATTCCCTACCTTCCCGCTTCTATATCCGCGTACTCACATCTGCAAGTAATAAATTTGTCTTGTAATACAATGCGCTGCTTGCCAAACGAATTCCAAGTGTTGAAAAATCTAAACGAGCTAGATATATCGAATAATCTGTTTGAGGAGTTGCCACCCTGTGTTTACAAATTGCAAAATCTGGCAGTGCTAAGGGCACAAAATAATCATATACAAGTGATTGATGCCAGGGAGTCTGCTTTGGGTGCCTTGAAGATGCTAAACATTTTGGATTTAAGCAACAATGATATTGAGAGGGTGCCACCGGAACTAGGTAACTTGACAAGTATAACAAATTTGATGCTGACTGGGAATCCATTTCGTCTGCCAAGACAGCATCTACTGCTTAAGGGCACTGAGGCAATTATGAGTTATTTGAGGGATCGGATACCTACGTGCAACAATGTTAATTTTTTTTAAGGATTTAATGGGTTTAGAACTCTTCATAAATATAGCTGTCACTCTTTGTAGTCATGAATTTGTATAAAATAGTGAGATGGGATGAATTCTTCAAATTTGTGTTGGTATGGAAATTTAAAAAGATAATTTGGTCTCCGTATTAAGATTGTGTTGAAAGGAATCCTCCTATAGTGTATGCGGCCGGTATGTAGTGGGAATTAATACTTTTGAAACATTGTTTAAAATTGGTTCAATACTTTAGGTCGAAGGATTAACTTTCAGAGTAACCGTCACGGTCATGCTGTGAAGAGGCTCCATGAACAATAATAAAGGTCTCGTTAGCTGTAGATCGAGTCTACTTGAGTATTTGCACGTAAAGCGCGCTAAAGATTTACTTGAGCGTCTTCTTACAAAATAAAAAAGAATTTTTTCCGTACATCATTTATATTTTTTATGGTTGTCTCCCGCAAGAAATTCTAAAAACTTGGCGCTAATTCTTTTTTTTTGCTTTCACTGACTCGGTGTGGAACTTTTTTGTTTTTTTCTAGCTTCCTTAGGTGGACAATTTTAGAGCTTGCGGCGGTCTCACGTACTATGATAAGCGTGCAATCTGTATTAAGAAGCAAGCCAAAAAAAAAAAACATTTTTGAATAAAAGAAAGATCAAAATTCGAAACGAAGAGTAGAAAATTGATTATCAGATAATAAGTAAAAAGAATTAAAACGGAAAAGACAAGAACAGACAGAAAGGAGACAATTCGACACAGGTGTTAAGAATTGAGAAGACTGCTGGGGAGTCTTCTCTACAGCGATACCCAAGGAACATAAATTGTTATTTGATTGAAGAAGTGCGGAGAAAGTTAAATGTCTCCACACAGACCTGTATGAGGCGTAGCTTCTATAAGAAAAGATGACATATCTATATTTAAATCTTCAACAAATTTTCAAAAATCTTTTGTAAAATAATTACCATATTTATACATTTTTGCTTTTAAAGACAACTCGAAAATAGTTGGGGTTCCCGGAAAAACAGCACATTTAATTCCCAAACTTTTTGTCACCTAGTTTTTAATTAAAGTTTAACTCGACAAACATCCAATATGTGATTGATTCACAAAAATCCAATTCTGTAATTTGTGTCCTAATTATTAGAAGTGGTTTAATAGAGTTATGATATTTGCATGCGTTTTCCATTAACAGGAAAATCGCAAAATGGCCACATAACACATGAAGCATACGCAACGTTGGCGCATATGCAAAAGTGTTTCCACACCGGCAAAGTGCAGCGTCAATTATGCACATTGAGCATCATTTTCCGGGACCCGTCATCCTCTTTGTATAAATGAATTGCAATTCACGTGTTAAATGTTGATGCCACAAAATGCTGCACTGCCACGAGTGTGTGTGTGTGTTAGTGTTTAAGAGCTAACGAGTCAGCTGGAAAAACTCATTTAAGCTCATCTCATTCATCAATCCTCGCAGTTGGCATTCGATTTTTGAATGACGGACAGCTAAAGTTAGAGCTTCATTAAAAACTAATTTTGTACGACTGCTCTGGCATTCCACCATAAACACGGAGCGTTAAGAAATCTCAATACATTCGAGCTTAGATATCTACAAGTTACATTCATCAAAGCCTTATATATACATATATAATAAGTTTGCGCCGAATCGAACTGTAACATGTTAATACTTTTTTGAATAATCAGATATATATACATTAGGGCGGGTCAATTTGTATGGGGCCGAAAAAACCTTATGGGGCTCACTCGGATTTTGATTCTTTGGATAATTCTAAGCAAATTTGCTCAAGAAACTATGGGTCTAAAATGAATTTCGAGTCGCCCACTTTTTCAAAATAGGTTTTTTTCGACATATTCAAAAATCGACTTAGAAATTCATTGAAAAGGCCTAAAATCGATATTTTTTCTCTAGCCAAATGTGAATTTGGGGGTTTTTGGGGTCGAGGAATTCATTATTGACATCTATTTTTAATTTTGGGTGCCGCCAGAGGGCGCTTTAGTGTTGGTTTTTGATTTTTTTCGGTTTTTTTTCTTGAAAATTTTGAAAAAGTGGGCGACTCGAAATTCATTTTAGACCCATAGTTTCTTGGGCAAATTTGCTTAGAATTACCCAAAGAATCAAAATCCGAGTGAGCCCTTATACCGAAAAAAATTGACCCACCCTAATATACATATATACAATATACCAGTTTTGTTTATAAGAAGTTTTTGAATTTCTCGGGCAGCGGTTTCGAGCATTTGTTGATAAAATCTGTCTGACAGATATGCAGGTTAGACCTCTTTGGGTTCGCTTCTCATTTTTAAAGGAGTTAAGGAATTAGTCTTAATTATTGGATGCAAGTTGCGTGAGTCTACTTGGAGCTAAATATAATATTGTCCAAGCTCTTCACAAAAGGCCTAGAAGAAATTAATAACGATATTAGTCCTAATCTGCATACGCTGAAAAGCAGTGAAAAGCAGCAGAAGCAGTTCACTATAAGAGAACCCCCTGAGGATATTTTCTTATCAGTTGGCTCTTGAAGTTCCTAAATTTTGTCAAAACAACCTCCGCATGAGAATCAGCAACTGTTTGATGACGTCAGAGACAATCCATATTTTCTGAAAATGTTCGGATACGGATACGCAAAAAAAAAATGGGTGTAACCCTAATATAAATATTTAAAAAAAAAATAAAAATAAAAAAAACAGGTAAAATAAATAAATAAAAATATTAAAATGTTGAAGTCAGTCGAGGCGAATTTTGAGATACCCTGTTCGAATGGGGTTGAAGCTGAGATTTCCACAACTTAGTTACGTATGATTCGGCAAATTGCAACCTCGGCGGATCTGTGTGGTTTTCTTTTGGCAGTCAGTTGGAGTGAGTGCAATAGTCAGTGAAATAGTAACAGAATAAGGGTGGACTGTGACGACGGGAGAGACGAGATTCGGTGGGACGAGTCCTGTTCCATAAGGATGATCACTAGGCGGCAGAGGGTACGCCTGGACCAAAAGTTATGCGGCGTTCATGTAGCGATGTAGCACTCGGGCTACAACCGGTACCGACGAGGCAGGCAATGGCCAATCAAAGAGATTTGGCATTGATGCGCTCGGGTCGGCCCACATACAGTAGCGGGAGGCAGACAACGGCGGACACGTCGTTAGCGGATACCAAGGCAGCGCGGGATTGTTATAATGGTTAAGCTATCTCTTATCATCTCTGAGGTCTACTCATTCGTATATGTTACCACGAACTTACTATACCCCTAACCTCAAAGTGCAGGTCATAAAATATTCGAAAATCGAATATACAGTATACCGAGATATCTAAAAATTAAATTTTTTTTTTAACGCAAAAATGCTTTTTTCACCACATTTTACATGCATGACCATGTAACTAATATACTCTCTGTCTGTTGGAGCAAAGAGCATAAAGATGTCTTCCTGGTTCTACTTTATGTTTGGTTCGTGCGTAAAATTTCACTATAATAGGTATTTAATTGCAAGTTTGTTCAAGTCTATTGGAAGACAGTAATTTCCTTTGGTACACATATGCGTTGCTCTTCTTTTGTTTCAATTGTATACGCTTTGTCTCTTTCTTACTTTTTAACGGTGTCGGCAGGCATTGTTCATTTTCATTGTATATGTATGCGTGTGTGTAGAAGGAAACGACTAATGAAATAACAAAACCATAAAATGGCGCGTGTTGGCGGTAAAATGGCTAATTCACTCAAACGCACACACTGACACTCATACGCACATCACTAATACATGCACAGACACACACACTCATTTATTTGTTATGAGCAACTTTTGGCTTTTGTTTTGAATTAATTTACAGATATTTACTTTGCGTTTACGCCGTCCCGCCTTAATGTCGTTGTATTTGTTGTTGCGTATGTCTATATGTCTCTGTATATGTTAGTATTGTATTTGTATGTCTACAGAGCTTTGAAATTTTATACTGTTGCCGTTTTATTTCGTGTTCGTTCTCATGTCCTCTATTTATATTCATCTATTTGTACATTGTATTACGAACAACGTTTTAATATTTACATTGCACACATGCATTTGACATGATACATATAATTAAAATAAAATGGTCTGGTGGTATTTACATGCAGGGTAAATAAAAATTAGAAGTTTCCCATAAAAATGGGAAATCAGTTGGATCCCATCCATTCTTCCAAATAAACTTAAAGGGGATTTTCATTTAAAAATTGTGAATTTGTAGCATAAAACTCTATTCTTAGAAAAATCTTCATCGTGTGGCTCTAGTTATTAGTATTAGAGATGGGATCGGGTCGTGAATGGGCAGAACAAGAAAAAATTTTAAAATGGTTTATGATCCCAAAATTCGCAAGTTCCAAAATTTTAGTCGGAAATTGGAATATTTATTTATAGGAATAAGTGCGGAAAAATTGGAGAAAAAATCCTTAAAAGGGTCCATTTTGTTTTGGAATGTTCGCAACTTTATTGCATTTCCTCTCCCGATTTAATCTCTAATGGGTTAGTTTCTGGAAGGGCATATGTTCGAAAAAAAATTTAAACTATTCTGGTTCAAACGTAAGTGCTCAATATCTGGCAGTACGTCTTGGTTTTCAAGAAAAAAAGGGTTTCTAACAGTGGCCAAAGTTTTCGTAATTTTATGGGTGTTCTGGAGGTAAAAGCAACTTTCTTTTTGCGTAGCCCAATGTAAAATCCGACCATTTTATCACATAGAAACGAAATTGGGTCTTAACGAAAATCTTTTTTGCTTTTAAACTATCGATTTTAATCTGGCCAAAAAATATTACCTTTAGAAATAGGTTACAGTCTGCAACTGACACCGTATGCTACCGCTATATATTTTTTTAAGGCACCATCGCGCACAAATACCATATAACATGCAGATTGTTGCATTTCCATGCATATTCAAGAGTTTTTAACAATATGCGTATAAACATATTATATAAAGTTTACATGGCGTTGACATCAAACGAATAAAATATGAGCAAACTGTGCGAATTCAATTAATATCCGAGCAGTTTACGTGAAAAATATAAAAAGAAAACTCTGAATGCCAGCTGGCTAGGCAGAAAATTCTGTATGATTGAAATGTTGCCAACTATTTGGTGCTTCCCATTGACGTATTTGAGATTGAATGCGGCTTGTTGGCCTCTCGGAACTTGCAACACCCAACGTGTAGTCAATTCAATCTGACTGTCGTTGATGAAACGAAAAATTGCGTATACGCCTCGTTGCAGATGCGCTGCTCTCGGGCTATTTGAGCAGACAGTGATTGCCAATGGCTGCCAAATTCCGACATTCATGTTCTTTAATATGCCAATCAGTTGACGGCATTATTAAGTGGCTTTTTATAGGGTATTTACATAGGCTTCGAGCTCGAACAAAGCTTTTGCAATTAAAGCCAAAACGTAGCCAAAAACCAGCTACAACCATATGCAGTATTTATTTTGACATCAGTTGCAACAATGGCCAATGTACAAACAATAAGCCACTTGCATATGCCAACAATATGCCAAAATTTTGCAAAATACAATGAAAAAAATTGGAAATTTGAATTAGTCGTTACAGTGAGCGGCAGCTGGATACACTGCAAAAACTAACCCAAAAAAATTTAGATAGGAGTAAGTAAGAGTATTGTAGTATAGGAATTCTACATACAAAATTAGGTGACTATCTTGTATTTTAGTTAAAGATAGTAAACATTTCGGAATCTTTTGATTGCTCGGAAAAATAAAAAAAAAAAAGGTTGTCCTTAGATAAAAGGTTCAAAAGAATCAAGGTATTCATACGGACGAACAGACGCGACTCCTTCGTCCTGTAGCAAACGTAGCAAGGTCTATACAACCCTTGTTCCCAATTGATATAGGGTATAAAAACGCGCTCATTATTTAAGTATTAAAATGGTATTTATTTATCGAAATTGTGCTTGTTGATTTTGTTTTCGAGCTCAAACAAAAGGCTCTATGCAAATCAGAGCCAATCCCCAATTCCACTCTTTTAGTGCTCTATATTGTACATTATATTTTGTTTGCAATATAATTTATTTTCTTTTTGTAGATAAGCTTATTGAATGGCTCTAACCGACACAATAAAAGGGTATAATAATAAGTTTATAAATGTGTGTAATAGGGAGAAACATTTTGGACAATATAAAGTAACATGTATGGTTGATTATAATTTAAACCCCAATTAGCAATTTAGAATTTTGATACGCATATTTGTAGTAAAAATTTAATAAGGAAAAAAAAAGTGCTGCCAAAAATGTGCTTTTAACACAAGTAACTTGAACCGTTTGTGAATTATAAGCGTCAATTCATAAAAAATGTACTTACAGAACTGCGCTTTTTGGCGGCGGCACTTGAGCAAGAAGATCTTACCGCAAAAACTTTTAAAATAAAAAAAAATGAGATTTTAATTTATCTTGACAAATTGGTTTTACGTGCCGACACGCAAGAAAACCAAGAAAATTCTCAAAAAAAAAAAAAAGATATACACATATATCCGTTTTTAGACGGTAGAAACGCTCCAGAAAAAACCATGTAAAAAACGCGTAAAAAAAGATAAAGTAAATCCTTAAGCGGCTAAGAAAATATATTAGAAAGGGGAACACCCTAACTAAACTTCTAAAAAAAAATTGTAATTTGCAAAATTTGGGTCCCGTAGTTTGGGTAAGGCCCCTAAGTTGCTATTTATGGGTTATACTTAGTGTGACCATGCGTCCCGTTTTCGAGCCAAATATCCCGGAATTGTATGCGTTGAATGTTATATTTTATCTCAAAATTCAAATTCAGCTTAAAACTCCCTCCTTCTGTATATGCATATATAAATATATTTTTATTCATAGCATTACAGCTCAAAAGTATGATCAGGGTGATTAGAGAAGTCGATATACCATACCATATACCATATACCCATATCCCCTACTTTGTTTACCAATAAGCTCTTAACTAATCGCATTTTTATCAGTTATCAAAAATGTATGTATTGACTGCTATCAGTTTTAAAATTTGTATGTATTACTTTCTGGCGTTCTTTATGTATAGCACAATTACTCATTTGGTAGAAAAACGAAAAAAATTTAAAATTGTCGCCTTATCTGCACTGGCATAGCTCTAGTTCTGGTAGGGGTCATGAAGTACAGCCAGTGGAGCGGCACAGGGGCACAACATCGGCGGTTATTTAAATCTAACAAGTATTCAAGTGCTAGCTGCAATAATTGAAATACTAGTCTGAGTACCAAGTAAGATGTAGGACCTGGAAAGTAAATCCAAATCCAGTTGTACAGTTTCCTGCTATTGCAAAATTGGATTTTTGTCAAACAGCGGAAACTTAACTTTCTATGCTCCGCTTTTTTGATACTTTAGTTTTTTTTTTAGGAAAACTTTATTGGAGTTCTGTTTTTCAAAAAGTGTTTGGAGGATTTCTAGCGATTGTATCTGGATTTCTACTAAGGAAATAAGATTTGGGGTATAACTTAACCAAGGCGGAACAATAAACAAAAAATGCAGGTTTTAATAAAAAAAAAACAAAGATAGCTACAGATTTTTTGCTTTTTATAAATAGCGCCTTAAATTTCAACTATCAAAAAAAAAGAGAAACATTGTACTATGCCTAAAGCAAGAGGAATAGGATTTTACGGATATGTTTAAAAAAAACAGGGTTTGCTTTGTAAAAAGTAGTGCACAATTATAGACAGCACCTATAGGGTTGAGGTTATGCTAGTTTGGTAGTTAAAAGAAGGTCTGGCAGAACATAAATTCTTTATACCGTCTTTACGAACATCTATATTTCGCACATCACATCACCTCCCGTTCCCAGTTAAGAGATTTGTGCGCTTTTGAGCTATGCTGTTTTATGCAACATTGCTTTAATGATGAACGAAATCGAACAAATATTATACAACAAAGTTATTTTCGCAAATACTGCATCAAAATTTTGCTATATATAAGTTGATTTAAAAAAATCTGTATATGGACGCTTGTGGACCTAATAAACAAAGCCACATCTACTTTTTAGCATTACAGCTATATATTTTCATCGGAAAGCACATTGCAGTGTATTCCACTGTCGAGAACTGCTGCGACTGTATTGAGCTTTAGTCCATTCTTGTTGAAAAGGTACCACCGTCGCACAGTGGCACGGAAGCCAAAAAAACGTTGCAAAAATCATATTTTCTAAACCAATTGAGATATTTTTATGAATTAAATTGTAGTTGAAAGAAAAATCTTTAAGCTTTAAAATAAGTACCCATACATTGTGATACGACATCTGAGAGCTGCGCAATATGTTGTGGAAGTTGGATTTTGTTGCCTGTGCAACATTTCCCATTGAAAAATACGTAATTATTTTTTCCATATTTTCTAAACCAATTGAGATATTTTAATGAATTAGATTAGAACAAAATAGAGAACAAAATCCAACTTCCACAACATATTGCGCAGCTCTCAGATATCGTATGACAATACATGAGCACTTATTTTCAAGCCTGAACGTTTTTCTTTCAAATACAATCTAATTCATTAAAATATCTCATTTGGTTTAGAAAATATGGAAAAAATAATTACATATTTTTCAATGGGAAATGTTGCACAGGCAACAAAATCCAACTTCCACAACATATAGCGCAGCTCTCAGATGTCGTATCACAATGTATGGGTTCTTATTTTAAAGCTTAAAGATTTTTCTTTCAACTACAATTTAATTCATAAAAATATCTCAATTGGTTTAGAAAATATGATTTTTGCAACGTTTTTTTGGCTTCCGTGCCACTGTGCGTCGCACCAATAAAAAACTCAAGTGTTCATTTGCTAATCATTTTATTATGTATATACTTGATAAATATAAGAAGGTGATGTCTCACAAATACATACTGAATATATACGAATATGTGACACCGCTACAGAGGTAGTGTACATAAGATAGGCCTCACTTTCTTGGAGTGTACCGTATGGCGTGAACTGCCTACCTGCAAAAACCTGAAAATACTCAGCCATATCTTTTGTAGAGCGTCAGTCGTGTTAAAATCTTCAAACGCATAACATGGAGTTTAACGCAAGTTTATCAATTGAGGCGCAGCTCACAAATCTACGCTTTCGTACCGAAAAGGATGGTGCCAAAGGAATGCTTAAATCTGAAGATGGTCCGGTTAAGATAAAATTATCGTTGCAAAAAAAAGCTGCAAAAGATGAGAAATATTTCGCAACTTGCTACCCAGCGGCCCAGGATGATTTAGTTGATGGTCTAATACAGTTGTCGCCACATGCCTTGAATCGAGAAGGTGCAAGTAAATTTGAAACCGTAAGTGATTTCATGAAGACAAAAGACGACGGATTGAACTATTTTTGGACACTGCCAGCCTGCTGGATAGTATCTAATGCTGGCCGTAAACCAATTGAGATATTTTAATGAATTAGATTAGAACAAAATAGAGAACAAAATCCAACTTCCACAACATATTGCGCAGCTCTCAGATATCGTATGACAATACATGAGCACTTATTTTCAAGCCTGAACGTTTTTCTTTCAAATACAATCTAATTCATTAAAATATCTCATTTGGTTTAGAAAATATGGAAAAAATAATTACGTATTTTTCAATGGGAAATGTTGCACAGGCAACAAAATCCAACTTCCACAACATATTGCGCAGCTCTCAGATGTCGTATCACAATGTATGGGTACTTATTTTAAAGCTTAAAGATTTTTCTTTCAACTACAATTTAATTCATAAAAATATCTCAATTGGTTTAGAAAATATGATTTTTGCAACGTTTTTTTGGCTTCCGTGCCACTGTGCGTCGCACCAATAAAAAACTCAAGTGTTCATTTGCTAATCATTTTATTATGTATATACTTCATAAATACAAGAAGGTGATGTCTCACAAATACATACTGAATATATACGAATATGTGACACCGCTACAGAGGTAGTGTACATAAGATAGGCCTCACTTTCTTGGAGTGTACCGTATGGCGTGAACTGCCTACCTGCAAAAACCTTTAAATACTCAGCCATATCTTTTGTAGAGCGTCAGTCGTGTTAAAATCTTCAAACGCATAATATGGAGTTTAACGCAAGTTTATCAATTGAGGCGCAGCCCACAAATCTACGCTTTCGTACCGAAAAGGATGGTGCCAAAGGAATGCTTAAATCTGAAGATGGTCCGGTTAAGATAAAATTATCGTTGCAAAAAAAAGCTGCAAAAGATGAGAAATATTTCGCAACTTGCTACCCAGCGGCCCAGGATGTTTTAGTTGATGGTCTAATACAGTTGTCGCCACATGCCTTGAATCGAGAAGGTGCAAGTAAATTTGAAACCGTAAGTGATTTCATGAAGACAAAAGACGACGGATTGAACTATTTTTGGACACTGCCAGCCTGCTGGATAGTATCTAATGCTGGCCGTAAAATTGAACATACCAACATTGAGCTACCTAACATTTCTTTCTGTAGAAAGAAGTCCAAGACGGTTAGTAATAAACTTTATCTGGCTTTTACGGTCTTTAAATATGATAACAACTCCAACACGTATACCAAATGTACTTCAACCATCTTTTCGAAATGCATTTACAATGCCAAAGCATTGTCTATCGATGGCTTTTTTTTTGACAACCAAGATCATATGCTTATGCTGCTTTCCGATACTATTCACGATTACATACTAAATGTTAGGCATCTCGATGAGCAAAATAACCTTAGCACCTGTTGCGAAATAAATCTAACATCCATAAGTGAAGAATTTATAGAAGGCAAGCGTAATCCACAGAAGAGTTTTCGCAAAAGCAGCAAATTGATGTGCTACCCCAGGCCGCAACTAAGATGTTTGTCAAATAATCCCATACGCGGTCCTTTGAAGCTGCAGCTGCAGTTGCATCATGATCATATCAGAAGTAATGTGCGTGAAACGATGTACACTCCAAGCAAAATGTTAAAGCCTGACAACTACGTACCATATATGTATATGTAAAAATGCAATAACTAATAGCAATACTTAATAAAATTATTTCTTGATAAAAAAATTCGCCTAAAAAAGACACAGTATTCATATAAAGGAAGGTTTCTCCGTTTGAAAATCCAACTAAAATAATATCAGCTAATTATATAAAATTATCGTTTTTACATGGGAATTATGTATTTTTATTCAAATTTAAATTTTATATTAAAATTTATTTAATTAAATCTATATATGTATATAAAAGAAAGTTATGTTAGTTACACCATTTATAACTAAAGAACGGAAGGACCGATTTTGATGATGTATGATTTGTTGGATTCGTATCCGCCCTGGTTTCTGTCAACTCTTAAAACATCGGAAAATTCACATAAAAAGTAAACCGCGACCAGATATCGATATAAATCGAAAAACTTCATCCGCGTAACTATTATGCGCATCTTTTGGTAAAATTTCAGCCCCATAGCTCTTGTAGTCTCTGAGATCCTTTTACTCATGCAGACAAACGGACATACGGACAGACAGACATGGCCATATCGACTCGGCTGTTGATGCTAATCAAGAATATACATACTTTGTGGGATCTGCAACGCCTACTTCTGACTGCATAGCAGGAGCGTAACATATTGCGTAGATCACAGAGCAGATAGGTTGAAGACGAAAGAAGACTGCTCACAGAATATTTAGATTTGACCCGACAGGTAGGAAGATGTTAAGAAACCTGTAGACAGAGGGATAGACAATTAACACAGCACAATACAGATTCACTTTTTCAGAACGATAATGAAATAATTAAACAGCGACCGGATATGGCTTACTTTTGCTGTAAAGACTTGATGTTCCTTCATCAAATAGAAAGAATAAGTAGGGAATATATAGAAACTCATGTGTTTAGCCCAGATATCTTTCTTTTGGCAGATCCTTTTATTAACGTCATTTTAATATTTTGTAAAACTTGCAGCATTGTTTCAGGGTATTTTAAAGTCGGTTTGGAACATAAAGTAATATAGTATTTTAGACGCCAGTGAGCGAATCGCCGTCGTGGCACACAAAAATTTACCGCAGATTTAAATATAGCAGGGCTTCACCTCATGCGTACTTCGAACACTAATCCTCGTACTATAGGTGTACGGAAGGCATCGGTGCCGTAGCATTTTGCCGTGACCGTATGGATTGCAATGCTGCATACAAAGTTTGTCTGCCACAAAGATGAAGCAACTTGCATTTTTCTAATTTTTTACGATCTTCTTTGAGCGGCACTAAATGCGAAATCTCTAAAATGAGTGAATTTAATAAAATATCATTAGTTGTTTACTTAATGAAACCCGATTATGGTTTTAGCTATAAAACAGCAGTAATAATATCCCTATCTAAGTCAATGGTACTATCTATTTCCTTTTTAAATTTAATTTTGATAACTATTGAATATGATACTGTTCGAAAGTTTTTTAGGATTCCAAGCACTCTACCAAATTTGATTAAAATCGGTTGGCTATATTATATAGCCCCCATATGACCGATCGGCCAAAAAAAACGTGTTTGGTGCAAAATTCGTCTGTTTTTCGCTTGTTTATGAAGATATGGTAACCAAATTTGCCAATCAAATGTCTTTTGGAGTTCTTCAACAATGTACCGGACTTAATTGCACAATGTGGTGGTATAGGGTATCCCAAATTCGTCAGCGCCCGACTTTAAGATAAAAAATACAAAAACCAAAAAAGTTTTTGATTTCGTAAATTTAGAAAAAAAAAAATTTTTCTCGTTTATTTTTCAAATTTGTTACAGGCATTATAGATAGCAAACCTTGAGGAACTTTCACTAAAAACTTCGAAAAACAAATTAAGGTACATCGTCAACTTAAAAAAAATTTTTTATTTTTTTTTATTTTGATACAATTCTAAAGGTTGTTTATCAGTATCGGATTGGTAAAACCAATTATATTTTTTAAATAATTACACACATTACAGCTGGACTAAACCTTAAAGAACTTATTGAACTGAGTTTTAAAAGACTTCCAATCATTATTGGTATGGGTTTAACGTCAAAATTTTTTGTGTTATCGTACAACTAGCATGAAAAATAAGGTACTATGCTCCACAAGGAGAGAAGGACGACAGTAGTAGTAGTAGCATAAAAAATAGGATAGTTCTTGTCAAAAAAATCTTGTAGTGCAGTGTAAACTTGTACCTAAGTACGATATTCCCTAATTTCCATTTTTAATCAAAATCAATGACATTTCGCATTCCGATAGCTTAATAGCCTAATTAATACGACAGTGACTACCCCTCATATGCTACATAAAAAAGTGGTTAGTTTAACATACGCAAATGGCGCGAGTTCCGACTCCCTGAGGTGTCCTTTTTCAGTAATCTATTACAACGTGGGCCTGACCTGACCATGCGTGGCCAATGGCATCCAGTCCAGTTGGACGTTCAATGTCAATGTTGTAAATATTTCTTTGACCTTACCGCTATAAGTGTGCAGGCTTATGCCGGTCGTACACTAGGCTTTCAACGCACGCACGCAATTTGCTTTCACATTCTCCAATTGAATAAACAAAATTATGGGCTCGTACACTAGTGCGTTACTTGTCAATTTTTGCGTTGATCAACGCGTTCAGACTTGAAATTGAACATGAATGCGTTGAACGCGTTGCGAGCCTCGTCCACCTAGTTGATCAACTCATTCAATTGTTGAGATACCTCGTCCACCTAGTTGGTCAACTCATTCAATTGTTGAGAGACCTCGTCCACCTAGTTGATCAACTTGAGTTCGTCAACGCAAATTCGGACAAAAAATCGTTGACCAACACGAGTTGAACACGGCTGAAGCATCCAGTTGATGCACGCGATGATAACCTCGTACACTAGACGAAGCATTGAGTGTTGACCAACTCGGTCAACGCACTTGACAACTGGTAGCTTCGAATGTATATAAACTGTTAATGTAAATTCATTTCTATTTGAGATTTGAAAGTGAGACACGTGTGTTTTTATGAAAATAAAAAATGATTTCCGCTGAACGAAAGAGAAAAGTCGCTGCCGCAATAATAATTTTAGCGGACGCTTAACGTCGACGCCAGAGCGAAAAAAAGCGTAAACGATTCTGGGTGGACGAAATGTTTTTGAATCGCGACGAAAGCAGTTTTTTCAACGAAATATATTCGAAACTGATGTCGATAAATTCTGCAGGCACTCTCCAATGCTGTGTCATTTTTTTAAAATTTTGTGCTGCCGCAACAGTCTTCATTTATTATTTGCTGCCTGCTTCGTCACATTTATTTTTATCGCGATGGCGCTCCATGCATGTTCTCGTCCATCTTGGTTTTTGTACTGGCTGCTTTTTACATTCCAAATTATTTCTCTTTCTTCAACAGCCGTTATTAAATCGAATATTAATTCATTTGTCGACACAACTTGCACGGTTTGCACCTCAGTATTTTCACCCAATTCCACAGACATTTTCGCGTTGATTGAATGAGATTGAATGCCTCGTACATTAGCGTTGAATGAGTTGAGAGTCGAATGCGTGCGTTGAAAGCCTAGTGTACGACCGGCATTAACGCACACATTCAACTGGACGCACGCACACTTCAAGCAATGCACACAAACTCGAAATTGACCAATCAAATTTGAGCAGCTCGTTGATGAGTTTATGTGTAGCACATTAATGTTCAACGCGTTGCTCAACACTATTCAACGTTCAACTCGAGCTCGTCCACTAGCCGTACACTTGTTGATCAACGCGTTGAATGATGGGCTCGCAACGCATTAAACGCGTTGATTGAATGAGATTGAATGCCTCGTACATTAGCGTTGAATGAGTTGAGAGTCGAATGCGTGCGTTGAAAGCCAAGTGTACGACCGGCATTATTATTCAACCCATATTTTTTCTCTACTTAAAATCAAACTCAAACTTATCAATAAAAAAAATGTCTACAATATATAAAAAAAACATTTCGGTTAATAAAAAATGCTAGCGGCAAGTTGCTATCTATGTCTTATACTGCTTGAAATGGTTGTGAATTATAGCGCAGATTCATAAAAATCTACAGCATGCTTTTTTGCAGTGACACTTGTGCTAAGAAGATCTGAACCGCAAAAAAAATTAACGCAAGTTGAGCTGCGCAAAGAAAAACAGTGACGTCACTGGTTCAATTTTTGTATAGTGGCTATATGAGTAGACCAATTTTAAGCAAATTTCTCACAAACTTGAAGACTAATGCAAAACTGAAGTGACATAAATTAAATAAACAATTAAGCTATTAATTTATTCTAACAAAATATTAGTTACAACATTAGTTAATGTTCTTTAATTAAAAGAGCAGATGGTACGGAAAAAGAGTTACTTATCTTCAAAAAATTTGTCGCTGAGCAAAAGCAAGCAGCGGGCCCTGTAATCGATAACAAAATAAATGTTTAATTATGCATGTAGTACAGACTAGTCTTCCTTACATAAAATCCTTCTGCCTATATATGGACCCCTTGCATGTATAGGGTATACAAATTGATGTACCTTTTAGTTTTAGGCAATCTTTTTGTATTAAGCTAACCGAGTTATAAGCTGACTGCTTTCAAAATCCTGCAGCTCCTAAAATTCATTAACAAACCTTTCCGTAGCTCGTTCAGCTTTTGAGTAAATTCAATTTGTCACCAGGATGATTTCCTCTTTTTTTTTTGCTTCCTTTAGCTTGGCATATATGTATGCAATGGAAATGAAGCAACATCCTTCTTTGGCACAGAAGGACATCATTTCCATATTCCTTCTGTCTTTACGCAGTGCGTACGTATGAATAATGGCCATATTTTCTTTTTTTTTTGCTAGTGTATGTGTGTTTACATGTACGTTTGTGTTTGTGTGTGGCATTCATCAGGTCCACTTGGTTCAACATGTGTTGCCATAATTAGTTACATTGGCTGCCCCTATAATTATTAAGAGCGTCGAGTTATGTATGGAAATTTGTGTAGCTTTTAAGCGTACAGAATTATCTAGTTGTTTCAAAGGGTCTTATCTGTTAGTTCAAACATATATTTAATGAAGCTTGGCTTTTTTTGAAAAAAACATCATAAGATTTTTTTTTTTAATTCATGGCTTTTTGTTGTCCACGAAGCGTATATACCCAATTTGATTTGACGTTAAATAGCCTATAACCTATCGAATATCAAAGGGCTTCCAAATTTACCTCATTTATCTAATTAACTTAAGCGGCTTAGAGGTGATGAGGGAACAGACGAACATAGCTTTACACCAGTTAAAATCATAAGCATTTTTGTCAGTTCGTCGTAATTTGCGACACAAAACTTGAGTTACATGTTATACATCGACAGAACAAGTTCCAAGGAATTTTAAAAATCCATAATTTTGTTAGTTCATGACTTTATTTTCTGTAGAAGGCGCCATATTGGATTTGATGTGAAGTCGAATAGCCTTTAATCTATCGACTATCGAGGAGCCTCCAGCGATATCTCATTTGTCAAATTATAATAAACAGCTTAGGAGTGGCGCACATTCACAGGCAGATCAAGTTACTCTTTTAGTGTAGAATATAGATAATGACGACGTTTTCCTTGAAAAGAATTTGACTCATATAGATAAGATTTATTCTAAGATTTTTCAAATTTACTTGTTATTTTTTAACAGCAAAGAACAAAAAAAATGTTTTACCTAATCCTATTTTTTTCCGAATTTGGAAAATTTGAAGTTATTCTGTACTGTATGTATATGTTTGAAAAAAAAAATTTCACAGCAGTTCGAATTACGGCTACGATAAAGTTTTTTTTTTTAATTTTTATCAAAAAATTAGTTTTTCCGTAAATACTTTTCCATTGAATCATTTTATCTTCCAATTGTCAAAATACTAGCATTTATGTTTTTAAAAAAATTTGTCACAGCATTTCGAATTTCGTTTTCAATCAATTTATGGAAATTTTTGTTTCATTTATGTGCAAATTTTTTGTGAAGTGGTGAAAAAATTGAGTTCTTAGATGACAGACCCCGTAAAGGTGTCCCTCCATCTCCATTCTTCTCATCAACCACGTTCTATGGACCAACCTTAACACCCGAACCGACTCAAGGCCGTTCACGCCTCCTTCTGTCTCGCACTTCTAATATTCATCCAAATTCCATTTATGTAAGAAAACTAATCAAAAAAACTAATTAATTTAACTCTTATTTCTAAGTAAGCACTCATGCTGCACTGCTTTTCAATTTGAAATATGTTGCAAGTCAAATTGCTTCAAAATAATACAGAAGATTTCAACACACAAACATGCAACAAACCGTGGCACAAACTGCACTCTCTCTCTCTCAGTGTTAATAATATTTACTTTTAGAGGCAAGTGTAGACACTTGAAAGAAGACTTATGGAAGGCAGTGTGTGTGTGTGTGTGCTCAGCAAATTTAATTTCATAATTCATTTGCGTTAAGTTGCTCTGTTGATTTTAATTAGAAGTAAAGCAAATCAACACGTATACGTCATGTTGGGCCAACTGAGTTTCAAAATTTCAAAAGCAGCTGCAGAGACAGCTGCTGTCAAGATATTTGCAAGACATTGCATTTATTCGCGATCAATACAAGTGAAATTAATTTCAATTAAAATCTGGTCCAAAGGATTGACAGACTACTTGATAAGTTTGTTAATATACATAAATGAAATGTCAAACAAAAACATTTAATAGTCAAAGATACAAAGAGATTCAATAAACCATGTATGATTAAACGCTTCAAAAGGAGTCCAAGTTTGCAGTCTGTCAGTTGTGGCTAGCTTTATAAGCCATTAATTAATTTTGAAATGCACAAAAGTTGGTAATAATTACACTGCTTGAGTGGAATTAAGAGTATGATACATTTTGAACTATTGTATAATAAATAGTATATCACAAAAATAAGCATTTTTTGTATGTCATAATTACGAGTAAAAATAATTTATTTACGAACTAAGTATATCGCTTATTTTGTTATAATATTTATTTATAAATCGTAGTTTCGAAAATCTATGAATTTTACAAAATTTGTGGGAAAAAATATTTTTTTATATCATACAAAATTTTTAGACAAAATTATGTTTTATTAAAATTTTCAAAATTTGAATTAATTTTTTTTATTTTTTTGAAGGCCTTGTTTTTTAAACAAACTTAACTTTTTCTTTATATTTCCAATGTTTTTGCTTTAGTTTTTTTTTCAACTGAATTTCTTTGAAGAACTTATCAATTAGTACGATCTCTTATTGTAAATAAATTAGTTAAATTCTTTTACCTTAGAAAAAACTTCTTAATACAATTTTTATTAAAAATAGAAAAAAAATCATATTTACACCATATAAAGATGAGATAAAAAAAAAAAAAAATAATTCACATATTTAAGAGACATAATTAACAAAATAAAAAAATTTCATATTTTTTTACGGTAAAAAAAATGTTTAAATTTTTTATATTGATAACTAAGATAAAAAAAATGTGGTACAGTCGAGGCGGTGCCCGACAGTGGAATACCCTGTACCTTTTGTGTCAAAAAAATTTTTCCTGCATATTCCATCTAAGAACTTTCCAATTGGAATTTATTTTTTTTTTTGGTGCAAAACGATATTTATACCTATAAGTTCCGTAAATTTGTACCGATTTTGATGAAACTCGAATGTTACAACAAAGAACTTATTTAAAGTATACGGGGTAAGTTTTAAGTTGGTACGTTGAGGGGTGTGGGAGAAAACACGGTAAATGGATTGCGGTGGGTGGGGGGACCGCATCGATAAAATTTGGATGTGGATTTGTTCATTAGAGCCACATGAATGAACTTACCAAAAATTGTGATTCTAGGTCACTTGTAACCATAATTACGAGGAGTCAAATATTGATGCACTTTATGGGCAAGGGGCAGTGAAATTTGTACATTTTTGACTATAACTTTTTCTGTATTTGTCCGATTTTGTTCATTTTTTACACATAGATGCATGTATCCACAACGCATCGCTCTGTTAAATTTCAGATGAAAATACTAAACGGTGCGGCTAAAAACCGAGAAACTCTACTGCGGGGGAACGGGGGAAGATATTGACATGATTCAACAAACTTCATCTTCTATGGAAATATGCGCACCAGCTGGTAAAGTTTCGTGTCTCTAGCTCTTATAGTCTCCGAGATCTAGGCGTTCATACGGACGGACGGACGGACGGACGGACGGACGAACATGGCTCAATCGCTACCCGAGGTTATGATAAGCATTTTGGTATAAAGGACTTGGGGTCTGCCACATTGCACAAATCTAGTATACCCTTTGTACCTATAGGTACAGGGTATAAAAATTGTTCAGGAGTATTGAGTTTATTGAAATTAGTCACAATTGGTAAAAAAAAATTTTAAATTTTTTATAAAGATCCCATTGATAACTAACATAAAAAAAAATTGTTCAGATATATTGAGTTTATTGAGTTTAGTCACAATTGAATAAAAAGTAAAAAAAATTAATTATTTTTTTTAAATTAAGCCAGAACGCATAAAGTTTAAAAGCTGAAATTTTGGGAAGCATTTTTTTTGTGGACTATGAATCGATCTACATCAGTAGTTTTTAAAAATACCTTATCCAGCTAGATCCTTTTGAAGGAATACGACTTAATAATACCCAAAATTTCTTGTTTAAATTCTATTAATGCTAAAAACTAATATTTAAAACTTATTCTACTGCAAAATTTTTGTTCGTAATATGAATAAGGAAAAAAAGAATATACTACACAATTTTCTTCATCATTTTTTAATTTTCTCAAGACAAACTCATATATATCTACATTTTAAAATACAAGTTAACAAAAAAAGTTATAACAAAAAATAAATTTTATTTTAAATAAATTTTTTTTTAAATTCACGGTTGTATGCGTTATTTAAAAAATTATATGCGTTTGTATAAGTTTTAAAAATGTATCTAGAGAGAAAGACTTTATAAATACATAAATAGATAGTTTACAATTAGAAAATAAGAAGCATTCTTTTAGATTAAAATTTTTTTATTATTATGTTTTACGATTTTTTAAAAAAATTTTACTAGATATTCATTTCTTTATTGAAAATTCGAGTTTAAATAAGTTCGCCAGAAATAAAATTGACTCAGTAAAATTTTATTTATTTTATTTTTAATTTATTTTTCTTTTCGCGTACTCTGTCTTAAAATACTTAAATAGCATTAAATAAAAGTGCTTTTAATTTTGCATATTAAGGCACTTAGTATTTTTTTTTATATTAAAATTGGTTAGTTTTCAAAATTGCACATAAAGTGCTGCAACTCCTTCAAACACACTGATGAGTAAAAAAAAAAAAAAAAAAAAAGTTACTTATATATGTGCATATATATAACGTATAAATTGCTTATTTGCCTTTAATTATCAAAATTGCAAATATACATTGATTTCAGCTTTAAAATATTGCAGAACCCCTATATAGACCCTTGCATAAATATGACTTAATGAGTCATATGTAAATATTACGTATACGCAACATGGCAAAAGTTTGTTAGTGTAAAAATTTCAATTACAGTGCTTAAACTTTATGGCGAAACTTGCATGTTAAACTTTTAATTAGGATTTTCAGAACATTTTCACAGGACAGCCAGCCTGTAGAAAAGGAGAGTTTAAAACCTGTTTCGGATATACAATCTATTCAAGTTGATTGACAGTAGCGGCAGCAGCTATGTGAAGGGCGCATAATATATAATCAAATAACGAGCCATTAAAACCAAATAATATAGTATATAATGTGGCAAATGGCAGAAGTTAAGTCTGTGCATAAGCCAGTTATAAAATAAATTATTGATTGAATAAACCAAATAATGCGCATGAAAATATTTGACTGACGCATTCTTTGAAAGATTGCTGCCAAAAAGTTCGATTTGATTATTATGCAGAAGTGACTTCACAAACAGGCATACATACACTGACAGTAGGACATACACACACACACAGCTATCAAACACACAGATACACAACACAGATACACACGCAACCTACAATTGCTCCTTTGGCACATAACAGCAATTTCCTTACAATGAGAATTTAATAAAAACGTGAGTCGCATTTTTGATTTTGATTTTTATTTTTTTTTCACTGCAAAGCTTTTAACTCCTCATAAAAAATAATAATCATGCCGGCAAGTAAGGAAAGGGCATTGAAACTTTTAAATATAATCACCCGTTTGGCTGCAATTAAAGCATTTGCCGAACGGCGCTGCCAACCTGCTCCGTGCTTCAATGTATCTCTACATAAGCGTGCGTGAGCGTTTTGTGGTAAAATAACTTTGCCGTTTGGCATGCGTCGTCACGTGTTTGTGAAAATGGCGTAAATGTTGTAAAACTTGCAAAAAAGTTGTGAAATATTTGTCCCAAAAAAAAAAAAAAAAATGGCTGCAACAGAAGCAGCGTCACGCACACACACTGGCGCAGAAACAAATTGAAAGCTTCGCATCCAAAAATTAAAAAAAAAAACAGAACTTAGTTGCAACTTTTTTGCAGCCTAAAATGGAGACTTTTGCCAGCCGCTCTCTTATGCTCTCTGCATAGGCCTTAGTGTTGACGTCACAAGGGTCCTAAACGAATGAATTTAAATTTTGCGTGGCTATCAGCATATTTTATATTTTTTTTGGAAAATGAGGTATTTACTAATTAAAAAATGGCAAAAGCGATTTTTTTTAGCTTTAGAGACTTTTTTAACACTTTTTCGACGTTTCATGAAAAATTAAAAGTTAAATAAAAAGATGTTTCAACTTGTAATATTAACGAAAAATATTTGCAATTCATTATATAATGAAATTTAAAGACTTTCCTCGCAACGAAGATTTTAAAATTTCGAAAAATCTGACTATAAAGCTATTTAAAGAGCACCTTCTTTTTATCATTTTTTATAATTATTTTTTCAACAAGCACATACTTTTAAATTAATCATATTAAAGTCTAAATTTTTGTAATAAAAAATGTTTAACAAAAGTCTTTGTAACGTCACGCCATGTAAAAACGAGAAAGGGTTTTTTATTTAATATAAAAAAATCATCTTAGTAAAAAAAGTTTTATCCAATGTGCAGAAATTTAAGAATCTGTAATCCAAGTCAAAGACATCTCTATTTTTTTGTAACATAACGCCATGCTTAGTTTTACTTTTAATCGACATGTTGGATTGTAGTCATTTTTTTCGACTTCACATAGTGCTACTTAACTAAAAAAAACCATACAAATTTAGCTTTTTTATTTATTTATTTTATACAAACGTTACGTCACGCCAAATAAAAATTCTTAAATCCAAGCCAACGAAATAACTTCTTTTTTTTTTAAATTACAAATGTATAAAGTCATTTATACAAACATAACATCACGCTAAAATTAAAATTCTTACATCCTCTATGGCTTGGGTGGAAGAATTTTAATTTTAGCGTGATTTTATGTTTGTGTAATGACTTTATACACTTTTAATTAAAAAAAAAAAAACAGTTTTTTCATTAGCTTTTATTTTTTTTCCGTATTTAGAACATCAAAACTGTATAAAGTCATCTATGGTAGAAAACTTAAAAAAATAGTTTTTTCTTCTTTTTTATTTTATACAAACATAACGTCACGCCAAAATAAAAATTCTTACATCCAAGCCAAAGAAATAACTTTTTTTTTCGTATTAAGAACATCAAAAAAACCATCTACTGCAATGGTAGAATCAAGTCGAACTTTTTTTCTTTATCAGGCTCACATGAGGGTTATACTAAATATGGCATAAATATTAATATGACTATGGAAAATATATTTTGGTGGCTAAATATTCCAAATGGGATCTGTGTATAACTGCCACAAGTAATTTCGTTTTGGGTTCGTACATAAAATGCACCAACTTCATTTATTTATGAATATAGTAAATGTCTTGGTACAATATAGAGTTCTTAGCTCTTACAGTCTCCGATATCTTGGTGTACGTACGAATACCCGAACTAAGCAAACCATGGTTTAAAAATTAAAACATATGGTCACATATCTGTTTTTTGAATTATGTAATAAAAAATTAAAAGTCGTCGTCGTCGAAACGACGAACATGTGCACAAGTGTATACAAAATAACGTATGGTGAATAAATGCAATTAAATTCTAGAAAAATGGGAATAACGATTGAAGTTCTCACCGTATTTGCTTAAAAATTCCCTGCCAGTTGTTTAAGTTTCCGAAAACCTTGAGGTTCATTTAGATTTTTTGCAGAATTCGAGCTAAAAAGTAACGAATTCTTGTTGACCATACTTAAGACAGTATCCCCACTTTGCAACCAACAACTTAACATCTTTGCCAGCAATTTATTTTTATTTCATTATTTGTAATTTTGTACCACTGTACATCTTCTCAGTGACGCTGACAACAGTGGGCGTGGTTGCTCTGGCATAGCACCATGTAAGAACTTGTCACTTGTTTGGCTTGAGGCCAGCGGCGACAACTCATGTTAGTTTTTGTTCAAAAAATAAGCAGCGCATCCTGTGATAAACAGGAGCATATCTTTTGGAACAAGCAGGTGAGCTGAGGGTAAGCAATTTTATGATTAATGCCAGCTGAAATTTTTGTTTTTCGCCAGCTTATACAATTAAGCAAAGGCCCGTGGGCGTTTCTGGCTTACATTTATGCAGCTCTTGTATGTCTGTCGTTTCTGAAGAACTTCATCTAGCTTCCATTGAAGCCTTTTTATATAAAAAGTCAGTTTCTTAAATGATGTCTAAAAAGTTTGTGTTTCCTGAGTAAATCTTTGTAATATGTACTATCATTAGGCTCCTCTAATTATTTTCAGGATAACGCTAAGGTCGACGTTTTTATATATCTTTCTTTTGTGAAATAAATTAGGTTTTTTTGATGCTGTTTTTTTTTAAGTGCGCATAAAGTCAAAAAGTTGAATCATTCAATATCTTGGATAATTAAGTTATTTTAAGATTCTTGGGTTTTTTCGATCACGGATTTATATTCAGGCCACTTAAACATATACTAATAAATTTTGTCGAACTAACGAACTCAATCAAAAAATTTTGTATGACGTTTTTTAAGGTTCCATCATGTTTTGAACTTGGGCTTTTGCAGAGACTCTTAAAAATATAATAAGCATCGTCAGATAAGCGGATTGGAGAAAAAAAATATATTGCGTTTTTTGAGGATATGTCAAGACCCTGAAACTGAGAGATTGTTGGACCTTAGATTTGCGTAAAGCGGTTCCAAAAGAAATAAAAATTGTTTGATCTCCGAACAAGCAAAAAGGTTTTTTTTATCAGCTTATTACTTATATAGTAGACCAAAATATAGACCAACTTTTTGAAATCTCTTTAAAAAATAAAAAAAGTTCGTGCCATAGAAATGTTTTTTTTTAACTTAAGAGTGCACATGAAAAATTACCATCCCTGGACAAATAATGTTGTGAGCTAGTGTAATCAGCTGTGGTGTCATATTAATAGAGCCAACAATAAAAACAAAGCATTCATTAACATCTCATTAATTATAAAAGAAGTAGCTCTTACAATACGTATAGATGACATACATAAATCACTGGAGATATCAAGCATGGGCTCAATTATTTAATGAATGCTTTTAAAATCCATGCAAAGTTCGTTAATACGAATTTCATATGATTCAAGCCAAAAACTAATGAGCCCAGTTACATACAGAAATATTTTCTGACACTTAAGCACACATATGTACTTACTATAAACTGTATATATATGTATATACTTGTGCATATAAGCAAAACTTGTACTTAATGATGTCTGCCATAAGTTGAGATTGTCGATCCGTTGACTTTGCCATCATTTATTAAATAATAATTGCGTTCAATGTGATTTAAGTTAAATTAAACGAACGTCAACAGAAGCTCTATTATCCTGATATGATTGTAAATGGGTGTGTGTGTATGTGTGCATACATATGTTCTGCTTGAGTGCTCAAGGACCAAGTTTAATTGAGGTTTAATTGGACAGTAATTAAAATTAAAAACACATTAAAATTGAGTGGAAAATGAGCGAGAGAATTTCTCAATCAACACAATGCAGTCGAAGAATGGTGGAAAATGTCTGATTTATAAAGCTCAGATGATTATTGAAGCGTTTGCATATTTCAGATTAAAAAATAATTAGAGAGAGGAATTGGAAAACTTTATGGTATTAATTTTTTTTAAGGGTTTTTTTTGGGTTTTTTTTGGGTATATGTAGATCTCGACTTTGTTTTAATTAGCTGCAATTTTGACTACATTTTTTCATAACTTCGATTAAAATATTGTTAACAACACGTGTAAAACATTTTCCAGTGCTGAAATAGTAGATCCAAAGTTGCTACATCTCATAATGTCACTTACTGGTCTAAAATGAGAATTGAATTACACCACCCAAAAAAAAAGTCTACGTTTCGTCGTTTATTAGACTCACACGACTCTTTATACCAAAAGCTATTGGTTCCAGATAGCTTATCAGTGGAACACAGTGGAATAAATAAATTGTTATATTTTGCCTATGTCTTGGAAAATAATTATTCGTTCTTACACATTTTTGCTAGAATTTTTGACAGAGCCCCGAAATTCACCTACAGTCAAAATTCTCTACAAGGGAATCCCCAGCAATTAGGCTATTCACGCATGTTGTTGAGTTTGTTCTTCTTCTTTCCTAATTTTGTACTGCTTGATCTCCTTTTTATACACTGTACCGTATGGTACAAAGGGTATATTGTGTTTGTGCAAGCCGAAAATGTATGTAACGTACAGAAGGAGAAGTCGGAGACCCCCCAAAGTTACCTAAAGTATGATCAGAGTGACTAGAGAAGTCGATATACCCATGTCCGTCTGTCCGTCTGTCCGTCTGACCGTCTGTCCGTCTGTCCGTATGAACGCCTAGATCTCAGAGATGGTAAGAGCTAGAGCAACCAAACTTTCAGATAAGATCCCTTATTAATCCATAGGAGACAAGTTTATTTTATTTTTTTGATATCGAGACTACATTATATAGCTCCCATAGGGGTGTTTCAGAGGACATCGGCTTATGAAGATATCATAACCAAATTTGGCAATCGGAAGTTTTTTAGAAACCCCCAGCACTTTACCAAATTTTATCCAAATCGGTTGACTATATCATATAGGTCCCATAGGATCGATCGGTCGAAAATTTGTTTTTTGTACAAAATTCGTTGTGTTTCGTTTGTTTGTGAAGATATTGTAACCAAATTTGGCATTAAGAAGTTTTTTAGAGTTCCCAAGCACTATACCAAATTTGATCAAAATCGGTTGACTATATCATATAGCTCCCATAGGACCAATCGGTCAAAAAATCGTGTTTTGTACAAAATTCGTTGTGTTTCGTAACCACATTTGGCATTAAGAAGTTTTTTAGAGTTCCCAAGCACTGTACCAAATTTGATCAAAATCGGTTGACTATATCATATAGCTCCCATAGGATCGATCGGTCGAAAATTTGTTTTTCGTTTCGTTTGTTTGTGAAGATATTGTAACCAAATTTGGCATTAAGAAGTTTTTTAGAGTTCCCAAGCACTGTACCAAATTTGATCAAAATCGGTTGACTATATCATATAGCTCCCATAGGACCAAAAAAACGTTTTTTGTACAAAATTCGTTGTGTTTCGTTTATTTGGCAAAGAAATATCTTTTGGAGTTTGTAACGTACGCCATCTTTTGTACAAAATTTGTTGTGCTTCGTTTGTTTATGAAGATATCGTAACCAAATTCGGCAATCAATTGGCTTTTAGAGTGCTTAAGCAATATTTCGGACTTAATTGCAATTAGTCGTACAGGGTATCCCAAAGTCGTCTGCGCCCGACTTTAACGTACGCCATCTTTTTTATATAACAAATTTATTTTCTGTTTTTAAGCGGATTCGCTACATAAAAATTCCAATGTGATATAATCTGTCTAATAAGTACAAAATGCATCGGCCCGCTGTTACCATCAAAATTTAAGAGCACTTATGCAAAACCCTAGCCCAGTCTAAACAATAGCAGCCCATAAATTGCGCAGCCATAGGAAATAAATCCACATGTAGCAAACCCTTTTAACACAATATCATTTAAGTCAGGTGCTCACCATGGCAGCAAATGGCCAATCAGTGCGACCAGTTGGCATCCTTTGATGAACTGCGGTATTACTAGCTTTGACCCATATGCAAAGTGCATTGCTTCAAAGAAAATCTTATAAATAACCGAGTAAATGCCGACTGCCAACAAAAAAGGGACAACCAAAGGATATACAAAAAAAATCGAGCAAAAAGCGCTGAGAATTTGCATTTAAAATGCACTCACACAAATGCGCGTCGGGAGAGGCTTAAGAACAAAGCCACAGACACAGACACAGACACGGGCGCAGACGCAGATACAGATACAGGCAAGCTGCTGGGCAATGGAAATGGTCGCCTTCAAAGTTTCGTCGATGTGATGAATGAGTGTAAATGTGCATGAAAATGAACTGAAAGGCAAGGTGCAAACGGGTAACGGAGGGTGACATGCATTAACATGCACGCATGCATAGAGACACAAACAGATACTCACATAGATACACATATACATATGCTCATAGATGCTATGCGCTGTTCTTGTGTTTAGACAAAACGTACATTGCATATAAAAGTCGCTTTTAGTGTTTGTGTGCGTGTGTGTGGGTGTGGGTATGTGTGGGCGTGTGTATGTACATGGCTTACTGTTTTTTGGATTTTCCATAGGACAATTACGAAGAGCACCCCATGAACGGGCACGTCCACATTGTATACCAAGGCAACGTTATAACTTCGCAAGGATTATGCAACTAAAATCCCTGCGCGCATTGGCAACTCTAGCAACTACAGCGAGAACAGCGCTACAACTCTAAAAATTGTGTAGTTAAAGTCGTGCGTGACTGACTTCAATATTCCCGTTTAATTAGATTGGCGAGGGCTGACCCATCACTAGCACTGGGATAACCTACGCATAGAACAAAGGGAAAGACATAAAAGTTGAAGGCTAGCATATAGGGTATACGAGTATTCCCAGTCTTCTCAGTATTCTCAGTCTTCCCGACTTTCTACACACTTTACAAAATGTAAACCAAGTCACTTTCCTAAACACGAAACCGCAATGGCTTTGCATGGCTTTTGTTCCCTCTTATCCTCCTTTTCCACATAGAACGGCTTAAGTTTGGTTCGTCAATAACATTCTAGCACCAGCCAAACGTTGACCCTTCTTCAGACAAGTACGACATCTAGACCAATTTAAATAAGGTTCCTTTAGGCTCGCTATAAATCCAACCAACTCAGCCGGTTGTGGGAAACCAAGCCCATAATTTAATTTCTGTGGAAACCTTAGTTTTCGGGAACCTAGTATCTACAGATTGTGTGGTGATTATATATACGGTTACATAGAGTCTAGGATTGCGCGATGTGAGAATGACTTAGTGCTAGAACATTCTCTATACAGATCCCTCAACTCTTCCCACATTTAAGTAGTTTTGCTTAATATCAATCCTGGATCGCTTCCTTCCAAACGCCTGCGTATCTACCGGTGAACTTCACATTTGGCTCAACACATCTAGCAGTTATTAAGAATATCGGGAATTTGTTTGTGATCAGGATTCAGTTACTTCTTCCATATCTCATCATTGCGAAGCTGCTACGCCTGTACAAAAACTTCCAAAATTTTTCGCAGTTTGAGCAACAATCGGTATAGTGAAGGTTGTGAACCCTAATCAGGCTTCCAATTGCCATTAGGGATACATCCATTCCTCAACAAAATGCCCAATGGATACATTCAAAAAAAAAAAAGAACTCTAGATAAAAATTAAAGAGAAAACTTATCTTACCTTTTAATTAAAAAGGATGGGGCTCAATAAATTATATTTCGGAAGTTTCTAACTTTAGACAATATCTGCGGCTTGTATTTGAAATTGAGGTATCGGCAAAGGTGGGAGGATGGTTAGGTTAGGTAAGTTAGGATGCTCAGTCTATGCAAAGATCCCCCAGAGACCATGTGGTCTCCATGAAGCGGAAGAGTGAAAGAAAATCGGGCGGGCATGAGAGCTAGAAAGGTTGGGTGGCAAAGCCGGCGTTCCTAATTTACTAAATCTCCTTGCCAGATCCAACATGGGAAGATTTGCAAGACTGCCTAGATCTTCGAAGAATTGTATACCCAGAAGTTGTGTGCGTTTACTAAGAAGAGCGGGGCAGTCACGTAGCAAATAGGGAGGATTATTTCGCATAACGCGATTCTCACTGCGCCTTATGGAACTCGCTACGGGATCCCCTGAAGAGCTGCAGTCGCGGCTTCTTGTACGTCCTCAATACAGCTGTATCGGTTTCCGTTGAGGTACCGCTTGAGCAAAGAGAAGGATCCTATTACTCTTAATAGCCCTCGAAACAGCACAATGCGAATGACGCGATTCCTACTGCGCCTTCTGGAACGCGTTTTCCGGAGTGCCCTTCACAGATGCCGTTCTTGGAGCTGTATCGGTTTCCCTTGAGGTCCCGCTTGAGCCGGCGAAAGGAGGGGAACCTCTCTCTTATCTCACACTCTACTTTACTATGTTAATATACTCTTTTCATCAGTTGTCTTTAAAAGCTGATCAATTTGCTCCACATTTGAGAGAGTCGAGAAAGCTTCCTTCCGTCTGCTACATACTTTCCTTTGTACCTAATATACCCATATACTTCGTGAGTAAGGGGTAGTCTGATTTCGTGCAAAGAGCTACTGAGGAAGAGAGAGGCTGGGGCAGGTTGCAGCTTTGGCGCGCGCCCAATGATATGCAGTAGTTTTGGTGGCACTACTCTAACCAAATGCCACTAATGGAAGCAACTTGAGTGTAAATTCAAAAGCGGATTGCGGCTCTAATCCGATATTTAAATTATTTATTCGGCATTTGTCTTTGGCAATGTTTAGGTTCATTTGCTATTGTTGTTGCTGCTGTTGTTGGTGATGTTGTTGTTGCTGCTGTTGGTGATGATGTTGTTGGTGATGACACAACCAGTGTAACCTTCATGATTACAGTGCCGGCGCTTGTTAAGCAAACTAAATGGAATACGACAACAACAGCACACTCACTCAACAAATGTAAACTGCTCTGAAATTCCAATGGAAATTTCGTTTATTTTAATGGCATGCACTGACATTTTAGCCCTTGTCACCTCCTCTAACCACCCAACGCTTGCTGCGTTTTTTGCTCACTTTTTATTACCATTTTCATTGTGCATTTTAAAACAATTACGCGGTTTCGCATTTGACACTGGCGCGGGTTTTGGTTGGATTTGCAGTCCCACTCTCTCTATGTCCCTGACTCTTTCTCTTTTTCCGTCTCTCAGCCTTATCCCAACTCCCTTTAATTCTGTTGCAGTCTCCAGTTTCATTTTGGATTTGAATGTTGGTTGGGCTGCCGTCAGTTCGCTGGAGTTTCGGTTACTCGTTTTTTTTTTCTGATTACTAACTGAAAATCGAATTGGTTTCTGGCATGACTCTATCATTCTTTGCAGCTCTGGCTTTCAGCTTAATTATAATTAAGTTGACTGTATCCAATTACGAGTTTGCAACGTTTTGCATTTATGCACATTGGAATGTTGGCTTCCTTTAAAAAAATGTTGGAATGCAAGTTTATTAAATATTTTTTTTGCAGTATAGTGCTAATCATGCTGCACTTAGTTCTAAGTAATGTTTTAAAAAATGTTTATTCCCTTCGCATAATGTGTTTTGATGAACATTTTGAAGAGTTTATGCATTTTTTTGTTCTTGCTGCTGAACTCACCAGAAATTACAGGGGCTGGCTAGATTCTTTTTTACCGGTCTCCAATCGACCCAAATCAATTAGCCCCAAGTTATACACAGTGTGTAAGGGCTGAGAACCTTCAAGTTTTCTTAGATTGGTTGCATATTTTTAAATAATTCATCACATGAAAAATATGAAATGTATTTTCATTTACTTTTAATTCGGCTTATGCATTTTTGGGGACCACGAAATTTTCTCAGATTAGAATCATATTTGTCAAATATTAGTCAAATAGTCTATTTTCAGTCCAATTTTACTAATACGCAATGAATTTGTAGATTTCAGGAAGAATCAGATGGGAACCATAAAAAATTAAAGCTTTGGTTCATTTCAACTCTCGTTAAACACTTTCGGATCGCCTTTAAATTTCACAGGTATAAGATGATATCCTCAAGTGAATTAAATAAATCATTTTTTTTCTAAAGGCATGCAGCAGTTCAAAATTCAGAACTGTACAAGGACTGCGAATAAATTACTGCCGCAATGAACAGTGTGTGCATATAAACGTAAAGTGATTTTTTTGTCAGATTCAAAACGGAACAGCTGTTGTTACTGGTGGCGCCATCTAGTGAAGTTAGTGCAACTTCGCTGCATAGTGGCCTTTAACCTAGCCTAGCTTTAAATAGAGTTAACCAAGTTAAATCAAGCTCATAAATTAGCCGCTTTCCAAAGATTTCCCATGCACAGCACGAGCATGCTTCAAGTCAGGCCTATCAATGTTTATAAATCTTATCATGTGCTTCACAACAAGACACATCGATATTAATTAAGATTGTTTTTGATTTGCCAACTTAGCTTTGTGTGTGTCGCTTGAATAGTCTCTCAAAATATTACTTTGCCCAGCCCAAAGTATAAGCCACATCTAAAGGCGTGTCCAGCACAACTCCAAATTAAAATGTCCAGCTTGAATTTGCACAAACAGCAAAATTGAAACAATTCTAAGCAAATTTCTTAGTATTTCAGCCTATTCTTCGTACGTAAGGCTTACTCTACAATGTTTGGTTATTTTTCATATAGTGATTTGTGGACTTAGTGTAAGCACAGAGCAAAGGACAATAAATCACGCAACAGTCAGAGACAGCCCACAAATACAACATTAAACAAGAGAGTCGAGTCAGAAAATAGTCGAAGAGAGAGGCAACAAAACGAAAACTTAATAAACAAATATACAGAAAAAGATGGCAAGATTGCGCAAACAAATGATAAGAGCCATTGAATTTGCACAAGTTTTTCCTTTGAGAGAGAGACAACTCTTTAAAGTAAATGTTTGCCTCAGTTCTTGTCTGCCATTTTGTGCTTGTAACATTTCTCACTGTCGCTTTTGGGCAGATATCAGACGAAGACAAAGCAGAGACATCAACGTCAGTAAGGCAGTCAGTGGGAGTGGTGGGTCTGTGGATGGGGCTCGGATTGCAAGCGGAGCAGCACGCTTACCAAACGGTTTTGATTTATCACGCTGAAGTAAAAAAGAGCTGGGGCAAAAAAAAATAAAAATATATAGCAAAGACCTAACAAAAAACAGACGAAATCATCCAATTATCCTGTAAAGTTTCATTATGTCACTGTGCGATTTTTTTTTTACTACTCTGCTGCTGATGCTGTTGCAGTTTGCAATGACTGCGGATTTGAAGCGCTTACGGGAAGTGCCACCATATTGGCATGGGTCGCTTTTTTACTTGCCTGCTGACGTCAGAGTGCTTGTGGTTTTGTTGGCAGACCCACGAGCATGTGAGTGTGAGAGCGTGTGTTGTGCAAGAGAGTGTTGTGGCTTGCTTGGTGTCATCATCGTCACTGTGTGGTGTGGTGTCGCTGTCGCTTACGTTGTCGCTCTCTCTCTCTCTGCCGCTGCTGATAAATTGTCAAAGCAGCGCTGCTTTTCGCATGTTTTGAATTGATTATGGCGTAACAAATTGTCGACATTTTACATATTCCCGCACGGAAACGGAAGACAAAACTGCAAAAGGCAACAACGAGATATAAATGCAATGCCAACAAAGATATCGCAATAACGTATAATCCAGCTGCGTCAGCTCCAAAACTCTCAAAAGACAATGTTATTTAGTTAGGCTGCACATGATGGCACTCAGCTCCTAGACAACTTTCACTCATGCCTTTACAAGTGTTGCCTTTTATGTTTCGTAATGGCAACGGCATTGCCAGATCAAATTTATTTGTTAGACTTACCAAAACAAAAAGTGGGCTATCAAAATTCGAACAAAAAATTAAGATAATTAAAATCTATAAGCTTGTAAGTTTTTAATATTTTTTTTTTTTGAAGAACTATTTAATTATTACTAGGCGTTTCCGCCCCCAGCAAGCTTCTCACGCCAACCCCCGGTCTTCTTTATTTTATTCAGATCATACAGACTATTATATACCCTGTACAATTCTTTATTTTCATAATGTTCATTCCATTGCCATGCTACAGTCGGTCCTGCCCGATACTCTACAACAGCAGCGACCCGCATGCTGCTCTGATTCGAAACTGTTGCAACAAAGAATTAATGCCATCAAATACTGAAAGAAATGTGAACAATAAAGAAATAATTTCCAGTGAGTTGTTGTTCAAGGGTTGATATTGCTGCCGTTGCTATTCCCCCTTTCATAATACATTTTAATGTTTCGTATGAGTTTTCACCTGCATGATTTCAACATCGAAACTTACATTGTGCATACCGTCGTATGAGGTGTGGCTATCACATAGTGTAAGTTTCACGTCGATGCGCTCACGCATACGAACACAATCGCTACCACACTGATTTTTTTTTCATACTAAAAAAGCGATTTAAAAATTTTGGGTGGGGATAGGAGGTTGAAAAATACTTTACGACCTATATAAAAACAAAATTTCGTAGTTTCGGAGAATTGCGACCACAAACACCGTGTCACGAAAATTTCCCATTATTACCCACATATTTTATGCCAAGATGAAAACATCGAATTGTTTCTCAAATTTTTGAAAAATTTAAAAACCTTCATTGGTAACCAACCAACTTAATCCCCTCTCTTACACCTTTACAGCTTTGCAATGGACTTGAAAACTGGCACATTGCTTGTTGCGCCCGCAGTCAAGAACTCCAGCTGCTCGCATCCACGCTACTCGGGCCACAATTTCATAGTGCATCTGGGTATTGCCGAGACAATTGAGGCGCTGCTTATACTGGTGCTTACGCTGGGCGTTATAGGAGCCAACTGCCTGGTTATCTTTGTCATCAATAATCGCCGCTACGCCGCCTATATACATCAACAGGTATGCATTTATTTATGTACTCTATATACCATATATACACGTTTCCTTTTGCGTCCTTTCAGCCGCGTTATCTGCTGACATCTTTGGCACTGAACGATCTGACGATTGGTCTGCTAATTACGCCGTTCGGCCTAATGCCGGCATTGTTTCACTGTTGGCCATACGGAGAGATATTCTGTCAGATTCAGGTGAGTGAATAAGCTAGCATGGCTCGTATATGTGTATGAGTCCGGGCTTGTTTGCTGCATGCAACAAAAGCCAGTAACAAAGCCCGGATAATTTGATGCATAATGCGGCAGTTGGCTGACGTTGTTGTTGTTGTTGTTAATTAAGTTATCACAATGACTGGCAATTACTAAAGCGTGTTGAGTCTTTTGTTTAAATTTTCAGTGTAAGCCTATCAACGGCAACATTGTGCATTTAATGGGTTAATTGATGGGACATATTTGGTATTACATAATGGTATTGTACCATTTATGTCGCAAATGATTTAAGCGTGAAAGCTGTTGCAAGATGAAGTTGCAAACAGCTTGAGAGTAGCTTTAAGGTTAGGGTTACCAGCAGGGTTCAGTAAAATATGAATACTGTGCAACACTGAACTTTGTACTTTAATAGTCTTTAAAATGTAAAAAAATGTAAAAATTTAATTTCCCTAAGGCGCAATATGCCTTAGGCAGTGTATGCAAAGAGAGTACCTTTATCAGGAACAAATACTAACTCCAAACTAGTATTTAAAAATAATGAAACAAATCGATTTATAGTTAAAAAATATTTTTCTGAAAATTTGAGTTTTTAAACTTAACTTGATACAGCTTAACTAAAAAAAATTTTTTAAAAGTCAGTTCAAGTCCCAGATTCGATTCTTATCTCTGAATTTTTTTTTTTTTCAATGCCCAATTTGAAAATATTTTCTTTTTAATTAATATAATTTATTTTTTGTATATATATTTTTTTAACTATACTGTTAAATTTATATCATATATACTTTAGATTAGAAAATATTTTTTTTTTAATTAATATTAATTATTAATATTATTATTATTTAAAACTTTGTTATTTAGTGATTTAATTTATATAATAATTTTGTATATTTTATTGTATATTTTTTTTAATGCATACATTTTTTTTTTTAATAAAATATGTACCCACCTTAGTATTTTTTCATCGGTCAAAAGTCGTTTAAAATTAGCATACATTTTTGTAATACTCTAGCGAGTACACATACATATATTCAGTATTTATATGACGAAAAAATTGTTCAATTTTAAAGTTTAGTTCTTGGGATTATTTAAATTGTGAAAAAAATAAAAAATTCATTGATTTCAGTTTACAACCTACTATCAGTCTTTTAAAGTTCTATTAGATGAAGACTATGTTTATTTTAGAATTAGTTTTTATTTGTGGTTTTTTACTTATTTTTGTGAAACAAAAGTTTCGAAACACGGAAAACATACTTAATTATATCATTATAATATATGTTAATACTTTATTGTATAAGGTTCAATAAAAATCACAAATTCTGGCATGTAATAGTAGCAGAACAGTATTTATTAATATTTATCTTAAATTTTCGTGTCAGTCTGATCGTGAAAACAAGCTGACACCAGACAAAAAAGAACCAGTCTTCTAGCAACCCACAATTTTTTTAAAATTTTTCATTTTATACGAATAAATACTTGTTTATTTTGTGGTCGCGTATCGTCAGGCTTTACCAAAATTTGAAATAACATATATGCTGGCTAAAGTCCGGACATCCTGAATATTGTATACCCTGTAGCCTTGACTGCTCACATCATCTTAATATTTAAATTGTGCAAACTTTTAAAGTTTTAAAGGATAGATTGGTATTTCAAAGAGTACCACAAATTTTTAATTATAAAGATTTTCAGGACTCTACTCTGACTCTAGATATCTTCACTTTTATATGCCCTTGACTATTCACTTCATATTTATTTTAAAATTTTTTATCCCAGTTGCACATGTTATGGAGCCTAGGTTGGTATTTCGAAAAATGGAACACATTTTGTTTAATAAGTTACCATTAGTGTGTATAGACAAATTTTCAGAATTGTATGCTTTTTCGAAATAAATTTTAAAATAGATTCTAATGCTGAAGCATGTATGCAAAATGCGTTTCAACTTTGTTATTACTGCCTAGTTGCCAATATCCTTAACTAGCGAATTTACATGAGAGCAAGAAAATGGTCTTTATAGAAAATTCGATACACAGAACTTTCTTATAAGGAGATCAAAAAGTTCATTGTAGAATGATTCGTTATAAGAAAGTTGAAAAGTATATCTTGAAATATAGACGTAACCCATAAAAGAAGACCAACATATAAAAACCCAAGAAACTGAAGAACTAAGGCATAAAGATCTTCTTATAAAAATAAGATTTAGTGGAGCTAATCCGATTTATTTCATCATGCTGAACAGTATGTTATATAAATACCTTATGGACTCCTACTAGTTTAATATGAGAAAGCTAAAAAAGTAATATAGCCTTTATGCTTACTTTATAGAGTATTTTTGGCTAAATTGTTATACGAACTGCGCGAAAATGCAGCAGAGCGAAAATTTCATTAAGCCAATTTTGATTAGAATTTCGCAGTCAAAAAGGGTTCGTTATTGGCTTGTCTAAATGCGTACAAAGTTTACGTCATGCAGAAAACATCATAACATTTTGGCTAAAAAACAAACTTACATATATCCGTAAATGTATCTGTATCTTTAACCCTATTCCAGGCACTGCTCCGCGGCGCTCTTTCACAGCAGAGCGCAGTGATACTCGTCTGCATGGCCGTGGATAGATATATGTGTGCGCTGCATCCGCGTCGTTATTACCAGCACTCCAGCAAGAAGGTAAGTGTTCGAGGTGCTTTGGGGGGTCTCTACGGGGACTTACAGGCTAATGGGTACAAGTTGAAATACATTGCATAATTTCGGGGGCCATGTTTGGGTTGGCGCCTGGTCATAAATCCAAACAGCTCTCACATGGAGAGACCGATAAGGCACGTTGGCCGGTGCATCAATGCATCAAGTAGCTCATCAGTTAAGTTTGCGCGACAGTTTAAGATAAAAAAATTTATCACAAGGCTGTTGTCTAAGGACAACAGCAATAAACAAAGCCTTACAAGAAATCACGCACCAATAAAATCGAATAAATAGCAGCAAAAACAAAAACACGTAGAACAAGGCTGCAAAGGCGGGACGGACTTGCTCTAAAGAAACAAGCAAAGCGCGCCAATTACCCAGATAAATAAGGATAATGGGCTGTAAGCTCCTTGGCAGTCATTAAAAAAGCCAAGTAAAAAAGTAGAACCTAAACAAAGCACAGCAAAGCCAGCAACAACCAAATGAAGAATGAAAAAGCAAAGCAAGCGAAAAAGTAAAATAGCAGAAACACTCAAAAAGTGTATAAAATAAAAATAAAGATAAAAAAAGTGGGACGACAGCGGAGGGAACGTACCGAAAGGGATATACCCTGCACGCTAGACTTTGCATCGCGCAATAGATTTCACGGTTTTTATACGATTTGGAGGAGTTTGGAAAAGCTTATATAGCTGGTTCTAATTTTCTACCTTAAAAGGTTTGCCCCTAGATGGGGATACTATTTTCTAAAAATAAATCAAATTTGTAGTTTTTAACCCGACTATTAGTGTTCCTAACGATTTTGGTGAAACAAACAAACCGATTTATAAGTAGTTCGTTTTGTTAGTGAAAAACCGGCCCAATTGGCCTTAAGGCTTTAGAAACTGTTGTTTTTGTTAGTCCAAAAATTAATTCGGTAGATATCGGGCAGAAAAGAGACTCACACACTACACTAGTAGCGTTCAGAAATTGAGTGAAAAGACACTCACTCCGTAGAAACTCAAATAATGCATTATCGACGGCAAGATGCAACGAGAATAAGATTGAGTAAATCGGATAAAATGCTCGAAGGGTTCCTTCTTTTAAATATTTCGTCGAAATATGAACAGTAAAAATCTTGAAAGGAACTCGCTATTAATATGGCATGGGTTCAAATATGTACGCTAATCCATTACTGAGACTTCTTACCCATAAATCCCAACGTTCTCAATTGATTTTAATACAATTTTTCACAAAGTTATAATTAAAGAAAGTACATCCGAGGGCACCATTGTCTTCTACTTAACTGTCTGTTAAACATCTCTTCAGGCATCTCAGCTTCGCGTACGCCTTCTCTCCTCCATGATACTAAAGTTAGCTAGTGACCCCCACCTGATCCTTTCAAGGTTCGCAGGGTCTATCCGTACTACTAGATAATACTAGACAACGACAATAATCCAGACTCTATTAATGATATAAGTAGCCCGTAAAGAAGCTATAAAAACATTATTTTAGATTATTCGAGTTTAATTCGTTAAAATAAAAAAAATGAAGGAAGATCCTTTAGCGTCTATGGATCAAGACTATTGGTTGAAGAACATGGCGAATTATTTTATTATTGGAAAATGTTTACCAAAATAGAAACAAATAAGTATCAGTGAAAATTTAGAGCATGAGATGAAAGAGAAAGTACTAAACTATGCTTTCCCCGATATAGATTTCGAAAAACGGGCTTGGATACAAAATGTTGTTTTCACTCTTGTTCCTATACTAAGAGCTATAGGATCCTTTTTGCTAACGTTGAGTTGTTTGAAACTAATTTTTTATGCTCTCACTCAGCATACCCTATTACCATCTGAGTGCAGGGTATATATAAAAAATAAGCTTGGATTTCCGTTGGTTTTTTCCACTTTTCAACTTTAGCTAAATGCGAGAACCACAGAAGGTCCTGATGCAGGCAAATGAAGCTGCTACGCTCGCAGAAACCGCAGAGGCCAAAGGACAGTCACTAAGCCCGGAATGACCCTGGCTCCATAAAGCCAGGCACTGCACAGACTGACCGGCAGACAGTCCAAGCTCTCTCTCACACACACACACACAGGCACATTGACACTTATATCATAATTTATGAGCCAACAAACCGTTGCGCAAAAAAATACAGTAACATAAAAATGGGCTGGCAAAAGTGGACGGAAGTCAAGAGATATAATTTTTGGTCGGACATCACGCCAAGGCATATCACAAACCAAACGGAAGCGGATTCCGTAGTCTTTAATATTAAAATTAACATAATGGTTGGGGAGGTGGTGTATCCGCATGTATAAGACATTTAACGGAGATTAAATACAAGACTGAAGAAGACGGATATAAGGAGGCGTGCTTTTAGGTAAAGGGAAGGTAGAACACAATCGATAAATTAAAGATTGTGAGTGTGTTTAATAGATGTGAAGACTTACCCAAAAAAGTATAAAATAATCATTGCCCTAGAATGTTATACGGGTAATGTTTCACATGGGTGTTGTTAAAAGATTTTTTTTTTTGTAAGGAAAACAAATAGAGTAAACCTATTTATAAAATAGAAAACGAGTTACGGGCCGCTGAGGAATGTGGCAGGATGCCAAAATTTCTGAACAACAATTCTCTGATTATGAGACTGAGTATTTTCGAATTTACCTGCTGCGATAAGGCCAACGTCATCTGCATAACATAGGCATTGTATTCCATTGTCTATGTTATTGGTATTCATCAACAAGGAGGCTACATTAAATTGGGTATAGTACTCTTCCCTGTGGGCAGCTACGAGTAGTGGTAACGGTTATGGAGCTGTCTCCTGTCTCCGCCGTGACTAGCCTTGACGTGAGTAGAGATTGAATTCACGCGGATAGTGTACAATTAACGTCCCTTCTAACGAGTACTCTGTTGAGAGCTTCATGGGATGTGTTGTCAAAGGCACCCTCAATGTTGTAACGAACCTCTGGTTTGTTAATATGGTAATGATAATATATATAATGCCCTTTTTGTGGCGATACGCTCACCCAGATATTAGACCTAGTTGCAAAACTTGGCGCGGCTCGTTCACGGAAACGTACAAACTCCGACGCGGTCGCATACGGTGCGCTTCTAAAAAAAAAATCTTAATTTTTTAGTCCTTTTAAATTGTACTCTATTTCAGTTTTTGAATAACCTCTTTAAATTTGCGGCACTGACTTTGATACTCTTCACTTTCACTCATTGACTGAGACTCATCTCATTTCACTCACTGACAAAGACTGCTCCAATTTGGCGGATGATCCGCCTTATATTGGCTTCGATCGCCGCCAAATCCTGGAATTACCGTCAAAACTATACTAAGAAATCCTAAATGGCACTCTGCTTATCTAACTATCTATCCTAATTGATAAGACAGAGATAAGACACTATCCCTATCACTTACTCTCCACTTACACATAAGCACTAATAAATTCAGCCTACGCCCTAATACTAAACACAATAATTAGCGCGGCAAGCTTAAAGGCCACTATACTTTAACTCGTGTTGTTTAGAGTAGGCGCGCTTTCACCGCTACTCTCACCAAGCAGTCCAAGCAGTTTTCATAGCGCCCTGTTTGCAAAATAGAAAAACTGTTGTGAGGCGGCAACTTTCCTCCTCACAATGACTAGGAAACATTAGAGGGATTTGGGATCCTACTTAAGGTAGTAACAGGCCTGCCCATAAAAGGAGTCCAAATCTCAAGTTTATTTATGCTAGAGAACCTCCAAAATTTAGGCGTTCATACAGACACACCTGTTCACCTGAGCATACGCTGACCTATACTCAGATTTTCCTCTTTTTTTGTACCTTGGCATTAAAGACAATTTTTCCAAACGTATATAATGGTCTGCCTTATCTTTTACTCCTTAAATTAATGAGTACTAGAATTTTATTTTTTCCTTATGTGAAGAAAAGTTCGGTTTTTAACTGGAAAATGTGAACCCGATATATGCTACAATTTTCGTGTGGGTCCCAAGTTATTTTTGCGATATACTCGTTACACTAATGATGAAGAAAACTCGTAAAACCTATAAAGTAGGATCTAGCTTGTTTCCACTAATTATTACTAAGTCTGTTATTAAGAAGGTTTTCCCCTCAGTTTTCAGCAGTTGGTCTGTCTTTCTATTTTAAAGGCTTAAACGTCAGCACACATAAACTAAAAAACTATAATATATATTGAAAAAAATTCAGGATAAAATATGGGTATAAAAATATTTGCATAGAATTGCGTCGCCTTATGGATGCTTTTTCATATTTATGCACAATTCAAAGTCAACGCATGCAAACATTTTGGCCAACTTCTTCTTGGCCAGCTCACGAACTGCTGACTTCTGGCTTCTGGGCCTGCACCGCTGGCTGGCTATAGGATATTGGCGGAATGCCACACCCCATTTGCAATAAAGTCTGTACTGTCAAAATTACAACAACAAAATTATAATAATAATGGAAAGCATGCTTTGTCGGCGTTGGCGGCATCTGAAGTTGCACGCAAGTTCGCTGGCAGACTCATTTGCCTTGTAATGGCTATAGAATGGCCATGGAACTTGGAACTTGGCGAGGGCATCATGCACTTCAGAACTTTCAATTTATTTAAATTTTTATTTTTTTCACAAGCAAAATTGTTTCGTGGGCTGCTGCTTTTACAACTGCCATAAATTGCAACTCATTTCTTCAAGGAAAACTGTAATTTATGTTGTTCAATTTATGATAACAAAAGTTTTTCAAGAGCCAAACTCTAATGATGGGTACCACAACACGGTGCGTAGTTCTGATGAAAACGAATGGTCTCAATTTGACTTTATTTTAAAGCTCTGCTAAGAGGCAACTCTAATTTAGCGACCAGTTTGCTTTCAATAAAAATTTAAAAAGCGAATCCTGCGACCTTAAGTTAAAAGGCAACCAAGCGCATAGTGATGGACCTTTTTGAACAGCTTTGAAAAGACTTAGTTTTCCTAAAGAGGCTTGCGATGGTATTAAAAAGTTCTATTGACAATAGAGATGGGTGCGTGGTTAACCGCAAGGGCACGCCACGCGAAGAGACTCGAAAAAATTACATGTAAGAAATTTATTGTCATTTTGAACAGTTGACGGTCCTACAGACTTAGTTTTCCAAAAGAGGCAAGCTTGCAGTTGTATTAAAAAGTTATACTGGCACTAGAGATGGGTGCACGCCACGCGAAGAGGCACGAAAATAAGTACGTGTATGAAAATTTTAGTTATTTCTTTTTTAAATAAATATCGAACACGATTAAATAGCAGCCGGAAGGTTTCTTATGGTCGCTACCTCTCATAAAATCATCGAAGTTAAGCTTTCTTTTAATCCGCCTAAGCCTATACTATACCTATACGCTGGTCTGTCGAAAGGGGGTTGTTTAAGGGGAGATTATTCCCGGAACCGAAGTTCTTTAAAGAGTCCCGCAGATACGAAAAAAACATATTACATTTAAATACTGCGAAAAAAGGCAATACGCGTAGTGTCTTCAGTCACCCCCTGGTCCCTAAAGTCGTATATAAAGTATATATTTTCTCAAGCATGCAATAAGTATCTCAAGGCATCTCATCATCAAAAAAAATACCTTTGTTTAAATCCCAGTCTAAACGATCTTTATATTAAGTGCAGATTCTTCCCGAACTCAGCCAAAAGCTATAATATTAATAAGAGTTGAGTGGGCTACAAACAAGCCTATCAGCTTATAAGAAAGCTACAAGGCAACTAAAAAGTCTTGCAAAAAGTTTTAGTCTGAGATTAAGGCACTTCTGATGATTGTAGGCTCAAATAGAACCTTTCTTAGTCAAATACGCGTCTTGGAAAAAGCTTTAATCTAAGATAAAGGCACTTCTGATGATTCTAGATTCGGATAGAACCTTTCTAAGTCAAACACGATCATGAATAATATCATGAGAAATGACAACTCGTCGACTGTGTCTAGAAGGAACCTAAAAACAGATTCTTAACCTAACTCTCCCCTCGACAGACCCGAGAAGCTCGTATATTATAAAAAAAAAGTATATTTTTTTAAAGTTAATTGTTCTCTATTTTTTACTTAAAATCCAGGCGCGGATCCAGGATTTGGTCATAGGGGGGTTTTTGACTTCGATATATATGTATATAAGAGCTTGCGAAAAACTGTCAGCCAATTTTTCCAACTTTTCGGGGATCCAGACCCGTGGAGCCTCCACTGTTTTTCAGAAGCAATTATTAAAGCTCACAGGTACGTTTTACTAAATTAGAAAAAAAAAAGTGTCTCTACTTAACAGCAACTATCTCTGGTTGTACTAAACTGATTTCGATAATTTTTTTACTTGACTGTAGATAATTGAATTACCCATCGATTACATTTGAAATATATTTTTGTCAAACTTGGTCGCTATTTATGCATTCATATGAAATTTTTAGCAAATTTTTGAGAAAAATTCTATGTCGAATGTAAATTTAAAAATTTAAAAAAATTTGTTCATACAGTTTTATTCATGGCTCTGAGATCTAGGCGCTCATGCAGACAGACATAGGTACATCGATTTCACTAGTCACCCTTATAATACTTTAGGTAACTTTGCGGGATCGCCGACGTCTCCTTCTGTATGTTATCTTTTGTACCATAAGGTACAGGGTATGAAAGTCGACCTTCGCATGAAGCTTAAAAAAAAAATATCATGAATAAATTGAAAAAAAAAACGAATAAAATTAATTTAAGCCAGAAAATCGATCCCCGATCTGACCACTGTGCACAATTAAGAACTTAACGCCTTAGTACTAGAACTGTTCACTTAGTTTATATGTAAAACCATAATTCAGGAAGAAGACTTTAATCACAAATAAATTTTAAAAAATTGTATGTCAATAATACTTTCAAAAGAGCTGAATTAAAAAAATCATTTGAGTATTTCTAACAGACATAAAAAAAAAAATGTAGCCTTTTAAATATTCGAGGCCTCTTTTTCGAACTGCTTGTGCCGCACTGCACGCTCCCATCTCTAGTTGGAACCTTGACAAACCACAAGCAAACCAACACACACACACACGCAAGTCCGACATTTTGTAAAGCTGTAAAACAGCTAACAGACATAACTCGGAGAACCGACAAAACCGCCTTTCTGACAGACTCTCCATTTTTTTTTTTTTTCCTAAAAATGAGAACAATAGGAAATAGCCGAGCATAGCAGAAAAAAGGCAGAGCGCTTTATATTGGGCTGCCAACTCGTATTTATTTAATTTACGTTATTTCATATTCAACTTTACTGTTACAGCTGAAATATTTCTAAAACTAATATTTAACACTGGCCTAGAATAAGAGCAACAAGAGGGGGGAGTAAAGAAATATTTCCACAAAAATAAATAAATATTTAATTTAAACTGAATATGAGTTTGTACAGTGTCTAAAGTATTACAAGGAAATGTTGCTACTAGTACTCCGTACTGCCACTGCCAGTCAAAGTTTATGCCGTACTGCAGCTCGACGTCCTCCAAAATGCTTTCCCGTTCTCCTTCTGTTCCTTGGTTCTATCAGCCATTTTGGATATGCATTAAAGTTTTTGTATTTGTGTGTGCGTGTGCGTGTATTTGAGCTCGTGTCAGGCCGCATTTATTTCTTTGCAGTCTCTGTAACTCCGTTTACATTGCAAATTGTAGATGCAACCGATTCAACTATTCCAATATTTAACTTTATGCGCAAAATTGTGTTTGTTTTTTGATTTTTGTGAATTATAATTAAAAGCGAATCTTTGGAAAGAACTATATGAAAAATATAAAATATTTGCTCCAAAAAGTAAAAAGCTTTTAAAGTTTAATAATAATTCTATGGGCCGCAGGCACGTTTCGGTCGTTTTAAGTATCGATTAATACATTCGTTCATTCATTCATTCATTCATGCATTCAGTCGCCCAGTGAATATATAATAACTTAATAAAGAGACATTAAACTGAAAGTACGCTGCAAAACGTGCAATGAATATTAATATTTGTAAAAGGGTTACTTAAGTACAAGGAAGTAATTTATATCAAATTGTAAGAGAAACCCAATTTGTATGGACCAAGCAATGCATATATAATAGTAAATATATAAAGTGTAGTCTATTTCACGGTATAAAGCAAAGTTCTTTGGTTTTATATAAAGCATTATAACATATATATGTATATAACACACTATGTAAAAAGTTTTTCGTCAAATTAACAGCATTTTTCAGCTCTTCAACTTTTTTATTTTCCTCTTTCTTCGAGACAGAACTTACATTCCAAATCTTTTAAATATGTTAACAATCTGGTCACACTATTGTCCTCTCTGTCTGTTCTATTGGTGCTTCTAAATTTTTCTTGATTCTTTGTTTTTTAACAAAGGGTCTAGCTGGATAAGAAACTACAAAAATTTTCAAAGAAAAAGTTTCAGTTTTTAAATATAAAGCTTTAGGGCTTAATTAAAAGTTTTTTTCAACCATCACATTTTCTTAAAACATGAAATTGTGAAATTTTCCTTAAGCAATTGACATCTAAGGAACAATTTGTCAGTTTTTTTTACAAATCTTTTTAATTAAAAAAATTATTTTATAGCAACCAATTTTTATCCTAAAAAATTAATTTTAAGCTATAAATTTTTCTTTAACGACAATACGAAATTTTCTTCATTTTAGCATTATTTAACTAACAAATGTGAATTCTTTTTTTTTATTTAAAAAATTTTTTGGCTATAATTTTTTATTTAGACAAAAATATTTGTCTATTATTTTTCTTAGTTTTTGACATTTTTAAGTAACAAATTTTTTAGTCGTTTAAAAAAAAAAAAATTTCAACCTTTTTTTTTACTTTAAGAATAATTTTTATTTATTACTTTTTTTAAGAATAATATGAAATTTTCTTGATTTTGAGGCACAAATTGTAATTTTTTTTTAAGCGCATCTTTTTGTTTAAAAAAAAAATTTGTTTGTCAATTACTTTTAATTTTTAAAAAACATTTTTTAGATATCACTATTTTAAGAAAAATGTTAAATTGCTTTTGTTTTTTGTAGCATGTTCTTTAATTATGGCATTGCCCACATTAGTTAAACAATTCTTGTATTGTGCAAATATGAATTAAGTCGATTTGAGGCAACAATATTAAAAAAAAAAAAATTATTTTAAAAAAAATGTTTTTTTTAATCATTTCTTAGTTTAAAAAAAAAAAATTTAGCAAACTTTTGACATATTTAAGAAACAAATTGCAATTTTTTTAAGCCAAAAAAAAAAAATAAAAATTTTTAAAAAAAAATATTTCTTATCAATCACTTCTTAGATTAAAAAAAAAATTTAGCTATTACTTTTTCTTTAAAAAAATTTAAAATGTTATTCTGTTTTTATTATGTTCCTTAATTGTGTCAGTCCCTCTTTCAAATACATTTGGGGCAACAAAGTTGAAAAAAAAAACAAATTTTTGTTTGTGATTAAACAAAAATTTTTTTTTTTAAAAGACATCAAAAAATATTATTAGTCTGTGTAACAATCTACAGGAGATAAAAATATAAATTTAAATTAATTTATAGTAACAATATTGAACAGGTATACTTTAATTTCTCTCTTGTTCTTCCCATATTGCGTTTTTATAAATTTTTTAAAATTTTGTAGAATTTTTTGTTTTAAAAGCGTTTGCGAAATCGAGAAAAAAAATCAGGGTTCTTTCATCGGAATTGCGAATAAACACAAATTATAAAACAGAATTCAACATTCTGGAAAAAAAGAGTTAAAGTTTGAAATTTAAAATAAAAATGTATCTTTCATTTTTATTTTATTTAAAATATGATATATTTCGTATTGTAGGCTCATTCAATTGTTGTCATAAAGATTGCAACACCTATCACACACTAAATTTTATTTTTTGTGCAGCGAATAACTTTCATCAATATTGGATCATAACCTAATTTGTATCGGTTCATTGTAAACAAAAAATAAATACAAAAAAAAAAAGCTAAGATTGCACCAAAAATCTGCTCCAGATTTCTGTGCTTACCCAAAAACATTTACATATTAGTTTGATATATATATAGCTTCAACCAAATTTTAGTTGTAATTGGGATCAATAGCGCTTTGTAAACTATACTATGAGTAAAGAAGCCAGTACAAAAAAAATGTGGTACAGTCGAGGCGGTGCCCGACAGTGGAATACCCTGTACCTTTTGTCTCAAAAAAATTTTTCCTGCATATTCCATCTAAGAACTTTCCAATTGGAATTTATTTTTTTTTGGTGCAAAACGATATTTATACCTATAAGTTCCGTAAATTTGTACCGATTTTGATGAAAATCGAAAGTTACGTCAAAGAAGCTATTTTAATTATATTGGGTAAGTTTCAAGTTGATATGTTGAGGGGTGTGGGAGAAAACACGGTAAATCGATTGCGGGGGGTGGGGGGACCGCATCAATAAAATTTGGATGTGGATTTGTTCATTAGAGCCACATGAATGAGCTTACCAAAAATTGTGATTCTAGGTCACTTGTAGCCATAATTGCGTAGAGTCAAATATTGACGCAGTTTATTGGCAAGGGGAGGTGAAATTTGCACATTTTTATACCCTGTACCTATAGGTACAAAGGGTATACTAGGTTTGTGCAATGTATGTAACGGACAGAGGAGGCGTGGCAGACCCCAAGTCCTTTATACCAAAATGCTTATCATAACCTCGGGTAGCGATTGAGCCATGTCCGTCCGTCCGTACGTCCGTCCGTCCGTCCGTCCGTCCGTATGAACGCCTAGATCTCAGAGACTATAAGAGCTAGAGACACGAAACTTTACCAGCTGGTGCGCATATTTCCTAAGCAGATGAAGTTTGTTGAATCATGTCAATATCTTTCCCCGTTCCCCCGCAGTAGAGTTTCGCGGTTTTTAGCCACACCGTTTAATATTTTCATTTGAAATTTAACAGAGCGAGGCGTTGTAGCTACATGCATCTATGTGTAAAAAATGAACAAAATCGGACAAATACAACAGAAGTTATAGTCAAAAATGTGCAAATTTCACCTCCCCTTGCCAATAAACTGCGTCAATATTTGACTCTACGCAATTATGGCTACAAGTGACCTAGAATCACAATTTTTGGTAAGCTCATTCATGTGGCTCTAATGAACAAATCCACATTCAAATTTTTATCGATGCGGTCCCCCCACCCCCCGCAATCCATTTACCGTGTTTTCTCCCACACCCCTCAACATACCAACTTGAAACTTACCCCGTATACTTTCAATAAATTCTTTGTTGTAACATTCGAGTTTCATCAAAATGGGTAAAAATTTAGGGAACTTATAGGTATAAATATCGATTTTTACCAAAAAAAAAATAAATTCCAATTGGAAAGTTCTTAGATGGAATATGCAGGAAAAATTTATTTGACACAAAAGGTACAGGGTATTCCACTGTCGGGCACCGCCTCGACTGTACCACATTTTTGACTATAACTTCTGTTGTATTTGTCCGATTTTGTTCATTTTTTACACATAGATGCATGTATCCACAACGCATCGCTCTGTTAAATTTCAAATAAAAATATTGAACGGTGTGGCTAAAAACCGCGAAAATCTACAGTGGGGGAACGGGGAAAGATATTGACATGATTCAACAAACTTCATCTTCTATGGAAATATGCGCACCAGCTGGTAAAGTTTCGTGTCTCTAGCTCTTATAGTCTCCGAGATCTAGGCGTTCATACGGACGGACGGACGGACGGACGGACATGGCTCAATCGCTACCCGAGGTTATGATAAGCATTTTGGTATAAAGGACTTGGGGTCTGCCACGCCTCCTTCTGTCCGTTACATACATTGCACAAATCTAGTATACCCTTTGTACCTATATGTACAGGGTATAATAAATAAATAATACAAAATTTCACCAAAAATAAAAAAAAAAAATATTTGCATATACTACATAGTATTTACGTCGAGAGTATGTAAAATTTGTAGTCCGGAAATTAAACAAGTTTAATGTTTATTTTAATTTGATGCAAAATTTAGCAGCTTAAGGCAAGTTATTAGATTTTATCTCCCATATGGTTGCCATTTGTGGGCTAAGCACAAAGCTGATTGAATTTTACATAAAATTCTGGAGCCAGCTAGCCCGGCGGCCATTTTGTATCGTTAGCAAGTACATAAAAGCTGCAAAAATCGACTTTTGATGGGCCATTCCAAAAGATTGCCTTCAATGCATTGAAAGCAATTTACTACGAGGGCTTCGTTGGTCAGCCACAAAATCATTTGAAATCAGAAACGTGTGCATAATTCTTCAAAAGTTTCCTCACGGCAAACATCGAACATAAATCACGGACAAACTGTGGCAATCGGGATACCACCAGGTGCTGCCTAATGGGCAGTCAAAATGTGGACACTTTGACGACTGCAAAATCAAGTTGCACTGCAAATGTGTGCCACTAAGTGTGCGGAGGGGTGTGGTTGGGGCTAGGTAGTTGCTTTAGTATGTGCGACTAAACGATATACATACATACATTTATATGCTATGCTCATTTTTGCAGGGATGTGTGGCCATACTGAGCTTAACATGGATTATCAGCCTGACAGTGTTTGGTTTCCTGGTGCTGCCCAGAGGTGAGTAGTAGTACGTCACACAGCCCACATGGCGCCACAGGGATGACCAAACTTACTAGCAATTGACCTAATGAACACACGCTCCAACATAGTACATGCAACAATATTGAAGCTTCTCACATGTACTTATATATATGTATATATTTGTATGCACAGGTTACTACTTCAACAACACGGGCCTAATGGCCTGCGAGCCATTCTATAGCAAGCCCTCGTACCGCATATTGGCCACATGTGCGCTTTATTTCCCCACCACAATGGTGCTCATGTACTGCTATGGTTCCAGTTTCCATATGGGTCGCTTTCGGCTAAACGATCCAACAATGCCGCTTACAGCAGCGCTGCATCATCCGCATCCGCATCACCCGGCACATCAGCAACAGCAGCAGCAGCAACATTCGCAGCAGTCACATCAGCAGTTTGGACAAGCACATGGACACTCACATCATCCGCATCATCATCATCATCATGCACTTGGCTCCACAACGACGCCCATGATGAATCTAAGCATGGCCATGAGCATGGGTCTCTTGCCGAATATGTCCAATAAAATTACCAAAAAGGTTTAACATTTTTTAAATATATCTTCCGAATGATAATGCTTAATTCATTTGTTGCAGATTGTGCCCATACAGGAGAAGAATTCGAGTGGCTGCACGTCACGTTCAATGGCTGCCATTTCATTGGGTTTCATTGTTATGGTCACACCATGGACTATACAGGAGATTGTCACAGCATGCACCGGCTCCAAGGTAAGCTTCTACTCACGAACTGCTTATATAGTATATACAAACAAGTATATTTGCGCTGCACATTACGTTGCGCATACGTAATCAGCTTAAAAGTTACGCATACGCCACGTACGACAACTAAGCTGCAGCATTTTGCTATTTTGTATAACTTTTTACCCTCTTACAGCACTATGCACTTACTACGTCACAAGCTCACACTCTCTCGCTCTCTCCCGCTCTTGTTGTTGATGATGCATTTGTCTGTTTTTGAATTTTCAGTTGCCTCCTTTTCTGGATTTTGTGGTCACATGGACAGCATTGAGCAACAGCTTGTGGAATCCCTTCATGTATTGGCTGCTGAACTCAGATTTTCGTCGTCTTAGTCGTCAACTAATGCCAAACAAAGTAAGTAACTTTTCAGCAGAGTTTTTTTTAGTACATTTCCTTCCTTAAAGATTAAAAAAAATAAATTGCAGGCTATCGAACGTTCTAGCAGTCGATTTATCGACTTCGCATGAGTTCAACTGTACGAGTCAAGTTAATTTTTTTTAAAGCGTAGCTGTTGTCGGAAACGAGGAAAGTTCACTTTAAATTGTGTCAACTTAAGAGTAACTTAGTTGGCAGTTATCATCAAGAAAAATTATTTTAGCATGAAATGTGTCTCAGAAAAAATTGACAATGTATCAATTTATAAACAAAAAAATCAAAAATCCATTGAAAATATACAATACTTTCGGGAGCTGACAATACAAACACAAAACACAATATTTCGGTAGATCCGGCAAAAACCTTTTTTAATGCATTCTTGAAGAGTAAACAGAGTGGCCAGATAAGGATAGGAAAAGGAATTTATTATTTTTTTTTCCAATTAAGCGATTTAATGCTCTTTTTACATTCAGTCCAACGTACCAATTTTTTTAATACTTCTGAACATCAACGTTTTTTCAAGGCCCCCAAAATAGTTGCTTTTCAGTTTTTTTTTTTCTGTTGCTGTTCACCTATTTCCAGAGCTCGTAAAAAACTGACAACACTTTCAGAGTGTCCGAAAAAAACACTCATTTCCGAACACTTTGAGAAAAGCAATTGACAAAACACACTCAATTGTGTTTTCGTTCAGAAGTGTTCCGGTCAGAGCAAGACCAATTTTTTCGGTTCTATTTCGGTTGTGTTTTTCCCAGACACTTTTGCCCGAGACTTTAAGCAAAAGTGTCTTTTGCGTATGTGTGCGTGCTTGTGTGAGTCGCCTGTGTTTTATTTCGTGCATGTACACAGAAACGAGGCCGAAGCAAGGCGAAGTAAATGCACGAAGTAAAGCACAGGCGACTTACACAAGCACGCATACACACGTTTTGTATCGTTAGTAGACCACAACTTAATTTTTTAAGAAATTCTCTATTTTTCCATAATTTTTTGAAAGTAGCTGACGAGGAAAAAGTTTAAATTTTAAAGATAAAAATGTGTCAATTTAAAATTAATTTTGTAATTTTTCAAAAATTTTAACACGAATTGATTATGGGTAGATAAATCGTCTCGTAACGAAATTAGGTTTTTGTAATTTTTTTTTTTTTTTTAAATTTATATTTTATATAATATTTAATAAATAAAGGATGTTCAATACAAAATGCAAATATGGTAAAGTGTGCGACCCAGATCCTTCACTACAAAAAGCATTGCTTTCTTGATCAAAAAGCTGACTGTAGTTAGTCTGGTATTTTGACCTTTATACCTCGTTGTCAGGGTTGCTCACGTCGTTATTTGGGTATTCTTGTCTTTATGCATTTATGCTCGAATAACACTAGTTTACAAATTTAAGGGTCATCGAGTGAAAAAAGTGCACAAAAACATGTTTTTCGAAAATATCTCGAAAACGGTGCTTAAGAAAAAAAAAAGGTTGCCATTTTCGTGTTTCGACTTAAAACCGAATTTTTTGTTGCAAGAGGAATTAAAATGAATTGACAAAACAGGTTTAAAAATGTGAAATAATTTTTAAAATATTCTTTGATATTTTCAGATTATATTTATTCCAATCTTATGTCAAATAGTTATTGATAAATATTTAAAATTATTTATTTCTGAATCAACCGAAAAAGTAGCACACACAACTTAAACTGATTTTTTATATTGTCTATGTCTTGCATAAACAAATGTTCAATCTTGCTTAAATACTTAACTTCTTGGATAAAAAATTGCCTTGTAATACCAAAGAATAGCATAGCCGTGGATAATTTGCCTCGTTAGGGCTATAGCTGTGCTAAAAGTTGGAAATATGAATAGATGGCGGCAGCATAAGATTCGGATTTGGGAGCATGCAAAATCGAATCCGAATAAAATTTTTCGTTTTCCGGAGCACGGCCGAATTTTAAATACATGGCGGAAAATAGTAAAGTCAAATGCAATAAATCAAATAATAATAAGATGTAAAGAATTTGTACAAAGAATTTTCGTTTCCTGCTTATACTCAGAAACACGCTGTGTTGTATTTTTAATCTCTCAAAAGCTTCCCAAATATTTTTCCTAAATTGTTATATAATATGTTGCACAAAACAAGCGGAAGGAACTACGTTTCTGACAAGGATACTTGGACCACACTCCAATTTTTATAAAAAATTTTATTTAAAAAAAAGGTTAATACTATTATGAAATATCTGAAATATAACACTTTAAGCATTTTCCTATTCTTCAAAGTGAATCTCATGATACTTTTATGCTCTTAACTAACTAATTTGTGCATTTATTATTAAACATTTTTCACTTAAACAGCTTAGTTCAGAGCTCTTCCCAAATACGTAAGCCACAACCAGGAACACTAGACCCAAGTGCTGTTCATAGTTAAGCCTTTAAGCCAAATAAAAAAGATCAAAGCTAGCAGCACAAGCAGTTGGGGTACGTGGTACCTAGTACAGCTGCTTGTCAGGCTGCTAAAAAACCAACAAAATACAAATCCAACACTCGAGCTCCTAGCTTCTGGCTTAGTCCTTGTTCTACTCATAAATCCAAAGGTGCAACCACTAGAACAACAATAACTAAAGTGAAAAGTGATTTTGAATTATGTACCACAAAATGCACAATACGCTGTTTACATGACACAGAAGGCATCAGCCGGAAGAGTTAGTTCCCAGCCAAGGCAAAAGCCAACCAACTTCATTTTAAAAACGCAGTCAACTTGCATGATTTACTTCCTTACCGAAAAAAAAAAGCAACCCTTTACAAAAGTGAGGTCATCGCTGTGTAAATTTATGTAGCTGATTGAGGGCAACACCAACCCACTGCCTGCTCTCAATATAAAATGCTTATTAATTTCAGAGTGCTGCCAACTCGCTGCAAAACCGAAAACTGTAACTGACTAGGCACAATTTATGACCAGCGCTCACTCTTGACGCTTTATTTTGCTCTTTTTCAGTGTTTTCCCAATGAGGACACGCCCGAACACAAATCAGCCTGTTGTCACATCAATGCGAATGATTTTGAAATCACAACACTTCCGCTGCCACCCGAACCACCCGCCTCCCGTCCACCAGCCGGCAACAATGGTGGAGGTAGCTCAGGCGGCGGTGGCGGCATTGGCAGCACCATTGGCGGCTCTGTGCTGGGCATTTGTGCACGTTCCCGCGCCAATAGTCTCAGTCGCAGCGCTTCGCAGTACTTAAGAGGCACTTTGGGCGGCGGACACAGTCATCATACCAATGCTGGCAACTATTCCACAGTGCGTCCCGACATAGAGGGTCTGTCGGAAAAGTACTGGGGTGAAATACTGGAGCGCACGGTCAGTTCGGGTAATTTGCATGCCATGCAAAAGAGCTTTCCGCACATGCCACATCATCATCATGCCATGCATCATGCGCATCATCAGGCACAGCAGCAGCAACAACAACAGCAGCCACACACCATGACCACCTCGTTTAGCAAGCACAGTGATCTCAATCTGCACATTAGCGCACAAGATGCTACGGCCGCCGAGCTAAGCAAGTTCTCCAACTCGGAACCAAAGCTTTGCGAGCATCTCTTCCATGATGCGCACTGCGCCAAGAGCAAGCCGGCTGGCAACTCTGGTGATGCCAGTGCAGCCGCCAAACTGGCCGCTTGTCGCAGCATACCGGATATTTAGTACGCAGAGGATGTAATACTCGCCAATAGTCAGTTAGCGCGTGCCAAATGCACCCACCATCCGCTGCATCAGCAGGCGCAGGCGTTGTCCAAGTTGTCCACAACCGCATCCACGCCTCCGCCCGTCATGCGTCATGCCTTGCATACGGGTAGTCTGCGTTTGAGTCGCGTGCGAGTTTCCTGCCACAGTCCGCCGCCAAGTCATAGTGGCGACCAAGCTAACATGACGGCCATGCCCTTGGCCGAATATCGGAAGTAGATGCTACATCATCATCATGGCACATTGGACACGCATGGGAATGAGTTGGCAATAACTGGCTGCAATGTTTTTGGTGTGTATTACATATGTACTACAAGTATGTATTAAGCTTGACTATGTATAACGTAAATATGCGTGTATATTTTTGTGTGTGTGTGTGTGTATATGTCTAACTAATACATTGGTTAGGGTAAGTTTAAAAAGTTGTGGCCCGGAACAAAAATAGCGCTATGGTTCGGTATAAGTGAAATGGAATACTTTTGAAATCGAACAAAATAATTTCAAAATCATGAATGAATCATGCCATTTATTTAGTTTTTATTTTAACAAATTAAATCTAGTATTTAATACAAAACTTAATATTAATTTCGACTCGATTTTATTTTGCTTCTAAGTCTATTGTTTAAAAAAGTGCCGTAGTCAACATTCATATTTCGGCAACCGCTAGATGGCGATAGCATGTTGGCTATAGGACGCGCTAGCAAGTTGCCGATAGATGGCGCAGGCAAGTTGTTTCATATTTGTGATCAAAATTATTTTTTTTTGTTATAAATTTCAAAATAAAAAAAAAAAAATCAGAGTGAGGTCCTCCTATTTATTAAAATAATATTTTTAAAGTTCGGCAGTGGTTTTGACGCTCTATGCTCCAAATAGGAGTTAAAGGAATATATATATATATATTTTTTTTTTTCGAAATTTCGATTTGGAGCTTTCGATAAATAAATATTTACTTAGTCTTTTGCTTTAATCGTGAACTATTTAGTATGTACAACTAATATATATATATTTTTTTTTTATTAAAAAAATCGGTTTTCGGACTTGGAGGTCAGTTCAGGTTTACTAATAGTTCTTGGGGTCGCTGGATCTGAATCCACGCTATTAATATTTTTGTACTCTAATAATATTTTGTATTTTTCTTTAATTTCGAAAAAAAAATCGTTAAAAACTTGCTTAAGGAATTAGCCGTTTATTATACCCTGTACCGTATGGTACAAAGGGTATATTGTGTTTGTGCAAGCCGAAAATGTATGTAACGTACAGAAGGAGAAGTCGGAGACCCCCCAAAGTTACCTAAAGTATGATCAGAGTGACTAGAGAAGCCGTTATACCCATGTCCGTCTGTCCGTATGTCCGTATGAACGCCTAGATCTCAGAGATGGTAAGAGCTAGAGCAACCAAACTTTCACATAAGATCCCTTATTAATCCATAGGAGACAAGTTTATTTTATTTTCTTGATATCGAGACTACATTATATAGCTCCCATAAGGGTGTTTCAGAGGACTTCGGCTTATGAAGATATCATAACCAAATTTGGCAATCGGAAGTTTTTTAGAAACCCCCAGCACTGTACCAAATTTTATCAAAATCGGTTGACTATATCATATAGGTCCCATAGGATCGATCGGTCGAAAATTAGTTTTTTGTACAAAATTCGTTGTGTTTCGTTTGTTTGTGAAGATATTGTAATTGGCATTAAGAAGTTTTTTAGAGTTCCCAAGCACTGTACCAAATTTGATCAAAATCGGTTGACTATATCATATAGCTCCCATAGGATCGATCGGTCGAAAAAAACGATTTTGTACAAAATTTGTTGTGTTTCGTTTGTTTGTGCAGATATTGTAACCAAATTTGGCATTCAGAACTTTTTTAGAGATCTTCAACACTGTACCAAATTTTATCAAAATCGGTTGACTATATCATATAGCACCCATAAGGCCGATCGGTCGAAAAAAAGTTTTTGATTAAAAATTCGTCTGTTTTTGGTTGTTTATGAAGGTATCATAATCTAATTTGGCAATCAAATGTCTTTTGGTGTTCTTAAGCAATTTACCGGATTTGATTGCAAGCAGTGGTACAGGGTATCCCAAAGTCGTCCGCGCCCGACTTTAACGTACGCCATCTTTTTTGATCAGTGATGTTTTCGCGTATAATGTTTTTATTCTTGCAACAAAAAAATAATTTTTTTATAGATAAAAAAAATGATGCCGATAAGCATGACGACGAACTAAAAATTTGTATAATTTATTTCTAAAAATATTAATATCGATTTAAAAAAACTATCTAAGTGCTTTCTTGAGCATATCTCGAGCATCGATAACATATAAAAAGAATCGATAATTCTATCGAAATTTACAAAATCTTCAATCTTTAATTTTGTGGCTTTTTCAAAAGTAATCCAATTCACATATTTAAATTTATTTATAATTTATGAAAAGTGTGTAATCTTTCCGGATCCAGTATTTTATATGAATGAGAACTAAGTTCAGACAGTTGAAAGCGCCTTGGCACTGAACTAGCGCCGAATCAGATGAACCATTGGAGATGCTGTTCAGATTCCATTTTATAAAAAAAAAATTCACTGTTTTCTAATTTGGACCACCTAACATGCACTTAAGTATTTTTTTAGCTATATATTTTTTTAATTAGCTAATACGTAAATAAATTTATAACCTTAAAAAAAATATACGTTAACCATGATAAGTGTTCATTAAATGTTTGTGATAAATTAATTTTACTAGGGTGCATTAAATTAAGTTATATATATATATTAAATATATATCCAGCAATTATCAACAACTAAACTAGAAAACAATTATGGTTTCTAAGGCAATTAAAATAGACCAGTAAAAAAATGTATCTTAATATTTATATTAATTTTTAAAATCGTTTAAAATACTCTGCCTTGGATAGCTGAGATTGAATTCCTTAATTAACTTTAACTTTAAGCTGTTTTTAATTTATATTAACTAACTTAAACCAAGCGTTTTAAAAAGTGTTTGAGAAAATTTTCTCAAAATTCTACGGCTGCAACTCATAAAATCCAATCAATCAAGTATGTATAAGTTAATGTAAAAAAAAACATATATATTAAAAGTATAAAAAAAATTTAAAATTAAAACCAAATCAAAATCAAACCTTAACTTTGTGATTGTCAAGAATTTAAGTAAGTTGGTGTACACTAAATGACTTATAATTTGTAGCTATGTAAACTAAATAGTTAACTGAAATATAATTAAAAATTGTAATAAATTGAATGTTGTTAGACTAGGAATCTATAAATTTAGATGTGTATCTAACGCAATACAACAAAATAGTGTAAAACAAAAACAAAACAATATGCCACCTAGAATGAAATAAATAAATTTTAAATCAAAGAAGAATAAAATAAAATTTATGAAAATTAATAACACTTGTACTGGTTATGATTTAATTTAATATTTTCAGTGGCGTGCAGTACATAGAATATTTAGAGCTTGAAAATTTAAAAACAAAATTACTGAGAGAGAAATGATATTTATTATTTTTGATTTTTTGTAATCAACAGCGCAAATAATTTTTATGTAGTTGTGATTATATTATTATTTTTTGAATATCTAATTTAAAGCTAAATTTCAGTGTAGGATTTGCTAGCGAATGCACTGTGGGCCCAAATTTTCAAATTTTGGCCAAAACCCTGTAATTTTCTTAATAATTTTTTTAGAGGGATGAAATTTTACACATGTGTTCCTAAAGGATTGAACTATTTTTGTGGAAATTTTGAGCGTCCTCAGATTTTTTTAAGATATAGATAATATAGACCAAATTCGGAAAAAATTAAAAAAAAAATCAAAAAAAATATTTAACATATTTAAAAAAAAAACTGTTAATTGGAATTGGACCATATTTCATACAGAGGTAGATATGAGCTCCACAAACATTGAAAAAGTAGCCTCTATCCAAAATATTGAATGGCTTTGGAGTTATAGCCCCACACAGTTTCAGCTTTCCAAGCCAATTACAAAAAGCCGACATGCTCTTTTAATTTTCGAAAAAAAATTTCATAAATCCATATTTAAATTTTTACGTTTTTTTCGTCAAAATTGATTACATTTTTTGTTTTGCATCTTTGTAAGTATGCTATAAAATTTTCAAATTGTACATTTTTTTTACATTTTAGTACAACTTTTGAAAAAATGATTAATAAAGCATAAGAAATTCAAAAAATAGTAAAATTACCTGGGGGTCAATTTTTAAAATTCAACTTTTAGATACAAAATTCAATTTCCGAAAATCGGGAGGAATTACATTTTGTTCTAAAACATGTGAAGAAATTTATAAAAAATTTTTCGATCAAATATCGAGTGGTAGTCGCAGGTATCCTTAAAGCAAAGTAGCTAAATGATCAAAAAAAACCAACAAAATCTTTATAACTACTCGAATATATTTAAAACCAAAAAGTTTTTAAGTTAAATTTTATTTTTTGTCTGAAGTAATATTTAGAAATAGTAAAGTGAATGAAGATTTCGTAGCTAAATGTATCATGGTAAAGGCAGGTTTTTTTTTCTGTAAATATCAACTTTGATTGCCAATAACTTCAAAACCACTAATTATAATTTAATAATTTTTTTTCACATGATACCTTAATATGTGTAAAATCATATTAAATTGCTATTTTGTCCAAATTTTGACTTTCTTCTGAGGGACTTTTGGCCATTGTGGAATGGCAAAAGCTATAACACATTGGCAACTCTCATTGAGTAGTGTAGAGATGGCTTAATGCGCTTTGCTCAATTAGGGCTTAACAAATTAAAGACGAATATTGCTAATCGATTGCCCGAAATAGAAACGTTTGGGATTCATATTTGCTGAACTGAAGCACTCATCAAAAAACTGACTTCTAAGCGTCAGAGCCAAAGGACAAAACTTAATCGTTGCTGTTAAAAGAAAAAATGAGATTAATTAATTTGCGTTTCAATCCATCAAGCCTTAAATGCCTGCAAGAGCGAAGGTCATGTCACAGTCAATTAGACGCTTATAAATAAGAAATTTAGAAAACCAACGCAAAAATCAAGTAGCTTGTCAAACCTTAGACCATTTTTTGGATTATTATATTATACGCCCGGGGTTTAGTTTGGTTGACTTTTCGGAAGTTAAACGTGATACGCTGCGACCGCAATTGGATAAACTTCAATTAGTGCTTTTTTGCCTACTTAATCAAATTAGGCCAAAATACTGTGACCAAGTAGAGAGCCAAGTTAAGACCGTCCAAAATGCTGTCGCTGAAAATCCAATTCCAGGCAAGCGGCAAATTATACAAAAACTCAGCTGGCCACCACCAAATGCGAATCAACCAAAAGCAACCAGACTAAAGTTAACGTTGACTTTCATGCGAAAAGTTTTTTGCCCGAATCGTTGGGCGTAAATTTGAGCACGCAAAATATGGTACCACACGGCGGATGGGGATTTGGCTATACACCGGCGATTATTGTTACTGAATGCAGTGGGGCATGTAATTTCGCATGGAATACGCAGTGGGACTCGAAAATGGTAATTCAAACTGGAATCCGCATTCAGATTGAGATTCAAATTGCCCAAAGAAGCCGCTGCCGCGCAGCCCAAGTATTCCAAGTAACCAAAGTCAACGTAGTCGCTGCTGATTCGAAACTTTGGCGCCCCTTGTGTGCGCTTAGGGGCTTCATTGTCTGTTGGCTGCTGAAAATTGTTTTGTGAAAATTAGTTTTTAAACTTTACTTTTTCTTGTACAAAATGTGATTTTTTTTTTTTATTTTACAATGTACTCGTCGTATAGTATAAAAAGCTGAAGCTAAACGCAGTATGCGAAATTAATTTGCATTTTGGTTGCCTTGCGTTGTCATCTTGTTCCTGTTTTTGGGGCCAATGAAAATCAAATTTGAATAATTTTTAATTTATTTAGCTTCATTCTTTGCTCTGTCCTGTCTGTATACTTTTTGCATGCATTGTAATTGAGATTTTTGGGTCGATTTTATTTCATTTTTTTTTTTTTGTGTCAAATTGCTTTGGACAGTCCGCTGCACACGTTAGCAATATGTTTGCTGGTTTTTTATTTAAAAATATTGCAATTTTATATTTTGTGTACCCAAAAAAAAAAAACAGCACAAGAGTAGCTAACTAACTAACAATAAACTTAAAGCACTTTTTGAAGTTATCAAAATTTTTATAATAATATGTTTTTAGAATTAGTTTCTAAAAATGCTAAATTCAAAAGTCCTCCTGGTTTAAAAATTGCATTTAAAATGTCAAAAAGTAAATACACTTTAATCGGGTACTCCGAATACTAAAGCCACCAAATATCAAATGGACCAAATAACAAAGCCACCAGATACCAAAGCCACCAAATTTACCAAGCCACCAAATACTAGATTCAAATCAATCAAATACTAAATACTAAATTCACCAAATACCAAAGCCACCAAATACAAAATTCACTAAATACCAAAGCCACCAGATACGAAATTCACCAAAGCCACCAAATACAATATTGACTGCATACCAAAGCCACCAAATATCACATTGACCAAATAGCAAAGCCACCAAATGAGAAATTAACCAAATATCAGAGCCATCAGATACCAAAGCCACGAAATACCAAATTCACCAAATATCAGAGCCATCAGATATCAAAGCCACCAAATTCACCAAAGCCACCAAATATCGAAGCCATCAGATAAGAAATCCACCAAATTCACCAAAGCCACCAAACACCAAATTCACCATGTCTTCCGATTGTTGTAAGGATAATTAAATTTTTGTATACTTGATTTATTTGTGAAGTAAGCCTTAGTCCCTCCCTTTACCACAAGCTGTGTAACTACTGTTTTATCATAAGTACTTAAGCCCAATATAGTTTCTGAACTCTCTGATTTTTTCCAAGAAACTTTAAGAAAACTTAATTTTTTTAACATATCTACGTGCTCCTTTATAACGTTTCGGGTTAGAGGAACCTCCCTTAATATCATCGAAAATAAATTTAGAGCAAATTAAGGTGAACAAAAATTCAAAATTTAAAGTATTCGTAAAAACGTCGACATTTAATTTAAAATTTTGGGTTTTCACGATTTTCATACATTTTCGGCTGAATACATATTTTGAATGTTCAATTCTCGAATATTTAAATACCTCGAATTTCAAACAATGTCCTTAAGGTACTAACAAGACATTATTGTGCTTTTTTGGCTAAACACTGTTTTCTGACGAAGAAGTTTCATTGGGGAACGAATCTCGTCGATAAGTTCTCATTAATTTTAACGACAATTCCATAAGATGTCTAAGAAGGAGAGTGAAGGACATTTAACTCACCCTAGCAGACAAGAGAAAGTTAAGTAAGGTAAGTACAATGGGAACAATGCTTGTGGATAAGTTCATATAGATTAGAAAAGGGTCTCTTCAACGACAATTCCATAAAAAGTCTGAAAATGAGGTTCTTCGGAGATCTGTTCCATCAATTTTTATATATAAATAAAATGAATTTTTTTTGGTATCTGTGTTTTAAGGCTCTGATTTTAAAAAGTATTATAAATAACACGAACTTTTCCAGAACCGATATTTTAACGTACTCCCATATATTTAGACTTAGTTTTCTGACGAGGAACAGAACTGATCGATAAGTTCTTTTAGATTGACAAGGGGTCTCGTTATTGCCAAACCCCTAAAAAGTCTGCCTTTGGGGATAACATTGCAACTACCAGTCTAGTCTTGATTTTGAGCATCATTTGAAATATTTGTAAACTTTTGATAGCATACAATCGAAAACAAAAAAAATGTTTTCGAAAATTTCGTATTGACACCTGTTCCACTGTCTTACTCTAATTTTACATCCTAGTACACTGCTATTTATTGCTCACAATTTGTGCTAAAGTTCACAACGTATATATATTTTAAAAATTCCAACAAAACCCGAATTGTGGGAATTGCAGTATTTTTATCTAGTATTTTTATTGAATATTTAACACAAGCTGAAATCACGCACATACCGCCAAAATGCAAATTACTAAGAGGCGCAAGGTTATTAGGCCCGTTGTGATCTCGGATAAGCGCTACAATGCCATTTTGTACCGTGCACGCCAGGAAGGGAAACTGCGTATGTTGGCGGATATTGAGGAGGAGCGCAGATATCGCCAGTACCTAAAGGAGGGCAGCGAAGAACTAATGAAGCACTTTCGTGGCACACTTATGATAAGCCAGGATCAGCATTTAAGAGAGCTGAAGGAAAAAAAAGAAAAAGGCGCAGAAGAGTTGCTTAGAGCGGAGGCATCTGGTGTACAGACCAAGTACATAGATGATCAGTTGCGCAAAGAGCGCATATTACGAGCCAAGAAAATGTTGGAAAACATGAAACCAGGTCCAAAAGCCTTGCATCAAGCACTACGTGAGTGCGAAATGATACGACAGCGACAGTACAACGAGGAACTGAACCGACAGTTTGCACTAGAGGCAAAGAAGCAGAAGGAGCTGCAAGAGAAAATGTGTCCCGAGGTGCTGATACCCTTCTCCTTCCAGACGGCGGAACAGCTGGAGGAGCAAGAAAAGGCCAAACTGGCTGCAGCGCGTGCAAACTTCTTAAGCGATATGGAGGCAAAACGCAAGCTGAACGAAAAGGAGAAGAAGCTAAAGCTGTTTGAAGATCTAGTGGAACGTGAGAAAATCCAGTGCCTGCTGGAGAAAGAGCAGTGTGAGGCACGTAAGATAGCAGCACGCAAGCGCGAGGAGAACCGATGTGCCTACCACGATGCGCTTAAAGAGAAGAAGGAGATTGCTAAACGTAAGTTGTGTGTCTTTTTGGTATCCAGAAGTACAATGGCTAACTACTTTAAAACACAGAAAATCAGATGTGTGACCTAATTGATGATCGACGCAACTGCGTCTTCCAGGTGGCACATCGTAATCTAAACACGCTCTACAATCAGCATCTAATCAAACTAAGAGCAGACAAAATTAAGCAGCGGGAGAAACGCGCCGCAGTGGTATGTCAAAAGCAGCAGCTGGGCAAACGTAAGGAGCAGGAGCTGACGGCAAGAGAGGAGAATCGCTATGAATTCGAAGTGATGGTCGATGAAGAAAGACGACAGTGCGAGATAAAGGAACTGGCCAAACAGCGCCGTGCCTACCAGGAGGAAGAGCGTCGGCTGGCTGCCGCGAAGCGTAAACGCGAGTTTGAAATTAAACGTTTCCAGGTGGCGGAACGTCTTAAGAACGCGGAGGCCAACAAGCTGTATGAGGCTTCGGAGAAACGTAAGCGCGATAAGGCTACTGCAGAGCTGCGTCAGACGCTGCTGCTGCAACATAAACAATACCTCGAGCGTAGAAACCAGGACATGATGCGCTTGGCCGAATGTGATGAGGAAAAATATTTGCCAGATGACAAATACTTCTTTAAGCGGGCATTGAAGTTGATGCAAAAGTCCAAGGCCTTGGGTCGTCCCTTGTATCCGCTAGCAAAGGTAGTGGAGCAATACAAACGCGACAACATGTTGGATTTGAGGCCAGCTGGTCATATAGTGCGTCGCAATAAGTTGCACGACTATTGCTGGCCCGGCTATCATACACAAGCAGATCTTAAGTTTAGGGAGTACGAAAGACGCGAGAGCTGTCGTGAAAAGAATGAAGATGATTTACGCGAAATCTTTGATAATTGCATCAAAATTACCAAATTGGCTGCCGAGGAGCGACCACATAAGCAGTGTGAAGTACAGTGTCCCGTAGAATGTGCTCATCATCGTGGTGTGCCTGCAATTGATAGCATTGATTCCTTGTGTGATCGCTATGTTTGCATAAACTATGATCAGCAGGAGCAGAAATGTTTGGATAAGAAAGCTACGGCACAGGAGCTGAAAGCAGCTAGTAAAGTACACGTCGTGCAGCCAACTATAAAAGCTGTAGAAGATCCCTCTGTCAAAGGCAGCGAGCTATTGACTGCACAGAATCAACCGAATGTTGCTAATACTGCAGCCCATGGAAAGCAGCCTTTGGTGCAGAGTCAACCAGCCAAGTTGGCAGCTACTGGCGTTAACTTGGGCACAACTGCACCCTCCACTCTAGCTGCAGTTGTGGGAGAATCAATACCCATTAACGTGCCTGCAACTGGACAAAATCGTGCAGCCAATGTGCCCAATGCAGCAGGTACTTGGGGCTCTGCAGGTGGCCAAGCTGCAGCTAAAGCGCCCACTAAAAAAGCGCCTGCTAGCAATACTCTAACCGGGCAGAATCGTCCAGCCAAGGCACCCAACCCCAGCGGCGGCTGGGCAAATGCTAACAAAACCCATCCAAATTTATTATAGATCTCTGCGTTAACTACCTGTTTGGAAAGCCCAAAAAAAAAATAAAATTCATCACACATCATCACTCGATTGTCCTAACCCACTCAACTAGGCTGACACACACTCAAAAACAGGATATGACATTAATGGTTTTTTAAAAGCACTTAAACTTGGCGTAAAGTTTTTTTTTCCCATTTTTCTTTGCGCTTTGCTCAGTTGCTCTGCACCACTTGGCCCATTTGCCCTCGATGGCCAAGCCAGCGCCTGACTTGCGGCTTGACGCTTGGCCGCATGACCGCTCTTTGTGGGGGGTGCTTCATAACCCTTCAAGTGACACTTGGCACGTATTACGCGCTTTGTTTAGCACAAGTCTAGACCCGTGCATTGGCCTTTTGGCGAAGTGTGTGTTTGTGTGTGTGTGTGTGGCGACAAGTAGCCGCAGCTGGTTTGCGGAGACGTAGGGACTCCTGCAAGTGGCCAGGGGCAGGGACAAGTGCTAAAGGCTCGTAAATTCCAATTTGTGCGTGGGTAAAGTTATTAGGTTACTTCTTGTCAATTTGCCAGTGACTGACGTACATTTCTGTTTTCATTTAACTTATTAAAAGGCTGTACCGTCTCTGACCACGACCTCAACTCCGACCAAGACCTCGACTTGCAACTCGCAACTCTGACATAACAAGCGTTACGCAGCACTGCCCATAACTTAATTTGTGCGCTGTTAGCTGATAAAGCGCTCGGTGGAACGATAAACTAAAGCGCGGGGGGCTGCCCACTTGGCAAAAGAGCAAAGCAAAGCAAAGCGAAACGGAACGAAACGATGCTCATAAAGATAATTACGGTGCGCATGTTGGCAGCCCCATTGCCAGTCTCGACGGGTTAATCAGCAGCTGTTAGTGCCTGTGTTCTTCTTATTAGTTGCAAGAGTGCTCAGCTAAAATTAATGTCGGTCGAGCACTTTTTGAAGTTATCTAAAAGTTTTGTCCCTCACCTCCACCCTATCAATTGACAGTGCTGCCACAAATGTCATCATTAGAGCTGAAACATTTGGCAAGCCCTTGGAATGCTAAACAACTCATAACAGGTACAGTCTAACAAAATATGGCCAGCAAATGTCTAGACAAACAACGAGCTCTACCAAGACAAACACATAACCTCAAATTGTGCTACTCGGTAGCTTCAAATTGCTTTTTCAGAGATACTATTGTACAACATTTATTTGAACGTAGTTTAAATCAAAATTGCATTGTCGAGCACTACAATAACTAAAACCCAATAAACGTTTGGACAAGGCAGGCCCTAACAGATTTTAGCAAAAATGTTGCAATAATAAATATAGCCGGACCGACAAACCAAGCGAATGTATTCCAATAGAGGATTCGTTTCGTTGGGGACTGCCAAATAAAATGGCAATACAATGTTTACCAACGAAATATGATTTGTTGTTACGGCAGCAGCAGATTGGGGTAGCTGCAGCTCTATCGAGTGAGACTGTTTTTGAACTTTTGGGGGGTATATTTATATTTGGCTAGGAGAAGCTCCTACAAACAATAAATCAAATTAAGATGCACGTCTATCGAAGTACAAATTGTAACTGAATTGCGTCAATGAAGAGTACGCTCTCAGTACATAAATATTTTGAAATACTATCACGATGATATTCATAATAAATGCTATGCGAATAGATGACATTGTTTGGAGCAGACTGGGCGGAAATTAAGTTCTAATATTGATGCATTTACATAGCATAATGATGAAATGGTTGTTTATTATACTAATTATGTACAAACAATGTGTTAAAGCAAGTATGACAATAATTTTGAATTAACAATTTTCAATTAAAGTTGGACATAAATTTATTTAATGGCTGTGCCGCAGCATGGCTAGGTAAGTCAATTTATATTTTAAAGAATTTCATCGCATTTTGTCTTTGAAGAGCGCACTCGTTCTAAATAGCATTGACAATCTATACCTGAAAGCACTCAATCGTAGCGGAATCCGCTTAATAACCTTGATCAAATACGTCTTCCACGAGGCCAACAAACTTCCTGCTAGAGGATGACCCCAGGTTGCTGCCTCTCACCCCATCTTTATAGCATTAACACTATGACAATCCATATACTTCTGTAGAAGTAGATTACACAGATCCAACCAAATAGTCACATAGAACTAAATGCTACTGACAGTCCTTGTGGAAAAAAGATTCGCTACCTAGAAGTAATTTTTGATTCTTTTAAGGACCAAGGTACAATATTGAATCACTGACTAAAAAACCGTATCCCTCCATCAACAGACCTAATTGTTGTCCAACGAAAATAAGTTACATAAGTTACCCTGCGTGCTTCACACGACAACTCCCGGTCGGATGGGACGACTACAGTTGGGACATGCCGATTATACTGTACCTTGTACTTTCCTAAATTTCTGAATTTTTAAGGTATGTGAATTTTGAAGTGCGTGTTAAATGAGTCTATATGCTGATTTCGATGGCTTTTAGCTTCTTTGCAAACATATTTATAGTGGGGTTTCTAATTTATGCCTTGAACTCCCGAAGTCTCCACACGATTTGGAAATTCGAAGATCAAAGCTGGTGGGCATTCCTAATCCCCTAAGTCTCTCTACTTGCAGAACCATTTTGAAGATTCGATAAAAGTGGCCGGATCCACTTTGGGCCGATTTGACAGACTGCCCAGATCTTTAAAAAAAGTTTACCTCAATCACATAGCAGGTGTTGAATACTTTCTGTCTCACCTCATCTTCACAGCTGCGACCAAAATCGTGATGGGGGACATGCATCCTCTGAGTCATTAGGCCTATGGTGCAGAGCCGCATTAAAATTCCTGGTGCTGTTCTTGTGAAATCGGAGGAAGCTCATGTGCCTATCAAACACTCCAAATCCCAAGACAAATCTTTTTATTTGGTCTGATTCTACCTCATGCATCGAGCTTCTGGTGGGTATGTGCTCGGAGATTTCCACCGAAATTTTAGAAAACTTACATATGTTCCAATTCACGAAGTCCATATTTCTCAGATGTTTCCTGAGTCTAAGGGAATTCCCGCTCGATTGAAAAGTAAAAGTAGCCACGGATCAAGCAACCTTACCCTTATGTCTATAACAGCCAAAAGGAAACTTGGCGGACCATAAATTGTTGACGCCAATATCTTAGCAAAGATATTGAAACTTGGCTCAAAACTTGCTCTTACATCTTGTTACTAAGAATAAAAGGAAGAAATTTTCAAAAGAGCCTCTATAAACTTTATAGCAATAAACCACTCTCTATTGTTACTCTAAAAGCTGAAGCCGCCATATTTTGGTATTCCGACTTATGTGAGTCTAATAAAAAAACGAAACGGTGTGCTTTTCTAAAACCAAGCGCCGTAACCCAAGCACACCATTCCTTTGAGTAAGCTGCAACAACGTTTCAGTACAAGCGTGGACACAGGTAATACATTTCTTTGTTACAACTGAATACAAGGTATCCCACCCGCCCCGACCTTTCCCATTGGCAAACTCCTTGCAAATCAATAACCTTCACATTTTTCTACTTATAAAATGCGCTATTAATTCTTCATGCCTCCTCTAACTTGTTGCTTTCTAATGAAAATTTATTTACAAAATAGTACATTTAATAGCAAGGACTTCCCAATGCGAACTAATCGCGCAATCAAAATCCACTTGCTCTCTGTGTGCACACAGAGAGCTTGGCTAAGCCGATAATGGGAATTACTTTCAGCCGCTCCCCTCACGTTTTAACTACGGCTCGAATCTAATAAGTTACGCCATTATTATTTACTCTTGTGTACCCTGCTGCTAGCCCGCTGCTGTCTGCGTCTGCTGCTCGCTGCTCGACTTACTCACTTACTTTTGTCGAGTGGTTGGACACGGCGCCGCCGTCGTCTCTGCTGCCATTGCGGCATACAACTTACTTGAGGGCTTCGTGCGCGCTATGACGGCTTTGGAAGTCCTTTCAATGCAACCATTGTTTTCCAGTGTTGTCGAGCGCTCGACTTTCTTTCCCCTGCTGCCACTTGTGTGCGTCACTTTGCCGCCACTCACACTTTTCACACTTAATTTCATTAAGTAATTTTTCATACTGCAACTTTTATTGGGTTTTTTATTTTTTTTTTTAAAGCAGGCTGAAAGCGAAATCTCAAAGTAAAGTAGAAAAACCATTTTGTTTTAAAATACAATTGCCGAGCAGGCAAAGTGCTTGTCTGGGTTCTTCTGTTGGTACTACTTCATGCTGCAAGTGCTCTGCTGCTGGCAACATTGCGTATACGCAATGTGTATTTGCGCAAATTGCTATTGTATGCTGCCGGCTGCTCGCTTTTGTTCCTATGCACACAGAGCCAACAGCAGCAGCAGCAGCGGTGAAAAAGTTTTCCCATTTTCCCATTTCAACAATATCCCCATCTCGCCTTTTTCCGTTTTCTTATTTTACCTCGTTTTCATTTTGCGCTTTTGTTTAGCGGCACTTGTTGCATTTGCTTTGCCTTTTTGCTTTTGCTTTGTCTTTAACTTTGCCTGGGTTTGCCATTTCTTCCTCTCCTGCTCCTACATTCTTCTTTGTTATTGCTAGTTGTTCGTTTGTTTGTTCTTTTCTGTTAGTCTCACTTTATTCATTATTTATGCCCTTTCAAATAAAATAATTTGTGTGTGTATGTGTTTTTTTTACAATTTGTTATATGCAGAGTTTGTTTATATGCCGTTTCGATTTTATATACTCTATACCCTTTACCCGAAAGACAATGGTTTATTAGGTAAGTGCAAAAATCAACATCTGCGTAGCAACTTACTTAAACCAAAATGAAGACTTGTGCCAAAATAAATGTAAGGACGAAAAAGGGATTTGATTTAAGCAAGTCCGTATTATTTGCATCTCGAAGATCAAAGAAAAGCTAGAAGTTTGAAATTATATCACAATATGCCTTATATAGTTATGTTATTAGTACTGAAGGCAACACAAAAGGACCTATCCATGAATTTAATTTAATTTTTTATATATTAATAAATATATTCAAATACAATCAAGAAATTTAAGAACTTAAATTTTAATCCTCAATAATCAAATGAAATTTAGAAATTTTAAAACTATACTTATAATCTTCAATATGCCTATCGTCGAAAATGAGTGAAACGGGTCACTTTCTACGTCAAACTCTTCGATTTTGGTTTTTAAAAAAAAAAAAATTATAATACTATTCGCTTAGAAGATATGGCTTGTCAAAGAAACATCTAAAAACCGAAAAATGCACTTATCGAAAAATCGATAAATAATCGGAATTACTCATTAAAAATACACCGCTATGTAAATATTATAAAAATCGAAGAGTGGCTTGCTTCACTTATTTTCGCCGGGATATAAAACTGTTGACTTGACTGATTAGGCCTGGTGGCTAGAGGGCCTTAACTTGTTATGGTAATAAGCAAACATTTTTGATAATTCCTTCTTTAAGTGGAGGAAATGGCGGATCAAGGTTTGTATGAGGCGAATTCTTTTTTTTTAAATCGAATTGCATTTTCGTAAATAAGAAAACCAACTTCTACAATGACAAGTACACAGAAGAAAACATTTTTATCCTGATTATTATGATAACAATATTAATAATTCCCTGACTATTTTGTCAGTCGCCCCTGGGCGGAGCATGGGGACCTCTACTAATAACTGTTCGAAGAGAACAGGGAAAAGATAATAATAATAAAATCAAATAAATATAAAAAAAATTTCGTGTATCTAGCTCATATAGTCCTCGAGTTCAAGGTGGTCATACAGATACTCGAACATGGTACCACCACTAAACAAGGTGACGCTAAGCGTTGTGGAATAAAATAATGAGAAAAAAATATTGAACATAAGCGTCATAAAATTCTCTGCCAAAGCCCATAAAAATCTTAATCTAATAAACATCGAAAAATTAGTACAAGTATTAATCTGCTTTTTTCCTCTTAACATGACAAGTTAATGTTTCTCACTGTTTTCTACCAGGCTTTGCCAAGCAGAAAGCTTAAACTTGACGTAAATCATAAAATAAAAAACAAAGTACTTGTAAATCGCTTGTAAACTGTGCAAATCGTTAAATTTTACAGTGTATACCATAGTCGTTTTGAGCGCACTGTAACCGGCCCACTAGATATATATTTTTTTTAACTCGCGCTTTCGTGATTGTCATCGCAAGCCATAAAATAAATTAAAAACTATATTCCTTTTAGCCAACATTTTACTGGCTTTTGTCAGTTTTTTCGTTTTTTCATTGTGGTTTTGGTCTCCGTCCTTTTGTCCATGAAGCGCATTTGTTATTGCGGTAAAGGACAAATATAAATAAATAAAAAATAAATATTGAACATTCAAGCACATAAAACACTTATAAAGTTAAATACCAATTGAAATAAGGCTTTTATGTTTAATTACTTCCTGTGGCAATCATGGCTCAAATCTTTTAAAAAAATATTTATGCGCTAAAAAGTTGCTATTATTATTTTTAATTGTGTTTATTTTATTGTTTAATTATGAGAAATATTTTTTTATATGAACTTCTATGGTCTCAGATGCGCGCTCTAGAATTTAAATTTAATAAGAAAATAAATCTTTTCTTTTTTAAAACAAATAATTTGTTTGTTAAAAATAAATCATTTTTTTTTTTAAACATATAATTTTTTTGTCAAAAACTTAGTGTAAAGTTGAGTTAGCTTCCTATTTACTTATATTTTTTTTTTATTGGCAATCAACCGACACAAATTAGGTTATGATCCAAATTGATAAAAGTTATTCGCTACACAAAAAAAAAAAACCTTCCTATTTACAATAAAAATTCGAAAACTCAAATACTTTTCTGATTTTCTGAACATGCTTTTAGCTATGGACAAAAAACTATTTCAGTAAAAGCGTGAAAAATTTCGACCTTGTGACGTCACGCAAAATTTCTGCATACAAATGGCGCCACCTCTTTTTATAAATTCTTCGGTCTTCTGTATAAATGCACTTTGTGCACAAATAATTGCTTTTCCTGGAAACCAATGGTGCCCGAAGTAGAAAAAAACAATTTTCTTACACAAAAAATAAATTCATCAAAATCGGTTCAGCTGTTTAAAATAAGTTTCTGGAAGTACGAGTATTCGAATTTTATATATATAATTAAGAAGATTATTATTATTATATGTATTATTATTCAAGCACGCCTTGACTCTATTCTCAAAAAACTAACAAAATTTAAAGCATCCCAAATTCAAGAAAGATGGCCGCTATAAGTCTGTTGAATCCTAAAGCAGGTGTTGCACGCGCCGCAAATGCTTTGGCCATTAATATCACTGCCGCAAAAGCTCTGGAGCTGCTCATGTCCACAAATCTTGGTCCCAAAGGCACTACTAAAATGCTCGTTTCACCCGCGGGTGATATAAAGATCACCAAATCCGGCAATGTGCTGCTCAGCGAAATGAATATAAAACATCCTACAGCGGCCATGATTGCACGCACTTGCCTAGCCCAGCATGATTCTACGGGAGATGGCACTACCTCCACAGTGCTGCTTATAGGCGAGTTGCTCAAACAGGCGGAGTTGATCATGTCCGCAGCAGAAGTGCATCCACGTTTTTTGACCAAGGGTATTCTGCAAGCACGGGAAAAGGCACTGGAGATACTGGACTCCGTAAAAATGCCCATTGATATGGATAAGAGCACATTGCTGCAAATAGCACGAACTAGTCTGGGCACCAAGTTGGGCTGCCAATTGGCGGATTTACTAAGTGAGATATGTGTGAATGCTGTTTTGGCTGTAAGACGCGTTGATGATCAGTTCTTTGATTTGAACATGATTGAGATTATGGAAATGCAGCAGCACTGCAGCATGCATACCCAGCTCATAGAGGGTCTGGTGCTGGATCATGGCGGACGACATGTCAAAATGCCGCAACAGCTGCAAAATGCCTTCTTACTAACGTGCAACGTTAATCTGGAGCTGTTTAAAACCACCACGGACTCGGTTTTTTGCTACAATACATCGGAGGCACTTGCAGCTTGCGTACTGGCCGAACACGATTTTATTGACGCGCGGGTCAAGCGGATCATTGAACTCAAACGTCGGGTTTGCCAGCCTGGCAATGGCAAATCCTTTGTGGTTATTAATCAAAAGGGTATTGACCCGCTTTCACTGGAAGCCTTGGCTGCCGAGGGCATTTTGGCTCTGCGTCGTGCCAAGCCACGCAATATGGAACGCTTGATGCGTGCCTGTGGTGGTGAGGCCGTGCACTGTCTGGAGCAGCTTAAGCCCGAGCAACTAGGCTTTGCAGGTCTGGTCTACGAGCAGCAGCTGGGCGAGACCAAATACACATTTGTGCTGCAGTGTCGTCAACCTGCTTCGGTCACAATACTCATAAAGGCGCAGCATCGTTACGAACTGGCCACCATCAAAGATGCCGTGCGTTATGCTCTGCATGCGCTCAACAATGCCATGCAGGATAAATGCGTGGTGGCCGGAGCCGGCGCTTATGAGCTACGTGCATACCAAGAGCTGTTGCAGTTTAAGCAGACGTTGATTGGCAAGCCACAGCTGGGCGTGCAGCTGTTTGCCCATGCCCTGTTGGTCATACCCAGAAGCTTGGCCAGAAACAGCGGTTTCGATGTGCAGGACAGCATGTTGCAGCTGCTGCAAGCTGCCAGTGACAGTAAGCAGCTACTGGGTCTGAATCTCAACAGTGGCCAGCCTGTAGAGGCGGCTCGTCTTGGTATTTTGGACAACTATTGCGTAAAGAAGCAAATGATTAGCTCCAGCGCCATTATAGCCTCCAACCTGCTGCTAACTGATGAGATTATACGTGCAGGCATAACACTAACCCGAAGTTAAATAAAATTAAGATCCTGACTTTATTTAAGTTCGCTGTGTCGGCTGGACTTCTTTATGTGCTTAGTTAGACGCATAACAGCTAAGTGCTTGCAGGAAATATCCAGTCGTTTCACTTATACAGCACGTGATTGATTAAGCTTAACAAACAGTTCCGGCAAAAGCTGCGGAAATGTTTCACCTAACTCATCTGGTGCATGACCCCAGGCGCACATTTGATTGAAACACGAGCCGAAAACAGGCCAATTTCTAAACTTCACAACTTAACACGCTTCACTCAGGCAAGGCAGCTGGTAAAAGTGGCCGAATCCAAGCAAACGTTTGGCAACTTCTGCTCCAGACAGAACAGTGGCGTAGATAGAGCTGGATTTTGTAGAAAATTAAATTTGTATTCATTAGTACACTAGTAAATAGGTACAGGGTTGGATCAAAAGGTAGTAGGACAGAGCAGTTGAGTGCGGTCGAACCACCTGGGCATGATAGTGGGTGCCTTCCGAAGAGACCGATATTCATTCCAGAACATCTTCGGGCAAGCTGAGACTAAGCACGCCGAGATCCTTGGACCTCTGTTGAGAAAATTCGTCGTGATCCAAGATGGACGAAAATCTCGTGCAGAGCTATGCCAAACAAACTCGAGAAAACCAAGTCGAAGCGGATCGGATTGATTAAGGACGCCTACAAGGATGCTGCCATAAGCCGCTCAACAGTGTTCGAGAGGCATTAGCTGTTTAGGAAGAGGCGGGAGCTCCTCAAAAATGACCAACGAGCTGGTCGCGCATCAACTTCAAGAATTGATGAAGGCGCTCCGGAATCTGGCAGTCGCATTTCGTATGGTAGCGTTAAAAAATTATTATCGACGCGACGATAGGGCCATGGGAAAGGTGTGCGAAAAGTGGTGAGGCTGTTTCCGGCCAAGCACAGGGTTACCAGATGGATCAGCAGCAAGAGCAATTAATTGGCACATCATTTTTAGAATTACAAAACTACAAGTTAAACAGAGTGTAGATGACGCTCCCGCCAGAAGATGGTCTTTCCTTTTTGGAGGTCATATAATCTCTATGGACCAATAGAATCATCCCGAAAAATTAAGTTTGTCTGAGGTTTTAGACGGACTAGCTGAGAAGCTGTAGAGCTAAAGGCAAGCAAAATAGATTCTTACCGTCGTCGTGTGACGCTCTTGCCAGAAAAAGTTGTCTCTCCTTGCCGATCATAGAATCTCGACACATAATGTCATTCGACTAGAACCATCCCAAATAATTAAGTTTGTCTGGTGTATTGGACTAGCTGAGGAGCTTTAGGACTAGAAGAAAGCAAAATAGATCCTGACGGTCGTAGTGAGACGGCAGGTCTTCTCTCCTTGCCGGTCATGCAAGCTCGAAGCACGATTTCACTCGACTAGAAACATCCCAAATAATTAAGTTTGTCTGAAGCATTAGACTAAATAATTAAGATTGTCTGGGGTATTGGACTAGCTATGGAGCTCTAAGGCTAGATGGAAGAAAAATAGATACTTTCCCAACAATATTCGATATTATGATAATAATCATCATCATTGTCCATTTTCCTTAAGAATCACTCTTGAGGTCGAACGCTAGATGTCAAAAACAAGACTCGGAACAAAGACGGGATTCCTTCAAATCAATAATATCCGACAACAATATCCGAAAAGAATCAAATATACACTTGGTGCTCCGCCTTTGTGGTGGGGTCAAGTAACGCAAGAAGCAGACGTACTTCATTCCCAAGAAAATTAGGTACATAAGGAAAACGATTAATCTAGCTATACTGAAATACTACGAGGTTGTTTAAACGGCAAGAAAACTAATTCACAATAACTTTTATAAATAAATGCCGGCGAAAAATTCTACAAAGGTCCAAATCGCATTTAAAATGTAGACCTGCTGTAAGGCTTTTGTAAAAGATTGGGGTACGCAAATGCAATTGGATTGGGCATATTATCAGACAGGCAAGAAATTGCATTCCTCGACAAGCTTTAACCTGGTGCACCGGCTATGACCTGGAGAAGGACAATTGAAAAAGAACTAACAGAAGCACGTTACGCATGGAACGATATATGTAGAGAAGCACCCAACAGAGTGAGACTTAAAAGAATCGTTGCGGCCCTATGCCCCACTAGGTGAAATGGCATCTAAGAAGAAGACGCAACGCTGCCAGCGGGATTTCCTGCTTTCGTACGTTTCCTGGAAGGCAGCGTTTGGATTCCCTTTCAGCTGACCGCTTTCACCGGCTTCATCGAGAAGTTTCAAAAGACTTTGCAGCGGGATCTACTCTTTATTAATACTCTGAGCCCACTATCGTTTTTTCGAGATTTTCCTTATACCCTGACTTAACAATACCAAGCGGAAAACCCGTCGGTAGTACATCTATCCACTCGAAAAAAAGTCAATCCGACTATTTTCCGCACAGACCAAGAAAAAAGAAAAGCAATAGTGTAACGAATCAATACTCAATCTAAAGATCCCCTTTAGAAAATGCTAAGCTACGCCACTGGCTATGGCTACAGCTGATTAACTGCAAATATGTACAAGTTCAGGTACACGCATGTGTACATATATATATCAGTGTGTGTATATATATATACACGTGTGTGTGTGTGCAATTTCGGCAGTGAATTCAATTCCCATTTTCACTTAAAAGTTCTTAACTCGCTTTTGTGTGTGCGCTACATTTCCGTTCCGGGCAACGCGCAACGGACTCAAACAAACCAGGTGTACCCGAACTGTCGTAATAGTATCCCGCATAAAAGTGTATTAAGCCAAAAGGTACTGCGGCTAAAATCGGGAAAGGGAAAAAATAGCGTTACCAAAGCACATAAACATGCCCTTGAGACAAATTAAGTGATTTGCTCGCTTATACATTTATTTTTTTTCCCGCCTTGGCTGATTACTTTTCTCACTTTTGGCCAAGATTTTGTTTGGGCCGTTTTGTAGACAACAAAGTGCCAAAGTTGTGGGTCGCTGTTAAAATTAAATAGCCCAAAAAATAAAAACTTTATAAGCGCATAAGGCGTTTTCTTAGATTAACAAATTTAGCTTTTTTCTCCTTGTTAAATAATCTGCTTCTTGGCTTCCTGTTCATTTTGCTGCTCTATAACCTTGACAAGATCTGCTATGGTCTGCACATCTAAAAGCTGCAGCGGCTGCTTGTATTTGAGCACGGCTACCTCCATATTGGTTTTAGTGAACGGAGTTACGGCCAGCAGCGAACGTACGACCAACTTAATCAGCGACTGCTCATCTTGAGCCATATTTGGCACATGCTGCTCCAGAAATTCACGTACAGTCTGGCTGGAGCGACCGGCGGCATTGCCAATGAACTCCTGACTATTGCCAGACGGTTCCGTAACATATAAATGCGGCTGGCCATCGTCATCAAAGCCGGCTATCAAAAAGGCTATGCCAAAAGGACGACGTCCATTGCTCTGTGTATACTGCTGTTTAAGCTTAGATATATATCTACAAGAAACTGCAGCAGCGCTTGAAGTGAAGATATGAGTTCCCTACTCACTTGGCAATGTATTCCACGGACGCGGCATTTTCAAAATTTAGTCTATGTGTCTGACACTCGTCCCTGGCACGTTTCATGACGACGCGCGCGTCTGCCGTAAGTCCCGCATAGGTGGCTATAATGTGCCCATCCAGCTCATGGATCTTGCGCAGAAAGCGTTCGATCTGCAAACCGTCAGCAGGCTTCTTTTCCACACCGAACACAATGCAGTCTTGCGTACGCAGACCCACCTAAGAACAACGCAATTATTTGGAGAAAATGTTTGACTCGGGAGGATTAGAGCTTACAACTGCGGAACCCTTGCGCACAGCTTCTACGGCATATTCGACTTGTTTCAAATGCCCGTCCGGCGTGAAGATTGTTACGGCCCCATCGTAGCTCATTGTAATTGTTTACTTAATAATTTTTTCTTAAATAAGTTCCAAACATAGGAATTTTTTATAATGTTATTAAATTGTTTGACATTAAGTTGAATAAAATAAGCTTTCGATAATATTGAAAACGATAAATCGATTTTTATCCCTACACTCTATTTCCAAGGAAGAAGTAAAAATGTAGCCTATTATAATCATAATAAAGTTATTAAGAAAGCTGCATTTCGAACCTAAGAATCTATTCTGGTAACTGCCTAAATAAGCCTAAATATTTTGGATTTTTTCTTGTCAGGATTCCTTCTTAATCAAACAGAATCTTCTGGTGTTAGTATCCATGGTGCCCATAATGCCCACGTTTTTTATAAGCCGGCAACATACCGTAAGTAACCCATTTAGCAACTTACGGAATTCTCCCCGAATTGGAAGATTTTCTTGAACCTATTTAATTTGTCTCGATTGGGTCTCTCCTTCACTATTACTAGAAGGTTTAATTTTCTAGGCCCTCAACATTAGGCATATTATCTATTACTTAAATTTTTAGATCATAATTATATATTTATAAAGTTGTACTATTATGTTACCAACTGTATCAATAAGAACAACCACCGTTCTTGAGGCACCAGTAACATGAACTGTGACGTCACACTTACTGAAACGACATATAGGTTAAACCCATGGGTGCAGTTGGACACTGCTGCACACTCTAAAATTAAGTTATATTCTAACTTTTTTTAAACATTTTTTTGCAAGATTAAATTTATATTGTATTTTTATTTATTATCTTTAACTTTCGTAAGTTTTTAGCGATATTGCAGTGGGTTGAAAGTTATGTTAGAAGCTGTCAAAGTTATCGCATTCCACCGATAAAAATATTGCCTGTGAGTAAACTCCTTGGACCTTAAACCACCAAACCCAGAGATTTTGGTGCGAGTTAACGACAAAAAAAAAAGCTGCCGTAACAGCCAGTATCGACGAATACAAAAATATTGAATCCACACGACGCTATACAATGCCGTGAGCTTCCTGGTAGTTCCAGACTTTCGAATCCCATAGAATTGATATCTTCCACCGCTATATTTATTAAAATTTCTTCTACTATAGTTAGATTTGGTCATCCTTACCTTTTTCCGCGAAAAGGTTGAAATTTGTAAATTGGTGACCAAAATTCATGTTTTACTAAGATAGCCAAATAAAAGTTATGGGGTTTAAAAAAATCAAAGATTAAAAAGTGGTTTAGTTTGTAGAAAGTATAAGCCTCAATATTTCATATTTTTGAAAGAACTCTCCAAGAAAGGCTAAATTCTTATACCCTGTACCGTATGGTACAAAGGGTATATTGTGTTTGTGCAAGCCGAAGATGTATGTAACGTACAGAAGGAGAAGTCGGAGACCCCCGAAAGTTACCTAAAGTATGATCAGAGTGACTAGAGAAGTCGATATACCCATGTCCGTCTGTCCGTCTGTCCGTTTGTCCGTATGAACGCCTAGATCTCAGAGATGGTAAGAGCTAGAGCAACCAAACTTTCAAATAAGATCCCTTATTAATCCATAGGAGACAAGTTTATTTTATTTTTTTGATATCGGGACTACATTATATAGCTCCCATAGGGGTGTTTCAGAGGACCTCGAAAAAAAGCAAAAGTTTTAGATGGATAATTCGTTTGTTTATGAAGATATCATAACCAAATTTGGTAATCGGAAGTTTTTTAGAAACCCCCAGCACTGTACCAAATTTTATCAAAATCGGTTGACTATATCATATAGGTCCCATAGGATCGATCGGTCGAAAATTTGTTTTTTGTACAAAATTCGTTGTGTTTCGTTTGTTTGTGAATATATTGTAACCAAATTTGACATTAAGAAGTTTTTTAGAGTTCCCAAGCACTGTACTAAATTTGATCAAAATCGGTTGACTATATCATATAGCTCCCATAGGACCAATCGGTCAAAAAATCGTGTTTTGTACAAAATTCGTTGTGTTTCATTTATTTGTAAAGATATTGTAACCAAATTTGGCATTCAGAAGTTTTTTGCAGATGTTCAACACTGTACCAAATTTGATCAAAATCGGTTGACTATATTATATAGCTCCCATAGGGCCAATCGGTTTTTTGTACAAAATTTGTTGTGTTTCGTTTGTTTGTGAAGATATTGTAACCAAATTTGGCATTCAGAAGTTTTTTAGAGATTTTCAACACTGTACCAAATTTTATCAAAATCGGTTGACTATATCATATAGCTCCCATAGGGCCAATCGGTCAAAAAAACGTTTCTTGCACAAAATTCGTTGTGTTTCGTTTGTTTGTGAAGATATTGTAACCAAATTTGGCATTCAGAAGTTTTTTAGAGATCTTCAACACTGTACCAAATTTTATCAAAATCGATTGACTATATCATATAGCTCCCATAGGGCCGATCGGTCGAAAAAAAGTTTTTGATTAAAAATTCGTCTGTTTTTGGTTGTTTATGAAGGTTTCATAATCTAATTTGGCAATCAAATGTCTTTTGGTGTTCGTAAGCAATTTACCGGATTTTATTGCAAGCAGTGGTACAGGGTATCCCAAAGTCGTACACGCCCGACTTTAACGTACGCCATCTTTATTTTTTATTTTATCCAAAATAAATCAAGTTTTATCTCTTTTTTTAACTTAAAAATCTTATGAAATATTAGTTGAATATAAATTTTTATTTCAAAATCTCGAAATAACTTTTAGCTCGAAACCTCGAAATTCTGCTGTGTGAAAAAAGAGCTAATATCGATTCAGTGCAAAAACTTCATATAACTAGTAATTTTTTTCAACTGTGGCTCTATCTAGTTTTTATGTACAGAAAAACATATCTATGTCAACTTGAATATATTTATTGTACCTGCTTATCAATTTCATATTTTCGTTACATAATTTCAAAGAAACCTAACATACTCTGCTGCTCTATAAGCAAAGTGCACAAAAACTCTAACCAAACTATTAAAAACTTACTAAATGCATAGCTAACAAAAATATCAATTGAAAATCGCCATCAATAGATAGATCTAAATAGATACATTTTGGTAATGCGTGAGACATGATGTTTTCCACAATATAATCACCAAATTCCAAATCCACACGGCTCATTGATGCGATGCTTAGTATGCCACTAACACGCTATCCGCCATAAATTTATATTTAACATTTTATGACAACCGTGTTCCAATGAAATACGAATCCCTGCACAGTTACTGCAGCAGCATACTTAGCCGGATTAAACACGTGCCATGATGGCACGGATCGAGGGAGTCGTGTGCCACAAAAATGTTCACAACCCTCGAACACGTTTCCAAGTTTTTGTCTGTGCGACCGACTCTGGCACACACGAAAATAAAATAAATGAATTACACAGAAATGTAAACAAAATAAACCATAAATGGTATTATGTGAAATGAAATTATAAAATAAAAACTTGGTCCAAAGCAATTGTTTCGAATTTTTTAAGACACGTTAACTTGTGCTGTTTTTGTTTGGGTTCCACTTTTAACGTGGAGCGTTTATAAAAACAATTTTTCCTCACCTGTTTCGAAACTTAATTCTCACAAGGTTTTTACGATTTGAATTCACATAAGAGCGAGCAATGTGAGCAAGTTAAAGTAAAGCTTAAGATGTTATTCGTTGCATTCAGATGAAGCACTTGCTCTAATGCAGAGTTCTATTAAATACGGAGCTGTATTAGTTATCGATAACACTAGTTTCACTTCCTAAAAAAGTGTTGTTTGGGGTAATTTAGGGTTGAGAAACACGAAAATGGGAACTTGTTTTTTTTCGTAAGCACCGTTTTCGAGATATTTTCGAAAAACATGTATGTGGGCACTTTTTCCAGTTATTCCTCAATATCTCGTGAACAAAATTTTGTACTGCTGCATACAAATTCGTGAAGACGTAACTGAACGCAAATGGCAAACTTTGAGGGAAAAATATTTTTTTTCATACAAAAGTGTGATTGACTGAACATTGGAACTTCCGTACAAGGAACATCTACAATTCCTATCCGATTTCGAAGATCTTAGACTCGAAATTTTCGTAAAATAATTCTCTTTTGGCTTAGGCTTAACATAGTTTTTTAAACATTTTTTTCGTTTATAAAAAGCATACCGAAAATAAATAATTTTGAAAAATGGTCAAAAATTATCATTTTTTTCGACTTTGGTAGCCCGTAACTTGGATAATTTTTACTTAATCTGTACATAATTTTATATCACTGTTATGACACATCAATACCTTTCGATCTAATCGTCTGTCATGTCGATACAAAATTTTGTTCACGAGATATTGAGGAATAACTGAAAAAAGTGCCCAAAAACATGTTTTTCGAAAATATTTCGATTACCCTAAAAAATAATTTTTTAGGAAGGTTCACTCGATGACCCTTAAATTTGTAAACTAGTGTAATCGAGCATCAAGCACAAAATCTATCGTTTGAGTCCACTTATTCAAAAAAAAGTTTGTGCAAACATTTCTTCTTCATTTCCGCAGTAAAAAACTTTCAAACTATTTTTTTATGGAACTTATTTTAAGATACCGCAAAAAATATATTTTTTTTGTTAATATAGTTGGAAAAAGGTCGAAATTATGCGTATTTTTATGAAGAACTCAAAAAGCTCTATCGCATAATTAAAAACAGCTTTATCATGAAAAAATTCCTACAACTTTTTGGAAAATTCAAAAATTAAAAAAAAAACCCATTTTGTTGAGCTTTGACCTTGAATATCTTAAGACGCGGTTCTAATAATTACTTTACTTTCAAAATCTGAATTTTAAATTTTAAAAAAAAATTATAAAAATCTTGTTGGTCTTAAAACTAGCTCTAAGCAGTCAAAAGATTTTTTAAAAAGTACTTAATTATTTAAAATTAAAAAAATTGATGGAAAAAATCTAATTTGGCTGATAATTAAATATTATTATTAATAACGAGCCCGTTGTGCCTCATGCCTCATGAAGTAGGTTGAGATAAGTACTATGTTCCAGATCCCTATATGCTTTCAGCATCCTACATTTTAGTATCATATCCAAGAGTGTTGCCTGACCCAACAGGATATATCAGCCAGATAACGCTCCAAACCGCTGTGCCACATGCCTCATGAAGTAGGTTGCGATAAGTGCTATGTTCCAGATCCCTATATGCTTTCTCCATCCTACATTTTAGTATCATATCCAAGAGTGTTGCCTGACCCAACAGGATATATCAGCCAGATAACGCTCCAAACCGCTGTGCCTCATGCCTCATGAAGTAGGTTGCGATACTATGTTCCAGATCCCTATATGCTTTCAGCATCCTACATTTTAGTATCATATCCAAGAGTGTTGCCTGACCCAACAGGATATATCAGCCAGATAACGCTCCAAACCGCTGTGCCACATGCCTCATGAAGTAGGTTGCGATAAGTGCTATGTTCCAGATCCCTATATGCTTTCAGCATCCTACATTTTAGTATCATATCCAAGAGTGTTGCCTGACCTAACAGGATATATCAGCCAGATAACGCTCCAAACCGCTGTGCCTCATGCCTCATGAAGTAGGTTGCGATAAGTGCTATGTTCCAGATCCCTATATGCTTTCTCCATCCTACATTTTAGTATCATATCCAAGAGTGTTGCCTGACCCAACAGGATATATCAGCCAGATAACGCTCCAAACCGCTGTGCCACATGCCTCATGAAGTAGGTTGCGATAAGTGCTATGTTCCAGATCCCTATATGCTTTCAGCATCCTACATTTTAGTATCATAACCAAGAGTGTTGCCTGACCCAACAGGATATATCAGCCAGATTACGCTCCAAATCGCAAAGCAGAAGCACCTAAATCAGACTTAAGAGTACAAAATATTTCCTTCCTGGACTGGCCGCCGATGAAGCCGCTCCTAATCGAGAATGACTTAGAGCTACCACCACCTTAGACCCCAAAAGTGATATTGTAGGGGATTGGAAGCAAATTGGACTTGGCCGTCAAAAAAAACTTTAATAACACTTAATTTTTTTTGTTTTTAACAAGAATAAAGTGAAAATGTATAAAAGATTATTGCTTACTCACTTGCTCTTGCATAATTTTTGATATTCCAGGCGAGCCAACATTTTCGAAGGAAAGCATTTAAACAAATCTTACTTGTGCACTTAAATTTATACACTTATTTACATAGGCTTATATAATAAAGCTATGTATAATATTAATTACATTTTAAAAAATTTAACACTTGTTGCACTTATAGATCACAAAATTACAATTTCTTGCACTTGCTTTTAACTTAAACAAAAAGAAATAAAAAAGATGGCGTACGTTAAAGTCGGGCGCGGACGACTTTGGGATACCCTGTACCACTGCTTGCAATAAAATCCGGTAAATTGCTTAAGAACACCAAAAGACATTTGATTGCCAAATTAGATTATGATACCTTCATAAACAACCAAAAACAGACGAATTTTTAATCAAAAACCTTTTTTCGACCGATCGGCCCTATGGGAGCTATATGATATAGTCAACCGATTTTGATAAAATTTGGTACAGTGTTGAAGATCTCTAAAAAACTTCTGAATGCCAAATTTGGTTACAATATCTTCACAAACAAACGAAACACAACGAATTTTGTGCAAGAAACGTTTTTTTGACCGATTGGCCCTATGGGAGCTATATGATATAGTCAACCGATTTTGATAAAATTTGGTACAGTGTTGAAGATCTCTAAAAAACTTCTGAATGCCAAATTTGGTTACAATATCTTCACAAACAAACGAAACACAACGAATTTTGTGCAAGAAACGTTTTTTGACCGATTGGCCCTATGGGAGCTATATGATATAGTCAACCGATTTTGATAAAATTTGGTACAGTGTTGAAAATCTCTAAAAAACTTCTGAATGCCAAATTTGGTTACAATATCTTCACAAACAAACGAAACACAATGAATTTTGTGCAAAAAACGTTTTTTTGGCCGATTGGCCCTATGGGAGCTATATAATATAGTCAACTGATTTTGATCAAATTTGGTATAGTGCTTGATAACTCTAAAAAACTTCTGAATGCCAAATGTGGTTACAATATCTTCACAAACAAACGAAACACAACGAATTTTGTACAAAAAACAAATTTTCGACCGATCGATCCTATGGGACCTATATGATATAGTCAACCGATTTTGATAAAATTTGGTACAGTGCTGGGGGTTTCTAAAAAACTTCCGATTGCCAAATTTGGTTATGATATCTTCATAAGCAAACGAATTATCCATCTAAAACTTTTGCTTTTTTTCGAGGTCCTCTGAAACACCCCTATGGGAGCTACTATATAATGTAGTCCCGATATCAAAAAAATAAAATAAACTTGTCTCCTATGGATTAATAAGGGATCTTATCTGAAAGTTTGGTTGCTCTAGCTCTTACCATCTCTGAGATCTAGGCGTTCATACGGACAGACGGACAGACGGACATGGGTATATCGACTTCTCTAGTCACTCTGATCATACTTTAGGTAACTTTGGGGGGTCTCCGACTTCTCCTTCTGTACGTTACATACATTTTCGGCTTGCACAAACACAATATACCCTTTGTACCATACGGTACAGGGTATAAAAATCACTTGCTTTATTTATTTACTCAGCTCATTAACGACTTGCACTTAGGCCAACAACAACCATTTAACAATAGTCACTTTTTAACCAAATTTTACGAAATTTGAATAATTTTACACTTCTTGGAACGTGTAAATAAATTATTTAACAATTTTGGTTGCGCGATTTATATTTATGTTTTCGCTTTTACTTTTAGTGCTGCCAGATTGGTGCACTGTTTGTTAGATCCTAGCGCAGTCATTTTTCTTATTGAAAACTGACCATCTGGCAGCGCTGCAACTGCTCGCTCAAGAAAAAGAGGTAACGCATTGCACTAGTCTGTGATTCGGTTGAGAGAGAGAGCAGTTTCAATGTATATCGTCACACGATCGAAATTAAAGTTTTTTTTGCTAATTAAATGCTTAAAATTGACAATTATAGTATATACAGAATACATTTTTTTGTTAAACTGCAACAGATTTTTTCTTTACTTTTTTTTGGTAACCTTTTTATTTAGGTTGAAAATTTGTACAAGCCTCAGGGCGGCAGTTTAAACCAAAAAAATTGTGTATTTTAATATGCTTGCGTGACAAAAAATTATTTTTTTATATATAATTTACTGAATTATTATAAATTTTCAATTGCTTTGCGCCAAGGCTTTGACTCCACCTTCCTTTGGCACGACAATACCTTTGCAATATTAATTCATAAACCAAATGTTAATATTTCAGCTGAAAAGATAATAAATAAAATAAAGCAAATTATTAAACTTAAAACTTACATATATTTTCAAGTATTTATTTATTTTATTTTAACGGGAAACAACAAAGTACAGTTGGTCTTACATTATAAGAAGAAATTAAATGAAATATTGAAAAATATATCGAGTAAAAAAAGATAGATATGAACTAAACCGCGTCACTAGCCCGGTGGGTGAACTTTTTAGCGATATGCACCGACTCGGCTCAAAAACTGGCCAGAGACTTGGATTTACAATAACCAAGTGGAAAAAGTAAGTTCAAATAAAAATTAAACATTACATATATAAAAAATTGCTACTATGGCTTAAAAAAATGCAGGTTTCTTATAATTTCAAATGAATCCTGTAAACAAATAAACCTAGCATTGTACCTCAATAAAAAATAACAAAATTTTACTCAATGCAATCATTGTTTCCATCTTTGTGCTGAAGGCGCTGCTTAGCTTAGATGATCCATTATATTGATTTTCTGCGTGACATAAAATTTACTCTAAAGCCCTTCGAACTATCGTTCAGAGAACGATAAAACTTGCACAAAGTAAATCGCCTCCTTTTATTTTTTACATCCTTGCGCCAAGAATAGTAAGAAAGAGAACCAAAAAGTAGTTCACAATTGAAGCGGTCGGTCACGCGCTGCTGTTTCTTTAAATGAAATAGCTTACTCGTTGCAAAAAAGTGTTAAAATATATATCAGTTAGTAAAAATATTGGCAACAATTGTTAATTATTACCAAGTACTCGCAATTGCTTAATTAGTTATTTAAAGAAAATTTACAAAGTGCGCCTTTAAATTGGCAATAAAAAGTGGAAAAGGAAGGACAATTGGTAGTGCGTGGGTGTGAAGAGTGGCGTCTGCAGACGTTTTTTTTGTTCTTACAGTGAGTGTAAGAAGTGCAAGTGTTTGTGTGTGGAAGGAGAAAAGATTTGATTTGTTTTTAGGCTAATTTTTTATGTGTAATAAGTGACATAAGACAATAAGTGTAAGCGGCGCGGCTAATCTTAGTGTCAAAAACAGAGTTTGCTCTCTTTGGATTCTTGTTGCTCCTATTTTTCTATTGTTGTTTATTAATGCCCATAAGTGTAAACGACGCGACTGATCTTTAAAGACAAAGCTGTCTGTCCTGCTTAAGTGCTGCTTTTTTGTTTCGCGTATTTAAATGTGAGCGCAAGCAGTGTTTTTTGTTTTTTTTTTTATTTGCTTCGTGAGCTAAAGCAACACAAACAAAATAATTCAATTAACAATAATAATTTATAAAAGTCAAAAATAATAATTAAATAAACGATAATAATAATTTTTATAAACAAAAATTGGAATTATGCAGGTAAGTGAAATTTTTTGTATGCATACGAGCTGCAACAAATCTCCAAAGACCCTTGGTAATATAAATAAATCGTAGGATGATCAATTCTATATAAGCTATTAGTTTGCCAAAAGTGTTTGATGAATTGAGGGAAACGCACAGCCGAAGAAGGATCTAGCTTTACCACTACAACGCAGATTGCCAAAATTTCGGATGACACAGGATGCTTTTTGAAACACTCAAAACATAAAATTCAAGAGCATCTAATGACAAAATAAATTTGATTTATTTTGAATCTGAAAACCCCCCATAAGTCCGCCACTGGAGAGAATATCAGGAACCAATAATTATTTCTTGTTTTTTTTTGCTTGAAGCCTAGTACGCAGCAGTGTAAAACCGCGTGAAAGAAAACAAAACTTCATATAAAAAAATGTGGTACAGTCGAGGCGGTGCCCGACAGTGGAATACCCTGTACCTTTTGTGTCAAAAAAATTTTTCCTGCATATTCCATCTAAGAACTTTCCAATTGGAATTTTTTTTTTTTTGGTGAAAATCGATATTTATACCTATAAGTTCCCTAAATTTTTACCCATTTTGATGAAACTCTAATGTTACAACAAAGAATTTATTTAAAGTATACGGGGTAAGTTTCAAGTTGGTATGTTGAGGGGTGTGGGAGAAAACACGGTAAATGGATTGCGGGGGGTGGGGGGACCGCATCGATAAAATTTGGATGTGGATTTGTTCATTAGAGCCACATGAATGAGCTTACCAAAAATTGTGATTCTAGGTCAGTTGTAGCCATAATTGCGTAGAGTCAAATATTGACGCAGTTTATTGGCAAGGGGTGGTGAAATTTTCACATTTTTGACTATAACTTCTGTTGTATTTGTCCGATTTTGTTCATTTTTTACACATAGATGCATGTAGCTACAACGCATCGCTCTGTTCAGGTGAAAATACTTAACGGTGTGGCTAAAAACCGTGAAACTCTACTGCGGGGGAACGGGGGAAGATATTGACATGATTCAACAAACTTCATCTGCTTAGGAAATATGCGCACCAGCTGGTAAAGTTTCGTGTCTCTAGCTCTAATAGTCTCTGAGATCTAGGCGTTCATACGGACGGACGGACGGACGGACGGACGGACGGACGGACGGACGGACGGACATGGCTCAATCGCTACCCGAGGTTATGATAAGCATTTTGGTATAAAGGACTTGGGGTCTGCCACGCCTCCTTCTGTCCGTTACATACATTGCACAAACCTAGTATACCCTTTGTACCTATAGGTACAGGGTATAAAAACGATGTCAAAATTCTTAGCGCCAAGAACAAAATCATTGGTACGCAGCGGCAGGGATGCATATTTTTTTAGAAATGACGTGTAGATGGCGCTAAAAAATCAGCTGTTCTCTTTGCGCACTAAAAAAAGAAACATTAATGTGCTGCAACTTATTTTGATAGCAACAGCAATGGCGCGTAGGCAAAATAGGTGTACAAATTTTACTAAAGAGCAGAAAATTGCTTTAATAAAGGATCTTCCACACTCAGCTCTGCGTATTAAATATGAGTTTACTCACATTCTTCTTTTCTTCTTTTATTTTATTTATAAAATATTATTTTATTTTGTTTTTATTTGGAAAATAAATAGGCAATAATGGCGTTATTTGCGAAATAAATACTAAGCAATGTTTTCATTTGGCGATTCATTTTATCACTTTTTATTATTTTCTGCACTTGTAAACAGAATGAACAAACAGCTGATTTTTATATTTACTTTTTGGCGCTATCTGTTGTTTGTAGCGCCATCTACATGTCAATTGCACAGAATGTTTGGTCACAAACTCTACCCATACAATTTTTTTTTGCGCACAAAATAAGTAGCACTTATTTCTTTCACGCGGTTTTACACTGCTGCGTACTAGCCTTGAACCAAAACATATTTGAATATCTGTTATCGTATACACTGCATTGGAGTGTGTAGATAACAATATTGCTTTTAAAGTTCATTGTTAAGGATGCAAGCGTTTAAAAAAAATCAGGAAGGCTTTTCGACAACCGCTTGGATGTCAGAGACAAAACGTATTCTCCACAATAAGCACACTATAGGATAATAAACAAAACGAGAACAATGTGTACAAATCAGATAATACACATAGTCTAACAAAATTGCGAATGGCCAAAGATTGTTCCAAAGGTGTCCAAACAAGCAAACCACGATTGTTAAAAATATTTTGAAGCATGCAGTTGTTACTGTTTTTGCAAATAAAAGACACCCTTTAGTAGTCACTTGGCAGTCGACAGTTTCAAAGAGTGGTGACATTAGTAAATTCGCATACTGGCGGATCAGGACTTACTCGGCAGACATATGAAAACATTGTACGCACATTTGTGTACGAGCAAAAGGAAGTAGGTAGTTATATAAGTAATCCAACAGTTCACCTTTTCTGCAACAGTAGATCAATTCCGATCTGATCCTTGTCTGGCTATTGCTACTTTGACTTCTTGATTAAATTTACTTACTTTAATATTTATCATATTTAATGATAAGTATTTTTACAATTTTCATCAATACGCTGTTAGAGTTTAATCCTTTGCGTAAGTTAATCCTCTTACCTTATCGCAAATTGGTTTTTAATATGCTGCATGAATTCGATGGTTTGCTCCACAATTTTTATATGTTAACACTTTATTAATTTTTTGTTTTTACCACTACACCAAACTAGATTTACATGGTAACAAACGCATTATATGTGCCACTAGTAGTTGATCAAATTGTACTACTTATCACCATATGATTATAAGACCACGTGACGACACTTACTACGCGTATGTTTTTACAAAAACACTCGTGAGTAATTTTCAACCAATTCGATTATATTTGCCGCTTTTACGACGAGTAACGATGCTTTGCCGCGAAACATCAGTCCGAGACTAAGACTGAAGATCTTCGACAACGGATCGCAACTTGCAGTTGGCTTTGGGTAACAACAGTTAATCGGGAGGAATTGGAATTCTTGCTTTTCATTGGCTGGCTGCGCCCTCGACGTGACGCTGCGCCAATTGAGGCAGGCCGCCTCCTCTCACGAAGTTGCCACCCCGACGATGCAGGCCTCCTCTCAAGACGTTACCACCCCGACGATGGCGGCCTCCTCCATCTACGTTACCGCCACGACGGCGCACACCGGCATGTCTCTTGTCTCTGGAAAAAAAATAAATTTCAAATTTTTACTTATTAAAAAGCTTAAAAGAGAAAACTTCAATACATAACTATATGCTTACAATTTTACAATTATTACAATTTATTTTAATTTGCTAAAACACTTAAGCTATTAGTTTATAATTTAGTTACTTTAAATGCAAAGTTATTTGTTTTTGATAATGGATAACCTGGTGAAAATAGTTTTATAACGATTTTTACTATGCAACATTTTCTTTGCTTTCAATATTAAGTTACTGCCCAAAAGTTTTGCGTCTGGCGGCTAAACGCAACCGCTGTGCATATTTTTCCTGAAAATCATGGGGCAACACTGTTTTGATTGTTGAGCGAGCTAGTACGCAATACTTTGTTGTAACTGCTATATATACAAAATATACATAAGGTATAAACAAACAGAACATTTTACTTTGCACAGCTATTTAAAAATCTTAAATTACGTTTGCTGTATGTTGTAAAACGTAAGCAACTCTTTTAAATACTAAGATTCTAGTATTATTTGTAACAGGTAGGCTTGGTATTAAATGTTTACTTTAATAAGGTCACACTGCAAAGTTTACACATTGTAAAAACTCGTGTTTTAAAATACAAACATTATAAAATAAAATGGGGACAATATCAAAAAATCCAAACAATTCCTACAATTTTGGCATGATGCTTGACTCCGGCGATCATGCCACTAAGGTGCTAAAACTTGCAAAGTTACATTTGGACAATACGGAGCTGTGCGACGTCGAGCTTATTTCGGACATAGATGGACAGCATGTGCAGGCCCACCGTTTGATATTATCCGCCAACAGCGCGATGTTTTCGAAAATGTTTACCAGCTCCATGCGTGAAGCCAATAGCAGCCAGGTGCACCTGGGCGAGATGCAAGGCGATACTTTGCGTAGTCTAGTTAATTTTTGTTATACGGGAAAGATTGATGTGAACGCGGAAAATGTGGAAGCGCTGTTTACCGCTGCCAATAGGCTGCTAATGAGCTCCGTACTCATGATCTGTGAAAATTTCATGGCAAGTGAAGTACATGCGTCCAACTGTTTGGGCATTGCATTTATTGCAGAAAGACATAACTGCAAGACTTTATATGACTTCGCTAGGAAGTATTGCAATCGGCATTTTATGTCGGTCAGCCAGAGTCCGGAGTTTTTGGAGCTAAATGCTGATCAGCTGGATATGCTGCTCTCTAGTAATGATCTTGTAGTGCCATCCGAGGAGTACGTCTTCCAAAGTCTGATGTCTTGGCTGCAACACGATGAACCCAATCGCAAGCAGTACATACCAAAATTGTTGACCCAAGTGCGGCTGCCATTGTTGAAGCCAGCTTTTTTGGCTGATCATGTACAGAGCTTGTGCATAGCCAACAACTGCCAGAAACTCATACTGGATGCCTACCAGTGGCAGTTAATACCCGAGCGTCGCTCATTTATTGTCCGCAGGCGCACAATGCCAAACGTTCCATATGATCGCTTACTGGCGATTTGGGAAACTGAAGGTAAAGTTATCATAGAAGGCTACTGCTGCAGTCTGAAGCAATGGACAACTGTGAGAAACTTGAATCTGCCTTGTAGTGTCATTTATGAAGCCACTGTTGTTAACAATAAGGTGATATTGGTTGACTATGAGACATCAGTATCAACTAGGTTGGTGAGCTTTGATTTAGGCAACATAAGTAAGACAACCTACTCGGAAAGCATACTAAAAAAGTCCATGGGCCTGGCTGTGCTAAAAGGCTTACTATATACGGTTGGAGGTTTTTTTAAAAATTCGCTTTTAAATGGTGTAGAGCGCTGGGATGCTAATTTGCGCGTCTGGACCAGTGTAGCGCCCATGCCCACAAAGAGATGTAATATGAGCTTTGCAGTGATAAATGATTGCCTATACGCTGTAGGCGGCATGACAGATAAGAATGCATCCGCAAATTTGGAAATGTACAATCCAAATACAAACAAATGGAGGCGTTTGTCACCAATGTTACTAGCCCGTGCCAGTGCTGGAGTACTACACTCGAATGGGCTACTCTATGCAGTGGGCGGCTTTGGCATACATACAACACCGCTGACATGTGTAGAGTCCTACAATCCAACCACGGATGCCTGGATGATGGTTTACTCTCCAGCAATCAATCTGGGCTATACTATAAGCTCGCAATTTTGCAATCGCCTATTTGCAATCAACCGTGATTGCCGCTTTTCTCCTTTTCGGTATATCGATGAATATGATCCAGAACTAAATATATGGAATAAGGTAGCACCAATGAATTACCAGGGGAGACGCATTTTACTTATCATTCCGAGTGATAAAACAAAGTCACTGACCAAGTCAGCATTGTAAGCTTGATTATCAGCATGTTATATAAAATAGTACAAAATTCCAATTAAACATATAATATATTTATTTTATGCATAGCTTTGTTTAATTTTCACTAGTACAATGGGTATTAATCAAGAAGTTATGACGAATCTCTTGATTGGCCAGAAGAACGGCTGGGATAGCTCGAAGTGACATCTGATACTTTAAATAACGCAACTTGCTATAAGTTCTAAATATACATTTTCCGCCTCTCATGATAACTAACAATATAGTTTACTTAGCTATGCTTAGTATCCGCTCACCCAGCTTTCGTTCGACTCCGGCACGTAGAGGAAAAGTACTGCCGAATCTTAAATCGTCCTTACAACGACTATATTCCAAATCGAAATTCACACTTATACCCTGTTCTTTTCTTGTTTCTCACAATGCATTTGGCTCAACTTCTGCACTTCCTCACTAACTATCTGACCCAGCTTGACTGGTCAAGATCTGGCTATACATTCGCTTTATATAGGCACCGATTGACGTCCATGGTATAATTAACATGGTAGAGTAATAGAGAGTGCGCTCGCTCACACGAAGATCATATTTTTCAGTCTTGTTGCGACTGTTGATGTGGTAGGTTGGCGATGCGCATGATTTCTTTTTCAGCTAAAGCACGCAGTACATGTGTATGTGTGCAAACACAAAATTTGTTGTTTTATTTATTGCGTGAATATTTTTATTTGCAGCATTTGCAAGCATACACATGCACGTGTATGCTATGTGTAAATACAACATAGTATTTTTGCTTGCTTCTCTCTCTCTCTCTCACTTTTCTTACTCTCACAAAATTTATGATCTTAATAAACTCTCTATTACTCTACCTTACTTATTATACCATGATTGACGTCAAATTCTGGAATTCTTGACAGTTCTAATCCTAAATATCACTGCTTATCTAGCTATCATTCCTAACGCATAAGACAGAGATCGCTATACCCTACAATATCCCTATCACCCACGCACTAATACTAACACTATAACACTAGTATTGGTGAGAGTAGACCGCGCGCTTTCAGCGCTATTCTCATCAAGCAGTGGAAATAGTGATGGTGAGAGTAAGCCGCGCTTACACTGCTACTCTCACCAAGCGGCGCAAGCAGTTTTAAAACGCCCTGTTGGAAAAAGAGGAAGAACTCATGTGAGGTGACAATTTGTCACCTATTCGCTATTTTCTTCGTTATTTATGGTGCAATTACAATGATTTTTGATATAAATTCAAAGATTTTTTCAATTCCGCCATTTTGCCACACAAATTAAAGAGTCAATCAGACAGACATTTCGAGATTAATTTCTTTTGTTCTGCTGACCGTATTACGGATATTTTTGTGGGGTCTTCTGATGTAAAGCCAAGAAGTTGCTCAAAGCTTGTGCGGGGACAATTTTTTTGTATTAAGACGTCTTAAATCAAAATACACTTTTCATTGTTTCGAAAAATTCGTAGTCTAAGAGCGGAATTGGCAGAATTTGTACGAACGCAGATCTTCCTAGCTAACTATAAAGTGTTTGTCTTGCCACTTATACTTATAAAACTCTTGTTATTGTTAACTTAATTGTAAACAGCTTAGTTTGCCAAATTAAAAAACATTTTCAAGAGGTCTGAGCATTTCTCAAGAATACCAATACATAGCTTAATTAGCTTTTGTCTGCCTCCTACGCGGCGCGCATTGTAGCCAGCGGCACAAAGTCCTTAAACAAAGTATGCGTAGTGTTGCCACTAAAATGTGTGTGTGAATGTTTACGTCTATGTGTATGTGTGCATCTTGGCCAAAATCTTGATTAAACACTTTCGCCCCACTACCGAACCACTAATACATACTAGTGCGCATCGAACTCTGCCAAAATATTTGCTATATAGCTAAATATCCACAGAAAACTTGGAATTGCCCTAAAGCAACTAACTAGAACATGAAGGCAAAACACCTACACCTACCCCAACCCCTGCACAGCCATATGCGCTACAACGTTGCAAGGACTCGCAAAGACTTGGGAACTTTTGCACGATTTGTTTGCTCGCAGCTTAATTTGTAACGGCAAATGGTGTCGATTGTTGTTTTTCCAGGACGACGGCAGCAACGTAACGTCGCGACCAAGGACCAATAAAACAGGTCCTTAAACTGGCGGGGTTGCACACGGCACGGGCGTGGGTTTGTGTGTAAACATGGCTTCAAGTATTGTTTCAAGTGTTTCAGACAACTTAACACGACTTTGAGTAATTTTTCAGCATTAGCCAAGGTGTGTGTGTCTGTGCGCCATGGAAGCCTTAAGCTCTGTGCTTTTAAGAAATTAATGTTCAATAATTTGAATGTACAAACAGCATACCCACAAACATAAAACAGCTAAGAGGCCTACTTGGGAGTCTATTAGTGGGTCTGTTTATACCTAGTCTGTCTGTCAGTCTGAGTGTTTGCACAGTGTGTATAATGTGTATGCATGTTTAGTATATGTAGTGTGTCTACCCTGTGGCACAGACTCGTAGTATTTACAACGCCTAGTTGCACAGACAAACTAAATACAGTCAGCACACAAGTTGTTCGTACACTCTTTCAAGTCTTATGCTTATCAATGGTCAGCAGCGCAATGGTGGTGCAGCGGTGCCTATTTTTCCCTTGAGGGCTCTGATGACGTCAGCTCTCCTCTCTCCTTCCTCTCTTCGTAGATATTGCCATTTTTAATGATTCCTTGGGTGACTCCTAATTATTTTCTTAATCAAATAGAAATGGGTTACAAATGCAAAGATTGTGGTTCCTTACTCTCATAAATTAATAAAGCTATGACGAATGTTAGTAGTCATTATTTGGATATTTTTGAATTATGACACTTGAGCCCAAAGTTACAGAGCATTTTAGAGTGTGCGAATACATTGTGTGCTGACTATAGCTCATGCTTATTAGTTGGGGGCTAATTAAAAGCATTTATGAATTAAGAATTGTTAACAATGGTGATGTTTCAATTGAAGGTTGTTAACTAGTTATGGTAAATTGCAATATAATCGAGTTCATTATAAGTTGTTATTGTTACTCTAGCATATAAATTAAGCGTGCTTATGTACAATATGTATTCCAAGCTAAACAGAACCTGAGGGATAAAGCTTATGCCGCCTTTATGCTACTTGTCACAGCCTTTTGTAAAAAATGAGTGGTCTTTAGTATAAAGGTTACGCCTTTTTTTGTGCCTTTCGAAATAAAATAGGTGTCTTCTTTAATAGTACAGTAAACTAAGAGTTTCATCTGGAATACAATACTAAATGGATGAAACTTTCAGGGATCGCTAGGGACCTTGTTCTAAGTCTAAATCCGAGTTTTCGTATTTGTGTGTAAGGGACGTGGCACCGCCCCCTGACAATATATGTTGGTACGGTTTTTGCATGATATCTTTTTTTCTATCAAACTTAAAGTTGTGACTTAAAAAAGCAAGCAGTCGGCAAAGCAAGCAGTCCTCTGCTTTGTCCCCTTCTTTACGCTTAGCTGCATTTTCTATCTAAAATTGACGAAAATTAGCGTTTGCGATCGACTTGTTTGTTCGATTACTGGAAAACTATTAATCGTAGAAAAGTGATGGAGGACTAATTTTGTAAATAGTTTCAATTACTTTAACAAAATATATGTGTAAAATTTCGGAAAAAAAAGTACCTGCTTTGCGATATTTGCAAATTATTCGAAAAACACCAAACACGATTTCCGACTTTTAAAAGTTTCAACCATTAAGTATTTTTTTCCAGTAGACATCTTTTTTGAGCCTTAGTTTACTGTACTGTATATATATTTCACATAAATATCGAACATCTTACATAAAAAGAGCACCTTTTCACGATTTTTTGACTAATTTTTATATCAAAAAAAAAAAAAGGAAAAGTGGTTCATATATGAACTTAATTAGGCTAAAGAAATGTTATTGACATTTGTAGATTTCTATAATATTATCCAGAATTATTTAACTTATACTAAGTTCAAATTTTACGAAAGATTTTTTTTACCTTATTCATTTTTTTTTTAGAAGACTAACACAAATTTTATAATTTCATCCCTGTTTGCCTTTAGTCATCCATCAATTAAGTCATCGGGGCCTCTTGATTAGCTTTTACAGGTCATTTCTTCTTATGTTCAGGTCTTTGTGAACATTCTTGTCGCGGTTACCAAGTTCAAATATGAAACAACTCGGAATTTTGTATTGCAATCGGAGCTCATTATAGGAAAGTTTCCGAAAAACGAAAAACCAAAACGAACAATTTTATTCAGATTTGTTTTCGCGTGCTACCAAAATCGAATTTTTTGCTGTCGCCATCTACTAATATTTCCCTTACTTCTTATTTAGGGAAATTAGCCACGACTATTCTATTTTTATTACAAGGGAAATGTTTTTATGCAAGATATGAACCATTTAAGCTAGAAATGAAAAATATAAAAATTCGGTTTGAGTTGTTCATGCTATTTTTTGGGTTGATTCAGAAAAAAAATAATTAAAAATATTTATCAATAGCTATTCAACTTGAAATTGGCATAAATAAATCTAAAAATATCAAAGAATATTTAAAACATTATGTCAGTCAAAATGTGTACACTTTTAAATCTATTTTGCCAATTCGTTTCAAATCCTCTTGCAACAAAACATTCGGCTTCAAACCACATAAAAAATTCGTTTTGGCGAAATTGAGAGGGAGCACAAGCAGGTGATTTGAAAGCAAATCCGAATAAAACGTTCGGATTCATTTTCCGGAGTACGGACGGTTATTTTGTTACTTGGGGTACTACAATGCAATTGAGAGCTCGAATAAACTTTATAATATTTTAGTTACATTTTTTGACTTGTTACTTTTCATATTTTTATATATTGTTTACATACTTATTTCCCACTACATAATTTTTCACGCTTAAAAACCTGTGTCAAAAGCAATTCAGTGTCCTACTATTATTATTTACTAACCAGAATTTATATTTATTTTCAATTTCTGTGCGTAGTGCGAAAGTGGATTATACAGAGATAAGCGCCATGCCCGTTTTTCTCTATATATTTTTGCACGTATATTTTTGTAGCCATTCACAACCGGATCTAAATTCACAACTCAACTGCAACGTTTCAGCCAGCGCACGTTGCACATAAAAAAAATTGGAGCAGACGGTGTCCGACAGTGCAATACACTGCACTCAAGTTATTTAGTTATATTCTTATGGGTCCCATGCCTCTAAGAGTCAGTCCTTCTTACCCATGAAATAAAACAACATCCAGGATCCTTTGGAGTATTTCTTTTTATGCTTTCCTGAAGCAGATAGTTCATTAAAGAGTGAGCTCGATTTATTTGATCACACTGACGTCACTTAATATAACATTCACAGACTGTTTCGTCAAAACAGATCGTGTAGTATCAGTGATTTCTCTGAAAAATCATTATCCTTGTTTTAATGGACTTCAAAAAAGCAAATCAATTAACTTTTTCCGAGACTGTGATTGGAATGAAGAAGGAAATTTACTTTATACCTCAGTTGGAAGTCGTCATGTCTATACTAAAGGGTCATCAATCTTGAGGTTTTTTTTTAAATAAAAAAAAAACAAAAATTTCAAATGAATCGGAAAATCTTTATTATCAATAGAAAGAACCGTTCTTGCCATTCACTTTTTAAAAATAATCCGTTTCAAATGTTGGCCGCAACTGCGCCGTAGCTCGTCCAAGCGGAGGTTCCAATTTTCGATGACGCGTTCGAGCATAATCGGCGATATCTCGCGAATAACACGGGTAATATTGGCCTATAATGCTTCAATCGTAGCTGGATTATCCACAAACGCTTTAGACTTCACGTAGCCCTAAAGGAAAAAGTCTAACGATGTGATATCACACGATCTTGGTGTCCAATTCACCGGTCCGGAGCGTGAAAATAATTGTTCACCGAATTGGTTCCTTAATATGTCCATTGTTTCACGGGCTGTGTGACAAGTAGCGCCGTCTTGTTGAAACCAAATGTCGTCGAGATCTCGGGTTTCAATTACAGGTAGCAAATAATTTGTTATCATGGTGCGATAACTGTCGCCATTGACGGTTACGGTCTGACCAGCGTCATTTTTGAAGAAATATGGACCGATGATTCCACCGGTCCATAAACTACGCGCTGTATGAGGTCTCATTCGGTCGAGTGTCATTCAATAATGAATATTGGGTCTCAAATTTGTTGATGGTATGGCAAATAGTGTTCTCAGTAGGTCGATTATGGCGACCATAAAATAGCCTAAGCGCGCGAAAAACATTCTTTACAGAATTTTCGTAATATAATTGTACGATTTGTAAACGTTGTTCGGGTGTAAGTTTTTCCATGATGAAATGGCAATGAAAACCGAATAAAAAACACATGGCAACTTGACAGTACTCCCGCTTGGTTTATTAAAAAACCTTATTGAAAAAAGACCTCAAGATTGATGACCCTTTTAATTGTCGAGAGTTGTATTTTGCTCAGCTACTGGCTTGATTAGTGGTTCATCTAGTGAACGAACGACTTTAAAAACAAGGTCCCGATATCAACATGTGTTAACAAACTACACGAAAAGTTTGAATTTTTTCGTCACATTTAGTGGTCCTAGCACTTATAATCTCCGAGATCTAGATGTTCAGGACATTGCTGTCATTTGTCTGTTCTTTGTTACAAACATTGCACATAACTATAATATCCTTCTGCTTATATGGATACAGGGTATAAAAAAAGAAGCTATATATATGAGACGCGCTGTAAAATGTTTATATGCATGTGGGTCGCGTGCCATCAACTTGCAGCACGGCGAGTTGCCAGAGACTTTTTGGCACAGAGAGAGAGAGAGAGAGAGGCCAACGCTAAGGCTACAAAAAACTAACTGAGTATATGAAAGTTATATCGACGACAAGGACAAGCTCCTTGTGGTCGTCGATAGCTGCATAAATCGCACCAAATGCCAATAATCCGGCCAGCGAGTAAAGGAAGAGCGAAAACCCGAAAACATTTTGGCTACATTCTTTTGCGTCTAATATCGTTAACGGCTTAAATACAAGTGAGTGTTTGAGTGAGTGTTGCAATGAGTTTGGGAATGAGTGTAAGACAGAGTGTTTGAGTGTGTGTTTGAGTGGGTGTTTGAGTGAGTGTTTGAGCGAGTGTTTCTGTGTGCGGCTGGATGTGTATTCTAGGAATTAACACGAATGTCTGCGTTGATTTGGTGTGCTTTGCGGTTCTCATCGCCCCAGCTAAAGCTATGCTAGACATTTAGTGGCTTCGTTTATGTAATTGGCACAAACACCCGTATTTTTCCCAAATGCCCGTCCTCCCTGCCGCACTTGCCCTTACGTTACTTTCTTGCTGGGCTAACACCTGATTTCGTTTGCTGCATAAATTAAGTTGACTTTGCTCTTTTTTTTTTGTAGCTTTTGGCTTGCAACTTGAATTTGAATCCAATTCTAGTTAAGTATTCCATCGTCAGACATGATAAAGTGTTCGAATTCATCGATTGTATGTAAACATTTGCTTTTGGCAGTTGGGATATGCTTTGTTGCAGAGCCAAAGGCAACAAAACAAAAAGTTTATTGGATGTACGAAGGAAACAACTCGAAGCTGGGAGTTTTCGGGAAACTTGAGCTCAATAACAGAGTATTACATATTTGGTATACAAACACTGTATTTTGCAAATAAGTCTAAGTAGTGCAAAAAACTGTTAAGCCATCCCTCACTCTGAATTTCCTTTAAATTCTTTCTTCTAAATTCTCAACACTTTAAGTTAAAACTTTTATTAAAGCTATAATCAATTTTTATTTATTTGAAAGCTAAGCAAGTTACAAAGTTAGGCGCAGTGCTGAAAGTAATTTCCAGTAGAGACTTTTCTGCACAATTTGCTGCCACATCCTGTTCGCAATGTCTTCATACAGCGACCATTAGCGGCAGCATCACGTTGCACTGCATCATTTTGCTTTACTCAATTTTTATTTATCAATTCTTTCAACACCACGTTGCCATTAATTTCAAGCTTGGCTTTTGCTTTGCTTGCCACGCCAACTGACTGACTGTCTGGGACTGGAGTACAACTAAATGCCATTGGAAAACTGTTGAAAGAGAAAAGTAGAATTGACTGTTTCGAGGAGCTGGCACTTTATAGCAATTGGATGCACTTTAGTTGTGCCAAATGAATGCAGCTCCTAACAGCCACCTCTGCTTGCAACTTACTGCTCCTTGGAAATTATGATTTAAACAAATCATCAGCTCCTCAGCTGATTGTCTTTAAAAATCTTCAAGTTATGCCTAGTGCTGCATTTAAGCCTTAATTCTTAGCCAGCTGTCAATTCAATGATTGTAAATAAGATTGAAGCCTAGACACGACGGTTAGTTGCTCGTTAACAAGCAGCTTGTGGCAAACTCAAGTCGACTTACCCAAGTGCAGCTGCCGCTGTTGATGGGCGGACGATACGTGTGGCATTCGTAAATCGAGGCACGGACTGCTCAACTACAACAACAACAACAGGCACGTCATAATGACACAGGTTTTCTTCCGGTCACATCAAGGTGGATTTGAGTTTACTGACCCCAAATGGCACTTTTGGTATGCTACTCATCAACATCTGCTAGCAGATGCAGATGCATCTAAATGCAGATGTACGCACGGACCGACGTAGAATGGAGAATGCCGTCGTCAGACACTAGGCCAACCAACGGAGCCTAGTCAAAGTCAACAATGGCGTACATCGCTGGGATTATTAAAAGGGCTCAACTGAATGCCTGCGCGCCATTTTGACAAGCTGACATGGTGCACGGCGTGCTCTCTGTTTACTTAAGTGAGCCTGCACACACACAAAAATACACATAGATAAACACAAGGTAGCCTACAGCAAAATATACTTGTTCGAAATTAGTTTTCAACTAACTACTCGGAATATCTTAAAGCGAGCTCCATGACTAGTAGTCGGGTGAACTAGTGTGTTTTGTTTTGGTACTTGAGGAGCTATGATCCCAATACTGGGTAATAATGCCTTATGGGCCAGAATAAAATTGGGAGAACTTAAGAAATTTTAGGACTATAATAGCCACTAAAAGTAACTTAAAAAAATTTAAAGGTTCTATGGATCATTAAAAGTTTTGAGGGCTTTTCTTAGAAAGACTACTTAATATATAAATTCGTTATCTTAGGAAGTCGTATATTTTTGTGTCTAATTTCGGATACACCTATGCGATAGTGATAAATAAGATATCGTTGAATATAAAATTTGTTATTCCTTAAAAATATTTAAGGTGGGGCAAATCCGACAGTGCGGGTAAGCCCGACCTTCCACAGTTTCTCAAAAACGGCAGCACTGAGCGAGCTCATTTTAGTCTGGTTCATTAAAAATAATCAAATGCCAGTCTACATTTATACCGTATGTCTATATTTTACTTTTATAACTTTTTAACTAAAAAAATTTCAAGTCGCTAAAAGAAAATTCTTTCAAAATTGTTTTACAATTTCGCCAACTGGTTCCATTTTCTAAAAATGCATTACTTACTGCAATGCATTAAGATTGGGTCGTAGCTTAAGGGGTTATATATTTAACTTCAGATATGTCATAAAGACGAACATATAGTAAATAGTTTCAAAAAGTAATTAAAAAACCTTAGGCAGATTGTTGCAGATGATCCATCTGGCTATTCGTGTTTAGTGAAAGGTTTTAGCTTCCTGCGCTTGATGTGCGATTATCTCGAAATCTTTTTTCAAAAGCATTGACGCGTTAACCAAGATTTCTGAATAAATATTTGACCAAATCATCTAAATTTTTTTTTTAACTGTTGCTAATAATAATAAAAAGCTAGTGAACAATTCCATTTTTGTTGAATAATTTTGATTTTGGCTATTATTTTTCTGTACTTAGCTATTTTAAGCCTTGAAAATGTACTTTTCGCAAAAACGTCGCTGTTTACGAAAAACGTAAATTTTTTGTGAATCTATTGTGGAGATTGCAATATATTAATGGAAAATGTTCGATTTCATGATTTCGGTTAAGGTGTTAGAGACAGTGCCGTGGTCTCAAATAGGCCTTTTGGAAGTAGGGCCATAAATAATTTCGAAAAAACTTTTTTCACTCGTTTAATGGTAATTTACACTATCTACCAATGCTCAAAAAAAACTTCGATGTTTTCGATGCTTAAGGGGTAACACCAGTGTAGAATCTTCCGAAAATCAATTTTTTTTTAAGCTAAATTGGTAGAAAATTATGTGAGAAATAAAATCCCAAAGTGACTTAAAAACAAAAAAAATGTGTTTTTTTTTTTTTTATTTTTATGCTTATGCCATTTTTTTTAAATTATATTTTTGTAATCCCCCACGTGGTTCACTTTCTTTTGGTCCATAGATTAAGAGAAAAAAATTTCTTTATGATTCAGATCAATAGCGACGTCATGTATTCCTAGCTCTCTACAGACGCCATTTGGTTTTTATTACTTTGAAAAAATTAATTTTTGTAGTTTAAAATATGTATAATATCGTACCATAAAAAACAACCATGCTCCACACTGGTGTTACCCCTTAAGATATAAATAATAATATAATATAATATCAAATTCGACATATCGATACATTTCCATTTAAGATCATCGAGAACATCAATGTTTTTCCAGCACTGCTATCTACATAAAACTTAAAGCAAGAATTCAAAAGAATTTATTTATAAGCCTTTGAAAAATCATGAATTTTCCACAATTTTCGCAATGATAATCCCTTAGCTGAACTTTTATAAAAAAAAAATAGAATTTCTTATATTGCTAGTTGTTGCCTATTTATTGCCTATTTCAATCAAAATATATCATTTTATTTCAATAATAAAAAAAATAATATAAATATAACAATAATACACAAATTATGGAAACATTTTCTTCATTCTATAAATGTTACATACTAAAATACTGAATTCTCAATCTTGCAACAGATCGTTATATTTTTGATGACTTTTAAAAAAATTAAAAGTTTTTTTGGGAAAGCAATAAAAATTTAGTAAAATTTTTTTATCGAAATCGATTAAGCTAGATGACTTTACTGCTAAATATCGATTCTAAAAAGAGTTCGTTAACAAGAAACTTTGATTGACATAATTAGGGAACCTAAAATATAAAAAAAATTTTCTGAGCCTTACAATCAATTTTTCAGCTTAAGGCCTATACGCAGAATGCAAAAAAATTTGGCACGGAATGACAAAACCATATAAAAAAATAAAATCGCGAATGGGATATCCTAAATGGGGCCTTTAGCCACAACAAAATAAAAAGTAAAAACACAGGATCGCTTTAAATACAGTTATTTATTCGTATTTTTCAGGTCTATAAAACTATATAAATCATGAGAGGCTTATGTGAGCCTAATAAACCAAAAATGTGAATTTATTCTCTAAACCAACCTCTACTTACTTTATCCCCAATCTTCTACCTTTGGGTAATATTTTTTTCTTGCACAAACTAACACTCTCAACTTATCGCTTCATAACTGGCTACGACCCTGGATGCTCCAGATTTTCTATATTCCAGCTATACTAGCATTTAAACCTAGAGCTAGATCAATTGAACGTGCTCTCCTTAAACTTATTTTCTAAACCCACAACTAGTCCTTTTTTAACCAGTTCGCAACCAGTTAGTTTAGTAGTAGTTGTAAAAACTGTCTCTTGTGCTTAAGCTTTCTGCAGGGCAGTCTTTATATGGTATGTAGGTATTTTGTTGGCTACATTTCCTGGGCGTTTGCACCTGTTTCTAAGCACTTCTTTATACATGAGCTTCTGGCCTCGCTCCGACTCGTTGCACCTCGGGTTTGTATGTGTATAAAGAGCTGCTTTTATTAAAGCGCTGCGTGCTCTGGTCAAAGGTCATTTGCATTTTGCACTCGTCAGCTTTCTTTAGGCTCTAGACACCAATAATTTTCACCAGTCACTTAACAGAGTTAATCTGTTTTAAGACACTTGTCAGCACTGCAGCTTATACCAGAGTATATAGGGTTAGAACAAAATGGGTTTTAAATATTGATAGATGGATTTAGAATATAGTAACTGCGGAGTTTTCAAGAAAATACTGCCAGTTATTAGAACTACTAAAAGGCAGTAGTTAGCAACTTCACGAGACTAACCCCTGAAAGAGAAGTTACACTGAGCGACTTCATTAGCAATAAAGCAAATAACTTGTTTTCCATATAATTTTATTTGTCAAAAATCACTCAAGTATGCGAAAATGTTTTCTAATTCAAATAAAACTACATTTTTGAAATTTCAAAATTCAGCCAGAGATTTGTCTAACCAGCCCCCCATACTACTGGCACCTATAGGACCCACCAAGATGACAGCAGCACTGCGACGAGGTCTTGGCTTAACGAAGCCCAAGAAACAAGCTGCATCCCATGTACAACCGGCGGAATCTGCAACAAAACTAAATTTAAAGAAAGAGCAGAAGACGCTATCATCGGCAGAGCAGTCGCTGCCATCGGTGGTGCAGTCGCTACCATCGGCAGAGCAGTCGCTACCATCTGTAGAGCAGTCGCTACCATTACCAAAGCAGACACTACGGGCAGAAATTAACTTGAAGAAAGACAACTCCAAGCTCAAGCCGCAGGCACACTGCACTGCGAGGCCCAATTCTGTGACCAAATCCAACTTGAACCCTGTTAGGTTCCAACAGCCCAACTTGTTGCCATTGCAGTCAAAACGACGCAAGAGAACTCACTCGGTTATACAAGCTCCAGCACAAACAGGCTATACTAAATTGATTGCCATAGTTCCCGTGGCAGTAACTACTGATCAACTATTGCTCCGCGTACCAGCACCCAATCCATACGCGTCGTATCAGTCACCTCTCCATACGCAACAGCAAAGTCCAAGCTATAAGCGTATTTTTGACTACGATCTGTCAGAGGTGGAGCAGCTTCATTTCAATCAATGCCAACGTCCCATGAAGGTCGTATCTTCGAATGATTTGCAGCTGCTGCGCAGTGGACAGCGTACATCATATCTTCAATCCCGCTACGAGCGAACTCCGGTTAAAAGGTATAACTATCCGGAAGCCACCAGCTGGCGTTATGGTTGGTTTCATGGCGTTTAATTTGTTTGTAGTGTTAAAATTTGTTTGTTAAAAAAAAAATTTAAATGTCAATTAAATCAATTGTGGTTTTGTTTCAATTGTGTTTCTTTTTAAAAGGTGTTAATTATTTTATTCGAATCTCTTGAATCTCTTCTTGGATTCGCCACTACTTGCTGGAATGATGCTACTTAAGTGAAGATCTGAGTCAGAAACAACTGCCAACCTCTTTTAAGACCACGCTACTAAGCATTTTTTGGCTTAAAAAATATATACAAAATTTGTTTCAAAATATAGGGTGTTTTTTTCACTGTTTCGGTTTTAACATGATTAGTTAGGATAACCATTTTATTGTATTAAGCTTACAAATGAACAGCGCTCACAAATCCTTGTAACTTATTATCAAGATGATTGTTCCGTCCAAAATATAGTTTTGTTCTAAGGCCCATACGCAGTTCGAAAATTTTCGCACGGAATGGCAAATCTTCATATAAAAAAAAAATCCCATTTGGGATATCCCATTTTTCAATTTTAGAAATTTTTCGTACTGCGTATGGGCCTTTTTATCCAATAATTTTAATGAATCCATTTTCTGGTATAATGGGCACCTAATATAATAATAATAATAATTCATAAAAAAAAAATATCCCAAATGGGATTTTTTTGTTGTTATATCCCAAATGGGATTTTTTTTTTTTTATATGAAGTTTTGCGACTCCGTGCGAAATATTTCGAACCTTTGAACACCTTCAATGATCAATGAATTCCAAATTGTCTTTTTCCAAAAATATTCCAGATGAAATTTCGTTTATCAGAAAAAAATATACGTGAAGTCCGCGACAATTCTGAAACTTCTTTAAAATAACTTGAATTTCATATTTTGTTGAAACTTCTTAAATTTTTCAATATGGCGTCTAAGTTACTTCAGTATCTGCTTAACTATGTATATGTGATGTAGGTGAACCCAGTGGTGGGGCAAAAGGGTCTCTGTTTCTTACAAAAAAAAATGCATTTCTACATTCGACCCTGATATACTTCTATGAACGTACCAATATACATTGCAAGTCATACACAACCACTCCATACGAGTTATACTATGTATATGTAAGCCAAGAATTTAAAGAAAATAATGCCTTACAAACTTTCAGCCGCAACGAAATCGAAAACAAATACATAAAACCCAAGCGAGTGTACAAAAGATGAAGGAAATATGAGCATATAGCTAACAAACTCTCTGTCAAATATGCGAGGGCAGTTTGATCAATCAGTGACTTTCAGAATTTTATGCGATGTAACTTTTAATGTAAAACTACTATCAACTCCTCTACAGACTTCTGTTAAATTTCAAGTCAGATACGTCATTTAGAGTACTTCAGTTACGAAGCTTTAATTGGATTACCTGCTTTCCAAGTCTGGAATATTCAGAAAAATATAAAAAGGTGAATCAAGGAAAGGAAAAAAAATTAAGACTTTGGGAACTCTTCAGTACCTAATTCAATAATTAATAAGTATTGTGTAATACCCTATGTTATGGTTCTATGCTCCAGTGGGAATTCAGGATGGCAGTCGTAGTAGTAGTAGTGTAATACCAGAAATTGCCGAAAAAAATCTATGGAATGGTTGTGGTGGCTGAGGCAGTAGAATTCTCCACTAGTCGGGTGCATCATATTTTATATAAAACTTTGGAAACGAAAAAAATAATTGGCGCGATGGGCGCTTAGTCACCATGGCAAAATTTTCGGATTTGGTCTACGAATTGGTGACCTATCAAACAATCATTCCATGTCTGGCTCATATCGACTATTATTTATTTCCAAACTTAACAAGAAAGTCGAGTGCATCTTTAGAGGTCATCAGTGAAACCAACGTCTATTTTGAAGGCCTCCAGAAAATGTATTTATTACAGTCGAGGTTCCCCATAGCGAATTTGTAAGGGAGCTGAATATTAGTTCGGTATATGGGGAATTCGTTTTACAGAAGTTCGTTTTAAGGAGATCAAATAAGCAGTGTATTTAAAATTCGTAATAAGAAAAAATTCGTTGCAGAGAAATTTTTTATAGAGAACTTCTTTATGAAGAAGTTCCACTATATTTAAAAGAACAAAAAAAAATTCAAAAAAATGCAAAAAAAAAAATGTATATATATTTTCTACAAAAACTCACTGACGCATCAAACTGCCCTCGCACTATATATAAAAGAATAACATAAAAATTCATTTTAAGGTAAACGAAACAAGCCAAAATAGAAAACAAGCCAAATACATAACGATTGTGTGTACATAACTGAAAATACAACAATAATAAACTTTAGTTCCACGGGGAGACGCCACAATCCAAGTGAGAATTGCTCTTAGCAATCACGCAAAACTCGAAAAGAGTCAGACAGCCGGCGGTGGGGTGTCCAGCGCACTCGGAGCAGTCAGCCAGTTGCCATAATTCGCCAAAAATAACTTGAAGTTTGTCAAGATCTGCGTCTGGGTCTGTATGAGCTAGAAAAGTTTTGGACAGACGTACAGCAGCCGTGCATCAAAATCAACGGGGAACAGCTTGGAAATGCAAGAGTGAATTTTAAAAGCTGTCATGAATTGCAAACAATCAACGATGACAAAACAAATTTAGAACGTTTCAACATGAATTTGTAGAAATCAAGTTAATAAACTTGCAACATTGGACAAGCACGCGAAATAGCCCAGCTGGGCTTTACTTACTCCAGAGCCCACCAGACCTTAGTTAGACAGCGGAACAAACTCAGTCTTGTGGCAATTAAATGAAGCCCTGGCTGAGCTTTTAAGAAATCCAAACCAAAATGCTAAGTAAGAATTTCAAAAATGTTACAAAACAATTAAAAACTTGTGGACTTTCATGAGTCAATCAAAAGCTGCATGCAGCACAGCCTTTCGTTACACCCCACTCTGTCTTATGCCACATAAAAACTGCAACGAAACAGAATAAAGTTGCAAAAGTTGCCACAGTTGTTGCAAGTTTATGTTTGACAGGGCCAAGGCAAGGAAGGCACTTTAAATGCCAGACAGAAAATGTTGCACAGCATAACCATACACAATACGCATACGCCGTGTTGGACGGCATATCAAAATGCACACATTTACACGTACATACTAGCACATGGGTGTAGTTTGGAATTTGTGTGAAGGGGAGTGATGACACTTTTGCGAAAGGTGTGCAACGAGTGGAATGAGTGCTCACAAATTTAAAGAGCTACGAATTCTTTTCGACTAATTCTTTCAAGAAGTTTCTGTAACTTTTCCTATCAGCCCAATATTTTTTTCTGTTTGGCATTGTAAGTTTTTTAACATTCAAAAAAGTTGTCTTATGCTGAAATCCTCTTAAGCTGATATAAGTATTTTAGAAATTTTTTTGCTGTACGCCTTGCCCTTAAAAATTTCAGAAAAATTTTTGTAAAAAATTGGGTTTTTAAAAATTAGAAATTGTGAATAAAATATTTTATTTTATAAAAAAATACAAAACTAAAAAAAATGTATGTCTCATAATGTTCATGGGGCCCCCTCAGAAACGAAGATCTTTCCGCTTATCGCATACCTCACATTGCTACGTGACGATTTTTCTCTTATTTTAGTGTAAATTTTAAAAATTTTACAACTTTTATTAAATTAAAAAAGTTGTCCCAAAAATGAATTCAAATTAAATTAAAAAAAAAAAATTAATTAAAATTGAATTGGTTAGTTTGTTTACTAAAAATTAGAGAATTAACGAATTTGTTTTTTTGTAATTAAAATTAAATTAAAAAAAAAATAAAAATTTTAATTAACTACTTACTAAGGGGTCTACGCAGAATGCAAAAAAAAATATTAAAAATTGACCTCCAGGAAGTTGTACTATTTTTTGAATAGGCCTTGAAATGGAAAAATTTTGTTTTCTACACCGCACTATGGGCCCAGATTCTCATATTTTGGCCAAAACCCTGGCATTTCCATAATAATTTTTTTAGAGTGATGAAATTTTACACACGTGTTCGTAAAGGATTGAGCTATTTTTTATTATTTAAGTTTGAGCCTCCTCAGATTTTTTTAAGATATGGATAATCTAAACCAAAATTGGAAAAAATTAAAAAAAAATGTTTAACTTAATTAAAAAAAAAAGCGGCTTATTGGAATTGGACCATATTTCACACTGAGGCAGACATGAGCTCCTCATACATTGAAAAAATAGCCTATACCCAAAATATTGAATGGTTTTGAAGTTATAGCCTCAAATAGTTTCAGCTTTCCAAGCAAATTTTTGAACTGTTATAATTTTTTTTTCATGCTCTTTTAATTTCCGAAAAAAAATTTCTAAAATCGATATTTACATTTTTAAGTTTTTTCTTCAAAATTGATCAATTTTACAATTTTTGATTTGCGCGTAAGTATGCTATAAAATTTTCAAATTGTACATTTTTCTTATATTTAAGTACAACTTTTGAAATGAAAAAACTAAAGCATACTTTTAGGCGGCTAAGAAATTCAAAAAATTGTACAACTTCCTGGAGGTCATTTTTTAATATTCAACTTTTAGATACAAAATTCAATTTTCGAAAATCGGGAGGAATGACATTTTGTTGTAAAACATGTGAAGAAATTTATAAAAATTTTTTCGATCAAATATCGAGTGGTAGTCGTAGGTACCCTTAAAGCAAAGTAACCAAATGATGAAAAACCTACAAAATGTTTAAAACTACTCGAATATATTTAAAACCAAAAAGTTTTTAAGCTCAATTTTTAAGATCTTAAACTCGAAATGTGCGTGAAAGGATTCTCTTTCAGCTTAAAGTTTAACATAATTTTTAGAAATTTTTTTCAATGCAATGTCTAAGTCGATTTTTGAATATTTCGAAAAAAAACCTGTTTTGAAAAAGTGCGCGACACGAAATTAATTTTAGACCCATAGTTTCTTGGGCAAAGTTGCTTGGAATGACCCAAAGAATCAAAATCGCTGTGAGACCCAGAACGTTTTTTAGGCTCCATACAAATTGACCCACCCTAGTGTACGTGTTATGTGCTTTTTTGACTTCTTCGTACAATTGCTATTGTTTGTACCCTCAAGAACCCCCTTACTAAGCCACTGCTCTAGCATATGTATGGCAGAGGAAATATAATTTTCGTACAATCAGGGGTGCTGTTGTTTATACCCCCCAAGAACCCCCCTGACTAAGCCACTGTTCTACCATATGAATGGCAAAGAAAAGAAACAGTAACAGCCGTTGGTTTATGCAATTTGTCGTGTGTTTTGTAATCAGGCAAGCGCAACAAACATCGGGTACAAAAGTCGGCCATACTTGGTATACCGGGAGGACATCTGGATGCAAACAAAAATACTGAGAAGGAAAAAAATACAAAAAATTCGAAAAATAAATCAAGAAAATCTTTGTTCAACTTTAAGCAACACTCAACAGACTGCAACTCTTAAGTGCTTGATTTTTTTTTGTGCCAAACTTTAAAATCTGTCATGTTGCTAGCAGAAAACCAAAAAGCTGGCGCCCCTGACAGTCCCAGTTAAGCCCCTTTGAAATGCCTTGTTGCACATTGAGAACTTGTCTACAAGTGTGTCTTAGCTACAACATTTCAGAAGGAAACTTTTTTTAATTTCATTTATTTATGGCAAAAATTTGCATATTGAATTATTATGGGACCTTGCAAATATTTAATATATAGTTTGCTACAGTTTTGTAGTAAATTATTTTTTATGCCTTTACTAAAAATGTAAAACAATGCTGAACTTTGAAAAACAAAATAAATAATCTGGATTGTAAATAAACTTTGTTTACCACGAACTGGACACCTTGGGTCTCATACAAAACTGTAAGTGATTTAAACCAGGGCTGCAAGTCCGTTTGGCTACGAAAAGGGTTCGATGAATATTTTTGCAATTTGTTCACAAATGGGATATCCCAAATGGGATTTTTTTTTTTATATGAAGGCCTTAAGATGGTAACAAAATTTCTATTAAAAAAATTAGTATTTTGGAAAAATTTGTAAGGATCATTAGACCATTTAAGGCTTCCAAAAAATTAATTATATTTGTAGTTTAAAAAATAATTTTTTTTTATTTTTTAGAATAGTGTTAATTACTTTATTTATTCTATAAAAAAAAAATGTTACTGGAAGCTGCCCCAGCGATTTTTGAAAACCAGTGTTTATATTATATTTATGATTTGTGTATTCTGTTAAATATTAAAAAAATGTATTGTAATTTTTGCCATCTTTTGGCAAAAATAAATTTTATTTCATACATTTTTTTAAAAAAACATTGAAAAATTGTTTTATTTTTTTTAACATTGTTCCACCAAATCGATTTGATTCATATTTACACCAAATAAAGAACATATAAAAACGTATTTAAGGAACATACTAAAAAAAAAGTAAGAAAATTTCATATTTTTTTTTAGAAAATGTGTTAGTTACAAAAAAAATTTTTTTTATTTGTTTACAAAAACGAAAAACACGTTTTTTTTTTAAATTAAGCCGTAACGCGTTGAGTTTAAAACTAAAATTTTGAGAAACAATTTTTTTTTTGTCATGAGCATTAGTTTTCAAAAATCGCTGGGGCCGTTTCCAGTACCTTATCCGGCAATATACAAAATTCATTAAAAAATAAATTATATTGGGAGTAGTGGGGTCCCGACCGGGTCATAGGGTCTTAACAATTTTTAATTTTTTTCAATTTTTAAAGAAAGTTACTTTTCTTTAAGAAATAATGTTTATTATTTATTCGGCAGAGCCCCCAAATAAAGTTTGTAATAACACAATTTTTTAATACATTACACTATATCTAAAATTTTAAGGAGTTATCGATAACAATCAAATGGCGATTTTCGCTAAGTACTACAAGGTTATAGTACTTTATCTTTTAAATTTGTAAGATAGCCAGTTATGTCGCTGGTTGTGCGGTCCCGAAAGCAAGATTCCTCTGCTTTAAATAGTTTCCAAAACGTAGAAAATTTTTCAATTTCGAACCAAATTTTCTTATGGTCCTTTCAAAGGTATGATCGACTTTTTAAAAAACTAGAGTCACATGTCATCAAGGATGAGTGCCAGAAGTTCTCAGGGGGTGTTGGTTAAAATACACGGCCTATTCGGAACTCAGACCATTTTTAATAAATGACATAACCTCAAAACCCCCATAAAATTGTTTTTTGAGTCCGCGTGTCCGACCAAGACCTAAATAACCCCAGCTTATAAGGGTTTTAACATAAACATCAAAATAATTTGATTTATGTGGTTTTTTGAGTTTATGTCAGAACACTGACGTGCTGTAATTTCTTAGAACTTGGATTCGGATTCCACGACCCCAAAAACATTTGCTTAAATGGTGAGGAAATTTTATTCGAGTCAGGGTGTCCGACGATGTTTAGGTACTAATAAAATTCATAGATACACCTAAATTGGCATATCTAACTAAAAAGTTTTTAGATAGCTTATTTATCAGATACAAGATTATAGAATATATTATATGAGGACATCACATGTCAGCGCTACACTTGTAGATTCTCAGCCGCTGAACCCGAATTTGAGGTCCCAGTGTTTGGAGACAACCTTCATGTACGATATAAAATAATTTTTCAATTTATTATTTTCTATATGTTTTTGGGGGTGGCGAAGCTAAATCAGAGGTCTAACACATTAAGAATAAATTCCGAATTAACTCGTTTAATGGGGTTTTGGAGGTTATGTCAAAACCTTGGGTTGCTGAGTTTTTTGGGGTACCTGTTTAGCGGCTCAAAATTCAAAGGGTAGCCCCGTCTCTGGTAAAGTTCTCACCACCTTTTTTTTTGTGGGCCATTGTAATATAAAATATATTCTAACTCATTGCGGCGCAGTTTGTTATGGGCTAGTTCCACTGTATTTGCAGATTCGGTAATGCTTAATGAAGCGCCTTGAACGAGTTAAAATTTTTTTTTATACTTTCGATTAAAACTATTCTTGTTTCCGTTTGATGAAAACAATGCTATCCAAAACACCTAATATTGCATAAAAATTCAACTAGACCACAAGAAACAATTGCTGCTAACAACTCCAAGTACACTCGACCCCTTTTTGCTAGCTTCTTAGACTGACCTCCATTTAACTTGTAAACTTTCGAGAATTTATGGTTCAGTGGTAAACAGCAGGACTATCAGGACTATGAATTTCTGCACATTTTGTGGTAACTTTTATTAGTTTTATTGCCATTGGCTTGGTTTGGTGTGCTGTGCTGTGGTGTTGGAATTGTTTTGTTTTCATGGGTTTTGGCAATTGCTCAAAAATTAGTTGGTTGAGTTGTCGGTTTGGTTTACTGTTTAAGTTTGATAGCAAAAATCAAGTTGGTTTTGGTGGTCTGCCTGCAGGGAGCGGAACACTGGCTGGTTTAGAGATCTATTGTTCTTACACAAGTGCAGCTTCAGGCAATGAAATAGAATATTAAGCAATCAAATGCGGTTTGAAAAAGCAAACTAAGTACGAATGCTGGTCCTTTTATTTACCACAATATTCTTATAATAATACTCTTAATATCCTTGGATGCAAATTTTAATAAAAATTTTTTGGGGTAGTGCTTGTAAGTTATATGTATCTCGACATATAGAAAAGAAAAAGCTATAATCCACAATAAGCAAATCATTTGAAATTTATAAAAATAAGCATTTTACACACAATTTTCAAAAGAGCTCGAAAACGACCACAAAAAAAGGCATGTAAGTTGGAACACCTGCAAAAATCACTGAAAATTTGAGAAAACTGAAATAAAAACGCATGATTGCTAAAATTTATGAAAATTTATTGATTTTAAATTTAACTGAGCATTAAATTGAATTTAAAAAAACAAGAAAAATTTAACTTTCCACAGAAATCAAAATTGTGGTAAAAATTAATATTGAAAAAATATATCCGAAAATGTCAGAAAAATGCACTAAAAACAATTCAAATTAGTTTCAAGGATAATTCCACACAATAAAACAGTCGTATAAGCAGGGCCATAGAGAGAAAATCCGGGGCCGGGGAGAAAATGTACCGGCCCCTCTATTACACAATGCTTGAATCACGACAGTATGATAGTAATTACACCAGACCCTGAGAAAACTCCGGGCCCGGGGGGGAATCCCGCCTTCCCCCCCCCCCCCCCCCCCACCCTCTCGTCAGGTCTGCATATAAGTAAACATAGCAATGGGAAAAAATGAAAATAGATGTATGACAACTTACAAACCATAAAGTATGGCAACTTACATTTTTGAAGCCATTTTGGAATACACCGAAAAAAATTTGTCTATGCATTGTATGTACGACTATGACTAGAGAAGTCGATATACTCATGTCCGTCTGTCTGTCTGTCTGTCCGTCTATCTGTCTGTCCGTATGAACGCCTAGATCTTAGAGATGGTAAGAGCTAGAGCAACCAAACTTTCAGTTTAGATCCCTTATTATTCCATAGGAGACAAGTTTATTTTATTTTTTTGATATCGGGGTTACATTATATAGGGGTGTTTCAGAGGACCTCGAAAAAAACCAAAAGTTGTAGATGGATGATTCGATTGTTTATAAAGATATCGTAACCAAATTTGGCATTCGGAAGCTTTTTAAAGATCTTCAACATTGTACAAAATTTTATCAAAATCGGATAATATAGCTCCCATAGGACCAATCGGCCAAAAAAATTTTTTTAAATAAAATTCCATGTATTTCGCCTGTTTATGTGTTGTATCATAACCAAAGTTGGCATTTTTTTGGAGTACCCAAGCACTAAACCAAATTTGATCAAAATCAGTTGCCTATATCATATAGCCCCCATAGGACCGATCTGCCAAAAAATCGATTTTTGTACAAAACTTAGAATGTTTCGTTCGGCGTTCGGAAGTTTTTTATAGGTCGGTCCCAAGTACTGTACCAAATTTGATCAAAATCGCTTGACTATGTCATTATAGCTCCCATAGGACAAAGCGGCCAAAAAAATGTTTTTTGTACAAAATTCGTTGTATTTCGTTTGTTTATGAAGATATCTAGTCAAACCTCACATTCGAAAGTTTTTTATATTTCCTAAGCACTGTACCAAATTTGATCAAAATCGGTTGACTTTATCACATAGCCCCAATAGGATCGATCGGTCAAAAAAATGTGTTTAGTCCAAAATTCGTTTTGTTTCGTGTGTTTATGAAGATATTGTATTTGGCAAATAAATACACCGGATTTAATTGCAATGTGGTGGTACAGGCTATCCCTAAGTCCCGACTTTACCGTACGCCATCTTTAATTTTGATTTGATCACTTTTTGAGCGCAATCAAAAATAATGTTTTTTCTTTTCCGATTTCTTTAAAAACAATTAAAACCAGGTGTCCCAGCTTACAAGCCGTCCCAACTTACAAGCCTTTCCCTTACTTTTTATAGCATATATATAATATCATCATAAAGAATGTGGCAGTGCCTAAGGCAATAAACGAACATGTGCATAAAGGAATTACTACAGTACCAGTTAAAACAAAGATGAGCATGATTCAGGTGACCTTGAGTATTGATTAATTTAAATAAACGCCCCGGCGTTTGAAACCTATGTCAATCGGACCAAGTTTATTTTTCGAACTTTAAATGGCCATGTCTCGTAAACGAAGCGTCGTAGAGCAAAAAGGAGCGTGGATTCGTATCAGTTGTGTCGCCAGCTACTTTAAAAACCAATATTATGCCAAATTTATTTTCCCCAACTTCAAATGGTCATAACTCGGAAACTAGACGTCCAACTACATTAGGAAACAATATTTTGCCAGTCGGACCTAGTTTACTTTTTCAACTTCAAATGGCCGTAACTCGGAAACTAGACGTCCTAGAGCAAAAAGGTGCCCAGATTTTCGTATTCGTTTGTATTATACAGTTTTTGCCATGGCGTAGCTTCGGATTTTATAAGCTGACTAGTAATTTTGACGTTTTCTCCATATACCCTCATCAACTTTGCTATTTTTGCATTTTACCTACATTAATTGTGGTTTTCAATAAATTGTTGAATTATTACCAAATTGAATTTACATTACGTTAGCATAATTGCATAGTAAATTATTTTTAAATCGAATAAAAATCAGATTTTTTTACCAAACCTAAAACACTGAAGCCTCGGGCCCTTTGACTAAATATATCAATATGCATAAACGCAAATTTAATTTGTTTATTTTAACATTAGAGAAAAAAGATGGCGTACGTTAAAGTCGGGCGCGGACGACTTTGGGATACCCTGTACCACCACATTGCGATCAAGGCCGATATATTGCTTACAAACTCCAAAACATATTTCTTTGCCAAACAAACGAAACAAAACGAATTTTGTTCAAAATACGTTTTTTTGACCGATTGGTCCTATGATATAGTCAACCGATTTTGATCAAATTTGGTACTGTGTTGAAGATCTCTAAAAAACTTCCGAATGCCAAATTTGGTTACAATATCTTCACAAACAAACGAAACACAACGAATTTTGCAAAAAAAAACTTTTTTTGACCGGTTGGTCCTATGGGAGCTATATGATATAGTCAACCGATTTTGAACAAATTTGCTACATTGCTTGGGAACTCTAAAAAACTTCTTAATGCCAAATGTGGTTACGGTATCTTCACAAATAAACAAAACACAACGAATTTTGTACATAAAACAAATTTTCGACCGATTGGTCCTATGGGAGCTATATGATATAGTCAACCGATTTTGATAAAATTTGGTACAGTGCTGGGGGTTTCTAAAAAACTTCCGATTGCCAAATTTGGTTATGATATCTTCATAAGCAAACGAATTATCCATCTAAAACTTTTGCTTTTTTTCGAGGTCCTCTGAAACACCCCTATGGGAACTATATAATGTAGTCCCGATATCAAAAAAATAAAATAAACTTGTCTCCTATGGATAAATAACGGATCTTATCTGAAAGTTTGGTTGCTCTAGCTCTTACCATCTCTGAGATCTAGGCGTTCATACGGACAGACGGTCAGACGGACAGACGGACAGACGGACATGGGTATATCGACTTCTCTAGTCACCCTGATCATACTTTAGGTAACTTTGGGGGGTCTCCGACTTCTCCTTCTGTACGTTACATACATTTTCGGCTTGCACAAACACAATATACCCTTTGTACCATACGGTAGAGGGTATAAATATATGGAAAAAGTTAATGACATGCCCCGCCAACTTTGAGATACCCTTTACCATTTCAATATAAGGAATCTTTATATCTGTATACAAATACATTGTGTGTAATTATAAAACTCTTCTTCTTAAACTAAAAATTCAAACCTACAAGCTCTTATAATTTTCAAAACCTAGTCGGATTAATTTTGTCTTCTTAACTATATTAGAGTTAAGTTTGGGAGGCCCACGGCCTCCGCCTTATATACATTTGCACAAACTTAATATACGCCTTTCTTTAGCGTACAGGGTAAAAAAAATGATTTTTTTTTAATTTATGACATAAATGTTTGACTATTGACGCGTTTTAAATGAAAGATTTGAATTCGTGTTTTAATTAACGTTTAATACAGATTATTTTTGTTAATGCTAAATATTTCATTTAAGCACACAGTACGCTTTATTGTTTACATTTATCACGTGGTTCTCAAATATTAAAAAAACCTCTCTCGTTTGCTGTTTCACTTTGAACTAGATTTTCTTATTTATTGTATACAAATTAAATAAAGAGTACAATTTAACATTTTGTATAATAATTACAATCGCTAAAGATTGCGCTCTTTTGGTTAAACTAAAGCCATAATCAAAAAAGTGTTCCAAAATAAGTAAATAATATATGAGCCGCTTTAACGATTATAATTATTATACTACATAAATATATTGTTTTTTCAAAAGTTTTTTTTTTTTGCACTTTCCAATTTTTGTGCTTGGACTTAAGACTTCTAGAATTTTAGTTGAGTGTATATATTGCATATGAGTAGTATCTTTAAAAGGATTGGAAAATTCATAAAACAGCCATGGTAGCAACAACAGCGCTTTGAGACAATGTTGCCATATCTTTTTAAATACATTTTACATTTAATTTCCAAAATTTTTCTGAATCTATTGGCTGCACTTTAATGCTGATCAAATCACAAAAGCAAGTAAACAATGTGTACAAGGTAAAGCAAACTAAACTAAATCTCCCGAAGTTTACTTTGCTTTCGTTTTAGTTTCTGGGATCATTGTCGTGTTTTGAACTAATTTATTGCCAGCTGCTGTTGCTGCTGGCGAGTGCCCGTTTCAAAGCACCTTCTTTACGACCGATTTGTCCGGCGTGGCACCCGATGCGGTCGCTGTGGCCTTGGCGCCGCCAGGAGGCTTTGGCTTTGTTGCAGGCGTGGTGGGTGGTATCGTAGGTGGCACGCTGATCTCGCTCTTAGGTAGCAACTTTTCCACATGTCGCTCGGCGGCCTCGCGCAGCACAGCTTCTGTAGCGGGTGTGTTTCCATTGCTGCTACCAATTGGCTGATCTGTGCCAGCAGCGGCTTTGGGTGGTGTGGACTGGTTTGATGCCTTGCTGCTGCCGGATGTATTGTTCTTCGTTGGCGGTTTCTCCACATTTAATTCCTTAGCAGTATCTGTCAGCGTTTTGGCTTTATCCTTGTGCGCTGGCTTGAAGTGCAAAGAAAAGTATTAGACGTATTTTAGCTGACTACAACCAGATACTTACTTCGGTTTTAAAATTCTTGGCCTTGTCCTGTAGTTCTTTGGCAGAATCTTTTAGCGTTTGCTCAGGCTTGTCAACTGCACCTAATTCGTGAGCTATGTCGCTTATTTCCTTTGCCGACTCATGTATACCTGCTACCAATTTTGACATATCTGGATCAGTCTTCGCTACATCCGCTTTAAGTTTTACCGCCTCCTTCAGGCTCTTGGCAATAGCCTTTTCGATTTTCTGCTCAGCGTGTAGTATTTGTTCTTTATCCAGCAGCGTAATAAGCTCCTCGATAGCCTTATCATTTAGTTTTATACTATCTCGGCCAATGCATTCCAGCACCTGCGCATTAGATATAAATTAGACACATTTCGCTGGCTCGCTATAAACAAAAACATTACCTTTCGTATCTCAGTGACTGTCACCGCACCATCTTTGTCCGAATCGAATTTAGACAGCACACTTTCAATATGTTTAATGCGCGCCTCATTGGAGGTTTCCTTTAACTATTTGGTAAAACAAAATTAATATAACTTAAAAAATTCTTGGTATTGTCTTGGTAACGTACCTTTTTGATATTCTGCATAAGATCATCGATGTGCACAATTTCCTCGTTCCTTCGCTTGGCCGCCAATTTACTAAGCAGCGATGTAAACTCCTCCAGCTGTTTCTTGTCAATTTTTGAGGCCTCACTATCTATGCTCTGCACGACTTTTGTAATTTCATTGACTGAAATGGCACCATCCTTGTCAGCGTCCAATTTGACCATAAGGTCCTCCACTACTTTGAAACGCTCTTCGTCGGAGACCTCTTTCATGCGACGTATAGTATCTACTAACTCATCAATATGCACTATATCTGCACGTGATTTTACTTGATAATCGCTCGACTCCACCTGTTTGATTTGAGCCTGACGCTGTTCCAAATCCGTCAGCACATTGTCCAATTGGGCAATCATCTTGTTAACGCGGTTATAAAGCATCTTGGCAGCACGACTCTCGGACACTGGCTCTTTAACGACCTGCCGCACTTCAGTTAACTCTTCCACGTCCTCTATATAATCGGCCAACTCTTCCTTTAGCTCCTTGATGGTCTCTTTCTCAACCACCATCTGCTTGTCTGAGGATAGTGTCTTAAGTGCATCCGACAGCAATTGCACGTCAGAAGAGGAGATGCTCTTGTCACATACTGGCTTATTTTCCACAGGCGGGCTTGTCAGACAAGCTAAGCTGTCCTCCAATACACGCTCACTTGACTTGGTTAGGTCCTCAGCAAATACATATGGAGCCGGTTGCTCATCCTTGAGAGCTGTACGATTCGCAATAGTCTCTTCCTGTTCCTCCTCGCGTTCCTCCTTGATCTTACGCTCTTCCTCCTTGATGATCTCAATCTTGGTCTTATTGTCGACCTTGCCTTCACGCTCACCAATGGCATGACGCGTATGAGCTGTCACCGCATCAGGCAATCCACGCATTGTTTCCTTGAGCTTTTCTGTGGTGATGCCGTCGTCAGAAATGAGCATAGCACGTGACAATAGCAAAAGCGTCGGTGGAACCTGCTCGTTCAGTGACAGATCAATCCACTCCTTCAGTTGGAAACGTAAGCGCTCCGCTGTCAGACCATACGCGCGCATACCGCGTGCCTTGCAGGCCTGCTGCAATTCGAACAGATCCAGCGATTCTACACCTTCACGTGATATAACACGGTCATCAGCGGCCAGCGAACGCAGCTTGAGCCGTAGCTGAAAACGTAGCAGAGTCGTTGTGCCAATCGTGTTCAGCTCCAGCACACGGCACAGCGCAGCCAATTGTTCGCGTGATAGCGAGTCCAGCGTTATCTCGTCATCAAAGCGCTTGGCGAATCTTATAATATCCTGGGTGGTAACATGTTCATTAGGATGGCGTATCTTGCGAAAGAATTCTTCAAACTGCTTGGCCTCCTCGCTACTGTGCTCTTTGTGTTGTACTGGCATTTGGTCCAGTGTCTTCTGCAGGAACTTGGCCACTTCAAGACGCACTGTTAGCGACTGGCGCAAGCGATTTTGCTGATCCTTGGCGGTTTGGAAAGTTGATGGCAGCATGCCCGGAAAGAATTTAATAAACACTGGCAGCAACAGCTCCATGAACGGCACAATTATGAACACCGAAAAGGGTATAAGCCGAAACAGATCTGAGGTGGTTCGCTGCAGCTGCTTGTTTTCACGACGCGACAGCGTGTTGCCATTTAGCACGCGCCAGAGCAGCTTCGAGCTGATGGCCATATCAATAAATAGCAATCGAAAGCCATGATAATAGTGCACCACTTCCTCCCAAATACGTGTCGTGAGCGCCTTTTTTTGTTTAGTTTTGACCAATGCCTTATTGTCAGTATCGGTAACTGAAACCTGGCTTGTGGTTGAGGCCTTTTTGTCTGTGTCATCTCCGGCGGCGGAGGCTGCTGTGTTACTTGTCGTCGCTGAGGCAGCAGCTGCTGCTGCTGCTGCAGTCTCCGTTGAACTCGGACCATTGGCCGCTTGCTCTACGAGATTGTCAACCTTCTCCTTTTGCTGGTTCATAAGCTTCTTGACGGTGGCATCGACCTTCGATGTTGTCTCACAAAGAGCTGCGCTTGCGTGAAAATTACGAATTCCATAATTCGGGCCCGAATAATGATAATTGTGGTAGGAAGTAAGTGGAAGAAACCCTTTGGGGCTTTCTGGCTGAGACTTTGCACTGTAATGGTTAACGTTCGTTGTGCTGCAGGCGAGGCAATTTATCCGTAAATCTGCAAGTAAGATGAAAGAAGTTTAGTGTTTATGATAAGATATAGTCGGTCGAGGCAGTGTGCGACAGTGGGATTTCAAAAAGTCGAAAAACTTCACCAGCTCAATGCAAGATCTTAAAGTACGAGTGAACATTACTTATAACACGTTGTTCCCTATGTATACAGGCTATAAAGATGAGTTGTTGCTTTCGATTTGGCGCTGTGCAATCAATACTTGATTAACCGGCTTTCTACAAGTTTGTATTAATGTGCAATCAAGCAAATATTAATCATCATAGAACACAATTTTTGCTCTTATCAGCATAACTTGATTAAACTGCTCCAATGATTTCTCTTCGACAACGGCCTCGTCTACAAGCTGATAAGGTAATTCAACACCTGTTCCAAGCCGCTGAAGCGCATCTACATCTATTATAGATTACGTTTATATAATGTACAAGCTTTGTTTATTGTATTAATCTGCATATTTTTATAAACAATTAATATTCCCTTGTTATGGTTCATGCAATATCTAAAAATATAAATTACGACAAACTCTTCCTTTTCACACTTTTCGATTTTTGGCAAAGTTTCAAAAAATTTTTGTATAAAAGCGATTAATCACATTGAAATTAAGAGAGCTCAAGGCAAAAATGGTCACCGAGCTGAAAGGAAAATGCATTGCATGCAAGTTGATTACACTGTGTAACACATGCATATATAGTATCTACAAGATACCTATATAGGTTTTAAGTAGTATAAGCACGCAATCTACAGATATAGGGTGTCTCGTTTGCGAGTGCGTTTCACCTTCGTTTGGCGTCATTCTGTCTGCTCGAGGCTTAGCGTCGTGAATTCTTATGCATGTGACGTGGAAAAAGAATTGGACATAATTCAAATAGAAATCTTTATTTGTTAGTTGTGTCAACATTGCCAAATTGGTGCGAATTGTTTTATCGGGTAAACATAGATCAAAGTAAATATGCTGTGTACATAAGCACATGTATTTTTAAATACTCTTCATTTACGCTTTAGAGCGATGTTGAATATGGGAAGAATTGGTTCACTAAATTTTTTTTTAATAATTCCGCTTTATCATGAAAATGTCTGAGATAAGTAAAAACTAGTTTTTGGGACACTTTCGTACGGGTGCTGTTGTTGTCGTTGTTTTTTCAGGGCTTTCGACTTGTATACAATAAAAACTTGAAATATTTAAAGTCTGTTAATGCCAAAGTTTCGGAATTTATAATTTTGAGTGGTAAGGTAACACTCTATATATTTAAACTGGTTTAGACATTTATAAAAAATTCCTCAAAAATTAATCTTAATTGGAAAATGCTATTAAATTAAACGAAACAATTTTTGTTTGTCAAAATAGTTGGGGTAATTTCGGAATTGTAGCAAGAGTGCGATGTTTTTTTTAGAAATTTTATGCACAATGTCAAGCAAAACTTAGCCCTTAATTTTTTTTTTCACTTGATACAGCCCAAAAATTTTGAAGATAAGCGTTTGTTTTTTGGCTGAAAAAAAAAAAACTAACTGATAAAGATAAGCTTGACGCGTTTTATAACTCGAAACCTGACAAATCAACAACATTTTAAATTAAATTGGCAAAATAACAACTTTAATATAAATATCAACGTGGTCAAGTAGCATACAGTCTCTAAAAAATGTTTTTTTTTTAACCCGTTTGTTTGGTAAAATCTTATTTATTGTAAACTGACCTTACTTTATTATATAATATAAACTTAGCAGTTTGCCGGCTTTTCTTATAAACAACATCTCTTTCTCTCTTGATAAAGACCAAACATTTTATTAGATAAGATTGTGTTTTTTTCATTAAATCTGAAACTAACTACTTTACCTCGAACCTTATCGGGGTCTGGCAACCAGACGAAAATCGACAAAATAACAAAATGTAAATTAAATTAGCGAAAAAAAAATACAACATAGCTTAACGAATATATGAACATTTAACTTCTTGCGACTAAGGTACACACGCAAATACCCTTCATGGGCCTAGACACTGATATTAAAACAGCTTTACCCTTAATGAGTTCTTATTTTCACAAAATAAAATTAGATACACATAGACTGAGAAAATAATGAATTTTCTTATACATTTTTGGAAAGAATTGGAAATTCGAAAGACGCACTGATGATATATATAAGAAACGAAAATTAATATACTCGTTCCGAAGCGTAGTAAAACAAATAAATATTGTGATATCTATCACTCGTGCGAACTGCTGGCAAGAACAAACTGCGAACTTTTTAATACTAATGACATCACACGTGCGAGCAAACTGGCCATAGAAAAGAGGAAACACTTTTTTTTTGTCAAAACATAATATAATATGTCAATTTTTCTAGAGCTTACAAATAACATATGGAACTCAATGTACTCGCTGTATAAACTATTTAAGCTTTAGCAGGCGATAATCACACGCGTGAGAGTTTGGCAAGACTACGTAGGAAACTATGCAATAGAAAAAAACACCCTTTGCAGAAAGTTAGAAAAGAAACGCACAAAGCTTAAAATGCAAAATATGGCGCACAAACAGTTAGAATAAATTGCGATTTTAATTTGTATTATATATATCGACGATTGTTGTGGTAAATTATTTCTGTTAAAATTCTTACGAATGTGACGGAAGTTCTTAATTAACAACTGATTGTAAGCCAGATCACCATAGTGACGTAGAAAATTAAGTTTTAATTATAATTTTTTTTTGTATACCAAATTGATTGCTTACTTTTGGTAAAAGTGCAGTATACAGCAGTTAAAAAACGCTTCAAAACAAAAACTTCCAACTTTCTTTGTTGCTGCACGTTAGTTATTGTTGTGGCGGCAAAACAAAAAAGGAGTAACACTGTTCTGTTAAGATCTCTGCGTACGGCTACCAAAACAAGTTTGCAAAGAAAAGTTTGGCTGCATTTTTTTTTATGAAGTTTTGCTCTGATGCGTTTGGTTGCTGTATGCGGGTCTTAGCATGTCAAATGTGGTAGCGAAAAGCAAAGAAATTTCAAGAAAAATCGGCATTCAGTAAATTAGGATTTTCGTACCATAAGTTGACTTTACGCAATAGCAACGATGTGATTTTATCGGAAAAAACTGATTACATACGCTACAAAACGTATAAAATACAACAAATGAACGTGAGAGCAGCTGGCAAAAAAAACACCCTGTTAGATATGTACTTTTTATGTAGGCTCTCGTCTTTCTTCTTTGCAACTTAGTATAACCGGCGTGTAAGAACAAACAAAAAATACTTCAGCCGATGATATTATATGTGGGAATGAGATATCCCAAATAGGATTTTTTTTTTATATGGTTTTGTCATTCCGTGCGAAATTTTTTTGCATTCTGCGTATATGCCTTGAGGTGTGAAATACAAAGGATATATTTTATATACGGCGAAATGTTGTTACAAACAAACAACTAAACCGAATTTTTTTTTATATGTACATAGTAGTGGTTTTTTTTCAAGAGCCACGTATGACAAACAAAAACAACTTTTGCTGATTATATTATACGTGCGAGCAGCTGGCAGGCTAACATAAAAATATCACCCTATACCGAAGGTCACTAAAGTACCAGGCACAAGAAGGAACAAAAGGGAAATTTTGTTACAAGGCGCTGGTTGTTTTTCACACAACAGCTGTGAGTACGGTGCTGCGAAAGTGCAGTCAAAACAAAATGTTGGATGAGACACCAATACACGCACACGCACACAAGTGGTTGTTGTTGCTGCTGTTGCGTATGTGAAAATCAATGGAAAGTTTTGACTGCGTCGTCGCATTGTTTTTGTTTGTTCGTTTGTTTTGTTGCCGTGTTCTTTGTTTTTTGTTGTTTTGGTTTTGTGTTCTTTTCAACTTACTTCTTTTGTAGAAATTGTGATAAATAATGTTAGGCTTCAAATTAGTCCTCTTCTGCAGCAAAAGTGCGTTCATTTTGATTTTTGTTTATTGCCTTTGGATTTCGAATTTCTGTGCCAAACCAGTTTTTAGTTTCAATTTTGAGTGGCAATAAACAGCCTACAATGATTTTAATTGAAATATAATTTTGGAAATATTGTTGTTGGCGTTGCTATCGTTGTTTTCCATGAAAATTTGCAAATATATTGATTACTTAAAACAATCCTCTGAAACGAGACAAAATGTATGTACGTTGAAATTATTTATGCCGGAATATAAATTGTTATATGTATATATTTATATATTTACGCAAACGTATTGATTTAAAAATACAAGTTAGTTTGTTTAAATTAAAATACGAGAACACATTCTCTCAAGCAAAAGTTTGATGAGCTGTTTTCTTGTTGTTGTTTGTTTTTTTTCTCACTTCTTAACACATTACACAACTACAGCAACAATTTCAAAGCGTTTTATTTTTTGCTCATTTCACACAAACGGCACCCTCTATGGTCAGCAATTGCGACGGCAAATTATGACGTTGTCAATATCACCTCATGCGAGAAATAACATTTATAAAATAAACTAGCCGCGTTATTATAATATATTTATGCACCTTTTTTAATGCTGTTTGCTAATTTTAATGCGTTTATTTGTGTTAATATTTATAAAATTATTGCTGAAGCCGCTTTCGAGTTGGTTTGACTTGTGTGTGTTTTTCTCTTGTGTCTGCCTCACTGCAATCGATAATGACACATTGCTTTTGGCAATGTTATCGATACGTGTGTTTTTGCTGCGGCGACAGCTATCGATGTTTGGCAGCTTATCGATGTGCAAAAAGCATGCAAACGTTAAGAATTAAAACTTAATTTAACTTAATTTATGATATTAACACAGCTAATTACAAGAACTACTTATAAGGTTAAATTAATCAGTAAATAAACAAAAAGCCTAGTTAGGCTTTTAAGGCCCATACGCAGCATGCAAAAATTTCGCACGTAATGACAAAACCATATAAAAAACAAAATCCCTAATGGTATATCCCAAATGGGATTTTCTTTTGTTATATGGTTTTGTCATTCCGTGCGAAATTTTTTTGCATTCTGCGTAGACCCCTTAAAAAAAATATTATGGTGCGATCGGGAAACCCCCGTCAGTAGCAAAGTTGCTTCAGCTTTTTTTTCAAGCTACAGATTTCCATAAAGGCCTGTAGGCGATTTGGAAAGCTGGGTGCAGGATTTTTTAATCTAATTTAAGTAACTTACCGATGATAACTCTTATGCGAAGAACCAGTTTATAGCTACTAATTCGTTGGCACGATGGAGCTTTAAGACCGTAACGCTGCAGCGAAAACTAATAATCACAAATTTAAAAAATTGTAGACAAATACACGTAAATAAATTTTAGTAAACTCGATTCGACTTAAAAATGCGCCCGTACGCAATGACAGAAAATTCAAACTAAATAAATATTTGTCTTGACAGCTCCGTTTCGTTACGTGACGATTATTCTACCATTTCATTCAAGAACTTTGCTCAAAAAAATAAAATAAAAATAAATAAATATAACAAATTCCTTATAATTTCACTTAAATGGCCTTTATTTTCCAATTCGGTCAATTTTTTTTTAAATACAAATTTTCTTAAAGCTATCTAAAACTTTTATTTTAGAGACAATTAATCTACTGCTAAAGTATTTCATTTAACTGTTTTATTTTTAACTAAAATCTCATTAAATTTTAAATTGGGCTGAGAAAAATAGGAGAAAAAATCGTGAGCCAGTTAAATTTACTTGCTTTTTATTTAATTATTAAAAATAAATATTCCTTTAACTACTTTTTGGAGCATAGGGCGTCAAATTTTTTTTAAAAAGTTGCGGCTATCATTATTTTGTGTAAAATCAATTTTTGTAATTTTTTTAAAGATATTATAACTCGATATTATTAATAATTAATAATTAACTCCACTAGAATCAACTGTAAAAAGTGCAAAAAAGACTGCAATATATTTTTGCGATTAAAAAATCTCTCTAAAATTCTACATTGTTTAATCTCTTTATAAGGCATATAGCCGTTTCAAAATTTCAGACGAACTTTGAACTAGATCACAATTAGATTGTAGCAAAGAATATAGAACTACTATAGTTATACTACTATATTTTTTTTTTTATTTTAACAAATTAAATCTAGTATTTAATACTAAACTTAATATTAATTTAACGAGCACTAGCTACTGGGGCCTTCGACTCGCAACATGGGCTTCTAAGCCGATTATATTAAATAAATTGTATATTTTTAAAATGTTAGATTCTGTGGGTGTTTCTAGTAATTGATATGGGGTCTGAGATCCGAAGAAGGTAGCTTTAATACTCTGAAGATATGGACAAGAGACCAGAAGATGATCCACGGCAAGATTGTCTCCACATAGTATGCAAAGGGGCCGTGTATATACTTCTATAGTTCTATGTTCTTATATACATATGTATATATAGTTATTATTTTATATAGTTCTATATTCATATATATAGAAGGTAGAACCACTATGGTTCTACTACTATAGTTCTAATCAGTGATTGTAGGTAGACAACCTTCGTTAAAAATCGGCGGTTTCTCGAATTTGCGCAAATTTCAACTGAGCTCCTGCGCGAATACTCTGTTTTTTTTTTTTAATTTGTAATTTTTTTTATTTTATTTTTAGAGCATTTTATTTTGCCTTAAAACGCTAGTATGTATCCTTTAGAGATATGGTGGACTATTTTTTTTTCTAAAATTTACATTTTTTTATCTTTTTCAATTAAAATTGTTTTTTTAAATCTTTTTTGATTAAAAATTGTTTATTTAAGGTCTCTTAATAACAAAAATGATTTTTTCAGATCTTTTTTAAATTCAAGCAAATGTCGAAAATCTCCTCTCGTCGACTTAAAGTATGTTTTTTTTTTTTTGTAGGAACGCAGTATATAAAATACAACACAATTAACGCGAAACTTTCAAGTTTTATAGTTTTAAAAAATATGTACAGCAAAAGCATCGCATTAACAAATAATTTCAAATTTAAGTGGCGCCATCTTTTGTTTTTTTAAGCTACTGCACCACCATGTTAGCGCCATCTTTGGTTTGACTCACAATTGCATTTATACACCAACTCACCACACAAGGGGAATAGCTAAATTCACCACTACACGAACATATTATTTTTTTCATGAAATTCTGATGCTGCAGCGCTTTAAAAAACTTAATTTAAAAGTATCATTTATTTTACAAATATTGTACTTTACAATAATTTTAAGCTTATGTTCCATACTTTTTAATTTTTAGCAACTATGCGCTATCGTACTGCTAGCTATCGATACAATTTCAAAACCTATCGAGCTATCGTTAAACGCATCAACTGGTTTGGCTGCCGACTGACCGTTTTCGATTTGTTGTCATTTACATTTTGCGCGCCGTTCGAGTCAGTTCTGTTGTCGGTTAATGAAAAGTGACGGTTTTTAAGCAAAAATCTGTGCTCGCAATACGCAAAAACGAAAAATTCATATAAAAATAAAATAAACGCGCATGCAAATAATTGACTTTGTTGCAAAAGCGTAGTGTGAGTGATTTATTTGCATTTAAAACAGCAGTTAATCAATTTAATACACTTTGTGCATGCTTAATGAAGGTTTTTTTTGCAAATTGCAAGAGAGCGCGCGCAGCATCCTTGCGTATGACGTCATATTTGCCCAGTGCTCGTTTGTGTGTGTGTGTGTGTGAGTGAGTGAGTGTGTGCATGTGTGTGTGTAAGCTGGAGCGTGTGTATGCGTGTGTTGCACTTAAAATTGGCATAGAACGGGCAGCCCCCACTGTGGTCGTAAGGATTGGGATAACCAAGGCCACAAATATATGTACATAAGTGTATACAACAAGCAAGCTGTCCTGGTGCTTTGTCGCGCGTGTTAATGGGATTTGCGTTCCTAAGCGGTTTATAAATATGATTTGAAGCGTAGTGCTCTTAATTGGATTGTTTATAGCGTCCGATATTTTGGTTTTTATTCAAAGCGTTTAGAATGAATATCTTGTCGCTTTGTCATTAATAAATTCTAATAAAGTTTTTGGTGTTTTTCTTCACGGTTCAATTTTAGGTTCTATAAACAAGCACTAATTTATACAAAATAAAAAAAAATATATATAAATTTATAACACTTTTTGGATTGAAGTTTATACAACAGCACAACGGAGCATTAATTTGGGTAAGCAAACATTTAATTTTTATAATAAATTGTTTTTTGAAGTTTTCTTAATGGATTTTTCGAGTCATGTTGCTTGTTATTTGGGTTGTTGCTTACGTGTTTTTTATAATAAAGCGCACACACAAGTTTTCTTGACCCAATAAAAGTTATCAGCTCTAATGTGTTTTTTATTTATACGAGTACATCGAATTTTATTCGAATATCAATTTAAATTTTATAGCCGTACATATGATATAGTTTGTACTTGCACTAAATGTAATGTGCTTGAAATTTAAGTATGTACTCAGCTGTAGCTCAGGTTTACCTTAGTAATTCAATTAGAGAAGCAGAGAATTTAAGCCAAGGTTGCAATCCTAGGAATGTTCTTTTATGGCTCGTTTGTCCTATTTGCGCTATGGGGCCTTATTATTTAGATTAATATCAAGGCTAACAAAAATAAGTTATCTGGAACATTTTTGTTTTTGTTTTAGACACGGTTGTTCCATTTCGTTGTTTAGAGAATTAATGTCAGACCAGACGTCTTCAAAAACTTGTACTGTCAAAAAAAGAGCCGAACTTAACTGAAATTCGAATAAGCTTAAAAATAAATTTTTTCTTTCTAAAGAAATTTTTGTTCTCTATTTTCCTTAAATTAAAATAAAAATACTCAGAATATCAGCATTAAGACTAAATATTCTTACAATGCCTATGAAACGATCTTTGAGAGCACTTTTTATACCCTGTACCTATAGGTACAAAGGGTATACTAGATTTGTGCAATGTATGTAACGGACAGAAGGAGGCGTGGCAGACCCCAAGTCCTTTATACCAAAATGCTTATCATAACCTCGGGTAGCGATTGAGCCATGTCCGTCCGTCCGTCCGTCCGTATCGGAGACTATAAGAGCTAGAGACACGAAACTTTACCAGCTGGTGCGCATATTTCCTAAGCAGATGAAGTTTGTTGAATCATGTCAATATCTTTCCCCGTTCCCCCGCTGTAGATTTTCGCGGTTTTTAGCCACAGCGTTTAATATTTTCATTTGAAATTTAACAGAGCGATGCGTTGTGGATACAGGCATCTATGTGTAAAAAATGAACAAAATCATAGTCAAAAATGTGCAAATTTCACCTCCCCTTGCCAATAAACTGCGTCAATATTTGAATCTACGCAATTATGGCTACAAGTGACCTAGAATCACAATTTTTGGTAAGCTCATTCATGTGGCTCTAATGAACAAATCCACATCCAAATTTTATCGATGCAGTCCCCCCACCCCCCGCAATCGATTTACCGTGTTTTCTCCCACACCCCTCAACATATCAACTTGAAACTTACCCCGTATACTTTAAATAAATTCTTTGTTGTAACATTCGAGTTTCATCAAAATGGGTAAAAATTTAGGGAACTTATAGGTATAAATATCGATTTGCACCAAAAAAAAAAATAAATTCCAATTGGAAAGTTCTTAGATGGAATATGCAGGAAAAATTTTTTTGACACAAAAGGTACAGGGTAATCCACTGTCGGGCACCGCCTCGACTGTACCACATTTTTCAAACTACACTAGCCGAAAAATTAAACACTTTTTTTTCTCCAGAGATGAAAGTTATATTTTGTGTTGGGGCAATGTTTCAGCATTCAAAACCCGATTTCAGATTTGTCCTGCCATGGCTTGTTTATTTTTCTTTGGCCATTTTTCAAAATATGGGGTCACAAAAAATGTACTATGTAATTCGAATTTTTTCATTATCCTAAAACATTGCTCTAACACCAAATATAATTTTCATCTTTAGAGAAAAATTACCGTCGACTAGTGTTATTCAAAACATTCACGAATTGAAAATTTCTATCTAACAAAAAAAAACACTGAATATTAAAATTTTACTCTCAATAATAGAAAAGTCGCTTTTTGAGCAAGAAATTCTTAATTTTTTCTCAGTGTACTACTACGTACAACAATTCTTCCATTTAAAAAAAAAAACTTGAAAGAAAACAGCCAAAAGAAAATTAATCACGAACAAAATTCAAAAATCAAAGGGTACCATTACGCTTTATATTACATTTAACATTAAGAAGTGTTTTTTTTTTTGTTTTTTATTTCAATAAATAAATTTAATATTAAAGAAATTTTTTATTTTATTTTGTATTCAAAGAAAATAAGAGTTGAATCTGAACAATGCACAGCTAGCATTAAGATTTATACTTAAATAAATAAAACATAAAAAAAAAGAAAAAAAAAAATATTTTTTGTTTAAACCAATGTTTCAGAAAACAATCAAAAACATATATTTTTATGGATTATTTATTTTCTCTTGTGTAGCGAACCCATTTTCTAGGTAGTCAAATGTTTTGCCAGTATGTATTTATTTTAGATAAAAAGGAAATTCGTAAGATCTTCAAATATAGATTACGATTTGGAAAACCTCCACTAATCTCAAGACAAGAATATTTTTATACGCTGTACTAAGGCTAATAGATATATTAAGTTTGTCAAAATGTGTGAAATATAAAGAATTAGACTTTGGAGACTTTCTAAGATTTTTTTCAATATGATCAGAAGGGTAAAAGAAATTTATCTAAATACGTCCGTCCGTCTGTATGAACGCCCAGTTCTTGGAGACTATAAGAGCTAGGGTAACAAAACTTGATATTTAGACTCCTTATGGGATCAGTCAAATCATATTATTTATTTCTTTTGCCACGCCCACTTTCTTCACCAAATAGTATTAAAGTGGTATATTTTTTTTTATTTTTATAAAATGAAAGATTTATTGAAATTTTAGTTCTGGGAGATTAGTTTTTATACTTTATAAATAAAATTTTAAATTCAAAAAGCGAGTTTTAAAATATAAAGCGTATAATCTTTAATAATTTTTTTGTTTACCTAGTCAAAATATTTTTATATGATTATTTATAATGATTTTAAATATTATAAACAAATATTTTTTGTACTTAAGGCCTGTCGAAATAAATAAAAATTTATAAATAAATAATTTATAAAAATCCCATTTGGGATTTTTTTTTTATATGAAGTTTTGCGATGCCGTGCGAAATATTTCGAACTGCGTATAGGCCTTTAACCGAACTTTTTTTGGGGTGGAAGCTCCTCAAAAATAAGAGAGGTGGCAAAAATATTCGCACCATGTGGAAACTAACTTGTTTAAAATTTTTTATAAAGCCGTCATAGCTTTCAGCTGAATTAAATTAACTTTAGCGTTTTCTTAAAAGCTAAATGTCTTCTGGATTTTTCCAATGCATTTTTAATGCAGCTCCAGTTCAAGAAAACGCACATTATTCAATGGCACCAAAGCCAGAGTAGCTAAAACTAAAACTCACATAAATTAAACTTCAAACGCTGAAAGGGAAAGGGAAGCCTGTAAACTGAACAACAGATAATGCCCCCAGCTCAGCTTCCTTATGACTGGGACTGCCGAAAATGGCAACTTGTACAGATGGCAAGCTCCACGCAGGAGGCAACCCCCAAAATGTACAGCGCCGTCGGGGGAGGCTGTAAATAATATAAGAGCAGACAAGCAGCAGACTGCACAACAACAACAACTACTACATGGGATGGTGGCATATAAAAAAAAAATGTGTGTGGCATACGTTGGAACCAACAAAAAAAAAAAGATAGACTATAAGGAGTATGCTCTCAAAGGAAATACTGGGTACTGCTGCAGACGGCATTGGGACAACATAATCAAAGGCTTTTATAGCGCCATCAAATAACCAGAAAAGTGTATGGCTATAACCACTAGATGGCTTGGGTTCAAATTTGGGGGCAGTAAACAGGATAACAAGGGGTTGGCGGAGTCAGTGGCAGTTATTAGGGCAGCCAGCCGGTTTAGGCCGGAAACCGGCAGATACAAGTTGCGTGGCGTCTCGTGACGACATATAAGGCACGTTCGACCTAAAAAGTAAAAGCTTGCCGGGGGAGACCCCTCCCGCTCGCCGGAAAGGCTGTATGTACTCAGTAGCTTTGGTAGAAATTACCAAAGTACTTCCGTGTTGAGGCAAAATCGATTTTTATTGATAGTCAAGTTGAATGCACTTGTGATTCGATTTAGTTTTTGGGTGGCCCGTATGGTATCCCCCTCATAAGGGTGGTTCCACAACACTTCAGAGTTAAACGTAGCCGTGCTGGTTCACATAGATTGCTCTGGCGATAATACTATATTTATTGCAGACCAATTTTGTCTCTGCAAGTTTCTTTGTTGGCAAAAACGCCCAGCACCCACTCAACCCCCGTCCTGCAGATTTTGGCCAAAAAAGATACCAAGACTTTAAGTTGTTTTTTTTTTTCTTGGCTTTTATACGCACTTTCGTCATGACATCAGGAATGAAACTTATATGCACGAAATTTGATAAGTTTGCGCTTTGCTGTTGTATTCATTTTTATTGCCAAGTTTCTTTTGCTTTGCCTTTTCGTAGATGTAGTTGTTGTTGACGCTTAACGCCACTCGCGTTGCCAACCAACACGAAATGGTTCGTTTCCTCTTGCCACAACGTGTGCCGCCGCGGGTCGTCAACGTTTGGGGTCTGACGCCGTCAGGGGTATTCACGTCAACTCGTCTGCTGCTACCAATTTTTTTTTTTTTTTTTTTACCTTTTATTTAACTCATTGCTGTATATTTGAGAACTTGTTTTTATTTACACATTTACTCGGAGTTTATTTGGTCTACCAATGTTCGTTCATTCTCTAACACTTTTGACATTTTCATGTATGACATTAAGTTGGTTGTTTTTGTTGTCGCTCTGACTACGGCATTTTGGAGCTGTTGAAATCCATTAGAGCAAAACAATAGCCACTTAATGACAGTGGCAGTACCCAGCTACCGGGTTCTTCAAATGCAAGCCAGCTTGTTTTGATTTTTTTTTTGTTTTTGACAAACATAAGGTCGTGGTACTTGGTCAAAAGTTAAGTGCTTTCAGTGACCAATAAGCCGATTTGGGGGGAGCAAAATTGTTGATGGGTTTGAGGATTTGCGACTAAGTCTAACGAGATTTTAGTGAGCTCTGTTGAATGGTGTTGAAATCAATTGGCACGATGTTTAGAGACAGACAGATAGACCTAGGTGATGAGTTTATTTGTGCAATGTAGCAACGAACACAGGGACTTTTGTGGACAGCCGAGGAGATTATTATCTCTAATTCGCTCCTGGTGTGAAACTAAGAAGACAATAACTAGACTTTTCGGTATATCCTGCTATGTTATGAATGAATTTTATAATTAACTCTTCACTACTGAAGTACGACTTTATTCCAATCTTACTTATGAAAATAAGCAATCTATGAAAATATAGGGTGGGCCATCTGTTGGTTTGATTGCTTAACACGTTTATTTGTGTCATGGATGGGAGAACATCCAGATGAGTTTTCGTCAAAAAAAAGTCATCGAAAATTATGATGTTTGCATACTGGCATGTAGAGCTAGCCGCGGTGGTCATTTGGGCGATATTATTTTTCATACATAAATGAGCAGTTTCAAACTTGCATTTGGTATATACATTTACCCAATTTTATTGCAAAATATATGAATAAATTGCAATTAACAAACAAACCAACAGATGGCCCACCCTATATTTTTGCATACTGTACTCAACTGACGTGTCAAAAACGTGTCTAACTAAGTCGATCAGTTACCAAATGTCAAAGCTATTCAATAATTACTTGCCAACATGAAAAATGGCGCACCCTATTTAGAAGTTGCAAAAATAACTTTTCTAGCACGATAAATTAAACCTGAAACGGACCTATGTCCTTTATATTTCCTCAGAAAGTTCCACACTGAACGAAAAACTTAAAATAAACCAAAAATATTTTTGTATATGTGGTTTTGAAGATAAATATTTAATGGCTTTAGTTTAACGAGCTTGTTTAAATTTTGTCCATTTTTAAATCAGCTTCCTTTTATCACTGATCAGTATATTATCATTTAACATTTTTTTTTTGTTTTTTTTTTATATTTTTTTTATTGGTAATCACCCGATACAAATTAGGTTATGATCCAATATTGTCATTTAACATTTAAAAGTATTTATTAAAAGTTATTTATATTGAAGCCAAAAACAATATTTTGTCTCGGCTAAAAAAATCCAAACATTTTATTAAAAAATTGCTAATGGAAGCTTAGTCACATCACGCCAGATACTACGGCTAATAAAATAAACGCGAGAAGAGTATTTTTATTAAATAATTAATATTAAAAAATTTTATATAAAAAATCATATACCAAAAACTTAAGTTGTGATTTTGAAATGCAAGTCAAAAGCCGATTTTATCTACTGTAACGTCACGCCAAGTGACTTTTTGCTTATATTTTTCAATCTGTAAGTCCAATTGTTGTCATATTTTTATTTTTATTTGTTATTGAATATGTTTGTAATGAAAATTTATAGTAACGTCACGCCAGATACTACGGTTATTAAAATAAAAACGAGAAGAGTATTTTTATTAACTAAATTGCAAAATGAACTCACATTATTTCAATTCATACTAAAAAAGTTTTATACAAAAAATCGTAACATGTGGTTTTGAAAGGCAAGTCAAAACCCAATTCTATCTACTGTAACGTCACGACAAGTTACTTTTTGCTTATATTTTCCAGTTGTTATCATATTTTTTATTTGTATTTTGTTGATTTGTAATGCAAATTTAAGTAACATCACGCCAGATACTGCAGCTAATAAAATAAGCGTTAGAAGATTATTTTTAGTATTAAAAAATTTTGCAAAATGAACTCACATTATTTCAATTCGTACTAAAAAAGTTTTATACAAATAAATGTATACAAAAAACTCAAGTTGTGTTTTTAAAGTCCAAGTTAAAACGCTATTCTATTTGTTGTAACATCACGCCAAGCACATGTTTGCTTATATCTCAATATGTAAGTCCGATTGACTTCTTTTTTTTTTTTACTAACCATTGATTTTTTCTTTCTTTATTTTTGTCATATTTTGTCGTACAAATGTAACGTCACGCCAATATGGAAAGCTTAACTGGCTCATTGCTGTCAACATTATATTTTTCAACTTGATTCTGTAACTTTTCTCTAGTCTATTGTTTTTAATACTTATTCGGAAAATGTACTATAAAAAAAAGGAAATAAATATGTATATATGTATGTACTATAAATGAGATTTTAATCCCCCAAAGCTTTTTTAAGAGAACTACAAAAATAAGCCACAATTCATTATTTAATGTTTTTAAAGTAAAGTGCGGTTTTTTTTTTTGTATATAAAAATTGTTTACTTTTTTTGTTATTGTCCACAACAGAACGATATTTATTATGCGCTCATAATTTATTTAAAAAAAAAAAAACAAAACAGCCTGTAACTGTGAAATTCTTTTGAACCTGGGACTGTCGTTTTTTGGCTCCCAAGTGGCTCGATAGCATTAAAATGGCGCCAATGTTGTTTTTCCAACAGCGACAAATAACTGTACATAGGACTCATAGCTGGGTCAAAGTACGGAAACACATGGAAACAAATAAAAAAAAAAATGAAATGAAGGAAAAGCGAACAAGCAAAAAGGCAATTGCACAAACGAAAAAAAGGAACAAAGCATATGAATAAAAGTTCGCAGTCAATTCTTTTCAATGTTATACAAACAAAAGCTGTTTGGGGGCATATGAGGCAACGCCAGCATGTGTTTATCCTGGCAGATTGCTTTTAAGCCCACGCACTTCTTGAACCCTTTCTGTGAAGGCCATGGGCAAAAAGGCAAGTTGAAAATGTTGCCGTTAATTGCGTTGCCAACTTTTTCTTCGCATGAGTCATCAACGAGTTCATCGAGGATGTGCCGCAGAGCTTTAACTTTAATTCCGTTGTCAGTTTTTGCGTGCCACAATTTTTATTACACTGCCGGCTCCAAAAAGGAGCCGAATTTGTCGTAAATTTTATATTGCATTTGTAGGGTTTTGTTTTTGTTTTTATTTTCGTTGTCGCCGCATTTGTTGATTATGAAATTTCATTTGGCGCTCAATTAACTTTTGTTTAGCACGCGATTGTATTCCCCGGCAGAAACGTTTTGAACTCGCTTGGCACACTTTATCACCAGTACATATGTACATCTAGTATATAGACACACACAATGTATGCGTTGTGGTAGGTTGGGGGCTTTAAGCCGCCAAGTTTCAGGGTTTTTGTATTCTTTTTTTTATAGTAGGCCTCATCGGATATATGCATTTAAGTTCTTGACGTTTATTATACGTAGCTTCGTGTTAGTCGCGTCATTGCGCCGTGCCAAAATAAAATCGATAATAGTATAATATTTTTTTTGGGGGTAATTTGATGTATGTGTTTGGCAGTTTTGAGAACGTGCGTTTTGCTATATTTACCCATTTATGTTTTATTGCGTTGTGAAAGGTCATTTGATGGTGTTGATGATGCGTTGGTCTACTTAGGGGTTAGGTTAGCTTAACTTGGGTAAGGTTTAGCTGCCAAATGACATATGCAATAAACATAAAAATAATCTAAAGCTAAAGCGCTTAATGAATTATAGCTGGTATAACCCTATGGCAACATATTTAGAGCTGGCCTAGTTTAGTGACATATAAATGGTTTTCACCTAGTTTCGTTGAGTTTCCATTAGTTTCGCATTAGTCAAAACTAACTAATAAGAGGGCATTGGTAGAATTTAAATAAATGACCATACCACATCAAACCATAGTTCAAAATAGTGACGTAGATGGCTAGGGCGCGCTGTGCTGGAATGCATGATTTGATATTTAATTCCATGAAGGTTCTTGTTTTTTTTGTCACGAAAATTAAATTTGGATGGTATTAGGAAAATTGGTCATTTTAGAAACAAAATTGTGCTGAAAATTAGAGAAGACCCATTGAGTTTTTTGGAGTTTTGATTTAGTTTTAGATAATTAGTCTAATGCCGGGTTTGGTCTTAGCTATTAGAATAACAAACTTTGAACTTTACGTTGGGCGGGGTTGGGGGACGAGACCCGAAAATCCCACGTGGATTCCCACTGGTCTAATGTAAATACAAAAATAATTATTTGTTCTGTTACTTAAGAGACTTTTACACAAGCTCATTAAAAATTGTTCTACTACCTTCATTCATACAACACAAGCTTATTATGATTTGCTTTATTATTAGCTAACTTCATTAAATGGGTCTAATGTTCAACACTGAGAATTGCTTCGATAAATAAGATAGCCCCCGAAATTTTATGTGTTTATATTTTTTTTAAGATTCAGCGGTTGCAATTAATTTGTTTACCTAATATCGCATCAAATCATATTTCAGCTGTTTTTTTTATCATTATTAATGATCCTTTCAACGAAGTTCCCTGAAGCAAGAGTCCAGAAGACCAGGCTATAATCTGTACTTTCATTTTTAAGAATCACAAAGTTCTACTGCTTTTGACATAAAATTTCAAAATTTTGAAAGTATTTTCTGCAAAATTTTGTGAATTCCGAAAAACTTATTTTCTTTTGTTCATATACGATTTTAAGGTTTTTAAATCCTGTACCTTAAGTTAAAGAAAAGTATGTTAAGTTTGTGAAAGTCGACAATGTATGTAACAAAGCGAAGGAGACCCACAGTAACCCAAAGTATGTTACCTAGATAATTATATGCAGAAATTTTCTTCTGTGCGTCTGTTTGAACGTCTAGATCTCCGATATGATAATAGCTAGAGTAACCAAATTGTGGACCTGCACATATGCATATTGGAGTTATATTATAAGCTCCTATAGGCGCATTAAAGAGACATTAAAAAAAAAGAAATCAAAAGTCTAGTCGTAACCTAATTTGGTTTTCGAAAGTTTTTTAGAGCGTCTAAGGACTGTACCAGAATTAATAAAAATTTTGTAATATATCTAAGGTCTAGTTACTCGTTGCCCTAATGTTTTATTTGTTACAGTATTGTTATTGTATTATAATAAATATTTATATAAATAAATATCATAGGGCCCCTATACAACCAATCTGTCAAAAAAACTTTTTCAGTGCATAATTCGTTTCTTTATAAAGATAGCGTAACTCAATTTGGCAATCCAATTTTTTATTTTATCTATTAAATAGTTACAATTTAGCTGAAAAACTAAAGGTAACTTGAATACAGCGCTGGCATCGTAGGCCTTCGGCTAAAAGGCCATTTTTTATTGCTTTGTTTTAATGGTACAGGTTATTCCAAAGTTATCTGTGCCATATTTTTGCATTTTGAAGTTTTGTAAGTAGTAAAAAAAAAGGCATTTTTATCTGCTTAAATCAGCTTCAGAACTTCTGAATTTTACAGCTTATACCCGATGTATATTATGGTTTACTTGACCAAAATTATCCAAAAATTAACTATAGATTATTTGAAGCTAAAGGGTATCGCTTAATTACGTCACGGAAATCATTAAAGACTCTTATTCAAAAGTTGCTCTCAGATATATGCCGGCTGAATACTTACTCGCACACATTGTTGCTCAGTCGCATATCACGGTAGCATTCCTTATCCTATATGCTGGCCCCTATACTGAATTTATTTATCTAATTGAAGAACAAAAACACATTTGCACACAGTTGTTTTTGTTTTTTTGCCATGTCCAAGTTGCTATTAGTATGTATTGGCAAATGATGTCATCAAATCAAAGATGTTTTATAATAGAAACATAGCTCAGACCTTGAGCCATCTTAGTCGTCATCGGCCACGGTGGCTGTACCTAAGTGTACGTTGTATGATTCATCATACATTGATTTTCTCTAAGAATATTTTTTTGTTGCTACCTTTTTCATAAAATATAATAAATTTATTTTTTTTTGTTATTATGTTAACCTGCTGTTTATAGGGCACGTACATAAGAATGTTTTATGTTCATATTTGGAAGTAGCTAGCTAGCTAGTAGCACATGATGCGTATTTTGTAGGTTGTCATCATGTCGGAAGTGCTCTCTTTTGACTTGCGACTGAGTCTTAATTTTTTTGTTGGGGTTGCTTTATTGTTTTTACCAAAAGCAGTTAAAATATAAGTGTCTATAAAGTGGCAACATTCCACACACAAACACTTGGTACAACTTGCCGCAACATTTGTTGTTTTAAAGGGCCTAACAGCTTTTTAAACTTTAATTACGTTGCACGAACGTAAACAAAGCATTTATTTGATGGCGCACCTTATGCCTTCTATCTATCTAGATCCTTTGCCACGCACTCAGACAAAGTAGAGCGGCGTTATATGTACTTGATTCATGCGCCCGGCTGTGCCAAGAGAGAAATCCCATGAATGAATCATGTTGCAGCTTCTTTAGAGCTAACTAAACACGTTGTTTTCTGTACCAAAATTCAAGCTAAGTGTATAGGAATGGGCGCGCGTGAGCATGACCCCTTGACGGGGATTCAGTGTCGAGCACGAGAACGAGCAGCCAGCACGATGTTGACGCATCGAGACAAGTACGCAAAAAATGCCTGGAAGCAAACTAGCGACAGAGGCACAAAATACAGGCAGCTAGGTAATAGAGCAGCGGCAGCGGCAGCTGCTTCTTCTTGTGGCATTGTCCTTGCTGTTATCCTTGTTGCCTTGTTGTTGTCGAGGGGTGGTTTGGCTTGGCTTGGTTTGGTGTCTCTGGCCTCGCTAACAGCATTTACACGTTGGCTTGCCTCGTTCCCATTTTGCTTGTTGCCGCCACTCGCAGATATTGTGCCTTCTATTTTTTGGACAGACAACGACAACAACAACAACGACAAGAACATCTAGTACAACAACACAAAGACTGAATGAACAGACGGCATTTGGAGAACGAGTACGGGCATGAGCAGGAGTACGACGAGTACTGCTGACGTCGACGTCACCATGAGCATCTGTAGACAGGGGTGGCATGCCGCATGCGCTTATTTTATTATATTTATTTTCTATTTCATTCTCTATTCTGCTTTGTTACAAATTTCGTTGATTTCTGGTTTCAATTCACGTTTCTGTTGTGTTCGCTTATTCTAAGAGTTATATTTTTTTTTTTGGGAGTTGCATTGAGTTCATGAATATGAGCTCTACCTTGAGCGCAGTAGGCACAGTGGTTAAAATTCAATTTGGCACGTTTTACTTTTTGTAGGTACCCTCTACTCAAAGGATAAGGATATAAAATTAGTGCAAAAAATTGTTTAAAACAAATGCACATGAAAATGTCAGAAAAACAAAACAATCGGGATTACCTAAGAAATCGATTTAGTCATATCCATCCGAAAATAGAAAGACCAAAAAGAGCATAAAATTACGTTAGAAGGTGCGTTCATAGTTCATGCTTATATATATAGAACGTCCTTCCGAGAATATTTTGCGGTTTATTTTCAAATTTTTAAGACTCTATAAACACCTTCCATTTACTATAGGGTTTGTATGGATACAAACATAATTAAATTCGGTGGGGAACTTCTGGAGTTACATGCCTGTCTTCAAACTCTCAATGTCTTCAAGCCGGAAAAAAAATCTAAAATCATAAGCAAAATATTAATTTCGGATCTTAAACAATCTTAAAATAAGAGTTTTGTAGCCCACTTCAATTAAAGAATTATTTGTTTTTTTTATGTCTAGAATAAAAGGATTACTTTTGAGACCAAAATATATTAAAGATGAAAATTGAGCATGAAAATAAGACTTGAAAAAGTCTAAAATTGTGAAAAAAAATTTTATTTTCGGATTTTTAAAAACTTTGAAATATGATATTTGTACCTAAGTATGCTAAAAATCGTGTTTTAAAAATTTTTTAATTTAATTTTGTAAAAGTCTAAAGCCTAATAAGCATGCTAAAAATCGTGTTTTAAAAATATATTTAATTTTGAAAAATTCTAAAATTTAACAAAATTCGTATTTTCGGATTTTAAACAATTTTGAAATAGCATATTCAATAGAATGCAAAAATCTTGGTTTAAGAATTTACAATTTTATTTTTGACTCTATTTTAAGAACTTTTTAATTAAATTAAAAATTTAGAAATGTTCAAAATTCCGATTTAAGATTTTTTTTCGACATTAAAAAAATTTTCAAAATTTATGGTCTAGTTTTAAGTTTAAGATTTTATTATGTTAAAAGTATTGATACAATATATACGATTTTTGTATACTCTTTTAAGATTTTAACATTATTTTGAGAGTTTGATTGGTGTTCTATTACTTCAGCTTTTTGTTTCTGATTCTGTATTAGAGGCATTTATTTTTTTTTATTTGAGCATGAAGGGTCATGTTTCGAGTTCTTTTGATCTCATTTAAAAATTATTTGTTTTTCTTTTATTCTGCTAATAATTTTGATTATTTATTTATTTGATTATTGTCTTAAGACATATTGTAAATAAAGATATTAAGAAAAGAAAAAAAATTTTTTTATCATATTTCAAAACTCATAGGATTTTTTGGTTTAAATTTGAGAATTTTTGGTATTGTTTAAATTTTGATATTTTTTTAATCAATCAAGATCAATTGGTATTATTAAACAAATTTTTGATCTAACTTTATTCTTACTTTAAGACTTTAAATTTTTCTTAAAGATGTAGACACAATCACCAGCATGAGGACTCTGATCATATTCTAAAAAGCCCGGTGTTGCTTATTCTAATAAGTCCACAATCACAGTTTATGAGAAATTCAAACACAACGATTTTTTTTGTTGTCTGGATTTGTGCAGAATTACTTTATTACAATTTAATAATTGCTCTTGACATTCTTCCTTACCTTGTCGCCTTACAGTGGCGTTTGGAGATCGTGTGACGTATTTACTCTCTAGCAACTCAGGTTGCTAGTCACTCTACACTAAAACTTACAATGGCCCTATGTTCAACACTGAAATAAATATATATATATATATAACTTAAAATTCTCTTAAGACCCAGCAAGCTCAGCAGGAACTTCCCGCAAAGAGCCATGAAATAATCCTTTTTTTTTTTTTGGCTGCGAGTGCCAAGAGACCGAGCAACTAACCACAAGCCAGACGCCGCCGCATAAAACTAATCGGATAGTTGACTCTTTTGACTGCAGTGGCAACTGCAGTTCACGCCAAGATCCTTTCTCTCTATAATGCTGGCCCAGCACGCAATAGCGGCCACCGCAGGCGCCGCCTATCCCATCCAATCCAATCCAGGAGTAGCAACCACACGCGTCACCGCACACCGCGGGCACCATCAACGGCGCCCGTCGGCAATTACTTCACGTACTGTAAACAAACAAACAACAGGCACATAAAATTAATTTCTTCACTCAGCCAAACGATGACAAAATTGTTATTTTGCGTGAAATTTTTCGACGTCTAATATAAAATGCGGCATTATTTACGCGTTGTCCTGCTGCTTTCGTCCTGGCTGCCAATAAAAACAACCCTGCCGTATGCCGGCTGACATATTCCGTTTTGGTGCACCCCCAGTTCCCTTGGGCCTTTTGTTTTATTGTAATAAGTTTCGAAAATTACCCACATTGTTTGGTTATTGGCAGGACGGAGCTGCTGCTGCTGCGTTTCGGGGGCGGCATTTGATGTTGCGCGTGATGCACGTGATACACGATATCGTACGAGTGAATTGGCGGTGGTAAGGTCACATTACTTGGATTCTTTCGTTTAACATACTCGACGCTTTTTAAATTCTCGAGTGGTGCCCTTTAAATGCCTTTGAAATTGGCTGCTTAGCGGCTTTTGTTTTTGTTTTTGGTTTGGTTTTGCCTTTGAGCTGAAGTTGATGTTTTGGGCGTCAACTGTTTAGCTTTGAAAGCAACTTGTAATTAGGGAGAATTGGTCTTCTTCTTTTTGTTTACGAGTTTCTTTATAAATATTAAGGTCACGCAAGTTATTACAGGTCTTTCCCAAATCGGCCTTTGCTTGAAAGTTCACTCAGCTTAAGTTTAAAATCATTTTCGTTATAGCTTATAGTTCTTTTATTTTTTTTAAATGTTTTAATTTACTTGTTATTAGCACTAAGTACATTTCTGACTATAAACTTTGAGAAGATTATCTAAGATTTTTGCATTAATAATTTTAGAACTAGTTTTTCTTTTACTTATTACAAATTTCAGATACACTTTAACCTCCACTAAATTGATTATTTTTACGTTTTGCAATCGTTTACGGTTTTCCATTTGATTTTGACTTTGTTAATGAAATTTTTAATTAACAGCTTTAAGATAACCTGTAACCTACTCATCACATTAAATTGTTTAATCTCTACGTTATACAATCTTAATCAGATGATATTTCAAGTTTTCGTCAGATTGTTTTTTTTAATTTGACTTTGATTCTGCAACGCGCAGGCCGTCGAGAGATCAGTCAAACCTCTGGTTGACAAGAAATGAAAAATGAGATAATCAAGAATTGGGAAATGGAAAAAAATAACTAAATAAAAAATTATTGGAGACCTTTTTAGTCAACTATTGAAAATATAAGAAATTTTAATTCTCCTTTTTTGACAAATCTGAGGGGCTCCTTATTTAGCTGAAGCACGGGTTGATTCCCCCCCCCCCCCCATTTTCCTGCTTATCGACAGCCCTGATAGCGCATTTCACGTTTTCGCTTAAAAAACTGGGTGTGGTTGCTATTCCGGAAAAATTTTTCGAGTTCGCGGAGTTTTGTCTTATTTTAAAATCGGCTAGTCATCAAATAGAGAGATAAATAAGGTGACCTAAGAGAAGTTGAACCTTCAAAAGAACGGAAACAGAAAAATCAGGCGTAACCAGAAATTTCATTTACTTGTGTAGAAAGTTTTGCTTCTACTGCGCTTCTAGGCCTCTCAGGGCAATTTGAAAATGATCGCAATTAAAGGCACAATTCTCCAAAAGATAATACCAGTAACAAATGGTGGGCCTACGACTTTGATACGAAAAGTCGGAGAAAAGTCTATACTTCTTCTCCGAACCGGAGCAATATGAGGCCCCTCTATTTTGAAATGAAAAAAGTATTTCAAAGATCCATTTACGAAAACATAACAGCAGTGGCTGGAGAAACTTCTTTGTTCGAGTCGGAGTACTGTTAAGTCGCTCTATATTGAAACAAAATAAATATCCAAAAGATAAAAACCCCAACTCTGACTTTGGGATGTTTTTAAAGACTAAAAACTTTGACGTACGTAATAAATGAGCAGACCCCACTGAAATTTATTTCGAAAATCGAGTTCCAGAGATTAAGTGAGACGAATGAGGATTACTAGTATGGAAATGGAAGATATTAATTCTAATACTTCTGGATCCCGATCGATTCCTGATAATCATTACACCATTAGAGGTGTACGCTTTGATTCTATGACTTGCATGACAAATCTAGGACAGGCCTGAATATTTTTTACCACATATGATATGGGGTACAGGCAGGGTCGTAGAGAAAAAATCCGGGCCCGGGTGGAAAATGTATTGTAAAATGTAATGTAAAATGTAAAATGTATCTATTACACCTTTAGCTTGAATCACGACAGTACGGCAGTAATTACACCAGGCCCCTGAGAAAACTCCGCGCTCGGGGGAATCCCCCCTTACCCACCTCCTTCTCGTCAGGCCTGGGTACAGGTTCCCAATCAAAAAGCTGAGCACCATTACAAAATTTGCTCTAAACTTTAACCCAATATTTAAAATACTATCCATAGGTAAATCAATATGCATTTTGATTGCACTGACCCAATCCATTAGCCACAAGGTATTGACCACAACTTAATTACATGGGTGTGTGTGTGATTGTGCAACTGGCAGTCAATTATTAATACTTTTAGTGCTTCGATTCACTTGAAATGTGCTCCAAATTCCACAAAGAAACAATTAGAACCAACCGGCTGGAAAATTGGCCAGGCCAACGACCAAGTTGCACATAACAGCCATGTATAGACCTTTTATTATAGTTATACATATGTCCTCGAGTTCCTGTAACCCGTGTGTACATTTAATTTGCAGTGACACGAAGTGCCAGACACCAGGCCATGCCAGGGACCAAGTGTTGGGGTACCAGTCTCAAAAAAACAAGCGCCACACATGTCAAGTGCCGTGCAGTTTAGACAACAATTGTTAAACATGGCAAGGCGACTGCCAGCCACATGGCCAACATGGACATGATACAACATGTCGACTGGGTAGTACGCCTTGGCGCCAAAGCCCAGCGCCAGCCGACACGTCGCCAAGTCTTCCTGGCGTCCAGTGTTGTATACTGCTCGTTGGTAGCTATTCAAATTGCGTACGTAATGCCAAAGTGTGTGCCATGTGGCATGTGGCAAGTGCTTGGTATTGATTTTCCATTGTTGTTGCAACTTCTACACTTTAAATACATTTTGCTTTGTTGGTTTGTTTGACGTCATGTCTCTTGGTTCCTATGTATACTTGCTTAGTACTCATTGTTGTTTCGGAATAACTTCATGCAGCAAACTCCATGGTCAAAACTATGTACAAATTTGTTTTTATGTTGACAACAGTTTGTTTGAGTTACAAGTGGGCCATTCGGCAATATGCTTGTGTTTTTTCTGGTAATCATGTCGTGAGCGGGGGCGAGGTCCAAATACCTCAAATACTATTTGCAAGCTGAAGCAGCTCGTTATCACAATCTGCGCCTTTGGGCAAGATTCATGCAACTTGAACCATAGCGAACCGTCTGCAGTTACAGCGCACTGGCATAAGAAATCATTTCCTTTAACTCACCTTGGCCATGGCAGTGAGTTGTTGTTGTTGTGTTTTTTTGTAATACCCTGTAAAGATTGGGGGCATATTAAATTGGCTCAAAAGAAAAAACTGCAAAAAAAAAATATTCAGAAGAAATAAATTTCGAGCAGTTCCTCCCAAAAAGGGTGAACACCCAAGTGCGCCAAGTTCTATGTTGATTTGGTTAGGATTGTAGGAAAGGAGTGAGATTAGAAAAGTCAACATTTATTGTTTATTATACTTACAAGAGTCATTACAACCTGGTATATCTTAATGCGTTGTAAGGTAACTGATTTTTCTTTTTTTGAGAAAGAGTCAACTTTTTGTTGCTTATTGTACTCACATAAGACTTCCTTCCAAATTTTGTAACTCTAGCTTGGGTATTACAAGAAGTGGAGACTTGTTTCAGTAAAAAGGCAAGAAGGTCTGAAATTGATGCATTTCTGCCCAAGATTGTTGATTTTTTCATACTGCATCGCACTGCTTGCCTGATCAGATATGAGTGGAGTAACCTCAGCTGCCTACGGATACCACGCTTCTTTGGGTGTTATATATTATAGTTAAATTTTCAGTCCCTAGCGCATATGATCCCCAAGATTAAGGAATTCTTACGCACAAGCGAACATGACTCAATTGATATGGTTATCGATGCTTAAAATAATCGATGCTGAAAATGATTAAGAAAATAAATAGCACTTTTCCAAGGGCACGATTTTCGAAGAACATCGCTCCAAAATCGTCTAAAAACTATTGAAATTTTTTCGATTTCAAGAGCATACTCTAGTCAGAATATGCCGACCCTACTCGGCCCGAGTATTTTCTTTTTATTTTGCGTTTTTTTTTGCCTTTTTGGCATTCATAAATTCCATTATGTGGCCGTGGCAGTGGCAGCAATTGCAGCCGTCTGCGTTGAGCTTTGGATTGCTTTCTGCGGCGTCAGTAAAAACTGCAATTCAGCTTTGGGTACGAGCCTTGGTTCTGGGGCGCTGGCGCATATCGAATTTGATGCCGGTGCTAAAGCTATTCGCTGTCTCTGGGCGGTTGTGGGTGAGTCGGATGCCAACAAGCGACAACAGCTGTGCACACACCTTGATGTATGTTTGGCTGGCGGCTTGTCTGGGTGGGGTTTGGTGCTATTGTTGTTGTACATCCAACACACAGATATATAACTTTTTGTATTTTTGCCTGTAGTAAGGATGTATTGTATAATTTAAATTTACCGTGAACCTTTTTGCTTATGGACCAGTGAGTGGTACAGGCGTCAGGACTTTCAGTTGAAGGAAAGTGAAAAATCTACCAAGATTTAGCTGAGCTAGCAGCTGGGATTTGTGTATTGGTTGAGTTTTTGTTTTATGTCTTATGGAATGGATTTGGGCTGACTTGGGAATCGTTTACATATGTCAAGGTATGCGGTGAAGTTGAATGTGCGATTAAGTGGTGGAGTCGACCCTTTAGACTTGCTGTCCAAGTGTGTATGGATTAGGTCTTATTTCGATTTTACTTCTGTAACTTGAGGTTTGAAGCAAGAAAATAAATGGAACTGAAAAAGGATAAAATAATTTGTAAGGTCTGCTTTTAAAAATTTTCACTCACTCCATACAGCTTCTCAATCCCAAAATTATTTAACAATATTTCGATTGTTTTAAAAGTCTAGGATTGGCAGGGCCATTGAGAGAAAAGTAGGTTGAACTTAAGCGCACTTTTTTTTTGTTTTTAATTCATAGAGTAAAAAGTAGTAGGGGGAACTTAGAAAACTTCGTACGCGGAGGGAATCCCTCATTACATCGCTATCGATAGGCATGAGGATGAGATTTACAACTTGTCAAGATAAATAAAGATTTTGAAAAATATTTAAATCTTAAATTTAGTTGATTAAATTACACGAAATTAAATTTTGTCTTAACTTTTAAAACATTTTTAGTTTTCCGAAACAGTTGAAGCGCAAACAAATCTGTAGGCATACGTTTAATCAATAAGATATCGCAGATTCAAAGGTTGCTTGAAAACTATAATTTTCGTTGTATTCTCTAATTTAATAAGTTATTATTTAATTTATTTTTTAAGTACTGACTTTGAATAAGAGACCCTCATGACTTCATGTATATCTAGCTGCATTGTACAGTACAGTACTATGCTGTACTCAAATTTTAAGATTACAGTGCTCCCATACAGACGAAAGAGAGAGTTCGTATTCTAGGTGTACACACTCTCAGTAAGTGCAATGAATTTTACAAGGTGCTATCTCATGTTCTGTATTTCTTAAAAGAGATGTCTTCTCTTAGTTTAGTGCTCTCTGCATTTTTTTCAATTACTCTCTCCATCTCATTTTTTCATTTAATTTTTATTTGCAGTACACTGTCTGAGTGAATGGGTATACCAGTTGCCAATACAGCAACAAATACAACATTTGTTTACCTTCACTCAAAAGAGTGCAAATGAATGATTCATTGGCCATTTTCATTCATGCAGATCTCTCATATGCATCAACAGAGATTAGATTAGTTATGATTAGTTAGGTTAGGTTGAACCTAGCAAAATAAGACTAACTAATTTACTTAATGCATATAAAATCTTTCTATCCAACCTTGAATTGAATTTAAAAATTCTTTTACTTATAATATTTTGATCTAATAAAAACAAATCATTTAAAATTTTCCACATGAGAATTGTTTTGAAAATTTAATCTGCTGTAGTTTTTATTAAGCCCATTTATATGATGATTGCTTTCATAGTTGTATTACTAATAGATGACATCATCTGCATAAATCTTTTGCTTACACAAACAGTTCTAGTTTTGCCTTTGGAATACACCAAGTCTTATCAAATGTCTGTTTATTTTTGCATATCTCAGTGACGCTATAAAGTGCAACACGCCCACCATCTTAATAATACTCTACTTGGATGACGCTCATGTTTCCGACAAGTGCTCCTTGCTAGTGGCGGTCATTTGACACAAATTCCTTAACGCAACTGTCAGTTTAATTAAAACGCTGTTCTCACTCTTTACAGTGCATACAACAACTTAATAATGAGCTTCCGCTGGCTAGCAATGCAGTACAGTGCAAGCAAAAAGTATGACGCCAAGCAATCAAATTTTTAGCTTAACATCCGTAAGTGTGGGTTTATCTTGCTCATGACTACAGTTGGTAATTACAGATACTGACAGCAAACAGCAGAGACTCTTTAGGCATGTCCACTTGACAATCATAATCAAACATTTTTCCCTTTATGACAAGTCATTTTTTTTTTCTCAACTTTTTTCAAGCCTTTCGGCACTTTGGGTGCGTCAAATTTAATGCCATAGCAATCAACTTTTGTTTGCTTTGTGCGTCAATTATGGATTTGACCACAAGTCAGCCGACTGCTAGCTGTCAGATGGACAGACACGTTGACGAGCCCAAACCTTCGAACAGAGTTGTCTTCATCAATGTCAACTCACAAATTTACTACGATTTAATATGAACTTTTCACACCTTAATGTCTTTCTTGCGTAGAGCATGCATACTATAAAATTTGATGTCAGGTTCATAAAATTATCTTATAGCATCATAATTAATTAAAAAAATTTGTTTTGTGAGTTTTGTATACTATGGGTCTTGGTTAAGTATGGTATTGGACAGATGTTAAGAAGCAGATAATCTTTTTGGTCGTTAGAGACTCTTAAGCCATTAAATAAAAGCCTCTTTATGATAAGATTTATGTTGCAAATTTTTGAAAAGCTCATTTTTCTCTTTTAAGCCTTAAGAGAAATTTAAGCACTTGCATTATGAGCTAAGGGGGTTTATTTGGTTGAACTCGCGAGTTATTATTGAGAGTTTTATTTATTTTTTATAGCATCTTAACATAAACTTTTATGAACGAAATTGCAAAGAATCAAATAGCGTGTAATCAAATAGATATTTATGCGAAAATTTACAAAATGGGCTGTTTTTTTCGGGAATATTTTTATGGAAAACGACCACACCGAAAGAATAAAAAGAATATTACTTTGAGCTGCGAGCTTTAAAAGCAGCAGAACTTTTTTTTGGCTCCTTTGATTCAAACTTGAGCAAATTGTATAGATATTCCCAAAAAGGTATATCGATAAAAAAAACTAAATTAATATTTTTTATTGTTTCACATGCATAGTATTATAACTAGGTACGTTCTGGCAAGCTAAGGGAATTTAGTAATTCGGCGATTATCCTAATCCAAAGCCACAATTTTTTTTTATTTCCTGTCCTCTAGGGGTGCCATATTTAACCTTGTGTGAAGGTACATAGCCTATAAACTGGGGACAATCAAGGCGCTTCCAATGATGCCTCACATTTTTAATTTTGATGAGTCGTTTAGTAGTTATGAGCGAACAGATGAACACACAAACCAGGTGCTGATTCAGGATTTGCTGTTAGGGGGGCTTCTTTATTTCGAAGTGTATATAAATCAGAGCTCGTAAAAGACTGTCAACCCATTTTCCAAATTTTTTTTTTTTTTTGTCTGGACCCGCAATCCCTAGATCCGTCACTGACCCAAACATACCATACCCCGCTCAGAGACATAACCCTCCTTTTAACTTCCCCGTAGTCGGGCAATAAGCTTAAAATTTATATCGCCATTTTATTGCTATTAGAATAATTGCAGCTTGTTTGATTTCGATGAAGGGTAAAATTTGCGAATTCGATAAAGCGAATTAAAAACGGATACAATTCCGATAATAGCTAGCTCTGGGTTTTTGTTTATCTAACTACATATTCGCTCGTTGGAATTTGCTTTTGTTGACTGCCAAATTGATTGAGTTCTTGGAATACCATGCTGAACTCAGACAGTTGCATTCTAATCTCAAAATTATTGTGGCTGCCACTCAATACAACCTCTAAGTATCGGCTACTTACATTTGCTTTTGAAGACCTAAGCTCTAATTTCCTCATAGCGGCATCTTTGTTGTTTTAGCGGTTCGTGTACTTTTCCGCTGTTTCATCAACCAAGCTCCCAGTTCCAAGTTGCAAGTTGCACGTGTGCGAGCTGATGGTTATTGCTCTTTTACTTTCAACAACAATGCCACACTTATTGTAGCTACAAACTGGTTTCGCTTTGGCCAACTTGGGGCACATATGCCACAAAGCACAATGCCGGCGGCGGCTTAGACTAAGATTCAAACCCAGACCGACCCATACCCAGACCCAGAACAAGACGTCGCGGTCGTTGGTGCCGTTGCAATTAGTTTGGCTAAAGTCGTGCCTAACGGTAAACAATAATCTGCTTCCGCCGTCGCTTACGCTTCATAACTTGGTAACAAATCCAGCGACTGAGTCTGGGAGTCTATGCTATCGCTAATCGTATCAAACTCGTGAGATTTAAACCGATATTGTCGAAGCGAGTGATAGATTACAATGTAACTTTGGCCTCTGTTAGATTGGTTTGGCTTTTTGTGGTTGAGCTGGGTGGGTTTGATGGTTTTCGGCTAATAGCATTTCTATGTTTTTCAGCTCGATTAGTGGCTTTTAAAATATTAATAAATAGTTTTTCCGCTTGTCTATTTACAGATTAATTGCCGTTGCAACTTGTACAATCTAGAGGTAAGTTGAGAGCCATGTAAGGTCGGCCATGCTGCTTAGGTGGGCCTAATCTAAGTGCTTGTACATTTAATAACCAAACATTGCACATAACTATGATATAACTTGTTGTAGCTATGGTCAAAGCAACTCCATCAACTACCCGGCGAGGCCCAGTCATCAACTGGACTACCTTTTATGCGTTTACACTGCGGCGGTGCCTTTTGGGGGCAACGCAAAAACTCAACTCGTTGCAGTCTTTACATTTATGTACTTTAGCCTTCGGCATAGTCCGTCCGTCAATTAGCGATCCGTTGAAACGACTTCATTACCATCAATCTTAATTGAAAAATCATTGAGTCTGCTTATAAATTCAGTGAGAAAATGTCAGCAATTCGCCATCGTGCAGCACCACATCCCGCTACGCTCTCTTGATTTGCAATCTGTCGCATCCCATGTAATATTGACCGTGCGACAACTTAAGTAGCTTGAATTATGAGCTACTCAGGACCAGGCCGGTTCAGCCATACAGCCAGACCCAATGTGCTCCAAAGTAGCTGCATTTGTATTCTGTACTCTTCTTGTTGTCGGTTTGTGCTGTGCAAATTGTGTGCAATCATTGTCAATTTACAATGCAAGCTTTGTAACTTGGTGGTGGGGTATCACAACTGCCTTAAAGAAGAAAGTACGAGGGTTGCCCTCTAAATATGTAGTGTAGTGTAGTGTTGGAATGACTATTGTTGCGGCTTATGGCTTTTTGAAGGGTTGCGAATTAAAAACCACTCTGGGACTCGCTAAAGCCAATTCCCGAGGCTCCTTTTCCACATAGAAGTGATTTCTTCATTTTAAAGGTTCCAAAAGCCTTTTCTGGCATCCCGTTGACTCCGTAATTTATATTTGATAGGTATAAGATGGCAAGTCTGAGCTGTAAGGTGGTTGACCCAATAATTCTCCTCCCGGAGAATGGAAATAAGTCTTTATTAGATGGATCCCATGACCCATTAATTCATAATATTTATTGTCTGAGCCAACATATAACAACTTGCCTTGTTGCGTTGAAGAATAATTTAATTCTCCAAAAACTTTCATCCCATTAGGAGAATGAAATAAAGTCTCCTTCCGAGACCTTGAATAGCCTCGGGAATGAAATAGTTTCTGTTGCTTAATTCTTCAAAAACTTCCTTCCCATTAGGAGAATGGCAGAAAGTCCCCTTCAGATGTATCCTAGTACATAGAGACAGCCCCGGGAATGAAATAGTTTCTGTAGGTGGGACAGACACACCAGCCAATCGCTACTATGAGACAAGAAAAGATACAGATGAAACCCAAAACTCCGGTTACTATAATTGAAGTAGGTTTAAAAAACACCTAATTGTGCTAGAATTGCCTCAGCAGACGGACTGGGTTACTTACGAGATATTGTAGGAACCGGAAACACCTGAGAAAGATGAGCTACACGGAATCGAACACCTGGCAGTTCTTTGAGTTTGAGGAAGACTCCTCCCAACACAAACTTACAGAGTATGACGCTCTTGACAGAAGAAGGGCGTCCCTCTTTGGCGGCTATAGAATCTCTATTGGAAAATAGGCAGCTTCATTTTTCCTTAAGATTGCAGTGCAGTTTTTCCAACAAAATTATGGAATTCACCGTCCTACGAATAAAAAAGTTGGCATATGATGAGGGGAGGAACATGCGGGGATTTAAAAAAGATTTGAAAAAAGGATTAAACATTTGAATTCTTCGGGAGGAAGCTAAGGGACCCACGAAAGTCACCATAAGGCCCTACAAGCTGTTTAGGGGATACTACCGGTCTCGTATTTCACTAAAGAGTGATTTGGTCTTGGGGGATGTTTTTCACTTCGAAGTGTATATACAATATATCAGAGCTCGCAAAAAACCATCATACAATTTTGCCAACTTTTGGGGGAACCGGACCCCCGAAACCCGCTATGAATCCGCCACTGCGCTGGTCACACTTAATATAACCAACGCCAGCAATATCAAAGCCAACCCTCGCATCTACATATGCACATCTAGAGCTGTATCTGTAAGTGTATAAATGCAAGTATCTGCCGCTTGCTCTTGTCAGTTCAACAGCTACACCTTGAACTACAGTCGAGTGTGTCTGTATGCGGACACGCTTATCCAAGCGCAGAGATCAGTTGTTGGTTTGGGGTCGGCGGGTGCTTCACCAGCTTATGCGTTTGTTTACCTTGTCTGTATCCCTCCCGACTCTCGCTGAGTCCCTGCTTTTATCTGTTGTTTGTTGGCGTCACCAATATTTTTATTTCGACTTTTTTTTTATTGTATCTTTCTTTCTCGCTGTTTGTTTGTCTGTTTTGTGTGTTTGCCTTTATTTATTTAAATCACCATTTTTTGAATTTCGCAACAATTTTTCACTTTCCGGCATCGCACCACATTTATTGCTCTTATTTATAGCACTCTTTTTTTGTTTGCTCACTAAACAAAATAAATCAAATCGCTAAAAACAAATACATTCATGAAAACGAGTATGAGCATGAGTACGACTATTCGTGTAGTATTCATAGAGCGCAGCTTTACTTTGTCTGGCGACAATAATTGCTGACAGCTGCGCGTTTGTTATTAATTTATATGCGGTCAGGTTTTGCATTTATTTGTTCTAATTTGCCAAAATTGTTATGCATGGCGAGAGCTCTAAAATATCCCGAAAGGTATGAATTTAAAGCGAAAAAATACCAAAAAAAAAGGCTTTCTGTATAATCAGTATATTTAAAATATATATGGGTATATTTAAATTAACTTATTAAGCTTAAGTAAGGCATTGTTGCTATAGCTAAAGTATAAATTAAAAAACAATTTTTTTAGAACTATAACTCAATATATTGTGTTAAATACAATATCCCTATTGTTTCGTTTTTTCTTTCTCTTTGATTAGTTTTTAAACATGGATTTTTTGGCTTATTTACAAAAGTTTTCTAAAAATATCGCAACAAAAATTAATCTCAGCTTAGTTCTTCTATTCTACTTCTATTGTTCATTTCAATAGTTTTGATAGTATTTAATTTTTTTGTTGTGCTTAAAAGAATTATTTTGCTTCGCGCGATTTGTTCGTTGCTGCGCAGCAGTAATTTTCTATGGAAAAATGGGGCAACATTGTTTCTGCGTAACACTCATAAACATTTATGCGTATAAACTTTTGGACGCTTTTTTGCTGGCTGCGTACTGGGCTTTAAAAAGTTCTTGGAATATCTGTTTGTATTTTAGGTGTGTTTTCAGCTGTCACAATATTTATTTATTTAGGCCCGATCATTATATATTCTTTTATTTTGGGCGGTAGAGGGCGCCAAAGTTACTAAAGTTCAGTTTTTCGTAATTTTCACAAATCATCAAGCTGCTGCTTCTGCTGAATGCAACCATTGAAGCTACGAGTATCGATGGTTTTCCCAACACTGCTCTGCACAAATTCTATAAAAGCAAGTTTTCCTTTACTATACTTTTGCATTCCAACCACAATCTTTTGGTAATTATTTATGATTACAATCAGGCACAATGAAAGATTATTTTGTACTATATGTAATAGTAGATTGCCATGAAAGTGCACGCAACGAACCTAACCTCAAAATACAAGCCAAGTTAATGATGCCTAAGTATTTTAACCATAGAACGAACGCATTTGCATGCAGCAACAATTTAACATTGTAAATGGGGCAACTCTAATTAGCTTTAGAATGAATGTACATAATGTAATAACTGGGTATGAATTGTGGCTGATGTCATTAACCTGGTATTTGTCTATGCTTTGAACCAAGGAGCAGCAGGTGGTGCAACGTTTAATGAATGATGACATGCAGCGCATATCAGGCCAGGCAATTATATAATTGACTTGGATCTAGGGGCAATGTTAATCTATCACAGTCAATGCATTTACTAATTGAGTCGGGAGCATGTACGCTATTTTTTTTTCTAACTCTTGATGACGCTGATGACGATCTTGTCGAAAAAAAAAACTGTGTCACTGTAGCATACAGCATATGTAGTATATAATAGTATATGTGCCAGTTAACATTAAAAAAAATTAAATTGCAAGCCCAACTTGACATAGGAGCTCCACATGAAATACTCGTAATGCTGATGACATCGTTTGACAACATTGACACGCATCTTGACAAAATGTATCTAATAGATACGCGTGGTGTGCGCTGTTGTTCTATGAGGCCTCTCAATTACCCCTCAACGAGCACCTAATGGCCTGTAACTGCAGCCAAGTGGAGTGTGTGCCTTGTGTGGGTTGATGTAAGGGTCTCGACTGTCTTCATTGCACGACTGCATTGATATAACCCGCTGAAAGTGATAAGCCAGCACGGCTTGGTTTTTAGTTCAAGTGTAATTGAGAAACAAGAATGTGGGTGGCTATGCAACTGGGAATGTGTGACGACTTGGTTAACAATATTATGTTTCTCAAATATTAAGTTAACACTATTTAATAATATTTTTGGAGAATGCTGCACTGCAGCCCTTGTGCTCGCTTCTAGCCCTAGAGCTTCTCTACTAGCCCAATATGCGAGATAAACTTAATTATTTTGGCTACGTCTAGTCGAGGGACATCGTGCTTCAATATTCTATGCCCACCGCGGAGCTTAAGTTGTCTAGGTTGAAGTTGTAAACCGGCTTCAAAATGCAGTTTTTTTAAAAGTGGTCTGCGAGCAATATCTTTCAAGCGTATTTTAACCTACCAGATCTGTATCATAATGGTAGGTATCTTTGCTAACCAGAATTCAAGCCATGATCCACGCACGCTCCAAAAATACAATATTATGGATAGCAACTTGGTTAGTTTAGGTTAGGTTGATCGGTCAATAAACCAAGATCACTCAGAGACCATGGGGTACCCTTGTATTGCCTAATTTGTGTAAACGCAGCAAGAAGTATGAAAAAAGAGGTTGCGATAAGCTATAGTAACTGCTGGGGAAAGAAAAGATCTGGTTGTATACGATACTCAGATTGCTGCAAGTTCATATAACTGTGTTGATGTAAAGTACCTTATTCTGAATTATTTGCAACCCATAGTGGTTTGTCTTAGCTATGGTACCTCGGAACTGCAAAGCATATCTACCGATGGGCAGTATTATCTGCTGAGAGACCATTCATTTGCAGCAAAGTAACATACTCCCTATTAGACATCCCCCATCACCACTTCTGTCGCAGCTGCGAAGATGAGAAGGAGACAGAAAGTATCCAGCCCCTGCTATGTGATTGGGCGGTACTTCCTAGAAAACGCATCCAGCTTCTGCGTAAATCATTCTTTGAAGATCTGGGCGCTCTGGCAAATCTGCCCATAGCGGAACTGTCCACTTTCGGCGAATCCTCAAAAGGATTCTGCAAGGAGATAGACTTAGAAGATAAGGAATGCCTATTAGCTTTGATCTTCGAACTGCCTAGGTGAACCCTTCCGCCCTCCCCTCTCTCAACAACGAACCCTGACCCTGACGAACTGCTGGGAATAGTTCCAATACGGGAACTTCCTGGCGAAGACTGACTAAATAGAATACCCTCCACACTAGACGTCACATCAATTACTTAACAATGACAAAAATTTTGTTGAAAGCCACCTCTGAAGCTTGTACAAATTTACTAAAAAGAACATCTAAAATTTGTAGCTGAGTTTGCTGGAACAACTTTGATCAGCCGATCATCTTGTAAAATTTTTATGAAGCTCTAAAAATTTCGGTGTAACAAATTTGTACTTGCAAAACTAAAAAATAAAAAAATTTGACCAAAGATATAGAATAAAATAGAACACTATATTTCATACAAAAAAGATTGAAATTATCATTAAAAGAAAAGTTTGCTGACCGTCGTAGTTGAATACAGTAAATCTCTAGACGTTTTTTTCGCTCTCCATTTTTCATAAATTAAGAATAAAATACTCTTCACCTCAGCAGTAGTTTTAAAGATTCTAGAAATGGTTACAAAATGCTCTTTAAGAGCACAAAATTATTCTAAACATACTCAGATTAAGAATTTGTGTCTCCGAAAATCGATCTTACTAATAAAAAAAAATTCTCGGAGCAATTATGCATGAGGTACTTAATTTTTGTTCTCATTGCTAGATAATTATGCATAAAACAGGGGGCTGCGCTCCCTGTGCGCTTTTTTGTCGTCTTCAATTTCAATAAACATTTTCTTACGTTTTATGAACCATTTTCTTTTACACCAAACCATGTTTTAAAGCAAATGTATGTTATATGCTCCAGTTAAAACTAATTGAAATACTTATTCCTTTTTACGGTCTGTCATACGCTGCACAATCCTATTGAAAAGCTGACTAATTTGCATTTCTGTGGAAATTTATGATGACAGAGCCGGCATTGATTGGGCCACAGGTCCAACTGGTTGACAAGGCGTTGCTATTGGAGCTAAAAAAAAAAACCAATTCCAAATTGGATACAGTTGGCTGGCGTCGTTGATGATGATAATGATTATTATGATGATATTGTTTGTTGTCTATTTCGAAGGCAATTCTTAACAGTTTAACTGATAAAACGCATAAATATGTTGTGGGGCACTTAAACAAACATTTTTAATAGCATGGAGCTGACCTCATTTTGCGGCTATGCCTCAAAAAAAGAAAAAAAAAAAATACTCGTACACTCGAACTAGTTAAAAAGTGCGCAAAAATACTCGTAAATTGATTGAAATTGAAAGTGACACTGCGCAAAAAGTTGCAAGCCTGCTAAAAACATAAAAACAAAAAATAAAAATAGAAATAGGGTTTTATTATAATAAATTGCATGGCATTGCCCACAAAACGTTCTACAATGTGCCAGAGCTTATACACATTAAGTGTTTGTTTTGAGTCAATTCTATGGACAGACTTGGTAATTTGAATACATCCAGCCACACTCAAATTAGTCGTTGTTGTTGAGAAACCCAGAAAAAGCGTTACGACAAGTCTTAAGGGCTTAAGTGTATGGATACATTGAGTCAAGTAGAAAATTGTTTTTGAAATAAACAAAACAAACTGTAAGCGACACTTGTCTTCTGAGCTCGTTAAAGGCGGACAAGGGCAGTGACAATAACGACGACAAAATATTTAGCCAAGTAAACATCAAACAATTACATATTGTTTTTTTTGTATTTTAAGAAAAATTATACTCGCAACAAAGTTAAGAAGTATATAAATAAACAAAGCGGAACGCAGCGAAAAAAATGCCAAGAAGAATCCAAACAAAACATTGAAAGGGCGGCTCATACTGCGTTCACACTGCAACATAGCAAAAAAAAATTAAGTGTCACAACGGCACAGTCTTAATAGCAATCTAGTTCCTATCGTGTATATAGTTTCTTAACTGATTCTTTTTCAATTAGAAATTACTTGTTTGAGTTTGTACTTGAGTTTGTTTTTCACTTAGGAACTAGTCGTTCGTTTAGTTTCGTTGCTTTTTAGCTACGCAGGAGCTACTACTATGCTACTAGTTCCTTAAGTTTCTTTACACTTAAGCACTAATAGTTTACTATTGAGTAATACTCAAATATTATTCCCTTTTACTTTGAAACCACTCATTGCGTTCATTGCTTTTTACATAGGAACCACTGGTTCCATTAGTTCGTTTTCACCAATTTTTTAGTTTACATAGCTTAAACTACTCGTTTTTTTATGTAATTATTATAATCAGTCCTTCTATTGGTGTTTACTTTAGAACTTTCAACTTGGAACCACTAGTTACGTGAGTTGCTTTCCTTTGTTCTTTAAATCTAATCATTGCCTGTTGGCTTTAAAAGTTCGTTGACACTTTACAACAAATCCTTTGTTTATAACTTGTATTCAACTTGTTTTCTCCTAAATCCGCTTTCATTTTGGAACCACTTATTTTGTTAGTTTCTTTTCACTTAGGAACTGCTTGTTCCGTTAGTTCATATTCACTTTGCAACTGCGTATAGCATCTTGGCTACTAGCTCATTCTTTAACTTAACAGCTTGTCGTTTCTTTAAATCTATATTTTACTTTAGAACTTATAGGCCCTTAAGTTGGTTTATATTTTACAACTACTTTTTTCTTAAGTCTCCTTTAATTGCTTTATGTTTCTATATATTCTATTTCTCTTTAGGACTAATGGTTCCTTTAAGTCTAAGAACTAATCGTTTCTTTGGTCTACTTTCACTTTGGAGCCACTAGTTTCCTTAGGCGCTTTTTGCTTAGGAACTACCTACTACTAGTCTTTGATTTATGGCTCCTAGTTCTTAATTAAGAAGCTATCAGTTCCATTAGTTTTCCTTCACTTTATAACTTGACGCCCTTTTATTTGGTTTTTACTACCACTGAACCAATCGTTCGAAATTTACCTTTCTTTTGAATCAAATATTGCTTTTTACTTTGGAACCACTTCCTTGAGTAGCTTTTTACCTTAGTTCCTTCTCATTTAAAAACTTGCTTGTTGACTTTCAAATCTTCTATTTCACTTTTATTGTCCCTTTAATTGATTTCTAATTAAGAACTAGTCGCTCCTTAGGCTCGCTTTCACTTTGAACGCATTTATTACGTTAATTGCTTTTTACATGGGAAACACTTAACCTAACACATTGAGAAGTTCATGGCACATAAAAACATGAAAAAAATGTTGGCCAAATGTTTTCTTATTGACATAACTCTTTGAACTGGGTTTGCCTGGAACAGTCACGAATGAATACTTTTAATGCCGACACATGTATTCGCTTAGTTAAACAATACAAGACATAGTTCATGAGTTTTCTTTTTAACCGACTTACGTCACACGAATGAATAGTCTTGCAATGATAATACAATTACTCATATTGTTATATGCATTTGGCAGTATGCGGCACAGGTTTTGAACACTGCGGTATACTTTTAATATGAATATAAACAATATAAACAGCTGTGTGGAATTAAAATAAATTATATATTAGTTAGTTTTCTTCAAAGAACCAGTTCTTTGGAATATGCCGGAGCAGATGGACTAAGCTTAATAAATAGTCAAAACTTTGGCAATGTAAAAGTATATGCTACGGATTCTAAGAATAAATGTGTTACTATAGTATAAACAGCTGTGACAGTTTAAATGAAAACTTTTCCTTGTGAAGAATATGGTATTGTATTGTATCGATCAGAAAATCGTCTCTTAATTTCGTAAAAAAGAAAACTTTGGACTTTGGTAATTGTATTTCACACATTGCAGCTACAATAATATGTAAATGCATGATTAAGTTACAGCTGCAGCTAACGAACTAGTTCATTTTTGAATTTTGATGAACATCTAGGCACACAACCACAGCGTACACATTCGCGGCTGCAAAGTGTGACAACCCTAAGCAAGAGCTAGCTGGCAAGTGTCACATTGTGAAGCAGTGTAAACATAGCATAACAATTTACACAGAGTTGGCGCCCAACAAACAAAAAAAATGCAAATTACCAGTTAATTACAGCAGTACCAAGAGAGATGCGGGAGAGGCAGGCAAAGTGCCTTAAGCATGCTAAAAAGGATCAAATAACAAGTGTGTAAAGTTCAGTGCTGTAAGGCAACAAATTGTGTATGTTTGTTGTGTGTTGGAAATGTGTTAAATTGAGGGCTTACAAAAAGAGTTTTGCCTCTAAGTGAATATTTAACATGTTCCATTAAGAGACGGCTCATTGCGTCCATATTAAAAGTTTTGCAATTTTTTTAAATTCACACACACACACACCCAAACATTTGAGTTTGTGTTTCAAGTCTCGGCCTACATGACGTATGAGTGATGTTTGTTGTTTGATGAAGATGAAGTGTTGACAAATGCGGGCAGTGAAGCGCGGTAAGCGCGACACAGTGTTGAAAAGATAAACAAACACGCACATTAGGCATGTTTGTTGTTGTTGCTGCTGTTGCTGTTGCAGGCAGCACTTTTTTTCTAGCATGCTGCGAGTAACATGCATAATTGTATCTTACAGATACGTAATGAGTGCGGCACGCGATATTCAAGCACATGGTAGGCATTATTATTGGAGCGCATCATTAATGCGCAATCTAGTTTCAGTGTCTTCTCTTTCAAGAGCCAGACCATTCTTCTGCATCGCTGATTTTATGCGTAACTCGAAGCTGCCACAGCTGTCAATGAGGTGCTAATGGTGTCGGCATTGAAGATTTTGCAGTTGTCAGATACAGATACCAAGACACACGACCATAACTTTGATGTACTGTTAGTTAGTTGCCACTTAACCGCAGCCAGAGTTATATACTCGATACAATATATACTTGGAGCGCGCCTATTGATAAGTTAGCAGTACCAACCGAAGACAGGCCTTAAGTTGCCTTAACCGCAGCTGATTTTAAGCGTAATCCGAGCTGGAATCTTTATAGAAAGGTGCTAAGTTTGTTTGTGGCTTGCAAGAGCAGGAAACGTTTTCCTAATTGTATTCGTTATTAAAATGAAGTTCAAGATGTGCCATGCTACAATGGGTTTTTTTGTAAAGAGTATTAAAAGAGAAAAAATCAAGGGCTAAGCTATTATGGTTAAGTGTTGTATTGTTATTTTTTCTATTGAATTTGTTTCCATGAATAGTTGTAGAAATTAAATAGTAATTGTTAAAAATAAAATGGTATTTGATTGGATAAAAAAAAACTCTTCCATAAGGGTCATGCTCTAACAAATCTTTCATAAATTTTAAAATTTAAACTTTGATGCATTAAAAAAATTAAAAAACATTGCAGTCGAATTTTTTGAGATATTGCATATAAAGCACAACTTTAACACAAAAATAAAAATCATAAAATATGTAAATTTAGGGTGGGTCATCTGTTGGTTTGTTTGTTAAAAAACAAAACGAGCAAATGAATTAATAACAACATTTTCTGTGTTTAATATATAAAAAAAATTTTTAAGAGATTCAAAAAAAAATTATTTCAATAAAAATTTATTATGAAACATTTATTAGACTATGGTAAATTATATTAAAAAAACGTAATACACACAAAAAGGATATATAAATATAAAAATGTTTCCCTTTTTTTGTATGCACAGATATATCTTTATACATATATACTTTACTAAGACTACTATTTCGTAATATCTGAGGATGAGTACGACGACGACAAAAAACTTGTTTATATAATACAGTACGCAAAAAAGTATTCCTTATCTTTATTTATAAAACGTTTTTGAAAAATGTTCGGAACGTTTATTAAATTTAAGTTTTTCTAAATTTTTTTTATATAAAGGGTACAGTTCTAGGTCTATTTTTGTAAATTTTTTATTTTTAATGGGCATAAGTGATATTGCATTAAAAGAATGGCACAACCATTTATCCATTTTCTTCTTGATCAGCTTTGATTTGAAAAAACTTTTTCTTTCGTAGGATTGTTACCATAAAGAAACCAAAATTTTCAAAGTGTTCTATACATTTGGTAATATTTATTGAGCCATATTTTCAAATATAAGCTTAAAAGCATTTTTCGCAAGCACTATTTACACAATGTTCAATTGTGTGACACAAAATTATAAGTGTGACGAAATATTTGCTCTTTAAGCTCAGGCTGTTTTTGAAAATTAGGTCACTTTGGCAAACTTTGCCTACAGAAAAAGCCAAAGTGTGTAGGACTTAACAAATGAATTTATTTTTCACATCAGCATATTGAATCCCTGTGCGGTTTTTAGAGCAAGCCCCTAAAAGAAACGTGGCTCATAGGTATTTGCTCTTTTGCCTTTATTGTTAATCCGTCCCTGTAGTAAAATCAATAATTTATATGTTATTTGACGTCATAATTGGCAGCATGATCCTGAAAATAGTTATTGTTCTAAAATGTATAATTTGTTTAATTGAACGCTCTTTTGAAACTTAAAATATAGCAGAGGAGAACTTTTTTTTTTATACCCAAAATATGTAAGAAGCAGAGGGAAGATTTATTTTAATTAATTTAATTTTATTTTTTAATTAATTAATTTGTTCATATAAAAATTTTCAGCATAACGAGAAAACGAATTTTTTTGGAGTATCTACCCTCATTTGATCAAAACTGTTTGATAACTGATAGTATTTTAATACTGCTTGCAAGTTATTACTAAACACACTTTTAATACAAGTGATTTAAGAAGAGAATTAAATAAGTTAATAAAGCAATGCGAATTTAAGATAATATTTTACATTTACATTTTCGAAAGCTTTGTTTTTAAAAGCTATAAAGGCAATAAGAATTAAAAAAAAAAAAAAATTGTTCATGAACGACATTCAAATCTTTCGAAAATTACCAGATCTTCTTAGAAGATTCAGTTAATAATTAACTCTGTGTTAAAAAAGCAAAATCAATAAAACTTCACGAATCTTTGGATCAGATTCGATTTCTTTAGAAGATACAGCACAAGATACAACTTTATTGCTTAAAACAGCAATAAATTGAGAGATTAACCCGGATTTCTGCGCGTCATGATTTACATGCGAATCTACGTCTGGTATTTAAAACTAGCTATGTTTACACTAAGAACATACAATGTATATAAGCATGCAATATGGGCATCTATCAGAAAACTTTTGCTTTGTGGCATTGACAAGCTAGTTACTTTAATGTATTCAATATACTATCAGCCAACTTTTCAACTTAGTTATTTGAACAATTAAATTGCCATGAAACATATTAGTTTCCCATAGCATAAAATTAAAAATGATTTACTTAGTAACAGTGTGACCATATATATATATATTTGCTATAGTAATCCATTTGCAACGCCATAGTACAATTAAAATTATATATTAAACAAATTGAAAAATAACTGATATTTAAACGATAGACAGCTACTAACTGGCGGCAAAATACAAAAGCGTGACTCGCGCTAACTACCAAAGTTATTGTTTGAGATACAAAAGCCAGCACGCGATTTTTTTTTATATACAAAATAATAATCTCTTAGAAGTGTATATGTACGGTTTGAGGCAATTAGAGTCTCATAGATACAGTCTCGTTTACAAAGCTACAAAAGTGATTTGGATACTTTTAATGCTGACATATGCGATTTTGATGTGAAGCCAGCTTAGGAACTCTGGAAAAAAAACCCATGCAAATGAATGGCACGAAATGTCAGCGTATAAGGCTTACACTACCGACAAAAGTATCTAGATAGATGTACGTCAATTCTGTGCGACAGCAAATAAATCTCAAAACTGATTAACTTTGATAGCCATCACACTAAATACATATATGCATAAATTGGAGTAGCTATATACAATAGTTACGGCCTACAGACCATGCACGCATGACGTCACAGTCACCTTGAAATGGCGCATAAATAGATTCGTTGCGCTTAGAATGCTCTGGCAACTGTTTGGCGTATTAATTATTTGAAGCAACCAATTTGAACATGGCAATGAATTTTTTGTATCCACTCAATTTATATCGAAAACTGTAGCGCCAAAAACCAGTTCAAGTTTTTTTTTTATGCTTTTTGGCGGCAAAATGCCGCAGCACGTGGATCGAGTGTAGTACTCAGAACAGCTCTGCAAGAACCAGAGTGATACCGGTTTGACTTTTTGGAGCCGGGTTAGCCGTGATGACGTAGTACGCACACATGTGGCTGGCTGCTCAAATGTTCCGTGACCAAACTGCGCAGTCGCAGCGCAATCAGACTGCGTCGCCAAAAGTGGGGTCAACGTTTTGCAAGTACATAATGGAAAAAAATTACGATATATATTATTAAAGAGTGCCGCAATATGTGGCCAAATTTTCTCTTGACAGTGTATAGAGAAAGATGGCCTATTAAATTATTGAATTCAATTAATTTTCTCAAGTGTTTTTTTTTTTGGAGTGCTTTTCGTGCATAATTAAAAACCAATTATGTTGCCATAATGCGCAGTTGCAAGTTGGCTGGAATATGTTCCAGATACTTAAAATTACATATGTATGGCCTTGGTTTGGTCTTTGGCTTGTTGCATGCCACATTGTGGCGCCCCTAACAAGTCATGTATCTTTTATGTCAATCAACTGAAATTAATTTCCACATTGGAGCAAGACGCAGTTTTCTGCAGTGGCCACATTTTTATGAGGGCAGCTCAAGTTTAATTAAATGCGGAACAAAGTATTCCAAGCCTTGCTCTAATGAGCATGATTGATTTCGGCATTGCCAGAGATGGTTTTTTATTGTTTATTTTTTTAATGAAGCGGTCTTAATAAATTTTACATTTTATTTTACATGCTAGATATGATTCAATGTCAGTTTAAAACTCTTAAGTTCATTATGTCTACTTATCTTTAGATATTTCAATTCAAAAATATGTAGCTTTGGCCACACTGCGCCATGCTCTTATACATAATATGTAAATTGAGCGCCCTAATACGCTATTTACATTTTCGCACATGAATATATATATTTTTTTACAAGCTGCAAAGTCTGACAAGATAATACGTCTGCCATTTTGTTCATCTTTTCAGCTACTTGACTTGAGAATATGACAGACAGAGTCACGTTTTGTGTTTGGCTTGACATTTACAATTTCATATTAGTTTACGTACACTGCAAAAAAAAAAATGAATGAATTCTGGTTTTATCATCAACTGCGAAATACATTTTTCTATGGAATTTTATAAAGCACAAATTTTTTTTTTCAACTTAAAACCAGTACATATTCTTCATTCAAGAACGTTTTCTTTATATTTTAGTTTTTTTTTTATAATTGGCCGTGCTCCAGAAAACAAAAAACCAATACGAACAATTTTATTCGGATTCGTTTTTGCATGCTCCCAAATCCGAAATTTTCGCTATCGCTAACCTTTCGAGGGAAATCATCCACGACTGTGCTCTACTTATTACAAGGGAAATTTTTTTATAAGACATGGACCTTTTTAAATTTCGTTTTGAGTTTTTTTTTTTGTGTTGATTCAGAAAAAGATTAATTAAAAATATTTATTAATAACTATTGGCATGAATAGAATCTGAAAATATAAAAAAATATTAAAAAAATTATTTCTTTTAGGGAATAGGGAATACAAATTATAATTCAGTTCGATTTCTTTTCGCAAAAATTTCTGTTTTGACACTAATTACGACTTTATTTAATATTTAGACCATTTTTTTTTTAATATGAAATATTAATAAGGTACCTTAAATTTATATTTAAACATCACATTTTCTAAAAAAAAATATAAAACTTTTTTTGTTTTGAAGTTTGCTTTTTAAAAATGTCAATCACCATACAATTTAATTTGATGTGTTCTTTTTTTAAAAGTTTTTCTGACGTTTTTAGCTGCTTTTTTTGCACAGTGTAATATTATTAATGATGTTGCATACAACTGACATATGCCACAGACTTAAATACGAATTTGGTATTTTTATTTATTTAGAAAGTAAATTTTTTTGCGCTTTTTTTGGGAAATTTCAAACAGAATTTCAAACAGAACCAAACAATTTTTCTGCAAAGTTTAACAAAGCAAAAATAAATACAGAAATTCAAATTTTGGTGAGCAACTATAAAAAATCTACTAAAAATAATACAATAATACCTTAATATATCTTAAATCATATAAAATAGTCATCATGACCAAATTTTGACATTTTGTGCAGATATTTCTATTTTTTAAATCTTCAACTGCTTTGTAAGTTACTGAAGAACACTTTTGTATCTCCGTTTGATTGCTGATTTTTTAGATCTTCTATTTGTGTTAATGATAAAAAATGTTATTGCTTAAAGGGCTTAAAAATTTTAATAAATTGGTTCACCCTAAGTTATTTATAGGGTGGGCCAACTGTTGGTTTGATTGTTAATTGCATTTTATTCGTATATTTGGGCAAATCTATATGAAACTACTCATTTATGCATGAAAAATAATATGGCACAAATGGCCACCGCGGCTGGCTCTACAGGCCCGTATGCGAACTTTTTATGCGTAATTTTAGATGACTTTTTTTTGACGAAAACTCATCTGGCTGTTCACTTTTACGACATATGTGAAATAGCATCCACTTTGGACGGGTATTTTCCGAATTATGATTGCTAAACAACCAAACGAACAGATGGCTCACCCTGTATATTATATTATTTCCAATTCCGCTTACTATAAGTAACAGTGTGAAACCTTTAGCTGCTTTTTACCTTTGACTGCTTTGATTTTTTTCGTTTCTCTTATTTTGAAAAATCATATGCCACAATACATGGTATTAAGCAAGAGATAAGTATTTTTCGTAAATTTGCATTTATAGATTTGTTAAGGCTCTGGTCACACTTTTCTAATAGTAGTTTGATCAGGTTTTAAAAACTTGTACACAAATTAAACAAACATTTGGATGCCTACTGACAAAGTTTACCAATTTTTATTTAATCTCTCATTTGCATTGATTTAAAACAGTGCAGATCCAAAAAATTTAATTTTTATTTAGCTACAATTAAAAACTAATAAAAATACTAAATAACAAAAACAAAAGCACATATACAAATTTTCAATGTAAATGTTTAAGCCTATTAAATTTCCAGTTTGTGCAACAAACTTGTTTTCCAAAAGTTAAGCTGATTCACTTTTAATAAATTAAATCATAAATTATTAAAATGCTTGATATGCCAAATTATACAAAATATTTGACTAACCGCAAACAAAACAACAATTATGAATATGAATATAAAAAAACTTGTTTTAAAAGGTAGACATTATTTTTGAAAAAATCACATTGGGCCATATTTAATTAAAAAGAAATTAGTATAAATAAAAAAGTTTTAACAAATGAGCATGAAATGAATAAATTCGTAATGCCTAATAAATTTGTCATCAATTTCAATACAAATGACGTTCTACTCAGGCAATTAGGTGTGGAAAAAATTAAATAAATATTTGAATGCATTTTTTATGACAAAAAAAACCGGCTCCTCGAAAATGAGCACACTGCAGGCGTGCCATAATTTATATTAATTTATATATAATTTAATTTTATATTGTGTTACATAGTAGTATAAAAAAAAAGTGTTGGAGCCAACTGCTTAACAAATTTGTGTAATTAAATATTTAAATGAAATATTCATTTGTTTTTTTTTTTTATCTACGTTTCTTGACGGCAGCCTTTGATTATTATTCATATTTAAGGTTTTTAGTGCTACTCGAATTCATTTGTTGAAGGTCACGACTGAACTACTGTGTTCCCATTTAAAAATATCTCAAATATCTCACATAGAACGGAAATTACCACTTGTGTTGTTTTTGTTGTTGCTGTTGAGGTTGTTGTCATTTCTGTTTCTGGAATTTGGGCAGGAAATTTGCAGCACGAACACAATTCGCCCAAAAATTCATTTTGATGCTTTTCTTTGGCATTTTTATACAATTATTCATTTAAAGACTGACATCATGGTATTGAAAATGCTTGAATAATATATGGATAGGTCTGGAAGAGTCTTTCCGCGAAATTTCCAATATATAACCAAAGTCGTATTGCCTATCAGGCTTTCTATATAAAAAAAAAAACTCTTTTTTATTTGTATCTTGAAGATACTTTTGGCTCTTGAGCAAAAATACAATTAAAAGAGCTATCTGACACAACTTTGGCTTGCTGAGACCTCCGTCGCTTCGATGCCACCGATAATTATTTGAAAATTGGTATTTCCAGTAACCCAAAACGTTCCTTACCCATTACAAACAAAGTTGTATATGATGACGGGCAGTCCCCGTTTGTTTTACACCTCGACTGATTTATATTTTTTTTTATTACCCAAATCATTAGAAAAGCCATTTTAATTTTTAAACTTATAAATTTTTATAACCATTTACAAATGAACCGTAGCGTGTAAGTGGTAAAATGTTGCTAGAGACTATACGTCGGAGCACAACATCAATCACCACCAGCATTGTGTTGTCTAGCACCACAGGTGGTGAAATTAATAGAATGCAGCCGGACAACGTGGAACAATAACCAGAGTCACCGTCACAACTCGTTAATTTAATGACTTGGCTCCCAATCAAGCCCCCACATATCATCAAACAAAACGATCGATTGATCCATTAAATTAATTGAGTGTAGTGTAAACGTTTTGCAAACAATGTTGAGCTCTAGACCGGCAGACAAAGGTAAACCAAGTGGCGCAAACAAACTTTTGGTCAGGCCCACAACGTCATCGTTAACGTCACCGTCGCCATCGTTGTCACGTGTGGCACGTGCAACACACTGTACTGCAGCGCTTGATTTAATGGGCAATGGCCGTAGTTGACCAGCTGCCTATTCGGGTCCATTAACGTATCGACTATGCACCTCCAGACACCTTAATTGATGCAGTATACATATATACAGATGCATATATAGATACAAATGCGTCTGGGGCTGGAAAGTGTGTAAACAGTGGGCTTGGTTGGAAACTTTTAAGGATTGTGCCTGGCCAATTAGCAAGCCAATGCTTGACTTGACCAGGCCGTTGCAGCACTCAGCTTAGATCTTTGCGTGCTGCAGTCCCAAGTGTGGGTAGTTGGGTTTCGAGCAAACACTAAAGGTAAAACGTCCAAATCTCTCAAGTCTGCATTTGAAAAATAAAAAAAGTAAACAAAAGACTAAAAATCGTGACACATGAACAAAAATATTTTGATTGATGCAATGGCAAAAGCATAACCAAATAAATTTATTTTGTAATAACTAAAAAATTATACAAAAGAAGCGCAAATTGAATTTACATTTGGGTTCGCTTTTATAACCAACAAAAATGAAAAATAATGGTTAACAAGCCTTGTATTGGACTTTATAAAGTAAAGTACGGAAAACGCGTTGAAGCTTAAAATTTAAATCAGAGAAAAAAGAGTGCACAGAGTGTGTTTGACTACACTGCGCAAAACCAGATACGTGTTCGTTTTTGTTATTATTTGTTTCAGGGTTAATAAATATCAAATCGATGATGTTTCAGATATAATTATTTAGAGAATTTTAGAATAGCAGTATTTTGTTTTTTAAAACATATACTAAAAATTGCCAAAAATTTCAGACTGGAAAATTTTTTGCTTTAGGCCTATACGCAGCACGAAGTATTTCGCACGGAATCGCAAAACTTCATTTAAAAAAAATATCCCAAATGGGATATCCCAAAAGGGATATCCGCACCAAAGGTGTTTGGTGTGGAATTTTTGCGTGCTACGTAATCCCATTTGGGATTTTTTTTTTATGTGAAATTTTGTCATTCCGTGCGAAAATTTTCGAACCGCGTATGGGCCTTAAAAGTAACCTGAAAAGTCCAAATCCAAAAATACTTTTTGACTTTGGCCGCCATTTTGAAATATGTTTGAGTCCATTTATCTTCAATTCTATTAGTTGTACAAAAAAACTTGTTGCACAAAAAATTTTATAAATTTAATTATGCGTTTTTTTTTGTTTTTTTTTCCAATTGCAATGATACACAGAGTTTTACACAGAAAAAACAATCTTTCGTTATTTTAGCTATCTAGCGTATATAGTAGTGCTGAAAGTATCGATGCATCGATGTATCGAAGTTAAAAATAGCGAAAACGTCGACCAAACACCCTTTTGATGAGTGCAGTAGTGCTGGAGAAACATCGATGTTGGCCAACATACATATATATAGATATTTTCAACTTTGATACATCGATGCATCGATATAACATCGGTGTTTCTCCAGCACTACTATTTATGGTATTCTTCCAATTTCATGGAATAAGAAGCAACAGACATTTTTTTGAGTCAAGAGTATACTAGGCTTATGTAATGTATCCAACAGTCCAAAAAAAAGTATTCTAGACCATTCGTTCCATCAAAGGACTATTCATCTGTATGAACACCTACATTTCGTTGACCACAAGATCTGGAGACACAAAAATTACATAGCCGATGCGCGTAATTCCTCTTTAGGTCAAGCTTGTTGAATTATTGCGATATTTGACTTCGTTCTTCCTTAAAAGAACTTCGTCATCCTGTTTTTAATTTGATGTAACAAAGCTATGTATCTCTACGTCAAAAATAAACAATTTCTAATAAATCATATTTAAAGTATGTATACTATCTCTATACATATATATTTATGTAAGAATCTCTGAATCTCTCAACCATTACTCTCCACTGCTACTCTGAACTACTGCCCAGACTTCTTAACCTCTCTGCTCTTCTACATCCGACGTAACTGCCTACGCCGTTGTTGCTCACCCCCCCGGTTAAGGTGACCATCTCTTATAACGTCTCACATTTATATATGGCGATAAAAAAGTGAGGAGGGCTACTGTTTAGATCGACCTCTCCGATTTCGATAATTTGTACATATTTGATAGAGCTACTAGCCAATAGTAATGACGAATATTTTTAAAGCAAAATTCCGATTATTTATCGAGTTATTGATAAAGAATTTTGGAATTTTTCATTTTTCGACTTTTTTCTGACAAGCCATACTCCTAAGCGATTGGATAAAAGCTTCAGTTTCTGGGGAATTCTCTGGATTAAAAAAATTCTTTGAAGAAATTAGACAAAATTAACTAACTAACCATAGTAAAGAAAAGTATAAAAATAGCCAAATCAGTGAATAATTTCTAGTTTCCTTTCCCACAAGTATTTTTATTATACAATGATTAATCATTTAAATTTTAATTTTAATATATCTTAAAGTGCGACTTTTAAATATTAACAAACATGTTAATTTTACAAATTACTAATGAGAAGGCAATAAGTAAAAGATTAATCAAGTAAATTTTAAAGATAAGTGGAATTTTTTTGACATTTTTAAATATTTGATATTAAAATGGAAATTTAAAAGTAATGAGCTCTTTTTTAACATCCATAAAACTTCGATTAAGTCGCTTGTTTTACTAGGAAGCAAAACAGATCTTAATTTAAAGCCCTTAAGTTTCCGGCATATTTGGAGTCGCTGATAACGTATCCAGCAACTAGTTTTTATAGCAAGGTTTTCGCTATTTAAGCGTTTCTTTAGAACTTTATCAACTATGCAAATTAATTAAACTTAAGGCAATTAAAAACAATTTTGACTTAGACCAGTCGAAAGGCCATGCGGAATATGGCTTAAAAACAGGCATAACTGCAAAGCTTCTTGAAGTCTTTTTTAAACCGTTTACGACTACGGTGAGTCGATTTGGCTGTGACGTCCTTTGAAACAATCGAACTCTACTCAAATGCAGCTTTGTGAGAATTCAAGGCGTCCCGCAAAACTCCCAATCCGGCGACACGAAAAGAGAAATTAGAACTCTTAAAATTGTCTAATATTTGATTTCACGCCAATTAATAAAAGATCATTGAGCTGATCGATAATAGCCGTGAAGCTTTTTATTCTCATAATATTTGGTCAGCTTTGAGCTTTCAGGGCTTTTAGAGACGCGTCCCTATGAAAAAGTGCTACGTACCCTGTTACCAAAGGTTCAAGGTAAGGTTCATATCTAAGTAAGGTAAGCTTCAAAACAGAACAAAAACTATGGTGACCGTCGCGTCGGTTCAAAAATTGTTAAGCCGCATCCTAATATTACTAAATTTTCTAAATTGAACCACCCTAATATAGGACTGTTCCGAATTTCGATGCTGATTTTGATTACTCAGTACGACGAAAAGTCTGAATTATTTATATTTTTATCAAGGCCCGCATAACTTTAAAGTTTCTTTAGCTCCTCTTCAAACAGTTTTCGGCTACAGCGAGTCGTTTCCAAATGAGATCAAGAAATAACATTTCTCCGGTTTCGAATTCAGCGTACATTCGAGGCTCTACTGTATAAAATAAACGCATTTAGGACTTTGTTACCTTTTTTTTTTATAACAGCTGCCAGGTTGGCCAATTTCTTCTTGTCCGCACCTAATTATCTTTCACTCCCGCGGAGCACAGCAAACATTTAACCTCACATTCAACTGTATTCGGTATTTTTTGGGATTGTGTATCTTGTTACTTGCTCGCTGGATCCCTTTAATTAAGTTAACAACTGTAGTTGCAAATCAGCTACACTAACAACACTAACAACAACTGTGTAATTACTTTTTTGGATTTTTCTTTGATTTAGCCCACACTTTAGTCTGGTATTTTTTTTTTTTTTCTCTTTCGATGGAACATGAAAAAAGACCGACCGGCACATGCCGCAAAACGTTTTCAATTGCAACTGCATTGCCGCTTGGTCGGTTGGTTGCACGGTCATTGAGTTGCCTATGGGCAGTCTGAGGGTTGTGCCAGAAATCGCTAGCAGGTTTTGTTTGAATTTTATTTGAATGCTTGCAAAAAATATGTAAATAATAGTAGATCAAAACATTCTTAGAGATATAGCTTGCAAAGATATGGTTTCGAATTCGCCTGCCAGCAATATTGAACATATTAATAGATCAGCTTTGCACTGAATTTAGCTTGAGAGTGATTTCTGGCACAACCCCTTTACATGTCTATTTGTCAGTCGGTTGACTGCTTGGGTTGGCTGCTTTGCTGGTTTGGCATGGCTGACTGAGTGTTGCATAAACAATCAATACCGCCTGGTTAGCGCATGGTGTTGCCATAGTTCAGGTAGGCAGTGGGGTACCATGCAACGTTGCCACCTGTTATCAACATTTGCAAATCTAATGAGCAATTACTTCATGATTAAGATTAACTGATTGAGTGCACTGTGATTGTCTTTTGCCCACATTGGGCTGACTGGAAAAATGTTTTAGATAAGTTACGAAAAAAATCATTGATCATGCCCAACCTAATACGAACTTTGCGCTTTTTCCACCCACATAGATATATCTAAAAAAAATATACTAAATTTGCCGGCTCAACTGCAGTTTGTTGCGGGTTACATCATCGAGTGCAATTAAAATCTTGAATACTTTATAAAATTGACTTAATTTGCATTGCAGCCTGAAAATCTAGTATCATTTAAGCAAGTGAGTTTATTTCATCAATTACACTGGTCAACAGTGTTTTCTTTTACGCTGGAAATAGAGTGGCTTAAAATAGTTTAAACAAATACAAAAATTTTTAAGTAGAACAATTTTCAAGTTATCTACCGTTTTTTTGAATTTCAATTTTTTGGCTTTCTGAGCTAATTTTATTAATTACATTGGTCAATAGTGCTTTTTCACACTGGAAATATAGTGGCTTAAAATTGGTTAAAGAAATTTGATCTACAAAAATTTTCTAAATCGGTTTCATTTTATTTTTGTATTACTATTTTTTGGTTTTCTAAATTAATTTTATTATTTACACTCGTCAACAAAGGTTTTGTCGCCATGGGGAAAAAGAATTTAGAACAAAAGTCAGGTTCACACTGGACAATGTATAACTTTAAGCATATTTAGGGTGTTCACTTTGTTGTAGATAATCAAAAATGCAAAAGTCCCCGACCCAGACGCTTGTCTATCAAAAGCAGGGCACTTTTGCTTAAAACTTTAAAATGCGCATTAACTAACAGTTGATATTTTTAGCTATATACATTTATATTTTTTTTTAATACTTTTCGTGGTAATATTTTTGTAAACAACTGCCATAAAAAAACTAGTTGTGTTTAAAATAATTGAAGTTGTAATTGTTTTTCAGTGGAAACGCAGCAAATATATATTGTACTGAAAAATATATTATGAAACTATAAAAAGCTGATTGTTGTTGGCACTTTTGCATCATTGTTGGGGTTGCTTACGTCGTGAGTAGGGCGCTTCTACTTTTCTGCCCTAAAAACGCTTATTTTAACTATAGATCTAGATATATTTTAATATTTTAACAAACATTTGAGTTTAGGCAAAACATTATATAAAAGTATCTAATACAAAGATGATTCAGAGTATGAATCCATTTTAATCACTTGAACTGCAAAAGAGATCGTACAAAATTCTACCTATCTAACAATGCAGCACGCTATCAAAAACCTTAGAAATTTCCGAGATCCACAAGAAAAATATTTAATTTATGTTAAGCAGTGTTAGCAATAATTGAGGAAAAGTCTGCTGCAAAATGCCTTAAATACAGCTAAAAAAAAAACAAAAAAAAAAACAAATGTATTTTCTGTAGAAACTTACAATCGCTTTTGCTACCATTCAATTAAGTTACACTGCAAATTATGTCTAGTTTTGTATAATTGATAGAAAAAAAGAAAAGTATGTAATGTGATAAATGAGCAAAAACTGCGAAATACATTTTTCTTTAAATACTTATATAATCAATGCTTTATTTAACAAGCTTGAAACTAGAGCGCAATTACTTAACGTCTTAAGAGTAAATAATTAATCCAAACTACCGTAGCTGGCAACATACAATATAAGTGGTCTGTATAAATCTGAGGTTTACTATGTATCTAAACCATTTTTTTTTTTTTTTTTTTCATCTCGCGTGTGGTCAACGCTCCATTTGTTTCAACTAGGCCGTTTTTTTATTCATTCAGCTCTATTTTGTTGTTCAAAGATCCCCCTTCACTTCGCCCTAAATTTGAAGCAGCAGCTTGGAAAGAAAGCGTGCCAAATCGAGAATTTCAAAGGAAATAGGTAAACGTGCAAGACGATTTATAAAAATGTTCCAGCTGGTTCTATATTTCATTTTTGATTATGATTGTCGTATACTGCCAGCTTGGGAAATAAAACGCTTTAAAGTTCTTAATATTGTGCATCCGTTGGCGTTGCTCTGAAAGCAAATAATTCCCGACAAAATCGCAAGTGTGTCAGTATGGCTTAATAAAGCGAAAAGCGAAAATAGTGACTGTTAAAACATATGGTCACACTGGGAATGCCAGCGAAGTAATAAATATATCTGGCTGATGATGACGAGAGAATTTCTGAAAAAATAAGAATGCGTATTAGCGGTAGCTAATAGGTACAAGTAAAGAGAGTATTAAGAGAATGCTCGGAATTGTAATGAGAGATCAATAGTTAGACAATATAATAAGCTCAGTAGTTCAATGGAGTACGTACACTGTAAAGCAATAACTATATTGCAAAGTAAGCGTTAAAATGGAACCCACAAACACTTGACTAAGACTTGACGAAGAACCGTCGAAAGCGAATTAAATGATAGTGGTTACTATATTCGTGGAATACTATATGCAGAGAAGTAAACAATAGAGTAAGATTAAGGTTGATTATTGAGATCCACTCGGAGAAGAGGATAGCAGTAAGTAAGTAAGTAAGTAAGTAAGTTCAATGGCCTCCAATATGTTCCATGCTTAAGCTTGGGGGCTTCGCCTCCGCATGCTTCGCACGCCAACCCCCGTGGGGTGATTACGGTCGGGACAGTTGGCAAACTGAATGCAAGTAGATTAGAAGAAGCAACTTGTGGCAAAATTTCATGCTTCCAGCACTTGGCATTGGAATGACTAACAATACGGACATCACTACATCGATATCTTCTTTCGTCCTGATCACGTTGCTAAGAGGCTTATGGGATCTAACTCTTTTCCTTTTAGCTGTTAAATATGAAAATTATTCCACTTACCCCTGGAACCTATACTACAGAGTGAAAAAATCCGTCTGGAACATTAGCAGCGGTGGGCACGAAAAATAACGGAAAGAGCCCTACAACACCATCTACAACAAAAGTCTCGTTACGGTCGCACAATCGATTCTCGAGTAGGGCAATAAAACTCACACATACAACATGTATTTTGTTTTTACAAATTCGGCGCGTCGCTGGCAATGTGCTTGTGCGAAATTTTGCAACACATTAAAAAACAAAGAAAAGTCGTATGAGTTTATATGACAATTTTAATTTACCACAAAAATTACTCGGTCTTATAGTTGCCAAATTAACTATATTTCTGTGCTCAGTGTGCTTACCCGAAATTTTTCGTCTGCGAGCACTTATAAAAAGTCCCCTTACGGTCGCACAAACATCCTCGAGTTGGGCGAAACGCACACACTGCGTGTATTTTGTTTTTGTAAAATTGTCGGCTTTCTGCATGCCTTGCAAGAAATACCGGAAAGAGCACTCGGAGCAAAAAGAGCCAAGGCGTGCACAATGCTGAATATTAGTATAGTAAGTTAGGCCGTCTTATTCTAGGACTTCCCCTAAGTATATTTTGTAGGGATACCTCGAGAATCCCTGGACCGGTTTTAATGTGCATGATTTGTTGGTATTGTCTTTGCCCCGAATTATTATGAAGACGAATTTCAATAAAATGAATTCTTGGCAAAATTTTTTATTAAAATGTCCAAATTATGATGTCCATATCACTTAATATATAGCCTATCAAAGTATTCAATATGAAAAATACATGGAAAAGCACGACCGGGCAGAACGATGGTCTGTAGGTTCCTTTAGGTTAAAGATAAAAGTAATATGTTGTATTTAAATGGTTTTATGGAAAGATAACCTATCTTTGTTAAACTGGTTTCAACCAAAGAAACCATGGTAAATTTGCCTACGAAGTTTTGGAATTATTTAAATTTGGCTAAAGTGCATTCGAGATAGATTCCATAACCACCTACATAATTTGCTAGCTTTGAAATTTTTTGACTGATTTAAAATTTTGTAAAAATGTATTGTATTATGTAATACCCTACATAGATTCCGAATTTCTGCATTATATGAAATTTGGCAAAAATGTATTGTAGATTGATTCGATCAAGAGGCGGTCCTTGAACAAAAGGTGTTTATACCATTTCCAAAAGCTTTTCCTAGTCAAAAAAAAAGAGCGCAAAGTCTATACATAAAGCTTGGCAATGTACTATGTATATATCATTTGTAGCATATAAATTCTATAAGCTGTCACATACAAATTTTTACTAAACTATGCAACAAACGCTACTATTTCCAATCTATTGCAAGTATCCTAAAATAGCTTGAATTGCTTTTGCTGCAATGAACTTTACTGGCCACTAATTTACTAAAGTGTCAGTCCTTTGTTAAAATTTGCTGATTTATAATCAAACCCAAGCAATTTGCCAAAAAGTTTGCCATTTCTCAATGACAATAGAAATCGTTGTTCGTGTAAAAGTAATTGAATTTGAGAACTCCTCTGCCTCTAGGGTTTTTTATGGCACTCAAAGAACTTTTCACTTTACATCAATTATCTGCTAGCCAGCCCAAATCATGGTCTCTTACTCTATGCCACATTCCCACGCCCAAATGTAGGCAGTGGCACGTACAAACAGACAGAGCTTCACAGCAAAACTTTTCGAGGCGCTAAACGATTTTAATGATTTTCAAATTAATTTTTGTTTACAAGTTATCAAGTGCTGCCCAAACCACGTCCAGCAGTGCACTGAACTTTGCATAAATCCTGAACTATCGGGTGAGAAATCAGCTGCAACTTGTACGGCTATCATGTCAGTGTAACTGCAACTGCCGGACGTAGTAGCGCACTAATGTCAAAGTCATAAAGTCAAATTGAGTAAAATTGAAGCGCGGGTCGGTGTGGCATGCCACAGCCCTCATAACATGGGCTTGGATGCAAGCCCAAGCAAATACTGCACATAACTCATGGCGACTATGTAAGTCTGCAACCTCGTGCATATGCAACGTAATCAGCAGCAAGATCAGCAACATGTTGCAGCTCTATGCGTTGCCTCGTGACTATGAGGGTCAGAGTCAAAGTTCAATGAAATCCAATTAAAGTGACGCAGCGTCGACGGCATTGGGATTATTTTAGCGGAGTCTAGTAGTAGACCGCCTGCCCGCAGACCTTTCACCGCTGCACCGCTCGTAAATCTCAATAAACGGCGTTGGCTATAAAAAATATGCCTACTAACTTAGCAGACCTTTTATTTTTGTTAAATTTATTGAATAACTAACAAAGTGAACTTTCACCGTTTGTACGCCCAATTTCTTCCTGTAGAGCGCCTTTGTTAAATTGAATTAAGGCACGGCTGCACTCCATGCCGCATGCAACAATATATTGTGGTTGTTGTTGGAGGTCTTTAAACTCAACTTATATCTTGACTCGGTGCTTAATTCGTAAAATACTTGCTATTTTTAGCATATTTATTGCATGAGCAAAAAGAGGCCAACTATGCGCCAGCTGAGGTCAATTTATGTGTTGTAAGATACTTGTGAGATACTTGCAACAACTTGTGAGTCTCTTTGTGACATTTATTTCCGGTGACTGGCAACATTCTTCTGAAAAATTGTGATGAAGAAAGTTGCACAGTTTAAATGAAAGTAGATTATGGTTTGCAGCTGGACTTCAACTTTTTAAAAAGTTTAAGATAAAGCAGTGTGTCTGTTTGCAGAGATTTGGGCAAAGTTGCGGAAGTGTGGGCGTGGTTTGGCGACAGACAAGAATTGGGTTGCTTAAAATCGTACGCTCTACATGGGTATATGATTATTGTTTGTACAAAATTTTCTAATCTAAATCATATTTTTTCGGCATACTCCTATGGTACTATAATTCTGCATCAAGTTGTTAAAATATTTGTAACAGTTTTAAGCCATGAATGTCACTATACTCCTCCGATTTTAAGATTTTTGGTCATAAAATCGTGATCGAATTGGCACGACAGTAGCGCAAGCTTATTTTCTAAGATAATAAAAATACACATCATTCATTTCATTCAATATAGATTATGATTAATTTATACCGAAAAAAATATTAAAATAAAAATCTTTAATAAGAATTACTTTTGGATATTGAACAATCTTAAAATACAATTTTTTTTTGATAATTTTAAAAATTGTTAGTCTTATTAAATTTTTAAAATTAATTACGTACTGTTGAAAATTGCATTTGGATCTTTTTCTTCAAAGACTTTTAATAATTTTAAAAATCATAATTTACATTTTTTCAATTTAATTTTTGTAAAACCTCTGTTTTGATAATTTTTTTTTAATTTTTGAAGTTTTGATAATTTGTTTTAATTTTGAAGTTTTGATAATTTTTTTTTTAATATTTGTAGTTTTGATAATTTTTTTTTAATTTTAATATAATACATATTACCTAAAAAATGTATTTTAGTCTTAAAATCTAAAAATGTGCAAAATTTAAGGTTTTTATCTCGGTTTGTCAATTTGAAAATTTTTGGTTATATTAAATAATATTGGTTCTAGTTTTACGTTGGAAATTTTATTATTATAATAATCTTATTATATAAAAAAAAACGTCTGAACTTTTCATTTGACAGGGCTACACATACACGGGCTCCAAAAACCCCAATGCAAAATGTTTCTAAGCTATCATTTATAAATAACATAAATTTTTTACCTCGATTTTGAGGTTATGTCAGAATACTAACGTGCTGTGGTTTTTTTGACTTCGTATTTGTATTTAGCGACCCTAATAAAGTATGGTAAACATGTTCTGACCTCGGAACACGAAAATTGGTTTTTCGTTCTAGGGCTGTTTTACATAATAAAACATAAAAAAATTCCACGCTTTTATCGTGATCGGTTGTCAGATACCCCCAGCACGTCAGTTTTCTGAGATAGTCTGGATTTTTTTTGAGATTATTTCAGAACCCTTAAGTGTTGAGATTTTTTGGAATTGTTAACAACCCAAATCCATATGGTTGGCCCTGTCACTTGTAAAATTCACAACACCTTTTTTTTTGTGTGCTTTTGTAGTATACAATTTTTTTTTTTTCGAAATTCAAGACTGTTAATGTTATTCTTTTTTGTGTCTTTATTCAAGAAATTTTGGTCATACCATCAGATAATTTTGGTTTTGTTTAAATTTTCGTTATTTTTCTCTAAGTCCAATTATTTCATAGTTCTTATGCATATTGGTCTTATTTTAAAAATTTGAGGTCTTATTTTAAAAACTAAAATCAAGTGTGTAAAAATTTTTATTTAAGATTTAATTGTGTTGTATCAAAGTACTTGCGTAAATAATTTAACATAATTTTTATATGAAACGGTCACATTAAGTTCCATTTTACGAAAGAATATTTTAAAATATTCTCTCGATTATATGACTTAAAATCCGGCTTTACCAATTGCAGCACATTAATTCCGAGATAGTAAATCTCATTTCTTTTTTCAGCCTATGCTTCTAAGATTCACCCGACTAATGGCTATTTGGCTCAAAAACGACTAAATAAAGTATTCAGGTGATCGCTATGATTTGAAAAACTTACTCGTTTATCTGGTATCTTCGTTATAACTGCCAAACTCCTAAGATCCGATTCCTTTTTATGAGTAATTAAAAAAGAATTTAATTACAACGTCTACTCTACCCTAACTTAAAATTCTTATCCGCTTGTTTTAGCGATATTTATCGATTAAAAGATAGTGAAACTGCATGAATCTACATAAAATATGTTAAAGCTTTTTTTAAAGAGTCTTAGTTTGGGTTAGGTAAGATAGCCTGCTACTCGAAGCCGAGATCATGCAAATTGAGTCCTTAATGCTCGTTGTGATATCTAACAATTATGTAAAAAAAGTGTATTTAAGGTATGGTGATGGGGAGAGACTGCTGAGGGGATCACCTGTAGTGTCTGCAAAGAATGGCTATCCCAGTTACTGGGCTTATTCATATTACTCTTTATACCAGCCGATTAACTCGATTTTGACTAAATAATAATCTCCTTTAAGAACATTACTCAGAACTTATTTGCCATAAACTTTCAACCTCCCCCACCCAAAAAAAACTCCCATGCCCGCGGCGCTACCCGCAAGCAACACTTTACAAACATGTAGCATGGTACCTGATGCTTCATGCATTATTCAAATTTAGACACAAGAGACTAGAACTTCGTGTTCAAGTTCTCCCCACTTGAAAGTAACACATGCCAGCTAAGTTGAGAACCCAGCCGTTGGCTTTTTCAAAAACACTATCACAATAACACATCATTTGTCAGGCTAACAAATGATGTTGCATGTAACCTTATCATCTCATATCCGCTGCAGACAGCGGCTACAATGACAGTGTTGGTCAATGCAGCAAACACACATACACTCACACAACTACACACTAAGGCAACAAAGGTCAAGCGGTAAGGTTAGAGCTGGTGCAAAGAGAAAGCCACGAGAAAGACAGTACTTCTTGTACTGAGGAGAGCAGTTGACAAAGGAGCTGTTCTACAATGGCTGCTAATGAATAAACATGGCGAACGTTCACTTCCGCTGCGCTGAGTTGGTCCGAGTAAAATGAAGTTATAAAGTTGCGTATACGTCATGTGTGTTACACGCACACTTGTACAGTTGAGTAAACAAGCGACAAATTTATTGACTACACACAGCTGCAGAGTGGTGTGCATGTCCGTGCCAGATGATGGCCGCCATAACCAGTAAAATACATTTTATTTATGTTGGTTGGGGCAGAGCATACTCCCCCAATGGCTGGCTATGTGACATTGACGCTTCTAATGACCAGAAGAGCAGTGTTGAACGACGCCAGCTACATAAGCAAATAAGTCATAAAACACACACACCAGCACACACATCGCTCCACAACAATCGCAACGGCAGTCGAACTTTATCATATAGAGGACACATGCACACTATGTTTGCTCCTGGTGCGATTTTGTTACAGCTTCGCTTGTTTATCCTTTTAAGCTTTTAATGGCCTCTGCACAAATGTTTGCCTTACGGGCTGTCCAGTGTCAATGCCAGCAGCCGCACTTCCGCCTTAGTCTGCCCTGGGGGACAAATTGCTGTGTTGTGTAAACGTCAGCGGTTTGGTTTGCCATTGACACGTAGCATTCATGGCCTGAAGCAACTAGACATGGCTGGGCTCTTGTTTTTAGTCAGCTAGCCATAGCTGAGCCACAAAAATACTCTACCTAACTAGTTTTATTCCATTACTCACATTCCAATAGCTTAATTAAAAAACTTTTCTTGTTTCCTTTTTTTTACAGCGCATTTAATTAAACCCACTTGGGGTCCAACACAATGACCAAAACTAGCACCAAAAGCACACAGCGTCGAAGTACAATTGTTGGCAGTATGAGCTGCATCTTGGGCTGCCTACTAGTGCTGCTGCAGCTGGCAGCGCCCAGCACGGCTGCAGTGCATCCCGTCTTTACACACAAAAACTCCTCCACAGAGCTGGGTCAGCTGCTCACCTCGAGCACTTTGATTTGGGAGACCTACGACGCCTCCGATTCAAATCAGCTGCAGTATGCCGTCGAAGGTGGCAAGTACATAACCGAGGATGAGCACTATCCCATCTATATATGTCGCGTTAACATCGATGGCGTGCCTACATCTGGTCACACTGAAAAAATACTACAAAAACATGTCTGTGTGGCGGCGCATTATAAACACGGCAAATATGAACACTTTGATGTGCTGATTAATAAGGGACATCTGGGCAAGATAGCCTGGAAACATTGGACCAAATTTATGCCTGGCGTGCCTGTAGGCGCCATACGTATAAATGATGATGCCTATATAGGTCGTCATCGTTCGCCACATCATCCACAACATGAGCAGCCCGCCGAAGGCGTGGAGCCGCATTGGGGCGCTGACTACAATCTGGGACGTTTTGAATGGGTGGGCATGGGCAAGGTTAAGGTGGTGGAAAATGAGCGTGAGAAATACTACGATGAGGGCGAGGTGCTGGTGGAGACTGAGCCTTTCCGCTATGAGCTGCGTGACATTAAGCTGGACAGAATACGCACCGATCTGCGCGAGAATATTACAGAGCTGAGTAAGTGCAGGATAACGACTGGTTTGTTGTTTGGCTTGTTATTGTAATGCATTTTTCTAGGCGCCAGCAAGCTGGAGAACACTGGTGACAAATTCAGCACCGTGGAGACAGTCATGTCCTATCGTTTCGATTACAAGCAATACTGGGGCTCACATGAGGGTGTGGGACGCGGCTTGCCAACCAAAATCTTTGAAAAGGATGTAAGCAAGCCCGTCGAAATTAATTGGGCTTTAAAGCACAGCGAGAAACGCTACGAGACCAAATCGGTGCATACCAAACTCTGGCCGGGCACAGCCATTAATATAACGCTGCGTGGCACCTATGTGACGCTGGAGGCACCCTATACGGCCAAACTGTATGCTTTTTACTATGGCAGCGAGGAGAGCGTCTCACGCAAGATTACCTCCGAGGTGAGTAATTATGAGTTTGAACTGGAAAAATTTAGTTAAATATTTATTATACAGGTGCGCAAGAGCTACTTGAAGGAGGTAAAGCTGGAGTTCAGTCCTGTCTATTGGATTGAGAACGGCACCATAGTGCCCACTACTACCACCACTTCGACTACATCCACAACGACACATGCGACTACCACTAGCACCAATGAGCCCACGCCTATAAACGAGCCACCGCTGGTGCATGTAAAGCATGTGGGCAATCAACACTCTGGGCCGGATTCGCTAGAGAAGACGCTGCACGACTCGCCTGCCAGCAATGAAGTCAACTCCAATGAGGCGCCCGATAATTTGGCGAATCCTGGCAAGGATCTGGCCTTGGCCGGCTTTGGTGCTGGCAGCGGCGCCACAGCAACAACAACAACAGCAACAACTCTAGCCATGACGCTATCCATAATCTTAACGGCGTGCGTGTTACAGTTGTAGATGACGTCTGTGCGGGCCGGGCGCAGAGAGTCCAGTAATTAGTGTAGCGTTTAATTGTTGTTGTTGTACCTGTTGTACCCGTCTTTAAGAGCGTGATGAGCGTAGAAGAAAGCAAAGAAACAAACAAAAAAGAAAAAATAAAAACACAAAAAGGATTTAGAACGAGAGAAGACAGCTAGACCAGCTAGACCGACAGGTGTGAGATACATTTTGGAGAAGAGGCAGTTCAAAAAAAAAACACACACAAAAGTTAATATTTTTATACATGTAAACACTCCCGGCTTCTTCTTCAACTTTAAATCTATTAGAAAAAAAAAACCAATTGAGACATTCCTAAAAAGTAACGCAACAAGCCCTTGTGGAAACAAAAAATAAATCAAAAGTAAATATTTAATCAACATCAGCTAATTAAGTATATACAAAAAAAATAAAAAGATAAAAAATAAAAGATATTAAACATTTTAAAGCTGCTTTGCAAAATGGTTTATAATTTCCTTGGCTTCTTTCTTTAGTTCTGTAAGCAAAACAAACACACAATAAATTGTAGCAAATAAATAATTGAATTATATGATGAAGATGATGATGATGATAAAGCTGATATTATATACTTTCTATGATATGATGTATATGTCTAAAAAATGTAAAATGTATGTAAAACATAAGTATCTATATGTAAGTGAAACACTCCAAATATGTAAATTAGAATTTTTCCCTGTTCTCTTTCTTTTCGCTCTTAAGTTAATCATATCAACGATCTTCTTTTTTTTTTAAATACTGTTCGATTCTAGTATGTTGAACGCAAATCCGAGAAATCTCTAATTTCGTATAAACTGACATTAAATAAAGCTTGTAAATTAAAATTTAATTAAAAATGTGTTTTAAGTGCATTTATATGTTGTATTTAAAAGCATTTGTAGATGATGCTCCATTTTTATCTGTGCATCTATTAAATGTTTTTAGCGCCTAAAATGTAAATAGTAAAAGTCACAGCTATTATCTTAAATTTATCTTATGGATAACAAACTGTCTCACAAATGCTCACAATATATTAGCACCTTCTTAAATATCAAAGTTCTCCACAAATTATTTCAAAACAAAAACAAATTTGATTTGATGAAATTCGTCAGAGCTAATGAATTCAATTAGCTAAACAATATAAATAATTTTGTTGACATATGCACAATTTGCTTATACAATATATATGGACGGAATTTTTCGTTGATCAAGTTCAAGTTGTCCTATGAAATTGATATAGATATGATACCTACCTAACTTGTTTGTATTTACAAGTGCTTGAGTCTTATTTGTTGTTCCCATGCTGTATGCTTAGATTGTCAAGACTTTCGGACATTAATCATTAAACACAAACATAATTTATATTCAATCGGAAGCTTTCTATGAGTCTTATGAGTCATTTTTTAATGGATTTGAGGGACACAAAAATAAGATATCTTTGCTCATTCTCGTTTTTAAGCGAATTGGAATTCGCAAAATGTGCCCCTAAGCAATTTGGAGACGCAATTGTTTAAACAAATTCGCAAACAGCTTATTTTAGAAGCTTGCGAAGACTGGAACTGGAAATCCTCCCAAAAGGGGGAACGGCGACGGGCCATGTCCACCTCATTCTATATTATTAGGAAAAAGCCAAAAGAGCACCAGTGACCAATTGGATGACACATCTTTTAGCATTGTTCAAGAAAGATCGAAGAGGCAGGTCGAGATGACTTACGATAGAAGCAGGGATACTTGTTAGAGCATAAAACGCAAAATATTTGGTCTGTATTGTGAACTTAAAACCCACTATAGTTCTAACCCCAGTCTATTTATGTGACATAGGGCCCATTTGCAGAAGAATTTTTGCTGACTTTCATCGTAGGGTTAAGCTTATCGCACGTCTGAGGAATATTTTATTGGAAGAGTGTCATACAGCGTATAACTGGAAAGTTGCCAAACTGAGTCAATTTAAAAATACGTATTCACAGAATTAGAACATACACTTAATATTCCTCAAAGTATGATTCTTCTGCATTCACAAAACGCTGCTAGTGGGAATTCCAGCTTTCGTACGCTTCCAGGAACTCAGCTACCGTAATGCACTTGACTTTTCTCATCACGTCCAGTTTTAGCGCTTCCAGAGAGCCGTAATGATGTACTTTCAAGACAGTTTTCAGACGGGGTAGAGGAAAAACTTCTACTGCGGTTTGAAGTTTGCTTTCAGGGCATACTCAAACGTGCAAATCCTTAGTGACCAACTTGTTCAAAAAGTCTAGATTTTCCAAAAGAAGTCTAAAGACGCAGCGTGAAAAAAGAGCTATAAAAGTTTGCCGAGACATAAAAGTCAATGGGACTATTTTCCCGACAGACGCTGTATCTAAGACTAAGGGTAGCTAAATTTGATCGATTTGGCTTTTTTTTCAATATCGTCGTATTTCGATATTAAAAAATGTCGAACAAAAAATTCGAAATATAAACCACATTGAAAACATTCGTTGTATCTGGTTTTCAGCAAAAACAAATTTTTCACAGAAACTAAAAAATTGGTCGCTGGAAAGGAAATTTTAGTCAAACAAAGAAATAGAATGTCCTTTTCTGACACTTCATGCGGATCACCTCAGCTAAGGAAACGGAAATAGAAAGTTGAAGGAAGATCTTCACATTGTAAATTAATAATGGCCTAAATTTGAACATACCTCTATATACCTATAGGACGGCAAAGACTTTGGCATTTATCTCATTTTTTCGAATTTTGATAGCCAAAGCATTTTATGACAAAGTACTTCTAAAGAATTGATTTTTGATCCATTACTCCTAATATTATATGAAGTTTAGTTGAGCTTCAGAGTTAAGAAGTTCGGTTTCTAAAAAAATGGCACATATTGTGCTGTAGAATTTTTGCATTAGTTTGGCCAGTGAGCCAACATAGCCGGCTTGCTCTTCTTCTGCGCCGATCTTAAGTGATTAATTGTATCTATAAAATTTCATACATGATCAAGCAATCCGTTTCCTATGACACCATATAAGCCCAGCTTGGCTACGTCTATTAAATATGCCAAGCACAGCGCGTCTATTAGGCATACAATTATTGCTCCATTACAACACCTGAAAAGTGTGACTCTGGCAACACCTGTGCTCCAAGCTCACGCAGTTTTATGTATTTATTTACTCTTTTTCAATTCTTTGTCACTTGACAGCCAATTATGGCTTAGGTCGACAGTTAGACACTTGAACAATGGAAATGCCAAATGGAAAAATATTAGTTAGAATCCGCTAGATAAGCTTGCCGAAGCGGTGTGTCACTGTAGATACAAAAGTATCTTTCAGATACAAAACTATCTACTGCTGCCTATGTCGGCCTTGAAGTCGTTAAAGCGCTTGAGCGTATCAAAACAGCGCGAGAAAAGCCTAGTAGCTTATAATTTAGACTGTTTAAGTCACTAATTAATAGCGCACTGCCACGGTTTTGAGTTTTTGTTTATTTGTATAGCATTTTATAATATTCGAAATTTTGTTATTGTTGTCTGCTGTATGTCAATTTAAATAAATAATTAGCATATAACAGACTGCCATGCAGTCTGTGCGATTTGTTTGCTGTTTGACATCCAAAGCACGTATCTTTTTTTTTTTTTGGCTGCGTTAAAGATATATGACCTAGCATGATTTTTATTTTGTTATAATGTTACCACAAACTGTTGGCTGGTTCTGCGGCGTGAAAACAAAAGCCGCAACAAAATCGGGTTTTTGAAAGTGCTACACACACATTTTGTTGTATTTCTCTCTGTTTTTATTTTTTGTTAGATTGTGTTGTATTTTTAAAGCGTGATCACATGCCGGTCCGCTGCACGACTTATAAACGGGTTCGGTAAACTACTGGCAGGCTGGTCCATTGGCAACTTAACAGCTGTTGTTCTTGTTGTTGTCTTTGGGGGCGTCGGTAACAAACTCGATCAGTTTATAAACAGTTAAGTTACTGCTTTGGGCGTAAACACAACAAAATACCTGATCTTATGGTGAACTTTGAACCTGAAGTTGCACCTTATGCGTTTTTATGTAGTGATCAAAGTTATAACAAGACATTGACCCGAATAGTTATGTTGTGATATAATGTGCCCCCCAAGCTGACTAAGAGTTAGGTAGATCGGAAGATGTAGAAACAAGAAAGCAAACTAGTTTTAAAACAACAGAAAAGTTTGTGGTTCTTGATCATTTCATCAATTTTTTGCCCAGTTTTTTGGTACTTAAAAATATATAAATAAAAGTTTGCCAACCTAGAAGAGGCTTTTAAAGTCACACTGAAGAGTAATAGCTACAAATAAATACAAAAAATATTGTAAACGCTATACTTTCTCGAACAAGCCCTTATCTAATACAACTAACATTAAGTATACGACAGACCCCCTCAAACAATATTGTCATATTGATTTTAAATTATGCTTTGCTCTTGAATTAATTTACTGCATACATAAAACATGGACTGTCCATGCACTTAACTTAATTTTGCATAAATTAAGAGCATTCATCGTTGCACATCATCCTTATCAGCATACAGTATATGATGCTTTTTATTTTCATGACATGCGGTCTGGCCCGTTGACACCTGACAATGCACATAGCCATGGCTAACGCTCTGCTTGGATGACCCTGTTTTTGCACTGGACTAACCAAATTTTATGCTTGGCTTGTCTGAAACAAAGCCCCCTGCCGATTGCAACCCTTTACTCGCGTTACTTTTCCCTAACAGACCTTCGGATGGAAAAAAGCGTTGCCATATCGGCGTGCAATCTGCAAATTGCATTCTGGCATGTCGTTGTGCCAAAACCCAGTACCGGACCCATATCCCAAACATATGCACAGCTCTTAACCACACTTGGTAAGTAGTGCAGCGTAATTTATGCTGCGGTCACACTGCTCTCTTCACGCTTTATAAATTTCAAGTCATTTACATAAACCGCTATGGGAAGGTGAGTGTCCCTTTTATTTTTTTCGTAAAGGAGTGAGTGCCCTTAATGGTTATATGTGGCGGTAGTTGGCGTGAGCAATTATTTTAATAAATAATTATTTTCAGATGTAACTAGGTAAACAAAAACTTGTTAATGTCTAGACCTGTGGTTGACTATAAAGCAGTGCCCGGTTGGGAATAAGTGCAACAGGCTGCAGTTAGCATAGATTACAAATCAGAGAATTAAGTTTATCAGACGTTGCGGTGTGCGACAATTGGATACTCTTTACTTATATGCATGGTGCATAATCAATATCTGTTCAAGTTTTTTATCTGAAGTAAATAGATGGTGGGTCTGTAAACCTATGAATAAGCCATGTACGCATAAAACTAAGTTAAAAATTTTTGACATGCCAGTAAGGAAACAAAGACCATGGTAGCGCAATCTTCAGCAGGTCTTACAGGTGAGAAAACGCGTAGGAAAAAAGGTAGCGCGAATGCTTTTATTATATCATATTTACTGGAACGCAATATTTATCACAAATATGTAGTAGATAATTGAATGGTCATAACTTGCGTTATATCGCCTGAACTGTTAAAATTTAATTTCAAAAATTATTTTGACCATATTTTGTACTGCTGCACAGTGGGCCCAGATTGTCAAAATCTGGCAAAAATCTGGCATTTCCATAATAATATTTTTAAAGTGATGAAATTTTACACACGTGTTCGTAAAGGATTGAACTATTTTTCTGGGAAGTTTATTTTTTTAAGATAATCTAGACCAAAATTGGAAAAAATTTAAATACAGTTTTCCGCAGAAGTAGATATGAGCTCCACATACATTGAAAGAATAGCCTATACCCAAAATATTCAATGGTTTTGGAGTTATAGCCCCAGACAGTTTCAGCTTTCCAAGCCAATTACAAAAAGACTACACCACCAATCAATGTGGTTTTTAAAACTTATAATTTTTTTGGCATGCTCTTTTAATTTCCGAAAAAAAATTTCAAAAATCCATATTTAAATTTTTACGATTCTCGTAAAAACTGATTATTTTTACATTTTTTGAATTGCGTCTTTGTAAGTATAGTATGCTATAAAATTTTCAAATTGTAAATTTTTTTTACATTTTGGTACAACTTATGAAAAAATACTTTTGGACAGTTAAGAAATTAAAAAAATAATAAAATTTCCTGGGGGTCAATTTTTAAAATTTAACTTTTAGATAAAAAAATTCAATATCCGAAAATCCGTAAGAATTACATTTTCTTGAAAAATATATAAAGAAATTTATAAAACTTTTTTCAGTCAAATATCGAGTGGTAGTCGGAGGTACCCTTAAAGCAAATTAGCCAAATGATAAAGAAACCAACAAAATCTTTATAACTACTCGAATAAATTTAAAACCAAAAAGTTTTTAAATTTAAACTCAATTATATTTTTTTTCTGAAGTAATATTTATAAATAATAAAGTGCATGAATATTTCGTAGCAACATTTATCATGGTAAATGCAGGTTTTTTTTCTGTAAATTATCGCGAAAGCTTATAAAATACAAAATATCAACTTTGATTGCCAATAACTTAAAAAACACTAATTATAATTTAATAATTTTTTTTGCACAGGATACCTTAATATTTGTAAAATCATTTCAAATTATCATTTTGTCCAAATTTTGACTTTCTTTTGGGGGACTTTTGGCCAAAATCTGGCTACGCGACCCCATTGTGTGCTGTGCCAAACTTACTCGAGAAAATGTCAACATATTTTGGACAATTAGGTCCACATGTAGCTTTTATAATAAAAGATGGTCCTAAGGAAGGTTATGTTGGAATTGTCAGATTTTAAACAAATATTGTATGCTTAGTCATCTTAGTGACTGCACATCAGCATTAAAACATTATACCCTCTACCTCTACAAAGGGTATATAAAATTTGCTTAAGCCGAAAATGTATGTGACATCATGGTGACATCGGACACTCCCCAAAGTTACCTTAGGTATGAGCAGAGTGACTAGAGAAATCGATATACCCATACCCGTCTGACCGTCTGTATGAACGCCTAGATCTCAGAGATGGTGAGAGCAAGACCAACCAAACTTTAAGATAAGATATCTTATTATGTGACGGGAGAAAAGTTTATTTTATTTTTTTATTTCGGGATATATTATATGGCTTCCATAGGTGTGTTTTAGAGGACCTCGAAAAAAACCAAAAAGTTTTAGATGGATAATTCGTTTGTTTATAAATATGTATAAACGTTGTTGTTTTTAAATATGTATAGAGCTGCCAGGCACTTTACCAGATTTTATCAAAATCGGTTGATTATATCCTATAAGAAATGTGCGGCTGGTGAAGAACTTGGACTTAACTTAGAAGTAACCCAACAAACAACTTCACATCGTTTAAAATCGTTTAAAATGATTTAAAATTAAGGAAATTTGTTTCAAAATGAACTGAAGCCGAGATACATTAAACGTGAGATGCTGTTTAGGCATAAAAAAGGTTTTTCTTGCTTCATTGGCGATGAAAAATGTATCCACTAGGATAACCCAAAATAGCGAAATAATGACAGCCAAACCGAATAATCAAAGCAAAAAAATTCAAGCTGTCTATTTCATGGGTCGATGGCAGATGGTCTGTCTAGCATATGAGAATAACTCGTCAAAAGATAAAGAGTTCTTCCAATGTGGTATCCAAAATCCGCCAAAAAGGGAAAGAATTGGAATAAATCGCGATCTTTCTTTCACATTATATTCCTATTTTTTAATAATAATAATTATTACCTGCAAAACATAAATAAATAAAATTGTAAACATGGCTTAATAACAGACAACTTTTATTTAATTTTAAACAATGTTATTGAAATCCAAACGCAGTTATGTTAATTATGTTAATTTTAAATTGATTGATCGAAACACCAAAATTTCTTAACTAAAAAATTTAATAATTTATATTATAATTATTCATGATAGGTGTGTAACATCAGACTTCGATCAGTTAGTTTTTAAGTTTTAGTTTTTTGGCATTTTTCCTCCAGCATGATTTTTGGTATTTTATTTAGATTTAATTTTATAATTAATGTTATGTTATAGTTAAGAGGTATTAAACTCCAAAAAATAAATTGTATATATTACACTATTGTTTAATAATAATGTTATTCCAATAAAGATGAATGAAGAATGTATAATTAATTCAATTTCAGAGATTTGGTAATATGATTCAATTTTTTTTATTTATTTGGAGCTAACTTATAATTAAAATTATATGCTAGCGTGTATTTTTGGAGCTATGGCAAAGTTGGCACCTATATGATCAAATTAGTACTTTCATTAATTGCATTTGTTTTAACGAGAGTCATAAGATATAAATATTATTTCTATAAATGAAAATGATATAATTTCATGTTTGGTCTGGCTTTTTTATTTGAACCAACATAAGTTTACATAAAAGGTAAAAAACAAAAAGAAATTTAAAAGTCTTTAAGTAGGTACATCAAAATTAATAATTTATATTACATTATATTTATTATTATATTATTTAACCAAACGAACAAGTACTCAATGAAGATCATTGTTAGAAGAGGAATTTATTGTTCATCAGGCCTCTTCAATCAGCTTCACAGCTTGTATAAATCAAGCCTACCCTTAACTTTATTAGTACAGTGCATAAAAAAGGGTTATTTTCCGCCTCAGACGATTATTTAAAAACTTAATTAAAAAAGCTTTGATTTCAAAAAATTTGTATGCCAAAAAAAACTGCCCAACTTTACGTGAAAGCAACACAGCATTTATTCGCATTTTAGCACAGCAAAAACAGCGCGAGCAAGGAACACCCAAACATAATTGAATATACTTTTAATTGAAAATCATTACTTCAACCATCCGTGAATGCAATCCCAAACGTGCCCAACTGAAAGTGTCATATATTTTAAAAAACTTTTGCAAGTTTATGAGACGCTGCTGTTGTGGGGTAGCCGCGTTTATTTGCCTAACAGCGTGTAGAACACACTGCTGTACCACAGTGCGTATGGGCAATTCATATTTCACTTTTAATTGAGCGCGCTGCGTTGCGCAAGTGCTGTACACATTGAAGTGACAAACGGCTCCTAAGAGAGCGCCAAAAACGCAGAGCATATGCCGGAATGCGCAAGAGAATTGAAATAGGACTCTCTTAGAGTATGTTAAGAGCTTATGGCACAGTGGTGCAATGCGCCTTTTTGCAGGGCTCCAAATTTTGGTAGCTATGGTTTGTTGTTTATGAAGCAGCTAACATGTTAGCAGACATTTTTTGCTAACATAAACATTTTGGTAACTCCGGACTATATACCAAGCGCGTGTGGACTCTCCAAACGCAAACTAGGACTTCCTCATGTAATGCAAGCTTGGCCTTATTGCATGAACTCATTACTTAGCTGTTACATAGAATGCTATGACGTCATTACCTACATAGGCGGCCTCTGATGGTTGCTGCACACACACAGACACACCCACATACACCTACAGAATCTCGGCCATTTGCCTGAAAGAGTTGCCGCCTCAAAGTATGCCGTGCGCAACTAGCAACAGTTGACAGCATAACAGAAGCCGCTGGCTGCCACACGAAGCAACATGCTCTCTCTCATATTACACCCGCGAGAGTAATTTACAACGGCTGTTGCTCCATGGCGTGTAAGTGTATGCGCTTAACAGCAAAGAGCGTGAGGCGTATAAATGGCAGCGTAGCCTGGCCACAGGACACAGTCAAACGAAAGACTTCGTTGCAATCGTGCCTGGACAGCAAAGCAAGCTTAGCTGGCCGTTAACATTTCTTTATCAGTGTACAGACAGTGAGCGCTTAACAATAAAAAAAAACTGTAGCATACTTTTGGACGCTTCCTTTAAATTCAATTTGTGTGTGCGCGTCAACCGTCGCAGTTTGATTATTGTGTGCGTGTGCGCGTAAAAAACTTCAATTTGATAAAAAGTATCTAAAGGCTACACATTCCTATAGACAGAATGCAGTCCGTGCAAAAATCTGCACATAATAGCAGATGGCTATTAATGCTGCTATCCATGCTACTAAATGCCGTAAGTCTTTGGATTATGTTTTTTATGTCCTTTTTGTAAATTTAAATTAACCGCGCTATGCATACAATCAGATAATAAAAAACGCTTTGCATCAAATCTAGCTGTTTTTATGTCCTTTATTAAAATTGTGTGCATTGTCGCGTAAATTTCTATGAGACTTACTTTTAACGTCTCTTTTTTCTTGCTGACAATTATTATTTTTGGTATTCCGCGTTGACAGTTTATTTAAATGGATTTATGTCAAAAGAAAAAAAGAAATAAATGGACGTTTGCGTGCTTGATCCTTTGGTATAACAACTAAAAGCTGCTGATGAGAAAACAAAAATTTTAGAAGCTTTGCTGAGACTCAAAATAGACTAATGCATTTGAAAAAAAAAGGAATGAAATGCTATTTCTAGCTACGCAATTACGCAATAAAAGCACGCAAATAGGTTTTATTTTATTTCCAATAAGAGTTATTTATAGAAACGATATCCATAAAAAATTTATTTAGTATTTATTAAAGCTTGCTCTCAAGCAATGGCCTCCACTGGGAGATATATTAATTGATGGTGAAACCTTGCTGATTTTTTGCAGTAATACATTTTTAATTTAAATCACTTATTTAATTAATTTGTTGAAAATGACTCACTCTTTTAAAAATCAAAGGGACTCAAGAGTGAAAATGTTTAAGAATTTTGAGCATAAATCTTTTTACATAAATTAATTTGTTTTTTAAATTTTGCAAAAATTATAAAACCAGATTTATCCAAAATGCAATATCTTTACTAATTCAATCCGTTAAATAAGTAACTACCGGGTTCTTAAATGTGTAAAAAATAAATTTTGATCTAAAACTTTCACACCTTTGAAAATATCCGTTCTAACATAAAAAATAAATACATGTAATAGTTAAAAAAAATATTTTTTCAAATACATAAACAATATTCTTATACTTGCTTAAGCATTTAATTTCCTAAAATTTTATGTTAATGGAAAAAATTAAAAATTCAAGTTAAAAATAAATTAAAAAATCAAAAATTATATTCTTCTGTTTTTAAATTTTTTTTTGGGGGAAACTAAAAATTATTGTATAACTATTTTTTAAAATTTGTAAATATAAATATAATAAATAATTTATTATTTATTCAAATAGGTCGCTACACACGCTATAGTAGTGTCTTTTGTATAATTTGAAATAATGTTAATTTATTTTGCAAGTTAATAAATAAAAAAATCGTTTATATTTTGTTTTATTACTTTTATTATCTGGCGTGAATTACTAAAATTTCCATTACACATTTTTTGTAATGTCTTTAATTCTTGTTAAAAAAATAATGATAATATTAAAATTATAAGAAGAAAAAAAATAGACAAATCTAACTAAAATTAGCTCTGTAGCGATCTTAAAACTTAAATTATTATTATAAGCTTGAAGTTCTTGAAGTTATTAACTTTTGAATATTTTCCTTTAGTAATAAAAACAAGTAAGAGCTATTTTTAATTAAATTTTCTGTGGAAATGCCTATGTAAGTCATTTGGAAAAATGCATTATTTTTTCAAAATTATTTTTTTCATTTTTGATTACCTAAAATTTTTAACAAGTTACGTTTATGTTAAAGCTAATTTCAAAAGTTAAAAATTATAAGTTTTTAATATATAACTTTTTACATTAACTTTTTTGATTTGAAAAAATACAATTTTTTTTACATTAATTTTGAATTTTTGTATTAAAGTGAAAATTAAGCAAGTTATTAATTTAAGCAAATTCGAAAATTAAAAATGTAATACAGTCAAGGCAGTGCCCGACAGTGTAACACCCTGTACCTTTTTTTTCGAAAAATTTTACTCCTGCATATTCCTTCTAAGAACTTTCCAATTGGAATGTATTTTTTTTTGGTGAAATTCGATATTTATACCTATAAGTTTAGTAAATTTTGACCGATTTTGATGAATTAAATAGTTATTTAAAGTATATGGGGTAAGTTTCAAATTCATATGTTGAGCGGTATTGGATAAAACACGGTAAATCGATTACGGGAGCGGAGGGTCGCGACGATAAAATTTGGATTTGAGTTTGTTTATTAGGGCCACATCAAAATTGGTGATTGTAGGTCACTTGTTACCATAATTACGTTGGGTCAAATATTGATGATTAAAATAAAAATATTAAACGGTGTAGCTAAAAAGCGCGAAATTCTACTAGGGGGAATGGGGCAACAATCGATATGATTTCACAAACTTCCTCTGCTTAGGAAATAAGCTCAGCAGCTGGTAAAGTTTCGTGTCTCAGCTTTTATAGTCTCCGAGATCTAGGCGTTCATACAGACGGACGGACGCACGGATAGACGGACATGGGTCAATCGTTACCCGAGGTTATAATAAGCATTTTGGTTCAAAGGATTTGGGGTCTGCCACGCCTCCTTCTGTCCGTTACATACATTGCACAAATCTAGAAATCTAAAATCATTTTGTATCTATAGTTACAGGGTAGTACTGGAAGTATCGATGCATCGATGTATCGAAGTTAAAAATAGCGAAAACATCGATTTTGGCCAACATAGATGTTTCTCCAGAACTACTGCACTCATCAAATGGGTGTTTAGTATTGCTAATACAGGGTATAAAAATTATAACAAAAAAAAAGAAAGCGACAGTGTATTTTTAGTACATATGCTTAAACAATTTTTGACATAAAATCTTCAAATTCTTCTTCTTCAGAAAAAATTGTTAATCAATAATACTCAAAGTCAAAATTTTATAGCAAGTATGTCACGGAATTGTGCGGTCCCTTGTCAGCATTATTCTAGAAACTTCTTTTGTGATGGATACTGGGCATCTATATATGGATTTCTAAAGTGACTTCCGTAAGCTGTTGTATTTGCTATAACTATTTCACAATTGCTCACACGTAAACTATGTACTCATAAAAATAACTTTCAAAAGAAAAACAGAACTGAAACATTTTCACTTTATTAAAGACAAGCTATTTTTTACAAGTTCGAATCTCTTTTGTAACAAAGTACAATGCATATTTTCGATTGAAGTTTACAAAATGATATTTAATTAAGTAGCTGCAAAGGAAACACACAACTGTTTGTACCAAAAAGTTTTTGCAAATCTTTTTTTCTGAAATAAATGAATAGTACGATTACACTCGAAAACTTGTCAAAAAGCTTGCTGTGTGGTGAAACATAAGTATTTCACAAGAATTTTAATTAAATTGTTGAAATACTGTAATTCATGCAACGAACACACTCAATCACTGGGACTCACTTTTATAGCAGTCGAAAACTATTATGTACTACAAACTGCCTGTCATGTACGTATACTTGTTTTTTTAAATAGACCGCACTAGGGGCGTTAGAAGCGCTACACATGCAGTTATGATTGATGGCTGTCAGAGCATGGAAGTTAAGGATTGTGAAGCTACTCTTGACATATGTCAGCAAAGGAACACCCTGAACATCCATTGCAATAGATAATGTCACGCATTCAACATAAATTTTTAATATTGCGTTAGTTGCCACGCGAAATTACGGCAAAGAAATAAACTGTGTACGTTCCCTGAATGAAAAATTGCATTCACAATTGTTTAGCTTTGTGGCACGTGTGTCCCGTTGCGCTTTGCGGCGGAAGTGACAGCTGCGTAGTTGCTGCAAAACGGGCCGGACAATGGCGACCATAGGCAACTGTTGCAAAATGGCTGTGCACAAAAAACATGCCGGCCTGTTCCCGTTTTTCATTTCTAAATTAATTGCTCGCTTTTGTTTCGATATTCCATTTTGACATTAATTTGGTGATATGATGTGGAACTTATGGAATTAAATCGAAAATTTTTGCATAAGTAATCATCGTGGCCGATTAATAGTTGTTTCTGCAGTAACAAAGAGCTTGGATACGGGCCATAGCTGAACATATGTGGGAACCAAAAAAGTTCTTTAAACACTAATTTAGTATATAGACTGATACGCAAAAAAAATTTTAGCTTTTTTCCAAACAACTCGAACGCAACCGTAGAATGCTTTCTCTTCCATGTTCGAGCCAAAAAAGGTGTGCTGAGAATGCTCAGCTCGATCAAACATGTTACATTTTGTTTGAGTGCATTTTTGGCAAGCATCATCGAGCATACTCAAACATATCTGATGCAGCTTTTGTTGGTCGGATTTGAAGTGTCCTGAGAATAAGATTAACAACTACAAGTTTGAAAAAGGAAGGGCAAATAAATATGAAAGCATTATTAAAAGAAAGCACTTGAGAAAGGACTGTTGACCAAATTGGTTACGTATGTTCGAATTGACAAGTAAAAGTAACTCAAGATATAAGAGGAGATAGTGGATAGATGCAGTTCGAAGAAATGTAAATTATCAGGGCTGTTATAGATTTGACTCTGAAAGTATCATGTAAAGCAAAGTACAATATACGAGATTGAAAGGCTAAGGAGAAATAATAACGAGTTACTCTAGAAGTCATGACAAAAGTATCTTTGTTTAGACGTTCTGTGGAATCAATAAGACTAAGTAAGTGGAATGTTCGGTTTTATTCATCAAAATGTTTTCGCATAGATTAGGCAACTGCAAAATCCTTGCCGTAGCAGGGGATTACTCGCATGAGAAGCCATTGGAGTAGAATTTGCATTCATGTTTGCCTCCATGCTCCAAAGACTATATGCAGGTCACATTTCTATAGCGTGCCGCTCGATCCGAGGCGGACGCCCACTCTTAGCCGCACCTAACCTGGTGAGCCGACGCAAGAGATGAGAATTGCTCTTAGCTTCCGCATTCACCTTCGACCTCAACGGCAAGGGTGGACCTACCAGTAGCTACGCTACCGCTCAGACGTACTGAGCCCCTTCACCACATTAAGGTAGCCATCCCCGAAGAGGTCCCTATGCTCCACTGGAAGTCCAGGATAGCAGAAGAAGAAGAAGTGGAATGTTCTACGAATGTTCCAAAATACAATTTTATAAGGCGAAATTATTAAGAACAAGGTCGCACTCGCATATTTGAATCTCAATATAAGTGACGAAGTAAAAAAAGAAGGAATTACTTTTGTTCTATGCTGTCCTGGTAGAGAAACGATAATACAAATAATGCAAATTTATAATGTTCATTTTCAGCATTAAATAATCATACAACTTTTGCAATATTGCTTAGGAAACTTATAAAAATAGAAATCAAAATTTGTAAAATAGAAAAGACTCGAACTCCTTAGAATGAAAAAGTCGACATTGGAACAGATCCCATAGAAAACCTTTTGTGACTTATTTTCAAAATAATGCAGACAATTTATTTCAAATGTTACACAGCTGCTATTAATTTACACGTCGTTCCACCTGGGGACTTGCAGCAGTTTAATGTACTTGTAGCTTTGCGACATTAAAACTGCTAAAGTTTTTTATTTTTTTATTTAGCTTTTAAAGAAAAGTTTAGGTTTTAATTTCGAAATCGAATTTTGTGATGCCATAGGTAAGGACTACCTCTTAACATAACTTAAAGACAAGGCGCGGAGAAAATAAATCACAAATCTTTAACCGTGTTCTTGAAGCTCTAAACCCACACCTTGTATAGGAATGCCAGCTATCTGTTAATATCGGCAGCTTCAGTTTTTGCCACTGCTTCTGGCAGCACTGACAATGACGCTGCCAAATCCGTGTAGAGATTTTCAATATGGAATGTTTATGTACATTTTCCAACCCGTAGTGTGTAAAATAAATCGCAGATTGCTTGACATTTATTGAAGGCGCTGGCAGCAGCATTAAAAATCTGGCGCAAGTAAAAATCTGCCGACGTTGCCCTCTGCTATCACATTCTAAGGCAAGGTCAACAAAAAATCGTTTGAGTCTTACGTACCACCTTAAGTTTTAAGGCAAAGAATTTAATCTCAAAACAATAACACTTCAAATCAAAAATAGTCAAGAAAAAATGGCACTCGATTGGGATTCGGTCCAATCTTAGGTGTTGGCCAACCAACATTCTACATTTTGCCAATGAGGTGTTTCGAACTCTGGCTTAAATAATAATATAGCAATATTTGTCTGATTGTATCGAATATTATAATACTTATCGAAACTTGATACAAACTGAAGCAGTCAATTTGTATTTGTAGAAAATATTTGGGGGTGGAAGGAAACATGGGGAAAAATTTAAGAATTTTAATAATTTATAGCTTACACACGAAAGGAGTCTTAGGCTCAAGTTTGGTAATTCAAGCTCTTATACTCTACGAGATCTAATTTTTTCCGTCCTCTTGATCATATTGTAGTCAACGTTACGGGTCTTCCGCCCCTCCTGCTCTTAGCAACATAAATTAAAACAAACTCAATATACCCCTTAGTTTGTATAAAAACAATACAGTAGCTTCATATACCAACAAACTCACACAGCAAGATTTGTTACTAAATATACACACAGCTAATCAAATAATACTGGAAATATATTAATGTGTTGTCTTTTGTCTGAGCCTTGCTAGCTTGGGGGTACTCCACAATATATTGTATGATGCACAACTTGCACCCACTGCAACAACGTGATTTCAATACAAATATAACTACATGGGCAGATATTGGGCGTACATGGCGTATGCGTCATTAAGCTACTTTTCACTGTTTTGCCTTTCAAACCAAACTACATAACATTGCACGCTTCATTGAGTGAAAAAAAAGAAAAAAAAACGCATACGCAGCGTTGCCAAACAATTCTAGCAGAAATAATCAACTGAAATGCAAATAAGTAAGTGCATTATCTAAGCAGGCAGACACAGCTTATCGCATACATTCAGCCACCCGTGCACAGCCCACAATACCTCATACACAAAACCATATAGCCCCACTCTGCCGCTCACCCACCAAGCAAACCCACACATGCGTGTTTTTGGCAAGTATGATCGAGCATACTCGAACATTTCCGATGCAGCTCTCTGATGTGCATCGACTTATATCATGAAGTGACCAGGGAATGGGATTAACAACAACAAGCTTGAAAGAGCAAGGGCAAATAAATAAAAAACAATTATTAAGAGAGAGCCCTTGAGAAAGCAAGGTTGACCAAATGAGTGCCTCATAATTTTGTATTGATCAAGGATGCTCAAATAGACAAGTCAAGATAACTTAAGATAGGAAAGCTGATAGTGGGAAAGGTTATTATAGATAGAGAATAAGACACTGAAAGTATCATGCAAAGTAAAATAAAATCTGCGCTATTAAAAGGCTAGGGGGAAAAAATAAAGTGTTACTCTACAAGGCAGGACAAAAGGTTCTTTATTTGAGAAGTTCTGTGGAATTAAAAGACCAAATAATTGGAATGTTCTACGAATGTTTAAGATAGAAAATTGTATAAGGTAAAGTCTGTCAGAATAAGGTGACAGTCAGATATTTGAATCCCAATTTAAACCACGATGGCCAAAGAGAAGGTATTGCTTTTGTGTATCGTACTGGCTTAAAGACAGTATCAAGGGCTTCAAAATTGTAAATAATGTATTCTTCTAAGAAAAAATGGGTCTTGTTCACAATTATTGAGTAAGAGAGACTGTAGAGAAACGTTGCAGAATTTTAAAATTTCAAAGCATACATGCAGGGCTTAGTTACTATTGCCAATTTATAATGTTTATTCTCAACGTTAAATAACCATAAGCATACAACTTTTGCAATATTGCTAAGAAAATTCATAATAACAGAAATACAAATTTGTTCAAAATTAAAGAACTCCAACTCCTGAGAACGAAAAAGTGAATATGGGAACAGACCTCACAGCAAACCTTTTACGACTTTTTATCAAAATATTGCAGACAATTTATTTCAAATGTTACGCAGCTGCTGTTAATTTACACGTCATTCCACCTGGGGACTTATGTACTTGTAGCTTTACGTAATTAAAACTCTTCAAGTTTCTATTTTTAAATTCCGATTTATTTTTGTCTCAATTTTAAGTTTGTAAGTTAAGCATATATGGAAAGCTTTTAATTTATCAGCTTTTTTAAACTGTTTTGTCGAATTCGAATTTTGTGATGCCATGGGTAAGGGCTACCCCTGAACAAAACTTAAAGATAAGGCGCTGAAAAATAAATCACATATTTTTAACCGTGTTCTTGAAGGTCTAAACACACACATTGTACAGGAATTCCAGCTATCTGTTAATATTGGCAGCTTTGGTTTTTGTAGCTGCTTTTGGCAGCACTGACAATGACGAGGCAAATCCGTGTAGAGATTTTCAATATGGAATGTTTATGTACATTTTCCAACCCGTAGATTGCTTGACATTTATTCAAGGCGCTGGCTGCAGCATTAAAAATGGGGTAAATGTTAATGTCTGGTCTTGCCGACGTTGAGATACCCTCTGCTATCACATTCTGAGGCAAGGTGCCCTAAAAATAATAAGTAAAAATTTTCTCGTAAGACCCCACTTTATGTTTTTAGGCAAAGAATTTAATCTTAAAACAATAACACTTCAAATCAAAAAAAGTCTAGAAAAAATGGCACTCGATTGGGATTCGATACAATTTTAAGTGTTGGCCAACCAACATTCTACATTTTGCCAATGATGTGATTCGAACTCTGGCTTAAATAATAAGATAGCAATACTTGTCTGATTGTATCGAATATTATAATACTTATCGAAACTTTATACAAACTGAAACAATAAATTTGCATTTGCAGAAAATATTTGGGGGTGGAAGGAAACACGGGGAAAAATTAAAGAATTTTAATAATTTATCAATTTCTTTTTGTATTGTTCTTCACCACGTGATATTAGGAGACCCCTCTTGCGGCTTTCTTGTGGATTCCAATCAAGGCTTGTCGAGCTTCTGCAGCCCATAGCCTATACACTAAAGGAGTCTTAAGTCTTAAGCTTTGGTACTTCTAGCTCTTATACTCTACGAGATCTGGGAGTTCATACAGACGCGCAGACAAATCTAATTTTTTTCGTCCTCTCGATCATATTGTAGTCAACGTTACGGGTCTTCCGGGCCTCCTGCTCTAAGCAACATAAATTAAAACAAACTTAATATACCTCTTACCTTAAGGTACAGTGTATAACAACATACAGTAGCTTCATATAACTAGATATATGTACATAGCTATGCAAATAATACTCGCAATATATTGACGCGTTGTCTTTTAGCCTTACTAGCTTGGGGGTACTCCACAATATATTGTATGGTGCACAACTTGCACCCAGTGGATGTAGCTGTCGCCGCCAGAGTCGCTGCAACAACGTGATTTCAATACAAATATAACTACATGGACTGATATTGGGCGTGTATGGCGTATGCGTCACAAACGTTTGCATGCTGATTTTGAGATCGATAATTGCACAGTAGCATTAAGCTACTGTTCACTGTTTTGCCTCCGAAACCAAACCACATAACGTTGCACGCTTCATTGAGTAAAAAAAGAGCAAATTACGCATACGCAGCGTTGCCAAACAAATCTAGCAGAAATAATCAACTGAAATGCAAATACGTAAGTGCATTATCTAAGCAGGCAGACACAGCTTATATAGCATGCACTCTGTCACCCACGCTCAGCCCACAATACCCCATGCACAAAACCATATACTAGCTCCACACATCCCCCAAGCAAACCCACACATGTGTGTTTGAGATAAAATTATACGACTTAAGGTGCGCCATAAATTAAAGCCTGCAAATGAAATGGGCTCCACGGTCTCATGTGTAATTGACAATTGTTTGTGCACACTTCACACCTGAAATTAAGCATGTAAATGAGAGGAAAAGTAAATGACACTTGTGTACAGTCAGAGAGTCAGAAGGACTCGCAAACAACAGATATACGGGTATATACAAATACTCACACACACCAACGAGTCTTGTCATGACGTCAAATGAGACACAAACTCTTGACTTTTGAGTCACTTCTGCTTTTAGCTTAAAGTTGATTACACTAGGCAAAATTCGAATTAATTTTATTACACTTTTTGTAAGTATGGAATACGTAATACAAAAAACTCTTTATTTTAAAGTAAACTCTTAATACAAAAAACTCTTTACTTTAAAGTATTTCTACTTCGAAATATTCATTCTTAATGTCATTATTTACATTTATTATTTATATTTCGCCAATTGGTGTAGTAAGTGGTCCAAATTTATTTTTCCCAAAATGAATTTTTTTTTTTTTTATCTTAAAAAGTTGATTTTTGATTTGAGGATTGTCTAATTTTTTTAAAAAACTGCCCAAAAACGATATGGCATTGCAAATGGCCTTGAAATGACTTTTATAATAATTTAATAAATATTTTTTTATATATTAATTTTAGACATAACGAAACAAATTATTTTAATATAATAACTAAGGAGAAGAAGAGTGCTAGCTGCTAGGGCCATCGACTCGAATTTAATAAATAAGTAATTAATATTTTTCAGTTACTTATCATTTTGGCGTGTCACGGTTTTGTAGTCCTGTAACTTATAATCAAATTTTTAATATTTAATTAATAAATATTTAACTTCAAAATGAAAGAATTTTTTGTATTGTATATTTTTTATATATAATGCTATAATAATTTCTTTCTAAATTTGTAATTGCCAAAGATATTAAAATAATTTTGTCTTGATTTTTGTTTAACATATTTCAATAATAATTTTTAATATTTTATTAACTTCAAAATTAAGAAATTTATGTATTCAAAATTTAGCTATTCTATTCATTGTAATATTTGTGGTCTTTAAAAAAAAAATTTTTTAATTGAAAACATATTTTAATATTTAATTAGTAAATATTTTATTTAAAAATTAAACAAGTTTGTATATAATCTTATACAAATTTATTGTAATATAAATTACAATAAAAATCTTAAAAAATAAATTTTTTTTAATTAAAAAAAAACATTACAATATTTTGATTTTAATTTAAACTATTTTAACATTACATCTAAGGAAAGGTCTAGAGAAATTTGTCAGAAAATAAAAATGGTGATTATCGTATATATCGTTATATATAAGAAAATTTACAATACTTTTTAAAGAAAAAAAAATTTAAAAAAAAAATGTTTGTTAAATTACATTTTTTTTTTAGTTTTTAAAAATTTAAAAAAAAATTTTTTTAAATAAATACTTCATAAATATTTAGCAGTATAGTCACACAGTTCGCAAAAGTGAAGAATATGTTTTGAACTGAAATATTCAGGAATTCTTTTTTTGCCCATGAGTTGAACTAAAAAAAATGCACATAAATTTTTTTATTTATTGTTTAGCACTAATGTTCTAAAAAATGGTGATCAACATAAGAAAAAATTTAGATAATAAAATATTCCAAAAACTAAAAAAATATAAATTAAAAAATTTTTTTTTAACTAATTAACTAGTTTTTTTATTTTTGAAAAATATGAAATCAAAAATAGTAATCAAAATTTTTTTTATTTTTAAAAAATACTCAGTAGTATGAGTGAAAAGTGAAAAATATTTTTTGAATTGAAATTTCTGGCCTTTTATATGGATGATATTATGATATATACCAATTTAATTTGCGCAGTATTTTTTTGTTATTAAAATTTGGTCAATTAAGTTTCTATATGTTTTCGTGATCTCGGCATTCATATTCATGTTGATCAAACGTTTTTAATTTTTAGAGTTGATAATGCTATATTTAAACTGCTACACACATTTTGATAAACTTAAACTGCCTTTCGATTGTTCGGTTTGAACATTCAAAGACGCATAAAAGTCGAAATTCCATTAATTAATGAAAAAACTTTTGAAAAGTTTAAGCCAAACGAATTTTTTGTACGCCAGTGTTATTTGCGCTGATGAGCATAAAATATTTCTTTCTTCCTGAAAATATGCAAAAGTTTAATGTCTAAAAAGAACTTTCCATTTTTCATACGTCTGCAAGTCGTTCCTGAGTTACTTATCTTGAGCCATTGATTAAGCTATTTTTGATTAACTTAAATAATTTAGAGAGTTGAAATTAAAAGGAAAGGATAGCAAAATATTTACTGCGCAGGCAACAAGAAAAAGGCGCCGAAAGAGTTCTTTGAGGAATGCAAAATTTAAATATTTTGCATTCTACGCAAATAAGGAAAATTTGTTATTCTTTGGCGTTTACCTAACTCCCTCCAAGCTTGCCATTTGCATATTTTCCGGAGCATGCCTTTGTTTCTTAGAATTCCTTGACGTTGTGCAAAATATGCAACAAAAATCTAATTTTTTTTGTTTGGCTCAAATGCCTTTAGACGACAAGCGTCAGAACAAGGACATTTAAATTGTGTTGTGGGAATTAACGAAACAAACAAAATAAATAATTATATTGAAAAATTTTGCGTCTTATTTCGACTGTTCCTTATGTATGTATGATCTGACATTCGTTTGGCGAGGAGGTACTTAGACTCATCAATGCAGCCAACAATATTGTACACTGGTTGGAAAGTAGATTTTTAAGGCATTCAAATTATTAAATAAATAAGTAAATTATATTAACAATTAGCTGCTTGACCATCGAGAGGAATATATATGGGCGAAAATTACTTTTTAAATTGATTTCTTTGAATTTGATGATTATTAATATGTAAAGAGTTGTTGAGATAGAGTCGCGAAATTTTTTTAGATTCGCGTGTACGGGATTGCACTCTTACCGCTCTATTTCGGGAAAGGTTAAAGGTATAAGACATGGTTTTTGACCAATTTTTTACAGATTTAGATTTTGTATATTCAAATAGCTAGTGGCTGGCAAAATAATTATTTGTATGTAAAATAAAGCAAATCGTTCAAATTAAATTAATTAATAAGCCAGAGGAAAAAGTGTTTTCTCAAAAAAAAAGATTTTTGTGACTAGATTACTTCTTAAATTTTCAAAAAAGGCTAAAAGGAACATTCTTAGCAAGTTTTAGCTTCCGGTTTTGGGATCTATGCTTGGCACTTAGTACTATGGTGCACATTGAAGGAGCTATCAGTAAAATAAGCACGCTTCCTAGGTTTTCGATTTTTTTGTATTTCGCAGCGAATTCATGTGGAAATTTGATAAAACCTTAAATTATGCAAAATAAAAATAATGTTAAAATTTTCTTCATCATTGTTTGTATATAATTCTAAATTTTATCTTTCACTAGTGGGTTCGCCGGTACCGCGTTCTTAGCATCCCAATGACGCCACGACTCCGACGTGGGTTAACCTTAGGTATTAAAACTTTTCCTCGTTTTTTCATTGAGATTGATGATTTGACAAAATGGCCCCATACAAACTTGGACGGGTCCCTTCCTTCACTTGGGGCCTAAATTTTCCAAAATTCTTCATTAGTGCTCACCCACACGTTTTAGCTCTCCAGTTTAGAGGCTCTAGCTTTGGGCTGAACTAGTCCGGTGGATAAATTTGTGTTATCCACCATAAAAATAATTTTATTTATTTTTAAGTTTTTTTTTTTAATTAATTAATTTTATCATTTTTAGTTTTTAAATTTAAAATTCAAAAGTGACTTTGTCATTTTTCGAACTATGGCGAACATGCGAGGTGGCATCACTAAAATATGCATAACTTCCACAATTCTAAGAGTTACAAACTTTTTTTTTTTGTTTTTCGCAGTGAATTTAGACGCATAAAATGACATTAACACTTTTTTTTTTAAAAGTGGGATATCACTTTTGAATTTTTAAATTAAAAACTAAAAATAATAAAAAATTAAAAAACAAAATCTTAAAAATAAATAAAATTCTTTTTTTTTAAATTTAATATTTAATCTATCATGGAAAAAGTCGCGTCAATATCTTCATTCGTTTAGAAGATATGGCTTGTCAAAGAATAGTCTAAAAATGAAAAACCCAATTTTCAGTTTTCGATAACTCGATAAATAATCGGAGTTTTGCAAAAAAAAAATTGACTTGGTTACTATTGGCTAGTAGCTCTACCAAATATGTAAAAACCATGAAAATCGGTGAAGGTCGGGGGAAAAGTTGTCCGCTTCACTTATTTTCACCGATATATATTATTATTATTAATTTTACTTCTTTGAGAAGCATAGGGCTACAGCAAAATTCTTAATGACAAGCTTTTGATTTCACTCCAGCTCTATCCACTCCTTTATACGTTTTTCACAAATTGTCTTCTCCAAGTGTGCGCCGGTACACCTCTTCTGCGTCCGCCCTGCGAATTCCCATCAATGGCCTATCCAATTCCACTTTCTTTCCTTAAGTAATAATTTCTCAATAACGCGATCAATCGTCGAAATTTGGAAAAAACAATTTACTTCTTCAAAGATGGAAAATGCTTTTACTTATTTTTGACAAAATGTACTTTGGAGTTTAAAGTAGTTTTACAAACTGCATAGATCTCTTCTTGAAGGACACCAGTACAGAAGGCGCAATAAATGGTACGTTGCTAGATCTTCAGAGAAGATTTTTTCGAGCATCTTTGGCAGTCCTTACTGTCGCCAGTCGCTCAATAAATCAGTTAATGACGGGTAGTGGTCATAGTCGCCGGTTACATCTCGTCTTCTTGATCTGTAGCTACTCATTATAGATTGAAGTTCGCTCTGATCTGTTATGTTTAATAAAAGTACCCTCCGATTTTGCGAGAACTTTGTGGATTTTTCTAATTTTTGTTAATTTAAATATAATTATTGTCAGCGAAAAAAAATTGCCAATTTCTCAAATTGTCCGCTAGAGGGAGCAAAAAAGGAAGACTCACGCTAAGTTTAATATTTTCAGCGAAGGGGAGCAAGTAAAAGATAAATGATGAGCAGAGGAACAGTTCAAGCTCAGAAAACAAAAAATAAAAATAATTTAAAGCTTTTATAGTTTTAGTGATGAACTAAAAATGACTAAGTACTAATAAAATGGATAAAAAAAAATTTGTATGCATTTTTTGTTTAGCAACTTTTTGTTTAAAATTTTTTCTAAACTTAAAAAGTAGAAAAAACGCACAATTTGTCGTTAATGTCAAAAATGATGGGTACGGTACCACTGTGCATTGATAACCTGTAGCTTTGCGTTTTGGCAACTCTGCAAATTGCCTGTCTGCCATGTGTTCCAATTTGTATCTGACTTAAGTTCCCATTGTTTCTTTTTTCCCAGTATATGCTTTGTGTGTTGTATCTTGTATCTGAGAGGTTGCTCGTCTGTGGATTGATTGCTTGCAGATAATTTATGTGCCGAGGTCGCTCACGTTACGTTAGCAGATATTAATTGAAAATGTTTGCCCGATGTTTGACTGCCGTCTGTCAACTTGACAACATTATTACAACTTTAGAGCAACAAAAAGAAAAAATAAATAAACAAGGGTAAAAGTTAGCTTATTGATTGTGTCTGCTGCCCCAAAAACATAACCAAAGTACCAATTGATGTTGTGCCAGCTAAAACAGCTGCGATTAGAAAGCAAACTATTTGGCTGTAACCCTTCCAGCAAGACCATAATCAATCACAGGCACCTGAGCTGATCCTTTTCAGCAAACAGCTAGATAACCCGTATATTATAATATTTATGGGTTTTACATTAAACATTTGTTGCTTTTTGTAGCTTTGGCCTTTGGTCTGTAATAGCTGGAACGCCCACCGAGGAGTACTCACATGCCACATAAAAGTGGCGTCGCTCGACTTTGTGACATTCCGAAACATCCCACGTTTTGCATGTGGGCGTTTAAAGGCTGTTTAGTTTTATGAAAGGATTCCCTTAATGCCCGTTACATGGACATTCCGTGTTGAATGTTAAAACATACGGATAATTGTAGTTGACGACCATGCTAATGGTTACGGCTAAAAGTCAGTGAGAGAGCAAAGATAGTACGCTTACTTGAATGTGGGGCTGGTCTTAATGGTAAATAAACTTAATGTTTTGTGCTGGGAACGCATTTTTACAACAAAGCTTGTAATTGAATTTGGCAATGCTTAGTTTATGGAAGCGGAACTAATCAGTGTTGGCAATGTCGCTTGTGCCTGGAAAGCAGTTGCATTTATACAACATTGCTTATTTTTTCAAGGAGAGTCAGTTGCGGTCAACGAACTGAAGTTATTCTTAGATTATGAATACCTGCGTCTAGAGGGCTTGTTATATGCAGAAGAACGTCTGTTGATCATCTCCCATCATTGTTCTTTTATACTTGAAGTTACTTAGTTGAAAGGCATCGAAAATGGTCAAAAATACAAGTTCTTTAAAATAACTATTTATTAAGAACTATGAAATACATTTTTTAGAGCTTTTTCGGTATGTCTGCTGTCGTCTTCGTTGGTAATTACCAATAGTTTTGTCTTTACAAGATCAATTTCATAAATGAGCTTGTCCGAATTTCTTGAAAAATTCTTTACTTAAGTCATAAAAATTGTCAAAAAAGAATGCTCCTCAATCAGTGGTCCCCAACGTTCGTTGTGATTAAAAAATCACTTTTGGGATACATTTTTTGGAAAATGAAAATTTTAAAAAATTTTGACCTTACAAATGGTGGGCCATCTGTTGATTTGTTTGTTTTTTCACAGAACGACCATTACCATAGTACGCCTGTATCCATTACTAAAATCGTGTAGTTTTCAACTTGACATATGTCAAAGAGCATCCACTTTGGACGAGTATGTTCCGAAATTTGAGTGCTTAACAACCAAATCAACAGATGGCTCACCCTATATTATACGAAAACTTATTTGTTTTGGGTAAAGGACACACACAACCATTTCTACTATAATTATGTACTGTAATATATACCAGATACAACTTAGCTTAAAACTTAAAATTTAAAAATTCTCTAATAATTTCTTGTCTGACTTTTGTACCAACCACTTTAATACTTTAAATTACTAAAGCAAACAATTTACCAAAAATGTGTTTAAAAACAAGCCCGATAAATTTCATAAATTTTTTGAACAAAACCCATCAAAATATTTCATTGTCATAACTTAAACACATTGTCCCAAGCTACAGTCAAATTAATTATTGTCCTTCTAATGCCAGGCAATGACCGTACTACAATAGCTGCAGGCTCTCATCGAGCCACCCAATCTCAACGGACAAATAAAGTGAAAACACGTAGGGAACTCGAAACTCACGAAGGCCAAAGCACTTAAGATTTAATACGAAACAAAATAACATTTTTTTTGCGTTAAAGAAAAGCCAAATGAATGTAGCAACAAACTGCGTCATTAAATTACCGCAAGCGAAATACCAAAGAGCAGAGAGGGAATAAAAAACAACAGCAAAACAAGTAGGGTGATGACGGTTGGGAGATGACGACTTTAAGATACACTTTACCATGCTTTATATATATAGTTTTCAATCGATTTGAATGAATTCCGGAGCTTAGATTGGAAAGGTTGGGAATCAAAAATTGTTTCAGGAATCTAAGGGATGTGTTCCGAAGAAGAAAAAAATTTTGTTATTCTTGAGATCACATACCGATTTTGAGGTCTTTAGTGTATGCACAAACAAATATACACAAGAAGACGGTTCGAAATTCGAAAGTATTTGTAGATATCGCCCAAAAGTTCTGAAACTATTCCGATCAATATGTTGTATGATGAATATAATCGTAAAACAAAAAAAAATAACCATAAAACCATAGGCCTACAGATAAAATTTCAAAATCATTACATTTCTGATTTTCAAGAAACCGGCTAATGGATACACGGATAAATAGAATGATAGTCTGATATCGAAAAGTGATTTCTTTTCTCGTTCTCGTTTTCTCGTACAAACATTTTGGAGTCATCTTCTAAATGTAACAACATTTTTCGCCCTAACCTAAACTACACCTTACCATTTGGATGTAGGGTACAAACAAGGATGCCCAAAGGCGCTACACGTAGCAATGACCAAAGAACAAATTGAAATGGTCGACCTGTCGACTAAGTTGTCTATGATAATAATATTTACTGATGGCACGACGCCAGGACCTTAATCCGCTCAACAGGCTAGCACACAAGCTCGATATTCCTGGCTGCTTATATATATTTGTTGTGGAGTGTGTTTTTTTGTACAGAGCCTGAGTGCAGAGCAATGAAACGGCCCCGAGCCTTTGGCTCAATGTCAACCTGCCATGGGGTCCTTTTTCGTGAAATTGTAAATCAGCCAATCTGTCCAACGGCTGCCATCCTCCATAAAGTTCTTGCACAGTGGGCGTTTGGCAGCACAATTGTTTTATATTCGCAGCATAATTTCACGCCCAATTAGCTGAGAACTGAAATTGAGCCATTTCAACTGAAATCCTGTGCAGCAACAAATGCAGAAATTGCTGCCAATTTCCATTGAATGGTTTTTTTTTGTTAAGGATTCGATTACGATTTTCATTTGACTGCGTTTGATGTTTTAATTAAGTTGGTATTGATTTTTATTAAGGCTGTAATTGGATTTGGGTTGCAATTTCAGTTCATGTTGCCATTCAAAGGATTGTTTAAAACTTTAAGAGCTCTTTACGTTTAAATATCTGCCATTGAAAATTACCAATAATTTTGCTAATAATAATACCATTCAGTCATTTGCAGTCTCAAGTTTAGATTAAACTTGAAGCATATTAATTAGTTGACATTATGTGAGGATAAGTTGAGCTCTTGATGAAATTTAAGAGCCTGATGGCTGACAGTAATGCCTTTGCGCTGGCTAATGGATGTGCCAATCATGTTTACGCTAGAGTGGATTGGTCGAGAGCCACTCAAATTAAAAGAACTTTGTTTGGTACACTCTAAAACATCAAAGGCGTTAAGTTTTTATTTCTAAAACAATATTCTTTTTTTTTTTAATCTTCTATTTAAGTTTGTAAATGGGAAATTGGTTTGGCGCAACTTGAGTTTTTTTGTGAGGAAATGTAGACGTTTTTTGAGATTGTTGCAAAAATAGTTGGGGTTCGCCAATAAACAGGACTCCTTTTGGCTAACAATCCTTTAAGTACATAATATGAAATTATAAAAAAAAATATTATTTCAAATCTGTGAGTGCCAAAAATTTTGAAATCCTTCTAGACTGATTTAATATCCGAGCCATTTAAAAATCGCTTAAACCATGAAAAATTTAAACTTAATCGCTTAAAATCCATAAAAAAAAAGAGTTATAATTTTTTTTCTATGTCATTTTTTTGTAATTTGTATTATAAATAAATTAACTTATAAAATAAAAAGCAACCAAGCAATGGAGTATGAGAAATTTGCTTACATTTTCGATTCGAGTGCAATTTTTTAGCACGCCATTTTACTATGGTAATAAAATAAAATTGTTTTAGTGATATTTTTTTACTCTAAACTTGTGCAATTATTTTATAAAATTTAGAAAACAATGTTTAAAAATACTGAAAGGTGAAAATTATCGATTCTAAATATTGGTCAATTTTAATTTTAATTTTCTTTATTGTTTCATAAGTTTTCGTGGTCGCTGATAAAATAATTTTCAAAATTCAAAATGGCGGACCAAGACACAAAACTTTGGTTTAAATGTGATAAGAATTTATATTTAAGGTATTTTGGAGTCACTGATTACGATTCTGCTATCAGATTTTCAAAATTCAAAATGGCGGATCCAAAATGGCGTTCCAAGTTAACAAATGCTTTTTTGATTGGGATAAGAATTTGTGTATTCTACGATTCTACGTTCAGATTTAAAAAATTTAAAATAATAAAAATGCCGCATAGAAAATGGCTGACCATGTTTCAAAATTTGTTATGGATTGTGCTGAAAATTTGTACGGAAGAGTTTTTGGAGTCGCTGCTATCAGATTTAAATAAATTAAAAATATCAATAAGGCGGACCATGTTTCAAAATTTTGCTTGATTGTAATGAAAAATTGTATACTAAGGTTTTTGGAGTCGATGATTACGATTCTGTTCTCAGATTTCCAAAATTGAGTTTCAAAAAATTTTATTATCCTTACATATCAATTTTTGTCAAAATCAGACACAATTTTAAAAACTTGGTACCCCATATTATTTAACATATTAAAAACTTTTTCGAAATCAAATTTTTTTTTTTTTTGGAATTTATATATTTATTTATTGGCAATCAACCGATAAGTACAAGGTTATAATCCAATATTGACACCAAAATAAAATACAAACAGAAAATGATCCCACTCTTATTTAAGGTGTTTTCACAATTTTTAATAGCTGATAGTTCAGTCTGCTTTTATATCTCTGTCAACATAAAGTATTTTTTTTTAAGGTTGATACTCTTGTTGTTAGTTCCTTTATCTCCTTGAGGAGCATAGGTTGATACTGACTACTAAAAAATGTGTATTGTATTTACGTGCCATATTCAAATTTAGCTTACAAAAGCAATAGTTGTAAGGAAGTTCTGGTGCTGGGGTATAACTCAGTCTGAACCAGGGCCAACTTACAACTAATTTGTAAATTTGCTGAGACACTGGGCAGCGTAGGGGGGTTAGCAGTCACACTTCACCACCCGTGCATACATACCATTTCTACACTCTAACGATTCTCTTGGGCTGTTGCTGAAAATAACATTTACTACTGGGTGCTCTCGTATGATCGCCATAGACTACGTCAATGGGCAGGGCCCCCTTGACCGTATCTAGGCTGAATTAAGGTAGGAGTTTGTGGCTGGCGGGCGAGGCCAACGCGTACCAACAAAAGGGCCAGCATGTATTGCACCTGAGTGGCGAAGCCAGCTCAGTTTATAATATATGCGGCTGGGAGGTGGGGAACAGGAATGGTAGCACACACTATGACGTTCAATCACTCTCGCGACACTGGAGCACAAATATTTGTAATAATGACAACGTTTAGTTTCTTCTCATAACTTTATAATAATTTCACTTTATTCTCTTATTTAAACCTTTTTTTATCCTAGCCTCGTACTTTAACCTTTTATTACTAACCACATTTTCTCTTCTCCATTTCGTGTTTTTGCCTCTTGTGTTTTCCGCGTCCACGTCTGTGCTCGTTGCCGTCCGAATCTATTCTCCTTTGCTTTATTTTTCTATCGCCCACGCCAGCTCCTACCTCAGTCTGTCGATGGCGATAAACGGCAGGCTGGGTTGGCAGTCCGGCGTGGCGATCTTCTACTTATCGATGTTTGGTTTTAACAATTAATACTAAAAGCATTATATTTTGACTTAATACTAGAATTTCTATAAACACTATATTTAACTATACCAATACTTTATTCATTATTGTGGCGAGGCTGGTAGCCTCGTTACATAGTTATTACTTATTGTATTATACATGTTTTTATTATATATTTATTTAATTTATTTTGTTTTTGAAATACTTTTATTTTTGCATATTTCTGCATATTTAGTCTTTTATGAAAAAAAGTTTTTAAATTCAAATAATCTTTATTTATTTCGTCCCACGCAAAGTACTAAAGCGAAAGTTGCCGCCACCTGGGGGATTCATTAAACTCATGTAAACTGTACTCAAACCGCAGTCAGAGAACTTAGTGCCACTGTTTTAGCCAAATTAGAAAGCAACAATTTTTCTTTTTGGCCCGAAGACAATGTCTGTAGAGTGTTTTGCTTCATTTGTTACAACAAAAATGTGAAATTTTACAGCGAGTATGAAAAGCAAGGTCCGCCATTTCATACATTCATTTTCTACGCTACATTTTCGAGGCACATAAAATGCGCTTTTGTTGGTTTAGGACAGTCTGTTGATGGTTGGTTTCAGGGATGGAGTGTTCCATGGGTTGCTTAAAAACTTACAACTTGTTCAACATGATGAGGCGCAAATTTAAAACCCTATGTAACTTTTGTTTTAGTACCGCCGCTGTTTGGCATCCATTTGCAAAACTTAAAGGCTGCATGTGTAAAGAGACAGAGAGAGCGAGAGTGAGAGCGCGCAGTGGCAGCCATTTTGCATGTAACATTTAATAGGCAAGCATTAAAGTTGAGCGCATTCCTTTTTAAAAAATATTGTGAAGCATACTTTTATGGGCTTTATATATGGGCTGAAGTTCTTTACATGCTGTCTGTTGAGTGAATTGGCAGTTTTATGTATACACAACAAATCATATATTATTATATATACGTATAAAGATTACAAAGAGTGTATTTCTTATTGTTGTTGTAGATTCATACATATTTGTTTTGCCAATCAGTTCAGTTCAGTTGAACAAATAATAACAAAGGGGCAGTGGCAATATTTTTTGAGTTTCACCGCAGCTCGCATAAAAATCAATTCCATTCTAGAACAATTTTTTTTTTTTTGCTTTGTCATCTGACGATTTATGATGTTGAAGCGTGAATTTATTGCGATTGTTTATGAATATGCAAATATTTTCAATGAGAAACCCAACAACTCGAAAATGCTTTTCACGCATTGTATGACGCTTAAATGTGCGCAAAATGGCGGTACAAAGGAAACAAGTCGATTTGTTACTCATTGTGTTATGTGGTTATAATATAATAAGTTCTATGGTTTCACTAAGCGGAAATAAATTTGCAATAAAACGTGGGTTGGCAGCAGCTTTGACATTCACCTGGGCGAAAACCAGTTAGCAGGTTTTTTGTTGTAGCAATTTAAGAGCTTTAAGTTTGGGTGGTAGAGGTTAAACATACCAAACAATCATTTATTTTAGATTTGTGCAAGCTTTATAATGTTATTTAAACTAAGAAAATGTCATCTGTTGCAGTGACGGATTAAGGCAGAAGGGTTTTTAAGGCGCATACGCCTTTTCGCTAGTGCAAGTATTGCCAATATTTAAATTATACAATGTTTCTAACAATTTAGAGAGATCTGGATGCGAGGTTACTTTTATATCTTTTAGTTTTGTTTTCTATTTGATGTGTCCCAAATCTTGCTTAGCTAATAGCTAACTGATAACACGAAGACATCACGTCGAGGTTATGCGTCAATTTGGTTGCGGATTGCCTATTGAAATGGAATCTGGGTGGGTCTGGTGATGAATGAGAATACGACCAAGTATATTTATATATCAGATTGCCTTTAAAAATATTCTATTGATTTTGTTAAGGATTTCGTCTTCCTTAGCACCACTGTCATATCGAAGAACGTTGTCAGCGTTGAGATCAATCGGAGAATTATTCTTGTCAATCGAGTTTCCTATGGTATCAAGTTGGCAACTGAGAAGTAGGGTGCCGCCTCACAACAGTTTTCCTATTTTACCAATAGAGCAATAGGTAAACTGCTTGCACTGCTTGGTGAGAGTAGTGGTGAAAGCCTACTCTCACCAACACTACTTAAAGTATAGCGATCTCTAAATTGCACGCTAATTATTGTTTAGTATTACTGAGTAGGATGAATGTATTAGTTTATAGGTATAAGTGAAGAGTAGGTGATATGGATTGTGTAGGGTAAGGCGAACTCTCGATAGATAGTGCCGTTTAGGATTTCTTAGTATAGGTTTGGGTGGGAATTCCAGGATTTGGCGGGAGTCTTGGTCAGTGAGTGAAAAGCGGAGAGTCATGGTCTGTTCGTGAAATGAGATGAGTCTCAATGAGTGAAGAGTATCAAAGTCAGTGCCGAAAATTTAAAGTCAAGCAGATAAATATCCTGCATCTCAGCTGGCTCGGTCATGTTATGTACTTGGATGAAGAATCTCCAGCGAGTTTGTTTTTAATTAGGAAGTTGTAGGAACCCTCCGAAGATGAAGAACGCACCTCCGGTAAGGGACAAGCTTTTAGTTTAAAAGTTATATGGCCTTGAAGCTAAATAAAATTACGTATACGCAATGTAACAATATGGACGGCCAAGGTGGTCGAGACCAGATCGGTTAAATATGTGGTGCAAGTGTGATGCATGGTAACAAAACAAACATCCCTAGTCTTTAAAGCAAAAAACTCCGGATCCATAGTGTCTTCCTCAAATCAACAGAAACGATTAGTATTTTTTTTATCTTATATCCCTATTATTATTCTTGTTAAACTTTTCTAAAGAAAAACATCTACACTTTTTTCACTCCTCAACCAACTAACAATTTAAGTCAAGTGTACTCTATCATTTTCCAACACTTGCTTGTACATAGCTAATCCGGCACTTATGTGTTGCATAGCTTTGCAAGTCATAAATTCTAAGTCTCCTTCTGCATGCACTTCAAACAACAACACCTTCAGGACTTTATTCCAAGAATTGCTTATGACAGATAAGCCAACAAAAATATTTGAAAGACTAAAAGCACGCACGAACTTGCATTTGCTCCTAGCACATATACTGGCAGCTGGCAGCTCCTATTTCCACATTCTAACCCCCGCACATTCTAGACACATTCCGGCATGTGTGGACACATGAATGCACATAAGTATCTAGTTGTCAATTTTTGTTTAAGATTTACGTAGCATGCGGGTCGGAAGCTTTTGCCGCCGGCGAGCACATCCGACTAAGACAACAAATTCCCACACTCCCTTGGCTTAATCCCGAGCACTTGGCATACACGTTTATTAAAAGCGGAAGCTTTGTTTTTTGCCGCTGGGTTTGGTCGTGAATCTCACACATCAGCGCGTAATATGTTCGCTTATAATCTTTACTCTGGCTTTCTGATTAGTTTTTGGTTTTATCCTTTCACTTGAGAGACCATTTTTCTCTGAGGGTCTATAGCTTTTAATGTTGAATGCTAAATTCTTGGTACAGAATGCATTTTGTTTTTACTTAAGAAATTAAAAAGCAATTTAAAACGCTTAACAATAAAATGCCGAATATTTAGGGATTTCTGTTAGCTCACCCACTAAATTTATCACCTATTTTCCGCTTACCTCTCATGCTACCATCGCTACATGTTATTTCACGAGATATATTCTTCTTAAGCTCTGGTATCTATCTTAGAGAGATTTTATTCCATTGTCCTACATTTTGAGTGTCTGAATGCGTCCATCTCATCCTGGCCGGTTCTCTCTCATCCCTGTAACATGTCATTTGGTACAACCTTTTGATGTGTACATCATCTGCTTTTGCAAAAAATGGTTCCCGTCCAAAGCACTCAAAGCATTCTCAACGCATTTTCAGCCCAATTTAAAAGGGTAGACATTGAGACAAGGCAATTTAGGCAGGTCCTTTCAAATATTGACAAACCTGCGTGCTCAACACAATTAGCCTAATCCCTGAAAAGTAATTTGACCTTCACCCACTTTGAATAATATTGCGCATATTATTAAATTCAATTAAGCATTTGCACATTCTAAAAATAGCGCATACGCCCCCTGGTCCGCATACTGGTAAATACATAAATGTCAAAATATAATATAAAATATGAGCCAAAAACCAAATTTGATCCTTAAAATTATGCAACAATGAAGCAATAAATTTTACGGCGTCTGTCTGATAAAAATGTTTGCTTCCAGAGTGCTCCAAATAATTCGCACTAGAGTTCTCTTGAGCTCCAGGCGTGAATGCGTCAAACATTGACGAGCCGTAAATTGAGTGTAAATAATTGCGGCAATTTAAAGTATCTTAGGGATTGTTTTCAGTTTCAACTGGCGCGCACTTTATTTTATTGTGAATGCCATGAGTTAAGTCTAAGCGGATTTCGTTCTCTTCTCCGCTTCGTTGCAGGCACTACAGCCACGCGTCTTTGCTGTCAATGCCACGGAGGATGTGGCCAATGTATCACCCTGTGAGCTGGAGTCGATAATAAATCAGTTGGTGAATCCCAGTTCCGAGTATCAGCTACATGTAAGTCTTGCCCACAAAACAAAAAAAAAAGGATTTATTGCTTTTATTTTTAAAACGGCAGCAGGTGCTGCTCCACTTAGCCTTGGCTTAAAGTTAAAATTATCTTTTAATAGGCCTCAGCTTTACGTAATCAGCTTAAGAACATACTGCGGGAACGTCAATTGGCTGTGGGTGAGGAGCAGCCGCTGGGTCCCTATGACTATAATGATGATGACAAACGCTCGGTTGCTGCAATGGCTGCACAGGGTCTAATACACAACAGTGCTGGCAACTCTAAGCGCAGTCTGGCTACACTGGCCAAAAACGGTCAATTACCCACGCCTGATCCCGAGGACTATGCCGATGATGCCTCATCCGAGTTGGGCGAGCAAAAGCGCTACATTGGCTCCTTGGCACGTGCCGGCGGCATGCTTACTTATGGCAAGCGTAATGTTGGCACTTTGGCACGCGATTTTCAGCTGCCCAATGGCAAACGTAATCTGGCCACCATGGCACGTCTGGGCATGCTACAAAGCGCACCGGGCACGCACCGTGAGCACCCAAAGCGTAATGTGGCAGCTGTGGCACGTTATAACTCGCAACGCATGGGCGCTGAGAAGCGTAATCTGGGCGCGCTAAAGGGCTCTCCGGTGCACGGTGTGCAGCAGAAGCGTGAAGATGAGGAGATGCTGCTGGATGGCTTTGGAGCGGGTGATACGGCAGCATTGCCCATGCAAAGCTATTGGTGGTATCCCAGCTATGCTGGCTATGCTGATCTGGATTGGAATGACTATAGACGCGCCGAGAAGCGTTTCTTGGGTAAGTAGTTTGGGAAATCGCTTTAGGCTCCAATACCTTTGAGTACTTGATTTCTGCTTGAGCACCTAGTTAGTAGGTATGAGGCACCAAAATTTGACAACGATTTGAATGTATATATGTTTTTTGATTATAACATCAATTACTACCACAACAACAACAAAAAGATACCTCCAAGGATCCCGAGTTGTTTGGCATAGAGAATGGCAGTCAGTTGCAGTCCGATGCCAATGCACTGCCAGAGTTTGAGGAGGATGCCAATCAGCTGGACGCGGAGCTGCAGCCTCAGCCGCAGAAGCGTCATATTGGTGCGGTTTATCGATCCGGCTTTTTGCCCACCTATCGCTACTTGCGCAGCACCACCGGCAATGAACTTGGCTACGGTGGCGGCTCCGTCGGTGGCAGTGGTCGCTTTAGTCGCTCGGGACGTGCCAGGCAATTTGTATGAGTAAATGGCTATGGTTCAATGTGTAACGATTATTTTGATTGATTTACTCATTTGCATTGAGCTCCATTGGTTTGGTGTTACATTTTGTTTCTTTTTGGTTTTGGTTTTGGTTTTTGTGTTGTTTGAGTTTAGTTCTGTCGTCTATGTATGCCTGCCTGTCTACCCGTCTGCCTGTCTGTGCCTATCGGTGCTGTTATCGTAACAGCTGAGCATACATGTAATTATCGAACGATCGATTGCATTTTGTGTGTCTGTCTCTAGTTCTTTGTCTTTCAAATTTATCGATTTTTTTTAGTAGTTGTTTAGCACTTGCGCCGCTTGTAACGCTTTGTAGGCTCTAAAATTTCGTTTTTTTTTTATTTTATATAGCATAACAATTGAAAAAAAAAATCAATCTTTGTGCACATTTCCGTTGGTCGCTTCAAACATTTGCAATCTGTGTCCGCCGGAAATTCAATTTTCCGTCTGCTTGGCAAATATGTGCGCACAGTTTTTGTCTGATTGCGTGTTAAGGATAATCACCCAATTTCCGGGCATTTTGTTTGCCGTGTAGCCCAGCAGTGCAGCTCAACTTGGCTTGTTTCGTTTTGATGTTATTTATATCGTTTTTCTACATTTGGGACCTGCTTATCCTTGAACTAACAACAAACTTTAAAAGCAGTTGTCAAACAAAAGCACATCTGATGTTTGATGAAAAACTTTACTTAGTTCTTTTGCCCTTGCCGGCCCGTTCATCTACCATGTGCTAAATTAAACTTTTTTTTATTCTCAAAGGTACATAAAAAGTTTTTATTCTTTGTTTTTGTGTGTGTTTTTTAATGTTATTATAGAAATTAAACAATACGCTACATTGGCTTAAGACTTTTGCCATTATCTAATTGGAAAAAACAAAGATTTTTTCGGTTGCATACTTTTGGGCAGTGGTTAAAGCACTTAAAATTGTGTAGCATATTTTTGTGCTGCCTTTATGAATTCACTTAATGAGTACCGGAGAAACTTGAACAACGCGATACTTGTTTAGCTTTGAAGCAAATTTTGACAAAATCATAAGCTATAAGGTTTGCACTAAACAAATTTGGATATACATATACATATATATCTGCCTAAAGTTTTTCAAAATGTCAAATTTAATGGAGAAAGATTGCAAACCGATAATAATAATTGATGGTTATAAGTTTATTGTCATCATGTTTTTCGTAATCGATCGAACTTTACGAGCCATAAATAAAACTGTATGAAGAAATTTTTTAAAATTTTTAGATTTACATGCGAAGTAGAATTTTTCTTAAAAATTACCTAAAAATTAAGAAAAATTTCATATGAATGCATAGCGACCAACCCGTAAGTTTGACAAAAATATGTTCCAAATATAATCGTTGGGTAATTCAATTATCTTATCTAAAAATTATTAAAATCAGTTTAGTACAACCGGAGATATTTGCTGTTAAGTAGAGACACTTTTTTTTTTTAATTTCGAAAAACGGTTTGTCGCAATATCTCGATATCCTTTCCAAAAAAAGTTTTTGACTGCAATTTCGGTTTTACGTCAACGACTAAAACATGTTGAGGATACCAAAATTTTTTAAAATTTCTAATTTAGTGTTATTTTAGAAGCTAATAATTTATCTTCGTTAGATTGGCAATTTCTCCCACTATAAATTTGTTCGAAAAATAATACTCTCACAAGATTCAACGATTTTTGAGGTATTTTAATTGCATATACTTAGAGAAATTTTGAAAATAACCATTTGGGATTTTTCTTATCATAAAGGAACCTACGAATTTTGATGATAATAATAAAGTACAACAAAAATCAACTTGTTCTCGAATTTTTTGTTTAAGGCCCATACGCAGCAATTTCGAACGAAATGTCAAATCTTCAAAAATTCCCTTTTTTGGGGTGGGCCTTATGGGCCTTAAAGCTCATGTGAGCCTAATAAAAAAAAACTATTATTGACGTTATGTCGTTACATCTGCCACTGCCTTCTTAAGCCATGTTCTAATCGAGTTTCAATCGACAAAAAACTTTTGGCAGGTATTGACTTTTTTAAAAAGAAAATAGATACATGGTCCCACTGTGCCGCGCTGACCCAACTGATCCACAATTTTTTTGACGTGCCTTTTGTTTAGCTGATTAAGGATAAAAAAATTATTTTTACAAAACGCTTTAATTTTAACAACTTTAAATTGAATTGGCATGTTTAGTATGTATTGGCATGTTTAGTTAAAATTGGAAAAAATTGTATTATGCTTATATTGTTACTATTATCTAAAACTTGTAGAGCTATGAAGCGCAGCTATTTTGGCAAACATACATGTTCTACGGTTGCATGTGTTTGAGTACTGAGTACTTTGAAAATTTCTACTTCCGTAGCGTAAACTTGAAAGTCTTCTAGAAACTATTGCTATGTATTAGGTGTATAATTCGTTGTTCAAACTTAAGTTCTAGTTATACATTCTAAATTGCTTAACTAATGGAATTGTGCAATTTTTGCACTTTGAATGCCACAGGTCGGGTACTACCCCCAACGCGAGCTACTGCGTCAACCAACCGGAGCCGTTTGTAAACACTGTTTCCTACCCAATCTTATGATGAATTTAGGCAGTGCTGGTATACGCGGTCGTATGTCCAAGTTCTATGCGGATCCCTATGCGGCCAAGGTGCGCAGTTTTTCGACCAATTCTCTGCCCACTTCACGCTCCTCCTCCAGCTCCTCAACAGCCTTTCAGTCGTGGGGCACTCCGCCGCGTATTACAGCACTGCATAGACGTGAACTTCGACGCAACAATGAACCCATGGATATGAACTACGAATACTAAATATCGACAATATAAGTATACTCTATACAATATACGAAAGATAAATAATAACCTTATGTTAAAGGCAAAAAAGAAAAATACCAAAAATAGCAAAAAACAAAAAGATATTATACAATATAATTAAAAGTAGTTCCCGAAAATAATACACAGTCACACACACACCTGCAGCATCCAACTAAACAAGGCACAGAGTATGCCTCCCTGGTTGAGATGTTAACTATATAAAAAGTATCTTAAAATGTATCAAGAAGTGCGTATACTTACATATGTATGTATAAGTAAAGTCAAAACTGAGGTAACTGATATCAGTGCAAAACGTTAAATATCAAATGGAAATCATATCGCTACTTAAATAATTTAAACTTTTATTGTTGAAAACAAATAACAAATTAGTGCCAATGCCGTACCTTGAAAGGAAGTGTTGCAAATCGCTCAAACATATTACAACAAACATATTATTCCTATTTTCACTTAGATTTGTAGATTTCGTTTACCAGGACAATAAAGTTTTTCAAGTAGTAGTTGTAACAAAATCCAATTTTTCTCCCACTGTCGCCATTTAACTAAAATCTATACATATATACTATACACATAGTTATACATATGAGTCAAGAATATTTTTTGCTTTTAGTAGTGAAATTGTTCTTAGTAACTTAGTTTAAGTATCAACAAATAATAATTATAACATATATACGTACTATATGCATATAAAAAAAATTTGGAAAACTGCGTCAAAGACAATAACCTTTGGTAAGGCTTCAAAATACTGATACTGACAATAAAAAAAGTTGAATATATTGACAATAAAATAATGCAGAGTATGCTTAAATAAATATTATATACAAATTATAACAGTTTTCACATTAGTCTTGTTTTTTAATGTTTGTATTTTTAATTAATTTATTTCATATAAAGTAGCATGACAAAAAAACAAAAAAAAAATTTATTAAAAAAAAAAACAAAAAAATGAAAACTTACGAAAAACCCCCAAATTAAACATATTCAATGTGCGTAATTATAAGTCTGATGTTGTCAATAATAAACTTACATATTTATTTATTTCCGAAAGTATCTTGAAAAAGTTTTAAAATGTAAAAGTTTTATTAATGTATACAATACGAATATTAGCTTTGTTTAATCCTCTCAAACAGGCAGGCAACAAATAATACCTAACGTAGTACATAAATATACATATAACAAATATGTCTATGTATTCTTATGTATTATGGGCAGAGCCCAGCATTCAATGTACTATAAATGCAAAACATTACACAAAGTTCTATCTATGTACACACTAATATATAAATAACAATATTATAAAATAAATCTATATACATATTACCGGTTTGCTTCTACACTACTGAAATACATAATTTGTTTCATTTGGGGTTAGGGTTGACTAGTCCATGTACTAAATCATTGCGGCTTAGGGTTGACTAGGCGATTACAAAAATGTTTTTAAACTCCTCAAATGTAACTAAAACGATATATAACAAATCGATAAGTAAAAGTCAGATTCGAAATCGAAAACAAAAATAGGCATGATTGTTTTTTGTAAAAGGTAGCAGTTTTGTTTGGAAATTAATTATTTATTTAAGGCCCATACGCAGTTCGAAAATTTTCGCACGGAATGACAAACTTCATATAAAAAAAAAAATTCCAAAGGGAAAATTTTTCGAACTGCGTATGAGCCTTTATCTGAAAAGGATTGCATCGAAATCATAAATTTAAATTTACTTAGCCATAGCAGCTAGTGCCTTAAGGCTTAAGCTTTTATTTCTTGTTCTGAAAATGCAAGTGTTTCATAAAATGAAATGATCTAAAATAATATGTTTTTTAAGTTTTTAAAATTTTATTTGAACAAATCAGCTTGATTTTGGATTACACATTTTCTTTTTTCTCCTTAAATCAATTTTTTTTAAAGATCGTTGACTTCTGTAGAAACATTTATTTGTATTGTTTTTTATACCCTGTACTAGTGTTGGAGATACATCGATGTTGGCCAAGATCGATGTTTTCGATATTTTTTAACTTCGATACATCGATGTTTCGCAATGGCGGCCATTTTTGGAATGCTTAAATTAATTCAGAGTGGGCCATCTGTTGGTTTGGTTATATAAAAATTTTCAAATAATAAAAGGAATTAACAAACAAACCAAGAGATAACTATATTTTCATAATATACATTAAAAAATTAATTACATTTCATAGAAAAATAAGCAAATAAATAATAAATAACAATCCAAAAGTTTATACAACGAAAGCAAAAGATAATACAGGCCACAAAAAAAGTGGTGTAAACTTAACAGGTTACAGCCGAATCCGAAGACCAAGAAACTCCTTCACACATGCGTTATGGATAACCACCAAAAAATCCCATAAATCGGGATAATTTGCATATTATCTAAGAGTCCTTGGATCGGGGTTTTTGGGACTTCGGATTCAGCTGCCCAAAGTCCATAAGAGGTGCCTCTGTCACATGTAAAGTTCACACCACTTTTTTTTTGTGAGCCTGTGAGTAATAACAAAAAAATGTGAGTAATAACAGAAAATTGAGTCAACCGTACTATTTCGGATCTTTTGAGATGGGTTTTTTTTTTAAAAAAAAAAGCGAAAAGTCTCTGCGACGTGGATGACGTTGATTGCCCATATTTTGTCCGGAATGGGATTTGTTCGATAATCGAAATAAAAATATCGGTGATCGAAAAAAAAATATCGATGCATCGATATAACATCGATGTTACTTCCAGCACTACCATGTACCTATAGCTAGTACAGTATGTAAAGTAACGGACAGAAAGAGGCGTGGCAGACTCCAAGACCAAACAGCTTATCATAACCTTAATATTTTGATCTGAAAGTTAACAGAACGATTCGTCGTGGTTATATGCATCTGTGTGAAAAAATTAAAAGCAAAAAAACTATAGCCAAAAATGTACTAATTTCAACCCCTCTTTGCCAATAAACTGCATCAATATTTGACTCTACATAATTATGGTAACAACCATAGACCTAGAAACATCAATTTTGGTAAGTTTATTCATGTGGCTCTGACCCCCTGCAATCGATTTACCGTGTTTTCCCGCACAACCCTCATCATATGAACATATAGATTAAATAACTTCTTTGACGTAAATTTCGATTTTCATCAAAATAGATAGATCTATAGATATCGTTCAACAAAAAACATTGGAAAGTTTCTTGGAAGGAATATACAGGGATAACATTTTTCGAGAAAAAACGTACAGGGTATTACACTGTATTACATTTTTTTTAAATAATGAGAAATTACAATATTTTTTTGACAGATCCTTTTTCAACTTCCCCTATTAATAATAATTTTTATTTTAGATGTAGGCTGCTTCTTTGCCACATTTTCATTGAACAAAATTAACTAAAAATAAAAATATATAAATAATGGATCTTTATTCTTAATTCATTTTATTAATTTTTTTAAATTTCTCAAAATACTTTGCAATTTTCATACATGTTATAAAATTTAGTTCAAATATATAACGAAAAAACGCGATTTTAACTTTTAAGGCCTATACGCAGCATGCAAAAATTCCGCACGGAAAGTCAAAACTTCATAAAAAAAAAATTCCCAAATAGTGGGATTCCTTGCGGAGTTTTTGCATGGTGCGTATAGGCCTTAAACTATGGAATTTGGTCAACGAGCTGCACGAGATTCACTATAAGAAAAAGCTGAGCTTGAAAAAAAAATCGTTATAGAGAAAAGTTCGTCTAAGTGAGGTTCGACTGTGTTAGCAGAGGTGCTTCAATGCAATTTAATTTTGGTCCCGGATATTTGCACACGATTCATATACATTACATATATAGGGATATTCCTATTTTACTCTTTTTTGAATCAATTTAAGAAAATGTCATCGCCTATATCTTTCTTTGACGAATTTCAGCTCAAAAGTAATTTAATTTTTAATTATTTTTTAGTTTCATTTAAATACAAGATTTTGGATGAAGTTGCTCTATTGCCGATATGCTTCCAAAATTAACGTAATATGTATCCGCAGCAGCTAGTTCGTCAATCCTTCCCTGCAAGAACTCGGGATTACATATAAATTTACACGGAAATATATCTGAAACAACTGTACGCACAAAGGAATGATGAAGCTTGATTCCTCGGAATACCAATCCTGACCAGACGGTTTTTTGGTAGCACGGGTGCCAGTGGACCCCAGAGATGGACTCATTCCCCAAAGGTTTTTTCGTAAAATACTTTTAACTACTTACTTGCTTACGTAGCAGGCATGGTATGTCTTCTTAAAATGGCCGCCACTTATTTGGATGGGCATGTGCCTGAGCGTGGTGTGGACTGATTCATCTGTGACATTCCAACACTGTCCAGTCATCTTCCAATCTTATTTTAAGTAAAAAGGTGGTACTTAACAGAGGCCTTTAAATCTGAACGGGAGCCCGCAGATCTCACAATCCTGCTTTTGGCATCCTGAGTTAGAGCCATCCACCTGTTAACCAGTATAGCTTAGCACTGCTGAGCTATGAGAATTTTCCTCAATTCATTAAAATCACAACTAACGTTAAAATTATAATTATTTGCATTATATATTTAATAGTTTTTAAAAATATACATATATCTCTTAATTTAACATAATATCGCGTCATTTCTCATTTAAAGACAAACTGGGTAGATAATAAAAATCCATTGGTGTGGGTTGACTTTATGTGCCTAAAAGCCGTATAATGTACAAGCAGTAAGCGGAGTAATCTTAAATTATAGGTAAGCTGAGAGCAGACACGCTATTTTTCTAGATAAGATCTAATGTAGCTCCAAAGCCAAAAATAAATAGTTGCTTATATTAACATATGCCTCTGGTGATAATTCGAATGCATTTAAAATTCAACTAACTAAATATATGCTATAATATGTATGTGTGTGTGTGTGCTGGGTGTGTCTTTATATACTATGTACATACTACACGTCGTAAGTGCCATATACTCGTATAGCAAGTGGAACGTGCAAATCAATAGACATCACCAAATGTCGGAATGTCTCAACGCCATTGCAATTAACTTATGACCAGTATTTGGCCTGACCCTGGCTGGGCAGCGGATGATTGTACGCTGCAGCGGCTACAGCAGCGCTGTTCAGCTGGTTGCCATGTGCTGCAGCAGCTGCATAATCATTAAGCGAATGCTGCGCGACCGCATGGTGAGCTGCGGCGGCATTATAGTTGGCCGCTGCCACGGCAGACTGATTCAGATGATAGGCAGCTTGGGACCAGTTCGAGGCGGAGTCCAACTTGGAATAGTTTTCGCTAAGATGCAGCGAGGGCGAGATCTTCGACACGCTATCCGCGGTCAACTTGGAAAAGTCATCAATGGTGAGCTTTGAGTAGTCTGTGGATGGTTGGAGAACAAGAGCTTTAGACTATGTTAATAAGCTCTAGAGCGAATAAGTGCACCCACCTTGATGATAATAGTTCTGGCCGGCAAAGTGTCCGTGCGGCGCAAAGCTGCTGGGAAAGCCATGCTGCGCCGCACTCTGCACCAGATCGTAGCCACCCATTTGTGTATGATGATGCGCTGCAGCAGCAGCAGCCGCTGCACTATGATGCGTGCTGGGATGTGCCGTGTGGTGGCTATCGCTCATGCCCGATGCGCTGGCAGTGGTGCCCGCTGCGGGACTATAGCCGGCCATGGAACCAACGCCAAGTGGCGCAAAGCCTAGCGGTGCAGCTACAGAGCTGGCGCTTAATCCCACGCTAGCACCACCGCTGTTCATGGGCGAGAGTCCGGAGCCGGAACCACCAGAATGCTTGCGCAGTCGCGCACGTCGATTGGAAAACCAGACTTGAATGCGCGCCTCCGTTAGACCCGTTGACTGTGCCAGTTCCTCGCGCGTATAGACATCCGGGTATTGCGTGCGTCCAAAGGCGCGCTCCAAAGCCTCAAGCTGCTCAGCGGTGAAGGTGGTGCGGGAACGTCGCTGCTTGCGTTTGAGCTGTATGCCGGGTTCCGATTCGGTATCGCTAATGTCAGAGTCACGGCCTGCAATAGGACAAGGGTGTGGGTGAGTGACGTCCATAGGAAATTTCGAGTCTTTATTGAAATGCTACTAAAATTATTAACGCCTCGTAAAAAGTCATAAAATTTTTCACGCTTCTAGGCCGCAAAGAGTTCTCAAAGGAAAATTACTAAATCATATTCGGCGGTTCGATTCATTCATTCGGGGCCACCGACGTGGTAACCCCCCCGTATTGCTCACTGCCCACAGTCAGGCGTTTTCCATATGAATAGACATGGTCACAGCCACAGCTATAGCACAGCCCCAGTCAAAGTCACAGCCTCTCGGCTTGCTCCATTGCATATTAATTGAAACATCAGAGAGCGCAACAAATCTGTCAAAAGAGTTTCGCCGCCGCTGCTGCTGCCGATCGCGGATCAACGAGTAGACAACAGAGTGGCTGAGATGACACAATCGTCTATCGGTTTGTCGGCTGCGGGTGTGTGAAAATTTCCAAAAGGGGGCGCACTCACTGGAGCAGCAGTGGGATCGTAAAAGTCACAGCAGTTGACAAGTGACACAATATATCACATTACACAAGAAGATGATCGGAAAGTTGTCAACGTCGTGGCATGGTAGTTGGCATATTCCCATTGGCGGAGTGTACCAATTAACTTCGGCATCAGTTTACGAAAGTGAATGCCGCCATCGTGAGGGAAATCGTGCGTGAAGCGTGCGCGTGTGTGGTGAAGATCGTGGTGAGGTTGTGAACACTTGCTTGTTATGTCCTAAGCCATGCCAAATTATTTAGAGAGATCATTACACAATAAACTGACAGCAAGGGTTTGAAAAACCACATAAAACAGGACCAAAAACGAATGGCTTAAGATCAAACAATGCCGCATATTTTTGGAATTTTTCAACAAGGTCACCAGCTCATTTTTCAAGAAGTCAGTACAGTGCATTGTCACATGATGATATTATTTTTTTGTAAGAAGCGAAGCGGAAATACTTTCGGTTGTTTCCGCACTTGCTACGATTAAATATTTCCTCTTGATTGTAATCCTTCGACTTGAGGCGCGTGTGTGTGGCAGGGACAGAACTTCTCCTGCGGTCACTGAAGTCGTGTTAAGCGCTTCCGGTATGTGGCAACACAATGGTATGAAATCACTAATTAATGATACAACAGACCAATAATAGATGGCTTCAGATTTAGTTTTATCATACTGATTGATGGTGAAGATGCCTAGAGTATAGAAGGGGGCAGGACCGCGGAGCGAAAGGTACGGGCCAGTGGTGACTATCATCGTTCCTTAAGCGCACTCCTTAGTCCCGAAGAATTTAAATGTTTAATGAGTTTTTAGTTCAACGGAGCCTTTTGGAAATTCCGGGCTCGGGGGAAGATTTTGTATAAAAGGTTTTGCATAAAGGGAAGCAAATACGCAGGACCAGTGAGCCCTGTACTCAAAGGGTCAAAGGTGTCTTTGATTTAAATAATAAAGGTAGCATTAGGAAGTATTATAGATCTCGAACACTATAAATTTCGCAATTGAAGTTTGTCAAATCTGTATGTTACTCACGTCATATCCAAGTAGGAGAATTTCGCGGTTCAAGAGCATACTTTAAGAGCTATACTGCCGATGCTGAGTCAGTATGGTATGGATATATTCAAGATACAATCAAGTTTCTCTGTAATCTGCTTTTCCGTGGTGTCATATTGTCATATTGTGAAGGAAAAATGACAATGCTATACTTTAAACGTCAACTTACACTTTAAGATTTATCAAAAACTTTTGTAATATTGAAATAAAATTTCTATTTTTTTAACAAAAATAAGCAACAAATATGACAAAAGTGGAAAACAGTTCGAATTGGTTGTCATATCCAAACTTAAGGTAAAAAATTTGTAAGAACCATATAAAAAGCGTCCACTCTCACACTAGTGTTTTTAGGTCGATAATATTTCATTTTATCATTTCAATTTATTTTCAATCAATCTGTTTTCCAACTTTTGTCATATTTTAACCGAATTTTTGGTAAGAAATAAATTTAAGTTTTAACATGAAAATTTGGCACAAAAATATAAGCAACTTTAAAGAGAACTGCAACTTTAAAAAAAAAACTTAAATTTGGAGTGCGACAGTATGTCGTCAAATGTATTGGACCTATAATATGACAGTGAGCTTTTCGACTAAAAACGCCATAAATCAGTAGTTCGGCTTACGCATGTTTTGTTCATATTTTATGCACAAAAAGTATGCATATGACGCTATTAGAAACACAATTTTAGTGTCTCGCACTTGTGTCATATTTTATGCGTATTTTTGGTAAGAAATAAATTTAATTTTTAATATGCTGATTTGGCGCAAAAATAGAAGCAACTTCAAAGCAGACACCAAATAAAAAAAAAATCAAATTTGGAGTGTCCCGTATGTCGTCAAATTTGGAACATATAATATGTAAAAATAATATAAGTAATTCGGGTTACACATACTTTTGTCATATTTTATCTAAGTAATTAATTAAACAACAAAAAATATATGACGCCATTAGACACATTATTTGGTTATGACAAACGTGCTTCAAAAAAATGACAACAAGAGTCGTAGTCTGATATAGCTTAAATTAAAACATATTCGTAACCACTTGTCGCGATTTTTTTCAAAATTCGTTTCAAGTTTGTGCACTGTCGCAATATGTCATAAATATTGACAAAATCGGCTTTGCCAAAACCTGGTTTGAAATTCAAAAATCTTGTGGCAAACCCAAATCTTACACCTCAACTTTGGCCACGCTTGTAAGCCAATAAACCACACCCAAGTCCAATGGGTGAAATAACCGGAAAGTAGCCAAGTTGGAACGCCCACTGTTTAGTCGTTTAACGTTGGTCCAATAAAGAAATCCAAAATTCACATGCGTATTAAGAAAAAACCTGAAGTCTGAGGCCCCACAATAAAAACAAATGATAAAATACAGAAGTCGACTATTAATCTTTCAACGCACGCAACAATAAAACTTAATTATACGAACCGCAGACCGCAGAAGAGAGCTAAAACTGCAGAAGCTGCCAAGAAAAGACGGCAAAATGGAAACGCCATGAGAAAAAAAAAAGAAAAATAAAAACAAAAACGGCGCAAGATAAAGGCCCAAAGAAACAAAAAAAAATCAATTAGTTTTTAAATGTTAAACAATTTATTAATTTGTTATTACACTGCCATCAATAATATGTGGAAAAAGAGGCAAAAATAAAAGAGCGAAGGGCAACACGACGATCATCTGCAGCTGAAGTAGCAGGGAGGCCTTTCGTTTGGCACCAAGTTGGCTACTGTGGAGCCGCGGCTTTTATGGCTTTCTTTTTTTTTTGAGCTTATTGAATATTGCCCCAAAATGGAGCGATATGAGTTTTGGCTTGCCACTGTGCTTTGATAAATCGCTGAGATTTCGTTATGTGCAGGGGTTATCGATCATTTTCGATGACGTTTCTACGTTTGCTGACCAGCAGGTAGTAATTGGTCGCCCAACTTGAACGCTGTGTGGCCCGCTCAAATGCTGCCAAGTCTGCGCAAGTGCAGCTGAAGTGTGACTCAACCACTGACCCCCCCAACCGCTCCAAAAACACTTTTGATTTTGATAGACAGTTTTCACATTGCAGCAAAGATCAATTACTTGCTTTCTTTTATTCGGATATCAGTGCGCATTATTGAAATACCAGATCTTAAGCCAAAAATTCTACTGGTGACCACTGACATTGTCATCAATCAAGAAAATCTTGACACTGGCTGTAGCACAATTTAAATTGGTGCGTCTAATACGTCAGGGAGTTCACCATGCTGCAATTGAAATAAGAAAAAAGTAAGTAAATGAATTTTTTTTTTTTGTTAATTTTGTAGTCTTGGAGTTGGGACTGCTGTAGAATGCGTGGCCGCTGTCAGCTGTCAACTGAAACACGCGAGCTGTGTCTTTGCGGAGATTCGGAGTTACTTTTGGGGGCACATGACATGGGCTTATGGGCGCTGGGGACAAGCGCTCACATTGCTACGGTTAGGGTTTAAGTCTTAAGATTCTTGTCAGCAGCAGGATTACAGGAGCATTAAAAAAATATATTTATTCTGACACATAAGAATAATATGCATACAGTTGGACTTAAGGTTGCTTGTTTTTAATTTGTTTGGTTTTATGTTGATCATTGAAATTAAAAATTGAAAGAAACGCCTTAGGATTGCGGATGACACTGTCTTAGTGGTCAAAGAAGCTGCGAATGTCACACAAGACTACTTAGATGGCTTTGGAAGTTGGTACCGCAGCTGAAAAATTGCGGAAAATGGTTTCAAGTGTCAGTACTGCATCATAATATAGTATGGTTGTAGCTCAGTTGGCTACTGTCCGCTATGAGCTCCTTAGCCGCACCACACTTTGGTGTCATCTTGGCAAAGTAGGTGTTCCGTTTTACTCCCGACAGAAGCGTTAACTATAGTTTGATAAACGAAATGTTGGAATGAGTCTTAAATATCCTATTTGATAAGATACCAAAATAGGCCGCCTTATAAAAAGTTGTTTGTTTCTAGAAATTTGATTATGTATTCTTTGGTGCAGTTAGATATATAGGATTGGATTTCTGAAATTACAATCAATCCAAGAAGATTTGTATGTGGATCTTAGATACATGTAAGCCCGTCTGTTTGTGGCTTACTGACTTGTCAAAGGTTTACTTGTGGTCTCATTTTTTACCAAGCACTTTATGCGGTGAAAGATAATTTAATAAACTAGAAAGAGTTTTGAGCGGGTTTCGGCTAAAATCCATATGCCAATCAATTTCAAAGGTCAATGATCCTTGCTGTGGTATAAAAAATGACAATCAAAATTAAAAATGTTTTCTAGCTGGGGGGTCCCCACCAATCAATGGAAGTGTCGGCTACTACCACGACCGAGGCTCCAATGTGTCTATGACCTCAGGGTGTTAAGGACGCTTCCAAATCGTTGTACGAGCATTGTAAGTGCCGAAATGTCGAATCAAGATATCGGTAGCGCTGTCTATCGAGAATCTATTGCCGACGATGTCGCATAACAACCCGGTGTGTGATCACTTGCACAAAATAGTAAAAGGGCATCGGCAGTTTTCGAAGAGATTTAACGCGACTCAGTAAAGTTTTACTGCCCTAGGTCCTTCTCCACTGAAGTGGTCAAAATATTTCTGGGAAATCTTGCAATGGTTTCTCTGTTGACTGCAGCAAAAAAACTAAGGGAGCTAAAGATGGACGGAAATGCTGGTTTCTGCTCGCATTCGAAGTATCATCAAAATGATGATTCCAAGATACAAGATAAAACTGGACGCTGTCCTGGTTCCTTCTTCTCGTAATGATAAGGTTACTTTGGGAAATCTTGCAATGAGTTCGATATGAACTATGTTAAGTAAGCTTGTGGAGTTATAGATTGACACAGTTGCTAGTTCCAGCGTACCCTATCTTAATTGTAAATCATACAGCTGACCAAGCACCAGCATCGGCAGCAGCTCAAAAAATGTCTGCTGTCCACGGACCTGCCACAATGTAGTGTTTAGATTATTTCTGCGAAATCTTGATGCCCTTAAACGATCACACCACTAGATACCATATCTCTATAGGTATGCATTAAAAACCTTTCCTTAACTGCAAACAAAAAAGAAGCCGCTAAATGATGTAACGCCCTACTTATACAGCCATACAATAGACACACTGTCTGGCATTACACCAGCTGAATACGCGTGCAATTTATAATATCTATTTGTACTAACTTGGTCAACCGACCCATGTCAAGCCCACTCCAATCCCAGCCAACTTACAAAGAAAGTACATCAGTAAGAATAACAAAAAATCAAATGCCAAAACACCGACAAATGCACCAAAGTCAAATGGAGAGCGCGTTGCAACCATTCCGTAACACTTGTGGCAATTAGTAATTATCAAAAGCAGCCCTGGACAATGCATCAAGCAAGACCGCCACAGGACGCGTGGGAATAGCAACGCTCAGTTCTGGGGCAGGCGGACGATTATTTACCAAATATTATTTATGCTAGACAATGAGGCAACAATTGTCTGTGGCCAAGACAAGCAGGGAAAGTGGCAGACACAAAAGATGCGAGTTGGGCAGGGCCTGGGCCAGGGCCAAATAACAACAGGTTCAATTATTTGCAGAAATTCGCAATGGCTGCCCGAACTCAAACAAGAAGACTAAACGACGCCGCTCGAAAGATCGAAACGTTCTTGACTCTGTAAAACTGTTGGGCTGTTAATGATTTAAGTAAAGGTAATGCTCAAGGTTTGGGTCTTGTATTGGTATTTCACACCTACTCTAAAAATGTACTGGAGTAGCAGCGAGAGATAGAGAGTGAGTGCGCACTCGGAGCATTCCTGCAGTGTCACATGACAAATGAGTATGCCCCGATCGGTGATTGCGCAAAAATATCCTGCCCATGTGTGTGCGGTCTCTACGCCCTGAACTTGGCCCTCGCCCTCGCCGTCACCTTAGCCCTCACTCATGCACATGTTGCGTGGTTGTGGTTGCACTCCCTCTCTCTCTATCTCTCCTACTTGGCTTGTCTGCTTTGCCGCAGCTCATTTGTTCGACTACTCTCGCTCGGAAACCCATTAAAATCGTTCATGCCCGAAAAAAGTGTCAACCTAACAAAAGCAGCGCATTGACTTCAAATGAGCCGATCTTCTGCGGCGTCTTTAATGCCCACCAGGGTGTCCTGTGCGTTCTTTTTGATCTCATTGTGCGTTGGTGTTTGGGAGTTTCAACTGTTTTGCCGCCGCCGCCGCCGCCACCGCCACCACTGCACCTCATCGTGTTGATGAGTTACAAAATATTTTATTAACGTATTATCACACTTTAAAACCTTGCCGGTTTGTTCTCCGCTTTTTGGTTTGCTGCTGCGGCCTCTGCTGCTGTTGGCCATGTCTGTTCAGCTGGGGATTTGTTTTGATCAAGTGTTTGTGCGCATTGTTATTTAAATTAGTTTCATTTCATTCTACGAGTATGCAGCACATCTCGTTCGGAACTCTGAAGCTGCTGCAGCAGCATACAGTCGGCGCGTCTCTTTTGCGTACGGATTATGATTATAACTAATTTTGTTCTCTTCTCATTAATTCAAAGTGAACTTCAACCGCTACTTTGTGCATTTAACCATTTTGTAAATTAGTTTAAATGCCGGCATTTAGTTGCATTACCCTTTCATGACGGAATTGAGGCTTATCTACTTGCTCCATTTTGTGGGCGAAGGCGTTGAGAGCATTAATTATATGTTAGAACGTGGAGGATAGTTGCTTTTAAATACATGTTTGGTTTATAATTATACGGTTCTCAAGCAGTTTGGATGTTGATAGCTATTTTAAGGCCCACCTAGCTTTGCTCCAAGTCAGTACTTATTCGTTAGTTAATCAGGGTCACGGAATGACGAGCAATCAAATGGCCAATGTTTGAGGTGAGTTTGTTTTCTTATGTCCACCTGACTAAATAAAGAGACGGCTTCTTACTTAGAAGCTCGAGAACTTACTGTACCAGATAATGCCGGTAGAAATGCATATTTCGTACGTTCAGTACTGCCGTGGAGAAAATGCTTGGCTTCAAACGTACGTGACTGAGAGTGTCTTCTGGGAGTGTGTCAGTACTAAGCGACGTTGAAAGAAGGACCCTACGGAAAACACTCCCGGTAGATCGAGAATGATGGCGTTGGAAATGTGAGCTATAATTTTTCCCAGTCCTCATCTTTTGGAGGTGTCTCAAAATCTCACAGACATTACTCAGCGTCTTTAGAAAGATGCTAGAGAAAACAGTATCGGTAGATCGAGAAGGATGACGTAAGGTCAAGGTTGACGGTTAGATGAATAAAGGTGGGATCAAACGATTGAAACCAAACTATTTGGGGTTATACATAACCTATATCGAACACTTCTCCGTACTCTCAAAGGGGTTTCGCGAAGAGCTTCAGATCGATTGTATAAGCACTTCTCGAAGCGAAGCATGTAACAAGAGTTATGGATTTGGATAGCCCTTTTGGCAAGCTCTAGAGCAAATGGGTATCGCCACTGGCCAGTTCCAGACCAAATATATCTAGCTGCCATTGTAAAGAAATCTAACCTCATTAGTTCCTTTTACGCCTGACGACTGAAGGGTGAAATGCTGAAATTTTCATTGAGTCCGAAGTTTTTGGTTCCCTTCCAGGTTTTTATCACTGTCTTTAAATACTCAAAGGCTTACCCCTTCTTACACAACCTCAGTCATACGAATTCAGGCTGGAAGAGCACCAGAGAGAAACGTTTTCAGTGCAGCTTTTAAAATAAAGTCGGCAAAGGGGTAGAGCTAGTAAAAGGATGCCATAGCTTTTTACCTTATTACGTAGGACTGAGAGCGTCTGGATAAGTTTCGTTATAGCTTGTAAAAAAAAAGAAATTACCCTGATGATATGCCTGTCGGTTTCAGACGGCATATACGCTTCTGCTGGATAAAGATTACGCTTGAATATTAAAAAAGCTTTCTAATGTATTTTTAATTTCATACTCATATAGCTGTATTAGGTACTTTAACAACATGTGCCGACTAACTCAGCTCTTGCATTATATTAAATTAAATTATTTTCCCCTAATACTTTAATACAATTTTAATTGGTGTTTAGCTCACATTGATGTCGGCGGCATATTTGACTTTTGGACATCTAAAAATAGAGCTTTATATGCGTTGAATAAGTTGTTGATTTGGTTGATTGTATTGCCGAAATCATTTTATTAAAAAACTATAACAGCATTCCGTTTTCGGTTTTTGTCAACATAGATGGCAAAGATTGGTAGCTAAAGCGGCAGCCCCCACACACAATTTTCTTTTTGTATTATTTTGTTATTATTATTTTATATTTTGTGTTATTTTTTTTTCATCATTTTTTGGTGGACAACAAACAAAGTGTGTTTGGAAGATCAAAGTGAGCCGCCGCCAGCGCTAAACACAGTCAGCGGCGACAATGAGCCCCAGCGCAGCCAAGATTGGGATGCAGACGCAGCAGAGACGCGGCGCGTTGTATAAATCGTACAGAATCAAAATCAAATGAAATTATAAGCGAAATAAAAGACGAAGAAATATATTTAATAATGCATAATTTTTTTTCGGGGGTAGCGCAGTCAGCGGGTCGCAGCAGTCTTCTACAGGTGAGATAGAGGTTGCCTACAGGTGAGGCCGTGTGGATGGATGTGGATGCTGTGCATGCCGGCTCAGAAGGCGTTGATTACAGGCACCGGCAATGCTCGGATGCACTCTGCACAGTTGGCATTGGTCGGGTCGTTGTAGATGTGTCTCTGTGATGTTGTTCCGATTGTGTTCTGGGGACGTTGGCGCTGACCATAATGACGGTGCTGGCAAAGGCATCTGGGCATCATTACCAAGGCCAGGGCAATGACAATGGCTATGGGAATGATGATGGGGAGGCGTATGCTTATTATACGCTTCGACAACATAATGACAACGTTCGTGTGGAGCTATATAGATTATACTTAGTATATAATTGGCATGTGTACGAATTGAGCCACCATTTGGTAATAGTTAAATGGGTTAACTATGCGTATGATGCGAATGCTAGAGGCTCGGAAACTATGAGTGTGAGAGAGCGAGAAGCAGCGTGAGAGAGCCAATTGATAGAAATCAAAAGATCGTTTGATATAAATATGATTTATATATTCAGCTCCTTTTGCGGTAGGTACATTCGATACGGGTGCAGACAATCCCAACGTAGCCCATCTGACTGATCTATTTTTTAAGACTGAAATTGGTCAGAGCAGTGGGAGAATCTTGGAAGTAAGCGACAATCGACTGAAGTGATTTTTAAACCTAAAAATGCTTAGCACAGTTGAGAAGCTCATCAGCAAACGACTGTATGGATTGAGCCAATCCGAAGAAATTTGTTTGCGAATGAAGTATTTGGTACAAAGTGTCGAAGGAGTCTGGATCTCAGGACGTCCATTTTAGAATAGAATATATTTACTTTCAAGAAGTGTTCGATGGATTGAGGAAAGCAAATCACTTAAGACCAGCAAGGTAGTAAGGAAGGGTCAAAGGGAGTGTAGAATACAACGACTTACAGCGACTTAAGAAGTGATGAGGCAAAAAAATCGCTTTAGACCAGTAAGGTAATTAGGTAGGGTCGAAAGGAGCTGTCTTTGCTGTTTTCCAAGCTTAGATTGAAGATTAAGTTCACCGATAAAATGTTAAATATTCTTAACTCCGGGCGACAATTTTGGAGGCAGGGTAATGTGAACTCACACATGCAGCTGTGAGATTCAAATTTTTTGAGGTAGATGAGCTTAAAGCTCATAATTTAGAGTGGTGAAGGTGTTTTAAGAACTCAAGTGCATGTACATCGAGCTTCATGGAGAATATTTTAAAGCAGCACTGTAAATTTTTCATTTTTTCATACTCAAAACCGATAATAGATTGGTAATTTTAATTTTTACCCCACCCATAAGGGATAGACAATAGGCAGAGTAAAGTCTGCCCAGCACTGGTATTAGGTCATCAGGACTCCAATCTTGTGAAACGCTAACTTCGTGTATGGAAGGAAGGAAGGAAACAGTTGTCCAAACGATCTCCTGATTTACTTTCATTTGTGATGGGCTTTGACGAGTCCCTTTTCTTCGTGAATGGGCTTTGGCGAGACCCCTTTTTTCTGGAATGGGTTTTGACGAGACCCCTCCCCAATCTGTTCTGATGACGCGGAAGATGTTCATTGTCACGCTTAGTGTGCCTGCTAAGTTTTACGACCTCCAGACTGAGATTATGATGCAAGACTTAATTTTAAAGGATCTCTCTACGTAGTTGACGAGATGAAGCAGATTTGTATGAAGTGCTTTCAAGTCGGGACTCCTACTATGTACATTGGATCAATCAATAGACTTTGAAAAATGAAAAAGCAGCTATTACGTTTGCAAGGCTTGTTCGAAAAATTTTTCGATACGTGATTGAAGAGATCGAAAATTGTTTGGATCATCATAGGGAATATTTTGAAAACAATTGTCGTCATAATGCCTGCCATAAGGTACAGCCTATTCCAATATTTAAAGTCAAACCAAGTTGCATCTTTCAAGTTTTGTGCATTATATCCACCTGTGACAACGTCTTGCTCTGCACAGCATGCCAAAGAGTTCACCCAACATCCAGATTGTTCCAAGACACAACAGTTGCTTAAACCCAAGTTAACAAAACATAAGCAAAACCTGCTGATATTCATTCATTGCGGCAAGTATAAAAACAAAATAATCGCTGCTTCAAGGTGACAAACCGACAGTCTCTATGTCTAGGCACCCCTGGTGCAATTGTTATAGTAACGTGTTGTGACACTGTCGCAAACCCGGTCGGCAAATATCACAAACCGTCGGCAAATTTCAAAATTGCCAAATCAAAAAAAAGAAAAAAAAATCATTGAATGTGTCGAAATGGGCGGCTTGTTTTTGGGTCCTAATTGAAACTCGTTGTACTCGTTATGTACCGAAAAGAAAAAATTTATGTAATGATGCTCCTAAAGTCAATGCCGATGCTTATACAATTTTCTACTCAATTTTCTAAACATAAACTCGGAGTAATGTTGGTCGTCTGAGCAACTGATAAGTGTACGCCGACACTGAACCAGTCCAGTGTGCTATTGTGGTTGCCAATGGCTGGTGTTGGAGTTGGTGTATTCTTCTTGAAGTCCGTCTTGTCTGCAACGATCGTTTATCGAATGACTTTGCATATTTGGTGTGATTATTAGCCAGTTTGGTCTAGGCCGCAGTCTCACGCAATACCATGGGGTATATAGGGTGCGAAGAAAACCGGGTTATTAGCTGCCTTGGCTGGCTGACTGACTGACTGATCAGCGCAAGAATCTGCGCCCATGTGTTTTTTTTTTATTTTTTTCTGATTCTTAGGTGTCATCATCTACACCTATTTGGCCGTTGTATTGCCAACATGGCTATTGCCTTGTTGCGTACAACATACGGTTATGGGTCTGTTGATCGTTATCGTATATACCGGGCTGTCCAGCCATCTATTGTGATATTTTGAGCGGCTTTGATTTAAGTTTAAGTCGTTCGTTCTAAGACGATCAAAGTGAAGTTGCCGACAACAGTTTGTTGATTTGACCGACAAATGATTTGATGATGATTTTCCGAAATTATTAAATAAATGATTGGTAATTTTTCTAGCACGTTTTTTTTTTTTTTTTTCTTTTTGTTAAACAGTGTTTGCAGTAAAATTGGTTGACTGTTGGCCAAGAACTTTGTTTTTAAACAGAGTTGACTTGTTTTTAATTAGCTTGTAAAGAATTTCTGCACTTACCGCCCAATAAGCCGTGAATGGTATAATCCTTGCGGCCATCCTCAGTGCTGCGATCAGTGTCACGCAGCAGACGATTGATCGATGAATGCGATGGTGGATCTTGATAGCCTTCCTGTTGAAATAGTTGGAAGTTAATTGCAGCATTTATTTAAATTATCATATCTTATCTTAATGAGCATTGGAATGGTAATCAAGTATATAAATAACTTATATAGAAGATATGAGCATGTTTTAAAGCTAATGCTTAGATTGTGGCCTAAAATAATGTCATTTAAAGTTATTCACAACAAGATTTAATTGAGTGTACCTGTATATTCACTTATGTGTTGGTTTGGTCACAGCAACGGACTAAATGTTTGGACAATATCCATGTCTCTGCTCTAATCCAATTAGAGAAAATGTCAAGCTAAACTAGTTACAAGATAAGCAGAAAACTTGACATCAAAAATTTGTCACAAGCTGTACGATTGCAGAAGACAAATCGGAGATGCCAAGGTTATATAACTTTACATACAAATGATTAAATGCAGGATACTTAAGCTGAACACAGAACTCCAAACAGCCATAGCAATTTTGAGATTATAAACCGTCACTGATTATACAGGTCTACAAATACAGGGGTCATGTCAGTTGTTGGAAAGCTAAGGGTCATTTACGAAGTAGTTTGCTGCGTAAAATCCAAGTCCAGGTCAGAATTGGCCCATTATGTCAGGACTTTGAAAAATTTATGGTTATGTACCCGAAAAACGGCGTTTTTTCTTACTTTTGTACGATTTTTTTTCGCAAAGTTATGTCTATTCGAAGTTACGAAATATATCAATTCGACGTCATTAGCATTTGCATTAAGCCTTCGAGACAATAACACAGGTCAACATGGTTTGGTTGTTGGAAAGCTTAGGGTCATTTCCGAAGTAATTTTCTGTGTAGAATCTGGGGTCAAAATTGGCCCATCATGTCAAGATTTTGAGATATTTGAGGTTATGTACCATGTAGCCATGTTGATCTGTGGTATCACTTTAAATGCTCCTTAAATTTTGTCTTTGAATGTATGTGATTGAAGAATTTTTAAGATCTTATTTGGTGCAGCGACATATAAAGTCTATATGAAATGCTAACGATTTTAAAGTATATAGTATACTTTGCTATAAATATGTATTTCATAAACATATAGTATATAGTCAAACTTTCCTATAGCGTATTTGCCCGGAAGCAATTTGTTTAGAGAAACGCGTTATAAAAAAATAATATTTAAAAAGAAAAAAAAGCATAATACTGAAAAATTCGTCGTAAAGGATTTCGTTATAAACTTCGACTGTTTTGGGACACATAATGCACTAAAACAAATTCAAAGTTCAAATTTCGACAAAAAGAAACAATTTGGCTAAAGCATTTTGTATTGTGTTGTGGTTCCAAAATGCTCTTAAGAAAGAAGAGTTCGGTCTTGCCATTAAAAAAAAGACCAATATCTCTCACTTGATTTCCTTTACAATAATGAAAAGTCCTTCAAATATAAGGTTTTTTTTCTCCATATTTCGGCTTATTTTTGAGCACATGTCGTATGTTAAAATGATAGATTATGTTTGCTAAAAAAATTTTATTTAGTACAGCTAGAGCAAGACGACAAGAGGACACTGGAGCCGCATCCTTATTATTTTGAAAATCTCTTAAGTTATAGCGAATCTTGCAAAATCGCTAAATAGAGTAAAGCTCAAGAAACAAGAATTAGATCATCATACGTCATAAATTAATAGTAATAAAATAAACTCAAAAGATGGCGTACGTTAAAGTCGGGCGCGAACGTTTTTGGGATACGCTGTACCACCACATTGCAATGAAATACGATATATTGCTTACGAACTCCAAAAGATATTTCTTTGCCAAATTTGAGTTTTATACACAAACAACAAAAAAGTCGAATTTCACACTAAACAAGTTTTTTTGACCAATTGGTCCTATGGGGTCTATATGATATAGTCAACCGATTTTGATAAAATACAGTGCTCGGAAACTCTTAAAAACTTCCAAGTACCAAATTTGGCTACGAAACGAACAAACGAAACAAAACAAACACGGTTTTTTGACCGTTCGGTCCTTTTGGAGCTATATGATACCGTCATCCGATTTTTATCAATTTTGGAGCAGTGCTGACGATCTTTAATAAACTTTCGAATGCCAAATTTGGTTACGACATTTTCATAATCAAACGAATTATCCAACTTAAACTTTTGGTTTTTTTCGAGGTCGTCTGAAACACCCCTATGCACAATGGTCGATTTGGCCTATCTAGCGGAAGAAAATTAATATCGTCTATCTTCATCAAACTTGGCATGAAGAGCAATCTTAGGTAGTTACATATACGTGCCGAGCTTGGTCCGGATCGTATGACTATATTATATAGCTACCATATAACCCGAAATTGGTTTTGGGCATATCTCCTCCATTTTTAATTCTATTATATCCAAACCAAATCTGATACTTGAAAATATGACCTGGATCTGGATATCAAATAGTTGCCATATATCCCGAAATCGGTTTTGCCCATATCCCCGCCAAACATTAACCCATGTCCTCCAAATTTGGCATTTAAAAATATTTGGAATAGATATACAAATATGACGAGTTTGGTTCGAATCGGGGGACTATATCATATAGCTGATATATATTAATGCTGTAGCGCACCAAGCTCAAAAACATTGCACTTGCAACCCGAAATAGTACCTCAAAAATATATTGTTTAAGGTAGCAAGTTGTAGCAGAAAAATTTAATTATTTCACAAAGACAACGAATCATTTTACCAAAATCAAAAAGATTTAGACCTTACATATTGTTACATTAAAAGATGCACACCACGAAAGTCAAAAAAGTGATATTGAAAAAGTTCAGCACGGTTGCAAGCTTCCACGACGATTTGCTATTACAATATATAAGCACAGGCTACCTCCAACTATTTAAAAACAAAAATATTATGGAGTAAAATAATTTTTTTTAAATTTGATAACCAAATTTGCTTACATAAAAAAAAACACTTGAAAAATTTAAGATGCAACTGCTGCATCATATGTTATGTTTGAAAGCTCATAGCTAAGCCAATACCGATAATATAATAATAAAAACTTTATTGATAGACTCAATGAGGTTTTGATAATCGTGTGCAAACCAAAATTTTACAGGCTTCACATTTTGAAATCGACCACAGTGCTATGGGAGCTATATAATGTAACCCCGATATAAAAAAAATAAAATAAACTTGTCTCCTATGGAATACTAAGGGATCTAATCTGAAAGTCTGGTTGCTCTAGGAGAGACAGTCTGCTTTGTAAATAAAACATTGAACTAACAAGCAATTGGCAAATACAAACATTCTTTAAGCCAAGTCCTTTTTGCTGTGCCCTAATATTATTTAACCACATAACCAGCTTGTTAATATTTGCTGCCAACACATTTATCAAGTCACTTGTGGCAACATTCAAAGTTTCCAGTTAATGGCGCTTACAAAACAACAACACCTCAAATCGTCAGAAATTCTACAGAAATCATGTCAGACTGACCCAATCAATTGCAGCAGCTCCAAATGCTAAGCAACCAAAAACTGTCAGTTTTCATTAGACAGACACGTTGGCTCAAAACTCAAAGCTAATCACTGCACAGACACTGGAGACGCAGTCAGAGACTCAGTCTCAGATGGAGACAAAGACACAATCCAAAGCGCAACCGGGTAAAACGCAGTCCCGATCCGCCAGAGCCCCCCAATAACATCGAGTGGACGTGTGTCGACCAGGTCGTTCAAATGAAGTGGCATGTGCCGCAACCATTTTTATGATTAATAATATTTTTCCACTAACAAAATTACGTGTTGTTGTTTGTGTTTAATTCTTGAACGAACAAAGGTGCCATAACTGGCACTTCATAGACGTACTTAAACATAGACAAGATAGACAAGATACAGATACAGCAACAAACACTCAAGTGACCAGCAGCTCGCAACAAGACTGGACTCGCACTTGGTAGGGGCCATGGGGCTAGCTAGAGAATATGAGCAATGAGCGTTGAGACTAGCTCTGAATCTGAGCTGTCTGGTTAGCTGACCAGGCTACCCGGCATGCCCGGCTGGCTTTTTGCTGGCTGTTACTTTTATTGAATGTATCTCGAAGTAAGCGACAACTGCAACAACAACAACAACAAGAAATCTGTTTTGATTTTCAGCTACACTTTTGTAGCGTTATTTACGTGCTCATATGGTTATGGAAGCCATGTGTATATATGTACATATATGAGTGACTGAAACTACTACTGGTTACCGGTTACCCAGCTGGAATGTGTGACAGCTTATCTTGTAGCAACTGACAACTGAACCTGGACCCGTCCAAAGTCGCCTCACCGGAGCTGCGATCACTACGAGCGTTGCCGCCACCGGCGTTGGCTCAGCGGTTCGTATCGAAATTTCTGAGCTGTTGGGGCCCCGACTGTGCGACACCTTTTTTCTTCTTCTTCTTCTTGGTTTCTGGCTTAACAATTTCAATTGAAATTTAATTAATTAGTTGACAGTTGGATTGACGTCTGTGCGCTTTATATGGTTTGTCTATATATTTTTGCTGCTCGTTTTTTGGGTCTACTCTAGCTTTTGGGGTTGAGTGACAGGTGTGGTCCCATTTTCAGTTCAATATTATCTTTTTAATTAAACGAATTTCTCGGAAATCAACAGTTTGTCAAAAAAAATTGACTAAGCAACGTTTTAAGATTGTGTCAGCTGTTAAGCCAAGGTCAGTTCTTAAGAGCCTCATTTTCACGAGTGGACTTACGCGACTCAGTTGTCCAAAAATACATAATTTAGTTATTCTCGATAAACGATGTATTAAAACCATGTGGCTCTGGTATCATAATAGAACCGTATTGGAACCTAAAGCAACATCAATGACTTTTACTTCTACCCAAAGAACCAAATCTTCAAAATACTTTTTGAATATATGGGAAAGAAGAACTTTTTTAAAGACTGGCCAGAGATGATCATGAAATTTTATGTAAACTGAAGTGAGTCTGTAGGGGCGAGACGGACACTGGGATACACTGCACTCACTTTTTCGAAATATTTTAGGATTGTAGGCATCTTCAAGATACTTTTTTTTGACCGAGGTAGTAAGGAAAAAAAAAATCAATGCTTTGTTGTTGATTAGGCTCACATAAGTTCACTTAAGAATTTGTGGTGGCTTTAGCTTTTTATTCACAGCTTGCCGCCCGCAACCCAAGCCCATATCCCGGAAGAGCTTGAATAATTAAAAGATCAAAAATGTATTGATTTTTAAATATATGAGGTAATAGATAATTTTGGAGGCATAGCCCGTAACGATTAAAAATAATAGCTATCAGTCAGTCAGGGCGCCTTCTGACTCTAGAATATTCTGGACCCAGTATTTAGGGATTTAAGGAGTTTTGACTGACATTTTTTACATGGATAAATGGGATATGGTCAACTTTTAGTTGTTGATTAGGCTCACTAAGCCTGCAAATTTGGTTGCTCTAGTTTGTATATTAATAAAAAAGGGGGAAATTCTTTCAGTTCATAATCGAAGGGATCTAAAATTAATCAATTTTGAGCTTAAAGTTTTTATCCGATGTGAATTATTATATCCATAACTGGGCCAAATTTCATCAGCCTGGGTTTTATACTGTAGATGTATAGTAAGTCGTCAAATTCTTCTACTGAGAATGGGGGACATTGACTTCACAAGCATTTGATGAATACGTTGTCTCTTGATCCAGATCTAATTGTTCATATAGACGAAAAGTCGATCAAATTTCGAGCGACTGACTGCTACTGACTTCTAAATCGTGAAATTTTCCTACGGAACACGAGGCAAGATATGGACTTCATATTATGTGAATCTTTTTTGGAAAATTGAATAGCTTAAGCTTTCATAGTCTCTTAGAGAGATACAGACAGATGGTAGGACATATCTTAATCACTAACGAAGATGATGCTGAGCATTTTGGTTGGAACCTCTTAATCAAACATATTCTCTTGATAATACGTCGTATCATAAAGCTGTAGAGCAAGAATCTCAGATGAAATTCAGCTACGTCTAAACGACAACTTGACATGTTTTTGAAATTTTGACTGACTGGCACGCTTTAGATAAACATTTTAGTAGAGTAATCCAACTAGTGAAATTGAGATTAAAGCATGCATTTTTGTTGCTTGCCTACATCCAAGAAGCTCCAACAAACAATCGAACATATTATTCTATATAAAAGTAAGTTCAATCAAGATCAACAGCCAATCTTTCAATATACAGTCTTAGCTGTGAATGATGATCAAATCAAACAAGACAAGCGAACTGGATCACATACAGACGCCGCCATGCCTATAGATATATTCTAATTAAGCGTAAAGCGCACCTGGAGGCTGTTTTCACGCCTCCTGCTTGCCATGAAACACAAACACACAACACAGATACGCACAACTACAAGTACACGATATGTATCTGAAAGATATTCAGCTACAAAAGTGATGCAACCAAGGATGCACGAATGTGTGTGTGCGATATCTGTGTTTGATCATATCGATTGCCAGTCGAATTGTTAATGCCAAGAGCACAAGAAGGCACATAAACTGTAACTAATTGCGGCATCAAATAAAGAGTAACTCATATACACACGGACATGTTAGCCGGGCCTATATAGGATTCATGCCGGCAAAAAGGCAGGCGCATAAATTTTGCTCATGCCAAAGGCAAGACAACAAAAAAAAACCATCGAACATGTTGAAGGGCCAAGTGCTGCCTCCTGGTACTGTTTGTTGTTTGGTAGGAAGACAGCTGGACAGACAACCAGCATGCCCAAATTTGCGAGACACTTGGTCTGGCTGTCCGATGCGATGAATAAACAATATTGGTGTAGGTTCAGAAATCAGTTGAATCGCGGATTGTGGTCTGCTGCCAGCACCTTCCCCTAATCTGGCTTTGTTTTTGCATTTATTTTTTTTTTGCATTTAGTATCCGTGGGTTTCATAAATTTTTACGCTAATTTGTGACAAAATAATGGAACATCATGTGCGTTTGTGTTGAAGTTTTTGTATCTGTCTATTGACATATGGCTATATTTGTATTTTATCGATAAACTAAAGCTGTCTTCTGAAACAAACGTGACAAGAATTAAATTAAGTTAGAGAAGCAACATCTCATATAATACATTGTAAATATTGGTTAATACTTTAAGATCCCAGAAAAGCGACTCTTAGCGTCTTCTGAGTCGACCACATAGCTAAAAGCTATGCGGCCCGCTGGGATAGAATGTAGGTGGATTCGAACCCTCCCCCAAGTAACTGAGATTTTTAACAATTTCGAACATGCCCAAAATATTAAGTCAAAACTCACAAAGCTCAATAAAGTGGAGTGTTGGTTTATACATTTTCTACAAAAATTACGCTATATTATTGAAGCTCAAAATTGGTGAAGATTCAGGCACAAAAATCTAATAAAGAACAAACAATTTCCCTAAATCCCACGATAATTGTGTTTTGGACTTAGCTTAAAGGCAGATCTTTTGTTGTAGGTCTATTTAGTTGATAAGCTAGAATTAGGTTCGGTAAAATTAAAGTAATCAAAGTAGTGGTAATTGTCGGAAGCAAAACTTTCTAATATCCTAGAAGATTTCTAAAAATTAGACCCACCATATAAATTATTATTAGTTGCTTGGTATAAGTACAATAAATATGCGGAATATATAAAGTAAAGACTCCGATCTCAGTAAGAGCATAGGGCGGAGACGAATTTATTCCATAATTGTCTGTCAAGAGCTTTTTGCCGGGTTTCACCCCATGGATTGAGCGCATCCACGTGACTCGTGGACGGCCAGGCCTACGTGATATAAATAATGCGTCCAAACTACTAAGACTCTCGGAAATAATAATTCCTAAAATAAGTTTTAGACCATTTCATATTCGATGAAATATGATCCTACCCTTAATAAGATACATCCTGCTATATTTATAATTGCTAATAATCTGGGTCGCGAAATTTAAATCTTACTAAGACACTCCGTAGTAGAAATATAAATACGAATAAAACTGATTTCTAACGCGATTGATCCTATTCCTCTACATTCTACAGATCCAATCGCGTATATTTCTTAGCACTTAATCCTTCAACAAATTTTAGTATTACGCGGATTAAGCGGTACCACGCCTATCCCTTTCCATCCCTCACCAATACTACCAAGTATTACTTCATGCAAAATTTTTCCCAGTGCACACCGTTATATGCGCCTCGAGTGATCTGTGTTCGGCTGGATGCAATAATGCGTGCCAAACCGGAAGTTCCAGCAAAGGTAAAACAAAGCATTGCACTTTTTCCCTTTTTTTTTTGTTGCACCTTGCCGCCAGCCTCAAGGATAGTCAACACAGCCAACACCGTCACCAACAGCAGACACAACCACACAGACTCCGAAAGACCGACTCCGACCACGTTGGCGTTGCCGTCTTTTATGCTTTAATCGAATTCTTAACGGTTTGGGTGGCATGCCAAAATTTGTCGTCGCCGTTGTACAACGATTTGTCAATGAGCGGCACTTTCGTAAAGATGAACGCCTCCTATCCATAGTCATATCGTATATAGTATATTGAACGACATTTGCAAAACTGTCCGTCCCGAACACAACTGGCTGCCGGCATATGCAAAAAGAGCATGGGCCACAAAGGAACCGGCTGTACTTACTGTCCAGAATATTGTCGCCAACAACGTGCAGTAAACAAAGACAGCGGGCGGCCCTTGGAATCGCTGAGTTGCCACGTGACTTTTCGGAAAAACGGAAGTAAGCTGCTGTCGGTAATTGTGCTCGTATTTGGACTGAAGCATTGTCCATGGCTATTGGCATTATGCATTGCGGTTATGACCACTGTTGGACTAAAATCTTTGACTGCTTTGTATTGTCACATTTTATTGCTTCCTGTACTTCGGCTGACCGAAGGCCATAGACCACCTGTTAGCCACCCCACTGTTGCTCACCTCGATTAGCTTCTCTCGTATTTCCCAATTGAATATGCGGGGATTTTCCTTGCGTAGCTCGTTAATGCGGGTTTCGACCTCGGGTGAGGTGACTTTGGGCTTTGAACCGCCTATGACGCCCGGACGTATTGAGCCCGTTTCTTGATAGCGATTCAAGATTTTCGAGACACAACCGTGAGAGACGCGTAATTGGCGCGATATGACGCAGGGTCTGACTCCGTTGCCCGCCATTTCAACGATTTTCAGACGCACATGATTGGGCAGTGGACGACCGTTGATGAAGACGCCGCCAAGTTGATTGACACGTCCTTGACCTGCAAAAAAGTTAAGCATAATATTTAAGTAGATCAATTTGGCTTAAAACAACTTATAACAATTTTATAGATTCAACTTTGTAGCAGTTATAGAACTCTCGCAGGGAGGCGTGCCACAGCATTTGTTCATTATATCTAAACATAAATAGAACATCAGTAAAATAAATGTTCTTTAAATTTTAGCGATATTTTTATAAAAAAAAACAGTATCTCTTATTTGCAACTTTGGTTTTTCTGCAAACCTTTAACTTAAAATTTTAAGAAATTTTATAGAACTATCTACATTGATAAAATAAGTATTATATTTTAGGTGAATCGTTTAGCATACATCGCCAGATTAGGCCAAATCGATACACTACATTTATTTTATGTGAGGACCTATGCTCCAGTGACAGATACAGGAAAGATGATGAGGATGACATTAATCACAAATTACTTGGAAGTGGTCAGATCTATCCCTGTTATCTTCAGGATTAATCCTCATGTCAATGACTCTTACTGCAGTCTAATTTTAGCTGTGTATGTATTTGTGGACAGCAAACTCGGCACTGGGCTCGGGTCCTCCTCCAATGCAGATAGGTATATAGGATAACAATAAGCAAGTCCTGACGCAAACTTAACGTTCAAATAATAAGTACCTACTAAGACAAGTTACTTTCGTCTGATTGAAAATCAGCCTTCGTTAATTTTAAAACTTTCCAACCACGTGAATTGTTGATGTTCTATTATTTTCAAAATTGACCAGCAACGACTTCAAAGTCGATACAGTCATATCCGTCGATCTGTATACACAACTAGATATCAGAAATCTACGCTCACCAAGTACAGTCGAATTTCCATATTCCAAATTCCCATAGAAAAAAATATTGGTTTGTTATATAGAAATACGTTGGAGTACAATATCAGTATACTTAAAAAAATTGGTAATATGGAAAAATTTGATCGGAGTTTGTTGAAGTGAAATTTCGGTACAAAAAATTAATCAAAACAGCTTTACTTCTTATCCTAATACTCCGCATGAGAATTTGGCTGTCAAAATTCATACTAGTAATTAATCTCGTAATTTTGCGCCAGCTAAGTATCCCGTTATTGTGTATACGTTATGTAAAACTTTTAAGGTTAAAGCCAACTTAATTTTTTCTTCCAAAGCTGTATTAACATATAAGGCAAAACCACCAAGTGTAGACTTAGATGAGCCCAATAATCAAAAAGTGTTGATTTCAACAAATCTCTACGCGCTAGTCTCCATTCCCATAGCAAACCATTTCACTTGATTACCGCCCACACATTGTATTTCATGGGCGGATCCAGAACAAAACTTGTGAAGATGTGGGCTAGTGTATATATGTACTGTCAGATATTAACTTTTTGTACTGTAATAAAGTGTGATACAATTCTTAGATGGTTTCGTAGCTTACTAGATGTTAGAGACCCTATGCTCCACAAGGAGAAGAGGACTACAGTAAGTAAGTAAGATGTTAGGAACCTGCTGCTCTGACCATCACAAAAAAAAGGATGGGATTTCCAATTTAAGTTTCTAAATAAGGTTTGCCGCTGTTAAATATTCGAGCGTGGATTTTATCACAGCCTCAGCGCTACAATATATCAAAGTTCGTATAATAAATCTTTGGCTCATAAAAATGTATTTTTTTTGTTGTTGATAAAATTAATGTCGCGTTTTGTGTTTTGGAATTAATTAACTTTATAAGCTTTTAACCAATTTGATATGGCAGTAGATGTTTTACATCAAAATAACATATTAATTTAGCGAACCCTAAAAGAAAAAGGCGCGAGCGTGAAAACTTACCTTGAAATGGATAGCCGGTGAAAAGTGGCCGCATATTCAACGAATTGGCGCTGGTCATATCCATATTGTAAATTGCTTATTAACTACTTAAAACTATGTGGGAGTTTACAAGGCTTTTCAAAGGACCACACACAGCACAACTTTAGGCCAGTTCTAAGTTAAGGCCAAGAACTTTGTTTACCAGATGCAACAAACGCACACGCAATAACCGACGGAAGTTCAAAGCTCCAAGCACGAGGCGGCTAGAGAACGACGGGCGCGCACGGCTTGGAAACGGAACGGCACGGTACGACGACTCAACTCACTTTTTTTTGTCGTTCTTGGAATTACGCGCGCTTCAGCGATCAAACAGCACGAGACTTGCAACACAACTAAAAAGCAGCGCGAGCATAAATTAACGAACGCTGCCCGACGACGACGGACGACCAAGCGCGCTGACAAACGAACAATGAGATCGCGTATCATAAACTGGTTTAAAACTCTCTCATACACATACAAAGAGCGCTGTGCTTTTGCGCGCTTGTGTGTGTGTGGGGCGCCAGAAAGAGGCGGTCGACATGCACACACACACAAACTACTTCAAAGCGAGCGACAGCAATGGCAACGATCAAAAAAAAGTTTGTTTCGTTGCGAGTGTGCATGAGATAGCGCGATGCTGGCGTGCATGCGTGTGTGTATGTGAGATATAATTGCGACGCTTTAATCAAAATGCAGCGAAGCGATGACCACGCCTATAGCCACAGCTGATTGGTTATTGAGCAGGGCGGTTTTACAGCAAGAGCATTACTTTGATATCAACCCCCCCATGGCCCCTGCCATCCAGGAAGTAACAACTGAACGCGTTGATCATTGGATGCGGATGCGGGTTGTGCGGCTGACTTCGCGAGCAGATGTCCCGCTTGCTGCGCTCGTCCTTTTACAGTTTCTTCAACATTATAATGGCTGCCACGCTACCGCCATGTGTGTGCGTGTGTGTGCGTGTGCGTGTGCCGTCATTGTGTGACATTTTTGTGAAAATGTATGACTTTTGTCGTTTGCAGCCAATTAAAGCGTGAAGGCTGCTGGCGATACAGGATACATTCACACATACAGCAGTCACTAACTTAGTTACCTTTTGGGCCGTGTGTTTGTGTATATTATATTATCAATCGTTCCGGTTAGTATTTTAGCACCCACGGTCGTCGTGTGTGTATGTTTATGTCATTTTTCAAAAAATACGTCGCTGACTTTCATCTAGAGTTTCCTTGGGTTGTTAGTTGGGTTAGGTCTTAGTCGCATCGTTCGTTGTTCGTGCATTGTTGTTTGTCAGCAAATTTTATGGGGGTTTCTTTTTGGGCTTAGTGGCGGAACTGTAAGAACCTTGGGCCTTGGCTTATCTTGACTGTTAAGCACAATAGCCGTTCATGCCTATTTACTGGGGTGTTTTGTGTACACTATGCCAAGTGATGATGACTTAAAAGTTGTTTTCGTTAGCAGATAAAGCTGGTTGTGATTTACTGTTACCGGCGACATTTAATGCCCATTTATAAGAGTGCGCACTGTATTGTGTACTTTATTATGTATTAATTAATAAGCACTATTTCAGCGCTGTTTTTGCTATATCTTTTGATTAAAGTGTTAGCCCACTAATTAATAGAACTACTTTCAATGAGTTTTTTTTAGTTATAACAGATGCTTGTGCATACTTTTTACAAACTACAACCCTTATTCTTTGTTTACACTGAGCGAAAAAAAAGAGAGCCTTGTGCTCGAATAAACCAGCGAAGTAGTTTAATCCAAGCTGTTTATTCTTATTTTATCCATGGTTTTTAAATTATCAAAAATTATTCTCAACACAGTTCCAAAAAAAGTTTAACTCACAACAAGTTCATAATGACTTAAGTGTTTCGAAATCCATTTAAGTTCTTATTAATTTTAAAATCACTTAATAAAAAACTTTCTTAAACACCTTCAAATCGTAAAAGCAGAAATGTTCTGGTAAAAATATTACATTTTCAAAGACCAAAAGCTAGGGATAAAGTTCAGAAATATGAAAATGTCAAAACACTTGCTGGATTGTTCCATCTTTGGTTCGAATTTAGATTTAACTTTTTGCTTTTTCTTTGCCCCAAAAGCAGCAAATAATAATAATAATAATAATAATAATAATAATATTTTTTAAAGCAATTTCTTGATTCGCTGATCCCGAATCTATTGCTTTATTAAATTTATTGGAATTTTTTTTTGCTCGTGTTAGTTTGAAACTTTCCTCGGAGCATACATAAAAAAAAAATCTTATGCAAAGATGTCCTGATTTTTTAAAGTCTTCAGGTATGTAATTAAATCTTTACCATCATTTTCTATTGTTTATGGAGTAAATAAGTGAGGATAGACTTATATATCCATGCTTGTAACTCTTAATTAATCCGCTTTATAAGCTGTTTAGCCCAATTTTGCAACCTTCAAGTAAGATACTACGTTTTTTACTACTTCAAATTCTATTAACTAACTAAGTAACTATTTCATTTAGTACCTTCTGTACCCACTTTAAGATTAAGAGATTTAAGAGATCAAGGAATTTCTCGCTGTGTATCATACAGCATGGCAACTTACCGATATACAAACATAAAAATCTATCAACAGCCATTAATTGCACTCGATTTCATTTGGCGCTGCAATTCCAAAGCCGAAAGTCACACCTGGTCCTAGTGGCAGAATGCCAAATGTGGAATATTTTTTGAAAAATTGTAAAACCGAAACTGAAAGGACAACAAAACTATTACAAACAAAAGCCAAAAAGCAGCGAAAGGACATCATCATAATATAAAGCATTAAGCGTGAAGTTTACGCATATTAAGGATAGGCACAAGCGAACACACGCCGCCTGCATTTGATCCCAAGCCGATGTCAGAACAGGAAAAAACCAATAGTAACCCAAAGCACCAATGAGCAAAATGGCCGTGTGGTATGTATGACTTCTGATGTGTGTTTATAGTAGGTATGTGAGTTTTGTATTGATTGTGGAAATCCTTATTATTATAGTATGAATATTGAAATTTTGTAAATTGGAATTTGCTCAAATTGTGCAGCATTGGTTTATTGCAATGAAGGCTCGCTCTGGCTATGTACAAACAGCTGCTGTCCTGCGACTGAGAATGAGCTCAGATCCTTATGCACTGCTAATCAGCATAAAATTCCAAGCTAATGAAGCGTATTGCAATGCACCAGAGCACTTCATTGCTGGCTAAATAGGCCGCAAACAATTTCGGTTGCAAGCTAAATAGGCCACAGGAGCTACTTCCTTGATGGCGCGACCAGAACAAACTCGTTATGTCTAACAAGTTAGACTCGGCAGAAACCACTAGATTGGTCACGGAGTGGGGGCCTCAGCAACGATAAACATGACAAATTTTCTAATTTGCGTATTGACAGTTTTCAATTATCGAATTTCCTCAAGCGTGCTAACGCTGCATTTGATAAGGCACCAAGTCAGAGAATAATGTCCTGCCAAGCGGAAGTGTGTATGAGTGTGGGCTATGTAGGCTACGAGAAATTTGCGTAAGGAACAGTTGTAATTGAATTATTGCATCCGGTATTTCATCAAGACTAGAAGGCGTGTTTCGTTCTCACTTTCACTAAAATTTAGTGAAAATAAATTAAGTTGGATTTCTAGATGCAAAATACAAATTTTTATATTATATATCGAAGAGCACGATATCAATTATAATTGTTTGTTTTAAATTCTCAAAATTTTCAGAGAAAAAATTTTTTTTTGAATAAATTTTTTTGTACCGTTTTTTATTTACAATCTATCACTTAGACAATAAGTTAATCTATTCGAAATTATAATTTAAAGAAATTGAGTAATAATAATAATAACTTTTTTTATTGTTTGAATATGGGTGCTTTTTTAATCGATTTTTACTTCAGAAATTTGATTGCATGTATTTTAAAAAAAAAAGCTTGGCATAGAAAATTGAATTGAAGTTTTACAAAAATGTTGTAAATTAAAAATATATACAAAAAAATTAAAAAAAAAAAGTTTCAAAGAATAGTCAATTTTTGTTTATAAACCAAGCCATTTTTTTAATATGCGTTTAAAACATTTATTATATATGGCGCATTTTTTCCAAATTAAACACAAATTATGGCTTTCGAATGTCGATCCCTTTGAATTTTTAAGATTCTTTGAAGGATGCGAATGTTAAAGGATAACCATATTTTTTTGACAATTTAAAATAAAGAATCAAGAAAGAAAGTCAAGAACTTGGTACAAATATCTATTTTTATTTAGTATCTAGCTTTTTTAAAACAATTTAAAAAAATTTAATTTAATTTTATAAACTACTGATTTTAAAATTACAAGACTATACCTATAACTAGTCTTCAGTAAATTTATACTACTTTTTTTTTTTGGACCAAGGTTTTGTGTTCTCTTTCCTTTGGCTATGCAACAATAATACACTTAAAATAATTATTCATAATATACCATATTATGTTCCAGTTGAAAAGATTATTTATCGTAAAGGCCAATACGCAGCTCGAAAATTTTCGCACGGAATGACAAAACTTCATATAAAAAAAAAGTCCCAAATGGGATATCCCAAATGGAACTGCGTATGGGCCTTAATCTGTAAATTTCAATGGCCAGCTTTAAGTAAAACACATATATTATATAAATAAAGCAAATTGTTCAACTTACTTAAAATTCTAATTTTAAAAATATTGTTTTTTACATTTTTAAAATTTTTTTTTATTTTTTAACTATTTTTTTGGTTTTAGTGTGACATTATTCTTTGCTTTAAAGATATTATTTTTTTCAATAAGCTTCAATTTGAATGAAATTGTATATAAAAAAATTGTTAAAAAATTAAAAAAAAATTTGAATAAATTAAAAAAAATTGTTGTTACATTTCACTTTTTAAACTTACTGTGTTATTATTATTAAAAAAAACAACGTGTTTTTCATTTTTTTTAACTGAGATTAGACTACTGAATATTTTTGCATCCATTTGTATTAACATATTTTATCTATTGGGATCTTTAAAAAAAATTATTATCTTTTTTAAATTATTTTTTCAAATTATTATATGTTGGGAGAAAAAAGTAAAAAAAACCTTTTTGCACTATTAACTAAAACTTAAAGCTGGCTTAAGAGAAATGAAAAGTAAGTTTCTGGGCAGCGTTGGTATCTAAGGTTATACAAACAATTTTTAAATAGCAAATTTGCAAATGAATCGCCATATATTTTTAAATAAATTTTTTAAATTTTATAATGCGCTTTTTTTTCAAATTTTCCTATTTTAAAAGATATACAAATTTTTTGATTTTCGCTTATCTCGAAAGCAGAATATAAGATCCTTAACAAACAGGTCGTCTCCATGCCAACATAAAAGGGTTACATTTAATTCAATTGAAATATCTCTGACAACAAGTAGCATATCGATTGTATTAGGAAAGACTCATACACACTGGTAACACATTGAGCATGCATGCACTGGCAGTTGTTTCTAAGAAATTAGTCCAAACATTCCCAGTAGCTGCTTCCTTAATAAACAAATTCCACTAACTGATCAATCAAGCGTCCTCAGAAAACTGTCAACAAATCATGTACAGTTTAACAAGTAGCCAGTAGCAGGATATTATTATGGCCAAAACAAACCTGAGCCACAGCTCCTCTGGTTACTTTTCAATAACAACAAATATTGAACAATCAACGGCTGCAATATGACAGATCGCTCTCCCAAGGCCGCCAGCGCATCCGTGCATCCTTGTCCATATGGACAAGTGAAAATTAAGCAGCCAAATCACAATTGTCAAACAGTTTTCACTCCTTCATGCTAAATTTACACGACAAACAAACTCCGTTCTGGTCCCAGCGGATCTGACAAACGCTACAACCAAGCGGCAGGGTGCAAGTTCTGGACGGTGGCACACAGCAAGTGGCAAATACTATGTATATGCAGCAACATTTGGCTCGAAATCATTCGGTAGTCGTAAAACCAACAAACAGCAAACATGATGCAGTCAAAAGACCAGATGCATGGTGTCTAGTAAGTAGTTGCTGAGATGCCAGATTCTGGCGAAGTTGGCAACCTTACACTTACACCTACGCTTCGGGTTTCCAGAATCAACACGCCTCTCACTCTACTAACAATTGCAACACTTTTACGATTTCAAACGACAGTATAGTTTGGACTCTTAGGATTTTACAGCCTGCCATGATGAACCCTACTTGAGTTTTATGTTTCTCGACTGAGACAGTGTGGACAACCCGATGCTTGACGTCACAAATTTACTGCAGCTTATAAATCATTCATTAGCTGTAGTCATGTGCTCCATTTTATACTTTTTGAAAAACTTGGCAGAATTAAACAATTCATTCATTGAGTAACTGTCATAAACTTTGAAGCAATTGGTGGTGCAGTAGCTGTCCTTTTGCCTATTCAAAGGATCTTACTTTTTATAGAGTTTTTATCCAGTATTCTGTTGCTTTATATTTCTCTAATTGGGGGTTTTGTTTGCGCAACATTCAGTGTTGATTGTCGGAACATTTTAAAGTCATTTTCACACATTTTCGACTTTGGAAATATACTGAACATTTCAATGGAAACACTTTGTATTTTGGTTTTTATTCGCAATTGTAAATCTTTTCAAATTTTTGTAGAAATCTTTTGTACAGAAGCTGGCTTGGAGCGAATCTAAAGAATTTTTTACAACTAAATTTGAAGTTGGTAATAATAATTGTTTTATTGAAATTAAAAAACTAAAATTTATTGACGGCAGATGGCGATTTATTTGCGTGAGTGCATCGAGTGGAAAATAATACTAAAAAAGACAATTACGAAAATACAATTAAATTGAATATTCAGCTTGGAAGCTAAGTTTGTAAATGTAGTTTTTCGTTCTGTAATAGTAATAATAATTATTGCTTTTTTTTCCCGACTATGGCGAATCAAAAAGTAGGGTTATGTGTTTGATCTATATGTTGGTATGTTCATCTGTTCTCTCGTAACTTCTAAACCGCTTATTATAATTTCTCAAATTAGGTATCGCTAGAAGCGTCTTGATCGTCCGCTGGTTATAGGCTAAGTGACGTGATATTATTTCATGAATAAAAAAAAATTTAATTCAAAGCAGTTTTTTCGCTATTTAAGGGCTTTTTGAAATAATAATTATGTTTTTATCCGTCTACAACGAAGCAAAAAGTAGGGCTATGAGTTGGTAAGTTCATCTGTTGCCTCATAATTTCTAAAACGCTTATCATTATTCGACTAATTTGTCATCGTTAGTTTCGTCTTGATCGTCCGCTGGTTATAGGCTATGGGACGTTACATTAAATTAAGCATGAAAGCCTCAGGAGGATATTAAGTCAGGCATAAAAACAAAAAGATAATGAATATTCAATATTTCGAAAAGACTTATTTTAGATGAAAAAAAATCTTTATTTTTTTTTTTTTAGAGCCCGACTTTTCTGTCAGTGGTCGAACTTAAATTTTTGAACTAATTTTTTTTATTTATTTATTTATATTATTATATACCTAAGAAACTAGAGTACTAGCAACAGTAGCCTCCGGCTCATTTTTTTATATTACAAGAAAATAATATTATTTAAAATTCATATTAATTTTGTGACCTTAGTTCATTTATTAAAATAAGGTTTAAACTTACATACTGATTTGCCTCAACTCAGCAAGTAGACAGAGGCTAGAGTATAGTCTACCTAGAAAATCTAGCAGAACATGGTGTTTTTTTTTTAATAAATACAAAAATATTATTTCACAAAATTGTTTATCCAAGCCATAAAAATATTACATTACTTACAAAGTAACCATTGCTTTTGCTGCTATATCATAATAAAAAGCTTAGACAGCGATTAGTTCTAGATTTTATGATTTACGAAGCCTTAAATGAAAAACAATAACATAAAAAATAAAACGCAGCCCGTACAAAACTCAAAGTACCAAAGAAATATGCAAATTCGAAATTCGCTGACTGACCTGGTCGCTGGTTCATCGTTGTCGGAGACAGTGCCTCAGAGCAAGGCCCTAGACGGCCGGCTGCAAGGCAAGATGGCGGCTTTGTGCCTGGAAAAATAATTTCAATTTCATTTGTCATTTCGTTACGTTTGGTTTTTGATGCTTTTGCCGTTGCCGTGTTTTGTTCGAACATAAAACTTGCGGCTCATTAAGATAAAGCCAAAGTAAAAATCATGCAAAAAGCAAAAACAAAAACAAAAAAAACAAAACATTCTCATGGCTATGATGGATACGTCAAGAAAAAGGTATAGCAGCTTAGTGGATGCGTTTCGCTTAAATGAAGTACAAAAAACTCAATTTATTTGCAATTAAATTGTGAAACAAAATCTGCACGGCTTTGTGCACTCTCTGCCGTGTGTCGCTGCATTGTCCGGCATTTGCCTACGGCCCCACAAAGGCGCACCCGAAAACTTCGACCAGTCTCAGGTCTGGAGTCCAAGACTTTTACTCAAGCAAGTGCGCTGCGGCTTCTACGTTTGATCTCGACATTGGTGTGATTTGCCATCGCACTCCATACCAGCACAGCTCCCTGTCTGCCGTCTCATTTCATTTGAAAGCTTAGGCGCTTCATCTTGTTGCAGGGAGTGCAGGGTGCTCCGCGGCCTGGCTATATGTCATTGTAACATAAAAGTTCAATTTTAATTGCCGCGCTTGACGTGCTCAAGGTATTTGGCTTGGCATTTTTACGATCACTTTGGCAAATGTGCGCTTCAAAGCGATTTCCAAGCTGCATGCTGCTTGTAGCAAGTTCCAAGCCTCGGCCGACTTTTGTCTGTTCCAAAACTGCCCCCCATCCCCACGATCCGCTGCTTGCCAACACTGTCAACGAACTAACCTGCCTGCTCTTGCCACAGACTCCGCTCTCTCGCGCTGTAGTATGTCAAGTCGTTAAAAACGTCAGTTGTCTTGGCGGCATTGTGAGCATGGATTTTACATACATATGTTGATTTGTTTATATGGCAGGGGCAAGGGCGGACAGCTGGCGAGGGCATGGCCAAAGCTGCCGGCGCAGATTGGTACTCAAGTGAAGCGATTTCAAATCCGTAACTCATTTCATTTTTACGTTTTTAAAAAATACTCACATATATTTCTTTAAATATACGCAACCTTCACCGAAATTTTGCGTCTGCATTTGCATGAGCTGCATTTTCCCACACACGCACACACACAGCTCCAACTAAGGTTGCTGTCGAGGAGTAGCCCGCGTTACACTGTACGAAATTTTTCGGAAATTTGTTCATTTACTCATTACTCAATGTCCTCCTAAGGGGGTCATGCTTAACTTAATGTAATGTCACAAAGCCTATAACCAGTGAGCGATCAAGACGCTTTTTGCGATACCTAATTTGACAAATTATAATAAGCGGTTTAGAAGTTATGAGGGAACAGATAAACATACAAACATATATGTCAAACACATAACCCTACTTTTTGCTTCGCCATATACTTTCGCGTTACACTGTAAGAAATTTTTCCAAAAATTAAATGAGATTCATTTGGTATACGACCGCTGTCCTCCATAACCTCTAAAAAGCTGAAATAATTACAAAAAGCAATTCTTCAGGAGTTCTGCATCTCACTCACAAATTCAATTCTGAGTTACGCCGATTGGTCAAAGATATTTTGTTCAAAAAATGTACATTGAAATTTTTTCAATATACTCACGAGTTTGGTTTATTAAAAAAAGTTGAAGCATATATGTATACCATGAGCGCAGACAATATTCATAATGACGTCATATGACAAAAATATCATAATTTTGTCCCTTGTAAGTAACAAAGATGAAAGAGTACGTACAAAAGTACCTCCGATTAAGATACCAAACAGGAATCTCTCGAACAAAATGGCTAGCATTTATCCTATCAGCCTAATCGGTACCAAAAAAACTTAATTAAAAAAAAATACCATTTTTCAAACTATTTAAGAAATGTAGTAAAAACAGTATGTAGATAAAATATTATTTTGAATTTTCTGTTCTTAACTTCTGTAACTTTGTTTAGAACACCTTACAGAAATCTTCAAGACAAAAGGGCTAGTATTTCTTCCATCAGCCTACTCCGTACCGAAAACAAACGTCAATGTATGAAATTAGGAAAAATACCAAGTCATTACCTAGATATAAGATCATTCTAATTTTCCAAGTGCCCTCACATAAATCTCCTGGTCTAAAAGTTGATTAAAATAGTTTTTGAACAAAAATTTATTTTGAAATGTGGTTTTCATAATTTAAAACGATATCTGTCAATTTCTTTGCCATAAAAAATTTGCTTTAAAAATATTCAGAATGATCTACAGGGGGCTGGCGTGCGAAGAGCGCAGGATGCGGAGCCCCCTAGTTTTTTTACGTTCAAATTGATTTAAGTGATTTTTTTTTTTAATTGGTGAAGACTTTTTTTACTTCCTTAAGCGGCTATAAGTTCATTATCATTCATATCAGTTCATTGTATTCCGAAGTTAGAATCTTGTTTATATTTATATTTATTTCCTAGTAGAAGTTTATCGTAGGTTTCGTTCCCACCAACGCTAGTGATTTCTCTACTAACTCAATGAACTCTCCTGCTTTAATCAAATACAATCTCTTGTTAAGGAATGTATTTTTTTTTAACTACAAGATATGAATAAATTTGATTTTGAATACTATTACACGGGTACACGAAAAAAGAGTGGCCTGAGCTTAAGCTGAGACAGGGGTATCGTTATGGATTTTGAGCCGGTTATTCCGATTCCAAGGTACAAAGAGTTTTGAGAAAGCCTGAAAAACTTTCATATACCAAGGTATTTCCGAGGTTATCTCAGCACCGATTAAAGAAGATATTTTGAAGGTTATCTCCGAACCCCGGCGTGCTAGGGTTCTTTGGACATTGACTACAGATTCAGCGACTCCAAAAACATATGAAACAAAATGGTTCAAAAGCATAACACAAATAATAAATTTATGGGATTTTTGAAGGTTATCTTAGATGCCTGATGTTCAAAGTTCATAACTCGTTAAATTTATAATTCCCAAAAAACTAAAGAGTCTTATGGTTTAAGAGTCTTGTAAGCCCATTCGGCTTATTTCCAACCAACTTCTTAATTTTTCCTCATAAAAGTGTCTTAAAACCAACTCGTACTTTTTTCGCAGTGCATTTCATATATCTTCACATCAATAACATAAATTAAAATAAAAACTTACCAAAAGAAAACTCCCAGCGGCTTTGTTTTGTTCAAGCTGCTGACATATGTAGCCCCAAAGCGGCATAACATCCAAGTGAGATCCATGGTGCCAGGCCAGACTGCCTGTCGTCGTCGTCGGCGTCGACGTCGTCCATGTGGCGTGGCTTAACCCAAAAAGCCTAGTCCACAGCAGACACAGCGACGACAAACACAATTTGTTTGCACCAATTCCGCTTAGTGAGTTTCGAAAAAGACCAACTTCATACAAAACAGAGCTGGGCGCCTTCAATTTCTGGGCAGGAGGCACTGGGGTATAAATTATTTAATGACTGGCAACTAGCGCTGCCCAGTGCTGAACCAGCTTTGTTGTTGAGTAATTTGCTCAACATGCAACCGCAGATCGAAGGTGCACGCCTCTTGAACGCCCCCGAACATATTGCAGCATTTGGCATTGGGTCCATAGTTTCTGCGGATTTATGTTGACGGTGGCTTTTATGGACTTCAGATTTTATCACCAAAATGCGCCTGCCAATAACAATAAAAAATTCAAATTGCCTGAATGCGTTTTTAAATACTGCATCTTAAATCAAAAGATCTGTGGCTGGGACCGCCCGTCAATTTCCGGCAAAAATTGCTTGTAGAGCGTGTTGAAAGCGGTCCGAGCACTATGATAACTAAATTACCGCAAATACAACGACCACAGGCATCATAATTGTGGTGAGAGGCAGTAGAGACAAGCTGATGGCAAGATGGCACATCCTGTAGAAACAGGTGAGCTGCAGCGTAAAAGTTGACTTGTCGAAGGACAGCACGGAACAGGGAGTTGGACTAACAAACCATTAACGCCAGAACCGCAAAGTGACAAAGTCTTTGCAGCTACCTGTTTGCCTGGCGGTAGGTCGCCTCGTCTACTTGCAGCTAGTTTTTGCAACAATGAACACATTTTTGTCGCATGATTAGAGCCCATTACAAATCGTAAGTGTTACGCTTTGACTGCACCAACAATGTCCGGCTACAGCCGGTGGTCCAAGACGCGGGCTTTGTTTGTTTGTTGCACGGCTAAAAAGATGCATCAAGCTGTCAGCTGACAGGCAAATGGAGTTGTCAAACTGTGCCAATGATCGATTTGCAACGCAACTTAGTCAACTTCTGTGCCACATCCTGCAGGCTCATACTGCGGCAGCGTTGCCAATTGCTTTAGCAGCGCTTTTTAGTCCAAACAAACACACACACCAACACACACACACACAGCTGGCAGATTGCGTACGATTAGGCACACACACACACACACACAGAAGCGTAGGTGTTGCCAAGCAGCAAAGTGCCAAAAAAGGTGTTGCCAAATTATGCTAATGTTAAGTGTTGCTTCACATGAATTTAGCCGCCTTATGGCATTTTAGATGATCCACTAATTAAATGTAGCTTCTGTGATTAGCATGCTAATTGATCAAATAACACCCTATTTGGAGCTTTAGTCGATGATTGCGAATTGATTTGGGATACCCAATAGCTGCAATTTGAAATATTGTAGAGGCATTCCATCTATGGATTTATATTAGGCGGTGTTTATGTTAGTGCCATAAAGTGAGAAATATGCATGGAAATAAGGTTTTATAAATTGTTATTTTTTTTTATATTTAATGCTTTAATGGGAAATATGCTACAAGATCTTTCACATTACAAGCAATTTCAAACAGGCAGAAAAGTACAGACCCGGAGCTGACTATCGAAGCAGCTCTAGTTTATCGCGACAAATTTCAATGTTTAATGGCTTGACCTATGAGCCCTTTAGAACAATCCAGAGTCAGGGAATCCCCCAGTTCCAAGCCCTTGCCTGCTCTATTAATTAAATATGACTATCTTCTGCTGGTCGTTGATCAGCAATAAATCCACCTTGTACTTCCGTTGATCGTAAGCTATGAATCACTAAAAAGAACATGCAACAAAGACTGTGGTATAAAATCCAATAGCGGAGCTTTATAATATCTTTAGGAGACTCTATAAGGATCATAGCAAGGCTATCACATTTTTTGTTCTGTTACCAACCTTACCGTGGGTACAGTACTAAGTGGCAATTGAAAATTTCTGAATTCTTATTGTTCGCACAAATTAAGGAATAGTCTTCCTTCCTTCATCACATGCATTGGAATATCCTAGAAATGTTAAGCAATCTGGCTGCTTATCGAATCATTTGGAAAATTTGAATTAAAAATTTAGATACACACTATACAGATTGGTGACTACAATTGTTTTGACACGAAGATGTATGTGTCTACCAGCGCTGAGATCCATTTTGAAGATTTTGCTCCAACAGCTCAATGCTCTTTACATAATGATTTTAAAAGATTTCTTGAAAAATCGATTAGTGAGACTTACTCACTTCAAAAAGGGCGATAATCATCCTTTTACTGGCTATCTATCTCTTATTGTAGTTTCAGGTACCAACTAAAGGACTTAATCCTACTTGCAATTGATATTGGTGTATTCTATATAAAGAAATTCAAAGTGTGAGAACACGTTCAATGTAAATTCTGCTCCGAAATGTAGCTTTAGATGCCAATTAAAAGGCTTACTCCTTATAGAAACTGATACTGAGAGATTTAATATTTTGAAGCACAAAGTATAAGAAGAAGCTATTAAAAGTTATCTCATAGGGCTTTATGTCTGAAGATACCAAGCGAAAGACTTAATTATAGTAGGAACAATCTCTGTTAGGAGTCGGAAAGCGTATTTTAATGTAAATCAAAACTGGGGAGGATCTGAATTCCGGAACGACTTGTGAAACCTTCTCTTTTCCACAATGCCAAAAATACTGAGCGATCCGGTTCTACGACTTTTATGACGTATGTGTTGGGTCCAAACTTTACGATCAACCCTATTAAGACTCTAGGAAAGATTCCGTTAACGGAAAATAGATCACATAACCAAACTATGTTGAATTTGTTGAAAGATATCTTTCAAGTAAAGCAGTAATCGTTTCTACATACCATTCCAAGCAACAACATTTTGACGCTTTCTTCGATAACAACTCTGCTCAAACCCATGTGAGACATCCTACAAGATTCGTTCCCTGGTGGTATTACTCTTCATAAGCAATGCCATTTTTGCTTTATGGACTAAAAAGATTCCAGAAATGGAAATTATGACATCTAGGCAAGTAAAAGCTAAAGGACAATGGGTAACGCTGAGAAGATATCAGTCTGATGCTTCACTCTATCGAAGCCCAGCTCAAACTCGACAGTCTTTCTTTTGTTTTTGATAGAATGCCATTTTCGCTTTATCCTATTTAGAGTCTCGGAGGGTTTCCGCAAACGGAAATTAAAACGGAAAGCTTAACCCTATTACAGCTTAAGTCCGTACAACAGCCCAAACTAAGGAATCTTCAAGAATCTTGTATGGGTGAGATTATCGCTGTAACCGTCTTCCGCTAGGGTTGCAATTTAAAACCTGGAAATTACTCCATCTACACGAGATTTCCAAGTGGAACCCTTACGAGGGTAATTTATAACCGAAAGAGTCAACAGCTTCATTCTATTACCGCTCAGCTCTTCAAGATTCTCAGATGGAACTTACCTTGCCAAAGTCAATGCCCCTTAAATATATATTTGGAGATATTTGAGTAGGAATAGAATCTACTCATATTCTATTGAGTTATCACAGAAACTTTTCTGCGGCAACTTCAAAGTGACTTCAGCAATCTTTTATATCGAAAGCTCAAAAGCAACATCAATTAAATGCAAAAATGCCGCAGCAAATTACAATCTAATTAAATCGAACTGAGGATAACATGCAGCTTAATTTTCTACAGCAGTAACAGATTAAATAAAAGAAATAACAACTATCTACAATAAAAAATGCGGCAATTTGTTAAACACTGGGACTTAACGGCAACTGGGCTTGCTGCCACAATTAAAACTGAAATAAAACAACTCTAAAATAAGCCGCTGAGGAAACCTCACGCGACTTTGACATGTGCCGCTCGTGAGCTGAGCTGGAGGAACTCAGTACTATATATAATTGAAAATCACGCCGTTCAATTGTCACTTCAATGGCGGCTTTGACTGTTAGCCGCTGCCCCAAGCAACGATCGCGGAAAAATCAACAAAAATTGAAATTGTAGCAAATCGATTTTCAGCTGAAAACTCCAAGAATTAAACGCAGCGCGACGAGGAGACGCAGTCAGAGGCGAGTTTTGGAGTCTGTCGCTGGAAATGCGTTTTTAATTAGTAAGTAGAAGAACGTAGCACTGACGCTGCTTGAGGCCCTGGAAACCTTTCAATAATTATTTATTTTCAATTTTCACATGGTGTTTTCACCATTTTGTGCCGATAATTTTTTTTTTTGGACCTGAAGTTGGCAACGGGCCTGGAGTTCATCGTGCACCGTTCATCAGCAGCTCTCACTATGCAGAACTAAAATGCATTACGAAAATCCATTTACTATGGAAAATAAATCAAACGGGAATGCAGCACTGGCGTAGTGCTAACCAACAGTGAAAAACTGCCTCATATACGACGCATACATAACTATTTATGTTTATTATTTATGTATTTGTTTTATTTTCCACTGGAAAAGGCTTGAGCCGAGGCTTTATGCATGCGTGTGTGTAGTAGCCCAGGATTGATATTGATGGCATCTTATGATTATTTGGTCACACTGCCGCTGCTGAGAGAGTGAGTGCTCAAGCTATATAGCGTACACCGTTGTGATCTCTGGCCACGCTAATAATTCAATGTCAAATTAGTTGTAATCAAAATGTGATAAATATTTGTGCATACATTAACGAATTGCTGGAAATTTATGTGCCTCCAAAAATGAATTATGTTCTGATTAGACGAGTAATATGTAAATTTTGTAGCATTTGATGAACTTGGAATTTATGCTTTCTATAAGGAAAACAATTTTGGAGCACTTTTGGTCGAATCTTTTAGTTCTCGAGCTAAAATTGTTTGATGAAAAAAATTTCTCTGAAAACTTTGATCCGCCATTTCCTCTACTTGGAGGCAGAATTGACCAAAAACCATTCTAAATGTTCACCTGCACCATGAATCTGTGCTCTCTCTGAGCTTTTCGTCCTCTTCTATTTATGAGCACTAAAATCTTTCGGATTCATCGAAAAGGATATCTTTAACAGAATGTTTCAAGGTGGAAAAAGACAATTAGGGTTATCTTGGTATGCCGTTCCGATAATCGCGGAATAAGGGGTGTCTGCGAGCCGAGCTACAGCCAACCGGACGGGTGACAGGTTGCGGATAGTGAAATTTGTTTAGATATAAAGGTTGGCTGCGAATAACCAATAAGCAGTCCCGTACAGCGTTCAGCGGCCAGAAGGGGACAGTCTCAGAGAGATTTTCGGGCTGCGCCGATTTCCGATGTTAGTAGGTCGGTAGGCGTATGTTGAAGGAGCCGTAGCGGAGGAGCTCACAGTGAGCCAATGGTAGCGGAGGAGGTCCCAGTGAGCCAGTGTAGAGGTGGAGATCCCAACAGTAGCGTCCACCGACTATCAGGAAGTTTACTGCCACTTTGTGTTTAGTCATAAAAGGACTGCAGTTTCTACTAAGCTCCCGCCTTGTGTTTATAGCTATCGCGGGAAATCTACCATCTTGAACAAGAGCTAATATATGGATGAAAACGTCAAGATTGGAAAGTCTCCAAGGAGTAATCGTGTTAAGAGAAATCCCACTGCTTCAGCAGCCTACACATCGGATTTGAAGAAAATTCATGTTACCTTAACACGAGTTCAAATATAGCAGTTTGTGGGAGATACAATTTCTGTGGGAGATACAGGAAGTTAGGATGTTGATGATGATGGTAAGCCATTAAAACTAGGCAAAATGTGTTGCCAGATTTGAATTTATTGGCCCCAAGTAACTCTAAATTTGTTTGCTTAAAATAAAGCAGTAACATTTTCCAATACCCCAAACCCATTCTTTAGGATCTCATAAGATAGCACGTACTTACAAGTTATAAAAAATGTATTACACTAATGGATTTTAAAACGTTCTTAATAAACTCCATTGAAAAATTACCACCAACGCCCATATGTCAGCTTAAACGAAAGCCTCGAACTAAACTGCAACTCCACCAACAACAACAGCTGACACCCAGGGAAACGTATATGACTTTTGGCTGAAACAAGAAAACTAAATTAAAACTCAACCGCAACTGTTTACACAGCAAATGTTACCACAAAAAGGCGGCGCAGCAAAAAGCCGCAAGATGAAATCCCAGACGAAGATGATTAATTGGGGCGCGCTACTTGCCGTTTGAGGATCACCTTTAACTAAGCCGAAACGACAGTTGGCCAAGAACTTGGGCATCTTCTGGCATCTTCCGGCAGAGGTGAGAAGAGTAATATGTACAAATATATCACTCCTTCGAGCGGTTAAAAATGAATTAATAATGTGTGATCGGGCCAACGCCTTCAAGACAGTCTGTGTAAGTGCCAGTTGGTCACTCTGGAAATTAACTAATTGCCTGAGGCAAAAAAAAAAAAGAAAAGGCATTTTTATTAGAGTACTTGGAACTAACCAATCAAGTGTTGTGCGGGCGGGCACGCGTACTCACTCACACACACACATAAACAACAAGCATGACGCAGCAAAGGATACCTAAGCATAGATATCCTGGTAGAGTCGCACAGGCGCTAGCAGACCCAGACACTTTGGTGGCTACAAATGCAATGCGCCGAAAATTCTATTAAATGAAGCCCATCATCATCATGAGGCCCGAGTCCCGCGGCCCTAATCGCACACAAAGGATGCCATTATGTGCATGATCTGTGGTTTTTGCTGCGCTCCGTTTGCGGCGCTTTGTCGGCAAAGTTGCGACGAGGACACACACACCGCCGCCACCGTCACCATCAACGCCACAGTGGTGTGAAGTGTGAATTCTAACAGCCCGCATCGGCGTCGGCGTCAGCGTCTGCGTCGAGATCGCTGCTCGTAAATAAAACATTTGAAATCAAGTCGCTGAAATGTGGCGGATTCCTTGGAAACTGCTCTTTAATTGCTCACTTTTGGGTTTAACATAGCGCCGCTCCACGTTTAACGTATTCCTGCTAATTTCGCCTTGATGCCATGACGGATCCTTTGGCGCACGAATGCCAGCAGCAAGCGCTTCATTATCGATGGCGGCAGGAGATGTGAGTTAACACTTGTTCGATTTCTGATAGGCGTCAAAGTGTTCCTTGCACCTTTTTTTTGTGTTGGGTAACCCTTTGATTTGCGTTGTTGATTCTGCTACGCATGGCGTTAAGCCATAAAATTCGTTTAACATCTGTAGGTCGAGGTGCGATGTCAATCATTATATTTATTATTTTAGATCAATATTATATAATAAAAAGATCGCCAGCAGAGAGACAAGACAAGAAGTACTTCTAAAAGAAGGGTATTTCAAGGACAAGCTAGGACAACTTAGTTAAAATATAAAAAAGTTATTTGTCACATAGCTATGGAGGGGCAAACCCGACAGTGTGATAAGCCCGACCTCCCACTTGTAGAGGCATTAAAAATAACCAAAATGGTAGCAGGCAGTAGCCAGAGTCTGAATATAGAAGTATATTTTTACAATTTTCAATTTAATTTTATTTTCAAATTGAGCGAAAAAATCGTATATAGTGTGTGTATAGTATTGGTTGGAAATTTCGTATATTTTATTTAACATCATGATGACTTTAACAAAAGCTGTAGCTGGATAAGGAAAAAAAATGGACCAAACGATTTTTTAAATTAATGATGCAGATCGATTTATAGGTCGAAATAATTTTGTTCGAAAAATGTTAGTTTTTAACTTAACGCGGCTTACTGATTTATTTAAAAAAATCCTTTTTTACTTTTTATTGTGACTAAACTACTGAATATTTTTGAAAGTATTTTATTTATTTTTTTTTGAAACATAATTTTTTTAACCAACACATTTTCTTAAAAAACTAAAGATTTGGGAAGATTTGTTTTTTTGCCAATGAATTGAGGGATGAACCTTATCCAGCTAGACCCTTTAATCAGTTGCAGTATAAAAAATTCTTTTCTTATATTTTATTTCATGATTTATTGATGGGACTCACTGGAGCACAATCAATCCTGCCATTTTTGTTGTACTTATACAATTTTCTGATTGTTTTCAGCAGATTGCAAATAAAAAAAACATTAATAAACAAAAAAAAAATTCATGACTTAAACATCTCGAAAAAGTTTTGAAAAACTAAACGAAATAAAACGAAAATATTTTAGTGCTCTTTTAAAAAATTATATACTTTTTTTTAATTTATTACAATCTATCCTTCGATAATAAGCAAATTTTTTCTCTTGAAATAAATTATACAAAAAAAGACAAAGAAATGCGTATAACAAATTTTTCTTATATAACATATAAAAAGTCTAAAAAGTCAAGGCTATATTTTCTGTTTCCTAGACTTAAAGATGTTTTTCAGAAATCCCAGATCTCAAATACTTTGTCATCAATGTTTTTCTTCAAAAATTTGTATGTTTATATATTTGAAACCCCATGTATTTTTTAAACATATTTGAAAAAATTTTAGCTCCAAAATTATTTTTAAAAATTCAAATCACTACACCCCAGCTCCGGTTACAGCCCCTACTTGTTAATATATGTCCTGCATATCAAAACTTACAGGAACGCCAGCAAATAAACAAGTAGCAGGCTTCGAAAAGGATTTTGTTGGACATTTCAGCGGATTCCATACTGCATGCCAATCCAAATATTGATTTCCACATTTCACTCATAATAGACATTTCAATTCTGACCTATTCATTCCCAAACTCTAGCAGATTCTGCATATTCCACGAACCGTGTACTAAAAACAACATTTAATTTTAGACCACACACCAAGCTATCATTCAACTTGGCCCAAAAGCGTTTGTCGCTGCTTAGGCACTGCCTTTGACAAAGTCTTTTGTGTGCTTCGTTTGTAAATGAGTTTCAATTTTAACTAGATACTTGCACCAGCTGACAGCTGGGCAAATGAATCTTCCAGTCACACCATAAGATGCACCCAAAAATACAAAAAAAAATGCGTTCCCACAAATATGCCAAAGTGGGCAAAAAGTATGTGAAAAATATGTAACAAGTTAGAGCCGGGCTATTTATTCCGGCAAATAATGTGAATTGAAAAGCGAGCACAAACTGAGAAATTGAAAGCGCCGCCACACATGGGGGTCCAGAGCTCTTTCAATTTGAAAGTAGTCGAACGGATGAAGCAATGGAGCGGAGCATGAGCAGTGACAGGGCCCGCTCGATATCTTTGAAAGTGTAAATATTAATAAGAGGCAGCCACCAACAAAAGTGCCTCAAAGGCCGCTAAACAATAGATCCCGAAAAGAAAAAACACTTGCCAACCGATATATACACTTTAAACATAGTAAAAGTTAAATAATAAAACCCCAAAAGAGATACATCAAAGCCGTGGATAGACATTCTTTGAAATCGCACAGTAGCAGTTTGAGTTGTCATAAGTTTTGACTGATTACCTCGAGGCAAAGCCACACACACAGCGTGGCGGCGGCCCAGTTGAGCTATTGACTGCCTGGAACCGAACAATGGCAGTACAATTATTGCCAAATGGCACAAACACAACCAGAGAGTCAAGCATGTACCATATATCACATACAACATACCGCAGACCCTACACGAACACCCACGCATTTGCTTAAAGTATCTCACAGATACTTTTTACAGATAGGGTACGCGGGCAGGCTTAAAAGTTTGTGGGCCTAGTTAAGAAAATATCTAATCGAATATGTCGTTTTATATTTTTCGTATTTTTATCAGCGGGTTGCGTCAAAATTTTATGCACCTGGGTCACCCTGTGTGCATGGGCAGCAAATTTCGGAAATTGAAAAACTTCATATATGTTGACGTGCATTCACTTTGAACGGGTATGTTCCGAATTATGAGTGTTTAAATACCAAAACAACAGATGGCCCACCCTATAAAGTGATAAGATTTGCATAAAATTTTTCAAGTGGAGACCGGGTCACCATTTATAGGCATCGTTGCATGTTGGTCAATGGATCCCCCAGAAATAGTGCACAAAGTATCGTTTAGAACTTTTCAGCCTGCCCTCGCATAACGTGGGTGTGAGCATGCTGTTGTCGTTGTCGGCATAAAAATAACTTGACAATTGTTTTCTGGTGTCTAGTAGCCAAGTGTGTGGTGTAATGGTGCTGTCAGAAGGGGCTAAAATCCAGTGGCTACAAGCTGTCTTTGTTGTTTCTAACTCGCGTACATAATATTCATATGAGCACATGCGGCGTATGCGCAATGTGGCAAAGTTTTGCGAGCAACAACAAAGTTCTTTGATTTTGACCGCACATTTACTTATCCAAAAGTTACCCAAAGTCACGACTAAACCAAGTCGGAAATGAAGTACCATTTTTGCTCGCTCTTGCGAAAATATATTTTAGTTTCTTACATACTCAGTGCTCGTTATGGACCCATTGATGTTTGCTTCCCATGAATATTAGCTAGAGCTTGTATCTAATTAGTACAATGGGCAACAAATATTGCTAGATTGTTGCAATAATTGGAGCATACTTCCGAAATTGTTTCGCTTTTGAAAGTCATCAAACACAACTGAAGCAAATTAAAGTGAGTTGGCACATAAAGTAGAGCTGGAACGAACTCAGCTGATAGGCGTATATATTTTTGTTGTTGTTGCTGTTATTGCAAATATTATTTGCTAGACTTGAACAGTATTATTGACTCTTCATAGAGCAACTTGAAGTAGAGCTAATTGTTGTGTCACATGTTGTCCCGCAGAACCCGAAAGACTGCAGCTGTAAGTACTTGGCCTCTCCTACGCTACATTTGAGTATATATATACCATATGGAATCTTAAAAAAAAGGTTCACTTGTTGTCATAGTGATAGACATCCACGACATGTTGCTTCTAATAAATGCTGGTCTAAGGAATGTGTGAGCTGTACAGGCCGACATTTTGTTTTTGTGGCATTTGTTATTTCTGTGATTTAGAAGACATTTTGAATTATGCAAAGGGTTTACCAACCAAGTTTTGTTGAGATTATGCAAATATTTGATTGCAGTGAAATTTAAACTGCTTAGGTTGTTTGGGTCAAAAATTTGGGCTTTTTTTGCTTGCCTTTTGAATAAAGGTTCCAAAGTAAGTCAGTGAGTTAAGTGAGCCTAAATAAAGATAATTTGCTGTACCATAAAGTACAAAATTTTATTAGGTATTTCCATGGAATTGTTTCATCACCACTGTTCTCAAGACATACTTGGGTAAAACTTTGCCAAAATTCATGGCGATAAACTCATGCTAAATAAGCCTATGTCTTGAATATCGTGCCCGAAAAGGATTCTTTGTATGCCTTATTAAGCGTAGAAGCTGGCTTTATCAAGGAATCCCAGCTTGATTATTGTAAAAACAAAACGACTAACCCATCTAAACTTTGTGCCCTACTTTCCAATCCAAGCATTGTACAACAAAGGAGAATTTTGCAATGGTGAGGACACAAAAAAATAATGGTATTGGAAAAATTCCATTGCGACCTAGTAGCCCTGGAGCTCTATAGCAGGTCCAACTACCAAAATATACTTAACTACTGGGATGACTCTAGTCGGGTGACATCGTGCATCGAGATTTCATGACCGCCAAGAGTCGGTAAGTAGTTGGGAGGATTCCTCTTTAGTCTTAAAGGGCTTACAGAATCCATGATTATCATTTTGAGCAGGTGTTTTCTGTCCCCGCAATGTTCCGTAAGTAACCCGAATTAATTTCCTCGGAAAGTTGTTGCTCAATCGGAAGGTTTTCCTTGATCAGATTATAGGAAGCGAAGCTGCTTGGCCTGCCATAAGACAGCCGTGCTGATGCAATCTGAGTTTCCTCTTAAGCTCTCCTCTTCTCGTACTAGCTGTTAGGTGTTGTTTCTGCCAGGGCTCAGGGCCTTAAAGTAGTACTAGGGATTATTTTTATGAGTATTCAGCAAAGTATTATGTTTCAACAATCAAATGAATGGTAAAAACTTTTATACTATGATTTTATATAATAAATACATAAATAACCAATATTGTTCAGTCCTTTTAGAGTTCATATATCTAAATGTAGAGTAATACTTAAAAACAAAAAAAATTATTTTTAAAATTCAAATCAAAAACTAACTCAAAACCCCATAATAGGATGCCCTAGTCAATGGCGTTTTTAAAATAAATAAATAAAAAATTACAAAAAATATGGCCAACATGCAGCAGCGGTTCCGGCTTGAACGCTTTGTGGTCCGAAGCGTACATTTCGAAATTTTCCAGTTCCTATAAAAATTTGTACTACTCAGTCAAAAAAATAATAAAAATGAAATTCGAACTGTGCCGATTGATTCGAAAACAAAATACCAAAACATATACAGTTTCCTGTCAATCCTTACATTTTTCCAAAGTGTATTTAAACGAAAATTTGATTTTATCTTATTTTTAGTATTAAAAAATAATTATTTTATGTATTTTACTATCAACAAAACGACAAAAATTATTATGCCAAAAATGCAATAATTATAGTCAACACTTTAAAAAATGCGGATAAATTTTGCTTAAGGTCCATACGCAGTTCGAAAATTTTCGCACGGAATGACAAAAATTCATACAAAAAAAAAAATGGATATCCAAAATGGGATTTTTTTTATACATATGAAGCTTGTGCGAAATTTTTCAAAGTCCGTATGGGCCTTTAGTCAAAAATCACACTGAGAATGTTTTTCCTTTGCTCTGAAACTAAATAGAAAAACTTATGCATAAGCCGATTTTAATGCATTTTTATTTTTAGTATTCTAAAACTTATTTTTTATTGGCTATATGTAGTACTTAGTCCACCACAATTAAGTTTTTGCTTGCCATTCTTTTACTTAAGTATTATATTGTAAATTTGAAATAAACTCCAATATAATTTTGTTAATATTAAATCTACTCATATAAATAGTTTCTCAGCTATAGAGGTACAGCATCTTAACTCTGATTGTCTATATAAAGCAAGCTTTAAGCAATATTTGTAATTTATTATAAAGCAAATTGTAAATGGTTATTGTATTTAGAATTAATTTGTGTTAGTACTTCTTTACATAAGTTTAAAATATTTTGTTTTCACTTAAATTTCAATTGAAACGCTGCGATCAACAAAACGACACAAATTAAATGCCAAATTAATGAAAAATTCTATAATTATCGTCAAATATTTAAAAAATTCAGCTAATTTTGAATGGAAATTCGTTTTGCCAGCCGTGAAAAACAAAGCCTAGTTAGACCAGCTTATAAACAATTGTTTTCCTGTGGTCTCTTCCTGATATTGCCCAATGGGGCGGCGCTAAATCGAATTTCAGCCATGCTTTAAAAATTCATTGGTTCTGTGTGCATGCTAGACTGCTCTAGCATGCTGCTTGACCCTTGTACTGCATGCTGCTGCTTTAACGCACTGCTTGCTGCAGTGTGCTCACTCGCTCGCACTAAGATCATTTTGGCTACGTGTGTTCGGTGGTTGATCGCATGCGCTGGCTCGCTCGCACAAATAGACACCCGCACCGCTTGCTCTGCGTGGGTTTTACATGTTTGTTGTTGTTTTGTGTATGTTGCCCAAAACTTGTTTCTGTTTGTTGTTCTTGCTTGTTTTTCTTTCCTTCTTGCTGCCAATGCTGCTTGATGAATGCGCTGCTGCTGTGAGCGTCTCTATCGCCGCTGCCGCCGCCGCCACCAACAAGCATGTCTGAGAATCTCACAAATTCGTTTTAGTCTTGGTTGTTGACCGTTTCAAAATCAGTTTCGAGCTGTCAAGCAAACGTGCAACACCAGCTGAAAAACGTTGCGCATGCGCAAGACTACGCTGCATTTTTTATTTGTGTGAACGTTTATGTGTTAAATATATTTCGTGTGTTTATTAAAGAACTTGATTACTAATACAAAAAAAAAAAAAAAGTGCTAAGAAAAGACATTTTTGGAATAAACTTTATTTGATTTATACGACTATAAATATATATACAGTGCTACTATGGCTGTTTCGGCTTTGAACATGACACCCTACTTTGCTGGATATCCCTTTCAAGGTAAGCTGAGTTTACAAGCCACCGCTCTATATCCAATTACCACAATTACTAAACGCAGTCAAGGCAACTGCCAGTCATAGAAAACTGCCTGCTCATCGTCTTCGTCAGCGCGGCACTATGGCACTGCTATACCGCTTTCGCCAGTCTGCAGCTACAACAAGATCATTACCCGCGCTACAACAATCATGATCAGCTTTTTGACTTATTGATTGTGATCGTAACTTGCAGCAATGCTTGTCTTCGCTGGCTGGCTGGTTGGTTGGTTGGTTTGTTCCTCACATTCCAACAGCCAACTTCGCAGACTTTTTGGCGCGTTCGGCTTTTGTGCTTTGATCTTGGGGACTCAGAGCTTGCGTCTCTGTGTCTTCTTGTGTATCACGTACACACACAGGCAGCCGGACAGCCAAACGGCTGGGCCAGCTCCGTCAGCGCCCCAACAACAGCTCAACAGTTTTTGGGTCGGCCTTTTATATTAGCTGGCACAGCTGGAGTCATGCCGCGGCGGCAGCAGCAGCTTGTTGCAGGCTGGTGGGGCATTGCAGCGCTTATGGATTATTAGTTTGATTTGATTGCATGCCCAGCTGTGTGTGTGTGTGTGTGTGGTGTATGTGTGTGCCTTGAACGTTGCGGCAGCCGTTGCATGATCAGCATTTTCCATGCTTACTGCTTTCTTTTGAACTGATCTATCTGCTTGTTGTTGCTGCTCTTTATGCTGTTATTGTTGTTGTTGGCCATGTTAGCTTGCCGCCTTGTTGCACAAATGCTGCCTACGCAAATTGCTTGCCATCAAAGCAATTTGCGCTTTGTTGCTGCACCAAAGACAAATCGCAAACGTATAGTTTAGCAAGACAAACAAAAGATCGTGCGAACTGATCCTAATGCCTAATGCTTAAACAATGGCCAAATGAAGTGGCCAATACTATGCTAACAGGATTACTTATTGCTGCTCAATTGCATTTCATACAAAAGTTAATTGTAGCGCTCTCTAGATTTACCCAACAATGGACCACACACATTTACTTACCATATATCTTTATTGTAATTTCTTGCAGGACAAGGACGCGTCAATCAACTTGGTGGCGTCTTCATTAATGGCCGTCCACTGCCCAACCATATACGCCGTCAAATTGTTGAGATGGCCGCTGCTGGCGTGCGTCCCTGTGTAATCTCCCGGCAACTGCGTGTTTCCCATGGCTGTGTGTCCAAGATATTGAATCGCTTTCAGGAAACAGGCTCCATACGCCCGGGCGTCATTGGTGGCAGCAAGCCACGTGTAGCCACACCCGATATTGAGGCCAAAATCGAGGAATTGAAGCAAACACAGCCGGGCATTTTTAGCTGGGAAATACGCGATAAGCTCATCAAGTCCGGCATTTGCGATAAACAAAATGCGCCCTCTGTCAGCTCCATTAGCCGTCTGCTACGCGGTGGCAGCTCTATGGGCTTGGCCAATGCACACAGCATCGATGGCATACTAGGCGGCGGTTCCGGCACAGTCTCCGGCGGCAGCGATGAAGACACTGACGATGAAACTGAGCCCAGCGTGCAGCTTAAGCGCAAGCAGCGCCGCTCACGCACCACCTTCTCAAATGATCAGATTGATGCTTTGGAGCGCATCTTTGCACGCACGCAGTACCCAGATGTCTATACACGCGAGGAGCTGGCTCAGAGCACGGGTCTGACAGAGGCGCGTGTGCAGGTTTGGTTCTCCAATCGGCGTGCGCGTCTGCGCAAACAGCTGAACACACAACAAGTGCCCAGCTTCTCCAGCAGCCCCAGCAGCAGCTTTGGCGCTACGGCACAGTATGCCAGTAATGCCGCCAGCGCTGCCACATCCAACATGAGTCTCTATAGCGCCGCTGCACAGGCCGCTTGGCCAGCTACACATGCTGCTTCCTACGATGCGCATGCCACGTTTGGCAGCTCAGTTGCCTCCATGTCACCAGCAAGCTGCAGCAGCAGCAGTTCCACATCACACAGTCCTGTGCAGCATGGCAGCACAGCAGTGGCACAGACCGCTGCAGCAGCTGCAAGCAACACCTTCATCAATCCCAGCTACGGCAGCGCAGTGCATCCCGGCTACTCCAGTTCTGCAGCGTACACCATGCCCAGCACGTCGAGCTTTGCCAGCTCCGCGGCTAGCTCCGCCGAGCAATTGCGTTCACAGTTCGCCACCGCTGCCGCATCGGGCTCACATCATCCCTCAACCTGGGATAGTTACAACTTTGCCGGCTCCTTCTTTACGGGCGCCAGTGGTAACCATATGGGTGGCTATCATCAAACAGTTGCCGATCAAAAAACCGCCAGTGCAGCTACAAGCTATCCATACTTTGGTTTTTAGAGCAAGCGCTGCGTCGACTTTGTCCAGTTTTATTTTTAGGGTCAACATTTTTGGAAGACTGTTTATAGCTGCGCTCTTGGTTATTCAATTTGTTCTTAACTTTGCATTTAATAGTAATAAAAAAATCTGTTAGGAGCTTAAGACTGTTTATAATTTAATTAAGTACCTATAATATGATTTACATAAGCGCTTAAATTTATGTCTTAATTATAAGTGAAACTAAATAAAGTATACAAAATTACTAATCGAAAATTTTTGTCTGTGAATTTTTTGGATAGCGATCAGATTTATGAATAATAAATAGGCTTGACTTAGTTTTGATCGTTTTTTAAGAGAATTTGGAAATTCAGCGTCTAAAATAAATTTTTTTTAACAGTTTGTTAAAAATTTGTCTTGAGATAATAGTTACTGGAGCAATAATTTTGGGTATCTCGAGCTAGAGATATTCTAACTTGCAGTTGTCTTTTCAGAAAATTAAAATGTTCTCAATCTTTTCTGGTATCTATTTTTTATTAAATTAACAAGCCATTTTTTCTTTAAACAATAACTTGGACAAATAAAAATTTTTGTTTTTGACTATGATCTTTATTTTTTAATCATGACTTAAAGTCTAAACAGTCGTATAAGGGTGTACCAAAATAGCCTACAGAATTTTTTCTACAATTTTACCCAAAATAATTTTTTAAAAAAGTTGCTTTAGGAATGTCAATTTCAGACTGTGTGACAATTATTATTTTAAATATATTTTCTTTTAAGAAATATTTGCATTTTATTATAATATAGTATTCAAATCTTCATACAGGTAGTTTTTTCATATAGAAACAATTTCTTAGCTTACGGCTGCAAATCCTATTCAAATTTAAATACCTAGATGATTAAAACAAGAACATCCTGCCACAAAAAGTTTTTATTCAATTTAATATTCTTGAATAAAGCAAACAAATATTAAATTTAAACAATACCAAAAAATTTAACAGCTCAAAACTTTGCAAATTAAGACCAACAAATTTTTCAAATAATCTTTAAAGTCTATAATTGAGATAAAAAAAATCTTAAATTATATATTAAATATCAAAGGTTTTTCCAACTTTTGGGGGCAGGGGGTTCGGACCCGAAAGCTACCCGTGGATCCGCCACTGATTACCAACCATTCCTAAATTAATATTAGAACTCTTGAATAAAAAATAAAATTTAATTAAATTTCATTCTTTAAGTCATTTTTATTTTTAATTTTTTTTGGTCTTAAAAGAAGTCCTAACATAGATAGAAAACAAAAAACAAACGAAAAAAATGAGCAAGAACTTCGAAACTAAGATTTTAGCTTTTTACAGTCTTGTTTTATCTTTAGTATTCATATCCTTAAAATTGATTGCTCTCAAAAGAAGTCCTTCCATTCTAGAAAGAAAACTAAAATGACCCAGAAAAAAGTCGTAAAGATTGTTCAAATCAATTTTGGTCACGATTTAAGTTTTTCCCGTCTTATTTTAAGATTAAAGATTCTTTTTTAAAGATTTTGTTCGTTTTGAAATAATTATTACTCTTCAATCAAGATTTTATGGGCTTATTGAAAAAAAATCTTTTTTAGTGCAGCAAACTTTTAAAAAGGTTTAAACCGCAAAATTGTTGATAGCTCAAATTTCTACTGGCAAAAATACTCTAGAAGAAGTCTAAATAGACAATCTAACAATACATATAAATTCTGACTGAATAGGTCAATGGCATGGACATGTAAATAACTTGGCTCTTAATACCAATGCAACCGCCTGCAGCTAAGAATCTTCAACCAGAGATTATACTTTATAATTAAAACTATTATTTAAACGATTTACTTATTATTAAGCATTTAGCTCAAAACAAGCGCTTAAAGACCTATGGACCACACATGTAGCTCAGAAGACACTGACCATAACAGGTTCACAAACAATCAACTAATCCTTCAAAATCGAACAGAAATTGTCCCTTAAAATGACAATCAAACAATGGAGAACATGACAGTGCAGCCAATGTCATCAATGTTGGCCCACCTCAGAATGTGTGTGTTCTCCCATCATACACTGCACAAAAACTCGACTCATGAACTGACAATTAAACAATTAAAGACAATTGTCAGTTGTTTAAGACACGTTTTATGTGGCTAACAAAGCCTAGCCGCCAGGACTCGATAATACGAAAATAATTTACGAAATTGTTTATTGTCTCAGCCAGGGACCCTTGATCGCCAAGCAGTGCACAAATAAAATAGAGCAATTCACAATAGACATTGCAACAGGATGCGCAAAATATGAGAGACCGCTTGGCGGAGCGACCACCAACGTAAGACACGCCGCCCGATATTCAAAGATGCCGCCGCCGTTTGTGGGTCGGACACTGTTAGTGCCCAAAGATGAGAGCTCAAAAGCCGACCCGAGAGATAAAACGGGAGTGGACAAAGCCATTGACAAAATTTAGGCAGTGTCTCTATAGCGTAGGCCTAGTAAGGGTCTTGTGTATAGGGAAGGCTTGCACTAGTTACAGCCGATCTCAAGTTAGTGCTTGGGTGTAGGTAGCCCGGCCCTTTGCTCAATTATGTGTGCACAGCGGGCGTCGCACTTACCACCTAGAATGAATACATTTTCGGGTCTTGGATGTGTGTGCTGGCTGCAGAAGATGTGCAAGAAGTGCCCAAATGAAAACATCAATTAGTTCATATCTCTGGGTGCTGCCCTGCCGTGCTGCAGGTCCTGCGGCAGTACGAGCCCAACATCGACGACAGGTTCGCTATGTCCTGTGTCTACAAGGGTGATAATGTGTGTCAACTGTGACAATCATAATTGATCGCCTGCATCTACGTAGTCATTCTGCTCTTCTTTGGTTGGACTGCTTTGGACTGCCTGCTTTGGAGGTCCTGGCAGCTACGTGTTGTATTGTGGAGTGCGGAGAGTTGCACTTTGTCATAGCTGGTGCATACAGTAGCCCTGCGGCTTCGTTTGTATGCCCAGCTACATATCCTGGGCCACCAACTTGGATTTTTTTGTATACAAATTGCATTTGTGTGGCAACTTGAGTATCGGGACAGCAGCAGCAGCGGTGTCGTAGTCTGCGGCACTTTTGACAAAACTGTTGAAAGGCACTGCTTGGTTTGAGCCCAAGTGATTTATGCGTTTTTGATAGCTCCGCCGGCAGCGCATAACCATGCGAATATTTTTCTCATATCGGTAGCCCTTGATTTCCTGTCTGGCACTGTTGAAAGTATTATATCTGCAAATCTGTACCCAGTAGCAGCAAGTCAGCTTTGTGTGTGGCTCTGTGTGCTTTGTCGCTGGCTGCTGCAACATGATTGATGATCGGTTTGATGAACGACCCAATGGGTTTGGGGGCGTTTAAAATGTGATTTTTTTTTTTTAGGCAAATGATCCTGATATTTTGCATTTGCATTCAATTATAAGTTAACTGTTTGAGAGGCTATAGTAATGAGCTGGTTTTAAAGTTGGAATAAAAAATATACGAACATCTTTGTGTACATAGAATAGAGTTATAATGGTTTTTTTTTTAAAGGATGAATGGTTCAAGACCTATGAAACAACATCACCAATGAGTCATTGAAACGTCCCTTTTGGGAAATGTTATCGACAATTTGATCACTGCATCGTGGTAAAAATTTATTGGCTATCGTCTTTAACATATAAATGTCATCGATGAATCTAAAAAAAAAGTACCAAACTTGATCTTAAAAAAAATTTTTCTTGTTTTCATTCGCGTTTGCATCCTGCTTCGAACTAGTTTATAACGTCCTATCGAGAGGGTATCAAGATCTTTAACAGATTAGAGCCATTGGCATGGACTCTTAACAACTTATCGGCGCTTCCTTAGGTCTGTCAAGTTCACCATCGAGCTTATATTTACACTACGTCAAATCCTCGGTCCAAGCTTCATTTCTTTGTCTAATTTAAAGATCGATAAAGAGCCCGCTTACGAACTCCTTCGGAATTTTCTCGAAATTGATGCTTCTCTTCACTTCTTTAAACATTCGATTTCATTCGAGGTTTTAGACAAGTCACCACTTAATCTTATCCACTTTGTAATAGAGAGTTAGTTGCTTCTTGCCAAAGAACATCGGGACTGGACAATTTTTGACAAAAGTGTCCGGATACTGTGGCATGCAGTTGAGATAGGCATCGTTGGTTGCTCCAAACCAGATGCTTAAGAGATCATGAGAGTAAGACTAAATATGTTTTTTTTCAAGTAGGGATAGGATAGGTAATATGAGGGATCAAGAGTAAAGAAAGTTAAAGTTCATTAATCTAACGTCAACCGCCTGTTTTCTATAACTTAAAGCTTTCCCAACCTGTTTGCTTTAACTCTATTCTCACTATTGACTTACCAACTATAATTTATGTGCATATCCGTTGGTACCAACATGGCTGCTGGCCAAATTGAATAACTCACATGCGTAACTCAAACATGAGCTTTATCAAATTTTTAACGCGAATCGATCAAAATTCCTGCGTAAATTTGCTCATCAAGCAACCAAAACAAACGCACAAACATCCAGAAGTTAGCTCCGAGTCTCGTGCAGGGTTCAACGCCAGCGCCGCACACAGGTACTCGTATCGACCCGACCCCGGCACTAGAGCACCCCGAAAAGCATATGAAGGAGGAAAAAAAAAAAACATTGTACGTAAATTGTTACGCTCTAAATTTGCGTTACGTTATGGAATTTAAAGCGTTCCTTATCAGATTGGTTTTGATGTTTTATCAACGGTTGCTGGCTGCTTCGCCAAACACATGCTGTCACATTTTTTATCTTGTTTGCACCCATGGGACTGCCAAGTAGCTGATGATCTTTACGCTTGCTCGGTCTCGCTCTCCCTCGAGCTAGTAGTTCCTGAAGAGTTGTCGTTTATTTTTGCTGTGTTGTTTTTATTTTTTTGGTAAGGCTATTTAATATGTAGACGTAAATAATTTTTAATGAATATGTGATATATGTATGCATTGTATGCCAAGTCTATATGTATATATACGTTTTGGCGTGTGGCTAAATTGAGCAAATGAGTACGTGAAGAATTGGCGGAAAATTTCATCAACACTTGTAAGTTGTTTTGCCTGTCATATATAGTAACAACATGTTTATTTTGTGTGTTTCGGTTAATTTCAGTAGAGGATTGGGCAATTATCGGTTGCACTTTTGATTGTATTCATCAATTGGGGTATACAATTTATGTACCAGCAACTGAATGGTTTTTTAATAGCCTTTATAGCTTTTAAGATAGTTTTCTCAAATTTACTTTATCCATGAGAATTTGCAATAAGTAGGTTGGCAACCCTGGAATTATTATTTAATCAAGGTGTATAGAGAAAAAGTCTTGCTGTCTTTGGGAAACTTACTACTTGGAAACTATTCGTTTTTCGTTCTTATCACAATATTCGTTTCTGAAGTTTCCCAGCTTAGAATTTTAGAAACGTCGTCTATACAGCGTGTTTTTGTAACGAAAATCCTAATCCGAACTGATATAGTAAAATGAAAGAATAATCGTCACGTAACGAAATGAGGTGTCGAGACAAGATTTTGTTAACTTTGAATTTGGTATCATCTTGTTCAGACGCATTTTGAAGACAATTTGAAATTAAAAATTAAATTAAATTTAAAAATAGCAAACTATTATGTATTACTTTTTACTTCGGGATTAGGAGCTTAAAGCCTGATCCTACCGCAGAACTTCAGCTGGGTTGGTATAATTTTGATCTCTCATCATCGGTCTTTTAAGATGAATAGATAATAGTGTTAAGGATGTCAGAAAATAGTGAAGCTGCTTTTTCAGATTAACCTCTCTCTGCTTCCCAAATGACTCTCTGGCACATTATGGCCAATATAGCATCGAAAAAAAATAAATGGAGAGAACATCGTTTCGGATGAGAGTCCACCGACCGGAAAACAGATTTTTTAAGCATTTTTTTATTTGCAACTATTATTTTTAAGAGTTGGAAAGTCTAATTTCATTTGGGTATTGGTACTTTCCTTAGTTGCCTAAAGCCTAAGACCTTCTCGTTTTGTTAGTTCCATAATTTTTAATGGATAAGAGAAAAAAAGAAACTGGTCGAAGTTCTCGCCATGATTTGTCAAGAAAAGATAGTTTTTCCAAAGCTTCCAAATAAAGCACTTACGATCACCACAAAAACATTTGCCTTTTTTAAGAGCCTTAGGAGAACCTATTATTTAGACCGAATAAAAATATTTGAGGAACGTTTGACAAAATATATCGAGCTAAAAGAAGAAACAAACTCTTGTGTGCCGAAAGATATAAGAATAATAAGAAAATCCCCCCGGGCCCGGCGTTTTCTCAGGAGCCCGTTGTAATTACTGTCGAACTTTTGTGATTCAAGCTAAAGGTGTAATAGAGGGGCCGGTACATTTTCCCACCCAGGCCCGGATTTTCTATCTACGGCCCTGCACTTGCTCTTAATTCGAAAGCACCATCATAACTTGAGAAGTTTCTCAAAGTTACTATTTTTGCAAAATTGTATTTACAGACATTTTAAAATTACAAAAAAAGCTCTAGACTCCAGTTCATAATAGATTTTCGGAAGTTTTCAGTTTTTACCATCTACAATATAGATCTCTTTCTTTCTTTTTTTTTTTGATCTGATATGACTCACGTGATTTTAAATCTAAAACAGACATAATTCTCGACTACTGCCGATATAATTCCTCAGTAGTTGAGAAAAGCTCCTAGTCAGTTTGTTCGAGCTGATACAGAAGCGCGCCAGTATAATCGTTTGATCAAAAGCTGGCCTGATATCAAAAAAAGCTCCTTGATTTTATATCTTTTCTTGCTGCCTCTTAAGTCAAGGATGACAACATCAATATAATACTTTTCGAGGTCAAATGTTTAAGTTTCAGATACCAATTAAAAACAAATGTGAGTCATTCTAGACTTCTTTTGGAGAACTCGATGATCGATGATCAAATGAATTATCCATCCAGACTTCGATATTCGTACTTTAAAGTGATGTCATCAAATTAAAATTCAAACAAAACTAAACGATTTATTGTTCAAATCCATGCATTCTTAATGTTTCAAACAAATCTCTTTCAAGAAGGTCTACAACTGTTGACAGCTTTGTTTGCAAACTGGGCTTATCCTATCTAGCTGGTCTTATGGCCAATGTCTTCATACTAAACGAGCCAAGCAGTAACAAGCTAATGAATGCTGCACTTGAGGCGTTTTTGGTCAGCTCCTTGGTCCCACAAAGTCTGCACAGACACAATGACGTAGCAGCAGGCATATAAAATTATAATTCAATAAGAAGCTCCCTGCCAGCAAAAGACTACAGACTGAATGATTGCCCAGCTGCGTTGCGATTTGGTTGCTAGGGTTTAGATTTGGCGGGGGGAGCAGAGAAGAGGATGCAGGTGTGTACGTGGCAGACGGAGTTGCATTTGGCCAGTTGGGCACTTAAGCAGCGGCAGTTTGTCTGCCTTGACGTACACTTTGACTTGGAAACTTAACTTAAATTGTTGTTGTTGTTGTGGTTGTTGTGCCGGCATTTCTGCTGTTCCATGGGTTCGTTCGTGTTATTGCCAACAATTGTAGAAATCATCCAAAAGCCAACATGTAATTTGTCTATAGTTGTAGAGAGAGCGGAGAGCGCGGTTGGTTCTCGAGCCGGCGGCGCACTCCTTTGAGCTGCTATAGTCAATAACATCAGCTTCATCAGCATCAGCTTTTTAAGCGAGCGTAAAAATATGCACAAACGTCAAAGGCAACCAAATTGAAGAGAGCGCAAAAAATATGATTATGATAATCTTTTATTACATTACTTTGATTATTTATTAAAGCTAAGTACAAGAGTGCAGCCCTGCTGCAGTGATCGATAGACGTTCGATGCGATTGATCGAACGAACGATCGATTGCGCGTTGATGAAATTGCTTGATCAGGTTGCATTGAAATTGAATGTTATTTTGCAAAATGCGCGCACGTAGTTATGATGTATATATATATATATATATATGTACTGGAACTGCAGTAGAGTACATGGCGGCCGGTTGGACATTTTAGCTTACAGGCTGCATGCGCTCCGTGCTCTTGGCATACCGCGCGAAGATTCTTTGATCATTTTACGCTTATTTGGCGGCACACAGAAACTGACACTCGCTGATCTTTAGCATATTTTACGCTCAACTTGTGATCAAACCGTAACTTTGGTGTCGTACCTGCTAGACCAGGCCGCTGGTAGCTTGCGCCTGGGGCTGCATTTGGTCAGCCACAGCGGCGCATCCAGCGGGAGTTGACTACAAACAAACCCCAATCTATGAAAGTTTGAGTTGAGAATTTTTGTGTGCAACTGCCAATGCTCCGCGACTCCACTTTTGACCATGCCTACGACGACTCTCATAGTTTTTTTTGTGGCTAGCTATGACTCATGGGCCATTGCCTGTAACATTCATCAACATAACTAGCCGTTGTGATATATTTGCATATCAGTGTGGACCGCTTGGGAAAGTCTCTCGAACTCTGTCTTGAGTCTTCGTATTGTTGTAATAGTTGTTTTTTTTTTTTTGTGCCATTTTCTATACATTATTTTCTTTGGCTTACTTTTTTTTTATATATATTTTCTGTACGTTATTTTGTGTGATTTTTTTTCTCGCTCTTCGCACTCAACTCAACTTTCGGTGGCTTTGAAGTTTTACCGCCAAGACAATTGGCATTGTACAATAAGATTAAACATAGTAAGTTGGACTTGAAGTTGGCTTTTGTTTCTGACGAACAAGGCCACTCTGTAGCTTTTGGTATTATGCATTGCAGTTTTCAATAATATCTTGTATTTGATCACTTTTTGTTGTTGCAAACAAAGCCATTTTAAAAAAAGTCAAGTTTACTGTTTGCTGAATTAAAATGGCGGATTTCAGTAGACTGTGCTCCCGCTCCTATTGACATGTGAAAGCAAAATGCTGTACACAAACAGAAAAATGAATTTCCACGACTTACACTCACTGCACGTTGAAAACAAGTCTATACAAACAACCCAATCATTTAAATGAATTATATTATACACCATTAGAGGCGATTTTCATTTCCCACCAAAAAAAAAAAATACTACACTCAGAGAAAAGAATGAGCCTAAGCCTAAGAACAGTAAAGCACTAATCTGTGTTTTAAATAACATTTTTAAATTTTTTTTAAGTTCTATTAAATTGCTGAGTTTACTTCAAGAAAAAACCTATTAAGGTATTATAGAATTAAGATTGTTTTGTTTTCATAAAAATCTGAGAGCTAAAACCTATAGAGATTATCAAAATTCTCGAGAATTCATTTTTTGCAGTCTACTTTATTATCTCAAAATCTTGTTCATGAACATAGAACTTTTCATTTAGAACAAACCTTTTTTTGGGGCTCAAAAATCTGATTTCTAAGAACTCGAAAAATCGATTTTTTTCAGAAAAATCGTCATAAAAAATTTTTATTTTGTCAAATACTGTGTTACAAACAGAATAAGGATATATAAATATGTAGTATAAGTGACATACAAAGTTTATGTGCATTGATTTCAGATGAACCGTTCTCTGAATAATTCATGGGATTTCTGGAAAAAGGTATTTGCGCACGACGGCCATATTACGCCAGTCTTAGAAAATTTATAATATCATTAAAAAATTCAATAAAACAGCTCTAGTAATAAGATAAGCCAGAAACTATTTCTGAAAAAATTGTATGCCTTGGTGAAAAAAATTCTCGAGAATATCCTTGTTTTTTGGGAGAAGTGTGTATAGCCCATTAAACAAGAATATGAGTTTCAATATTCTCGATCAGGTAAGAACCTAGAAACAAATTTCGTTCCCGGTGTGATTTTTGACTGACTAGTACAAAGTGTGATCCCTAAAAAAATTGGTATCTTAAGAATTAATCTTTGTTTTTTTTTTAATTAATACTATGGAATACTTAAAAAAAGAGCATGAGTTTGCAAAAAATTTTCTTGACTTGAGTATTCTGAAAATTTCTTAAAGATTTTAGCACTAGGACCTATAATTTAGTTTCCAAGCGTACTATCGTTACTTTAAACGCGAATATCTCAACATTTTTTTTTTTCAGCAAATTAAATTTTTTTATAGTCCACTTTATATAACAAAATTTTTTTTTTTGAAAAAATAAATCTTTTTCGATTTAAGAAACTGATTTCTAAGGTCTCAAAAACAATTTTTTGCAGATAAAATTTTATTTCATAAATTTTTTCTTCACATGAAAATTCTGATAATTTCATAAAGATTTCAGCACTAGGACCTATAGTGTAGTTTTCAAGCGTACTGTCGTTACTTTAAACGCGAATATTTCAAAATTATTTTCTTAAAATAAATTGTATTTTTTACAGTCCACTTTATTATCACATTTTTTTTTTTTTTTTTTTAAATTAATCTTTTTCGAGTCAAAAAACTGATTTCTAAGATCTGAAAAAACGATTTTTACCAGATAAAATTTTATTTCATCAAATACTTTCTAACGAACAGCATCAGAATTTAAGTGAAAGAAAAAGTTTTTTGCATTCATTTGAGATAAAGCATTTTCCAATAATCGTGCCCACTGTAAGGGATTTCTGAAAAAATGGGCATTCGCACTACGGCACGCAGTTTAAAAAATTGAATAAAATTGCTTTAAATTTCAATAATTGTAGTAGCCAAGACTGATTTTTTAATACCAGTTTTGCCTTTGTAAAAAAAAAAATAAAACCCCTTTTTTTCGGAAGACCAAGTGTATATAACTTCTTTACATAAGAATGTGAGTATGTGTACCATAAGTTTTTTAAAAAATGTTTAAGAACAGAAACAAATTTGCTTCACAGTATTAAGATAAAAAATTTTAAAAAATTCGATATCATAAATTTAATTCATCATCAATATTTTTTGAAAGCACTTTAATTTAAACATTGGTAAAAATTTTTAAGACAATGAAATATTGAAAATATTATTATAAGTCTAGCAGTTGCGATTAGAGCAAACTAATTTGTAGGTTTCGTTCACAGGATAATTTCTGATGTATTAAATACTATATAGAATCCGTTTGAAAACTTTCAGAAACTCAAACTTGGGGAAAAGTGTACGGGCTTTTCCAAATTACTACTCTGGTTTCGCGCTAGAACAAAGTAGCTTGCATTTAAAAAAATATCATTCGATTTTTGAGTATATACCCGGAAGTCACTTTCGGGACAACGTTTTTCTCTCTGTGTAGTCAGAATATTCAAAAGACAGCCAGCCAATTGCCAGCCAACATAAAACCAAAAAAAAAAAAATTATAATACACATTGACAGGCAAAAGGGACTTGGCAGCCGGGACCACCACCATATCCTCTACTATGTTACTTATGGTATATCTAGGCGATAGTTGACGCTCCCTGCCGCTCTTGATAGGCGCGTAAATTGGCGTGAAGCGTGCAGAAATCGAAATCGTTGCCGCAAAAAGAACAGGGACGAGTTGCAATTGTGAGACTTTTGGTTTACGCCGTTGCCATTATTTTTCAACATATCTAAAATAAAACATTTTTGACACTTTTTTTTTCGACTGCTCACTCTTGAGCTATAGTTCCGAGTGCAGCTGTTTATGGATGCCTGAATGGAAGTTGGCGGTGCTTAGGGGAGTTGGCCGTGTGTGGAGGGTTCAGCCGGCAGCTTGCTCAGCATTAGTGCGAAGATGGATTATTTTTACGCCTATTTTGATCTGCTCGGTGGATGTTTGCTTTGGACAGTTATAAACGCATGGTGTGTCGGAAGCGCAGTCATAAGTTGTAGTTGTACCTTGTGTGTGTGCGTGTGTATCTGTGTGTGTGTGTATGAGTCGAGAGTTCACGTGTGACATTCTACTGGGTCGCACGGGTTGCAGGGGTTGATTTTTGGCAGCCATTATGCATTTTTTGTTTTCTTTAACTTTGCAGCGTTAGTGATTTGCAAAAATTGGCAGCCATTGCAAAGTCAAACTGACAAGCCGTCATTTAATTTAATTTATTTTGAAGGAATTAGATAGAATTTTGGGAAAAATGCATTTAATTAAAAAAAAGTGCAATAATTTTTAGTAAAAATATCATCTGGATGAAGCAAGTAGCCAGCAACCCTCAAAGGAGGGTATATAATGAGTATATGTAAATAAACCGATTTTTTATGCTTTGGCCTTGAATATGTTGTGACGCGGTCAAGGTATTCAACATATGTATCTCAATAAAAATCGGAGTTCTAGCTTATTATCTTTCCACTCCTAGGTTTTATGCTTTTTTCAGCTGTTTTCTAAAAATTCAGAGATTTTGCGTTTTTATAAAAATTACTCCATTGACTCTTTGGATCTTAAGACTAAGCTTAATTTGTAATCCTTTAAAACTACTGCAGTTGCGTAGACATATATAAAAAAAATATATATATATATATATATATATATAAGAAAAACACCGTCAAAATTCCTAGCGCTTTTTTTTTTATATGAAGTTTTGTTTTCTTTCAGGCGGTTTTACACTGCTGCGTATTGGACTTAAAAACAAAAGAGGATGATACTCAGGCGCGGATCCAGGATAGGGGGATTTTTCACTTGGAAGTGTATATACATATATCAGAGCTCGCAAAAAACTGTCAATTTTTTTTTTTTTTGGTGTGGGGGCCAACGCTATAAAATCGGTAATTGAGCGCTGCCCAGAGAGAGTTATTCGAAATCTTCCAACGATGCTGTTTTTTTTTAAGCACTATCGGTTTTATTTGGCCAACCTGTACTAAGTCACATATATCAAATTGTAATATCGAAAAAAAAGCACAACATTTAATTGACATAGGTAGTCCTTGTAATTCACAACTGGTTAAAGCAATAACTGCCTTAAGACGCAATTTGTTTATAAAGAAAGTAACAGATTCGCTTTAAATTCTTTATTTTATTGAATTTTTTGTATACTTTACGGATATAATTACTATTTATACTTTTAGGTGTTATTTTTCGGATTAATGGTAATTCTCGGATCCTTGTTCAGGCCCTAATTTAGTCTTCCAAAAACAATTTTACTATATTATGTCGGGGAAAGGGGGTTTCTTTTTTTTTTTTTAAAAAAGATCGCATATTTTCTTAGCTGTAACATCCGAACTTCTTTATCGTTTTTGTTAAAGTTTGCGTTTTGGAAAAAAATAGGGAAGATCTGTATAAACATCAATAATGGAACTTGGGGGAAAAAATATGGAAATAAACCACAAAATTGTATTGACAGGAAGAAGGATCGAAATACAGCTAAAAAGAGGGTTTCTTTTTTTTCCAATTATATTTACAAAGTGCCCTAAAAAACAATCATTAAATTATATAAAATTAATTAAACAATTTCAGGTGCTATATGCGAACTATGTGTTTATTATAATACTATAAGTAGTAACAATAAAATAAAAAAATAAAAAATGTAAATCTGCTTGGGAGTTGGAATTCTATTATGGTTCTATATCCTGCCTTAAGGTGATACCTATAGATGTTAGACCTTTTCGGCTAGTTGAGTTGTATTTAATTACCCATATCTGTAGAATTTTTAGTGGTAAAGAATTTTACTAGCACCCCTCGCCAGAAATTTTCTTTCTTCAAAATAAAATATTGTTTTGGCAAAATCGAGTTAGGATGTATAATTCTCAAAAGAAGTATTCTTGATTTCGTTAAACTTAATATGAGAGCAGCTGGAACAATCTTTTTTGAATGTCAGGTTTAAAATTAAGGTTATTTTAAGCACGCAGGCGATTTAGTAAGGCAGAGGTTGGGCTTGAAAGTTAAAGAAAAAGTTCAGAGAAAATAATGGCAGCTTTCCCCATTCTTGAGCTGAAGAAAATTTCAATAAAAATATGAGGATTACGCAGCGTTAATTTTCATAAGCTTTGATAGATCTAAGTGTGGTCATATCTTATGACTTCAATGACGTCACATAATCGAACATTTTTCTCTGCCTTAAATTGATACAAAAAATCATTACAAGAGTATTGTCCTTGTAAAGGTTCGGGTGCACAAGAAATGATGTACTCTTTTAAAATGATAATTTTTGATGTTGAGGCTTAACAAAGTAGGCCATTCCTTATACAGATTTAAAATAAAAAAAACAACTTTTGAATGTACCTTGAATTAAGCAAAAATAAGAATAAGAAAATACATCAAATTGTATTTTGAAAGCAACCTAAGGGGCTGTACCTATACTACGTGACCCAATTCTTTCACTATTTTACCCCCTCCCCAGCTCGGTGACCAACCGTAGTATATGCCAAGATAAGAAAAAAGTTCCACTTTTCCCTACAGAATATTGACTATTGACATATGTGACAAAAGCATAGACCACCCCCTTCAGTGCACATTTTTTTACCACAGCTCTGAATGGTTTAGTAACGAATAAGGTAACGCTTATCTAAAAAAAACAACACCAGTTCATACACAAACTGCCTCAAGCTCAACGCAAAGTTAATCCTTAAATTGTCTCAAAATCAAAAATCAACCAAAATATTTTTCACAACTTCTTAATCCTTTGCTTTTATTCAATGCTTACAAAATTCTGTTGAAATCGATATCCGATTATATAGATCAGTGCGATCAGCTCACAAGCCAAAAGTGAGCGAAAACAGTGGAAGCGGCAAAGAAAGGCAAGAAAACGGCATGTTGTCAAACTGTGGACTGGCTCAGCCTGAGGCTAAACTTCACCACAACAACAACGAAAAAGAAGAAGAGCATGCAGAGGAGCAGTAACAAAAAGAAGCAAAGAATTGAAAACTTGGACAAAGGCGAAATGGGCGTAGCTGCATTTTGATTGAAATCAAATACAAAAGCAGTTTACAATATATTTATTTGGCTAAGATTAAGCAAGGAGCGGCCACCGTGTGACCGTGCTATGAGCGTGTGAGCAAAAAGGACGTTAGTTGGATTGCGCGTGCAGTGGATTATCCTTTTGCACTTGTTACGCTGGCAGCGTGCAACCTGCGTGTGTTACTCTCTGCACCTTGCAACACTTCGAGTAGGGTAGGCGAACAAAATAACAAAATTTAAAGACGTTCAAGTTCAAGAGCAGTGCGCAAAACTGCACCAGAATAAACTCATCAAACGATGACACACAGACACTGATCCTGCTCACGACATTTGACGGCACTTGCCGCTGACTGCTGTCGGACGCTGCCTTGAGCCGATTTAATTTGGATTACATGTCCAAGCCGTTGCTAAGTCAAGTAAACGCCTACGAGATGCCGCAAGAAAGTTGCAACCAAAAGTCATGTTGTGCCAAAGGATTTACCCGTATACTGACACAATTTTGAACACCTTTTTGTAAAAGGCAAGGGCATCTTCTAGACTGCCTGCCTTGGCGTCTCATATCTAAGCTTGTCTGATCCTGGCCAGCACAAAGCGCTGAGCACGCTTCAGTTTAACAATATTTATTGGTTTTATTGGATTTACAGATTAGGCGATTAGAACAGAGTGAGAAATCGCAGCGCTAGATGTGTATCTTATAGCTGCGACTGCGACTCGAGCAGGAAGCACCCCATCGACTTGAATTTTCACTCTGCCGTGTGCATCCTTTGGCGCAACGAATGCTACTTGGTCATGGCACATCATTTGGTTGCGATTTATTATCAAGTTCACGTGTTTGCGCTTGGCTTTGGTTGCAGTCGGAACATTTTGGTTATTGTTAAATTAACACTAATCAATGGCATAATATCCGGAAGAGCTTAGAAGAAACGGCTTGTTGGCCTAATAATGAAGTGTGGCAAATCATTATGACAGTTTGTTCGTAATGTAGTTAAGCATGAGTGATTATGGGAATGTAGTTGCACGGTGATCCAAGATTTTTCACTAAGAACAAGTTTCAAGTCAGTACTTCAATCGCTACTACTTATTTAAATACAACGATTGGCCAGTGGAAATATCCGAAAACTGTAGCCTTCAAAAAACTCGATAGAGTAGTTGCCATGGCTATCTGCATTAAATATTGCTTTGATAAAGTATTTACAAGTAAGTTGTTTGCTTAAATAAGCCATGAAAATTGAAAAGTTTGTACATTATAGGGTGGGCCATCTGTTGGTTTGTTTGTTAATTACATTTTATTCCTATATTTTCCAACAAAATTGCGCAAAGTATATACTATATACCAAATGCAAGTTTGAAACTATTCATTCAGGTTAGGTTAGGTTAGGTTAGGTTAGGTTATAGCGGTAGCTGGCTTATAAAGCCAGCACACTTAGGCCTAGACTGGCCCGTTGTGATACCGCGCGAATCTCTAATTGAACCCGTCTCCAGAAAGTATTCTTAAAGGGAGTCCCAGCCTGTTGCTGCAATATAGCCTGCAATCATTCTCGGACCGATAGGACCTAGCTCCTCTAGGTTGTGGAGGAAATAATTTCCCAGATATTTTTTCCTGCGTCTACATAGAGCTTCACAGGAACGGAAGAAGTGTTCTACTGATTCTACTTCTTCCTCGTCTCTGCAACTTCTGCAGAAGTCATTGCTCGGGGCATTCATTCTGGTCGCATGTACTCCGACAAGCCAGTGACCAGTGATCGCCCTAACAACAGCCGAACACTGCGACCGGTTGAGTTCACAGAGCCTATTCATTTATATATGAAAAATAATATTGCCCAAATCTACAGACCTGTATGCGAACATCCTAAATTTGTATGTATGTTCCGAATTATGAGTGTTTAACAACCAAACTAACAGATGGCCAACCCTACACAAAATCAGATGAGCATATTTTCTTGTTTTATACTTTTCAGAGCGTGATTTTTCCGTAGTCAGGTTTTGAGTTTTTAAAATTATTATTTTTTTAGTTAAATTGTTTAGGGGCTACCGTTTTATAATATCTTGTAGAAGACTTTTACAAGTAGGCAATTCGTTTAAAAATCTAACAGATTTGAGCAAAAATTTTTTTTTAAATTGTACTAAATTATTTTGAATGAATTTATCAGAGCAACGCCGCGAGCAACAGCCATTTATATATATATTATAAAGCCTATAACCAGTGAACTATCAAGACGCTTCCAACGATACCTGACTTGCCCAATTATGATAATCGGTTTAAAAGTTACGAGAAAACAGATGAACATACATATATGCGCACATACACAGTTAAAATGCATAACCCTTCTTTTTGTTTCTTCGTAGTTGGTCTTATCTTATTATTATATATATATGGGCTTATACCTGTTTAGACTTATTAGTTCGCAAAATTCTGCAAAGTGAGTTAATTTTTTCGCATTTAACTTTATGTAGTATAAATAATAATAATTAATTAAATAATTAATTATTTAATCAAATGAGCCTTTTAGCTTTAGTATCTGGCGTTACGTAACATGGCAGTTGTTACTTAAATTTGTATGAAACATTTTTTATTGATAACTTATTATAAATTTATTTAACTCAAGAAAAACATTAATTTTGGTTTCAATATTAAAAAATTTCAGGAATTTATATTTTACTTGTTAAAAAAAAAGAAGAAATAAATGCTCTTAAAAATAGGAAAATCTTATCAAAATATGAACTTCTTTTATGGCTTCATAGCCAGATTTCTCGCCATACAACGACTTTAGTTGAAAACTTTCATTTAATAAATTGTGAGTATTTTTCTTTGACAGTTTAAAAAAAATGATTTTTATTTAACTTTAAATATTTCAATGAGGGTGCACCTTTCTGTGAAAATACATATAAATAAATTTTGAGCTGCTAAGGTTCCTGCGTAAAAATTCCTGTCGAAAAAAAGTTAAAATTTTTAGCTAATTTTTCTGCTCTAAGTACCAAAGTACCATTTCAAGAATTCAATTGCATTCAACTAAGGCGTTTTTGTTCGCTATAAATTAAGATTCTCGGTAGGCTGGTTTTCAGTACCCAAAAAACAACGATATATCATCAATTTAAGCTGTTGACAGCAATGTTGTGCTTCCATTTAGACGCAACCAATGACGTCACGGCGCCCCAGTAACACCCACCAGCTTAAACAAACCAAAAACGTTTGGGTTTTGCTTGGCCACAATAACTTTGATTCTGCTTTCGCTTTTGGATTCAATTTACTCAATGTGCACAAAATGCAATGTGAGTTCAATAAGATTTCGTTTTGCAGAGTCCCAGTGCCTTTGCATTTTTTGTTTTTTTTTTTGTGTGCTTTGTAATGGCAGCAATCGATAAGAGCTTGATTTTTTTACCAAAGATTTAGTTGGGTATATATGCTCTTTAAGTTAGTAAACCTGATTGCCACAAAAAGCACATTAAAGGTAGATCTAGCATTGCCGGTTTTGTACAAAGATGCTAATCTGACGACTGCATAGTTTACAGTCGTACGAGTTGTGGACAGACGCGTCAACGCCCCTTACTGGGTAGCTGCCCAGTATGGCTTGGGGGGGACTTGTAGCTGAAACTAAAAGACTTCATCAATCGGCTAGTTGCAGTGCTTGTAAGTGATTCATGGGCCCAAGTTGTGTCCCACGGCAAAGACTTAAAGTTGTGTTGTGCATTGATCATGTCGATCATGTCCGATGGCCCACTGATATGGACACAAATGGACAAGTAATGCGCTCATTTGGCGGCAAAACTACAAAGCCAACTCTAACGGCATTGTACTAAAGATGATCTTGGTAGATGCACGAACAGTAAACCGCCATGGCATTACCATTTATCAAAACATTAGATTTGAGCAATAACTCAGCGTATACTTGATGGAAATCGGGTTTGCCATAGTATAGTAGACTGCTGTGTGCAAGCAGTGCAGCAAGTGTGAACAAAGCAGTGACAATGACAAAGAGAGTGACACAACTACTATGCCCAAGCCAAAGACACGAGCGCTGTTTCGTTCCGTTGCACAAAAAAAAAACAAAACACACAAGTCAGCGCAACGAATCGCCATTTTTGCGCTGTGCCAGGACTCTGGCTGCATTGTCAATATGACGCATCCTGTCACGTGATCATCTTTAAGTATAGGCACATTTGAGCAGCTTAAGGCGTAGTTTACCTAAATAAATTACAATAAATAAACTAAAACGCGCAAATCTCTTGAAAATGCTGCTAAAATACAATTTTATGCCAACAGACACTGTTCCATGGATTTAACTTCACACTTCTAATGTACTTTAAAAACTACATTATAACAAAAAAAAAAATAAAAATTTATTGTTGCCACAATTAGTTACGTTTGGGGTTTTCGCTTAGCACTGCCAGGATCACAGATCCTTTGGACCCATAACGAGCATATGGCAGATCGTTGCCGACGTCATCAATAGCCTTGCCTCATTGATTGTTACATGTTGTTCATTTGCAGCAGATTAGTGACGGCATTGTGGGTTGCTTGTCCGGTTGCTTGTCCAGCCGCACAGCTGCCGTAGCTGCAATTTGTTGCGCCTGGCCCGCTTCTAGTTGGCACGCATTGTATTTGTCGTACGACACTTTATGGTTGGGTTTTCGTTTTTTCCAGTGCTAACCAGCGAAAATTAGCTGCTTAGTCCTAGTCTGAGAAATGTAAGCTTAAGCAATCCAGCAGATACTGTTGCCGATCTTAAGCTGTGCCGTAAATTGCGCAATGAAATATTTATGCAGCTTAATAGACATCAACACGTCTCAATGACTGGGAGTAGCTTAGTCCAAGGCGCACACGCACACAAGCACACGTAGCTCCTACAATATAATAATTTTATCTTGAATGTGCACTGCAACGCCCCACAGCGACACGCCCACCCCAACCCGACAAAAGCCGCTGCCACAGCTGTGCACACTGTGCAACACCAAAGCCGCCGTCGAAGCTGCAATCGAAAATATCCTACGTGCTGTCATCGATCCCCACATAGTGGCTTATGCAAGCTCCAAAATGATGATGCAGTGTTTGAGGCTGGAGACCATTGTCCGAATGCCGTCAGGTGATAAAGCTGCAAGCCTCGAACCTTACCGAGCAGAGTCAGTTGTATTTCGTCGGACGTCTCCTGCCTGCCTGCTCCGCCGTTGTGGCAAAGAGACTACATGCACTAATGTGATTACAGACTTTAAGTTTATAAACATCGGTTCGAGACGACAGAGCGCTGCTGACGCTGCCTACCGAACGGTTAAGCGGCCAGAAGGCTCTGGCCCTCCTGTTGCGTTGCAATTACGGCGCGTGCAGGCGACGCAAGTTGATCCTCCTTGCTCCACACTGATATACCCTCTTGTCGTCTTTGAAATCTTGTCTGGATTTCTCTATATGATGAATTCTTATTAGCTGTCGTTGGCTCCGCTGCACAGTTGTGTGCGGCAATCTTCAAGCGTGGCTTCCTCATAACTTTTGCTCCATTTTCTTGTACACATTACTCTGCAAACATTCGGATTAGGGTGTTGTGGATTTTTTCAACTTGTTTATACAAAAATTATGGATTTGGCTCGGATGGCGATTAAGTCATGTCCGCATATATATCAAACTTTAAAAGCGAGACTAGATATCTGACTCTATTCCCTAGTAGAGAAAAGTCAACAATTCATAACTTCTCAGATTTATCTTATCTTATCTTAAAAAATTCAAAAGATATATAATACCAATTTCGAAACCCCTTATAAGCACTACTACACTACGTACTTTTACTAGCATGACCAAGATCCGCGAAATTTGGTATGAACACTCATGTGAGTCTAGTAAACAAAAAAAAATTTATTTTTTTCTAATCGAGCCATAATCGAGCTCTAAATTTCAACATATCGCAGCAAAACTTTGCGCATTTGTTTTGGGAAAAGTAATTGCAGGGTATCCCAATCTCGGGTACTGCTCCGATTGAGTCACATTTTATTCTTTTGTTGTAGGATCTCCCTCGACCGTGCTTTGGCTGTCGAATTGCCGGCTACGATGAGCGGACTTGAGTGTTGCATTGTAAGCTGGGGTTCCTGCTGCCGCACTGTCTGCTGAGGCACGGCGAAGTACAACTTATCAGCAACAACTTGGTTGGCATCAGCAACTGATCTGAAACTCTTGGTTTGGGAGTTGGAGTTTCATAAAATGCAAGTCATAATTTTGCATTTTGTTTTTATTTTGGGATGCAGTGATCTCTTACAGCAAATTAAGGCTTGGCAGAATAGTGTTTTTCCTAGTATAGTTGAAGAATAGTTTATAAAGGAGATATATTTGATATTTATATAAATTAAAAAAAAATAAATAAAAACAAAAACACAAATTTGTTTAAGGCGCATGCTAGAGCTAAGCCTACTGTAATTTAATTTAACAATAGAGTATTCTTCATTAAAGAAACTACACAAAATAAATTTAATGAATACAAAAAATATTTTTTTTTTGTTTGCTGTTAATTTTTTATTGTAAATTGATATAACTAAAAACTATGATAAACACTAGTTAATCATATATACATATAAAAATATTCAAATAGTCCCAAGTGGGCGCTCTGAATACAAAAAATAAAATAATGTGACGTCACCTAGCTTATAACCAGTGGACAATCAAGACGCATCCAACGATACTGCATTTGTAAAATTATGATAAGCAGTTTAGAAGTAACGAGAGATACCAAAAAAAATGTTTTCTTAATTGTAAGAAACGCCTGTTTAAACAAAATAAAAAAAAAATACACACGCATTTTAACTTGCTTTTGTGTGAGTGCGAATCGACGCGTCAACACAAATGCACGCTTCGTGTACGTAACCTGTACGTGTGTCGACGTCGCTGCCGCCACTAATCCCTATATACGCGAGAAAGGGCCGTGCCCACTACGGATTTACACACATACATAGCCGTGTGAAAATCTAATTTTTTTAAATAAAATAAAAAAAAGTTATTTATCTGAATCAAACAAAAAATTATAGCTAAAAATAAACTAGGCCCACAACAGCAAAGTTTTGTGCTTAAAAAGCAAAATTAATTTTCACATTCTGCTACCAAAATAATAAGTTTATTGCATTGTAAGTAAACTTATTGGTTTTACTGTAGAAAGAAATGGACACGACATTATCGACTTAAGGTAGATAAGGCAGTGCAGCTACTTTTATAACTAAGCACAACATGTAGCTTGCTGAGTGGCATTGGGGACGTAGCTCAGTGGTAGAGCGCTCGCTTCGCATGTGAGAAGTCCCGGGTTCAAACCCCGGCGTCTCCACTTGATACAAGTCTGAGAGTATTTTTTTATTTTAAAAAATATTTGAATTTTTAAAGAGTAAAAAAAGCACAAATACTGTTTATAATACGCAAATTTTTTTTTATTATATAATATAGTAAAGCTGCTTCATAAACGGTTTCTTTTTACACTTTGGAAAGCTTTTAGCCAAAAAATATTAATCTACAGGATATATTTTTATTGCATATTTAAGTTGTATAAGAGTACAGCAATTATTTTGCTAGTTTAGTCGTTGAGCTCCACGCCCCTGCCGTTAACCTGTATGGTAATGTTCACATCAGGTGACGTAGTTGAATCATCAGAATCCTGCCGCGGAGTTGCTCGTGGCTGCGCCGGCACAGTCACTCCTGCCACACGTCGCTGAAAAGGATACAATGATATCTCATCGCTCTCCCGACGCATAAAACGACGTCGGGTGCGTGCAAAATCAAAGGTTTCCCGCTGCCGCTGACGCGACTGAGCATATGAAGCCTCTGTCAGCTGTTGAAGCGCAAGTGTAGAGCTGTTCCGGCGCATATCTGTCTGTACGGGCTCGAGCTGCTGTTGCTGCGACTGCTGACGTTGACGACCAAAGCAGCCGCTGGTGTAGCGCGCATCTGCAGAGCGAGAGCGGCGGTGCCGTTGCGAGTCCTGAATGCTCAAAAGTTGCTGCAAGCAAAAAAAATAGCCAACTTCAAATAATTTGGCATATAGCTGAATGTAATTTATGCTGTACCTGCTGCATTGCATCCTTGCGTTGACGCCACAAACCCAAGCCCTGCTGCTCCTCCAGCTTGTTTGTCATTTGAGACATCCAGTCGCGCGCTTGCTGCAAGGACAAAGAGCTCTGCGAGCGCTCGGGCAAACGTGCTGGAAATAGAGTCTCCCTTGCGCCCACCATGCTGCCTGATTCCAGCACAAAGACACGCGGAAAGTCTATAACAAAGTCGCGACTGCGTATGAGATCTGCCAAGGCACCAGCGCGTGTAGGATTACCCGGATTTGTGAGCACAGCTGGCGTGGCATTGATAGGAATTGCAGCCGCAGCATCGACCCGAGCAGGACGTTCCGGCTCATACTCCAAAATGCTTTCTTCGCTGCCCAGAAACTGCAATAAGAGAAGAATTTGTGGTTGGCGCTGCGCATCCAAGAGACGTGGCAGTCTACGAGGGCAATGTAAGCTTTAAAAGCGCTCAAAACTATGCAGGAAACAGGAAACAAGCAAAGCAGTTTTAAATTTTTAATTAATTTATTTCGGGTTCTTAATATGTTTGAGTCCATTTCTTTTGTTTTTGTTTTTAAGGGCTAGTAAAGACTATGCAGTAATTTTAAACTTTATCAAACCGTCAACTAAGACTCTACTTTGCTTATAAACAATTGTTCGTTTTTAGCGGGCAGTTGAATTACAATTAAGTTTATTGTGTAAGTTATGAGTTCTGGCATTTGAAAAGAAAAGCGCAAATAAATAGTTAATATATAGAAGTTACAACTTTTTTAGTTTTTTTTTTTTTTGGATATGTTCTGTAATGGTTCAACAAAATAGTTACAATAATAAAAATGCAAAGTAAAAAATTATAATAAATAAAATAGCTAATTTTTATTCAAAATTGAACAACTAAAAGCAAATACTTTGGCACCTCAGATATTTAATTTTAAATATTTGCGCAAATACATTGTACAATATAAACAACTTAAGGGACAGTTGGTATGGTATATGGTATGAGTTGAGGAGGCGCAGTCGGTGATGAACTGTGTCTAGCAAAATACATAGTAGTATCAGTATGTACGTATTTTGCCGTGGTAAACTTTATTGCTAATATATAAGTATATTTTATATACGCCTTATACAATAGTTGCGTAGTTATTGAATAATTCTGGTTGCTCTTTATCGACAATTGGTACACTTAATTGTTAAACTTAAATTTAAACTTAAAACACTAACGAACGGGAACTACACTTTGTCGTTTTGACGTCTTGGTGCGCGCAACTGTTTCTAAGTGAATCCGTGTTTAAGTTGAACTTCTTTCGGCTTGCTGTTATATACTTGTTTAGTAGATAGTAATATCCTATGTAGTACGTACATATAGAAACTGAAATCGAAGTCTTATAAACACTTAATTAAGTACGTGCCCAACGTAGGGTAACGCAATCGATGAGTAGTTGTTGGTCGACAACGCTGCTTGGCAGTTGCTGTATAGCAGTGCTACAGCTGTGCACAGATTGAGCGCAACTGCACTAACTGCTTGGCGCTGTCACATGAAGCAGTTCAGGCGAGCAAATTTCTTGCACGCTCATATTTACAAAATTTAAATACTAAGCTCAATATTTTAAGTGCATTCAAAAGCTCAGGAAACCCACAAATTTATATATATGTGTTAAGTTGAGCATTTTTCTATACTTTTACATCGAGCTTAGTAAAGGAAATTGTTATCTACTCATAACACAACTAGTATGTATATAATACGTATAATGTAGAACTAGCAGACGAAACTTAAAAATTATTGTACGACATAATAGTGTTTGTATGTGTATAGCTTAGCTTTAAATTTAAGTATGTTTTTTTATGTGTATATATATGGGTTAGCAACTTGGACACAGAATTTAGACATCTGTCACCTGGCGACTGGCAGTGCAAATGACTTGTGGCATTGTGGCAGGCGCCGAATTGCGACGGCCACGCTGCGGCTGAGTTTGCTGATGTTGATTACTACTACTAGGGCTACGCTGATGATAATAATTAGCACTAAAACTACTCATATTGGCTTGCAACTGTAGCGGCTGCTGTGTCGACAACTGTGGCATAGCAACCACAATGACGGGCAAGTCATCCGCGCCGTGCCCATAGCGTGGCACTGACGCGGCTACTGCAGCCGGCGGCGCAATGTGCTGCGGACTGGGTGTTTGGCATATTTGATCACCCACCACATAGCCATAGAACTTGAGCACATCCAGCTTGCACATGGGGCAGGTGCGATGCTCAATTAACCACGGATCGATGCAATTTTTATGAAATTCATGCCTAAAAAGTCAAAAAAATTATAAAGCAAAAAAATGTATTATTTGGTGACAAATTTACTTACTTGCAGGGCAATATGCGTATAATATCGGAAGGCTTGTACGCCTCAATGCATATGGCACAACAGTCACTGTCCACGTCCTTCTCATCGGTCATCTTACCAGTTTTGGTTGGTATTTTCATGATGGCCTTTTTGGTGACGGAGCAAAGATTTCGCTGCAAATAAAATGAAATTATATTATTATTATGTATTTAGATGGGTTTGTTGCAGCAAGAAACCTACCGATTGTTGATCCTTTGCCTGCATATAACGAAAACGTTGAATATAATAGAATATGAGCCAAACAAGCGATATTATCATCAGTACAATGAATGCGATCGAGACGAATAACACGGAAGTTCTGCAAGGAAACATAAAAAACGTTCAAGTTTTTAATATAGTACAAAGCAGTGCACTGCAATATGTGTATGAACAGCATTATCGATGTTTAAAATAAGCAGTGCGCACATAGCTGATGTGTATCTGGCTTAGATAGCATATTGTGCTGAATGCAGCGGATAGGGGACGTAGCTCAGTGGTAGAGCGCTCGCTTCGCATGTGAGAAGTCCCGGGTTCAAACCCCGGCGTCTCCATGGTCATATATATAATATTTTTATTTTTTTTTAATTACTTTAATCTTGATTGAGTAATTTTTAATGATTTAATTTTGTATAATATATATATTTTTTTTAAATTAGTTTACTCATTATTTTGTTTAATTTTGTATAAGACTTACCGATTCAAACTGCTTATGGGTCGCACGCCATTGCGTCCCTCTAATATGGACATGGTCACATTGTGGCCCTTATCGACTACACTGGCCAGCTCCAAACCAATACTTTGATACGTTATCACAGCGGCTATTAGACCTGCAAATAACATTTGTTAATTTGCAACTTTGCATAACAATTGATGCAACTTACGGTTCTTGCCCTTTATCTGCATCTTTTCCAGCTGCATGACCTGCTTCTCATTATAGACAATGACGCCGACTGCATGCTGTTGGTAAATATTCTTTACCTTCTCTTCAAATGTGCAACGTCCACGCCGCACCAGCGCTATCCAGGCAACACCTTTTGGCGGCAAGGGCGTACCCAGCGTACCACGTATATTGGCGGCACACGCATAGTCGTCGCTGACATCCTCCTCCTGACTGATATGCACAAGTTGGCCCGTAACGCTCATTACACGACCCTCTCCATAACGCGCCTTCTCTTCCTTATAGTCTACTTCAATAAGCGTATTATCGTTAGCCGCGTCTATATAGGACCAGTTGAGAAACGCATAGTTGAACACATCCATGGCAATACGCTCCTCGCCCATGCTGGCAAAGGTGTGCGTGGCGTTTGCCTGCCGAAAGTGTCGTTCCAAATCCTGGTTTGCTATGGTCATGGCAGCCACAAAGGTGGTGGTCGTTGTCATGGATATAAGCGACGGTAGCCCGCCCAGCAGTAGCATCAAGCAAGCGCCCAATAACATCTCCCCGGAATACATTTTGTATTTGTAGTAGTTTTTCTTCTTTTTGCTTTGGTATTTCTCTATAGCTTTTGGTTTATCAGTTTTAGTTCACACTACACAAATCTGGCAGTTCTATGTCTCTCGAGGCACGTTCTTTGCAGCGACATTTGGGTACTTCCGTTTCTTTTGTGGACACTTTGGTACTCCGACGCGGGCAAAAGTCGCAATAACACTGAAAAGAAATCGAACAAGGCCATTGTTAGTTTGGAATAGTAGTTCAATGGAGTAATAAACTTTTAGCCAAGTGCTTATTATAAAATTTGCTCACGGCTTTAAGTTGCGGACTCATTTTGCGTGTTTATCTGGCGATAAGCAAACGCCATATTGAAATTGTTTACTTGAGAACGGCTAAATATTATAATAATTGTACTAACAGTCTTTTATTAGCGGACACTGTCTAAACTGATAAATGCTTATCAATATGGCTAACTAACTTTTGTAGCGTATCGGTTTTAGGTTTAGTTGGTCTATTTCATTATTGGGAATGCTAATGTTTGGAATTGTCAAAATGATTAGCAATTCAAGAACTACGTATACGAAATTTTTATTAGTAAACTAGTTGCTGCATGGTGAAAGTAATCTATTTATTTGTTTATGTGTCCGACAAACGGCGAGTTAGAGATGGGAACGGAATGGGGTTCTCGTGAGAAGGCATTTTTCTATGATTTGGTATTTTTTTTTAAACACACTTTTCAAAACTGCTTGACAATCACGACATAACAAGCATATGCTTGAATAGAAAAAATTTTATATGATCTATGTTGCTAGAGATGATAGCTGTTGCTAGAGATGATAAAACTTGTCAGATATTAATTGTAATCGTTGTTAGCCAATAATTGTTATGCAGCATAAAATCCTTCTTTTATACAACTTTACTTTATAATCCATATTGAAAAACATAAAATATTGTATGGTTTAAAAAACTGATCGTTTCATAGAATTTTTTGTAGAACCAGAAGATAACCATAACTCATGAAATTAGCTCTTCTTTAAGGCCCATACGCAGCATGCAAAAATTTCGCACAAAATGTCAAAACTTCATACAAAAAAAAAAATAAATTCCCTTTTTTGGGATTTTTACAGATTGAAAAGTGAAATATCTATATTATTATGATTATTATTTTGCTGTGAGCCATCAAAAGTATCTTCAGCTTCACAGGCTTGATTGACGATTCGTTGAACTTTTAAAAATTTGTACATGGAAAAAAATCAAAAAAAATATCTGTTTCGAACTCATTTTCTTTCCCATTTTACCCAGTAACTTAAATTATTTGCCTATACAATTTTGTTCTGAGCCTGGTCCTAAAGCCATGAAGCCATACAATTTACAAAAAAACACCGAAGGCCAATGCCAAAAACGTTGCCACTGTCATTTATATTAAGCACTGAGTCTGCTCCTGACCAATACACAGCCAAGTTGAGAAATTGCATTGCATTGAAATATTTTATTACGCGATTTCCAGGCCATATGCAAACGGGTGGTCAAAACCGCGTGGGCGTCTGCCTGACACTGAAAAGTAGCCCAGGCAACTACCAGCTTTATTTGGCATTAAAAATTCATTTTGTGCGCCTTCCAAATGACGTTCAGACCAGTTAAAGTGTCGACCAGCCAAACGAGCCTCTGCTACAAGATATTGGAAAACCGAAATTTGCTTACTCTTTAAAGACTCATATGCGTAATAGGTATACCTATGTAACCAAGATTAGTCTTTTAGTTGTTAAGCCGTTTTTCTGGAACCATCTCCCAAGTCCAAGATATTTAAGAGATACATTCATTTGAAACCCAGAAATTGGCTTTACTATTATTTCTCTATTTTATAAAAAAAGTTTTTGTCGTCGTCACCGTGGTCACCGTCATCATTTATTTTTCTGTTTAGTGTGCCCGTATATTAATAGTTAAGCATTTGCCGCTAGCTGGAACATTATATGAAGAAACAAATTTTGTGTGGCCTTTTATGATATAAATTAAGTTTTTAGAGCTGGGTGAACATCTTGGCTGAGCGTTCCTTCTAGAAAATTTTTTAATTGTATTCCCTAATATATTAAGAAAGCATAAATCTTATAACATATATCACGCTTTTGAGTTTTCAGAACTTGATAGCACAGGACTTGAGAAGACAAGTTCTTAGGCAATAAAAACTAAAGTTCAAAAGGAATGCTCTCTTAAATTCTGTGAATTCTTCAGCTTTTATAATTCGAACTTATAATGTTTTCTTCTTCTTACGTTTTCCTAGAAAATTACCTAAATGCCCTAAATTCGTTTTAGTATAATACTTTACTAAAGAGTATTGCAGGCAATCCGGCACAGACCACAACTAGTCCTCTACTTGAGAGCAAACATACAAATCGACTCTGCAACACATAGGTTGTGTTTTTATTATTATTTTTATTTTTACCTATTATGTTGTAATACCTCGCTGGATCTGTGAACCCTTTTTTGTGTATGGCAACAATAAATTACATTTTATATGCATTTAGTTTTCATATGCAGTCGAGAGGGCCCTCGATTTGAATGCAAAACTGCATTATGACGCCTGTTTGTGTAAGTGAGTGGGTAAGCGTCATTGCTTATCAAGTCTTTACAATTTGAATGCAGCCAGTGAGGCATACACTGAAAAAAATAACTTTTTTCTTTAGAAATTTTTTAAAACTTAAATGTCTATACTTTTTTTTTGGTTTTTTACATATTTCAAAAAAGTTCAGTTTTTAAATAAAATATTTTTGTAGGAGGTTTATATCAAAGTTTGAAAACTGTTAAAGTGGATCTAAGAAGCAAAAAACTGACAAAGATTTTTTATACATTAAGGCTGATGATCAATTTATAGTTAACAAAAAAAAGGTTTCAAATTTCAGTTTTAAAGCTTAAGGCCCATACGCAGTTCGAAAAATTTCGCACGGAATGACAAAACTTCATATAAACAAAAAAATCCCAAATGGGATATCCCATTTGTTTTGTCATTCCGTGCGATATTTTTCGAACTGAGTATGGGCCTTTAATTTAAAAAAATTAGTTTTCTTTGCTTATTTTTAAACTTATAGGACAATAAATAAGGTTCATACACTTTACTTTGGAAATACAAAAAAAATATGTTTTTTCACCTATTATTATTAAAATTATACTTAATTTTTTTTTTAAATTTAGAAACCATTTATGCTTCATTTTGGAAATATAATATTTTGAGATTTCTATTTGATTAAATAGATTCACAGAAAAAGTTTAAACATAAATTTGTAATGTGGAAAGATACTGCGATTTTTTACTAAAACTTGGAAAGTTAAAAACCTTTTTTAAAGAAAAGCAAAAAAAAGTTGCAAAATTATGAATGTGTTATTGAGTCAAAATAAAAAAAACAATCCCACTATTATAACTTCATATAAAAAAAAAATCCCACTAATTGGTAATTTTTCAAACTGCGTATAGGCCTTTGAGAAAAAGACAATTTTTTTTCATTTTTAGGTAAAAACTTTTTGCAAATAACAGCGCATTGTAAATATATAAAATAAATTTTATACGGGACTTGGAAGGTAAGGTAAACTAGGTTGCTGGTTAAATAGCGACGTCACCTAGAGGTCTTGAGATGGAGGATAATTCCCATGTAGAAAGGTTTTCATAGGAACTAGACGCGTTTTATAAGAAGTGTTGGGCAGTCGGAAATTGGATTTTGGATGCTTTCTACCTATAGTGCAGTTCTATCCATAAAATCCATAATTATCATCCATAATCCATATAAAGAACTTACTATATGGTCTTGTAGTATATAAAAGATTCTAAGACTATGATGCTGTGTCTATGGGCTACACAGTGGCCAGTTGTGTCCCCTTCTAACGGATGTGTAGGAGCTTGAAAAAATAAATTTTACCAAATACTTATATCCTGCTGTATTTAAAGGAAACACAGCTGTAAGGTGGCCATTTGGCGTCCAAGTTCAAATACATAAAAGTATCTAAATATATGCTGTTGTATCTGTATGATACATAGTGTGGAAAAATAGGAGCTCGACATTATAAAAGATACTCAGCATATGCCGCTTTATCTGTAGGAAAGTGCCCATTTGTGTCTCCAACTATTGTCTTCAAATTTTATTCAATATTCGGAGTTCGAAAATATAAAAGGAGCTGTATCTGCAGGATACATATAGTTTTGGCTATGGAGTTTGAAAACATGAAACTTACTAAAATAAATTTTTTTTAACAGTTTGTTAAAAATTTGTCTTGAGATAATAGTTACTGGAGCAATAATTTTGGGTATCTAAGTATATGCTGTTGCATCTGTAGGATACACAGCCCAGTTAACACTCCTGCCATTGTTCAAATTCTGTTTTGCGGAAGTCTGTGAGTTCGAATCCATAAGGATACTAAGTAACTATGGAATACACTGTACTGTTCTGTATTGTGTACACTTAAGACTTCCATCATTTTCCGAATCTTGTACTTTCTAAAGTGTAGGAGTTGGACAATACAAAATATAAGAAGTAAGATATGCAAAGTGGAAGCGTAGGAACTCGAGCTGATAAAAGATACTGTATCTGTAGTATCTAGTTATGACTCATATCATTGTCCGCATCCAGTTCTGGTTGAAGTGTAGAAGTTCACATAAAAGATACGAAGCATATGCTTCTATATCTGTAGGAAATCCTACCATTGTTCTTATAGATACTAAGTAACTATGGGAAGCATAGTTATTTTGTGTCCAGCTAAGGAAGGAAGTCTTTCCATCATTGTCCGAATCTTATGCTTGCTGAAGTGTAGGAGTTAGAAACTACATGCTGCGGTATTGTGGGATATTCAAGGTGGAAGCGTAGGAACTCGAGTTCATAAAAGATACTGTATCTGTAGAGTACACAGCTGTGGTATACCCTGTTATGACTCCTTAAATTGTCCGAATCCAGTTCTTGCTGAATTGTAGGAGTTCACATAAAAGATACTAGGTATATGCTGCTGTATCTGTAGGATACACAGCTGTTCGACCAGGTTTAGTTCAATGTCTGTTTGATTGGCCCAATGCACATTTAGCATGCTTCGTTGCATTTTATTTCAACATTTGTTGTTGTTATCGTTGTTGTTGCCGTTGTTGGCATGTGGCGTAAAAGCTGCAAATGCAAACGAACCGACAATCGAACGCCATCAAGCCGCTTGGGGCGCGGATTGGGAGCAGCGGAAAAGACAGCGAACTTGGCCGACACTTTGCAAAAACAAGAGTGTGCTTGACTATGCTCGTGTGTGCGTACGTGTATCTGTGTGTGGATCAGAGCTGTGCTGCCAGCCAACGTTGCCTGTTTAGGATAATGACCCTGACAGTTGCCAAAACTGATAAGTGTGTATTGTTCCTGCGCGTGTGTGTGTGGGTGTGTGTGTGTGTGTGAACGTGCGCAAAAATAAAAGTGAAAAATGGCATAAATAACTGAAGCAGTGGCGTATGCAGCAGGATACTGGAGTTGGGATACTGAGTAAACTTTTGAGTAAGCATGCAATTTTCTGCAGAGCCGCCTCTGTTGCCAACTCAGGTGTGGCATACTTTTGATACATACTATTCCTTTGAAATAGTAATCACTTTGGAATTTCGAATTTCTTATGAGTTGTATTTCTGGGGCATTTCTTGTGAGCTGGCATGGGAATTTCTAATTTCGAATATTTAATTAATTAGTGTTGCGCAAATATTTTTATAAGCTACACTTTGTAAACACTGGCTGCACACAAAGAGTTCATTCAAATTTTATTTGTTTACGTTTTTGCAAATATATTTTTTGGCAGTGCTTAATTTAATAAATTGTTTTGTTTTTGCATTTGGACAGCTGCCAGCCAAGTATTACTTGCAGTTTTTTTTTTTTTGTTTTTTGTACACGCTTTTGGTTAATAGAATTAGCCAAGTGTTTTCCCGTCTAAATATAGGCACTTGGTAGTAAGGCTTATTTTTGTTTGTTTTTATGAGTTTTTGTTTTGCTATTTAAGTTTAAAGCGTTTTCAAAGGTGCCTAACAGGTATTTATTTTAGTCTTATTTTTTTTAGTTCAGTATCAGTTGTATCAATTATGATAATAAGTTCATAAAGTAAAAACGAAATATGGCAGCTTCATTAAAGGCAACAGATGGCCCACCCTATAGAATACAAGCTGATGTTTATTATAAATGCCATTGCTCAGACTTAAATTCACCTTTTGAAAAAACTTATAAACTATTCGAACTACCCTACTAGTCTAAGCAGCAGCTGTATGCAAAGAACAAAAGCAACACCTTATTATATACTACACCCTCTTAAATAATTTCCTCAAAATTCTTATTGACATAATGAAAGTGCACACTTTTTGAATTTCGAATGAAGTTCATTCATAATCAACTTTTAATTGCCGGTAGCTGCTTTATGAAGTTGTATACTCTGTGAATTAATTATATATTGGCGTTTGCCAAATTAAATTTATATATTATTTAAAATTCATCAAACTTTACCGACTTGTTGCCATAGCTGCTAAGGCTTCCTCTTTAAGTTAATGAGCAGAAATTCGCTTTTTATTTCTTTTAACAAAAAATATGCAAAATACAAACTAACAGCAAGACAGCAAAAATGTATACACTATATACTTATATACATATATACCACACTTATTGGGCAGCTAAATTATTATTCGAATCACGTTTTCAAAAATCACGTTTTAGCATATATGCGAATTTGTGTGTGTGTGTATGTGTGTTTGCGCGCGTGTTTGCCGAATATTTGAATAAATTTATTGGCACTTTATTTCAAGCGCTAGTAGCTCCGTGAATTTATTTATTAAATAATAAATTGATATTTTTTTTTTTATTTATTTGTTTTTTGGCTTAAAAAAGTATGCAGCTTGCTTGTTTGATTTTGCAAATTTGAACATTTGTTGATTTATGTTCGTTTGCCAAGCGTTACCAATAGTTTTATTTTTCCGGAAGACTATAAAAACGTTAGCAAACGTTGAATATTAAAAATACATTTTAAAATAATAACAAAGGCTCAGTCAAGTGAATATTTAAAAATAGTGCAAATATGCCAGACAAATAAACAATGCATTTTAATAGTGAGTGTTGTTTAATCGCATAAATGAGTAAATACCAAAAACACGGCGGGCGCCGGAACGTACAACGAAAAAATATACAAATAATAAATGTTGTATAAAATTAAGCATAAAATTTATTACTATCAAATTAAAAATGTTCATATAAATCTATGCTGAAAAACGAAACTACAAAATTATTTAAAATATAGAGCTTTACCTACTTTTCGGAAAGATAAAAATATGCGCATTTTTTTAAACTTAAGAAAAAATATATTTACAATTTATTAATTCTTTACTTTTTGAAAAAATTAGCATTTTACAATTTCTTAATAAGTTTATTTATTTAAATATTTATAATAATAGAATAATTTTTTTAGCTTTTTAAGAGGAAATTACTGTAAATAAAGGAAATATTACTACGCTTTCTTTTTCTTTGGCCCAAGATTTTTTAATTTTCTTTCCGTGACTACACAACGACAATACACCTAAAATTTTAATTCATAACTTTAAAAGATATTCCTGTTTCAGCTGAAAAGACATCTAAATCTGTAATTTTTTAATTGCTAGCTTGAAACAAAACTTGCATATAATATAAAAATAAAGCAAATTGTTAAACTTAAACTTACGACGCTTTTAAAAAAAAAAATATAATATCTCTAAAAAAAATTATGTCAATCTCGAAAACAATTATTTTTAAATTTAAAAAAAAACGCTTCTTACGGTGCTACATTTTGCATTGTTTTTTATTTAAATTTTCAAAAAAAACAATCTATTCTAATTGAGAAAAAACACACGACGCACCCTTTTCCAAATTAAAATAATGATCTTTTAAATACAAAAAAATTTCAATCTACAAAAATATTCGTTTTTAAATAAAAAACAATCGGCCGTGCTCCGGAAAGCGAAAACGAATACATTTTTTGCGTTTTCGTTTTTGCGTGCTACCTATTCCACATTATTTTCTGTCAATATTTTCCCATATTTCCCTTTTCTTTGTGAGCTCAGCTCTACAAATTTCGATTGAAAATTACCAGGGCTAAGCTATTTTCATTACAAGGGAAATTTATTTATGCAAGACATGAACCATGCCAAAAATTCGTTTTGAGTTGTGCATGCTATTTTTTGGATTGAGCTTAACTCTCTAATTCCCAATAGTGCCTTGAGACACTTGTTGTGTTTTTGCAAATAACACTAGTTTACAGCAAAATGTATCCTCAACATGTTTTACTCGTCTCCGTAGTAAAATTCACGCTAAAACCGAAAATGAAATCAACAAATTTTTTCATGCAAGCGATTTCGAAATATTTTGAAAAAAACACTTTTCAAAATTAAAAAAAAAGTGTCTCTACTTAAAAGCAAATGTTTTTGGTTGTACTAAACTGATTTTGATTATTTTTTTACCAAACTGTGGGTAGTTGAATTACACATCAATTATGTTTTTTACATATTTTTGTCAAATTTACGGTTTGCTCATTATTTATCCATTTTAATGAAAAATTCAATTTTGAATGTTATTTTAAAAATTTAAAAAAAATTGTTTATATCGTTTTATTCATGGCTCGTAAAGTTCGATCGATTACGAAGAAAATTAGTGGTTGTTTATCAAAATCGGAAAAAAAAATTTGGAAATAATAGGAATTTTTGTAAAAAGTGAAAAACGTAAATTTGTTTGAAAAACCAAAAGTTTTTGAAAAATAATTCGTTTGTTTATAAATATATATGTATCGTAACCAAATTTGGCATTCGAAAGTTTTTTAGTGCACTCAAGCAGTTTACCAAATTTTATCAAAATCGGTCAATTATATCATATAGCACCCATAGGATCGATCTTTCAAAAAAACGTGTTTGGTGCAAAATCCGGTTGCGAGTTGTCAGCAAAAATTTTTTTTTTAAAATAGCATAAGAAAAAATAAGATCAGAGTCTTTTAATACTATAAAAGCTGTTCATAAATAAATAAATAAAAAAAAACAAAGTCTAAAAATTTCATAAGCGACTTATTTTTGACTTAAATCCTTAAGAACCTTTTGCAGATTTTCCCGTCTTACAGTTAATGAATGAATTTAGCAGCCGAAATTACCTCAGAAAAAATAATACGACCATTATTAAAGAAATATTTTCAAAATGCGCATTAGAGGGTTAAATTACGTGCACGAACCTATTTTGCCAATTCGATTTGGTTTAACTTGCAACAAAGTAGTCGGATTGAAATCACATAAAAAATTCGTTTTGGTGAAATTGGGAGCACTAAACATGTGGTTTCAAAACGAATACGCATAAAATATTCGGAGCAAGGACAAGTATACAATTTCGAGACTTTTTTTTATGAGGTTTCTTGTTGTACGATTGTGAATTTTCAGTGCAGGCCTTAAACAAAAAAAAAAACATGCGTGTACAGCTAAAAATATAAAAATAAAAAAAAAATTAGTATTATAAAAAAATTTAATTACAAGCTTAAAATCCAAAAATTTTTCAAATTTCCAAATACTTTGCCATAAATAAAAATGTCAAATATTGACGCTCAATTTTAAAGAATTTATGCGAGCTAGAATGACAAATTCGCCCACTGTGCCATGCTACTTTCAAGCCAATTTTAATATATACTTATTTAGTTGAAGTTGTGCGTTTCTTGAGCTTTTTAGCAATTTATTTAAGTTCTTTCAAGCTACTGAACTTGTTAGAAAAGATTTTTGTGTAAAAAATTTAAGCCCTTTACGTTGTAGGTGAAATTATTTATACCTACAGACCACACCAATATAATTTTTGAACCCAATATCATTTGACATGTAGTCAATGCGCTTCGTTGAACTCAAATTGTGTTTTACAAAAGTTGTATAAAATATAAATTATTTATTTATGTGCATGTAAGTGTTATGTGTTATTTTTTTTTTATTAAATGTGGCACGGAAATGTGCACTGATTATGAAAATAATTCATGTGTCGTTTGTTATTGTTATTGTTGCTGTGCCACTTGCTTACATTTCCATTTCCAAATGCCCACAAACGACCATAATTAAAGCGCATTGTACAATAACAAAAGCGGCAGCTTTAAGAGGCACATGCTCATAAAAATGGCTCATGAACAATTAGCATGTCGAAAGTGTTCCGAGGATCGCTGCTGCGAATGAATTATCCAATAATTCAATTAGATTTGCGTCATTTCGCTTGCAATGAAGCTCTGGCAAGATGTGGCAAGTTGTGTAGCGCGTACGCTTGCAACCCGCTGCGAAACACACTCAACCATGTTACAGCACACACACGCACACACACAGAATCAATTTGCTAAACGCGGCGTACTTTTAAAGTGTTGCCAGATCAGCAGCAGCAGCAGTGTGCCAACTTTTCCAAGTTTTCAATGTATCTGCATCCTATATATAAGTGGGCGTTGGTATGTTGCAGTCTAGTACATATACATAAGTACTTGTAAATGTCGCCAAGCTGCTAGTGCTGCATGGGGCAGTGACAGCTGTGGCAGTTGTTCCCAATCACTGCCAGTGTCAGCTTGCCACCAAAGTACGAGCAACTTACAAAGGACAGCAGACGCGCAGACAGCAACTGTACTAGTAGTTGCTTGACAGTTCAAGTTGCAACCTGACTTTGTTGCTGTTGTTGTTGTTGTTGTTGTTGCCACACTACTATGTGCTGTAATATTAGCACATTCAGTAGATGTTTCTTCGTATCGAGTGACAGGAAGAGCAAAAGCAAAAGCAAACCAAAGACACACAAGTAGAGACATGTCCGGAAATGCAGAAAAAAAAAGTGCAAACTTTTCACGGATGCCGCAGCAGTCAGAAAATCTATAAAAATCTTCAAGTTTAGACTTTGAGTGCACGCGTGCTTTCAATAGGGTGACCAGATAGCAATAATACTTTGTCCAGTTGATGCTGCCAAAGTTAGCGAAGATATTAAAGTTATTTGGACCTTGGGCCACAAACAAAGCTTTTCGCAAAGTGAAGAAAACGAGGTAAAGCCGAATTTTCCATTCAGCAACGATCTGCTGAAGCTGCAGAATCAATTTTTATTGTACGATTGGATTTAGACCTATAAGATTGTTCGTTCGCTAAATAATGTCATGTTTTATTTAAATTTATTATTTTTCTATTGTTCTTATCTGGTCACTCTGCATTAAATTCTATGTATCGATACAAATTTTACAATCTAAAGTAAGCAAATAAAAATGTCACTATCATAGGAAGCTACTATAATTCACAACTGCTTCAAGCAGTAGCTGCCTTAAGAAGTAACTATTTATCGGCTAAATGTATTGTTTGTCTTGTATCTCGTATTGCTTTTACGTTATTAATATAAAAATTTGCACCATTTGAAAAAAGAACTCTAGAATCTCTTACAACTTTTAAAATTATGAATAAGACGTGATCGGGAAAAAGGGTAGAAAATATGCAAGAAAAAAAAACGATGGAAATTGTGTGTTCGTGTATCGTAGCCTTCCATAAACAGGCAGTAGGATATGACTCTATCCATGTACATCGTATTCCCTAGCTTAAAACGCTCTGTTTTAGCTTGATCATCACTATGAGAAGCGCTTAGAAGAGCAGCTGCAGTAATGCCAATTTACAAAAATTTTGCATATACAAAAGTGACAGTGACAACTTTGGTTTCTTCTTGACATTATGTCGAGTTTGCTGTCAGGAAAAACAATTGCGTTGGCGTTGGGTTAATGTCAACGTCTGTTTTTGCGTTCGCATCATCTTCATCGTCTGCGGTTTCTGTCCATATCAAAGTGAAAATGTAATCTTTTCATGGAATTGATCGAATAGCAAGTGCAGCCACGAAAACCACAAACAAGTGAAATTAAGTAATCAGCTCACATAGCAAGAGGCGACGATTCCACTGCCGCCTACAATAACAAAAACAACAGTAAAGATAGTTTTATAACTAGAAATACATACAAACATGTACATAGTATGTACTTATACTTATGTGTATATACAATTTGAATGCAAATGATTTAAGATTTATAAGCAACAGGAACAGTAGATGGATACATTTACGCAGCAAGTTTGTTGTAGTTGTTTTTTTGTATCCATAATATTATTATATGCTGAGTTTTGTGTATACACTGTAAACTTCGGGTTAAGGGTATTAAAAATGTATGCAATGTTTGTAAATTGCAGTAGAGTGACCATAAATGCCATGACTTTCTATGTGAACGTTTGTATGAACACGTATATATTGCCGAACATAAGAGCTATGAATACAAGAAGTTTGTAGCTTGAAATTTTTTAATCTTTATCAAAAAAAAAAAACAAGGTATGGGTATAAAAAGGAATTGTCAAAAAGCGTACCAATTCTCCTCTACTAAATAATTCAACTATATTCAAAATGCTAAAATACGTCGATGTCCCCCCTTATAGGTAGAACCAAATATACCAAATTTACCAAATATTTTAAAACGGTCTTAATGTTCTTTGATTTGAAATACAATCCCCCTATATAAAAAAATGCCATATGACGTAGACGCACTAAATATATTAAGATACGATATTAAGTTTTGAGCAACAGAGAAATCGCGAACAATTTTCGGCAGTTTTGGGTATAAATTAGAAACTGCTTGTTAGACTGCATTCAAGCAGTTTTAACGTCTAGTCATAACATACTAGTTGCCATTTAACAGTATACGGGAATTTATTTTTTCCGTGTAAAAGAGTACAGGTATCAAGCATCGTGCCACAGCAACAAAACTTACAGTTTTAAATAAATATGAATATAGTATTTTGGCCCAAATTAATAAACTGCACTCAAGCAATTTTGACTTGTTAAAAACAACGTAGGCCTAAGTATTAAAGTTGCTATATTACAGTATGCCATGTTAAATTTAGCTATTGGAAACTGCTTATTAAACTGCATTCAAGCAGTTTTGATTTCTAAAATTGAACATACAGCCGTGCTCCGGAAAACGAAAAAAACCAAACCGAATAGTTTTATTCGTATTCGTTTTTGCGTGCTCCTCCTTTCCCTTTTTATTGTCGATAAATTCGTCTATTTCCCTTATTTTTCTAATTTGTAACGCTGTCGCACCAATCGGTCATGTGCTCGTGTCTGATACGTGCACATACCCAAACACAAAAAAATTCGTTTTGGGTTGCGCACGCTATTTTTTGGGTTGAGTCAGAAAAAAAAAATAATTAAAAATAATTGCCAATAAGTCTATAACTTTAAGTTAGCATAAATATAATCTAAGAATATGAAAGAATATTTAAAAATTTATTTCAGTATATTCGTTATAATTCTTCTTGCAACAAAACATAAGGTTTCAAACCGCATGAAAAATTCGTTTTGGTGAAATTGGGCGCACCAAACATTCGGTTTCAAAACGAATCCGCATAAAAATGTGCGGATTCGTTTTCCGCAGCACGGCCGATAGTAAGTACTAGAGTTGCCATTTTACGCAACGCTGAATTAAAATTTTTGAGCATAAACGAGTGCAGGGTATTCCACTGTCGTTTAACACCTCGTCTTTGTTTTTTGTTTGTTGTTGCTGCTGGTTTTCATATTATTATGCTAAGTTTTGTTTATGTTGTCGTTTTCATGTGCGCATACACAGTTGACAGTCTAAAGAAACATTTCTCTAATATGCATAGAAATTATTCACTTTATCAACTGCATGTCGTTCTTCACTGCCACGCCTTCGCTGCCTTATGTTGCAAGTATTGTATTTGTCTCCCACAATTCTTTGGCACCTTTTTGGTGTTGTTGCTGTTCCGCTTGTTTGCATATTGCAACATCTGTGCAAGCGAAACCAATTTAAAACATACGCCAACAAATGCTCAACATGCTCACACAGATACACACGCACACAAACACACCACAAACAACACACATAAGCGTCATCATATTGCTCATACATATACATAATGCATATGTTACTAAAAATATAAAGAGCTACATTTCTTGGCTGTCTTTGTTTTTCATAATATTATTCTGTCGGCTAAATATATTACTGCATTTTGGTTGAACTTCATTTTTCATATGTAAGGATGTGGTATATATACGAGCAGGTACGGCTCCAGGATTTGGTCTTAGGGGGTGTTCTTCACTTCGAAGTGTATATATATCAGAGCTCGCAAAAGACTGTGAACCCATTTATGACACTTTTTTGAAGGCGGAAAGTGGGGTGCGTCCCGAAAGCCTCCCCCCGTAGATCCGCCACTGTATACGAATACATATACTTTTATACATATGTCATCTTTTTTTTTCTTTCTTTCTTGATGCGGGTACGGCTCTACAATTTGTTTGTATCTTGTATTCGAAATTCACAATTTGTCACATACTTTGCACATTAGCACTTTGATCTGGTTGCAATTTGTCAACCGGATTGAAATATAAGACACTTTTTTTTATCGGAAGTGAAAATTAAACTAAGATTCAATTGTTTCGAATTTCGTGAGGCTTAAAAAATTTAAAAAGAAATTAACTGGTTATGCCGGGCAGTCAGAGATGACCAACAAATCTGTCTGAATATTTTTGTAGCCTAGTGTTATTTTCCATCAAACATATTTCAAGTGTTGTCTTCGTGACAAAATGTAAATTATCGTGAGTAATGGGCAATGTGTCTGTTCACTATGTGTTCTTTCCCAAGTATGTTTAATATTCTCTTCACAAGTTGCATAGATAGTCGTATCGAAAGGGAAGTGATCTCTTTCGTCTTGTTTATTTATAACATCTTGTGTTTACCTTAATGACATTTGGATATATATTTTTCAGCTTTTGAAAACATTTCTTTTGACCCAAAAAAAAAAGGAGTTGTATTTCCTCACATACAGCACAGGAAATGCAGCCCAAATAAAACACTTGTTTTTTTCCCCTTATTTGGATGCAAAGTGAGCGCGCTAAGTTTGTGCAACATTTACTAAAAGTTTTATAATAAGAAGTAGTTTAAAGTTTCCTCTAGCGTTTGGCCTGGATGACTGTCTATAAATCATTCATAAATATGTTCTTGGCAAAACTTTAACAAACAAGTGCAATTCGCCGAAAAGTTCAAAGAAAACTCAACACACCATCAATAATAATAATAGCAAACATTGAGACTTAGCTCTGGCAACTTTGGCAGTCATCATTTGCATTTGGCAATACTTTTCACTCTAAATTTATTAAGCCATTTCCGCATAAAGTTGGCCGCGGCAGTGTAAACAAATGATATAAGGCACTCTGCAGCTGAGGCACTTAACACTAAAGTATTATGCACTACGAATTGGTATTGATGCAGCACTGCCACAATCTGTGGCAAGTTTATAATTACAGGCAGCTGCTGGAAAGTTTCAAATTGCGTGAACCAGCAGCAATGGGCATTAAAGTGTGCTCAATACAAAAAGTCTTCAAGGGAATTTTCATTGTTTTCCAGCTGTTAGAAGTCCGGGTGAGGAATACTCTGCTTCTTCTTATGTGGCACTTGTTTGGCTGTCTGCCAGCCAATGTGGCAACTTTTTGTGGCTTTATTTGGCAAATGCATTTTAATGTCACTTTTCTTGCAAGTTATCATTACACAGCCCATTCATCATCAGACAGTCATTCCTATGCACATTTCCATTTGCATTTGCATTTGCATTTGCATTTTCATTTCTATTTCAATTCCCCAGCCCGTTTTCTATGTCATTGTCATTGTTTAAGTAGCAGCCGTAAATGGCACAAAATGTTTTGTCAAGTGCAACCGAATGGGAATTTGAATTGCATTCGTTGGCTTGGATTTGGGCATTGGGCATTGGGCACTGGGCATTTGGGAACCCCAAAGTGTGCTTTATTTTGTTTCTCTAAAAGCTTGTTACTGATGCCGAGTGCTTCGTTACTCTGAACACTTAAAGCATACTTCTAAATGGGGCAGCAATACTTTTTGCTGCTTGAAATTTAAAACACTTTATAAGAGTTAAGCACAAACAACTTAAACAGAAGGGTTTCCATAGATACTAGAGATATGAACTAAGTTGTATGAAATTCTCAAGTGAGTTGTTACTTGGTAAATGTTCAATATATTTCAATAGCTTTAGCCAAAGTGCTTTGGCCAGAGTCCTGCGCTTTCGTGAGCACACTACAGCAGCTCTGAAGGTTTTTTTTTGTAGCTCAATATTTGTATACAAAAGAAAAATTTATATAGCTAGACTTGTTTAAATACAGCTTATTACAATTTGTTAAAAAATACATCAAAAAATTTGTTTATAATTTTCAGGTTCTGCCTTAACTTTCATTTGATTCTTAGAAGATTTGCCAAAAAATTGAAAATCGAGTTTGAAAATTTATTTGCCTTTCTACACAAGATACGAAAAGTACCCTGATTTTAATTCTTAAATAATTCTGTTATATTAAACTGCTTTCTCGGCTGGCGAAAATCCTCTGGCTGAACCCTCCACGAGGGTGCCGGCTGGGCAATGGACGGTGCACTGGCTCAAGCATCAGAGTCAGGAACTTGTCCCCCCTCGATGCTTGGGCCAGTGCACGGTCTAGCTGAGGCAACAGCGCAGCAGTATCCGGATTCCCAAATCTGGTGCTGCTGCGTTGGAGCCATGGCCAGAGGTGCCTGGCAGCAGGCATAAAATGCTATGGGGTGGTTCCCACGAACAAAATCAACCAAAACCCCCGCGCTGGAGTCATTGAAGGACGCAACTCGGGCTGGGATGTCAGCCCAAACGTCGGTGGAATGCGTGACTGCTACCACCGGCGGGCACGGTGGGGTTAATACCCCTCTACGTGTCGCCAGCGGTCACACCTCTGAACTGGTTGGAGCAGGCCAGGACAGTTGTAAAGCGACTGCCAAAACAACGAGAGAAGCCAAATTGTGGCGCGGTTCTGTAGTCCTTGAAGACTCAGACGGCGAACCACATGGCTCAATTAGTGCTGAGGCGGAGGAAGAACTCCTGCGCTCCCCAGCCAAGGTGTCCACTTCCCCCTGCAGGGATGGCCCTAAAAAGACAAAGGATGGACTGAGGGCTAAAGCTCAATACAAGGCCGCTCTAAAGATCCGAGCCCGGCTTGGTGACAGCAAAAATCTCACCCCTGAGGAGAGAAACAAGCTGGACTGGGCCGAGCAAAAGATCAAGGAGGGCCGAAAGTATTATGAGAGCAAGCCGGCGATGAAGGCTACAAGTAGCCAATACGCAAACAAGGTCGAGGAGCTGCTGCTATCCAAAAGGCAGCGCTCAGTCGACCAGGACAAGGCGGATGTGCCCGCGAGCAAGCGGCCGCGCCAAAGACCGGAAAGACCCACGAAGAAGCCACTGCCGAAAAGGGTAACGGCGAGCGATGTGGCGCGACGACACCTAATCGTCGCCCTCATCGACCGCAGCGACCCAAACGGCAAAATGACACCTGATCAGTGGAAGGTGGTGGAGCTGAAGCTCCTGGATGCCTTATTCCAAAGGATGGAGGATCCAGAGGCTCAGCCTACCACGTTCGACGGTGCGGGGTGGCTAAGTGGAGTCAAGATATTGAGTTGCAAGGATGACCTCACCCTGAAGTGGGTCACCGAGACCGTGGCCAAGATGGACGCTCCCTGGGAGGGGGCCAAGCTGGAGGTAGTCGACAGAACTATGATTCCGTCGGTACCAAAGGCGAAGGTACTCTTCCCGAGAGTCGTACCCACGGAACATGCACTCAAACTGCTTAAGTGGCAAAACCCAGATGTGCCAACCAAAGACTGGGTTGTGCTGCACGTGGGAAAGCCGGAAGACAAGGGTCAGCAGATGGTACTCCAGATCAACAAGGAGGCCGAAAATCTGCTGTACCCAAGGTTCGGGAAGATGGCGTGGGGTGTGGGTAATGTTTACCTTCGCCTCAAAAAGCGCCACCCGAACGACGATAACACCAACACGCTTGAGGCCGGAGAGGTGGAGAAGGACCTTGGCGTAGCAGCCATAACCGAAGCCGCTCACAGCCTCGAACTTAACGAGGACGAGGACGATGGTGATACGACCCTGGTAGTCGACCCATCGGAGCAGGAGGAACCTGAACACAGCCATGCAGCTGAGGGTCCTTCAGCTAAACCTCCACAAATGTAAGTTGGCGTCGGCGGAGCTCCTTATAACCCTGGATGAGGAGTCCGTCGACGTGGCTTTAGTTCAGGAACCTTGGATTGCATCGGGTAACAAGGTCTCTGGACTAAAGTCAACCAACTACAGTACTTTCTACCCGACAACCGTAAGTAAAGCAAGAACTGCAATTCTGGTGAGAAAGGGCATCTATGCTTATCTTATGTCTAATTACAGCACTGACGATCTCACGGTGGTAGCGCTCGAGGGCCTTAGGGACGAGCCACTTATAATGGCATCCTCCTACCTGGCGCACGATAGGGAGGCACCTACAGAGGAGACGGAGCGTCTGGTCCAGGAGGTGAGCCGGAAGAGGCAACCCCTGTTAATCGGCGCTGACGCGAACGCCCATCACACAATATGGGGATGCAGGGACGTCAACGAGAGGGGTGAGTCACTGCTAGATTTCATACTAAGGTATAACTTAAGAATCGCTAATACAGGGGAGGAACCCACCTATGTGGGCCCCACCTCATCAAGTGTCATTGACCTAACTCTCTCGCTTGGTATGAATACTGCGGTCACAGAGTGGAAAGTTCTTAGCAAACAATCCTTCTCTGACCACAAGTACATCCAATTTAAGGCGAGGTTTTCGTGTGTAGTGACTAAAAGTGAGTACAAAAATCCCCGGAACACCAACTGGGAGATGTTTAAAGACAAGGTGGCAAGGAAACTCCCACCACCACCAATAATAAATTCGACAGATGACATCGAGAAGTCCGTTGAGACACTCTGCCACCATCTGAAGAAGGCATTCAATGACTCGTGCAAAATAACGGTTAATAAAAGGAGACACAGGCCACCCTGGTGGAATCCAAGACTGAAGGCACAACGTACCGACCTACAGGATATCTTCAAACTGGCTAAACAAGCGGGTGATGATACTGTATGGGACGAGTACAAGGTAAGACTCCGTGACTTTAAAAAACAAGTCCGGCTGGCTAAAAGAGACTCCTGGAGATCCTTCTGCTCTGGCATGGAGAAGATCAAGGAAACCGCAAGACTCAGGAAGCTACTCTCGAGTCAACCCGTTATACAGAGTCAATTGAAAATGAACGACGGACACTGGACAGAGAGCAGTAAGGAAGCGACTGACGCCCTGCTAAGCGAGCACTTCCCCGGCTGCACGGACGTCCTCACTCCTGACACGCCAACAAATCGTTTCAGCCAACAGGCCAACGTACCTGGGGACGTTATTACGACACACAAAATCCAGTGGGCCCTAGACTCCTTCGCGAGCTATAAATCCCCTGGCCTAGATGGTGTAATCCCGGCCATGCTGCAGAAGACCAAAGATAAGGTTACGCCATGGCTGGATAACATATACAAAGCATGTTTGAGGTACGGACACGTTCCCGTATCCTGGAGGACAGCACGAGTTGTGTTCCTGCCAAAAGCAGGGAAATGCAGCCACGTGCAGCCAAAGGATTACAGGCCAATAAGCCTCACCTCATTCCTACTCAAAACTCTTGAGAAACTGCTGGATCTACATATAAGGCAGGGCATGAGCCAACTTGTAGAACACAACCAACATGCCTACACAAAAGGGAAATCGGTGGAAACAGCGCTGCACTCCCTAGTAGCTACCATTGAAAAAGCCCTACACCACAAGGAATACGCCATGGGAGCGTTCCTAGACATCTCAGGTGCATTTAATAATGTTTCTACGGAAGCCATAATGCGAAGCCTAAGACCCAAGGCACCCCAGGAGGCCATAAACTCCTGGATACAAAGCCTATTGAGCTGCAGACGAATTAGAGCAGAATGGGGAACCACGACAGTGACAAAAGAGGCACACAGAGGCACGCCGCAAGGCGGAGTACTATCGCCCTTATTGTGGAATCTAGTGGTAAACGACATTCTACATAGATTTAAACGGAAGGCCCCAAGGATAACTGCCTATGCGGACGACATAGCCATAATTATCGTGGGCAAATGTCCCATGACACTTAGCTCGGTCATGGACATTACGCTAAAGGAAATACTGATGTGGGCCACAGAAGCCGGACTCAGTATTAACGCGGACAAGACGGACCTAATTCTCTTCACCAAGAGATACAAGGTACCGCGTTGGACTCCGCCATCGATAAACGGCACTCCGCTCAAGCCCAAAATGAGCGTGAAATATCTAGGAATAGTACTGGATAGCAAGCTGAGCTGGAAACCCAATGTCGAGGAAAGGGTGAAAAAAGCCACAAATGCACTTTATGCATCCCAGAAGATGTTGAGTAGCACGTGGGGCTTATCACCAAGACTTATGCATTGGATCTTCATCTCAGTAGTGCGGCCAGTGCTACTCTACGGAGTTCTGGTATGGTGGAAAGCCACAGAGAAGACCACATACCTACGAATGATGGAGAGGACGCAACGACGTGCACTGATGTGCATAACGGGGGCGCTAAGGTCCACTCCAACCAAGGCCTTAGAAGCTATACTTGGAGTACACCCCCTTGACATACAGGCCAAACTACTGGCGCAGAAGACAGCGCAACGTCTTTGTGCAGCAGGGAACATGGCCCTAACGAACTACGGGCACAGCAAAGTTGAAGGGGTGACACACAATAGCACGGACTACATGACCCCAGTAAATAACTTCTCCAGAACGCCCACTCTAATGGGACCAGAGGACTGGAAAATCGGCATGGACCAACAAGCGACAAAAATTTTCACGGACGGTTCCAAAATGGAAAATTATGTTAATTAGCATATACTTTCTATACAGACCCTAAAGGTTAAGCATGTATGGTTCTTATTCAAAAGACAATTTTTGTATTAAATTTTACTGTACGTCAGACTCCTTTAAATATTTTATTTTTTGAACGTTTCAGACCGTTTTCTTTACTACGGAATGTTAGCAAATTGTATTTTAATGCATTGAACAGACCCACTAGAACACACTCAACCCTGCCAATCTTCTTATCATAATCTGACAGTTTGTAAAAATGCATCAACTAATAACCAAAAAAGAAAATGCCTTCATCACACTCTACTAAAAAACTTAAAAGTTTTGGAAACGCTGTCTTACAGCTTTTAAAGTGCCGCATTGTCGCATTATTGCACTCAAGATGTGGCCAAGAACATTCGTCAGTTTTATTACTTTGTCGTTGCCATTCTCTAAGGAATAGACTAATAATCTTTTAAGTTGGCAACGTCTTGCCAAATTGCCAATGCACTTGAACTGCTTATTTTTTTGGAATGCAACCAAAAAACTTTAAGAGTTGCCATACTGCGGTGCATAAATATTTATGTTTTTTTTTTTTTTTTTGCAGCTATAGCTATTAAACAATGGGTCTTCAATCTAGAGGTTTTTTTTTTAAATAACAAAAATTTCAAGTGAAGCGGAAAATCTTTAGTATCAATAGAAAGAACCGTTCTTGCCATTCACTTTTTAAAAATAATCCCTTTCAAATGTTGGCCGCAACTGCGCCGTAGCTCCTCCAAGCGGAGGTTCCAATTTTCGATGACGTAATCGGAGGTATCCCGCAACTGACACGGCTAATGTTGGCCTCTAACGCTTCAATCGCAGCTGGATTATCCACAAACACTTTAGACTTCACATAGCCCCAAAGGAAAAAGTCTAACGGTGTGATATCACACGAGCTTGATGGCCAATTCCGGAGCGTGAAATTAATTGTTCACCGAATTGGTTCGTCAATATGTCCATTGTTTCACGGGCTGTGTAGCAAGTAGCGCCTCTTTGTTGAAACCAAATGTCGACGAGATCTCGGGCTTCAATTTGCGATAAAGGTCGCCATTGACGGTTACGGTCTGACCAGCGTAATTTTTGCAAAAATATGGACCGATGACTCCACCGGCCCATAAACTACGCGCTGGACGAGTTCTATTTGGTCGAGTGTCATCCAATAATGAATAATGGGTCTCAAATTTGTTGATGGTATGGCAAATAGTGGTCTCAGTAGGTCGATTATGCCGACCATAAAATGGCCTAAGCGCGCGAAAAAAACATTTTTTACAGAACGCGAATTTTCGTAATATAGTTGTACGATTTGTAAACGTTGTTCGGGTGTAAGTTTTTCCATGATGAAATGGCAATGAAAACTGAATAAAAAACACATGGCAATTCTACAGTACTCCCGCGTTGTTTATCAAAAAAAATCGTATTTAAAAAAAAACCTCAAGATTGATGGCCCTTTATTATGCGCACTAACGGTTAAAAGTTTTCAGACACTTACTAAATTAAGCTTAAAATTCTTAAAATTTATCATGAAATTAAAAAAAAAACTATTCTAAGATGAAATTACATATTTTTTAAGTGTGAACCAATCTGCCGTTCAAAAGTTTTCTGACAATAAATTTGACTCAAAACTATAAAATTTATCATTTACTTAGAAATTAAAAAAAAAAAAATTGTTATATGAAAAATATCATTATAAATTTTTAAATTTTATAGACTCTGTCGGAGAAAAGTTTTCTGACAATAATTTTAGCTCAAAAATTTTAATATTTGTCATAGTATCTTTTCATCGAAAAAATAGATGGAAAGATATCATAATGTTAAAAAAAAAAAAATTTTGAATCATAAAACTTAAAAAAAAAATTGTATATCAAAAGATACATTAATGGTTCAAATTAAGAAAATTGATCATAAAATTTTAAAATAATTTTCAGACGAATTCATAACTAGTAATAGTTTTGGAAAATTATCATACATTTAAAACTATTGATAGACGTAAAGATATCTATTATCGACAAAAGCGGAACCAAGAGAGGATCTTGTAGTCCGCAGCGCCTCAAATTATCTTTCTTACATCTTCGGCATGTTGGTTCAGAAATCACACAGAAATTAAATGTGTGTAATTCGCTCTTGGATTACATATTAACGAAAATCAATGGCAAAGTCACCTTTGGTATTTTTTCCAAATGGACTCGAAAGACTCGACTGCTTCTGAAAAGTACAGTGTTTTCTGAATTGACGTTGACGTTCATCGCAATGAATCTTGATTTGAACGGTTCATAGTTTTGGGAACTAAGCTGGTCACTCTATGATTTTCAACGTACCTTATATTTGTCTTTGTTGTAAGCACCAATGACATTATCAAATATAAAAGACATTTTTGACCGATTATAAGCTTGCATGGAGCTCTTCTTCTTAACGATCACTTACAATTTCCATATCGTTTCTTTAAGTGTTCGAAAACTTTTCACTACAACCTTATAAATGCAATGTCTTTATTAACTTGTAGTTCCAACAAAATGTTGAATGTAGACAACGTAGACAACATTCGGTAAAGTACCAAATCTACTCATATCAACAGAGTCATCATCCCGCATGGAGCACGCACATGAGTACTACCGATGTAGTACTATGGGTGCTGACAAACTTAATGAAAATCACGTTTACCAGAGTCACGTTTAACAGCCACAACAACGCTCATTACAATAACAACAATGACAAGAATAAATGCTACACACTTTTGAGTTATTTCCCTGGGCGCAACTTTTGTTGTTTGTCTGCTTGGACGCCTTCAAAGGGAGGCATCCAAGAGTTGGAAAACATGTGCTAGGCCCCCCCTGTTGGTGCTTAAGCCAACACACCAGTGCCAACGATGTCATAAATCTTCACAAAACTACACACACACACGCACACATAGACATTTATATATAGTATGAGTTTATACAAAAGAGACCTTCCGACTGTTAACCATGTTAGCCATGTTGCCATGTCCAGTTTAGCCCCCCCAACCCCAAGCCAACTATGTTCGGAAATAGCCCATCGACCGTCTGGTCTGGTCTGGTCCGGTGCGGTTTGGTTCGCTGCACTCATACACTGGCTGGACAACGACGACGACAATCAATCCCCACCCGCCGCCATTTCATTCACTAACATCGTCATTAGCCGCTCCAACGTCAGCGCCGTGTGCTTTGTAGCGTTGTAAAAACGTGATTTCCGCTATTTTTTCCGCCGTAATTGTTTACATTTATAGGTCCGACTCACTCCGCCGCACTGGTTCTGAGTTGCAGCCAACCAGCCCCCCCAAGGGAAATTGCAGTTTCAGTTTAGCTAGAATTTGGTTTCAATCAAAATGCTGCCATTTGGTTTGGCGTTGGCTTTTTGGGGCTTACCAATTAAGTGTAACGGCCAAATGAAATTGTATCTACATAAAACATATTGTTCGAATTTATAGCTATGATGGTATTAGATGCATAAGAGCTACCCGGAACTACTCGAAATTGTTGAATTCAATTTCAATTGTTATTTAATGCCTTGTTAACTATTTGGTTCAATTAGTCTTAAAAACTTTGTAACACCATAAAAGTGTTTGAATTTTTTAATGCAGCAGAATTTAGTCTAATCCGTATTTTAGCCCCATCAATTAGTAGGTACTTTATTTACAAAATAATCTAACAACATTTAATGGGGAAAATTTTGAACCATATCGGCTTTTGAACCAATTTGATGGATTAAGTTCATTTAACCCTGAGCTAATGAATAAATTTGGCAAATCTTTTAATCAATTGCATTTAGGTTAGGTTGTACCGGTTGACCCCTGAGGGAATCAATTGCATTTGCTTACACAAAAAATTTTTTAAATCCAAAACACATTTTCGGTTTATCTTTTAGGATATTTTATTATTACACTCTAAACTAATCTTTCAAGATATGACTCAAAAAGGCATTAATATTGGATCAGCTCAGCTATAAACATTGGATTTTTTTTAATAAACAAGCAGTAGCAACTTGCTTGTGAACTTATGTGAGCCTGATTAACAATGAAATGTCGACTAGTTACTATTAATCTCTCTGTCCCTGTTAGGCGAAAAGCTCATGTGAAAATATGAGCAGTCCTACAATGCTTAAAAATCAAAGCCGAATTTATAGGGTATTCTATATTTTTTTATTATTAATCAAAATTTTCCGGTTAAATTTTGATGAAAAAAATAATAAATATGAGTAATCAGAATCAAAATCGATTTGGTGCTAATAAAAAAAGAAAACGACTTTATTAAAATTTTTTTTTAAATTGTATGAACATTGTTTTTTTTCGGAAGACGTCCAAATACAAAATACAATTTTGAAATATTTAATAAATCATATATTTAGGAATCAAAAAGTGCCCCAATCGATTTTTGAAAATTTGTGTTCCTTTTAAATTTTTTTTTTTTATTTTTAACACTATATCTATAAGAGGCACCTTTCGCATAACCAAACATTCCTAGAATACGTAAAGTCAAAAAAAATTATTTTCGGTAAATGAAATTTTCTTAGTTTTCGTATTCTAGCAACATTTGTGAAACAAATTTTTTTGGATAAATGATTAAACTAGAAAATAATGTTAGTTTAAAATATGAAAGGTGTCTTTTGACACCTCGTCTTAAAAAAAGTGTTAAATTACCGCGTAAGGGCTTAATTACAAAAAAAATACATGTTATTAACTTATTGTACTTTCTGACTGAAATACTGAATATTTTATAGCATTTTTTCTGCCATTATTGGAAATTTTTTTTTTTTTTAAACGAAATTTTTTCTTTATTTTTTAATTCATTTATTTCACTCTCTTTAGTTCCTCTTTCTACATTTTTTTAAACGACATTTTTTTAATATTTCACTCTCTTCTATAAACACCTTTTAGTTCCTTTCTTAAACAGTGAATATCCAAATCGTTTTGGTGGATTAATATAGGGTGGACCATCTGTTGCTTTGTATGTTAATTGAGTAGTTTTGAACTTGACAAATGTCGGCAAGCATTCCACTTTGGACGCGTTTGTTCCAAATTATGAGTGTTTAACAATTAAACCAACAGATGACCCACCCTATACTTCAAATAAATAGAGTTAACTGGCACTACTTTTGTGTTGATTACTTTTTTTTTTGACAAAACTCTTTACAATACCAACTAATGCTAATGGCAGGCATTTTTCCTTAACCAGCAATTTGCCTTAACCAATTTTGTTTTGCCCACTGTGCTTAACGAACCGTGCAGCACATGGCACATGGCAGGCCATAAGGCTTCGTTGCTTCCTCTCATTTACTCTCCTGCTTGCTAGGCTTACTTACTACTTGCCTTCTGCAGTACACCCTCGCAACCCTTTTGGCAGAGATGCCATTTATTGATTTTAAACGACAACAACAATAATCTAAACTAAAAGGAACGACTACCTCTCTCACTTGGTTAAGTGTCGCCTCCCACACAGTTGTCGTTTTTGCAACGTTCTTCTTGGAGCATTGGCGACTGCCAACATTTCCTTTCAGCGGCCCCTCTCCCACACTGAACCACTATCCCACTCTTAACCCTACCACACCGCTTGTGCTGGAATTGTACCATCATCTAGATAGCAGAAATCAGCGCACTCAACAATTTCTAGTGCCAAGAGTGAAAACTGCTAATGGCTTGGTTTGGCTTGCTCTGCTTTTCCAACGAGTTTTTCCTCTACTTTTTCTATCCACCGCACTCGGTATTTATTGTTGCTCAGACTTTGGGGTTCTTTTGCTGATGCTGGAAATGCAGATAATAAACAAGTGACCTGGATATGTTTATAAACAGCAGAGAGCCGCTCTGTGCATGTGTGTGCAGTTTGGGTTAAGGTTAACCCATGCAAGCCCTGGCGGCTGGCGGCTCCGACGGCCAAGTTGCCGGTTACAAATGTATGTGCCAGCACTCCAAGCTGCATGTCGGTTAGTCATGTTGCAACTACATATACCAAGCAAATAGTGCTGATGTTGCTCCAACAATGGCGATTGTTCTTCACTCCCGCTGATGCTGATACTGATGTTTGTGACTTTTGTATTGTCATTGATAGAAGTTGCAACGTGGTTTAGCTTTGTGTGCAGCATGTTGCAATTGATAGTTCTAGACATATCAAAGCCATTGTGGAGCAATCAGCTGAGCCACAATGCAGCACCTACTATCGTTTCGATTATGCAAATTTAGTGTTGTGTAACGACAATAAATTGTGGTTTACAATGATAAAGCGGTTAGTCGAAATGCGCTGCCATCAGCTTGGAATAGTTTTGTGCAGAGATTATTTTGTAGGTACATTTTACAAATTGAAACAAAAATTACAAAGCTCGAGCTACCAAATTTTTTTTTTGGTTTAGAGAATCAATTTGCTCAAGTTGAAGCACACTGCATTTTTTTCTTTTGTATGTATCTCAATTTATTATGTACTTACGATAGTTCTGAAAAAGCTTTAAATATAAAAAAAAAATTAAACACTCGCACAGTGGCTAGTTTGACCTATCTGGGTGAAGAAAACTTAATTATTACGCTTAATTTGGAAACCTGAAAATTGTTGATTTGCATTTGGTAACTATATCTCTATTAAGTCTATTAATACCTTTGTTTTACTTTTTTATTTAAAATAACTAGAATAAATTTATTTTTTTTTTTGTTATACATTTAACTTTATCATATATTTTCGAGACCCTATGCTCCAGAGGGAGATACGGAACTTATTTACCTACTTACTTCGAAGAATACCGAAGAATATAATTAATTAAATTATATCACTGTATTTATTTACTTCAAAGCATAAAAAATAAATTCATTTACAAAAAAAAATAAATATTCAATATTCATTCATATTCATATTCATATTCATGAGAGCTATGTGAAATATTGTTCCAGAACAAACCCCATCAAATGCATTTGTCGACCTAAAATATTTTTAATTATTGAATTTGAATGAAAATGGGTTAAATATTTTGTAAGTTATTAATTTTCTTTCGCCACAAGGCCATTTAGCATGTTTACCTTGATGGGGCAAAAGTGCACAAAAGCAAAAGTGCTACAGTAACGACTAGAATAAGCCTAACAACAAGGCATAATGGCAAAATAATATTAATTTTTTTTACTACACTTATTTATTTGCTTAGAAAAGAAATTCATTTAAAAAAAAATATTATTATGATCAATCAGGCGAAATATTTTACCTGACGGAGGTTCTTTAAATATATTTATCTAACTAAAATATTGGTAATTACCGAATTGTAAGGAGATTGGTTGACTATTTTTTATGATAATAATTCTCTTTCGCTAGATAGGCCAAAACAAAAGTGCTTAGAAATAAGTAAGCATATTAAGGGTGTTCACTTTATCGTGCAAAAATGGAAAAAGGCAAAAGGGCCCGAGTAACAATGTATCATATAAAACGCTTGATATTCTTCTAAAGAACTTTGTTGTGAGAATTTCATATAATTCAAAGGCATAAATGATAGAAGTTGAGAATAAAGCCTTAGATATTTTTGCAGATATTTCACAGGAAAGAATTTACTTTTGATGGTTCATTTTAAAAGGCTGTTTAGTTTTGTATTAGACATATAGCACTTAATAATAGCAAAATCTGCTAGATATTGGAATTATTTGTCACACACATAGGGCAAAAGTACCCTACGTGTCGTAGCCAAGCGCCTGGTTGGGGCACGAATGCCCAATTTCTTTCAAGAGTAATTTGTTGTTGGACACTGCATTTCTGCTTTTATGCATTTTTGACCGACAAATTGTGTTTATTGGATTCACGCAAATAAAAATAAAAAAGTTTTAAATTAAAACTTATAAAAATAATCAAAATTTTTTCAGACATAAAAAGATACAATATTAATAATTTTTTTTATTCCTCTAATTTAATTAAATTTTGTTTTAACGATATTTTGTTCATCTCTATCGGCTTAGTGTGACCAAAGGAATAAAGAAAATTGTAACATTACAGGATTCCATAAGAACGTAAGATTTTCTAGACATTAAGAACGCAAAATTCCTTTACCAAGGTCTCTACTAGAGACAAATCTTTCATACCCTTGAACCTTAAAGTTACTGGGCTTAAAAATTTTCCAGTAGCAAGTAATAATAGACATAATAATAATCACATGTTCACTCAAGTAAAATATGTCGCTCGATTTGTATAAAATTATTTTATATAAAAATATCTATCCATACTTTTTGAGTAATTACTTGCTAGAAATTTTTTAAATTAGCTTGATTTTGTAAAATCTATTCTCCCAATGCTAAATTTTGTAAGAACTTTGACAATGCCCCAAGTTACTTTTCCTTGCGTCAAGTAGATTTTATTTTTGGTCTTCCTCTACCTAGTGTAGCTACTTATTTATTATTCATGTGTTGCGCCAATTTTCTTGTACTTGAGACCCCCGCCCACAAGAGTCTGATAAAAGACAATACACGTGGCAAGCCATGCGCTGCTACCTGTTTCCCCAACAACAGCCCCAAAAGTGCCCTGCCCCCACTACACTTGTTCTAGATGTCTCTGATATTTTGCTATTGTTTATTATCGCTATTGTTATTGCCAACAACAAAAATTGGTAAGTAATTATGTATGTAGCCTTATTTACACTTGAACCGTCTACATGACGTGTGAACTATTTTTGGGCACTGTGTCTGTCTGACATTATTAATATGAATATCATGAATATTGAAAGCCTTTTGTATATGGCAGTTATTGGACCAGCTGTAATTACAGCTGTACTATACATTATATACTATAATTCCCGACTTCTTTGACAGCTCCGCGCTGAGTTCAAGATATAGTGATATACCAACAGCTTTCTGACGTAGTTCCCGATAATGTTAACAATTTTTAATTATGATGAAACAGGTTTTTTTTTTTTTTTTGGTACTCACTTATCGCTCTTCATAAATCGCAGATAACTTTACTAGCTTGTTAGTTTTTATCTAAAAGCAAAGCAAATACTGGCTGATATTACTTTTGGCATATTTTTTTGCACCATTTAGATCTTATCGCAATGCTACCACAATTTAAGCCTTTAGTATTTTTATGGCATTTTTTTTTTTTTGTGTGCACGTAAACCAGATATTTTATTTGTTATTTCACTCAAAACAAGTTTGAGATAAACAGAAAATGTCATTATCTGCTTGTCAACAGTTTCTTCCTTGTCACAAACTACTTACTATATATCCAAACTGGAAAGATTCAATTTCAATTTTTGTTTTTTTTACTTACCACAATTTGCAATTTCCTTCTGCGGGAAGTCTGGTAAGCTGTAATAATGGAAAAAAAACATCACAAAATTAATTTATTGCCAAACAATTTACAAATTAAGTTTTAAAGTATTCAAAATCAATATACATATTGTACGTATATTGTAAGAAACATGTAATATTTAGTACATATTTAGTATATACAAAGTATGAGACCTGCTTGCTTTCCAGTTCATTGTAAACATTTGGCTGAGGAAGCAATAAAATATGCAAATATGTGTGCTTAGTATATGTATTATATACTACAACAGCAAAATAGAACGAGCATACGCACAGTTGCCACCACCTGACCTTGACATTTGTCTTCATTTTGTTGGTACGCAAACATTTTTGATAGAAACATTTTGTGGTTTCTTTGAAACGTTCAGTTTATTTTTTTTTTGCTTGGTTAGCTTAATTCAATAAAATAGAAATACCACGGAAAATGTTGCCTCAGTTGGTAGGCTTTAAATTATTTTTAAACATGCGCTGTGCAGAAAATGTCACTTTTAAAGGACTTATTTGTAAATTTAAAACTCTTTGAAACAAAATTCTATGGAATAAAATTATTCTTATGAAGCTTTGTAAATCGGGAATGACAATATTTTGTCAGCCATATATGGATTTTGTCTCAATAGAACTGCTCTCTTTTTAAATTTAGGAAGAAATCATGTCCTACGATTTTTTGTTTGAATGCGGCTTTGAATGCAAGGCATTCCCTAGAGACAGCAATAAGTATCCATCAGCTGGCATTAAAATATAAAAAAAAAACAAAAAGGGAATATTTTCCTAGACATTGTGTTGCGGAAAGATTAAATTTTTGTCTGATAACCAACATTACCGGAAAACGTAAAATTTTATTCGAATTCGTTTTGAAAACGAATGTTTGTAACTCCCAATTTTACCAACCCGAATTTTTTTTTCGTTTTGAAACCGAATATTTTATTGCAAAAGTAATTAAAACGAATCGGCAAAATAGGTTTAAAAAAACGAAATTTAAACTAAAATTATTTTTTTGAAATATTCTTTGATATTTTTAAATTATATTTCTGCCATTCCCAAACATTTACTTATCGTCTAAGAGATAGATTGTAAATAAATATAATTTAAAAAAAATAAAAATATTTAGACCAACTTCAAGTTAGATATTTACTGACAATTATTTTTAATTATTTTTGTCTCACTCAAGCCAAAATATAGCTTGCTTAAACCCATGACTGATTGGTGCGACATTGTTCCAGCACTACACAAATAAAAATTACCCCATGCGCGGCAACACAAGATGAGAATTTATCGGAAAAAATAAGAGAAATATACGAATTTATCGAAAATAAAAAGGGAAATATGCCAAGTTAACGCCAAAAATGTCGTTTTCCGGATCACGCAAAATCAAATACGAATAAAATTTTACGGGTTGGTTTTTACGTTTTCCGGAGCACGGCTGTATATCTTCAGAATTAGACACGTGATCATCAGGTTCATTTAATGCCTTTGTGAATAATTTATTTATACTCAGCAAGTTCCACGCACTTGTGATCTGGATCGTGAACTTTCAATTCTGCGTCTTCAAATAAAGAAGACGTGGAATAAAAAAAAAATGTTTTCCTGCGAAACATGTTTTGAAATCTTCGAATCATTTCAATCGGAATACGTTCGCTGTGTGGGTAATCGAAAAAAGGAGGCTTGGCAGACCGTGAATTATTTACTCTTTCGACTCTTTGTCTGTATGAACACATAGATCTCAGAAACCGTAAGAGCTATGGGCACAAAATTTTAGCATAAGATGTTTTCAAATTTTTTGCTTCATAAGGCTCAACTTTTTCTGAGGAGAATTTCGGATTTTAATGGCACAGTAAAAAAGCAATGTGGTCGGAACTTTCCACAAATATACACTTAGTGCTACAGGTTTTTTAAAATTTATACGATCTGTACAATGGTATATCCATGTTATAAAAGCTGTATCAAAATTCCACTTTCTTCTAAGATTTTTTTCAAAAAGTGTGGCATTTTGTGTGTAACTTCGTGTGAGTCTATTCAAAAACAAATGTAGGTTTCATCCCCCAAACGCACAAGAAATTTACTTGGAATAATAGGCAAAAAACACAAATTTTGCCGTAAAATAATCCACATCCCCAACCAAAAAAGGAAGTAAAAGGAAAATATTTTTCTAGGAATACGCAGACGTAACATCAATTCAAAATTTCACTTTCTTCAATTTCAGATTTTTTCAAATAGAGTATATGAGTGTGAGCCTAATTAACAAAAAATTTTGACATTTTCTCACAATAAACCACATACCGCAACCATTGAAGCTAATTTTCTTGGAATATGCCCGCGAAATTCAAGATTTCACTGTCTTCAAAGATTTTTTTAAAATTGGCTATTGTGGGCCTATTAAATAAAATATTTGGACTTTTTCCAAAACCATAAACAATATACCCCAACCATTCAAGCAAATATTCTTGGAATAAGCCCGGTAACTTGAATTTCTTAAAAGAATTTTAAAAAAAGTCTAGAATTTGGTATTCAGATTAGTGTGAGCATAATAAACAACAATTTTTTACTTTTTCCCAAAATAAATCACATACTCCAACCATTCAACCAAAATTTTCTTGGCATAAGCCCGCACAACTTCAATTTAAAATGTGGCTTAAAAGATTTTGTCAAATAGTCTCTAATCTGGTATATTTCTGCTTGTGAGCCTAACAAATAATAAATTCATACTTATTTTTTTTGCGCACATATTTTTTTATTTGTTTTGTGATAAAATTCTACAAGCCTCAGGGACTGCTTTTAAAATATTTTCTGCATGACTTTTTCTCGTTATAAATCCTATTAGCCAACACAAGAAATTTTCTTGGAATTTACCGGCACTCTCAACTTAAAACTTGGCAACCATTTTAACTTTTGTTTTGTGTCAAAACTGTATGCAGAGTGTCCTGCTGTGCAGCAACATCCGACTAATTTCAATTTACAGAGAACGCGCTCTTTGAACTGAGTATTTCAACAAATAGTTTAGTTTGAAAAGTTCAAACAAACTTCAGTTTATTCAACTCTATGTCAGTTTTGATTAGTTTTTTGTTCAAAGACATATTATCCAGCTAATGACAGCTGGAGTTATTACGCATTTGGATTAAATATGTACCCTTACATACACACACACACACACACACACACGCATATATGCTGTATCTGTGTTTGCGAAAAAGTTTCGCACGCTCCTTGCATCCCACTTGCTGCCTCACGTACTGGAAAATGTTTGTGGTCATGTGCTATCACTTGTTGGGGAATCGTACTCAATGTCAGGAACTTGAAGATTCAGTTTCAGTACTACCACAGCAATATGGGGGAAAATCAACAACGCTGCAGGCAAAAGATACAATTTTCTCAACATTAATGCAGACATTAGGCCAAATAAAGCGTGTCAAAATGTTTAGCACTTGGTAATTAGTGAGCAACCTTGCAACGTACGCCACCCCCCCACACTCACTATGATGCACAGTACTGTTGGGATGAGTTTAAGAGGGGCGCCAAGCCAATTCACGGTGTTGTTGTTGTTATTATTTTTGTTGCTAAAGCGTCGACGATTTGCGTGCTGAGATTGTTAAGCAATATTGATTTTCATGGGTAACGTAGGTTCATTAAATCATTCTTGTGGCTATCATTGTTGTTTTTGTTGCCTCTAGCCTCACTGTGCACACACACGCACACACATACACATATACGCAAAACTCATTTTGTATCCAATTAGTATGGCAGCTTATTTTTCCCGTCTGACATTTTTATCGATAGCTATTTGCTATTAAATTCTGCTCGTACACGCGGCGTATGCGTAACTTTTACGCACAAAGCGCCTTACAAGCAGCTCCACCGCCTGCCCGCGCTGCAGCACATTAGTGTTTTTGCAAATAACTTAATAATTTATGCACATTTTAGAAAAGTTCGCAACTTTTAACATTTCGCATTTTTTTTTGCGGAAATAGCCCATTTTCAGTGATTTTATGTAAATTTTATTTCACTTTTGTTCAATTAGCGGCTAATAATTTATTAATTTGTTTAGCAAGGTAAGTCAGTTTGTTTGTCAGAGTCTGTGGCAAATTGTTTGTTTAGTCACTTTTGAAACGGGTTTGTTTTGGCAAACGCAATCAGCTACAGATACTTTTGTATCTATAGCTAGCAACATTTATCATATAAACAATACTTCCTTCATTGTGTTTGGCTTTGCTTTTAATTTATGTTTTTTAATCTCTATAGACGCAAACTATTAATTGTTTGTTTTCAAATGAAAGTAATTGTGCGCTAGTTTATATAAATCGCTATAATTATAATAAGCACGAATTAAATTAAATGCCAATATTGATCATTTTGCTTAAATAAATGAAGCCTTTTACTTTTATAAATTTGTATTTTTTCCTCAAAAAGGTCAAAGCTTCATTAAATTCTAGAATAACTACCAAAATCCCGCGCTCCTTATTATATGCACCTATGAAGTTGTCCTTGTCTGTCAGTCTAGAAATTAAGGCTAAATCATAACTTTAATTACGCTTTCGCTTTCCACATTAAATCGATTGCTGCCAGCTGCGTTTACATCAATCCTCAATTATTGTCATAAATTGTGGCACACGTATGTAAAAGCAATATATTCCATAATTTATTATGGAAAGTTGGTCAGTGGGCGGGTTTCACTATAATCTGACGCTTATTATCTAGATGAGCTGTGACTACAACCACAATATGTTATTTGTATCCAGTAAATTAATTTATAAATAAAAAGCAGTTCGTGACTTTATTGTAATCCTAGTTTTAACCCAATTTTAGCACTTATCAGGCAATGTGTCACGAAAATCGTGGTTTTGTACATAATTAAACAAATAAATGTATGGGTAAGCTACACTTGGGAAATACGCACAAAAATATTTTACTTATTTACATTAGACTAAGTATATAATACTATATGTAATATTTAAGAGAAGAGTGAGAGCGAAAAGGCCATCGACTCAAACATTGGTATGGGGTTATAAAAGTCTATGGACTCTCAAAAATATATGCACACACTTAATTCAATATTTGTAAAGCTGTTGCGCCAAAATGTTTAAACTTTCAGTTTTTAAAAAGGGGTTGTAAATTATAGTAAAATGTGGTACAATGACTTAGGTCTTCTGATATCTTGTGATGGATCGACTCTTTAGTCATCTCACCCCATCTCATGTCACATTTCATTTAGCTCATCTCATCTCATCTCATCTCATCTCATCTCATCTCATCTCATCTCATCTCATCTCATCTCATCTCATCTCATCTCATCTCATCTCATCTCATCTCATCTCATCTCATCTCATCTCATCTCATCTCATCTCATCTCATCTCATCTCATCTCATCTCATCTCATCTCATCTCATATCTCATCTGACCTAAGATTCTACCTCTGAATCTGACTCAACCTAATTTATAGGTTATATATATATATATCTCTTAAAAATATGTGTTGTATACAATTTGATTGCATTTGCTAACGTATTGGCAATATAACTCAACTTAAGTTAACGAGGTTTTAGAAAACTTAAACTAGATTCTTAAAAAAAAGTTAAAACGAAAACAAGCCTGTTACGGCCTTATATGTATAGGTATTACTAATTGCTGGTAGCACTGGGACAAGCACTCCCAAATTATGAAGAATTCCGTCAGGAGTGGAATTCCTTCAAATCGCAGCACTCCAAGACCTATAAGGACGTCGCCGAAGACTTGAAACGCTTGAAGCTCTACTTGCAGGTTAAAGAGAAGATTGTGAAGCACAACAAGCTCTATGAAGAGGGCAAGTCTACCTTCTTCATGGCTCTGAATCAAGTATAAAAAGTATAAAAGTATAAAGTATAAAAATATTTTTAGACATCTCTTAAATTTAAACAAATGTATATCATAACAAGAATCGACAATTGCTTGTGTAAAACTTATGCAGTAATTAGGCAACAATGTTTATTTGTAAATACACGATTTGGGATAATTATTCAAAAATACAATACTCGTATGCTTCACTTAAAGTGCCTATAATGCTTATGATATCGTTTTGTTTGCCTTAAATCCCAGCCAACTGTAAAAATATTTTGATATTATTGTGCAGCCCTTGTTCTTGAGAACCGCTGAGTGGGGTAATTGTTGTTGAGCTCCAAATTGGTCTCCACTTGAACAAATTTGATAAAAACACCGACAAATTGTTGTAAACAATTCTGTCTGTCGCTCTGCCAGAGATAAACTTGTTCACACAATCAATACTAATTAACCTTCTTGGTGTGCACTTAATTAATTTGAGCACTGTAAAAATAAATATTTTTGTTAAGCTATTTGGCGACGGAGCAAAAGTCAGGCCTCTAGGGTGCCATGGACAGAGTCGGCCCGGCCCCTTACTGAAAATTATCTGACAGAAGGACCCAAACAGACGACTTATGCGTTGCGATCATTTTCCACTTCAACACGCATTTGACGACGATGAAGTCGACGTAGCATTAAAGACATTGTCGGAATAGAAAAACAATGAGAAAAATTAAAGGAAAACACAACCAGGCTGCGTTCGAAGCATGCAGTGTTGTGCCCAAAATCTTTTTCGGCTGAATTTTAAAACATTAGTGTTGGGTTAGTGTTACATGGAAACGAAATTTGAGCCAAGCAGCGTAGTTAAATACAGATTTTTAAATAATATTAATCTGATAATAATTTTTTTATTTATTCTATAAATAAAGGTTTATTCTCGGACGAAAATTTAAATAATATTAATTTAATTATGATTTTTTACCATTTAAACCATTAAAAATTTTAATAAATAAAATGAACCGATATTTTGTTAAATTAAAGAATTTTCTTATAAGAAAAATATGTAATTTTTCTTTGAAAATTTTTCCTATAAAATAAACCTTGAAATGTTTGCAATGAGCATTACAAAATAATAAAAACTGTATGAGAAAAAGTTATTTATTTTAAGTAACATTTACATTCGATTGCGATCTATATTTTCCTTCCTATTGCCCCATAATTTTTTTTAATGAAATAATACTTGAAGTTGTTTCAATGGATTAGTTTATTTAAAAATTTATTTTTTACCTAATATTTTAATTTAGGATACTAGTAAGTAATTTTAAATTAAAAAAATTTTGTGAAATTTGAAAAAGTTCTGATTCTTCTTTCTTTCGAAATTGACTCACACTAGATTAAAACTATTATATTTGAGAAATACTTATTTCTGAAATTAGATTCATAGTCTATTTCAATCTACTCGAACTTTATTAAAATTAAATTCAAATCGCATTGAGATTTCTGGCACACTCCTTATTAATTAATGCGAGGAGACAAACAGTGACGTATATATGAGTGTGTGTGTGTGAACAAAGAGCAGGCACAGAGAAAAAATAAAAACTATAGAACAACAACAAAGTAGACGCATGAGTCACAAAAACAAATTTTTACAGTTGTCTACGGCTGCTATTAGTTTCACATGCAAATGACGTCGCTGCTGACGTCGCCGTTGACGTTGACTTCGCTGCTGACGTTGTAGTCTCCTGCAGCGACTTTGCTCTAAGATCTGTGCCTGCTTGGTGGTTGGTCTTTGTGTTGGTTGCCCGTGACGCAGCGTGCGCGCGATTTGGACGCGTTTTCCACGCGCTTTGTTTGCCATTTTTTTTTTTAAATGACTCACAATGCTGCCGTTGAGTCCTTTAAGCCCCTGAAGCACTTTGTTTACAGGTTCATCAAATGTGCAAGTCAGCTGTGTATATATACCTACTCTTTTTTTTTGTGACTTACTCAATTGCCTGTCATAAAATCTATAATTAGTTGCCTATATTTATGAACTTCTTTTATGAGCATGTCGATTGTCGATAGGCTAAAGCGATAAGTTGGGCTAACTGATAAGAAATTGCTCAAATGCGCTAAAAAGTGTTTGCCTACGCAAACGCAACGTAAATGTTAAACATATATTTATGTACACATATTCTGTTGGCTCGTAGTAATATAAAAGTAAATACAAATCCATATCACAGAAATGTATTTAATATTTGTTTATTTTACGGCTAAAGTGGTGTTTACTTTTAATTAATGGCTTTTAAATGTTTTTTTTTTTTTATTGCTTCGATAATTCCTGTGTGAATGTGCATATGTATATACATAAATACACGCGTGTATGTGTGGTTATGTGTTTTTATATAAACATGCCCAAGTGTTTATTAGCCTGATGCCAAGTCTTAGATTTTTCACTAATCAATAAAATGCTTAAGCCTTTATTTTTGTCAAGCATAAAGTTTAATTAAGTTTTGGCTTATTTAAATAAATTTTTCTTAAAAGCAAAACATTACAAAATGTAAAGCTTAAGTTGAACACAGATAAGAAGTTGCCCAGCTTGCAGTACGAGGTCAGTTTATTAAGTTAATGACTTATGAAATAAATGATTTATTTTTTGGCAATTAAGCGTTTTTTGCTAAACTTAGACTGACAATGACATTCAATTCGTCAAATTATTTATGTGTATTTCTTCTTTAAAAGGTAAACATTTGGTAAACGTGACTGATCTAATGTCAGCCAACCGCGTTAAGATTTTGCTCTGAAGCACAACTCTATTTCTGAATCCGCTCCTGCTCAAAAATATGGCAAATATGATTCAAGGTCAAGAGTACTTTTTAAAAAACTTTGCATTTAACTGATTGATTGATCTAAAGCAGTGGTCAGCAGCGACGTCGACACACATACAGTACATGTACACGTCGCATGCACTTGTGTGCGCAGCAACAGACACGAAGCCTGTCTCGGCGCGTCGTTACGTCACTGCGGCACTCTCACAAACGCAATTTAAAATGTGAGTGAATGTCATGCCGACCACTGATCTAAGGCAGTGGTGGACAAAACTCATACAAACAAACATATCTTTGTATGAGTAAGCAGCGCAGTAATCAAAAGCGCACGAGAGAGAAAGATCCGCAATCAAGCAAAAACGAGAGAGAGATTTTAGAGAGAGTTATGTAAAATGAGAGACTGACCAGCACTGATCTAAAGTCAATCATCAACACTCAAGCTTTCGTCTGAATCGGAACTCTTTGCCTGAATCCGCTGCTGTTTAAAATTAAAATTTAAAATATATGAGCGCCTAAATTTTGATCTAAGCCGCACCTCTTTCCCTGAATCCGCTCTTGCTTAAAATTAACATTTTGAATAAGTGAGTTATGTAAAGTGTCAGCAGCGCCTAAACTTTGCTTTGCACCGCATCTACAGAACTCTTTTTCTGAATCCGCTCCTGTTCAAAACTAAAACAAATATCAGAAATCATCTATAAATTATTCGAAGCATATGTCAGTCATTGGATTTGTGTACTTCTAGCACATTTATTCGCATTAATGTATACAATGCAAAAGTTATGGACCATTTAGGCCAAAAAAATGCATTAAAAAAAATTTATGACCATTTCGCAGAAAATTTCTCATCAAAAAACATGCACTTAAAAGAATATTTAGCGAAACTCAATTCTATTTTATTATTATGATGTTAGCTGCCGGTTTTCTCTATAATATGCATTGGCTGTAAACTAACCCCAAAAGGCTCATAAAAGAGAGTGTACACACTGTAGAAATAAGTGTTATAAAATGCTGGTAAACGTATGCACATAAAGGGATCCGCTTGAGGTCTGAACTAACCGTGATATGGAAATCACAGAAAGAAAAGAAAATTTAGATCCCCCTTTTTTAGCAAGCTACCTTTTTTAAAGCTATGGTCTGCTGCTTTAAGGTTGCGCTTAGGCGGCTTTAAAAGTTTTTTATTAAAGCTTTTCCATACTACCAATTATAATTATAATGCATTCAAGCAAGTGCTGAAAATTTATTATCATCCAATTGCGTGCAAATTTAACAAGATATCATATGACAGATAAACCACGCCGCAGCTCTTAGGAATCCAGCTTTAAACCGGTTTGCCAAAATATTGATTTAATGGCTTGCTTAAGAATTAATTAAGCTTTCATCGACGCCTTATGTCATTTGTCTTGTATTGTCGAATTTTTGTGATTAAAACCAGTGAAAACTTCTTGGGAACTGCGTGCAGACTGAATCTTAACTGGTTTTGGCCAAGTCAGCGGCCTTTGGGCTGTCCCAGTATATAGTACATAGTACATAGTAGCTTTGTGTACACAATACCTTAATTAAAAAGAGGCTGTTGACACACATGTTGCCACAAGCTCTAGACTTGACTCTTTCGGTTATTGTTGTTGTGCTAGCTATTGAGTCGAGAGCTTTAGACAACAATAGTGCGTATTCTTTTGTACTCCATCATATGTCAGTACATAGTGTACATAGTATATGCCAACTTCTAGTTGCTTAATTTTGTGTAAAACATTTGTCTGATGAATGTCTTAACAGGCGTAGCTAATTTGTCAGTTTGTATTGGCAAGAGGTGTGGAAAGGTTTCTGCCCCCGAAATTAGCTATATTTTTATATGGCAGCCTTTATTGGTAGTACGCTCCCGTAGCTTATACAGCTAGACGGCTTCTATGTATATAAGTATATAAGATATGCGTATAGTCTACGTATTTATGGGATTCGTCAGCTTGTTTTATGGCTGGCCGTTAACTTGACGCTGGAGGCGTTTGAACTTTTAACGGTTTCGCATTTTTATTTACTTTTTTTTTTGTCTAAAGTTCATTTTGTTTTGCGAATTTTCCAAGTTCGTTTGGGCAGATTGTGCTTGAATTTTTATTTTCACATGTTGTGTGGAGAGTGTGTGGTTGCTAGTTTCGCTTGGATTTTAATGTTAGGGGTGTTAACTAGCTGATAGAAGGGCTTTGTGTATTGTGTTGGACAAAGACAAATAGAAAAAAAAATAAAAATAAAAAAAATCCATTTGTCATGCAATTTAGCGTGTATTATGAAAAGTATAGTAATTTTCATAGAACATGCTAAAAGTCTCAAGTTATATTGAAAAATATTACGTTGTGTTTATTTGCAAATTGAAAAAAAATATAATGCATTCATGGTATATTAATATAAGTTAAGTTAGTAGTTTTTCATTTTAAACTTTAAATCAGTTTCTGATTTTCAGCAAAAAAGTTGAATTTGGTGACTGCTACAAATATTTAACAATTTTTTTTTTAAGTAGATACAGAGCTGAGGCAATAATTAAGCAAAAAAGAAAAATAACTTAAATAACTTAACAACTTAAAAAAAGTTGGATTTAGTGACTGCTACAAATATTTAAAATTTTTTTTTAAAGTAGATACAGAGCTGAGACAATAATTATTGGCCGTGATGAAATTAAGGCAAAAAATAAAAATAACTTAAATCTTATCTTTCTTAGTCATATTGACTCTTTTCTAACAACTTCTTAAAATATGATCTTAAAGAACAAAGTGTCACATATGCCAACCTTATCTAACGTTTACTTTATAATCGTTTAAACGAAAATACTCAAAGTTTAAATTCAGTTTTTCTTTTATACCCTGTAGCTTAGGGTACAAAGCGTATATTAAGTTTGTGCAAGTCGAAAATGTGGAGTAGTCGACGTCAGAAATCCCCCAAATTATCCAAATTAATCAGCTTAACTAAAGAGACCTGTTCGTCTGTGAGTCCCTATGAGCTCCTAGTTCTCAGAGATGATAAGAGTTAAAGCAAACAAACTTTGGATTAAGATTCTCATCTCATAAACGTTTTCACATAACGTTTTGTGACATGAAAAAGTTTCCATAATCGTTTAAATCTAAATTCAAGTTTAATCTCTTTAAAACAATTGCAATTTTGCATACATCCGAATATTTCCTAAGTATTTGTTATGGCATATTTATTTTTTAATAAATCTGCTTAACGAGCTTATTAAAATCGGATCTAGTAGTACAACTTATAATTTGAAGGGCTGGGCTTCAAATAGCATTAGAGAAACGAGCTAATTTAACGACTTTCTCATAAATTATATTTTTAACAGCTCGTGTCTTCAAAACGTGAGTTTTACATTTTTACTAAGCTGTCTATTTAAGCTATGAAAGACGTGACATTATGGAAATATTAGCTGCTAAAAAGTTAATCCCAACAAAGCTAAACAAAATCAAAACTATAAGTATAATAAATAAAATATGAATAGATCTGATTGGGTTGGCAAAGGTGCGCCTTAAAAAATAATAGCATCAATTCGCAATTCTTTATTATAAAGTGAAAGGTTATTTAAAAAATATAATAATAATTAGATTCAAATTTGCAAAATTCGATACTTATTTTATATATTTTTTTGATTTAGTGTTAAAAGTAAGAAAATAAGTTCACTTTGGTCATGCTAAGTTTTGTATTAAAGGCCTATACGCAGCATGCAAAAAATTTAAAAAAAAAAAAAACAGAATGTGATATCCCAAATGGGATTTTTTTTATATGGTTTTGTCATTCCTTGCGTATATGCCTTAAGATACAAAATTGAAAATTGTTTTTTTTTTATAATAAAACGACATAATATGTTCTCTATATAATAATAAACAAATTCAATATAATTTTTGTGATTTTTTTAAAAATAAAAATATTACAATATATGATTTAAAAAATTTTTTTTTTTTTCTTTTATTTTTTTTTATTTTTAGCAATATAGCGCCAAAACGATTTGATTCTTATTTTCGTATATCATTATAAACACTTCTATATATAATTTTATTGAAATAGTTTATTATAATTTTTTACTTTTTTTGGAAAAGAATATATTGCTTCATAAGGCCTATATGAAGTACAAAATATTTCGCAAGGAATCGGAAAATGGGATATTTTTTTTTATATGAAGTTTTGTCATTCCGTGCGAAATATTTCGTACTGCGTTGACCCCTATATGTTTTAAAAAGAAAACAATACAAAAATTTGATTTTTATATTTAAATTTTTTATTTGAAAAATAAAAAAACTAAAAATTTTGGCCTTCTTTTTTTATATAAGGACATATTTCAGGAACAGAAAACTTTTTTAATACTCAAAAAAAAAAAAAATATTCGATAGCTTTTTTTTTGTTTTTAAGACCTGAAATTTTTGGAAACACTTTATGGGCATTGTTAGAATTGGTTAAAAATTGAAAACTTTTATGAAAGAGTCTTATAAACATAAAAAAAAAAAATTCTTCAAAAAAATTCGAGTTTTTTTTAAGAACTGAAATTTTTGGAAACATTTTATGTTCATTGTTAGAATTGGTTAAAAAAAACTTTTTTCGAAGAGTCTTATCAACCTAAAAAAAAAAAAAATTCAAAAGTATTCGATAGTTTTATGTTCCTTATCCCATCTAGACCCTTTTTTCAAAAAAACTACGATTGAAAGTTTTCGCAATATCCAATTTAGATATTTCGTTAATTATACCAAAATTGATCAGAATTAAAGCTGGCAGCGCAATAAACCACAAAAAATGTATGGATCTGTGTATCATTAGGTGCGGAAAAATCATTTGGTAGTGGCTGATAGAAGATATTATTATTATATTGTGTTTAAAGAACTGGCTTTGGGAACTTCTTCTTTAAGTGACTGCCCTGCACTTCTTAAGAAAAAGCAGACAGCCATCTTGGCCATCGCTAAATTGCCACTATAAAAACCTCAAAATGGTTAATAGAAGGTTTACCGCCACAGCAACAAATCCCCATTTATTATTCCATCACTCAAATCGTATAAAATTCTAACCAACGAGCAGAACTTTTAGATTGCAGCTCTCATTTTAACATATGCAAACATAAAATATTAGTTTAGATTGAGTGCAGTTCTAGATTTCAAACCGTCTAAAATTCGAAAGAGATCTGCAAGCTTCATGTGCTACCAAAGTCTCGTTTAATGAAAATATTTTCCCAAGTAAATTAATTGCTATTATGATTGAGTTTTCATTCAATATTTATTCAACAAAGTGGCTACTTGTGCTTGACCTGTTTGACATTCAAGTGTTCAGATGACGACCTAGGTGAATTTTAATTAAAATGCATGCCCCATGGCAATTAAATTGATTTTATACGCTTTACTTTCACTTGGGCTTCATATCACACACTCAGTATATGCAAATGATGGCTTAATACGCTACGCTGTTATCGATTCTTTTCTCTCTTTTCTGCGCAAACAACGTCTTGATGACAAACATCGTCTATCGTTATCGCAAAATCTTACTTTCATTTGCGAAGCGTGTGTGTTGACTTAACGGTTATTTAATGAGTTGCTCCCGTTGCTTGTGGCCTGTCTTTGTCACACTGAGGCTGCCTCTGTCTCTGCCACATTGTTGTCTTTGTTTGTGTAATTATGCCATAAATGCTTTCCAATTAACATAATTTACACTTCTCGCCCCAAAGGAATACACACACACGCGCAGACACAAAGATTTCAACAATTAAAGCGTTGCCAGATGTATATACTTTGTATGTGGGTGTTATTAGTGTTGCCGTCCTACTCCCCAGCCGTAATTTGCATCTCAGGGCGTCCAAAAGAAAAGGTATGAGTACAAGCAAAATAATGACTCATTTATAATGTTGTTATTTGTTCAATTTGTCGTTGTTGGGGTCTGGATTCATTTTTTTGTATTTTTACTACCAAACGTGCGGTTTGTTGTTTTGTGACCCAATTTCGCTTCATTCGCTTGTATAATGAGCGCACTTAATCGTAATGGCAATGCGTTTGCCTTACAGTTAGCTGTGATACAATATTTGACTCTGTTTTTGGACTTGGACCCACGCCCAACTCAACACCCCCACTGGTTTGACTAACGTCTCTATCGTCAGCGTCATCATAATGGTTCCGTGTCGAAAGTCACTTGAGAGAGCATTGGCGATTTGCCTTGGCGATTAGCATTAAGTACAGTTTATATTGCTGGTCAACATCTGTAACCAACGCTAAAAGTGTTCCAAGTGGATATTTCATTTCGCTTGTGAAGTACGTGTTGGTGGAGAAACTTTTACAATTACTCGATAGAAATCGCAATTTAAACGGTTCACAATTGTTTTATGCGCTTTGTCAAAAGTTGAGATCTATGGTTGTACTAAACAAATTTCTTGAGAAATTTATTAACTACTTCTATGATGCTTTTTTTGGATTTCTTGAAAAATTTTTCAAATCTACCAAATCTTTATATCCCATAAACCAGTTTCTTAGAAGTTAGTAATCAAGTCATTAATAACGACTAGGCCTTGCATAAACAAACAAAATTATTGCTTTTCTGACACTCTATTCCATGTTTGGAAATCTCACAAAATATGTTTAATTGTTGTTGGTAGCTTGGCTATTTTTTAAAAAATTGGCTTACAATTCACAACTGGTTTAAGCGATTATTTTATTTTTATTGAAATTATTTCATTTGTCGATTAAAGCGGCAAATTAAAAAAAAAACAGCTACTGTATGATTACACTTTTCTAACTATAGTTACATAATCTTCAGTACCTTCAAGATCAATTACCTTTCATGACTTCTAATGACTGCTCATTACCAAAACTAATTTTAAGTTTGTTATAGTAGCTCATCGTCTGCAAGTTGACTGCTCTCAAAAAGATCTTGACTAAATAAAACCAGTTTTGTTATGCATGAAAACCCACGTTGGAAAAACAAAAGTAACATACAAATTTTACACATTATGAGCTAATAGTATTAAAGTTTAATGTAATTTCAAGATCAGGTCAGCTCATGAATATGCAACAAACCCTAGCCAAGTTGCCTAAGGCGTTTACCAATACTGTAATAGATAATAATAAAGACTTTGGGCCATAATTAGAAAAGACTTAATGGTCAGTTGGTCAGACGCCAGCAACTATTAGTTTAAACTACAAATCAAGTTTAGGGGCCCTTAAAACTGGACCAAGCCGGCTTGAAGGCCGTTAATCAAAATCATATTTAATTTGTATTTATGGCATATGTATATGTATGGTGTGTGTGTCATAAACTGATTAAAAGTTGAATAAACTTGGCGTGTCTCTTATCAGCTGTAGAAAAGATTTCAACTATTTCAACAAAATAGATAAAAGTTTAAATCTTGTAGCTGGCAATTAAATAAATTTGCAATATACAATCAGGAAAACAACAAACGATCAGCTGCATGACTATGGGGGATAACAGAGGGATTGGATGGCCGTAGGCTTAATTAATTAATGCAATAATCAATTGTCGTTCGTTTAACTTTTATTACTTATTATTTTTGTACTTGGCACGAACCGGTCAAAGCTAGCAAGAATTTTATCAACTTTATTTTTATATACTTCATATATATAGGGACAAGGTTATTAGTAATTGAATTATGTAATAGGCATAAGGGTCATATAGGGTTCGTCCGCTTGTATAAACAGTTACCAAATTTGATCAAAATAAGCTAGTTATTCGTAGATGGAGTAATTTTGGTAACATATGTTGCTATCCGAATCCGGAAGAAAAACTTCTCAAACAGTTGAAAATTGTTATTTAGAAAATGTTTTAATTTTCGATAAAATTCCTGCCTAACCGCACCATCAAGACCTCAAACGATACGCGTGCAGGGTATTCCTTATTCGGACAGCACCCCATTTAATTTTTGTTATTGCTAAGAATAAAATTTTCACGCCCACAAACTCAAACAACACAAGTCACAAGTCGCTTAAATATGCATAAACAATTGTACATAGTACTATGATTTAATAATTTAAAAACCATAAACCAGAACCTAAGCGTGACGCTGGAGATGACGTCGCCTTCAAGCAGTCAGGCGGCGCTTTATTCTAAATTGTACAGGTTTTAGCCTGTCTGACAAGGGTACAAGATGACGATGAGGAAGTTTGTTATTGTTTTGGTTTTTTTTTTAGTTTTGTAGCCGGCTTTGTAGCAGGTTATACCAGCAGCTGCTGAGGCATGTGTCTTGGCCATGTGCTTAACTTGTCTTACACCTTTCACCGTTTCATGTTTGTAGACTACGTCGATGCTTGAGTCATATGACAGCTGTAGATAAGCATGTTTTTCAAACAATTTAGAACAAGTTTTTAGCACAAGCAAGTACCACGTCTAAGCATGTACTTTTTGAATTTTTAACCAAAAATTTTAATTAAGCTTGAACAATCATATCGTATCATTTTCCAAGTTTGCTTAAGCTGTGTCATTTGAGACTTTTTCAATTTTATTTATTCAACTCAATATTGTACCAAGTTCAGTCTGTTATGCCACACTGATGCTTCAGTTTGCTGTTGGCTCGCATTACGTATACGTAATATTTGCAAAGAGCCATAAAAGAACATGAGATGAGGCAGCTCTCTCTCGCTCGCTCGTTTCTTCTCTATTGCCACACTTACGTAATGAAAACTGACCAAACTCAATCACTTTCACAGATAAGCAACAATTGCGAAACACACACACACACACACCCACATACACACATGTAGCTATGTAGCTTTCAGATAAAATCGTGTTTTGTATAATAAAGTTAAGAGCATGAAATTGCATTTACCTTCAAAACTGTGGAAGGTGAGATAGAGTGCCATAGATACTGAAAATTTGTTAAGGGCTGCACTATATTTACTCTGTAAATTTTACATAGATACCAGAACACGCACAGTGCCTAACTCAATTACTGCATGCATGTACAAACAGTACATTAAAACGATTAATATAATTAAGTAAATTTTAAAGTACAGGCTTACTTTTATATATATACATATGTACATATGTGTTTTGGTGGTGCTTTCCCTAGGTAGGTAGCGTTTGGTGTTAGGGGTGGCAATAGCCACCGCTGCACAGAAATTTGTTTTATTTTTTTTAAGTTTCTATAGTAAATAGCTTTGAAATTTTATGCACATTTTTATAAAGTATACCAAACACTCTAATGGACATTTGTATGCAAGTTGTTCCTAGGTCAATTTCAGTGGCAAAAATTTTAAAGCTGGCTGGCGTATTAAAATTTATTAAGACCTGTATTTTGTCGAAAGAAGTGGGTTCCTTGGCCTGAAGCGGCTTATTAGCTTGGCCAAAAACATTCATATCTGACTCATCCGTCAATTTAATGTATATAATATATTTATAAATAAAATGATAATTGTATTATAATCTGGTAGCATTTGCAAAAATTCAACACAACGATGTAATTTGTCAAAATTAATATTCTTTAATAAAAAAAAAATTTAAATATATAGAGCATATTGTTGCAGAATCGATTTTAACACCACCAATTCCAATAATCAGGTGGCTTTAAAACACTGATGCAATTTTGAACTTAATATAGCTTCATTACAAGATTCGTAAATTTTGAGTACCCAACGTTTCTGTACTTTAAAAAATAATAATAGTTATTTTGAAATACTGTTTAAAATAAATAACACCTACAACAAAAAAAATTTCAATTACTAATTAATATATGTACTCTAAAAAAAGTACAAAATTAACAACAAATTTAATTTTCATTAGTCAGTTCCAAACTTTCCTTAGCCCAATACCTGTCCTTCATCTTACCCTTACAGTACCCCCGTAGTGTATTTTGCATAGAAAAAAAAAAAAAATAATTAAATTTGAAATTCATCTAGGGCACTCAGTCCGGTCTAGGGTATAAGGTGGGACAGCTTGGACAACAGATAGAATGAAAATTTTTTTCTGAATTCCAATTTTTTTTGTAGAATACAACACTGCAACAATAGTATAACAATTTTTCTTTTCTATATAAGAAATACATTTTTTTTTGCCCAAAACAATTTAAGCAAATGTTTTTGGCTCTGCTGTACCCATTAATACGCACCAGAAACGCTTTTTATAGCAAATATGGAATTCACCAAAACAAAACAGAAAAATACAAATTGAGAAAGAATTATACACGTAAAGTGCTTAAGTTCTTAGCAACAAATGTTTGAAGACAGGCCTAGGCCCTAGAGGGTTAAATATTAATTCCTTAAAAATAAAATTATAAAATTAAAATAAAAAAAGTGAAAAAATGTCTCTTTATTTTTCACTCACAGGTTTGTCATAAGCAGCCAAACGGTAGCAATTGATCCAATGCGAACATTTAACTATTTGCAAAGGTACTGTAGATTCAGTACCCCATGTACTGAAGCAGTATCAATTTGCAATGTAAGTTATCCACAAGGAAATGACATACGACTATTAACAGCCTGTACAGCAAAATATGACAAGTTCCATCAAAAAAGGGACTATCGATTTGTACACGGACTTGGTAGAGGTACTGAAGTTACAAGAGGGCTGATTACTGCTAAGCAGAAGGCTTAACACTATTTCTACCACGAGGTGTCAAAAGACTCCTTTCATATTTTAAATTCGTTAAACCTATTAGACAATAGCAGAGATACTAGGCGTCAAAAAAGATTTCATGTACTCGATCTTCCGTATATAGTTTGAAACAGTAATGTAATAAATACTGTAATATAATATATACCATTTAGTTAATACAAATTGGTGTTGCTCACTGGAGCGTAAACAATCCGGTTAAATTTATAATATTATTACCAAATTTTTTAAATGTCAATAGACAGCTTGCAAATAAAAAAATATGATAAAAAAAAAAAAAAAATTTTTAAATTAACATAATTATATTTTCTAGTTTAATCATTTATCAAAATAAAAATTTTTCAGTTTTCGTACAACAAATTGTTGATTAATGCTTAAACTAAGAAAATATTGTTAAGTTAAAATATGAAACATATCTCTTGTTACAAATAATGTTAAAATAATATTTACTAACCAAAATAATTTGATATAATTTGCCAACATCTCTCTATAGTTTTAACCTATAATTGTTTCGAACGATTGTGATATGTGGTAGAACGGTAGCAATTGAACCCAGTGCTGTAGATTAACTGATTCAATGCAGTAATGCAATAAGCCCAAATTAGAGCAGCGAACTTTGAATTCATTACCAGTCCTAATGAAAAAAGAATTAAGAATTTGTACATCATGTACCAGTCGGCGGTACTGAAGCTATATAACATGCTTTAGGTCTGAGGTTCACTGCACCACACACACACAAACAAACTTCAGCTGGTACGAGTATGCGTGCTTGCACCAGTCGGTATATTTGAGTGTTTATGTATGTTCTTGGCATGCATGATAACACTAACATTTCATGCGATTAAATATTTAAAGCAGATTTGCCAGACATGCTCTTGGTCATGTTCAAAGCAATAAGCATAGAGTTGCTTAGAGCTTCAGGCTTTTGGCCAGCTGACCAGTTGACCAGCTGATATAGCACTAACCCAACTAGATGATAAATTGGTAGCACCTAAATGACTTTGCGAGGTGGTAACAATGTTAAAAATTAGGGCTGCAGCAGTAAACCAGGGAATTAAGTTAACAGAGGTTTGCCGAATAACTCTTTAGGGCAAGTATGTAAAATATTTTTTGTAACTTGTTTATATAGGTTTGGGAACGTAAGCACTGTATATTGAAATATTAAAGTGGGTCAAGGTGGTTCCGGTTATCGGTGCAACCATGTAAATGTTCTGAGTGGCATTTATCTGAAACTGGTCAGTGCGGACTAAGTTGACTCCCAATCTTCACGAAATGCAGGTCGGCATAAAATGATAGCAAGACCTTAGCTTCTGGATATCTACAAGGTTGCCCCTGAGCAACCTGATTGAACATAATGCGAGCGATGGATGCGTAATATTCAGACGAATTATCGCTGAAGCTATCATTTCAAAAACACTTTTCTGGAGAGAAGATAGCGCTTGAGTTGTTGGTGATGGATTAAGAGCAGGCTCATAGACTATCCCATATAGAACTAAATTTCCCAAAGAGTTGTTTAAAAAGAAAAAAAAAAAATTGCTAAGAGACTAAGCATACATATTAAAAGAGAGATGACGTACTTCAAGTCCTCTTCAGGCCCCAATCTTGCCTAATTAAGCTATTAGAGTCCATGGAGAATGCTCGAAAATGCCAGCAAACAAAAGTCGCAGAATGTTAATTTTTTATAAAAATATTATGACAAACTTTAGAGCCTACTTGGAATACTTAAAATTGTCAATTAATTTCGCTATCTTTGCTATGCACTCTATTAAGACCCCCAACTGACGGACGGCCTAATTGAATGAATGTTTGTTGTGCAGAGCAAATGTCAGGTATTGAGCTGTTGCTCTTGCTTTCAATAATAATGATGTTCATAATGAAGATGGGAATAATGATGATGAGAATTATCATGATGATGATGATGATACCGAGCGTGCTGTGAAATAGATAAATGTTGTTAAATGTGGGAAAGTTTGCAAAAGTGAGCAACTAGTATATACATAGTATAATTGTCAACAGAGGCGCACCCAAGGGAACGGCACTGTAGCTGCCGAAAACTCCGAAATATGTAAATCTTTTACAAGTTCTATGCATCAAAATAACACTGTGCATGAAATTTAGCAACCCCTCCAAATATTATTATGTATACGCCGCTGCTGCCTGCAGCTGTTTGCTGGCACAATTTGCATGAAAATTTGCCATTGCCATTAAAAAATTGCATGGCGTGTGCTTCCACGCTCCCATGGGTTAACCAGCTCCCCCAAGAATCATCTATATATATATATGTGGGTGGTTGACAGTGGGCTTAAAGTTTGCACGGAACTTGACGATAACTAAACGTGCTCTTAAATACACACTATGTATATGCTGCTCTATAGTACATACTATATGTGTTACAATGTACATACACGAGCATGTAATTGCAAAAAGAGGGTTCAATGCACTTGAATGTTGACGCTGGGGAGAACAACGACCATGCTATATCCATACATTGAGTACTTTGTGTAATTAAGACAATAATTACAACAACAACAATCTCAGCCATATGCCAACAACAATATCAATGTTATTGTGATAAAAAAAGAAGTCTGTGCAATTTTGTTTGCAAAATCCAAACAAAAAACCAGGCCTTAAGCTACAATGGAAATTATGCGGAAGCTTTTCTACCTGTTTTTCCGCATACATTTTGTGTTTGTTTTTTTTTCACCTGTTCAGCGCCAGCTGGCTGGTCATGCAGTTAGCAAAAGCCAACAACCACAACGAACTATTGGCCATTTGTTGATTTTCACTTGCACTTTCTGCATTTTATGTACCACATAAGGCTGCAAGATAAATAAGCTTTTCCTGTATGGCTGGGCTGTGCCAAGGGTTTTGTGATAAGCCTCCGCTTGTTGCAGCATGTGGATGCATGATAACAAGCTTTGCTGCTGAAACACTTCCGCTGTAGATATTTACTGGGCTTTTCCAGGCACAGTAAATATGTATATATTTGTGCATGTATATATTGAGCTGTCAAAATGACCTAATTTTCAATAAGTGAAACTGGATGCAACTCTGCGCATACTGAGATACCTTTTGCAATAACATCCTTGTTAAAAGCTGCACTTGTCGCCTGTGTTGCCAACTGGCTTGCCCTGACGCCTCAAGGTTGCGCCATGTTGCAGCAAAGGTGTTCACATTGGTCACAAGCTGCTCTTTTTTATTTGGCTTCAAAAAATTGTTAAAAGCAAGGCTTGGAAAAAGTTATTACTGACATAAAGGCCCATACGCAGCATGCAAAAATTTCGCACGGAATGACAAAACTTCATTTAAAAAAAAAAATCCCACTTTTTTTTAATATGAAGTTTTGTCATTACGTGCAAAATTTTTGCATGCTGCGTATGGGCCTTAAATCAAGAATGAAGAATTTTATAAATTTCTACTTTATAATTTTGTTTAATTTATTTAATTTAATTTTATTTCCAATGCATTTTTATTTAGTTTTGTACAGAGTTTAGCTCAAATTCTAGCTTTTCAACTGAAGGGTTGATCTTTAAAAATGTTTAAAATATTTTAACAATAAAAAAAATTCAAACAATTCAAAGATAAGAGGCCTTAAAAAATAATCAAAGTGAAATGCCGCTAATCTAAAAATTTTTTTTAAACTTTAATAGAAACATTTTTTATAAACTGCAATAAAAAATTATCTATGTCTTAAGGAATCCCCAAATGGGATTTTTTTTTTTATATGAGGTTTTTTGCATTTCGTGCGAAATTTTCCGAGCTGAGTATGGGCCCTTAGCCTGAAGGCCTTGTTGCTCTAAGAATTAATTTTTAACTTACAATTATAATACCATATATACAAAATAAGCAAAAAATTCTTATTTTTTTTAAATGCCAATTGTAACTTTTGAAATTGTTTGCGGTGATCCGCCTGCTCCAGCAGTTTATTATATTGTCTTTTGAAAAACCATTTTTTTTTAAGTATTTATATATTTATTTATTACAAATTTCTTTTTGATTTTATGGTCAACTGAGAACATTACAATAATTTTGAATTATTTTTTTGGCATTGTTGCGCTAAATCATTTTTATTATATAATAATAAGTCTATAAGGAGATCTTAAAAAAAAGGTGCTTGACTCGTTATTGGTACTCCTAATACCATTGAAGTCTTTCGCAGAAAGATATGGTAGATGGAGTACGTGTAGAAGAGCATGACTTATAGACAGTGGCGGATCCGCGGGGGGTTTTCGGGTGCGGGTTGACAGTCTTTTTCGAGCTCTGATATATATGTACTTCGAAGTGCAGAACCCCCCTAAGATCAAAATCTGTATCCGAACCTACTTATAGTATACAATATATAGAACATATGAAGCCAATCCCTAAGCCCAAAACTGTGCTAAATTTTAAGAAAGTGAAATTTAATCAATTTTGAACATAGTACTCAATTTCATATGATTTCTCTTCATATCCAAAATTTGTCTTAGCCGCAAGCCACAGCGCTTTAGCGACGTCAGTGTAAACGCTTTATAGAGTGCGACTTGAAGAAGGCAAACAAATTTTAATTGCCTTGTCAAGTTGCAAAAGTTATTTTTTATCTCTTAAGGCAAGCGGGCGGGTTGTTATCTAAAGTATTGCTGATTAATCTGCTGCAAATCGGTTCCCACTCAGCCTTTGCCATCCTCTACTACGTTAACTTTCGTGTCACTTTGAGTATGTACAGCAAATGAAAAAGTCGTTTTTCATGTCAATTTTCATTTTCATTTTCCTGCCATCCAGTTGTCTTCTTTTTTTTTTTTTTAAACAAAAACATGTTTCGTGCATTTTCGCGCATTTTGTTATTGCAATTGGCAAGAGGGAGCTGCTCCACCGCCTGCGTCTGCTGTCGCGTTGTGCGCAAGCTGAAGATACATACAAGCGACACAATTTGCTTGTTCATATGGAACAACAAAGCTACAACCACAACAACAACATGCCAGCAGTAAATGCAACAACACTAATGCCAGTTGGCAGCAGCTTTGCCGAGAGAGAGAGAGAGCGAGCGCGTTCAAAGAGAGCGAACTGCTGGCGCCTGCGCCAACTCTGCCACAACTCTGCCACTAATAGCCGCTGCTGTGCTTTGTTGTTGCGCCAAAAAGTTGCGACCAAATAAAGCAGTCGCTAACTATTGTTGCCAGTTTTTGTTGCAACTGCTGCAGTTTAATTTTATTTGTTGCTTGCAACGCTTTTGCACATTTCATTTTCGTTGATGGCAATGACATCGCCGCGTCTTAACGCATGAGTGCGTTGTTGGGCGAGCTGCAGTGGGCGTAAGCAGCTGGGCGTGGCTGCCACTGACAAAAGTTTGCAACTTGTTTTAATTGCACTTGATAATGACAATTTGAGTACTCGTGTTTGTTATTTGCCATTGACTTGATTAAAATCGAAGCAACTTGTGCACATTTCGACTAACTCAAACATCAGTTTTGCAAAATCTCTCAAAACTGTTTGCAGATTTGTTCCGACTGGGTTTCCGCAGACTAATGCTCAAGCTAGCTCTTGAGCAGGGGTCGTACCGGGCAACTGACAACTTAAGACTGGGTCGGGTGCGTTTTTATTGATTTTTCCAGCCTGCGTCGCTGCTCGTTGGAAATGCTTTTGTTTTCATCGTTGTCGTTGTTGTTGTTGCTGTAGCTTATAAATGTTGGATTGCGTGCATTATAATATACATAAACCATACTACTAGAATACTCAAGTTCTTCGCCTAGAACTTCATGTAGTTAGCGCTTAATTTTTTGAAAATTCTGCTGAGCTGCTTACTTTTGTCAGTTTTGTTTAGTGTAGAAGTAAGCAAGTAGAGTGTATAGTATAGTATAAAGCTATTAGAGCTAATGAAGTATGATTGTATGTAAGACAGATAATAGAATTGTGGCACACTTAAAAAGTTCTATAGAGGTATTATCATACAATGCTTACAATACAAGTGCTCTCGTATAAATCAATTTGAAGAAGGTTTTATCTAAAAAGCACTATAGTTTGCCTACTATGAAAGTATTAAGTTAGGAACGCCCGAAAATTTTTATTTTTTTTTTAAATCCGCTCCTGTATAACTTTTAGTGATGTTTGTAGATAACAGATGTATATATTACTGCGTTCTGAGAGTCTCCGTTGATTTGATATGAATGGATTACTTAGATTGTTGTACGTTCTGAATACGTCGGAAAAGTACATACATACATACATTCGTGCATTAAGTATGCAGTCAATAACATTTTTATATTTTTGACAATAGCCATTTAAGCCAATTTAAGGATATATAATATACAGTCAAACTTCCCTATGACGAAATTCATGTAAAATGATCATGCAGTACGGCTGGGGGCGATTGACCCATTGTAAGTACTTGAATCGATTGTAAACGAAAAAAGAGCAAACACTAAAGAAAAAAAATTTAACTCGTCTTCTTTGCTCAAAACGGCGAGATAAAATGGAGGCGAATATTTTCCTATATCTTTTGAGCGTGCATTGTCACTTGTTATTAATCAATCTTCTGTTGTTTTTCTCTATATAGTGTCTACAGTAGCTAGCAGGGGTATACGCTACCTTCAGTAAGTAACGCATACACATTTTATGGGTAGCCTATGGCGAAGGTAACGAAAATACTGTATACTGGTAAACAAAGTGGTGACGATAGGATATCGTGTGTTAAAAAGTAATGAATAAATAAATATGTCTGTAAGTACTGGTCGTTAGCTAGTGCCTACAGAATTCGTTATTTAAGGAGTACTTACCCTTACTGAAGAGAATTTGTACATATTATGAAATTTTTTAAATAGCTTGCTTTTTTGAATTTCTTATAATAGGTTTGTGTATAATGAACCCTTTTTGTGCCTTTAAGCAAACTTTCCATAGAGAAGAAAGTTGCGACTGTAATAACAAATTTTAGGAACTGCAGTACTTAAGAAGTAAGAATAAGCAGTAAGAATCACATTCAAAAGAATTTTAATTAAACTCAGAAAAAAGAGCCTATCCTAATTTAAGGTCGATTTTTCTCAAAATAATATTTTTTTTATTATAGAACTTATTTTTTGGCCTCCAATTTATTTTTGATCTCTATATTTCTTGAGTTAAGAAAAAAGTACATACTCCCAATCTCAGCGTTAGATTAAAGATTCCTACGAAACATTTTTGCAGACCACTTTCTCCTAAAATAATTTTTGAAATTCGCAAATAAAGAACCTCTGTATTTCTGTTTAAATGTACCTAAAATTATTCTTAACATTCTCAAATTACAAGTGTCTACAGAAAAGCTTTTAAAATAATTATTTTACCCTCAATAACTAATAAAAGCTCTTGAAGTACTTTTAGCACACCAAATTTTGCTCTTTTTTGAGCGGGAAATTCTTGGTTTTTTTTTTCAGTGCAGACACCAGTCAAGCTTTCTATCAAGGGGTTTCCTTAGAGAAAGCAAATAAAAATTTGGGATAAAGCTATATCGAAATTTCAGACACACCACTGCTAAAGTTTCTTATGTATTATAGAAACAAAATTTTCTAAATGTACACTGAGAAAAAAAAATTCAAATTTTGAACGAATTAAAAATCAAAATTCCGAACTTGATATCAATTCAAATACGGAATTGCTAAAATGAGAAACTTAAGTCTTAGATTAAATATATTAAGAAGCAATGAACTCAAAATAGGACGAATTTATTCTTGAAATAAGAATATTTCATAGCTAATTCAAGAGAATTTTTACATTTATTTCAAGCATGGGAGCTCTTAGAATCAGAATCTTTGTTCAAGCAGCTTTTTGATTTGAATAAAGTTTCTTAAGCAACTTAAAATTGGCATAAAACTTCTTAAAGCAAGAATCTGTGTCTGGAGTGAACTGCGGTTCCATTTTGGATCAAGATCGATAGCGCTTTAAAACTCTGTTCCAAGCTAGTATAGTGTTTGAACCAGTTTTTAAATAAAACACGTGTAAACGATTTACAGCCCAACAAAATTTATAGTATGTATCTCTCAACCCAATTTAAGTCTAGAAGCAATTTGCCGAAGTGCAAGAAATACTTGTGCGAACATTGTCTAACTTTTATGAGAGTTTGTGATCCATTTTGTTTTTAAAAAGTTTGTAAGCGTGTTTTGTAAAACACCAGATAAAGAATTCTTCAACAAAACTTATTAATTATAGAATTCGCATAAGATTTCAAATGCACTTTTGCAAGGGCTAGAAAAGAATTAGACGACTTACCGTAGTTAATGATATTTTATATTTGCGTCAGCAAATAGAAAAAATTGCAAATTTGATTTAAATTCTGTCACTAATGTATTACGGTTGTCATTGTAGTCGCAGTTGTTGTTGCTGTTGTTGTTGTTATTGCACTCGACACACAAACAGCTGTTTTTGGCGCGGGCGCATACACCAATACACAGTAGCACTAATACACACAGATACGCGTACAGCCACAAACATAAATAAACAAATAAATATGTAAAAATTTCTTCTTCTCTTTTTCTTTTTTTTTTTTGGTAGAATAAATTGTATTTTCACTTGTACGTTTGGCTTGCTTTAATATTCTTGCCGTATATTATGTTAATACATTTTGTTGGCTAAATTTATCTAGCTAGTTTAATCAACTTATACGCAATTGGAATTTTTATTAAGCATACTGCATTTATTTATTTATTTAATTTTTTTATTATTATTGCTTAAGTGTGTAGTTAAGTGCGTCCATAAATGTGCTGCGTATTCGCAAGATATTTTGCTATCTAAATTTGTTTTCAACTTGCGATTTCGGTTTTGTTTATTTGATTTTCGCTTTTTTTTGTATTATTTTATGTGTTGCGCGCTCTGTGAGCCAACTCGTAAGCCAAATTGCGAATTTGATTTTTGTTGCCAACAAATTAAACGCCCGAGACAACACAACAAATCTGCAGCTTATATATTATGCGTCTTGCCTAGCCCGTAGCTACTGCAATTCATCAGATTTATGCGATTTATGCATTTGCAATTAAATTCAAGTCTTAAAGATACTTTTCAACCGCACGAAAACAAACTGAAACTAAAACTGAAATTCAATCTGAGCAGCTCCCAAGCAAACGAAGCACAGCGGAACACAGTAAACACAGCACTGAACCGCACCGCAGTGAGATACACTGTGTTTGTATCTAGATACACAGCGTCGAGCGAGCGCCAGCGGCCTCTGTTATCCAACGAATGATTCGTGATTTGACGTTCCGCAGCTCGCTCTGCGTTTTTTTTTTTTTTTTGACATCGCCAGCAGATACAAATTGAAACGAAATTGAACGACCGCATGCGCTTTAAAAGACCGAGACCGAGACCGCGAACAGCGCGACTAAGAGAGTCGTTTGAGGCCAAAGTGAGAGAGAGTGAGAGCGTGCTGTGGCAGATACAGTGAAGTCTGCTGAAGTTGAACGACAGCGTAAGATTTATTGAACTTTCCATGTACATTGACTTTTGTTTGTTAGTAATACAACGTAACTTTATAAGATACTTTTTTAGAATAGGGTGGTTTTTTTTTAAAAGCCTAATAATTTACTGAAGAATTGGAAATTAAGTAATTAAGGAACCTTATTAATTAGTACTCTTATGTTACAACATGGAAATCCCTTTGTTATTTTCTTTCATATAAGAATTTTTCCAAAATCTTCAAAAAATTACATTTTTGCTGTATGATAGCAGTTTGATAAGTCGGTGAATAAATATATTTTTTTCGAGAAAAAAAAAAGAAGAATTTTTTATCAACATAATTTGCTTTTAGCTAAATGGCATGGGTTCAATGCTATACCCATTTTTTTTTTTCCTTCCAACTAATTGGTTTTCTGAAGGCCCTCACAATAGGCGTTTTTTCAGCGATTTTGTACCGCTTAGCCATTACTTCATTTTGAAAACAGAGAATAGTCGCTAGGGGCCAGATCTGGAGAGAATGGTGGATGGGGCAGCAGAGAAAAGTGGATGGTTTTTACAGACTTGACGCCCTATGCTCCAAATAGGAGTTAAAGGAACATAAATATATGTTTATATATTATATACATATAAATAAATTATATACATATATTCTGTTACTGTTCAGTAGCATTTCACGGATTTTACTGATGATTTCTATTGAGACAACATCTATTGCGCGACCTGAAAATTTGGCGTCACTTGTACTCGTACGACCACAACCGAACTTAGTACACCACTTCTTAACCTAAAACTGATGGTGCATAGTTCTCATATTGTTTATCAAGCCTTTGCTTCATTTTGGTGTTGTTTGTTCTTGGTGAATGATACCATCGTATAACTGCTGGAGTCTCTTCCTAGCATTATAATTTTTTTAGGCTGCCAGAGAGCGACTATATGTTGAAACAAGGACTTGTAAGCACAACTTAGAAGTCCAAGTCACAAATATCCAAATAAGAAATTTATTTTTAAATACTAAGTCTAAAGATACTAGAGACAGAAATTGAATCGAATCGTTGCAATTATCCTTTCGGTATTGTGCTAAAAAACCTACCAGGGCAGATCTAAAATTTTCGCCTTCATGCTATAAATTCAGTTTAAAGGGATTTCCGGTACTCTACTGAGAGCCAGCGCCGTCGCGACGCGTCGATAGAAAAGTAGGGGCCCGCTAGCCACCATCGGCCCCCAAGCGCACTTTTTTGCGAAGAACTTAAGTGATTAATGTTTTCTTTTCAAATCTTCGACAGCTTTAGAGTACTTCAGTCCCACCTGTTGACAGGCTAACTGATTATGATAAATGTCGAAGAAACTCTAAGCATAGTGTGCTTTCGGAAATACACCAAGACCATGGAGATAGATACAGAGAGAATCCTTTTGTCACGCTTGCCAACGCAAATCTTAGACAGCTGCCTGTCTTAAAGTTTTCTTCCAACAACTTGATAATTTCGCAAACTTTATTTTCTCGCCTTCATAAGTTAATCAACTAAACTAAGCTTCACTGTACCTGTTTATTGGCTGGAGTTGAAAGTGCATTGGAAATTGAAAGCGAACGCAAACGCAGAGAGCAACCAAGAGAGAGTGCGCGACTGCGAGAGTCAGAGAGTGATTGCAGTCGACCAACCGTTGCCGAGCGACCTCCAGCTTGGCTGGGCTGGCCCGTCTGCACTTGGCCCAACTAGGCTGAGCTTCTGGCTTTGTTATTTTTAGCGCCAATGCACTACACCACACCGACCCCGATACCCAACCACCCCCAAGCGCTGGCGTTACTCAGTGCAGAAACAGTGCGTGTGGTGGCGGCCGCATGTTGCATGTGATATGATGTGTCACATGGCGGTGCGGTGCACACTGCGGGCCATGGCAACATGGGGCAACTGATCGACCCATGGGCACATTTTAGGCTGCTTCGCTTGATTGAAGGCTTTTGTGGTTTGCTTTGTGCACTGTCGTCAAAATTCTTGTGCCTTATGTCTTGTGGGTGGCTGATGGGTGCACTGTACTGGTAGAAATTGCACTTGTACACGACTGTACAGTGTTTTTTGAGAAATAGGCGCTGACAGACGTGAGCATAGCTTGGCAGCTGCTGTTGCTAGGAGTTAAGTGAATTTGGTGAAGGTTATTAATGCATGACCCATATTCTATTAGGCTGGAACACGTTACTTTCCAATGTATTCTATATGTATCTTCTTATCGTATGCCAAATTCCACGACCTTGTGACAATTACTAAGTGCAACTCTCTCTTAAAAGCAAGGGGAATTTTTAGCACGTGTGGACGCAGACCAAGCTGCGATAAGCCGTAGATGCTGCAGACTCTCTCTTCAGTGAGAGTGATGCAATGGTCTTATCATAGTCTATAATTCACATATAATTCAACGTAAACATTCTAATAACGTCAGAATATTAACAAAAGCAATGGCAGCTGATATGCAGCGAGTTAATGTTATTGGGTCATTGGCACATTCAGTCGCATCAGTTCAATGGCTGCTTTATAGGGCACCAGTCAAGCTGAGGAGCTGGCGTTGAGCCCCAAATTGCAGCTAGTATAGCAAAGACTGGATAACGTCGTTTGGTACCTGGAAAGCTCTGACAAGTTTATGATGACTAATTTTTAGCACTGCTCTAATACAGCAACGCATCTACTCCAGAGCTACATTTTAAAGCGTATGCCAGCACAGGTGTAGTTTGTGTATGTGGCTTTGGTTTCAGCCCGCACTTTGCAAATACAAAAGGAATCCTACCATATGCAGTGGCAATAGACGAATTTATGCGCATATTTGTTGGCACCCGCATGAAGTGCATGGAGTTGTGTCAACAACAATGCCTCGTCAAGTTGATATGAATGGTGGGACATGAGGCAGACTATATATTGGCTTTTGGCTGCACTGAAACAGATACGAGCACTCTCATACACAATCCCCCAGCGCACATGTTGTCTTTGTGCCCGGGAGCTATAATACAATTTTGATATTGACTCAGGATTGGGCGCTGTAATTTCAAAAGTCATTTGTATACTATACTAGGTTCTTGCTTTTGATTGGATTATGAGCCAGTTGGTTGCACATCGCCATTGACAATTTGCACCATGTTGTACTGGTGGCTTAATAGGAAACAAAAAGCAAACCATATCAACTGAAACACCAAATTATTCACAACACAGCAGGCAAGGAAGCAGCTACCGAGGCATTTTGTCATTAAGCTTTATTTTGGCTACAGCAAACTAGCTTCATATTGGATTTTCACTTGCAAATATTGAATGTGCCTCAAAGAGCTTTACAAAAAAAGCCATATCGGCAAGAGTACAGCTATCAAGGCAGCTCGTCATTTGGCCTGTAGAAAGCTAGCAATGGCTTCAAATTGGATTTTCTCTTGCAAATATTAAATGTGGTTCAAAGTGCTTCATAAGTACATTTTGACTGATTTTAATTTTGTGATTAAGCTACCAGAGCTGAATTTTTCTTTAAATTAGATTTATATATTTTTTCAATTCAATTCAATTGAATTTATTACACATTTCTAATATTACAGAGTGTCTTGTGTATAATATGGTAATGTTAAGAGTTCAGGCTTTTAATACATTTTCTACTTAAATATCAACATTATTGTAATAATATTGGTGGTCGAGATTCTTCTTCTTCTTCTATGACGCGACGAACCCGATGTGAGTTTAGGCCAGTATCGCCCGCCTCCATTCTTCCCTGTTCTCCGCTTTATTTTTGCGCATCTATATCCCTCTTTACAGCGTCTAACCAACGCTGCTTCGGTCTACCACGACGTCAAGAGCCAACTGGGTCGCTATACAGAGCACGCCTCGTAGGCCAGTTCTACTGCATTCGATGCACATGCCTATCTCTGCTTTTTGATTTGGGCGACAATTTTGATGTTATTGTATAGACCGTATATTTCGTGGTTAAATCGTAACCTCTATTGGCCATTCTCGCAGATTGGCCCGAAAATCCTACTGCTCAACCACTTCGAAGTTGTAGGGTTCGATGGTGATGCTTTGCCCCATCCTGTGCTGGCTAGAGGCAGTACTTGGTCTTGCCTTCGTTTACGTTCAGACCCATTTCCCCGGCGTGCTTTTCTATGGCCGCGAAAGCTTGCCTTAAACGGGCCTGGTTGCACGCAGCTATGTCTATATCGTCCACGTAGCCAAGCAACTGGTATGGTTTTCGGAAGACTGTTTCCATGGTATACATATTTGACCTGCGCAAAATACGTTCGAGGCATATATTGAAGAGGTCACACGAAAGCGCGTCCCCTTGTCGGAAGCCTTTCGTGGTGGCGCACCATTCTGATACACACCCGCAATCCTTAATTGCTAATGCTTATGAGCTTGGTGGGAAAGCCCAGAGACTGCATGGCGACATAAAGATGTTCCCTTGTCGAAAGTCGACGAACAGGTGGTGGGTATCGATGTTGCGTTCTAGCGTCTTCACAAGGATCATGCGCAGAGCACCTTTTTGTCACATTTCTTGTAGATGGGGCAAATGAGACCATGATTCCAGTCCGCTGGCATACAGTACTCTTCCCAAATTCTTACCATGAAGCTGTGTAGAAATTTCTCGAATTCGGGGCCGCCACTTTTATTAGCTCGGCCAGCTCCATCTGAGCCGGCACTTTTGTTGTTCTTAAGGCGCTTGATCGAGAGTTGGACCTCCGCAAAGATCGAGATTATATAACATATTATTATTAGTTTTGGAGAAAATAACAAAAAAACCCACTTCGATTTATATATTTTAAATTCTTAAATTCATTAAATTGCACATTTTTTAAATTCAACTATTGCGCGCCAATACTAAAGCATACGTAAAGCTGTTTGCTGCGACACGAACTTGGCTGCTATGTTTGTCAGATCTGGGCCCTGTTAAGAAAGCTTGTCAATTGTCGGCCCCTGTTAAGAAAGCTCGTAGTAAAATAGTAAATAGTAAAAGAAAACAAACAAGTTTGAGGATTTTTTTCGGTTTTGGTTTTATTTTGCGTTTTTTTGTGGTTATTAATAAATAATAAAATTTTGATATTAATGTAAAAATGTATAATTTGTTGCAATAGTAGTTGCTCTAAAATAAACCGCGAGCTTTCAAAAAAGTTACTTTTTATTTATTTACTAGCCCCAAAAAATAATAATAATGTTTGTTGCTATTTTTTTTTATGTTTATTTTTAGCAAACAGATAAGGTACATAAATAAATGTAGCGATATTAAGTAAAACTAATCACTGTCTCTAGACGAGCATTTATTTAAACTTAAATTATTTTTAAATTTTTTTACATATTTTATTACAAACATTTTGCAACTTCATGTTATTGAATGCGCTAAAATGTTAAGTTGAAGCTCAAAAGCTTTATATATTTGTAAATTAGGTTTGTGCCCTGGCTTTAGGAATCTTTACGCAAGTTGGCAGTCACTGCTTTTTTGTATTGTAATTGGCTGCTTTTTTGGGACAAAAAAATCTCTAAGTTCGCGTTTATGGCCACCTTTGGACGATTGCAGAAATCTACTTTTGACAAAATTTTGATGATTCAAAAGCGTCATCTATGATGATCTTACAGCAACAAAATTGTATACCTTTATTTGAGTCAATTTTTAAAATGGTTTCTAAATCAGCTAAGCGAGTTTGGTAGAGCACTACAGCGTCATCTGTTGTGTAGCGTTGGTAACATTTTGATTTTGTCACAAATTTTGTAAAGCCTATGGCGCCATCTATGTAAACATAGCAGCAACATACAATTTTTTGGGACCAAACCATCAACGCCCTCTATTGTTATTTACAGTGGAAACTTGGTTGTAAAACAAACTAAGCACAGCATGCCAACAAACCAAGTCTGTTAATTAGCATTAACAGCATTTGCCAAAATGTTTAAAAAATTAACATTGTTTTGTATTTAACTTTTTATTTAATAACTTTCACTATTTTTTAATATATATTTAATTTTTTTTTTTTTTGTTTTATGCCCTTACAAATTGATTTTTTTTTCTTACACTTATAATATTTAATTACAATTTTACTTAAGCTCTAATTACAAGATTTTTGTCATATTGTTAAATATTAAAATATTTTCTTGTCTTGAGCTTAAAAAATGATTAAAACTATGCGCAGGAAAATGAGTCACGTTTTGTCGAAATTTTTGTAATATTTTTTTTTCGATTTTATACACAAAGTAAAAAATATAAAATAAATCAGCTGCTGTTTATTTCTATTGCAAATGGGTTTATATTTAAGTTTAGCGACACTTATATAATGGGTGCGTTTTTTATAATATAATATTTACTTGCGCTAAATATTAAGTTTATACAAATACAATTTTCTACTAGATTTAGACTTAAATTAATAGCCATAAAATAACATTAAAAATTTTGGTACAGTCCATGTTATATGCTACATACTACATACACATAAATACATACATACATAGTTTCACTTGCTAATTGTTCAATGTTTTTTTTAAGTTAAATTTTGTTTTTAGCTCACAACATGAATACCCCTAATGCGGCTTTGTTTGGTAAGGTTTTCTTTTGATTTTTATATACAATTTTTTACGAGCTTAATTTAGTTTTGTTTTTAATGTTTTTTTTTTTTTTTTGATTATTTATTAACGTACAATTGCATATTGTTAAAAAAAAACAAATATAATTAGTATGTAATTATAAAATATTGCCTCAAATGCTTTGTAAGCTGTTTTCATATTCAATTACTTAGCTTTAAATAAAATGTTTTAATTAGGGACAAACTTAAAAAATTAAAATACCTTGGAATAGGAACTAAAAGCACCAGCAAAATATACACACAAATATACATGCACATACATACGTAATTTAAATAATTTTAAATATAATTTAATATAATAATTAAATCGTTGTTTTTTTTATTACAAATTAAATATTGTCTTTAGAATTTAATTACATAATTAATTAAAGAATTTTGCGCAACATATTGCAATTAAATTTACATCGCGTTTTCACAGTTAAATCTGCCCTAACCCCTCTAGCTGCGTATACCGCCCACAGGCAGCTGCATGGGCGGTGGCAAGGCCATGGGCATGGACATTTGTAGTGGCATCGGTCCCTCCAATCCCTCTCTGCGCTGCTGCTGCTGCATTGTGTGTGTTGCTTGGGAGCGCTTGGTGCGATAACGCTTGAGCTTGCGCCGCGCCATATAAAGACTCTGATTGAACTGTCTGTAGGGATTGGGCGGCGAGCGTGGGGCGTGATGGTGGCCATGCTTATGCAGCTCAGTCATGGAATCACCGTCCATGTCATAGGGCGGGTGCGCATCATGCGGCGGGAAAAACATTGGGTTGGCTGACCCAGCCCAATCCCGCCACAAGTTTCACTCCTGCGCCGAACCGACACCGCCGTTCGACTGCATCAGTGGTGCTCCATTGCCCGCACTAGCAGCACTGCCACCCAACAGCTCAGCGCTGCGTCGCTGCTCCTCGCGGCTTAGCGCCAGTGGCAGGCCCATGCCGGCGCCGGCAAAGTCATCGTCCAGCGAGGATGACTGCTTGGAGCCCACCGACTTGCAGTCCTCGTCCATGCTGACGCCCAGATGATGCATGGCAGCGGCTGCATGATGTCGTTCTGCTGGTGGCAGCAAATTGAGCATGCTCAGCGGCAGTCCATGAAAGCCGCTGGCAAAGTCCGGATAAAAACCTTGCGGATTGAATGGATTAAAGAGCGCGTTGGGGCCGCCTAGCAAATCTGGTTCAGAGCTGCCGCTGCGTGGTCCACCCGGTGGGCCCAGTGGCAGACCTAGCTCCAAATCAAGTGGTCCCAGTGAACCCAAATCACCATGATGTCCCATAGGCGGACCATTACCATTGCCGCTGCCAGTATTACCATTACCCGCAGCTGAGCCGCCATTACCACTGCCAGCACCACCACCACCTGAAGCGTTTTTATCCTTGTCACGATCCTTGTTCTTTTCGCTCTTGCTTTTGCCGGAGGAGCCACTGCCGGCGCCGCCACCGCTAATGCCCATTTGCAGCATCTCAATGGGTGGCCCACTTATGCAGTCCTTGCGCAGCTGTTCCAGCTTTAAGCTCTTGCCGTACTTGCCGCGCACATACATGAGCAGCGAGTTGTAGGGTATGCCAAAGATGCGTGAGGCCTGCGAGGTGGTCATCTTTTTGTTCCAGACATGCTGCAGTGCCTCGGTAAGCTCAGTATTGGTCCAGGAGCGCGGTGGGCCGCCACGTGGTGCCGAGTGTTGGCCCTTAGGACGCGGCACTGTAAGTAAAGACATAGAGGAGAGGCATTAGTATGGACCTTACGGAGACTATATATCTATTTATACATATATATATATGTAGATAGATAGAGTTTGGGGTTATCGCAGAGCGCACATCGCCTAATGTTTCAATCTTGTGTCCTATATACTAGCTATATCTTTATCTGCATCTGTATGAGTCGGTTTTTGGGCATGTGTTTGTTAGCTAGACAATTTTGTTGAAAGTCTTTTATTGTTTGACGACCAAGCTGAGCGCCTTCACTGGCTTCACTGCCTTCAGCTTTGGCTCATACACACCCTGCTGTGTATCCATTTGTTGTTGTTGTTGCTGTTGTTGAGGTTTTTTGTGGCATGTGTATGTGCCACCTTCAAAAGCGCCAGACATATTTACGATCACTTGGCTTACTTTGCTTTCAGCGCGCCAAACGCTGTGGTGGTTCCTACCTAGGCCGGATTCAGCCTGGCCTGAGCCTGAGCCAGTGCCGCCTGCCTGCCTTCCATATGCAAATTATGCACCATCGCCGGTGCAGTCGTCGTCACATGCGCCGCTAAAACTCAATTTAGATCCACCGATATCGACTTGCCGCAACAACTACAACAACTACAATGTGTGTGCGCTACAGGTTCCTTTCAGTTGCCGTCGATTGGCCCCAACCCGGCTTTGAGTCGCATTGAAAATGAACCAGGTGAAACGCGCTGGCGGCGCTGACTTTGGCCTAGGCCGGAAAAGGCATCTGAAGGCTATCACTAGCTACAGAAATTCTTCAAATTAACTAATTTTCAGTTTATTACTAGATGATGGAATCTTTTTTTTCAGTTCATCTTTTTATATTTGACATATTTTAAGAGTTCCTCCATTCCGAAGAGGTTCCTAGATATTTAAGAGTAAAATGCTTCAAAATTTTAAAGAGAATAAGTGAGAACGAGAACATTTTGGGATGTCAGTCTTTAGTTGACCTCTTGTGTTTTTTTTTCTCCATATTTTGAGCGTTTTCAGCGCCAGTTTTGGATCATCACTTATGCTTAACCACCCGAAATTTCAGGAAAACAAAGGTATTTAGGACTGTTCCGAATTTGTTCTCGATTTCAACTGGTCGGAATTATTACTTGGCTGTATTTTCAAACCCACCTAACAAATCCGATTACCTACCGATAGCTGTGTTTCATACAAGCCTTATACAAAAATTTGAAAATCGCTTGACAAGTAGAGAACGAGAGTGGGACACAGCCTCCATCAAGCATTCTGGCCGAGACGCAATAGAAATCAAGCATCTGAACTCCTTCGTTGCCTTAAGAACACGACTAGGATGGTGATGTGAGTTTTTATGGAGCACTGTACCATAGGCCCAACTGCCGAGAGGATGCCCCTTTGCTATTACGTAACTGTGGAGATGAGGAGGAGATCGAAAGCATACAACATCTGCTATGTAACTACACTGTGTTTTTTAGAAAACGTTCTTTGAAGAACTGACTTTAACCTGCTCTTTTGGTCGAATTCTCAGTAATAAATCTTTTATTAGACGTCACAATGAACCATACGGTTCTGGAGTGATCTTGGTCTGAAGCGAGCAGCCTAACTAACCAAACTTTACATCACATCCATAGTCTCATAAAAGGAGATATTTCTAGCAACCACAGTACCCATCAGCTAATGACATTGAGCTAGGAATCGTTAAAAAGAGAATTTAATATCTATCAACGACATACTTTGAAGAGTAACGAACTAATGTTGCCTTAAGATTTAAGTAGTTAGAGGAGCATTGTGCCATTTGCATGTTTTCCTTGCCAACCTTTTGCTCAGCACATTCATATCGATCCTAAGGCTATCTTATTAATTTATAAAAAGGTATAGTCCTTCCAACGAACCATGAATGTCTTTTAGTCAAGTTCAGTGTGCTTGCTGAGTCTCTATCACAGCGCTAACCACAAAAGAGTTAAGCACTTTGCTCCCCCCGTTTAAAAAGTATTCTAAGCATATCTACTCAATAGAATGCCTTACATAACGATTCTAACTTGTTTGTAATTGCATTTTTTGTATTTATTTGTTATTTTTTAATGTGGTATAACCACAGTTTGCATTGTAGGGTCACATTGTAGGTCTGACCTTATTCGCCAATTCCAATGAATTACAGACAACAAATAGCAAAGGGACAGATGCGCGGAACTACAAGCACTTTAAAACCTTTGCCCATAGTGCAATTGGCATAATGTGAGTCAACTACCGAGCCAGGCACAGACCATAACCCCAACTCAACTTGCCAGCTGAGCAATCTTAAGCCCCCTCTGGCCCACTCTTGGCTTGAGTGTGTGTGTGGTATGTACTACGTGTGCTTTCATATAAACGAAATTTGAATTTGTTACAAATCGCAAATCACGTTTCGGAACAAAATGGGAAGAGTACAAAAAACCAAAAACAAAAACAATCGCAAAATGAACAAATGAATGTGAACAAATCAGTTAATCACACCCACACGAATGCAGGTAATGCCATGACTTTATCGACATAGTCGTCGTCGGCCCAGTGCCTCGATTGAGTGTGAGCAGCAAAAACAAATCCCCCTCCAGCCGCACAACGCCGCTCCTCCAGCTGCGACTAGATTCTTATCAATCGAACGGGTTGAAGATTCGCAATAAGAAATATCGTGCTATACGCCAGATTTGCGCTTTTTAGCACAATTCTCTCTTCCTCTCTCGCTGTTTACTGTTTTACTTTGTTGTAATTTGGGCAGTGATTGTCATGGAGCAGTGCTCATCCCAACGCTGCTAGAGATCTGGCCATATGCGATAGCGTTGTCTTTGGCTTGAAGCAAAAGCGAAAATCTGCAAGCAGACTACATGGACTACATTGTTGCTGTTGTTCCAGTTGTTGCGTGGTATTTTCTGGTATTTTGCTTTGTTTTGTAAGTCAAACATGTGATCACGATTTTGGGCATGGACATCAATCGTTGATGCCTATTGATGGTTACTTGATGTACAAAATTAAGCAATTAAATGTAAATCGTGTGGGCCAGCAAACAAAACATTTGGCCAGCTAGCTAATCATAAACAAAGTAAGCCAATGTTAATCAACACTGGTTAAAAGCAAGCTCAGTGAATGGGGCTAAGCAGCCAAGCTGGCGCCTAAATAAAACAAATCGTTTTCATTCATCACAGAGCCGGCCACTTAACCCATCAACGCCACATCTCTAAAAGACATGTCATATAAGTGATCAACTGTCATATAAACTGTCACAAACAATGTGACAGCTCAGCTACGCTCATAGATCGCCTTAATATGCTACAAGGCCTTAGGGCGGCTCAAAACATTAACAACACTCAGACGTTAGTCTTATTTGTCAATCACATGACAATCAAATAACTGTACGTAATGCCAGAAAATTGATTTCTGAGCCACATTTGTTGATACAAAATATAGAAATAGAGTTTCTACAAATTGAGGGAAAAAAAAACGCTATTAACTTTCTGAGGTTTTGTTTGCGTCAGAGCAAAAAACCGTTGGGGGTTAATCAAAAAAAAAAAAAAAAAAAAATACTTAAGACAGATCTTACGTTATAGACTCTCCTATTCCTGTTTGTCAATCAAAACAAAAGAAACAAAACCAAGTCAAGTGCTGGTGGAGTGGCAAAGTGGCGTTTTACGATATGCATAGGTGCACATGTTGCACATTGAAGAAACAAACAAATATTGTCTGCAGAGCGGGCGGGGATAGACAGCTCAGTCAGGCAAGTGAACAGGAAAACCACAGAAACGAATTTGCCGCCTCACATGATCGCACGAATGAGCGCGTACGGGGAACTAAGTGCAGCGGAGAGATGCATGCTATGATTTAGAATGTGACCAAAGCATACGAGTACATCGAGCTACAGCTGGCCGTGTACAGTGATCACTGATCACTGATCACTGTTCGATAAACGATAGAAATATGATTAGTTGTTAGTTAACTGCCTGCTTTAAGCAGCGATCTAGTTCCAACTACTACTAAACTAAAAGACCCAGTCATCGCGTTACGCGAACGTGAGACTTGGCTCAGGTCAACTAGCAGATCAATCAGTCAGGTGTGAAGTTTTGTACTAGCTGGGGCCACAACGCAGACCCTACTCACAAGCCAAAGGGAACTGGCTTCGCCTGCCACCGACTGCTCCATGATCTCGAGTCTCTGGTGCAACGTGATCGACGCCGCATCGACATGCCAATCATGTTGAAATGATTTACTCTACCTTGTTGCTGGCACAGCAAACCTTTCGCTTCGTGTTAGTGCAGGCTATGGACAGGTAAACCCAAGTGGAAGTGTTTCCTGGGGTTCACAAGCAGTTTTGGGGTTAATTAGTTGTTTGTTTTTCACGTTATGCGCTTAACTTGGCGAAAGTTCAATGAAAAATAAGCTATACATATATTTTATTTACGATAAGATTTAGTCGCTCATTTGTTAGTTAGTTTTTTTTTTTTTTTTTTGTTTGCTACTTACTTTTCTTTTTAAGAAATGGCGGTGGTCCACCGGCCATGTCACGTGGATCACTCATTTCCATGAGCGGATTATACAGTTTGTTGGGATCAATGCCAGGCGGAAAGAGTCCCAGCGGTGAGTCCAAGCCAAACACTGAAATTTGCGGAAAATAAATGATTATCAGTGTTTGTTTAATTTAAAAGGGCTTAACAGCGAGTGGGTCACACTGAACACTGCAGTGTTTTTTAAGTGGCTATTTTTTCCTAAAAGACTACACTTTCAAGTTAGGTAACATTAATATTTACAGAGCTCTTTATCAGAGGTCCTTAGGATCGTTTTTCAGGTTGTTGCTTGCTAAAAGTCTACAATATCAAATGAGGTATTATCAATATTTACAGAGGCTGTCAATTCCATCAGCTCCATATACAATAAAGTAGGGTGATCACATCAAAAAAAGACACAGGTTCCCTAGTGGCAAGTTTGCTTACTCGGGGTATAGAGTATACCCAGGGCCGTAGAGAGAAAATACAGGCCCGGGGGGAAAAAGTTCCGGCCCCCCTATTACATTTTGTTCTGTAAGTACGACAGTAATTACACCGGGCCTCTGAGATAACTCCAGGATCGGGGGAATCCCCCCCTTACACCCTACCCTCTCGACGGGCCTGAGTATACCCATGGCTAGATAGAAAAGGCCAAGTGGTGCCATTTTAATTACCAAAAAATCTGAATCTGTTGTAGCTCACCTACATATCCCAAAAAAGTATTTGTTTGACAAAAATTTTAAGGGAAAGGGTTTACCCTAGTTACGGGCCTATCGACAAGGTGGGGACTTCTGCGGCCCCAGAATTTTCGAAAAAGCCAATAGATTTGAAAAAAAACATTACAAATTTAAATTTTTTGTAAAAAAGGAGAGCGCTTAGGGCCGCGATGATAGTCACTATTGGCAGCGTACTTTTCTCTGGAAGGCGTTTCCTTCTTCATTACACTCACTTTAATCTACCTAATAAATATGATGGCCTTAGCTTATCTGTTAAGAAACAAGGTGGAATATTGTAAGGTAGAGAGTCCAAAATTGATACATTTTTTCTCATGGCCTTTGAGGCTTTTATTCGAACTCTCCTACGGAATAACAGGGCAAGACATCGACATGAATCAACTAACTTATTGAAGATCTCTATAACCCGTAAAAAATATATGAAGTAAATCCTTAAGCTGCTATCAAAATAAATTAAAAAGGGGAATTCCATAACTAAATTACTAAAAGATAAAAATATATTTTTCCTGCACAGTGTTAATTCAAAACCGTGTAAAAAAAAGACTGCTTAAAAACAGAATTGGGTGTACTTTAAATCCATTGCAGTGCCTCGGCTTACTTAGTCGGAAGAGATGCTCCGCCGTTGTCCCTTTCAATTAGTTAACTACGTTCACAAGGACGTTGTAAAAACTGTCAAGTTCGTCTATTTCTATATCGCACTACAAACAGGCTTTCTTCTTCTTTTATTCCCTGCCTAACCTTGTGGATTTTTAATACTTTAAACTTTAAATCCCAAGATATTATGATAATGCAGCATTAATTTGCAGTTCACTGGTTACCCAACAAACGATAGACAAGGTTCTGTTTTTTTTTGCCTCCCAACTAGTAAATGGTAAATGTGACTACGCCAATTGACTCCGGCAGTAAACAATAGTACGTCATTATTCTATTAATATTTTATGCCTGAAGTGCTCCTCTACACATGAGTGAAACAATTGGAGCGCTGATGAGAAGTGCTGTTGAAGGATCCGACTCTACCAAGGATAAGCAAAAGCTGACTATAAAAAGCTGAACATCTTCAGCTATTATACGAGAATACATACAAGTGTGTGTGTGTGTGTTTGTGTGTGTGTATGTTAGAGTGTGTAAGTGACAACGCATAATATTGACATTGTGCTGAATGATTTCATAAGTAGTAGATGCCGCATCTTCTTATGCGGATTGAAGTCGCGTTCCAGGACAATCCTACAACTGTGGCACGTGTGTGGGTTTGTGGCACTGTCTTGGCGTCTTGTATCTTGCAGCATAATGACACAAATAACGAGCGCACATTGTTTGCCAAAGCGTAGCCGTCTTTGCATGTCTACGTTTTTGAAGTAGATATTATGTACTGTGCAGCGTATACGTAATATTCGTTTTATGCGATATCGGTATGTGTATATGTTTTCATATTTTTTAAGGGTCTAGAACAAAGCCGCCAAACACACACACACACACACACACCCCACCAAGTATGTCCTCACATACATACGTCACATGCTATTAGTTCAATGATTTTCACGCCCAAACATTTCAGTCAGGAAAATAAATCAAATTCTTTATACAACAAAATGTTGTTAAATCTTTTTCATATAGCTGTCTGCAACTTGGTTTTGAATACACTGATATCGGTTTGTTAGGGTAAAGGACATCTGTTGGTGTAGTTTGGTGTCTTTAAGTTCTGGGTTTTCATAGAGACGAACGGATAGACAGAGCTTAATCTTAATTCGAGGTGTTGATAAATAATTTGTTAAGGTATAAAAATGAAAGCCAGCTGATTCTGGTCAAAAATGTTGATCCGCTTGCCGTAAGTCTAAAATATGAAGTGTTTCAGTTTATGACCAAATCTGCTGCAGCGCATTCAGTGTATCCTGTAGCCGACACTGCGGACTTGTAACATATTCTTTACTCTGGTTTCTTTGAATATCCTTGCTTGGCATTCATTGCCTGCAGCCTGTTTATGCAGTAGTTAGCGAAATGCTCGCATACGACTTGACTTGCCCCATCCCCAACCGCAGTCATCTTTTAGCTCTAGCCGGCTGTGGCCTGATATGTTGGCTGAAATTTTTGTCGCATTAAAAGGTATTGCGCTTCCTGAGTTGACTTTGCTTTTTCGTACAATTTTTCATATTTTTGTGCCTTAATTTATTTTATATCCTGTGTGCGCGTCGCGGCTTGCAAGACCCTGCACTTGCTTGGGCTGCGGGCTGCACTCCCCAAACGGATATTATTAATATGAATATCGCGCGACTTAGTATATGCAAAAGTTTTCTACGTTGGACTGACACAAAAAAAAAGAAAAAGAAGGGAAGCCCGCAACGACATCGACTTGGGCTCTGCCATATTTTTATTTATGCCTCTGTCGTAGAACTCCAGCAAGTTGTTTGCCAAAAGGTTTAAGTTTTGCATTTTGGCATACTTTAAACACACCATATGGGTAAGTAGTGCAGTGGTTGGCGGGGGCGGGGGCGGCTGGCACTGGGAGGGGCGTAGCGTTTGCCAGTTGCCAACTTAAAAGTCATTTCGTTAAACGTCTGCTGACAGTTGAACTCAGACTCAGACTGTACCCACACATACCCCATCACCACACATACCCCATCACACACACACATATGAAAAAGTTGCTGCCGCTTTCAACTTGTTCATGCATGCTGGCAAGACACAACATAAATTTGTTGCACGCAATGACAACTTCACCGAACATACTACGTTTAGTTGCACCTCGCTTTGTGTGCGGCAAGTATCTGTTTGTTTGTTTGTGTTTGAGCTTGCCATGGGTGACATAAATATAAAAAATCATATAAACCGCAATTGAATTTATTTCAACTGCAATTCCACCTCTGTAACTTTTGAGCAACCGCAAATGCCCTCGCCGTGGATGTCTACAGCTCTAGCTGTATCTCCATCGCAGTAGTCCTTAGTTCTACGTCAGTTGACTTTGCTAGTTTGGAAACTAAGCTGTCGTGCCTTCCCAGCACCCTAGCCCCAGTCATTGCAAACCCGCTCTAGACAAATTTAATGGTCGGGAAATAACTAAACTGTCAAATTATTAGGCGCACTTGGCGTTGCCACGTTGCAGTTCATTTTAATATTTTTATGAGTTGTCAACTCTGAAATTTTTATGACTTAATTAGTAGTGCAATGAAAACGAAACTAAAAATCAGACAAACTTGCTCAGGAATTCTAGAAAGATTTAAGCTGCTTGCACTCAAATAGCTACTTATTAAAAGTGCTATCAATAGAAGGAGCAGCAAAAACAAGGAGGTTGCCATATTATAATGGGATTCGTCAGAGCTTTGACTGCATCACTTTGATGTCGCAGACAGAGACCACATGTTGCATGCCAGCCCGTGACTTCAGGTGCGACGCTGTGGCACCTCTAAAGGACATGAGAGCTTATTAAAAAAGCAGCTAGCCAGACGCTACAAATATGAGCGCAAAGCATTCTCCAGTCGTCATGTCAAAGCAAGCTGGAGTAAGAGCATGTTCTATGGCTTGAGGTTTTATTTCTGCACGCGCTTATTAAGGACTTCCGCTTGTTTTGCTGTATGCAATTTTTTTTTGATTTCAAGTAAGTAGCTTATTGCCTGCCAAAGGATGTCGAATCTTTTGCCTTTTTGCTACGCTAATGTGTTTAGGGACGCATCCTTGCAAGTGCTTATTGCCACTTGGGAAGCAGCTGAAATTAACTCAGTGCTCAGTGCTCAGCATAACCCACTGACCTCTTAGGACTAGATAGACAGATAGATATACTCACTGTGTGGCGGCGTTAGCGTCAACGCCGAGGACATGCCAGGAAAGGGCAGCGGAGAGGGCGGATGTGGTTGACCATCTGGTGGATTAAAGTGACTGGGCAGACTCATGGGCGAGGCTGGCGCAAATTCTTTACCAAATTCCTTGCCAAACTCCTTGCCAAACTCTTTGCCAAATTCCTTGCTTAACCGATTCATGCTCTCCTCCAGACGCTCGTGCGGCGCCTGGCCACTGCCTGGCAATGGTGGCCCACCATTTGGACCAAAGGGCGGCATGCCCATGGGTCCCAAGAGGCTGCTGGCAAATGCATTGTGTTCACGCTGTAGTGCTTGCTCGCGCGTATCTCGGGGATCACGTTGGTGCATGGCTGCCGCTGCGGCAGCAGCAGCTAGCGAGAGATCCATTTGATGCTCCATATGATGGAAAGGATGATCAGAGCCGGTGGCAGCGGCCACAGCGGCTGCAGCAGCTGCATGCATCTGCGCCTCCAGTGCCTCCATATTGCAAGGTGGACTATCGGGCAGGCCAACGCCAGAGCGATCCATGCGCAGATCTCGTAGACTGGGCGCAGAGAAGTGATGCAGCCCATTGCCGGGACCATTGCTGCCGGTGGGCGTTGATGATGAACGTGGCTTGGCGTTAAGCTGACGTATATCCTTCAGCGAGAGCACAATACGTTGATTGTTGTCCTGCAGTTTGCTGCTGTTGTTATTATTGTTAGCCACGTTGCCCTCATTGTCTGAATGGTTGGCATCATGTAGGCTGCCAGAGTTACCGCTGCTGTCCTTTTTCGTCATGCAGAGATCTTCGGGGCCATCAGAGTTGCAAGGCGACATGGCAGCCGCATTGGCTGCGGCTACTGCCGCCTGTCGGCGTAACTCGTTGGTTGTGTGTATAAGCTCTTCAATATCCTGTTCCTCCTCTTCCTCATCCTCATCATCGTGATGTCGATGATTGTGCATGTCTTCAGGCGCATCCAGTGCCGTCACTTCGTCATCTTCCTCATCGGAATCCTCGGCAGTTGGCTGTTGCGGCCCCAATTGCGACGGCGGTTGCGCTTCTTTGCGATCCTGTAATGAAGCGTCAGCCGGCTGCGGCTCATGATCGGCAGTTCTAGCTGTTGTGTCCTCGTCACGTCGCTGTCTGTCCTCATTTTCATCCTCATCATCCATGTGCTCCTCGAGCTCATGCTTGATCACAGTTTGCATTTGCAGCGAGGCCAGCTGCTTGGTTTGCGCAGTCTCCATCTCACGCTGCAGCGCCGATAGCGGGCGTTCAGGTGTGCGCAGATGCGCCTCCGCGTGCTCAGCACTTGCTTGAGGCATGGGTGGCGTCTCTGTCTTATTAAGCGCAAAGTCGTGTGGCACATCGCCGGAGCGACGACGTGGACGCGCTTGCTTGCGTCGCGGCATGGGTGAGGTGCACAAATCTCCACCTACACCCAACTCTTGATCGCTTTCTTGCTCTCGTTCCAGCTCGCGCTCACGTTCACGTTCGCGTTCCCGCTCGCGTTTGCGTCGCAGACTTAGGGCAGCCATGGCGCTGGCCGGCGTATTGAAGAGGCGAGAGGGCATGATAAGCTTGCCACCCACAGGCGTCACCATGGAAGGAGTGTCCTCTTCGTAGCTAGAGCAACGTTCCAGTTCCGATGATAGCATCGATGTGTCCAGAAGTCCGAAGTCGTCTGGAGAGGCTGCTGGTGTGGGTGTGCTTTGCGGCAACGGCATGGAGCTTTCGACCAGACCGCGCACTTGCAGAGATTCACCCGCTTGAATGAGTGTCTGAAGTCGTTCTTGCGGCACGCTGATCTCACCGCGATACATAAAATCGACAATGGCTTGGACCACACAGCCAGGGAAATCCTTGAGCACAATGACAGGATGCTTACAGGGCGTTTCGGCAAAAACGCGCTGAAAAAAGGGCGAGCAGGCGGACAGCACCATTTTGTGGGCGCGTATGGATGTTTCGGCACAAACAAGCGTTACGTCAACGAGCGTCTTGGTTTGCAGCAGTGCGTCAAAGGCGCGCAGAATATGATTTTGATGGTTATTCCAGCGTAGGCTATAGTGATCCTGCATAACTGCATGCGTGGTTTCTGGAGGCGGTGTGCTAGTCATATCTGCTCTTGGCATTGCAGTAGGCGTGGCAGGTGGACTATGTGTTGCCACCGTATTCGTCGTCAAATTCTGGCTACGGCTCTGGGCCATATTAAGCGGTGGCGGCGTGGGTGGCGTTGTGGGCGGTGTGGCATGCAAATGCATTGCTGTAGTTTCCGAAGCAGCTGACGTAGGCGGCGCCAGCGACTTGGACAGCAACGGCAACGGCTCAGCCGGATTGTGAGCGAAGTCGTTCATGTGCAGCGCTGTTAGTGGCAGCGGCGGCGGCAAAGTCAACGACGTCAGTTTGCGGCGTTTTAGTAGCTCCTCAGTGTCCTTTAACATCGGCAACGGTTCAAGACACCGTTACAAAGTCACGCGTCGCTTTAAATTTGAAGCGGTAAAGGTGAGGTTAACGTCGTCCTCTGCAAAAGAAGGTGCAAAATAAAAACATGAATGAGTAAAGCTTAAAGATAATGCGCAGGATAATGTATTCATGACATATGCTATATGTGATAATATGTTAATGAGTCTTGGCATATATCATTTTTTTCGTTTCGGCAGAGCCAAAGTCAAAGGCAAAGAAAAACAAAACAAAGCACGGCGCAGACATATACAAACAGAGATACACATGGAATCACAGTTGCTACGTGTCGTGTCGCATATCCTTAAGGATATCACATGGAGATGTGTGATGTGTGATAATGGCGCCCGTCTGTCCGTGTCATTGTTTATCTGCACCTTAGACACTGCACAGTGGAATGATTTTAGCATTTTGTGACTAAATCTTAAGTTACCTTGTTATGAAAATAAAAATTAATATAAATAGAAAGTTTATATAAATAACTGATTAAGAGCCTTGTGCAAATAAAGATTTGTTTAAGTTTAGTGGATCCAGTAAAAAACTTTAGGAGAAGTACAACTTTTATTGTCAGTAAGATTTTTTTGTAAGAAACTAAGAGATTCCGTGAGGAGTCCAGACAGCCAGGACTCTACCGTCTATGTGTCCCAGGTGTATTTTTACTGTTGGATAAAATAAATACTTCTTAACCATATTTTAGTTCCATGAGCGCCTAACATTAAAATTAATTATAAGATAGAGATCCGTCCTGTTCTAGATTTCAAATTCGTTTAAGACTATTTAAATTTAATCGAAATCCACAGCAGTCCTGAATAATACGTTTTATTGCGAAACTTTCATTTTCAGACCACTGTGCCTGGCTGAGCTTTTTTCCACTTTTTTGTTGGTGCGTGGCATCTAATTAATTCAGCAACTGTCTGGCATGCCGTGCCCCCCGCCCTTGAGCCGACAAAGCTGCACGCTGCGTGTGTGAATTTTAAAAACAGTCAGCAGCTGCCTGCTCCTTGCAAACGAAACCCAACCAAACTCTAGTCAAGTCATTTTGCCAAATGTACCAACTTCTTGGTACAAAATTAAAAAACTTTACTTTGCCCAACGAGTAACGTAAGCAAAATAAACATTTTTATTTACATTCGCCAAGTAGTAGCTGCATCCTGGAGCGGTTAGACGTTGCCGCTGACGCTTAAAACCGCATATTAACACATGCTTCTGTGCCCGGACGCTACTGAGGAACAGTGGCAACCAGAATCCCACGGCCCTGCCAACGCCACGCTCGAATGCAACAATGTGCAATTAGCAGTTCCTTTGGGATCCTTCAGCTTTCAGGTGCGTGCGGCGTATGATATTTTTATTTTGCGTCAGTTTCTGTGCAATTCATTTGCGGTTTTTTGCAACTCTGGCACCATTTTATTTATTTGCTTTACTTTTAAGTGTTGAGGGTTGACAGGTAAAAGCAACTCAATTTAAAAAACTCTTAGTAGAACGCATGTGTATCTGTTTTAAATTAGTTTAAGACAGATGTGAACCAAGATGTTTTTTTTGTTGATTAAATGAAACCAGTAATCTCTGGTACAGTATGTGCTGTGGACTTTAAAAAACAATGTCGGTAGCTCCCAATTTTAGGCACAGTAAGGTTTCTAAAACGTTAAAAATTGTGAGAAAAGGATTTGCTCATGGGGGGTTTTCGAAGTGTATTTATATCAGAGGTCGCAAAAAAATGTCAACCCATTTTTCGAACATTTGGGGATGTCCGTACCCGAACCCCCCGTAGATCCGACAGGAGAGAAAACGTTGCTATTTAAAGGAAAAACCTTAGTCGATGATCTCAGCAGTTAGCTCTCTGTTGTCTTTAGTTACATAAGTTATGTATAATTATTGATACTTACAGTATATAAAAAAATAAATAAAAAAACTATATTTAAAAAATAGAGTTCTCTTGAAACTACGACAAAGAAAAAAAAATTAATTATGCCTTCAATGGTTATGAATACTAATAATAATAACAGAAATCTATATTTTTCAATATTTTTAAAATAAAAAAAAAAAAAAATTTAAAATAATTTTAAAAAGAATTTACAATACTTTATACAGTATTTGAGTTTATCATGGGGAGACGCTGCGCTACCGATTTATCGGCTTATCATTAAAGCTTAGCGTTGAAGTTACTCTCAGGCATATTTTTTTAAATCGGAATGGGAATCCACGACGCTTATGTTTAATTAATTAATTAATTAATTTAAAGCTCACATTTATTTAACCTACCATTTAAAAAATTAATCAAGTTCCTTTTTTACGATACTCCAATTAAATATTTTAGTTTATTGCACAGTATTCACTTTTTCATTATACTTTTTTGTCCATTGTTCAAATCCATTTTGTTTTATTTATGATGTTTTTATTATTTTGCATTTCGATCATTTCGAGCTAGCTAGAAACACAAATCTCGTTTAATTTTATTCTTGTTAAACTTTTCACGTTTTCGTCGTATTTACGTTTGTCACCCAGGTGCAAATTTAGGGGCGCTCTCATGCACACAAAAATACATACGTATGATAAACACCAAAAAACAACACCACCAGGATCTGACGGTTTCCGTAACAATGCTAACAAAGCGATCTTACGATCAAAGCGCGTCCGCGTCGAGTGTTTGGCACAAACTGACAACCAAATGCAAATAAATGCGCAGCTCACTCACATATGACTAGGGGCAGCAGCACCCCGCACTCACGCAGCCGTAACACAAAGCACCACCAACCACATACACTCACGTGCATACATTAGTATCTATGTGAGACCATGTGCATGCATATGTGTTTGTGTGTGGGCAGGAGTAGAGAATCCTTGTTCTCGCTTGCACCAATGCTTGTAAATTTTCTAGAATTTGCAGGTGCTAATCAGGTGCGTGATCATGTGTGTTGACACACATACAAAAATAAACAGTCGGAAACCAGCCAAGATGTATGAGTGGTGGTATCTTCCGAAAGGTAGGGGCTCTCAGGTAGCGCTAAATGCAATTTCATGCACACTAAATGGTTGCTGACAGGTCAATTTGCAGGCTATTTATAAGGAGCGTGTGGCCATAAACTCGCTTCCCGGTCAGGTAACATTGTCTGTGTTTATTTTCGTTTGTATTTGTGTGTGCACTCGATCCTGAACCTTCAATTTGGTTAAAAATTTCGCGGAATTGTTTGGTTTTCTTTTGAAAATCCGCACACACTTTATTTTATGATAGGCGCGACATTCCAAACACAAGTGCAATTGTTGAATATTTCGTTTAAATTTTTCTGACAGCTGTGCCTAGTTGCATAAATTGAGTCTAAATTATTAACTGCCAAATTTTAGGTTCTTTTTAAAAGAGTTATTATTATATAATTACGAGAAGCTTTAAAAAGCATTCCTCAAAACCATTATCTCATAAAAATATTTCATCTCTGTGCTTTACCGATTTCTATTTAAACCACTCTTCCTTAAGATATTGAATAACAATAACAACATACAATTAAAATCCAAAAGTGGTTTGAATTTTTTAATATATTTTATTTACTCTGTAACAAGTTTAAATAATAAGCAACTATAAACTATAAAATTCACTAAAATAAAATCAAAACATAGAAATTTTCTCTATTCGATTTTTACCCTTTTCTAATGTTTACAAGCAATTAAAAAAAAAAAAACAAAGTTGTAACTTCAAAAATAAATATCCTTAAAACTTCATACTGAATTTTATTTTCTTCACTGATGTTTTCTTAAAAGTATGTTAATTTAACTTTGCATAAAATATCATATTCATATTCTGATATTTTAGACATTAATGATTCGAAAAAGTTCTTTTAATATTTCATATTCCGATTGAGAAGGTTTTTAAACTAATTTTTTAAATCGATTTATTTATGTGATTATTTGTTCAAGCTTTTAAGTTTAATTTAATGTTTTCTTTTATTTGAATGAATTAAAATTAAAATTGTAAATTTATAAAAAAAAATCAACAAAAAACTCATTTGATATTTGCATTGTTAAACAGAATTTTTTTTTAAACTTGTTATTTTTTATTATTTATTACAAATAATTTTATTATAACAGTCAATTTTTTGGCGTTTTATTATGAAAGTTTTGCACTTGAACAGTTTCAATATTTTTTAATTTAAAAGCTGATTTAGTTGAATTACCATTAAACATTTTTTTATATAGTTTTTTATGTAAATATTTTTCAAAACTTTTTTTTTCGAAACAATTTACGAAAACACGTCCATGTCCAGCAAGGGCACACAAGCTACTGCTCATTTTGCCATTCACATGTGTGCGCGTTGCGCCAGAATCTTTTACACACGCTTCAAAAAGAGTTAACGTTTCTAACGGTACGTATGCATGTTTGGCGTCGGCATTAACTACAACAACAACGACAACGATGGGGCCGGTTAACGGTAATATTACGCAGAGCCCAACTAACGGTCGCGTATATGTTTCGAACCGTTCAAACGTCACGAAGCGACTAATTCAAACGATGTCGGGGCCAAAAAACAGATATGCGTTGTTTTACGGGCTGCGACGTCGGTCTTGGCAGCAGCAGCAGCGGCGAAGGCACATACGCGCTGCTGCAGCAGGCCGCTCCCCCCCCACACACCAACGTGCGCGCACACGTATGAGCAGAGTAACGGTTACGTACAAACAACAACAAACAGCATGCGAAACACACACGCTCGGCAAGGAGCAACGGTACTGGCGATAACGACGACGGACGACGACGACGACACACGAGTAAAAAGCTCGCAACTGGCCAACGGCGACGGCTCAGTCACGGCTGGCGTCTGCGTTGGCGTTGGCGTTGGCTTTGGCGTTTTTACTCCTTCGACATATAAAATCTATATGTGTGTGTGTGTGTATGTGAGCGCAGCAGCTCATGCAAATGTCCTCGCACGTCACGTACGAAGCGCACAGCGTACACCGAAAAAAATTTATTATATGTACATGTTTGTATGTAGCACGTATATCTGTATCCGAAATACATTTACATACACATGCGTAGCCGTTTAGCCGAGTGTAGCACGAACACGAACCGAGCGCGCCAGAGTAAAGCTCGTGCGGCACGAGCACACAAACAACAACAACAACAGCAACGTATACGCACAAAAAGAGTATGAAAGAGCAACACATACACACACATGCATTACATGTGGCGCTCACTGATAAAAAAAATAGAGTAAAGAGTAAAAGCCACCACCAACAAAAACAACAACACCCACCCACCCTACCACCCCTGGTCCTGCTGTTGACTCACATGGAGTTTGACTACACACGCATACACACATATTTGTCACACGACGCCAGCACCAACGTCGACTGCGCGTGAGTGTAACATTTTTCATAAAAGGGCGCAGCGACGCCAACATCAGCGCCGGCGACGACGCCGCTGGAAAAACTCACAACATATCCCTTTTGGTAGCCATAGCTTATGGAAATACGTTGTGAGTGAGTTTTTCCACATAGAGCACTGCTGTTGTTGTTGTTGTTTTTGTTGTTGCGGGCTTTTTCGTTAGCCGTTAGAGAGAAAGAGAGAGTGAGCGCGCGCACATAAAAACGTTGAAGGATATAACGTACGTGAAACTGGTAGTACGTATGTATGTATGTGGCGCTCTCACACATGCACACACATACACACACAACTCTTCTGCTCATCTTTGTCTGCTGCCCCGGGAAAACCAAAAAAGTCGACGACTTAAGCAGCGCTGCTTACGTTTGCTGCTTGCTGGTTGTTGTTATTATTTTTTTTTTGCTAAGCTTTTCCAGCTGCCATTGCTGTCTCTTTCTCATATGAGAGTGTGTGCATGTATTTGTGGGGCTCGCTTTAATATGTTATCTATTTTGGGGCATGCATGCGAGCTCGTTTTTACATAGCGTAGCGGCAGAGGCGTCGGCGTTGGCGCAACTCAACTCAACAAAAAAAAAAAATATAATACACAACACATTACACACATATATATGTACATCAATATGCGCGCATATGTCCCACTCTAGCATATGAGTATGTGTGTGTATGTGAAAAACGGCAAATGTGCGAAAGAGAAATGCGAAAAAAACGGAAAAACTACCCTCACCGTTTGTCAAAACGGAAAACGTTGTGGAAAATGACACACACACACGCTCACATACAGCCATATGCGTATGTAGGCAGGGTTACAGCAGCTCATATATACACATATGTACATATGCATGTACATATGTACATGTTTGTGCATATGAGCGCGTTTTTGCAACATTTCGATTTGTTGGCACAAGCGACGTATGAGCAATCACGCACACACAGTTGTACATATATATGTACAAGAAGTGCCGTTACATACGCCGCCCACATATGTGTAGGTGTGTTTGTGTCAGAGAAAATGCGTGTGTATTGGTTAAAACGATAACAGCGGAAATGGAAGCACCAATGTGGTTAGTCGGAGCCTACACATACACATGTGTATGTAAGCTGTATGTGTGTTAGCGAGTGTGTTTGCAAATGAGAGCTTGCTGAGCGGAATCCTACGACATGTTTTCACTGCTTTTCTTCATTAAAATTTTGTTTAATTGTATTTGCTGCTTCATTCACATCTACTGTGTGTGTGTGTGCGCGCGTTTGTATTTCCGGGTTTTCTGCGTTTTTATTTTGCTGCTCTTTGCTCCCATTTTTGGTAGCTGCTCTTGGTTCATTTGCATTTTATGATTTGTTTGCTTTGGTTTTGTTTTGTTTTTCGCTTTTTCGCCATAAATTTTAATTGTTTTTCTTCGATTTTTATTTTGCGCCATTCTCTTGCGCAGCTCCAACCTTATCGCTAAAGTTGCTTGCCGGCTGCTAGGGAAGCACCCACTTGCCTAGCAGGACGCATACCGTCTCTCACCTTCTGGTTTGGGTTTAGTTACATTGCCTCTTTTTGGAGCTGCCTCTGTTGTTGTTGGGAGGGCTGCGAGCGCGACTGCAGTAGGGCCGCACTGAACTTGGTCTTGAAGTCAAATAAAGAAAGTTTTTTATGTTGTTCTTTTTTTTTTTTTGCTAAAGTTTTCTTGGGCTTAATAACTTGATTTTGTATTTAAGTTGATTTTGGCTTTTGCAGAAATTGAAATAAATCGAATTTTATATCTTTGGACCAGTGCATGAACTATACCTTGTAGTATATATGTACAAGATAAAATAACTCAAAATGTTAGTTTTTAGCTTGATGTGCAGGCTAGTAAAAATATTTTTGCACTGCGACTCTTGGGATCGATCTATCTTCCTACTAGGCATAGTGCTGCCCAAATAGCCCAATATCCGAGACAAACTTAGTTATTAGGGCTGGGTAAAAAATTTTGAAGGTATCTATGAATAGTGAATATATTTTGTCAATTATTGAAATTATTAAAATAAGACTAAGCAAAACAATCTCGATATATACAGGATTAGTCCCACGTCAATATACCAGCTGTATACGTTAACTGTTGTATATAGTATATGCTTTGTATATAGTTCTGTATATAGTAGAGTAACGCAAAAAAACAAAAAAACCAATTTGTTTCGACTGCTCTTCCGCTTCTATACCAAGTGCATTATGCGTATACAGTCTAACAGCTTACGTGATAAGCAAGCACCACAAATGGGTTCGTTTACTGTATACCAAGGGTATAGTACTGCACTAGTACAAAAGTTGTAATTGCCAACAGTGGAAATCTAGCATTAGCAAATATCTTTTTGGCGCATAAAGTTTGCAAAGGGGCTTAATTAAAAAAAGTGAACTTGAGTATCATTAGAGCCATCTTAATAAAATCTGAATAATTGAAAATCATTTTTTAAATTTTTTTAAAATGTAAACTTTTGTGTGATTTTTTAGCTGCGGCTTTTAAATATGACTGATAATATTTGGAGTCCGAAATATCTGAGTTTCTTACAAATTTCTAATATATTCTATGCCATTTCTTCTACTTGTTCAAAAATCACATTCTAAATTAAATTTGGAGCGTAACAAAAAATGTTATCTGGATCCGGTGCAACTAATATACGTAGCAAAACTGATCATAGTCAAATCCGAATATTAGATGCGATATATTCCTACATTAGTTGCTTGAGTTCCAAAAATAAATATTTAAATTGGTGCTGGGTAAACTTAAAAACCATTGAACCGTCAAAATGTGCCAATTGTCTGCTTTATTTGGCATGAGTCAGTAATCTGGCAAAATCAGATCCTCCATGTGGCACAGACTGGCGGCACACAGGCTAACAGGATCAGTCGGAAAAGAGAAAATGCACGCATGCGCGCTCCGATTATGCAAATCACAATCTCCGGGTAACTATTTGTGTATATGCGCCTGTGTATTGCATTTCATATGCAAATCAGTTGGAACAAAGGCAAATAAAGGATACGTTTACACATTTTTTACACCTTCAACAATGCGGCGACAGTTGGCTTTGAGTTGAGGAAAATCTCAGTGAAAAATCATTTCAAGGGTTGCTGCACGCTGCAAATCGGGCGTGTGTGCAACCTTTATTGCAAAATTATGCAAATTACTTTTTGAAATAAACTATATATTCAATTTTTTTTTTGTGATTCGAGTGTGCGACGTAGTTGTGGCTGTTGCTATAGTGCTCTCATATGCTGCTGGCAGCGCGTGCCAGTCACATCCTTGCGACCGCGAAGTTAGATAGTCCTGTCGCTTTAGCGGTTGTTGTACCTCTGCTAAGGCTGGCTGGGTATAACGCGGCTGGAAAACCGAATGGAAATTTACATTTTCATTTTAGCGCTGTTTCGCTTTTCCCCTGTGCTTCGGCTGCACACGTGCGCATGTCCTTAGCGCAGGTTCTACCCCCAGGCCATGACTACACGTAGACCGTATCGGGTGCTCCATTTTTTGCTTTTGCTGCTCAATTTTTCACGCTCGCGAAAATAAGCGCGCGCTCGTGCAAGCAGCTCTCGCGATGAGAGCAGCGAGGTGCGAGTTCATCAGCATCATCTGCCAACCCCCCAGACAAGGGTGCGCGGTGCGGGTGCGCCTATCTGCTACCCTCTTGCTGTTTGCTAGGGCTTTAACTCTTCGTTTAACTTTTGAAATGGGCAAGGGCAGGGGCTGCGCTTAGGGGGTTTTACTTGAAACGGTGGGGCCCTATATGTTTGTATCGTCGTCAGCGAGCACATAGCGTATATGAGGGCGTATATAAACAAGTATGAGTCGGCTGTTTTGCTTATGATGTAGGGGTTCTTGACTTGGCTGATAATTATGAGCGACGCTGTGTATGGGTTATGTACGGCACGTTATTTCTGGTCTGTTTGCTACAAGAGCTTTTGGGTCTGGTTTGCTCTAGGTGCTTGGGTCCTCTTGCCATAATGGTGGGTATTTACTAATTAAGAGCTTACAAGCTGGCCGCGCATTTTGGAGTGCTATCTTCTTTAGTCTTGGCAAGTTCACATACCCTTGCTTACTTTAGTAGGCATCAAGACTGGGGCTTGAGTTATTAGATGGACGCTATCAGGTGTCCATGATACAGTGTAGACATTCAAGGCGACGTTAGTTTTTTTATACCCTGTAGATTAATGCAGAAGGGAGCGTGGTAGAACATAAGTTGTTCATACCAAGAAGGTAAGCATCAAGTTCGAGTAGGCACTATGGCATGTTCGCCTGTGACCCCCGTATGCCATTACTAAATCCTATATCTCAGAGACCATCTATACTTAAGTTATCAAAAGATTATTCCGTGGCAGTGACACGCACTATCCAAAACTATCCGGTCAGCAATTGTATAGTGCAAGAATTATAACGATGGGGAAAAATTAATTATCTTCACACCCCTCTATAAAAAAATCTCTCTCAGTAATATATATGCTTGAGCCAAAAAAGTTGGTATAAGGACTTATGTGAGCCTAATAAACAACAACCGTTGACTTTTTGCCCAAACAGCCACTCTTACCCTAAGCTCTGCCTTCTCAAACCATTACTTTAACTAATCAAAAACATTATCATATTTAAAACTTGGAGCACATACAAACTTTTTTTGTGGAAGGTGTGCTTAGAGTATTCTGACTAGTAGAAATTTCAAACAGCTGCCTTAATCATCAAATATTTCCGATTTACTAAAACAAATTATATGCCCAATAATTTGTATTATGTGTGAACTGCTTTTCCCATCACTACTCCAAACACAACAATGCCTCTTAAGCAGACTTCAACAACCATCCCAAAGTAAATGCCAACAATTTAGTCTGGCCAAAAGTTGACAAGGCGAAGAAAACTGAAAAGTATAGAATGTTTCCGTAAAAATGAAAAAAACAAAAGAACACAAGAAGTAAGAAAAAAATAATCTTTACGTACAGCAAACACAAAAAAAAAACAAAGAAAAGCAAAAAAAAATCAATGCGCTACAAGTGTAAATAACTTGACCAACGACTCGCCTGGTGCACAGTCAACTGCACGGCATAAGGAGCTGGGCAAAAGTCGCTAGCGATGTCCAACCGCGGAACAGGCGCCCAGAAAGCCACAGCAGGTCGTCGAAAGTCAGAAGCGCCAAGAAAATTGTGCGCAGCAAGAAAAAATGAGGGAAAACGCGAGCGCGAGAAAACTCTGAAAAAATTAAATATGATTAAAAGAAAATAAAAAACAGGCAAGAGAGAGAGAGTGTGAGTGAGAAAGAGCGCACAAAAGATGAAAAAAACGCGTAGAAAATTTAAATAAAGCAAAGAAAAAAATAAGGAAAAGTTTACCAAGTAATGCGGGTAGCGAGGAGCGGAGCTGAACAATACGTTGAGGAGCGGGCCTGGCCAGGAAGTCAAAAGCAACAAGCGCATTGTGTAGGGGTAAGTAAACGGGCGAGCGTGTGCTGCCAGGACATAACTGCAGCAGTGTGATGATGATGATGCAACGTGGGGCACGTAGACCTAGAACAAAGTAGGTGGCGGAAAAGTCGGGGCACAAGTTTTGGCCTAAGAAGAGAGTGACGCGTAAGTTGGCAAAAGTGGACATACGGCTTTTACTGCTTTTTGTTTTTTCTTTGCCGCCAGACAGTCAAGGAACTGGCAGGCAAGGATAAATTCAACGGAAGGTAAAATGGACATGCATAACAAACAACAGCTATAACGACAGGGCTGCAACAAAAACAACATTTGCGGAGACGTCAACGCCATTTTCGTTTTGTAACTGTTGACAACAGCAGCAGCCGCCTTGGAGCCGTAATGCGGCATGTGGCATGGAAGCGACAGATTGGACAGTCGGACAGCCAGCGCAGTTGAAATTGAAAATGACGAAAACAGAAATGTCCAGCCGTGAGTTGGCACACGGGAGGGCCTACTAATTGCATAATGTGCAGCGAGTAGGTGGCGCTGGTGTGAAAAATGTCCTTTGCTTTGCTGACTTTAATTATTTAAAAACTCAAGTGTATTGTATTTTTTTGAAATTAATTTGAATCAGGGCGGTGTCCAAATATGGGATATCCACTTACAATAAAAATGCTCGAAAAATATTTAAAATCTGCTTCAGGTTACGTTACGCTAATGGGTTGATTACGAGATTTCAAGGGAAATAGTTGGTAGAGGTAAAATGAAGGTATTTAGAGAAAAAGTCAATACTTCTTTATTTATAAAACTCACTCCTAAATTTTCACTACCTATTCGTGAATCTTTGAAGACCTACGAGACTTATTTATAGATGGAGATAGATTAGTTTTTACTCAAAAGTCAAAACACGGGCAAAAAAAAAAAAAAAATTTGTACTTTAGTCGTGTAAAACTGTTTCTAAGCCAGATCTTGAAAAGACTCGATTGAACCAGAACTTATGAACCACACGTTTGAGAACCTTTCAGACCTTTTTTTGACCTATACGTTTATTTTGTATATATAATAAATATAAAATGGGGGTATTTACATTGCCTGCTGATTCACTTTGTCTGGCAGAAATGCAAAACTGCTTGACTAACGACGTGAGCAATCCTGACAACGATGCAGAAATGCAGAAGGGCCACACTAACAAGAAATGTCATTTGAAAGCAAAAGCACTAAATTTTACATACTTAAATAATATGTACACACTGGCAGATATAGTGCTTTTTTATCAAGACAGTTTTGGGGGAAAATGTTCTACTTTTTGAGTGAAAAGTATGCGTCTGAAATAAGTACAGCATTTTTTTAGTGGAAATTTTTGTTGGACACTTTAGCATTTCTGCACGATAAAGTAATTTCCATAAATAATCCTTCATTAATTAGGGATATCAATGACACTTACTCGAGAGCTCTTTTATAAAATTTAACAGCTTTACAATAGACATCTAGTTTGTATATTTCATTGCAATCAGGAAGATAAGTTTTGAAGCTCATTAAAGGAGAATTTTTCGACACTGAGCAGTGCAAAAGAAAATCAAAATTCTTAAGGCATGAGTTCTTCGTCTGCCCAATTTTCACCGCTCTTATCTTTGATAATAATTTTAAGCTCATTTAGTGCAGGGTCTTAAGAAGCTCTATTCAAGGATCAAAGAAATATGCTCATATCCTGCATGATAAGTTTTTGACAAAAGCAAAAGCAGCAACTCATTAACAAACCTAGACAGAAACAGAGACTGACAAACAAAACGACAGTTCGAAATTACAATAAAAATCCCGTTGGTTTCTTCTCAAGACATCAAATAATAAAAATACAAAAAAAAGTCCAAAAGGCTAATAATAAGCAGAAAGTCTATGGATAAGTTGGCAGCAATAGCAAAGCACAATGTCTTGAGCATAAGAAATTAATTGAAAGAAGCGTAGAAAAAAAATGTGAAAACAGAAAACGAGGCACATTTGCTTAAGCTGCAGAGCAACCACCAGACAGGACTCCAGCCAAAATGTCCACATATCTTGAAGGCAATAGCCAAGATGCCGACCCTAACCCCAACTTCGAAGCGAAACCAACTCTATTTGGTGGTCCGTTATTTGTTTTTGTTTTTGTCATGTTATTTAAAAAAAAAAATGCTGCTATTGTCTTTTGAGCTCAAATTTCAAGGAAGCGGACATGACAGTGAAACCTCTGGCAACCGATAGTCATGGCAACATAGAAGAAAGTCATGCAGCATTTTTGTTAGTGCCAAGTGGCAGCAAAACTGACGGAGTCTTCGTCCAGGGATAAAGCCAAGTTTGGGGCTGGGGTTGGCCTAGAAGTGGCATAGAAAAATGAACGAAAATGCTTTGGCAACAAAATTAATGAATAAACCGTAAGCAAAAACAAAACTGAAGTGCCCCACGCGCAGCTTGGAAATAAAGTTAGAGGCAGAAGCATGCCAACTGTCTAGCAAGAACTACGTCTTGACATGGCTAGTATGTACAATGTATGTACTATAGAAACGCAAAAAGTAATATATAAGCTCAGAATTGAACATATAAAACATATTTCAATTTAGATTAGACAGGGCCGTGTACGCTGGTGGGATAACCTGTACACACTTTCTCCAAAAAATATCGTAGTTGTTGGGTTTGTTTTATTGTTTATTAGACTCACATAAGGCTACATATCATTTATGGTGGGTCTGACATTTACATTAACGAAAGAAAATTAAAAGTATAGGATGGGCTATCTGTTGGTCGATATTATTTTCGATCCATAAATGAGTAGTTTCAAACTTGCATTTAGCATATACTTTTGCCCAATTTTTTTTTGGAAAATATACAATGCAATTAACAAACAAACCAGCAGATGTCCGACCCTATATATGGGGTAGTGTATCCGTAAAGATACATCTTCCTCTATTTATTTAGAAGTTTTGCATCCTTTTTTAATAGGTAAACCTTACACCTAGTAGTCCTGATAGAAGAATGCATTTTTAGGTACCTACAAAGCCCAGATATAGAGTTACATATATATAGAGTTTACCTGCTGCCGCTAGTTCTTCTGAGCTCTCAGATCTAGGCGCTTATATGACCTCTCGTACGCCAGCTTTGTCAACCCCCTTCGATAAGCCATCTGACTTGCTAAAACCTTATCTAAGCTTCATAATATATTTGGAATACTAAACTAATTTTTGGTGCTCTTTCAGTTTTGGTTCTTTTAAACATTTCTTTTAATTTCTCAACAAATTTTTAAGTCCCAACCTTAACCAAATTGTTCATCTTGGCAACTTTGGAAACTTCAGCAGTTCGTTGCCCTTTCAGTGCAGCTTAAACTACCAGTTAATTACCCAACCCCAAGTTGTCTGCACGAATTCCGTTTAAAGAAATAAAAAAGTGTGATTAAAAGTGGCTACAATTATAATCCTGTAATTTTGGGACATCTTTCTTAAAGCCCGAGACTCCAACTCTAACTCATTCAACGCCCGCTCATTTAGTGAAATCAGTCGTCGCCTTTGCCTAATGAACTAAGGCAAGAAAAACGAGAGAAGAAAAAAACTAACTTCCTGTGCCGACTAAATTATGGTACATTTGTGGGCAAAACTTGTGGCCAACACGCCCCTAACATTTCCACTGTTTCTGCAATCAACTCATTAAAATTCGACAACTGACGTCTCCGACCACCGTGAGGATGTCGGAGCAGCAAAAGTGAAAGTTCTGTAAAGTGCCTACAAAGCGCTCCCTAAGAATGCGAGCACGTTGTGCTTCAGTTATTTGGCCGTTGAAGCAAACTAAAGAGCTTGCTCCTTGAGGGGTTGGAGTAAAAAGTTTTCGCTACCCTTTTTTTGCACTCCAACCACAAATGGCAAGAACCACAAGTGTTTTGGACACAGTACTCCCCAATGGCCAAGCCATTGGAGTGGGCTACAAATATGCCTGTATTAGTGTATCTGTGTGCCGCCAAGCCAAAGAAAACGCGCATTTTCCTACACACTTTTCCAGCCATTTTCAACTACGTTGACGTTGACGTTTGCGCTGCGCAAGCTTTTCATTTAAACTCACACACATAGAGAGATACACGCACACACATACACTCATACATATGCTTATGTGTGCAGCCTCTTTGCCTCTCCCTATTCCGCTACTTTAGCGACATTCCCACGAGCTTGCCTCGTGTTCGTCGTCTTTGCCGTCATCTGTCTCATTCGCGCGTGTGTGCAAAACTTTTTCTACGAGTTGTTTTTTGTTTCTCGCCCACACAGAAAACTTTGTCGTTGGCTTTCCCGTTGAGTTTTTCCCAGTTCTATATACGCGTACATGAATGCTTTTATATACCAGCACGCTCATATAAGAGTTATGCGTTTATTCATACATCGCTGATTCGGCTCCTACGCCGTACTACTTCGAAACCCTTCAGTGCTCCCTAGCCACCTCACTACCCTGCCCCAGCATCTACAAACTAGCAGACATTTTGCGTTGTTTGGTTGTCACTTGGCCGGTAAATAGATAAGCAGCAAGCCACGTAATATGTAGCCAGCAGGGCGTATACTTAACTTTGGCTAATGCACCCTTGCGTTTTAGTATCTTAACGATAGGGAGCTATATGTATATTTATATATATGTATGTATGTGTTTATTTAGTTCAATATATTAAGCTTTACGGTGTCACCTTGGAATTGCTAGAGTGTGGCTAAGCGTATAAGTAAAAAGGGTTAGGACTCCCTCGATTTTGGCAAGTTTTTTAGAAGGCTCCAAGCTAAATTTAAAGCCATACATACAACATGCGCGTTCAGCAGAACTTTGCTTAAATAACTTTTCTTTCAATAAAGCATATTAGTGGTAAATAAAGATCTGCATTTGTTACCGAGTCTTAAGAACATAACTAAAAAAAAAATTTTTTTAAGTAATATTATTTCTTTTTTAAGTATCTAACTAGCTCAGATATAGTAAAAAATATATGAACAAAATTTTTCGCAATTCGTTCAACTGATGACTTAACGTATTGAAAAAGTTTAGAGACATCTTTGGCTCATTTACTCAAATTTTTTATTCCCTTAAGGTATCAGAGGTACATAAAGCTTGTGCCAAAGTTTTCTACGATATGCCTAGGGGATCAAATGAAAGTGATCTAGAGATGTACGTCCGTCTATTTATTTCCAGTCTGTCTGTCTCTCTATATAAACGCATTAATCTTGGATATCATAAGAGCTATTATAACCAAACGTGAGATTTGGACCGCTTATATGTATTGGAAGATCAGCTGTATTTTTATCTTCAGCTATGACGCCTTGCACTTCCTCAAGAAATTCAAAGTTTTATATTTTTTCAATTTAAAAGTTGCAACCTAAATTCGAGAAACTAAAAATGTTCGATTAAAACCAAACTTAGTACCATTGGACTAAAAATATCGGAGATAATCAGAATAACATTTATTGCTTTGGAAGCCCAAGTAAGAGTAGCTGAGTTGGTATTGCTTCGACCCCAAACCTGAAAGTCAACTAGAGTCCAAGTCTCGATTCCCAGTTTGGAGGAAAATTATACTTTGTTTATTCTTTTAATAGTTATTTTTATGCAATTGTTTCTTTAATATACAGTTGTATAAAATGTGTTGGTCCAGGGTACCTCAAAGTCGGTCGCGCACGTATGTTGTGAATATTATTTCCATATTAATTTGTAATTAAAACTTTTGCAATGCGAAAATACTAATAAAACTAAGCTCTGTTAATTATGAAAACTGATTAAAAAAAAAATAAAAAATACCGTCAAGGAAATAATATTGAGTTAAAATACAATTTTGATAAAAAAAAAAAAAAAATGGCTTATTGCTTTAGTTAATAATAGCAGTGAACAAATTTTTCGACCTTAGGCGAAGCTTGGGAAACTAGGGCTATCTTAAGAACTTTAAATAAGTAAAGAACATAGTATATAGCATACAAATACTCCAAATCTTGGATAAAATTTGTATTTGGTGCCTTGTTTCTAAACTATTGGTCAAATTTTGTACATTACCACAATTTGTAAGCAGCTTGGAGCTGCTCAGTATATCGACCCACTTGTATATAAGGCTACCAGCTTTGGTCACAAATACTTGGCCAGTTCTTCGCATACATTAAAGTAGATGCCGCTATGGACAGTAACAGTTACGCCACATGAATTTACAACTATATACTCCCACACTCACACGAACTGTCATGAGTGAACAGCTTGCTACAAGACCATTTTAAAGAAATCTAACCAATTTTCACACAATTCAATGCGTTTTTCACACGCTTAAATTATAATTCCCCTGTTTTTATAGTTTTTCTTTATATACACGCGTACATAATGTATGTGTATATGCCAACACATGAGCATACATTGGGCACATCTCCTAAAGAACTACAAAACTGTTGCTTTGACTACCTAACTGCTTGGCTAATTTAAATTTGATCTATTTTAGGTTATGCCGAAATTCGTGCGCTTTAAGAAAGTTGTACCCTCTGTTAGTTGTTCACTGGCTCATTAACTTTTGCACGTAGTTTGGGCAGGCAGTCGGTACCACTCCACCAGTCTGTCCCACTGTTCCACTCCCTAGCTTATAAAAGCGCCAAGACGCGACGTCTGAATGCAGCAGCAAAATGTTCTACAAGATAAAAATCGATTTACGCGGTCGTCGGCACTGACCGGCACTAGGCATGAGGCAGGGGTAGGCATGGGGGGGGGGAAGCACAGTCCCTCGGTAGAAAATTGTGAGCAACAACTTTCTTAACTTAACCTTTATTGTCCGAAAGTTCTTCTTATTTTCTTGCACTTTTTCTTGGCTTTTCTTTTGAAGCGCACACGCACACACACACACACACACACATAGTAACCACCAAAAAGCGGCTACGAATTTTGAGGAAAATTTACATTTTCTTGGCCTTTAAGTTAAGTTGGTCTATTTCTTCTCTCGGCCTGCTTTAAGCGATGTTTATCTTTGTCATAATATGCTCTGGGAATCACCTTTGGTGATATTATCGCTACCCGGGCGCCTACGCTTCCACACTGCGGGTGTACCAGCCTCAGGTTACACACACACACCGACTCATATTTCATTTGTGTGTGTGTGTGTGTGTCCGGCACAGCGAGGGTGTTCGCTTCCTCTTGATTTGGACTACTGTTATATGATTATTATTATTATAATGTCTCCGTTGTCGACTTCCATTTCTTTTATTGTAGGTGTTTCTTATACATATATTTCTCTACGCTTACCTAGAGAGCGCATTGTCTACAGTTAATTCCTCTACAATGGTCACTCATTGTTTTTAATTACAGCTCATGTTGCGTTTTCTCCTAGCAGCAATCTTAATTCACCTTTCTTTATACTTAGAGTTGGACATCTCGAGTTCTCTGACATTTTCGTTGCACATGTAATTAAGATCTTACACTGATGATGATCTTATGATATGGACAGAAATTGGGTGTCTTTTTGTGTCGATTCAATTGTTTGTTTTTAAATGCGCGCCGAACAATTGGTGAAATTGTTGAGCAGTTATTTGATACGACTTATAAGCAGGCAGCGAAAATAAGAGTTATGACCTCGATTTTACAACATAGTGAAAAATTAAAATTAAATTTTAAAACAACTGGTTTGGAAATTTTTTTATGAAGTTCGATAGGATAGTAGTTCTGAGGCAGGCAGGGCGATAGCTCACTAGGATATAAGATAAGAGCTATTTTCAAGATTCTGTACTGACGAGCTGCTTGAACCGCTCGGAATAAAGAAATTTAAAGGTTTTGGAAGCCATCCATATCTTTTTTGATCCAACGATAGGATCGTAAATCGGTGCACTTGCGGGTTTCATTGAGCCCCAAAATATGCAGATAAGAACTCTATAAATAGGCTGGGCCATCTGTTGGTTTCTTTGTTAATTGCATTTTATTCGTATATTTTGCAAAAAAACATTTGGCAAATGTAAGTTTGGAACTACTCATTTATGAGTACTAAAATAATATCGCACAAATGACCACAGCGGTTGGCTTTAAAAATTGAGTAGTTTTCAACTTGACATATGTCAAACGGCATCCACTTTGGACGAGTATGTTCCGAATTATAAGTGTTTAACAACCAAATCAACAGATGGCCCACGAGACCAAGTTGAAGTTTAAGAATTTGGCAAAACTTAAAAATTCTAGGCAAACCGTTTTTTAGCTCAGATTTGTGCACATCTCAGCCTTACGTGGTGCCAAGCAGTAAAAACGTCAAGTTTGGTTAACATAGCTCTTAAAGTCTCTTATAAGGAGTCTAAACTTCAAGTTTGACTATCCTAGCTCTGATAATCTTCAAGATATAGGCGTCCATACAGACGGACAAACAAAGCGAACATGTCGAGATCAATTGCTTTTGGTAGCATTGGGGCGTCTCCGATGTGGAAAAAATTGCAAAAAAATATATATTGGAAATACAGTGGAAAAGTTAATCTGGTTCTATATAATTTTCCCAGTCGCCCCTGGGCGGAGCATGGGCATCTTTATTAATAACTGCTCAAAGAGAACAGGGACCTACAGTTTATAGCAGAATCCGAACGGCGGTGTCTTGAATTAATAGAGATTTTCTTGGGCATCTGGTTCTATAGCATTATCCAAAGTCTGTAAAAACTAAAATTTTTCCACCCTTTTTGTCAGTTAAGGCTATTTCGGGAAACACTTAGTCATATTTTTATTAAACAATTTTTTTGACTTTTATCATGGCTGATCTGGATTTTAATTCCGATTCTGTCTTGTCAATTTAACAATGCAATTTATCATCCTAGTTACACTTGTATAGTTTCGCAAAGAAATATTTAAATATTTTTCGAAAGGTCAAACTATAATGCATTTTTAAATCGATACGTCGTAATTAAAAAAAAATGTAGTACAGTCGAGGCGGTGCCCGACAGTGGAATACCCTGTACCTTTTAACTCGAAACATTTTTCCTGCATATTCCTTCTAAGAACTTTCCAATTGGAATTAATTTTTTTTGGTGAAATTCGTTATTTATACCTATCAGTTCCGTAAATTTTTACCGATTTTGATGAAACTCGAATGTTACGTCAAAGAGGTTATTTAAAGTATATGGGGTAAGTTTCAAGTTGGTATGTTGAGGGGTGTGGGAGAAATTAAATTTCAGAGGAAAATATTAAGCGGTGTGGCTAAAAACTGTGAAACACTACTGCGGAGGAACGGGGTAAGATATTCACATGATTCAACAAACTTCATCTTCTGAGGAAATATGCGCACCAGCTGGTAAAGTTTCGTTTCTCTAGCTCTTACAGTCTCCGCAATCTAGGCGTTCATACGGACAGACGGACGGACAGGCGGACATGGCTTAATCGCTACCCGAGGTTATGATAAGCATTTTGGTATAAAGGACTGGGGGTCTGCCACGCCTTCTTCTGTCCGTTACATACATTGCACAAATCTAGTATACCCTTTGTACCTATAGGTACAGGGTATAATTAGATCGCTTTTACTGAAATATCCAAATTTATTTTATAAAAATTTGCATGTTGCTCGAACTTAAAAAAAGTTTAATTTACCCCAACATTTTGCTAAAAGTTACAATGGGAACAAACCTGTTTGCTAAGTTAATCCTAATTTTAAGCATTTCACAAATTTTTGCCGAAAATCAACAGCCATCAACAGCCGCAAGTAAAAACGAAAACCGTGCTGATTTTATTTTTAAGCTTTTTTTTTGAAGTAAGTGCTAATTAGTAATAAACAGAACTTTTGATTGCTTAAACTTTGCACTAACAAAATGCAATTAAAGTTAGTTTAGAGTCTTACTTTCAAAGGCTCATCAAAATAAAAGTTTTACTGCAACTGCTGGAACTATATGTATAAATTTTTTTTAAATTTACTTAGAGCTACTGCAACTGCAGCTGACCAACGTTCGTTCTCATGGATACAATATTTGAAATTATATTCAGCCTATTCAATCAATTTAAAGGCCAAGTTGGCCAAACAATAATGCAGCTAATTTGAAGGCTTATTTTGCTCAAGATTATTGTGTTTATGCAACATAAAAATTTGTGCCAAGTCTATCGAAGTATCAATATCATATAATATCGAGGCATACAACAAATATAAACTCATACTCATATGAGTGCACGCCCAAAAAATGAAAAACTGGAAAACTGAAAAACCTCAAGCTCAACACGTGCAGAAAATACTTACCGCTTAGAGACAAGACCGGGTCTTAACAATAGAACGATACGAAAGCCACGCTTGGTCCATTAAGATATGAAAACAAACTGCAAGACAGATGGCCAGGGAGACAGACGGACAGACAGATAGTCTAGAAGACAACTGATGGCTTTGTTAGCCAGCAAAAAAAAGAGGAGCCCGCGTATTGAGATTTAAACAAATAATATTGGTAAAAAAAAAATAAATAAAAATAAATTTAAATATATAGTAATTTGTATTTAAAGCCAGCATTAAATGGCTTTATTGTTTGCATTCGGCGCAATATTATTGATTTCTTTATACTTATATTTATATGTTAGTACACTGAGAGAAAAATTAGAGTACATTGAACTATAAAGGTTATGCTCATACGAGCAGCAAAAAAAATATTGAGGTAAACATAACTGTCGGAGACAACTTTTTAAAAATAAAAAAATCTGTTTGTAGTCCCGTGTCTTCCATAATTTTTTTATTGTTTCGATGAAAAAATCGTTATCCGTGAGATCTGTTTTTTGAAGACTACAAAATGCGGGAACATGAAGTTTTGTGATCTTTTTGACGTCAAAAATATTAAATTCGACCCTTTTGGAAAGTCTACAGTCTTCAGTATCGGTATGTACCGGGGTCTCCGGTTCCGTAAAAATATATTTATAGATGCTTGTTTGTGCATAATATTTGGGATGCCCGATTGTAACAAACCCACTTATTTTTTTGTATTTCGCCATAAATAATCTTAATCCCTCGAACGACAACAATAATCTTTTTCAGAATTTGATCAAAATCGGCTGCACTCCGTGGATCAGTTATCCTAGGGTACTTCGATATAACCTTTGCTACACTATCATATTCACTTCACTGAGACCAATTTGTATATCGAAATAGAACAAAGTATTTCTCACTGTGTATGTTAATGCATGTAAGGTTATACAAAGCTGTTACCAGCCAGCTGCATGGAGAGTGAGTCCGTGAGACTGGCAACCGAAGCTGACGCCACAGGCGCCATATTCTATTAATTTTGTGCATATTCATGCCACAAAAGCCATGCCCAAGAGACGGCCAAGTCGTCGCCTGGTGCTGGGTGGGTAGCATCAGCGGGTCGGCTACTTGTTGCGCCCTGCTGGCGCCAGGCTAAGCTTGAGCCTGAGCCTCAGCCTCAGCCTTAGCCGAGCCAAGCGGAGGCGCAGTCGCAATGTTTGTTGCAGATTGCTTTGGATGTTGCTTGGGTTGGTGGTCGACAGTTTTTTTTTGGCTTTTTTTTAGCTCTGTCTAGTTGCATTGTTTCCATTGTTCACCATTGTTTGTTGCTGTAGTTGTTGGCTTTTGTTGACGTTGACCCAAAATTAATGCCCGCAGGATATGTTTTTCATATGCACATACGTTGCAGTTTATGAGCTGCAATTGTCATAGGTGGTCCAGAGCCTCAGTTGCAACCTAGTGCAAAACTTTGTTGCATCATGCGCCTGGCGCTATCTATCAAAATTACATTTGCCACAAAACACTTATCGATGCCTGGCGCTAGCCTTTGTCTAGACTTGTGACTGAGCCTTGTCTAAATAGCAGATTATCCTGTCGCAAACGACATAGCGCCAGGATTAGCAGCATCGGTGACGTCGCAACGAACGACTAAACGATACACCCACCCGCATCCAGACAAAGACGAAATCAAATAAACATTAGCAGCAGCAAAGAACCGGCCACAATGCAGTGTGGAAATCCTTTAGCAGCAAAAAGTTAAGATTAAGATCGTCTAGCCTATGGGCTGAGCAGTGATGGCACTCGGAGTCTGTATAAGAACAAGAGCGTAGGGAAACTATTAGTGACCACAAGACAGAGGCGGTGCGTCTATATGCGGTTAATCCATATTTACTGTGTACTCTACAAATTGGGTCAGACTGTGAAATGTAAATGAGCGTGATAAGGAACGATGGTTGTGTATGGTGTATATTATGAGCAGTAGCTGCTGTTTCGGAAGCCCTGGATAATCATCTAAATTAGCTGAGATTGACGATTAAGCATTTCGGTAGTCGTCTCAACTGTCTGAACCCTATGATTGACGACGGCCTGTTGACCATTAAGTGATTCCTGTTGGTAGTCATTGATTTGATTGTCAATTCTTTTAAAAATTTTATAAACAGTCGGAAACTGCACATCAAGCTTGCTTAAATGATGTCCGACAATAATTCATTATATTTGCTCATCGTGGGACCCTAGTCTCTCTTGCCATCTGACTCTAGTCAGTTGCTTCTAGTCGTCATTGGCTTATCAAGAAAAAATTCATGAAATTTTTTTTTTCCTTCATTGTCAAAATTGGCTAAGTCAATTAATATGCGATTAGTTTACCCGTCACAATATTTGGAACTTTGGCGCATTATTAAGATAATACTCTCATTTCGACTTCTTATCCAATCTTTTTCCCCCAATGCCTAAAAAAGGAACAATATTTGGTTTTCTAACTCTGCTTAAATTTTTGAGGAAAACTTTGAGTCTTTGACTGAAAGTAATAGTCAGCCGAAGAACAGCATGGTATCCGGCGAATAGAGCCCCACTCTATGGGAAGGGATACGGAATTTAATCCAACATTTTTTGGCTAGTAGATAAGCTCGGTTCCTTAGGTACCTATCTTTGAAAGAAATTTGTTCCTAGCTACTACTTCAAATATCACTTAATAACGCTCTTTATCGAAGAGTTTTGAAGTGAAAGCAAAAAAAATGTATGTTATTATCTAGAAGTAAAAATTAAAGATTTTAAAAAGTGTATTCCAAAATTTTTTACACAGCGGATATTTATCATCTGGGATGGGAATCGTGGAAATTGTATGCAAAAAAATCGAAAGATCTTTGGTTCGGAAAAAACCACCTACACTAACCAAAATACTTATGTAGTTTTATGTGGACTTAAAAATAAAAATTATATCCAATATAATCAGGAGAACAAAAAAAAAATCATGTAGGCATGACTGTCCGTTCGTCTGAACGTCCATCTGTTTGTCCATCCGTCTGACAGTATATCCGAACGCCTAGTTCCTTGAGATGATAAGAGTTAGAGAGAGCTATTAAATCACGGCAAACAAGTTTATTTTATTTTTTCGATATCGGGGATATATTATACATGCAAATATCTTCCATAGATACCTTGTAAAAAACTGAAAAATTTTAGAAGGTTAGGAAGTAATGCATCAAAATCGGTTGACTATATCATGAAGATGTCTGAAAGACCGATCGGACAAAAAATAATATTTTTTTGAGTTTGAAAGTTTTTTTTTAACACTATAGATTTTATAAAAAACGATTTACTATATTATATAGGCCCTGTTCTCAGTATCTTGACGTAATGGGATATTTTGGACATTGGTTTCGGATTCAGCGAACCCAAAACATATAAACATATACACATCGTCGGACACGCGTACTTGAAAAATATATCTATGGGGTTTTTTAAGGTTGCGCTAGGATCCTGACTTTTTGGTACGACTTTTGATCCCGAAAACCTATTTCTTTTATGTCTAGCCGAATTATTTTCAAAAGAGTTTTCAAAGCGCGGATTAAATTTAATATTATTTATTATGAATGGAATGCCTTTAGGGCACCGGGTCACCGAATAACTCATTTGATAATTGCCAGTGCCCCACTTTAGTTCCGAAAGTAAGGTATGATATACATACGTATATAAATAGATCTTGTCTCTTAACTACTCCCATGTTGGTTTATTTTGGCTCGAGGTCAAGAAAATTAACCCTTTACAGGGCAGGGTATATTATAGTCGTTTTATTTAGTCTGTATTGTCATGTTTAATTACTATTCTCTATGTAAAATGGCTTTTGAAGGCAATATAAAAATAATCTAGGGTTCAATTTTGTTTAAAAGTTTTCCCGAACATGTTTTTACGGATCCGCTCCAAAAATTGAGTTAAAAGTTTCATGCTAGCACCCACAAAGCAATCGAGTATCAATCCCAGTGTGCAAGAGCATATTCTTCATGCCAATAATTTATGCACACCTTCAAGACAACCTCCCATCAACATGTATCTTGTAGCATCTATAGCCATGTCCACCAGACATCTGGCTACTGTTTTTTCAGTCTGCTTCTCACGTATACCAGTTCCACTGCAAACAAGTGGCAATATACAAATTGTGGCACAAGTGGCCAGCACTTGCAAACCCACTATCAACATGCTGTCATATCCTTTTTCATGTCCTTGGGCTACTGGCAACCAACAGAGCACACAGTAGTACAGAGCCGTGCTCTATCATCTCTGGCTGTTGTTGTCTTCCCGAAACGCTTTCCACTCGTCCACTTGCTTTTATTGCTTCATTTCGTCTCTGCGATTTGTTTTGATTTCTGCAGTCTGATAACCTTTTTATATGGCGGCCTTTGTATTGGTTCGCATAGTGAATTTTCTATATATTTGAATGTTTCTGTTGTTTTTGTTGTGGCCGTTGCTGTAGTTTTTGTTATTAGTAATTGTTGCCAATTCCCTGCGGATATGACGTTTGTATCTAGTGTCTGTGCCTGTGCCTGTGACTGTATTGTTCGTTCAACTTGTTGGCTCTGGCTCGGTTTCATTTTCAGCTGTTGCAGCTTCATTTCAACGTCGACCTTATTTCTGGAGTTCGACATTTGCTGGAGTATAATCTTGTAGTGTGGACCTTCCTGCTGCCGCGAACCGGTTTATGCATTTTGGCAACTGTTTTACTTTATGCCACAAAAAACGCGTTGAAACATGAAAATTTTGTGGCAACTTCAATGCTAGCATTTTGGTTAAGATAAGCCATGATATGTGTTTTATGAAAGTTCAATTGAGATTTGCCGCAAAAACTTAGCCAGATTTGAACTTAAAGCTGCTATTTACTACCGTTCACTTTTAGTTATCAAACAGAATCTACTTTTAAGGAAGTGTTTTTAATAATGGTTAATATTAAATGTCAACCCTATGGGCGAAAAAAAAAACTATGCAATGCATACAGTCAGAGAAGCGAAATGCGGAACATATCAACCGTATATTGACAGATTTATTTTTATATCAGATTTTACTTTACAAAGTCAGAATTAAATCCCAAACATGAAGGACAGATAGCCGAGTGTTTCTGAAGAAAGTATTAAACCTAATTCCTCAATTGTATCATCTCTCGCCATGTCTCTCCCAAAATTATGATTTTTGAGGAGTTTTATATGGAAAGTGTGGTGAAACATCTATCACTTGGTCTTTTTGAAGGTAAGAAGATTCCAAAACTTTTATTTTTATTCAAATTATTTACACAACTTGTTTTCTTCACATTGCGAACCTTTCTATGGGTACTATTTCAGCTAGACGTTTAGGATGTGTACGATCCATAGTTTAAAAGCTGTCAAACATTTTTACGTATTTCTTTGATATTTATGTAGAATATGCATGGGAAAACAATCATGGAACGTTAAGCATTAAACCCAAGGTATTCAATTATTATAGGGAAATTTTGGAAAAAAAAGATGGCGTACGTTAAAGTCGGACGCGGACGACTTTGGGATACCCTGTACCACTTATTGCAATTAAGTCCAATATATTGCTTAAGCACCCTAAAAGACAATTGATTCCCAAATTTGGGTACGATATCTTTACAATTTTGTTCAAAAAACATTTTTTTGACCGATCTGCCCTATGGGAGCTATATGATATAGTAAACCTATTTCGATCAAATTTGGTACAGTGTTTGGGAACTATAAAAATTATTAAATTAAAAAAATTCATAAACAAACGAATTATCTATCTAAAACTTTTTGTTTTTTTTCGAGGTCGTGTGAAAGACCCCTATGGGAGCTATATAATAGAACCCCGATATCAAAAAAATAAAATAAACTTGTCTCCCGTAGGATAATAACGGATCTAATCTGAAAGTTTGGTTGCTCTACCTTTTACCATCCCTAAGATCTATGCGTTCATACAGACGGACGGACGGACGGAAGAAAGGACGGACAGACGGACATGGGTATATCGACTTCCCTAGTCACCCTGATCATACTTTAGGTAACTTTGGCGGGTCTCCGACGTCCAAAAAGAGTCAAACAAGGAGGAGGCGCGAAGATGCCATTTTTCAATTTTGTGAAAAGTACGAAAATTAAAAATAATGTTTTTGGGGGAATACATCATTGGGAGCCCTGAGATTATTTATGAGAGCTGAGCTTGAGATCCAGTCCGTTCTGTTTTTAAAACTAATTTTATTGTATGATGCCTATAAATGCAGGATGTCCATCTTCCATCTATGTGCAGAGCTTGTCTCATCCTCAGATTTAATTAAGATGCTGGTAAAGTTCTTATATATCGTATATATATATATATAGGCTTTTTCTATGGGTATCGGGGGTCGAACTAATTGTTCTCTCCAAATTTTATTAACAATTTTATTTTTCTTACGAAAACAATTGCATGGGGTGATAAATGAACCCCTTGTGCCCACCCTTTCTAAGTCACTGGTCCACGATGATCAGTGAGTAAGTTCTGGCCAATTTGGCAGAATATCTTAAACTTCTTTAAGTTATAGAAATCAAGAAATACTTTGGCTTCTGAGAGTTTGTTGCGCAGATCCTGTCTGCCTGTTTCTTCTTTTTTTGGACGTTCCTTAACGTACTGTCCAATGCCATCTGGTTCTATTGGGCAGTTCGCTGATATGTTTCTTGATAGCTTATCCGACAGTGTATTTTCTAATTCATCGGTGACAGCCATTGTCGGTTAAAGAACTTATTGACTTATTAAAATAAATAAAGTAATACTTAGCTGGGCTGAATGATCGCAAAAATGGACGAAATATAACGCAGGAAGACCTCTGAAGGAAAACTAGAATTTATTCTTTATAACAGCGGATAGACTTCCGATTGTATAAATTTTTTCTTCTCACAAATTCTAATTAGATCTATATAGCTAAATAGGATTATGCGGTTTGCATTAATGGTTTATATACAGATTCTGACAACCGAGCTTGCAATCTATACGTTATTTCGAAATAATAATAACAAGAAATAATAGTTTATGAATCTATAGATGCGAAGATGCCCTCTTCGGTGTACCAACTACTCAATGCTTTCCAATAATATTGCAGGGAAGCCGATTGGAATATGAATATTTGAAATATTGATATGAGAGTTTATTTTGTATTTATATAAACATCTAAAGATTTTGTTAGCACCTGAATTCCCAACATCAACGCCATGCTTTGACGAAGAATCTTCGATACAACAACTACACAATGCTTTCCAAAAATATTGCAGAAATTCCAATTGGAATTCTTCTTTGAGACATTGAAATTAAAGTTACAGTAATTAAACCCACAATGACATTAACACCTTATAAACATTAACATAATCATGCCTCCAACTACCATATTGTACAATTGTCCTATTGTTATTAACTTTAATTAGGCTACATGGCGTGTTGTGCATATCTTAAGACCAAGTGCAATGCCATGGTGCACAGCAGGTCCAAACACTTCTTGGCCCTTAGCCAGATAATTAGGCTTACCTTCAACTCAATAATATACATGAAGTTTTCTAGCTGCAGGCTGCATCTTGAACTTGTACATTGAATATTTGTTGTTGTTTTTATTTTTTATTTATTTTGACGATTTCACCAACACATTACAATTCAATTAAGAAATATTTAACGATTAATTGAATTCTCATTTATGTTATATGCAAAACTGTGTATCCGACTCTTTGTTAGTTAGTTATATAACTTAGTATTAGCCATGTGAATTTATGTTAATTTTGAAATATTTCAGCAGCTGCATAGACATTGGATTGCATGCTGGGCCTTAGCCCTCACAAAGACAATTTGTGAATTTTAATTTTAATAAAGTTAAGCACAGCGTGCAGCTAGTATGGTCACACTGGCGCACCCCCTCCCAAACATGTATAGAGTTGCATTTTTTAGAACGCGGCACACACGCGCGCGGATTACTCGAAAAAAATTGCATGCATTTTTGCGCACACTTTTAATTAATAAATTTAATAAATTAAGAAATGATTAATGGTGAAAACAATGAAAAAAGTTATTTAGTATTTTTGACATTCGATTGCAATGAAAAACCCATTTTATTTGTATTAAGTTGCTCGGAGTTGCTCGCGTGAGTCTAACTTATTGTATGCAAAGTAATTTATGATTTGTTTATGGCTTGCTAATGGAGCTGCCACAAACTTGTAGCAGTTTCTAGTTTTTTCTAAATTTTTTAAAATAAATTTAACTTGCACAGTAGTTTTTTGTTTTTGGTAACATTTCCGACGGCCCACCGAAATTTGTTGCACTTTGCGCCTTTTGCGAACGTATCTCAAGCGCCTGCGCGTCAGTCTCGTTTCGCGTCTTTTCCAAAACTGACTTGCTAGCCAAAGCCAAATGCACTCAACAAGTTCGGCCAGCAAGCTGGGCTTAAAGATTTTTGAGCGTTTTACAAGCTCTCTGGTTGGCTAACGTCGTTTAAGCTGGTTTGGCAAGTTTTTGGCTCGCCAAGCCTCAGTGGGTTAGCTTTGCGCACACACATGTGCTCCCGTTGCTGTTGTTCTCTGGAGAGAACACACTCTCGAGGCTCGGCTCGGTTGGTTGTCGCCTGATTTATGTAGCCGCTAATGTTTATTGTGTTGACTAATTGGTCAGCGATTTTCCAGTTGGCGCTCTACGTGCTCTGAGCAATTAGCTGTCGTTCTAATTGGTCAGAAATTATTATAACCGACATTGGCTTGGACGATCAGTGGAAACGGTCGCTAAAACAGGTTTCCTCCGGCGGCTTAGCGGCTGCTCTGATTGAAACCGTTTTGCTTTGTCTATAGAGCTGGAACAGTTATGTGTTTCTTGGTTGATTAAGTTGTAAGAGGTCAGACATTTTATGGTTACTCTGTATATACTTAGTATACAATGTGTCATCGAGCTTGTTGTGATTTTTTAAACGCAGCCATGTGGAACGCTTAAAAAAGCTTAATGAAATTAAATCAATTTTTTACCAGATCAATTTTATTAATATTCTAGTTTTATTATTGTGAGTTAGTCAATAATTGAACAATAGAATTACTTAATTTAATACAAAATTTAAATCATAACAATGGTTTTATGAAGGTACGTATATGAACATTTAAAATTATTTTCTACTTAAATTAATTTTGTTTTAAATTGAGTTCAATCTTTGATCAGAGGCGGATTGAGAAAATTTCAGTTTTTTGGGTGCGGTAAGCTAAAATTTCTAACTGAGTAGTTAAAATACTATAGTGATTATATAAGCTTAGGTATGTGATAAAAGCGGGAGTCCTACCTAGATACAGGCTTATTACCAGGCAAGTAATATCTAAAAATATTATGTAATTAACAAAATTGTTTTTTTTTTAACAAGAAAGTTTTGGTCTAAAACATTTGAATCGAATGAGAGTGAAAAGAGAGAGTTTGCGATTTAAAACTCGAAAAAAAACAAAATGTCAAATCTTCATATAAAAAAAAAATTCCCTTTTTTGGGATACGCAGTTTAAAATATTTCGCACGAAATCACAAAACTTCATATAAAAAAAAATCCCATATGGAATATCCCAAAAAAAATACTTAAATACCAATATTATTCTAATTTATAGTAATAACGTTGTTTTGAATAAAATGAATTTATGTAAATATAATTTATGGAAAAATATTTACAAAACTTTTAATTCGAAGATAATATACGCATATAATAGAAGCGTTTTCGACGTGGGAAAGCTCTTTTTTATTTTATTAAAGCCAAAAAATTACTTAATAAAGTTTAAAAATCAACATACTTAAATGTATACAAGTCAATATTTTTTAATCCATTAGGTTCGATTTGTAATAATCTTTTTTTTTTTTGTCGGACAATGTCAAAAGTTATTATAGTTTTTTATAAAATTTAATAGAATACATACTTCCTGTTTATATGATGAAAAAATTTGATTTATTTTGTAGGTAAATATAAAAATATTAAGATTGCTCAACAAACGATTTTTTAATTTTTTGCATTAAATAATGCAATTTTAATAAAAATGTATGGGTCCATTAAATTAGATATAAAATTAAAAAACATTTTTTTTTTATGAATTTATTTTTTAATGAATTCAATTATCAAAAAACAATTTTGAAATTGTTTTTGTAAAAAAAAATAAGATTTTAGAGATTTTTTAAAATTATTTAGTTCACAATTCTTCTCAAACTTTAGCCAGTTTTACTATTTAGATGCATAATCATAAAAATAATCCAATTTTTTTTTCATATATTATTGGCGATATTTACATATAATGAATTTCTCCATATCATTTTAGTTCATGTATTTTATGATTTAATATTATTTTTTAAAACTGTTTAAGTTTATGGAAAAAAATCTAAGAAATACTACTACGTAGTGTTGGCACCCATTTTTAATTTACGGGGTACCTTGAAACATTTTTTCTAATAATCTATAATAATCTATGGCTTTTTTGCGGATAAAAATAAGCAGAGACGAATCCAAGTAACAAAAATTTCAAATAGGAGCAAGAACAAAACAGGAATAACGTCAAGTTCAAAAGTTATCCTCAAGAGGTGGCAAGAAAAATATGATGGACGGAAAACTTCTTTTACATTATAGAGATATAAATTTCAATCTTTTATAGTTTACACTAAATTTGGCAAACAACATTCTCCTGTAAGTGTTGTCCATTTAGGGACACGTAATAAATCGGTTGCTATGAAATCAAGAAACTGTGATCAAACAACATCAACAGTAATTTTAACGGCGAGGCAAACAAAGGCCCAACAAATGCTTAAGAAATGCAACAGCCTCAAACAACAACAGCAACAACAACACCAAAGGCATCACTTCCACTAGCCGCAGCAACAGCAACGACAAAAACAACAACAGCAACTTGCAACAGTTGCAGTTGCTTCCGCAGCAGCAATGGAAACATGCTTGGCTTAAAGATACAAACAAACAGCAACAACAACAGAACCAACAACAACAACATTGCAAGTCAGTCAACACACAGCAAATAAATCGTGATCACGTGGTCAAGAGGCTCAGACCCAGTCTCTGGCACTCTGGGCCTCGCAACGCGTCAGTCAGAAGGCGTGCAGCCACCAGCCAGGACTGAAGTGTAGGTGGAGTTTGGAGCTGGCTGGTACACACACACACACACACACACATATCACAAAGATACAGCTGCCATAGCCGACTAGTCCAGGTTTAGCTCCTTTTTATAGGAGAACTCGAACTCGAACGCGAACGCGAACAACTCCTGCAGCAATAAATGCTGTGCCTGTCTAGCTGATAAAGCCACACAAAGCGAGTGATCTACTAACAGGCACGGTAACAACTGGAACAACAGCAACAACGAGATCATGTTTGTCGTGTCATACGAAAAGAAAAATAGTACACAAGACCCAACGAGCGACAACGAGCCCCCACAATATGCATAGTACCAGAGTGGAGCCCCCCTGCTACAAGCCGTCGATCTAGGCTTCAACGTTTGCAACTTGGTGGTAGTACTGAGGCATTTAAATTTGGCGCTTGAATTTGTTGCAAGTTCAGAGTTGAAACTGCAGCTGTTTTATAGCCCACCAGCGGGGTATCCTGCATGGCTCTCAACAAGAACAACAACAGTGAATCTATTTCCATGCATGTCGTTGTCGAAGATCCGATCACACCGAGCAGATCAAAATCAACGACGTCATCGGGCGGCAGCATCAGCCACGGCTGTTGCAGTGATGCAGTCATAGACATAGACAGTCATGGTCATATACTCGTCTCATGTGTGTATCTCTCGGACTTTGGGTTAAGATCTGTTGCTGCGATTGTACTGTGTGGCATTGTGGTGGCTGCCTGCGCATCGTGACGCACAATATGGTCATGCTGCAAGTCTCTCACTCGTTTCTTTGTGGCCAAAGAGTTCACAGAGCTTGTCCATTGCACCAATTTGATTCTAATTGTCAGCGTTGGTGTTCGCTCTAACTCTGCTGTCTGCTCTGGCTGATCATCATCATGCCACAACCGATTTGTTTTGCAAGCTCGTACTCGCTGCTGTCTCTAAAGCTGTAACTAGCTCATCTTGGTTTTGGCCAAAACTGTTCCGGGCGCTCTGGCTTTCATGGCTTTCATCGTTTATGCTGCTTTTGTGTGGCTTTGGCGCTTCACTCGCATATCAGTCTCGTTTAATCGGCGTATCAAGGTCTGATGCGTTACCAGCCGTGGAGATTTGCGGAATGTAACTTTTGGAGTCCCAGTCCCAGTGATTAATATCAAGAGAAATGGTACGAAATATTGCCATGGGTTGTAATGTAGCTGCAAAGGATGGCATTATCACTATTATGAGACGTTTGAATCGTATGTATGAGGATCATTGGTATATAAAACTAAAAGACCAATCAAAGTGGTTTCGGAAGTTCACTACTCCGTTTTGTTGCGCGGCGAAGAAGAATACAATGCTTACCCTCAGGCCCTCACCGAGCCAAGATGGGATAACAATAACGATTACGTTGTAAAATTTTCTTGAGGCGGGATAATTTGCGTTCTGGATGAGACAGTTGGGTATTCTTTGCCTTCTCTTCTAGCGCCTAATAGCTTGTGTTATCAGTCTAGAGGTCGATCGATTAGAGAGTAAGAATTCCTATTCTTTAACTGGTACCTAACTAAGGTCTCTGTGGAGGGTTAGTTTTAGACAAACCAATGTACATCTCTCTGCAATCTGGGATACAGGGCTCCAGACATGTGTACTACAACGACAGATCGATGTAATTGGTGGCAATTAAGATGCGCTTGTTTTGTAAGGACAGCTTACTTTTGTTGGTGAGGAACAGGTTTAATCGGCACAGCTTGTCTGGCTTTTATGTGGTCCTTGAAGATGAGCCTTGAAGTGAGGACCTTCGCAGTGAGTAGTCTCTAAAATACAGAGTCTCACAGAGTGATATGGCTCAGCTATCCACGAACGTCGAAAAAGCATGAATAAAATGTCTTTGGCCTCAGGGATCAGGTATTCTTCTTAAACAGAGGATGATGGATACGAAGATCACAAAAGTTATTATATAAAGCAGCATGTGATTTTCCCATTGTGGGATTGTACAATGCGCCATTCCTCCGATGTTGTCACCATAAATGTGCTTCAAGACAATAAATTCCGTAGAATAGAAGCATCAGCTAGCGCACACCCCAGCTCCCTTTTGTATTAAAGTGTACAGAAGACGAGAAGCAGAGCTGCCTAGTGTGGACGCCCTATATAAGATCTTAACTTTTGTAACGGGTTGTTATGGCCAGTTAAGATGAATAAGATTACAATGTACTTATGTATCTTTACGTAGCAATTGTGTGTATCTCATTTAATTTCAACAACTGGCACACATTCCTTCAAATCAAGCAACAGTTCCCAAGAGTGTATTGTAAGCGTGATTAGCCGCTTAACAGACAGAACAGAAAAAACAACAACAACCAAACAACCCAGTAACCCACCCGCCTCTGAACCGACAACAAACGACTCACATCAAACATATGCGCTGATCAGCACTTACAAATCACACTTAGAGATCAAGCAGCAGGCTCTATAAACAACAAACAAGAGCTCACGAACCCGCTGACTTATTTGTATCTTAAGTTGGCCTGACCGCGGCGGCTATTACACGGTACCATCATCCATCCATCCATCCAGTGGTAGTATCCACAAAAAGCCAAGCTGGCACACAGCATGTGAGCGCTTTCAAATTGTTTCAAGTGTGAAGATCAATTTCATGGCACATTACTGCAAGATCGCTGTTTGCAAGTCTTTTGGGGACTTGGGAGCAGGGACAGCGCCAGTTGGCCCTAGGTACTGTTGTTGTTGTTGTTGTTGTAGCCGCTGTACGTCTGGCGTTACTTATTTGCATGAATTTGAATACAATTGACGAATTGTAGTTCGGTTATTTGTCTGAAACTTATAATGTTTCTATTATAATCCAGCTTTGTTGCTCTGCTGGGCATTTAATGGGGGCAAAAACTTACGTATACTTTTTTAAGCTAGTGTGAGAAATTTCTAACGTTGTGTGTGAACAAAGCGTGAAAATGACTTGGTTTTTCATCCAAGCTGTTGCTATTGTTGTTTATTATATATTTACTACTACGCTATATGTGTTTGTTATGTGGCGTGTTTGCGATTGATCCATCATTGAAGATCGCTTTGAACTTTAGCTGGTAATTAGACGCAATCGCAGCTAAAAAGAACGCAAATGTCAACAGAAAGTTCAATGTACTAGCCAAGCAGTATAAACAGCAAACGCCACAACTCATAATCTGCCGCGATAATTTATGAGTACGCCAAAAATTTCGACACTAAAAGTTAACCGGCCGACAAAGCCGCGCACTAATCAGATTGACCCAATAAACTAGTTAGCCAGCGTACTAGCCTAGGCATAATTGCAGCCAGAACCAAAGCTGATGAGGAGCACAAGACGCAGTACCCTCCCTAGTCGACTAACTCGCTGACTGAGTGACTTACTTAGTTAAAGTTATAAGTCCAAAGACTGCGGCAGAGTCCATGCAACCCGTCAACATTATTATTTGGCTTGTTAACTTGTCTGCACGAAATGACATTTTACAGCTAAATTTGCTGTAGTTTCTCGGTTGCTGGCGCTGCTGTTGTCGTCTTGGTCGTCTGGACAAGATTTCCCAAGACAACAAGGCATTGCTCATGACGTAGTCAAAGATGTCCAACTAGTTCATCGATTTCGTAAGCTAGACGAGCGAGCGCCCAGTAACAGCACCAGGCTACAGCTTCCACTTCTGTCTGAATTCATTTATTCGCTCTCTTCTGCCAGCCTGAGCGAGCGCCCTAACAAGCGCTCCTGACTAAGTAAATAAGTCTGCGCTCGTATCTCTCAGGCTTGGCCAACATCAAAGTTTCACAGAATAAATCAAAGTCTTTCGAATATTTTCGGTGCTTTTTAAGTGACGGCTGCTTGGATACAAAGTTGCCATAAAACTATTCGATTTCAACAATATATTGGCCACGACAATGAGTAAACGCCGCAAATCAGTGTCTCATTAGTAAATTATCGCCCAACACTGCCCAGCCAGGCGGCTTGTTATAGGGCTAACAATAAGGTGCTCGTACCAAGTGCGGTAGGGTAAAGTGGGGTACTTTTCTATGAAAAAGGTTTTTTGTATAAATAAGTTATGGTCGTTTTGTTGCCAATTATACTAAATGTAATATATTTAGGATAAGGTGGGGCAAATCCGACCTAGTAGTTGGTTTTGGCTATAAAATGCTTATTTGACATCGAATCAACTCATCCAAAATACCAAATTAAAGCTAGCGTAAAAAAGTCAATTTTTGTCATCATGGGGTTAACCCGACCGTTTATTTATTTGACTGATGTAGCACAGATATAATAACAGTTATGAAAACCATTGGTTTTTCGACTATATATCAAAAGAGCTGCTATTGTTTTACAAAACTAAATGTATAGTAATTAAATTGGTCGGGTTTTTGCACTTTATTTAAATTTTGAACAGTTTTATCTTCAATATTTGGTCTCAAAAGCTCTAAAACTATACTACTATACAATTGTTCAAATTCCGAAATTTAAATTTCGATCAATATTAAAAAATTCAACAAAAATGTAAAAAACTTATTTCACGATATCTCAAAATTTCTAAATTACAATTTTGGTACGATTTTTTAGGCGTAAAATAATCAGAATAAGCTCTAAAATTAAGATTTTGGAGAGATGCTGTATTTATTCATTTTAATTCAAGAACGTTTTTTTTCAAACTGACAACAAAGAGATATGTTTAAACATTATTTTCGAGAGCGATCCAAAATAAACAAGTCTTTGCCTTTGTAACTTGTCGCAATGACGTCACTGCGTAAGCAGTCAGATAAAATTAGTTTTGTTTAATATAGTAAGTATTTCTTTTTAGTATTTAAAATGCCGGTTCTCAGCTTGGGAGTGGATGACTTTCACAACAGATTGTTGAAGTGGGTAGGATTCCTGGTCCAGAACTGTCTGGCCCCCAGACAATTCAAGCCATTGCGGCATGCACAAAATACAATAAAAATAAATAAATATACTCATTATTTAGAACAGAAATGCTTTAAAAAATCAATTTGACACCTAGTAGTATCAAAATGCTTTCAAAAACTGAGCAACTCCAATTTGGTAGAGCACAATCAAATGCAATGAATAGCACACGAATAGGTCTTATACCAAGCGAAAAAATATCGACAAAGTCATAAATTAAATATTTGCTAAAAATCAAAAGGGTGAAGGCAACAAATTACGGTGCAACAAATATGAAAACACTTTAAAAATGCCTAGAAGCCAACAACACCAGGCAACAAAACGCGAGAAAGGCTCAGTACCAGGGTACATTAGCTCTATGGCTCTTGGCCCGGCTCAAACTGACCGCAATATATTCTGGCTCTTAACAATCAATCGTCGCGATCACTTGGCTTTTATGGCTTGGTCTCAACATTTAGCGGCTTTTTTTTTTGGTTTATGTGAGGGGGAGTTTATTAGTCATGTACTTTATGTTAGTTATGTAAGAGCCGGCTAGAAATTAAATTTTTTTAAATCTTGTCAACTAAATAATTTAAAAAACACATTAAGTAATGATTTAGTGAAAATAAATCATTGGAAGCGCCTCTGGCATTTCGCAGCAACTCCATTAGGCTAATTAACTACCAAAATTATACAATTAGCCATCCATAACGAGCTAAAGGAAAAACTTTTGGACACTTTAATCATTTAATTGAATTTTGACAACAATGACCAACTAGCTGACAGAAGTGTAGACAACAGCGTCGGTTCACTTTCGGTTTCAAATGTTTTGTGGGGGCGTTTTGGGGAGACTGGGCTGGCTGGGATGACTGGATGGCCTAGCAAGAAAAATGTGAGAAATTAATTTGCCAAAATGCCAAACTGATTGATTTGAGTTTCACTTTTAGCCGGGATGTTGTTTGGAAGAAGTTGGCACAATGACGATGATGAGCGCCATCAGCAACAGAACTCAAAATTATCAATTAGGCTCCACAGCAACTGGGCAAGGGAGGGTAACAGGGTGGCCTGTTTGGCGCGTAAATGCCATTGATTCGTATGAAAAATCACAGTACATCATTTAAGGCTTAAAATGGGCACGGCGCAAAACCAAAGAGCCGTAGATAATCAGTAAAAGCCTGAGCCGGGGTTAAATGCTCAAAGGCGCAGGTGTAATGGCTGCCAACAAATGGCTGCGTATAAATTCTGGCCAAAGGGTTGGGTGTTTTTTTTCGTTCTGTGGGGCTTTCGATGATGACGACTGTTGTTGGCTGTAATGTAATGAGATTTTTGTAGCTGGTTTTTGTTTACGCCGCGAGCTTTTCATTAAAAATTTTTGCTTATCAACGGAGATTGAAAGTTTACTTTATGGCGCAAACAAAAGGCGTGTGTTCCAGATACATTTATCTTGCTGTAATAAGTAGCTTGTATATAAGAAATTTGTTACATATATTGGGGCATACATAGATTTAGTGGAGTACATAAATTTTTAAACGTTGGTTAGGAATATAAGTTAGTATAAAATTACTTTAGTACTGAACTTGAAGTTTTATTTCCAACTCCGATATTAGATTTTATGTGGTACAAAAGAAAGTTCTACTGTGGTGCAAAAACCTTCGAAAATTATTTTTTACAAATTAAGATAAAATAGAAAAGGTATTGAAGCCAATATTTTTTTTTTTGTATTATTTTTCTTTAAACTCATTTTATCCGTCTCAAGGTCCTTAATAATTTTCGAAATATTTACTTCAGACTTCAAACGCTACAAACTCTTTTATTATTATAATGCGAACAACCTTCAGCTAAAATTTTTGTTGGCAAATTTTTTATTCTTTTTAATTAATGTATTTTAAATAATTGGGGATTCCCTATAAGTTTTATGAAGTTACCGAGGATTTAAAAAAAAAAGGATTAAGCATTTAAATTCTTCGGGTAAAACGACTGAGCGTAGGGACCATCGATAGACGCAAGCAGAGACAGAAAAGTACGGGCCCGCTGGTGACTATCGTCGAGACTTAACCACACTCTTTTTTCCAAAGAATTTAAATGTAAAATGATTTTCAAAACTCAGGACCCAATATTAATTTTCATTAATTTAGAGCTTAAAATAGGTACGCCTGCCCACAATTTAAATTTTTAGGATTCCTTTGAGACTTCCGCTTAACATTCAAGCGAATTTGGTCTCAATTATTGCAGTCTTAGATATTTCGTCAACTTATAACTTACCTTTGTAAATGAAGCTAACAGAAGCTGTTAGACCAGATTGATATCATTAGAATAAAAGAAGCAGAATAATGAAAAAACACCAAACAAATTTTGAAGAAAATATTTGATTTTTACAATAAATAACCTAATTTGTACACTTTTTTCTTGATAAAAATTTCGTGCAGTAAGTTATCGAAGCTAACGTAGCCGACGGCTTTTCGCTGACCAACTTGAAAATTCTGAATTAAAGTAACTTAAAGACAAAAGGTAGCCCCGCAGCTACTCCACCTCGCATAGGGACACTTGAAACCAACCAAGTAAATTAATCAATAATTTATAAGAGAAAACTTCAGCTATTAGAGCTGGTTGGCAGAAGGCAACGTTGGTTAGGGCAAGGGGGGCAACAGTGCCAAAAAGATCATAGGTTTTTAACCCTTTCACTATGTGTCTCGCAGTGCAAAACCCCCAACCGGGAGATATGAGTACATAAGCAGCACAGACAAATAAAGAAAAAGACAAGACAAACATACACAGTGTGAGTAGCTCCAGAGAGAGCAACAAAAAGCACTCAAAAATTACTCATACGCTCAGTGAGTTGGCACAGGCGCGCGCTCTCAGTTACTCAGTTGCTCACCAACACAAGCTTAGGTTGCGCCAACTTTGAGTGCTTTCCGCACAGACAGAGTGTCGTCAGCATGCGCCATTCATTCTATTCATTCAACACTGGAAAGCATTTTCGTAGGGTCCCAGGTTTTCGGGTTTTCCTTTATGGGACTATGGACTCGTTGGCATATTTTGTTTAGGTTTTCGATGCCTTTACAAATGAACAGATTTCAGTTTTTTTTTTTTTATTCGTTTGTGGAATTTTTACTTTTTGGGCATTAAGATAGATTTTTAATTTATTTTCATTTTGTGCGCTCGAGGAAAAAAGGCTCACTTTTGTTTTTTCCCTTTTTGTACTGCGTTTCATTCGTTGATGGGAACATTTCCGTTTTGCATTTGTGAAGTTAACTTTTGTATTTGTTTTTTGTTTTTTTTTTTAGCTGCTTTTGAAAATCTTAGTGTGGGCTATTTTTGGTATGCAGATTTACTCGGCGCTTAATTTTTTGTATGGCAGAGTTTAAAGCTGCTTTTGGCTTAAGAAAATCGCTGAAAATAAATTTTTTTGTAAAGGGTTCATTCAGTGGGTTAAGCTTGTGCCAAAAGTATTTTTTCAAATTTGGCAAAGTAACTTTTATTATTTTGAAGTTTAACTAATACAGAGTTCACAAAAAAATGTTAATATAATTTTTCTTTTTTTTTTCTTTTAATGGAACAATAACTAAGCCAGTGGAAAAATAACAAAAATTGTTAAATTCCAGTACTAGAGATGCGGACATATTTTTAAACAGTTCTAGCTTTCCAAAAGTTCTTTACTATAATCTAAGGCCAACTGAGCTTTGTTGAAACCCTTATAAATAATTACGAGGGTGGTCCGATAAGTACTTAGCCTCACCGCCCGATGGCGTTACTATCGCAAGAGAAATTTACTATCGTGTAGTACAATCTCGTAGACGGCTATTGTCGAAATTTTAGCCAAATCGGACTCCAAGTTTTGTTTTGACCGCGTATAGAAGCGAACCAAAAATATTCGCTTTTCTTTTGTAGGCTAGGTACTTTTATTTTTTGACTTTAAAAATAAAAATTATAAAATAATATTTAAATGCCAATTTTTATTAAAAATTGCAAAATAAATCGTTTTTCTATAACAAAAATTTACATTTAAGTATTATTTTATAATTTTTATATTTTAATTTGAAAAAAAGAGTTATTTTCAAGTTTTATTATATAAATTGAAAATAAGAATTATATTAAAATTTTTTAACAAAAATTGGTTTTCAAATATTATTTCATAATTTTTATTTTTTTTGATGAAAAAAATAAAAAATTATTTGATGATTTTTATTCTATTATAAAAATTCTAAGAATTGCGATCCTTGATATTGATTTTATTTATTTATTGTATTAATTCCACATCAACGTTTTATTTGTAATTTTGTAACATTTTGTGATTTTCGGAGCTCTTTTCATATTTTTTTAGTAAATCTTGACTTCAGTTTAAATAATTTTACCAAAATAACAAATTTTATTTCTCCAAAGAGAAATAAAAAATTCCTAAAAATATTGCACTAACCATTGTAATACTTCAATTATTTCAAAAAATATTTAAACTCTATTTTTATTTCTTGGAATCCTTAATATAGATCCTTCGATGACATTTGAGGCATCTATAGAAAGATATGAAAGTGTGTCTACACCAACATATAGAATACGCGCCTTAGTTAAAAAAATAAATGTAAATTCAATTTTTATTTTTTGTTTTTTAAATAAAAATTGCGCAATAACTTATAATTGCAATTTATAAAATATTTTACTAATTTATAAATTTATATTCCGATTTTTTAATAAAAATTAATATTTACCTACTATTTTAAAATTTGCATTTTACGCTCAAAAAATAAGAGTTATTTTTCGAATTAAAATCAATAATTATTTTTATTTAATTTTTATATTAAAAATTATAATCCTTACGATCCCTGCCTAGATGCTCACCTGGTAATATTTATAAAGCATGCGAGACTAATGAATAAATTTATTTTCTTAATCTAAGTTAGGACATTTTTATTGAATTGATTAATATAGAAAATATACACAGAATATACACATTAATGAAAAAATTCTATATTTAATATAATAAATAAAAATATTTAAAGACGCATAAAGTGCAAATTATTTATAAAATTTATTTAAAAAATATTAAGCAACTTTGCAAAACTAACTTAACATTTAGTAGGAAGCATTGACCTTTGGCTCTTTATTTATATTCTTGATAAATAATAAATAAATTTGATGTGTAGGGAAATGAAAAATGTCGAAACGAAAAAAAAAATTATTGTCTCGAAAACCAATTTAAAAAAATTTCTATATAGGTTTATCATAAAAGACATCTATATTAAATGCAATATTAAAAAAATGTACATATAAAATTAAAACCGCTTCTAAATATTTGATGCTTATTTAAAAAGTATGCAGACTTGTCCTTCCAGTCAAATGACAGCTCAAAACCGTCTCCGACACTGTTGAGCAATTAACTTAATTTTATGTTTCCATTCAGACATCAGTTTTGCTTCCAGCCCTGCGTTCTACCCCACACCATATGCACCCAAACTATAGTGACCCTGGCCATATTCATCAAGAATTTAAATACTGGCACTGGCCAGCCAAGACATTCGAAATGGCATAAGAAACATATGAGCAATTTTCCAGCCAACAATTAAGAGGGGGTAGGCAGAAGGGTGGCGCAGTTAAAACCAATTGCTCTGGGTAGCAGCTCCTGTTGCTGTGATCCATAGTTGTGTGTGAACTCATGAGTATACAGAAGCAGATGAAGCAGGATGCGCGCAGTGGCAAGAGGCGTATCAGCACGTATGGCATTGCGATTGCGAGTGTGTACGTGTGCTCGTCATACTCGAAGTCGTCGTCAGTAATGGTTGCGTCGCTGTTGACGTCGACGTCGACGTTGGTCGGTGGAGCTGCGACGTCAGCTTTTACTCAGTCGTTTTTTGGCGCCCGCACACACATACACACATGTAGACGAAAGCGCGGGCTCGTTCCAGTTGAGAGAGATACGAGTGCACAAGCACACACACACACACACAGACATGCTCGCATATGCGACAACGTGTGTGTTGTGTACATTTGTATATGTGTGTGTGTGTATCGTTGTTGTTGTTTTGTTGCACACGAGTTGGCGTTGGCGCTGTAATATATGTCTGCAGCAGTATGTGTGTGTGTGTGTCTTACATGTTTTTTATGTTATATTTCCTTCTTCTTCTTTTTTATGGCAACTTTTTTCATGCGGTATATGTGTGTGTGTGTGTGCTCCCCAGTTTTTAGACTCCGCCTTTTTTGTGTGCTGCTGCTGTTGCCGCTGCCGTTGCGACCCCCTTGGCCAACGTGTAGATACTGTCTGCCTCCGCCTCTGTCGTCTCCATTGCCTTTGCTGCTGCTGCTGTCGTCTCCAGCGCACATTTGCCGCGTCTCTTGCTGTCTCCCCTTTTTGCGCAATTCTTCGTATTTTTACTGTTTGTTGTTGCTGTTGTGGGATTTTTAAGCGACGTCGTCGTTGGCGTTGGCGTTGCCATCGTCATCGTTGGCGCTTTCGTAGTGGGGAGTTGGAGCGTGTGGGGCTGCTGGTGAAAGAGTGAATGTGGTATTGGTACATACACATAAACATATAGCTGTGTGTAGAAAGTAGATGGCAAATGGATGTGAATGTGGTGTTGTTGTTGTTGCTGTTGTTACTGTAGTTGTTGCCTCCATTGCTCGTTCGTTCGCATTTCGTGTGATTTATTCATGCACTCAGTGTACTCGTTGCGTACTTATGCTTACTCTCTGTTGCGCCTGTGTGCGTGAGAGTGAGCGTGTATGCGTGCATGTGTACGTGTATGTGTGGCTCATTTTAACTCTCATCCATTCGTTTTTGACTTAATGTGTTGCTGGCTGTTTGGCTGTGATGAACCGACCCAACCGACCCCCCCATTGACCGAACGACGAATGAAAAACGAATGAGTTTGTTGCTATATTTTGCTGTATGTTTAGGTTTATTTAGTATGCATATACATGCCCATATATACATGTACACGAGCACTTGTGCAAGCCAGCATGCATATATATATGTAAGTACATAGCAGCATGTACACTTATGTAGTGCTATGTATGTGTTATGGCACACGTAGTCATTTAAATGCGTATGACTGAAACGGGTTCATATTCGCTGCGTCGTTTAGTCCATCTAACGACAGACGTGTGCTCAAATGATACACACACAAATATACACAAACAAACATAACTGCAGTTATGTATATGTGAGCGTTTGGCAGATGAACGGATTAGGGAGTGGTCTTAACACACAAGCATGTTAACTTGCGCATATTACGTATACGCCTCGTATGCTGCATATGAAGAGTAAAGCTTACTCGAAATATTACGTATACGTATGCATGACGCTTATCATGATTTAAATCTATTATTAATCTGGTAAAGTTATAATTAATTTGTTTTAGCAATTACTTTCGTGCGGCCTTAGGTGCCTTTACGTTACATGTTGCGTATACGCCTGTATAACGTGACAAATGTATTTGGTCTTTTTCTTGAAGCTACTATGTTATACGGTATGTACTGAGAAAAGTGTTTTGAATGGAAAAAAACGTAACTACTCAGTAGAAGCATTTGATATAGAAATTCCTAAAAATTTTTTGTAGTGTTCATTAAAGTAGCTTTTTATTAGAAGCCTTTAAGACGTTCAATATGCACTGGTAAGTTTTTGGATTCTAAGGAACCTCTTTTACTCTCTTAACTAATGAAAGCTAAGTCGCATCTTGTTGTTGGTATTAATAGAATTAAAGTAGTAAAAAAAAATGTAAATGAGTCAGAAAGGTGCTTGACAGTGACAGTGACAGTGCCTTCAACCCACTTATCCGAAAAGAGTTTCTTTCTTAGCCAAGTCTTTTTAGCCAAATTGATACATTAAAGATGGCGGCTAGCGGAGTCTTCTACGCCTCCTAAAAATAAATATTTTTCACTGCACAAAAGAAATTAATCATACGCACTGTCAAGTTTTTCGAGCTATTAGGTTAAGTTTTTTCTTTGTAATACTTAAGCAGAAAGATAAAGCAAAAATAGTTCTATCTTGGTTAAGAGTTCCTTGCAGCCTCTATATAAATAAAGGGCTAAGGAATGTTTTATTGACTTGACTTTACTTTTTTTTTATACTACCATTTGAGCCAACTGCAGACAAAGCGAGAGCACTTTGTGAAAAATGTGATACTCAACCGGCTAGTAGCTGTAAAATGAAAAGTCCAAAAGAAATCAAGCTCTAAGCCTTCGAAAGCTGAATTGAAGCGTTTTTCCAAAGGCAGCAAAGCCATTTGGCCACTTGAAGCGAACTTATAAAAAATTCATCATTAAAGCAGCCAACTTGGCCCAAAACAGACAAATTGTTAAACTTTAAGGAACGCACCGTACAATTTGGTCAAGAAAATTGTTAATTTAATTCCTGCCGTAAAGCGACTACGTCAAGGACAAGCGGCGGCGACTAGCTCACCGGCCAACGCATTATTATGCCAAGACTATAACAACGAAAAAGAGAAATTGGCTGGGTGTCCCAGGGAATGCGGATGAGGTGGTCGAAGTGAAATAAAAAAGTAAAGAAAAAAGTACGGAGAAAAAAGAAGCAGCAGCAGCAGCGTGCCAACAAACACCAGAAGCAGGTCACTTTAAGGTCATTCACACGCGCCGAAGGCGGCCGTGGCAGCGGTGACCTCGCGACGCTGTCCGGGCAGCCAACTGGCCCAGTGTCCAGCCGGAGCTACTTTATTACTTTAAGATTTTGCCTTGACTTTGAACAACAGTTTGCCCAGATGGCTTTTCTCTTTGCTCGCCGCCATTTTTTTTTCCATTTACTTGCTGCGGCCGCAGAACACAATGAATTTTTAGTGTAAAACAGCGTGAAAAGCAAAAAGTGCAAGTTTTCTTTGCGTTTTCCTGAAGCAATGCCGGAAAGCCGTGTAAAGTTGAGCAGGAGTCAAAGTAGCTAGTACGAACTAGACGTAATGACTAATTTCCTTTAAAGCAGTGTGCAAACTAAAATAAGCAGGTGAGTTATTTCAGAAAAATCAATAAAGTGCTTCATAGACTAGATATTTGCGGAGTTTTCATGGTCAAAAATAGGTTCTTTTTAAACAAATGTTTGCGCATTTACTTTGGACTCCTTACAATAACAATCACGAGCAACACTTTTTTCATGGAACTATATTTTACTTCATATTTAAAAATATTTTATTTTGGTGTTCGAAAAGCTTTAGAAGTTTTGAAGATATTATTTTTATGTGAGCTCCGAATATTGGAACACATCATTGAACTTTTGATAATTATAATTAAATATTTAGAACAGCTGGTGGGGATTAGGAGGAGCAGATGGTTTCGGTTACGATAGTGTTTCCAAGACAGATTACTGATGTCGATAAGAAGAACTTTTTAAATTGGTCTTTTTTTTGATCGAGCTGTAATTCTGCTGCTTATAATTCACAACTATTTTTTTTTCAAAACGATTCGCAGGCGAAAATTCTTCATGATATAATCTGCGATTGGTGGTATTGCTTTTTGTTTGATGAACTATATGCGCAGGAATATATGCAATTATATGATATCGAATTAATAACATAACCAAAGATGTTGACTATCTCATGGTCCTGCACTTTCCACTTTTCCTATTCCCCTAATTTTTCCTGTCTATTCTATATCCTTATCACCTACTCCCATTATCGGTATCACAACGTGCCTTATCTCTAACCTACCTACCTGCATCCAGAAGATATGTAATACAGCCTATTTTCTTTGGAGTTCTAGCCTTATTAAAAAAAAATAATATATCTTTGGGATTTTACATTTTTTTAAGTCAATTTTTGACATTGATTACACATCCCTGTAAACTAGTGTTATTCTTTTAGTTACACTGCACATGTCACAAAAATTCATGTATATCATTTTTTGCTGTGGTAAAATACTTTTGACATTTTGTTTGACATCAAATCCATGAATTACAATATGGCGCACGGCCATTGACATGCAGTCACGTGTCAAAAGTTCGGTTACTGAGAGCAAGTGAGCGGTGGCGAGGAACAGAGTGCAACCAATTTCATTTGCATATTTTAAGGCGTTGTGTTACGCACTCTATTCTATTTTGAAGTGCGTTGGCGGTATTTTTTTTCATCAACTGAATATTTGTTTTTTGGTAGGGTCTGTTGGTAAATGTTATTGTTGCTATTGGCCGGCCCCCAGGTCGAAGTATTTGGGAAATGCGACTTTAAAGACATTTTAAATTTGATTTGATTGCCACGTGTGTCAGATTTAAGTTTAAGTAAGAGTACTTTGAGTTTGAAAACAAAAGCAAATTGAACTGGCATCTATGGCAAATGGCCGATATATCCAAAGGCAGCAACCACGACACCCAGCTTATCTTTGTGGATAACAAAGAAATAATTGATTAACAGTAAGCGGAGTGCCTTGAGTTTGCATATAAAGTTAGGAAAATACCTCTCGGAACTATTTAATATAATGCGAGGTTCCAGCCGAAGCGAAGCTTTGCTTCTTTATTCTTAAGGCATAGGATAAACGTTTCTTAGTTGAAAGAAGATTTTTGCCGATCAGCGCACAGACCAAACGGTAAGATCTAAAGGGCTATAATTATTACATAATATATAATAGTTGAGTACTAGGAATATTTTGGGATTTTGGGAAATTCCGCCCACCGTGCTTGTATGGCACTACGTTTATTTTTGTAGCTTTCGCAAGACCATATGGGATGAGGTAGAGGATCAAAATATTTAATAGAGGGTTACTACAAATAAATACAACGAATTATGTACCATAATAGTAGTGAGGAAGCAATTGTAGATTCTTGTGCATATTCGTGACGAAGGCCGGGCGGAAGATAACGTGAGAAGCATGCAGGTGGCGGTGCCACATATCGGTTAATTATAATTTCAGTTTTTGAAAAATCGCATTTTTTGTTTTAAGGTTTTAAGATCATGTAAGATAGTTAAAAAAAAAGTTATATGCTATTTCTGTATAGATATACGTTTTCAGTCCCTTTATTTCCTAAAGGCAAACCAAGTCTTGCGTACGAAAAGCTATCCCATTCGCAAGGGTTAACTTAGATCACAAAAAAATGTTTTTCTGACCACTATCATTCAATATTTTCATAAAATTATGCAAATAACAAGTTTGTTATCACTTAACAGACACCAAAAAAACAACTGCATGTAAGCCCCCACTCCCATGCTGGGCCTTACATTCATCTAAGTGTGTATATTGAAAATGTTAATAGCAGCCTCCCAAGGGCACATAATCCCTGGCAGCCGTCACTTGGTGCATGGGACTAAACAAACGCCTAGCCTGCGCCCAGTGTCACTCAAACTTCAATCCGCACAAATCCAATTGATTTCAACCAATTTCTCAAACTCCGCTGATAATAAGGCGTAATACGTGCCCGGGTGGAAATAAAGAGAAGACGAAAATAGCATAAAATCAATTGAAAAAGTTTTCTTTATGCCTCGAAAGTCTCACGCCCATGACAACCCTACAAGATGCCATCAATTGGCATACACTGGGCATACACCCACTTATGTATATACCTCAATCTAGTATATATATATATATATGTGTATATATGTATGCACACTCATACATAGCATGAGTGACAAAGAAATGAGAAAAAATTGTGGGAAAAATCCGGCAGCTTGCAGGATTTTCATTGGCTGGCAGCACCCAAATGTACATCCACTTCCACATTCCCATCCCCACATCCAACGCACATAAACACATGGATAGTCATGGAGTTGTGTGTGTCCAAATGGCGGCGCTCTCTTTCTAGGTGGTTTGGTGGGGTAGCATATTCTCGTATATGTATGTATATGTGTGCGGCTGCCTCCACTTGTACATACATACTCGTACATATGTATGTATATAGCTTGTACCGTTGGGTTCTACAACAATAAGCGCAAATGTAACAAATAAAATGCAAAGACGTGAAATAAAAAATGACATTTGAATACAAATCGAAGAGAAAGATAGAACGTTGAGCTCCAGCATGATGTGGTTGGGGTGGGGATGTGTGTGGGGGAGGACTACCAAAACAAAACGAAATAAACAGCGTTGGGATGACAGAAGAAGAGAAGAAAAATTTGCCATCGAAGGGAATTGAATTGAATATTTAATGGCAGCCAACTGCTGCCGGGCTCCAAAGCGTTTCATTGTTGTTCCTATATCTATTTGTATCTGTGTGGGTTGTCTCTCAGTATGTGTGTGTGTATCTGTATGAATCGTCGCCAAATGTGCGCTCAGTTTGAATGGCTACTGGATTGACAATTTCATTTTACTCTGCTACAACGGCTTATTCTTTTTTATCCTATTCCCTTTTAGCGAGCTCACTTGTAACTGTTTTTATTGAATTTCTCTTATCAAACAACCAATGCAAATGCTCTGTTTGGTAAATACTTGGAAAAGGCAATTCTATTGTGGCAGCGGCTGTTCTCAAAAACTTGCACAAATTTTATAAGGTTGATCACTTAGCGGTAACGAGAGCAGGAAGCATAGTGTTGCCAGATCAAATAAGAATGCAAACTTGACGTTTTTGTATTTTGATAGTAATAATTTGCTACAAGCCTCAGGGGCTTGATTTTGGAAAGATTCTTGTAGAGGAATTCGTTATGGGGAAGTTCATAAATTCATTTGGGACGTATATAGCTAAGTTTTACTATACATATACTAACCTCTTATATTCAGATTACTCTCTAAGCTAAATAGAACCAAACGAATAAGTTCAGTGGCTAATTTCTGGGAATTTTCCGGGCACTCCTTGCCACATGTAATAAATCTAAAATTTCTTTACCTTCTCATTGCTCAAGCCAATATTACAGCATGTCTAATTTTTGATTATTTTGTAATTTTCATATAAAATTACTTGCTCACACGTATCTGGAACTGGTTTTTCTTTTGTTTTACAAAACCACATAAACTCCACATGATCATCCAAATGTAATAAAAAACAAATCAATTTTTTTTTTTGTTTATATATTTTGCCCAACATGGCACAGCAGTCAGCCACGTCAACGGACATCGAACGATCAGTCAGCAGGACAGCTATTGAGGCAATTGTAGTAAAATGCAGAAGATGATGTTGACGCGCTTCCCACCATGAACACCAACACGAACACTATGGACATAAGCCGTAACACCAAGGCCAAGACCAAGAGTCAAGTGATCAAGTGGCGCTATAAATGATCAGCATGCAGTACACTGCCAAAAAAACAAAAAGCAGCCCACTGACTAACAGACTCAACTCCATGCAGCTTGCGCGCCATGCGGCTCAAATAAACGATTATCATCCATTATGAGCATTTTCCATACCAAGATGCCAAAGCTGGCGCTGCAGTTGGACACAAGTAGTTGGATGCCATCATATATAGCCGCGACTGTTGAGTACAATGTGTGTAGTAAGTACTACAGCGATCTGAAACTATTTCATTTTTAATACTCTGTGCTCGCGGGATAAGGGGTATAATAAGTTAATGAAACAAAGTGTGCTTAAGAGGAAGCGGGCAAGATCCTCTAAATAGTGTGTACCAAAATAATCGAAACGATAAAAGAAATTCTTTATGTCCGTATTACCTGTTCTTTGCTGACCAAGAAGCTAGGATCAATATTTAGATATTGGAGTTCTTTACCCCATACCAATTTCAAGGCTTACTCCCACAGTTTTCTAGTAAGAATCTTGATACACATGTATCTGGTTTTTTTATGATCTGTGCAATGGTGTAAATTTTCTAAAAAAAAACGTGGTGAAGGTCGCAAGTTCCACGAAAAAATTTAAAAATTTGAATATTTTTTGCCAAGAAGCTCTAATAAGAACCTTTCGTTTATAAATCTGTTGGCAGCGACGTCGACACACGTACAGTACACGAACACGTCACATGCACTTGTGTGCGAAGCAACAAACACGAGGCAGCAATGCCGATGCTTGTATCGAAATATAAATTTTTAAATCTTTAGGGCTACTAACGCACTGTCCCCCGCAATAGTTTTTTATCACTTGCCACAAAAACTTTCAACATAAGAAACGCAATATGCCACAAACAACGTGGAACTTACAGAGCGTGCAGGGTATACAAAAGTCGATATGCACAGCCCACTTGTTTTTGTTGTTTGTCTTTCTTTTTCCTTGTATTCTTATAAAAATGTTTGTTTTACTACGTGACCGATAATTCCAGTACCCCAACCTTACCGCACTGTACCGCCTTAAACGCACAAGATGTGATACACACGCGATCAAGTTCGCGATCCCTTGCCGTTCTTTAGGTGCTGGTACTTTATGAACCCGCTGCTTGACCGTAGCTTCGCGCGTCCAGTCAACGTTCTGGCTGCACTTGTATATTGCTGTTGATGCTATTGTTATTGTTCCTTTTATTGTGGTTGTTATTGTTGTTGTTGTGGAAGATGATCGAGAACATGGTAAAGGCAAGTGCTCGGTGCTGTATGGAGTCGCCGCTCTTGCAGAAGCAACACATCGGGTTACAGAGTTCAATTGAGTTGACTTCTTTGGCTCCATGTTGGCTGCTCGCCTGCTGCTCCAAGTTCATATGCATTTGCATTGGTCACGTTCTGGAGCGTGTAATATTTTGCTTATCTTTGTACAAATATGTACAAATATGAATTTGAGTAGAGCGTGCTTGGAAGGTACGAGCTCTTGGCTAGGCGTATCTCTTTGTATGCTAAGTTTGAGTTCATATAAAGTACATTACAATTGTATAGCCATTGAATTATATGGAAAGACTACTAATAATACACGAGAGTAGAAAATTTTATTTAATGTTGACTATTAACGTTAATGGACTTTACACTTGAATGTTTTTAATTCGGTGTTGAAACACTTCAAGAATAAGAATAAGTTCTTTTTGTACTTTATGAATAATCATTGAATGAAATAATGCCCGGAAGTGAAAAGTCGAAAACCGAAATCGAAGTGTTGAGTAAAACAACAAAAAATTTTTTGGAACAATATTTTAGTCAATTTGCCGCACCACTTATTCTACGAGTCCTTGGAAAAAAGCCATAATTTAAATAAATGCATAAAATGATTACCTAACCTGCATGTGCAATAGACCATAAAGTTGGATTTTCCTGAATTTCCTATGAACAGCCCTTGAAAAGATGTCAGATTATAGGGTACAGAGCGTAGCTAGCTATAGGCAGAAATGTCGTTGTACTCCTCATCCCCCTTCGTACTAGATTTCGAGTGATCGAACGGCACAGAGGAGTTGGAAGGATTAAGGATCGAAGCAATATTGAGACTACTAGGTGCAAGAAAATCATAAACTCCTTTACTACGCGCTGATATGAGACTGAAGGGCTCCCTATCTTTTCTATTCAGCAGATCGCATACAATTCATGACTTTTGGGGTACACCCTGTTTGTGTATATAAAAAGATTTCTTTTAAGAAGTTGATCGAGAGTTTTCTAATGACTATTAAAATTTGTTTATAGAAACGTGGTTTCGTGGTCACATAAAAGATCATATGACGGTCAGACACACCATGTACCATCGACCGGAACAAGTAATAATCGGAAGAGGCAATGTCTAGAGAAGTTAGCGGATGGGGTAGGACTTCCCAATGAAGTGTTTCCAAATAGATTTTCCAAAACGATTTCCCTTAAACGCTTAGCCGAAACACATTAATAGTGTTCGGTAGAGAACTCCAAAAATGATTTGGCTCTGAGTGGTTTATAATATCCGACACCAGACGGATCACACAAAATGACAGCATGAGTTTATTTTTCAGGAATATTTCGTTTATCCACATGTTTCCCATGATTTTCTTCTTTTTGGATTATCATAGTGTATCCATTTTACCTTTTTTACGCTTTGTCAGCAGCTTCCTGACTCTTACTTCATATGGAACTTAATTTGCTTGTTTTTGAATCAAAAAATTAAACAAACAGCAAATTCCCGAAACCCCATGAAATTTTTGAAAATTTAGTAGTTTAACCCAATCTAAACAGTAGCATAAGGCACGCCCCCAACTGCTTCTACGACAATCAGATAATAATACCTTCGAGATATACGCGCAATTCCCTTTATAACGTTGTATACATCGACAATGGGTCCAATTGCGTTGACAGCGCCCCCGCCTTGGGTCTAATTTTTCTGGCCCAAGGAAAAATCGTGCAAATTTATGCTGAGAAAATTTATGACACGCAACTTTCCGCCACCCGCCAAATACAACAAACCTGATACATGAGCCTGCACCCCATGCAGCAGCCAATAAACTAAACGCTGCTAAATGGCAAAGCGTGGAGACCCACCCACACCTAGGATACAGTGCCAAGCACTAGAGCCTGCCTTGTACGCCATTGTCGTGCAAATACAATATTAGAAAAAAAAAAATGCTTGCAAAAATCCGCTTACCCTAATTTAGTTTGGCTTTCACTTTCATATAGATTTTTGGCAACTTTCACCCCAAGTGAGCAACGGTAAGGGACACCCTTCGTCCTTAGAATGCAGTGCACCCCTGCGCCGCTTTTGGTTTTCCATTTCACGTCATCGCTTTGATTGCAATTCAATTGCAAAATTGGCAAAAACATCAATTTCATGCCGCCGCAGAACAATCATCAAGTGCCGGCCCATTACATAATCAGCAACAACAACAACAGCAATTGTCTGAGGGGGTGTATGTTTATAAGAACAAGCATTACGTAAACATGTTGCCCATATCCTAAGTCACAAGCCCTGCCCCTGCTCACTGCTCAACGAACCCCATAAAGGATACTTAACTCGACTTTACACAATCAGATTTTCGGCTTGCAATTTTCCCGAGCGAATGAAGAAATATATATATTTTTTTTTTTCCAGCGCTTGCCAATTTTCCTCTGCTATCTGCCTAGCTATTGTTGTTATTGGTGATACCCACTACAACTTGCCAAAAATATCTTCTTGTTCCCGCTCAAGGGTGGGTTATTGTGGTTGTCCCTGTTGATTTAGTGCTGGGATTTGTGGGTTGCACCCAACAGCCACAAACAAGAAAAAAATAAAATTCGCCAATATTACCGTATGGCATGTACAGGGCGAATTTGCGCAAAGAAAACGCCAGCCAGGAAATATTGATAAACGTTTTAATCGAATTTGCATTAGAATAGAAGAAAGCACACATAGAGAAAACAAAAATTGAACCAGTGAAAGTTCCATTGTTATGGATGGTGGTGACGGCGACACCGAAGCTAACACGGTGAAAGGGATGCTCATTTAGTAGCGAATTTGTCCAATTAGTTGCTAGGTTTTGTTAATCAGCAATTGTCGTTGTCCAGGGAAAGGTAATTGTGGTTTAATGGCGCTTTTGATTGCCTAATCAGCAGCTAACTAGGCTACGGTCAGTTGATAAGTGCAGGATGATTAGATGGCTAGAAATTGAAAATATATTGGCAATAATGTTTTGTTAATGGTAGGTTATACTAGTGAAAAGAAAAACGATGTTAGAGCGTGGTGTTGCAAAATATCGCGAAAAAGCACGTGATCAATATAAATGACAGTGTTGTCAAAACATAGATAGTAACTTCAGTGGCGATACATCGATGTTTTCGTTCGATAGTCACTTAAGGCGCAAATTTCTTGAGGTGGGCACGTGGACCCTCTATTATCTGTAAATAGAAAATCGGGGATCGTATAGAAATATAGTATTAGTAAAAGTAGTTAGGTTAGTTTTTAGGGAAAAAAAATGTAAATGAATAACCTGAAATAATAATAATAATTTCCCTGACCGACTATTTTGTCATTCGCCCCTGGGCGGAGCATGGGGATCTCTATTAATAACTATTCGAAGAGAACAGGGACCTACAGTTTATAGCCGAATCCCAACGGCGGTGTCTTGAATTAATAGAGATTTTCTTGGACAAGTAGCGTCTTTGAGCTAGCGATGCCAGAGCTGGGCAAATGCACCAGTGCTACTGCGGAGAATCGAACCACCGAACATCGGATTGTAAAGCGAGTACGCTACCACTACGCTACCGATGGCCACAAAAATAAGAATAACCTGGAATTGAATCTTATAAAACCACCTGGTATAGCCATATCATAACCTCGGGTAGCGATTGAGCCATGTCCGTCACTTTTTATGAACACCTAGGTTTCGGAGACTATAAGAGCTAGAGAGGCGGAACTTTAGCAGCTGGTGCGCATATTTTATCCATCCAATATCGTTCTACACCGAAAAAAAAAATGCAGTTGGAAAGTTCTTTGAGTATATTTTTTTTTTCGAGAAAAATGATCACCTTTCGGGCACCGCCTTGACTTTATAACATTTTTTCAGTCTGACAATACTTTATTTATTTAAAGTATCCGTGCATCATAAGCTACAAGTTTTCTTCATCTTTTTGATAGCATCTGGATAACGCGACTAAAAAGTTTCCCTTTTTTTGAGGTGATCTAGAAGTCAATCCATTATCATATCAATGCTTCTATTGGTTAGGCCATGACTCATCGACCGCAACAAGTGGAATTCGGAAGGATTGGTGAATACAGCGCGGGAGGGAAGACCTTCCTACTAGAAGTGTCCACGACAACTCTCGTTTGCCTTATTGGGGTGGCTTGTCTTTTAATGCTATCCTCTCAGTAGATCATCCACTACTGATCCCAATAGATGCACAGCGTTAGGTTCTTACCATGATTGTCCGTTTTGATCGTCGAAACTGGTGCATGGCCGTTCTTAGCACAAGATTTTCTTAAAAAGCCCTTCCGTTTTTTTCTTTAGATCAGCTTTGTCTTGCGTTAGTTCGTTTTGAATAGAATTCCGCTGTTTTTGTTCCGTAACCCATGGCTTTGACTCATTTTGAAAAGGATCCTCTTGTGTTTGGGATGAATCTTGATCCAAGAAGGCCATTTTATATTTTGCTTATCTCTCTTTTTTATATTTATATTTCCAGCGTGTAGGAACTCTTTTAAGATGACTCTTGGTCCAAGAAGGCATTTGCTGTATTTATTTTTTAAGCGTTTAGGAACCCTGAGAAAATAGATCTATCAACGAATGGTAGGAACTATAATACTAGTAAACAAAGAGACCGAGTTTTAAATTATCCAATTTTGATTTTATAAAAAAGTTATCATAGTCGACTTTGCCTTTTCAGTCAGCTCTCAGATCCAGTGTGAAAATTAAATAAGTTGCCTTTATTCAAAATATCATTCGGTGCTGCTTGAATATAAAACAAATAAGTTTAAATATTATTGCAAATAACCAAATTGTTTTTTAACTGGTATGTGGTCCATAATTATATAAAAGAAACGCATTAAAGTTACAAATTATTTAAGGAGCTCAAATCTTTCAGCTGTAAAACACAACCTATTCAAAAATGATGCGCAAATCTTTTAAGCGTGCTCGGGCTCTGGATTTTGATTTAACAACTAGGAAGCGTCGTCGTCGCAATAATCTTGGTCAGTATGACGAGATATCTCAATTGACAAGCGACTATAGCAGCGTCAAGGACATCCATGGAGCAGGACCGTTTGCAAATGTCACAGAAGAGTTAGATATGAGCAATGTACACAAACGCCAACTGGAGGACATTAAACAGGATCCGAAGTTGAGTACACATTATCCAGTAAACCAGCCAACGCAGGCGCCTTTATTTACTTTTGATATGGTCAAACACATCTGTGAAGATTTGGTTAGGAAGCGGGAGCTCGAATTGAAGGTATACTATGAGAATCTCTTGACTCAAAAAATGGCTGCACAGTATGACGTGTTCATTAAATTTCAAGATGATACAATGCAGGGCGACTACGAGGACACTCTCAGTTACTGGGGATAATGGCAACAAAATATGAATTATAATCTACTGATGTCAACATAGTTAAAAAATTTAGAGTTGTTTATTTTTTGTTTAATTATAAAGCAGTTTAAATTATTTACGCAATACAAAATCTATTGCACGATAGCATGATAAAAAGATATCGAATTAATAGTCGATATGTAATCGATTTAGAGCACTGGGTTGTATATGCGAATATTTGGGGCGCTTTTCGTCAAGACGCAGCAATAAATAAAAATCTAGTTAACATTCTGGGGCGGAACCACGGGTAAGTCTTCTGGGGTGCCACAGAAATCTCCAGACATTTTGGGTACGGTTTGAAACCAAATCTTTATTACATCCGTAGATGCCACAGAAATCTCAGAGATTTCATTTTTTGGACAATTGTTTCCGAATGTTTACAGAATAGCAAAAAAGAGTTGCTACTATTCAAAAATTATTTTAGTACATTTAGACACTTATTTAAATATATGAATTTTAAGATTTATTTTAGAAAGTCAATTTATTATTTGATTAGTCAATAACTAGTGCCATATTTCGCAACTTTTCGCAATCAAAAGAGTTTGGTTGACAACCCTACGAGCAAACAGTTGTCAAGCTATCAGTTGCATTGTGAATGGCAAAAAAAAATTTAGTACCACAACTAGGTGGCAGCTCCTTACCTCGAGATGATTTTGCACGTTGACACAGAATGGCACATTTACTAGAGATTTTGTAAAAATAAAAATTATGAATTAAAACATTAGATTTATTAAGTAATAAAGATACAAATAGCTTAGAAATTTTCTTTCTTTTTTCAGTTTCTTTGAATAAAAATGTTTTTTTTTGGCGAATTTTATCAAAACTCGATCAATTTTGTTAGAGATTTTAAAACCGTCTCGAAACTTGTCTGTGGAACCGGGATTTGGAATTGTAGAGAAATTGTTTTCTGTGGCACCCCTGTATATAAAACTTTTTGAGCTGACTGTCCGATTGTGGATTTCATAAAGACACTACGACAAATACTATACACCGTATTTACCAGGTGTGTATCCAGGAGCAGATCCAGGGGGCTTCATTAAAATATCTCAGTTTGTTTCTGTAAATAAGTTTTGCAAATATTTTTTTTTGATTCACCCTTACCAGTGGAAAAAGGTTACGCTTAGATCTTACCTTCTGAAAGCATTCAGAACATATGATGACCTTTACTTTGGGGGTGCAGAAATGGATCCAAAAAACAAAGCGAAAACAAATTGGCTCCATTTTATGAGGACTAAAATAGCAAGCAACAAGCGCATCTTATTGTCCTTGCCATTTGGCCAATTCAACGCGTGCATATTATTAGCTGATTGTGTTCCCTTTATAGTATCTCAACGAAAAAAAATAAACGAGCAAAATCCAAAAAGTCCAAAATAGAAAGTAATAAAAATTTTTTGCAAATATTTTTATATAGCACTTATATATATTCAAGCCAAAGCAATTTTTATGGCTATAGCTGTTGTTTTTTTCTGCGTCCCACTTCCAAGACCATGGCCTGCTGCTGGCGCGGCCTTTGTCCTGTTTCCGGCACTGCCATTTTTTTTTTTTTTCCTGCTACTTTGCTTGCCATTTTTAAAGTAAGCATTTCCGTTTTTTCTAACCAATTGGCTGGCTGAGCTGCCGCCTTTCCGGGTGCTTAATTTAATGGCCATGCAGATTTCGTTATGCGCTTGTAAGCTTTATGGATTTTGTTCGAGGTGCGCGACCTGGGACAATGTTCTTGCTGGCTGTGCTGCTAACAAGCCAATGTCCGAGTCTAACTGGTTTTCCTTAGACCTTCACCCCTTTCTGGCCTTGCTCATTATGTTTACCAAAGTGCTTGCCGCTTTAATTGATTTCCAGCTAGCCAGCCAGCAACAACAACAACAACAACAATGACTTTGAGTAGCCTTTGGTCTGCGGCTGTGGCCTGAAACTCTCCCCTCTTGTCATTGTATTTGTCGCGTGGCCAGTGCCATTGTGTCTATGCCAGCCCCGCCTGGCGCTCACCCCTAGCCCTATAATTCAACACCCTTGTATAAAATATTTCTCTCTTTTTTTTTTTTTCGTATTATTACCATTGCCTGCTTACCTTTTGTTGCGGCTGTTGCTGCCACAGAAACCGAAACTGACCTTAAAGTTGCTTCATTCACAGTGCGCTGGGTCTATTCTGTTAGGCGGTTCTTTTTTCGTTGGGTCACTCGGTCGTCGTCATGGACATTGAGTGACCTTTGGTTGTCAACCGATTTGGCTGCCTGCTTTTCGAGTTCTATTTTAATCGCATTTTGTGTTTTTACTCAGACTTCGTGTTTTGGGTTAATTTCTGATTAAGTTGTAATTTGTAACGGTAATTATTGCATAAATTTGAATGGGTGAAAAGTGGAAGAGGGGCGTTTTCCAGACAGTCCAACTTCGCGTCGATTTGGTAATGTTTAGTGAGTGCTAAGCACTATGGCTGGATAGACTGAAAATTTTGGTTTTCTCAACTAAGTAGCATTGATTCGAACATTGATCTAGGAGAGATCAGATTAACTATTTTTTTTTTTGTTTTTATTTATTGCAAAAACTCAAAAATTCATATATTTTTATATATTGCATTTATCACATGTTTTATTGTCGCCAATCCAGGATGCAGCTGGAGCCATCATTGGGCATGAACTGCCTTAAGGCCAAATCAGGCCGTTATAACAATGTAGGAGTTAGGGAATTAAATTTTTCAACGATCGCCTTTTTAATCTTGTTACTGGGTTATCATTGAGTAAGTTTTTCGCCAGCCTGTTTGTGTGTCTGGTTAGACGCTCATTATATCGGCTAACGTGCTTGTTGATTTGGATTTCCACGTTATCCAGATTGAGGTCGTGGTGCAGGGTCGAATTCCTTACGTACCAATCGCAACCAGTAATAAAGCGCAATGCCTTATTTTGGAACGTCTGTATACGTAAGCGATTCGAGCGAGCCGCCATACCCCACATCTGGATATTTATTTAGCAGCCAATACATTTTGGTCATTTTAAAGCGACAACTTTTGATCGTTTGGCTTATGTGTGATCGAAATGTTAACAGCTTGTCGAGTATCACCCCAAGATATTTCGCTTCACTTTGAATGATGAGGGGCTGGCCATCTAGCCATACTGCGGGTGGAGTCTTCCTTTTTAAAGTACATACAACCGACTGACATTTGGCCGGATTTAAGGTTACATTCCACCTGCGAGCCCAGCTCTCAAGCAGGTGGATGTACCCTTGTATCCCGTCAGCTGCTTCATACTCGCAGGATGATGTGTAAAATATTGCCAGGTCGAGATTAGCTAATATGAAATTTTTTAAATTTCCAATTTGAGTGATTCATCTTAACTTTTTCAGCCATGACTTAAAATTTTTATATCTGATACTTGACAGAGTCGAACTAAACAAATTTCGAAAAATGCAACAAAAGTTTCGTTTCTTGTGATAGAGCGGGTAAAGCGGCAGAGCATAATCGCGAATATGCTATAGGCTTGTGTTCATGATGCAATGAATTTTATAAGGTGATGCAAAGAGTTGCGCGAGTTTGGCTGCGCAGAAAGCTGGTTCAATTTTTGTATGGTAGCTATATGAAATAGTGAACTAATTTTGATAAAACTTCACCTAAATGCTTAGTCTAGTAATTTGGTGACTATATTTAAAAAAATAAAACAAACTTTCTGAACGTTTTTTGCAAGGATTTTAGATATAATAATCCCTCCCACACTCTAAAAAACAACTGATATACATGATTACAAATTAATATACTAAACATTTGTATTAGCTGACAACGTTAGCCCTATTTACAATCTGACAAGGTCAATTTGTCTAGTCCACAAATGCATTAAGAGCTCAACCAGAAGAATGGCAAAAATGTAGCACAAACCGTGACATGCAACATGCATGAAAAAATGCTTGATTTAAGCGTGGTTTGAGGTTCGAGAAGTCGGTGCCTCACTCGTTCGTATAGCCATAGAGACCCTGGTTCTCGGGCGGTCGCATGTCTACCATGTAATGCCACAATTTGCACGAAACGTGCAACAAGCAAACAGTGATTACGATTGGTATGTAGTCGCGTACTCGTATAATGTGGCATGATCTAAATATGCGCTTTAAACTGTCCGACTGCAGCACATTGGGAACACTTTTGGTGGCCAGACTGCGAGAAGCATATAATCCTTTAGATGCATGTGAGCTACATAAGAAATGGTTGTATCTGTATCTGTAACTGTGGCAATATTTTAATGGCACTCACTACGTTTTCGCGCTTAAATATTGCAATTGCTCTTGATTATATACTACATTGTTCTTGTGCCTTATATACATGGTTGCCACATGACAGATTCAATTTTGAGCGGTTAATTTTTAATAATTCGTGAAAATACAGGAAACGTGACAAAAGTAGGTCTACGCAAATCGTACATGGCTGAACAAAGAGACAAGTCGTGTGGGTTGGCCAAGATCGTAGATGAGTTTGAAAGGATGAGTTCAAGCCGTCCCGGTGTTAGTTGGATATGTTTGTTGGGCGTTGCAACAAGATACTCGTATAAAATGCAAAAATTATTGACACCAAAATTAAGAATAAACAAATTTATATGAAACGTGTGAAATTGGGTTTTATTCGATCCGATACCTAAAACAAAACCTGAAACGAAATCACAATTTTGGTTTTGTATATAAGTATTACAATTTAGTATTGAACAAACAATTTTGGTTTAGTTTTTTGAATTATTAGTTACAATTTTTGAAGCCAATTAAATTGAAATTATTTGAAAAAATGTTTACCAAATCATTACTTACATAAAAATAATTACAAGATTAAAAACTAATAGTTTGACGCAGGAGTGCTGGCCCTTTGGTCTATCACCAGATTTCTAACTTTGAACGATATATTATTTTAGGATCTTTAAGATGCAAAATCGTATCGAATCATACTCTTGCTTATCACAATATATTGATCCCATAATTACGTTTTTATTTTTATTAAAAACCCCGCGATAAGTCTGGAAACATATTTATTGCCCTCTTACTGACTATAATAATAAAGACTGAAAAAAACAAGTTTATTTCTCTTGAACAACACAGCCACAGAATGAATCCAACGGGTCTATGTTTAAACCTAACCTCAAAAAACCCAACAAAATTTTTAACTGAAACCAGTTGTCGGGAGTTTTTGTTTTTATCATTATAAGGTCGCTGAATTCGAATCCAAAGTCAAAAAGACAATATGACTCGTCTCCAGATCACTATTTTTTTTGTGTAGCTGTGTCATTGACATTGATTTGCCATAATTAAAAAAACGTGAGCAGGCTGAAAGGTAAAGCAATAATAAATGTATATTTTTGTCGAGTATAAACATATCGATCCTGTTGCGTGAATTTATCAAAAGCTACATTTCCATATTTATTTACTTCTCAAACAATCAAACTGGTCTAAGAAGTAACCTTAAATAACACAGGCCTACAAATACCGGGGTCATGTCAGTTGTTGGAAAGCTAAGAGTCCAGGGTTTGTGGTCTGTCACTCCAGTTACATCATTTAGTTCCACTCTTACCCTTTAATTTAAAAGTTCAAGTGATTATTTACGATTTTTTTTCGTAAAGTTATGGCTATTTAAAGTTACGAAGTATATCCCTCGACGTCATTAGCATTTGCATTAAGCTTTTGAGACAATAACACAGGCCAACATGGTTTAGTTGTTGGAAAGCTATGAGTCATATCACAATTGGGCCATTACGTCAGGATTTTAAGATATTTGAGGTTATGTAAAAAAAAAAAAGTGGTTTTTCGGATACATAACCTCAAATATCTCAAAATCCTGACGTGATGAACCAATTCTGACCCCTGATTCGGTTTCTACGCAGCAAATTGCTTCGGAAATGACCCTTAGCTTTCCAACAACTAAACCATGTTGGCCTGTGTAAACGGAAGTCCTGGGCTTCAGCTTCGGCTAACACCCTAATTTGGTACGTCTTTTATAAAAGTGTGATATGTTTATGTCCTGAAACAGCTGTAGGTATCAAAATATGAGCTTTCCTTTTGAAGAGTTTATGGATGATCCCTTAAGTATCTACGTCACTATGATAATATGGCTCACAATATTGTATCAGATGACGAGTTAGGAACTTTAAGACTGTTTTGCATCAAAAAATACAATGACTAAGCTTAAGCACCACAAAAAATCATATTCCCAAAGATCACAAATCTACAATGGTCTTGTATTGCATACAAGACTAGTTTTACGGAAGTGAAAAATTTTAGCTTATCACCTTTGTGAGCTTGCTCACGATACGATATAAGCTCTCACTCCCACCAAAACCCCAAAACACAAATCTGAACAGATTCTTCGTGCATGTCTTGCAACAACACATTCGTGCAACAAGACAACAATACCAACAACAACAACACGTACACCACCCACAATCCCAACAACAAGATAAATGACAGCAATTGACTTCATTAGCAGTAAATGTCAACGTTCAAAATGCTGACTTTGCATTGCGTTGGCAATGCCTCGTGTTATTTTTATAACAACAAACAAAGTGGCAAGCTCCGCACACCAATACAACCTCCAACAACCCACACCCCCACACTACACACCCATAACCACCAGTGCAGAGAGTACCACCCTGCCCAGTAAGTAAACTCCAGCGCTTTCATAGACTTCAAATAAACATTGCCAAAAAAGCGTCGAGAGCTGCCACATCGTTCCCAATGTTGCCGCAAAAATTTGCATACGCATTTTGCTTGCATCGTTTGGCAGTCAGTCGCCCAAAGTGGCTGCTGTGACTCCATTCAAGAGCAGATTCAGGGGACTATGGTGCGGGCGTAGCCTGCAGTTAGTGGGCCGCGAGCACGGTGAAGCAGACAATGAAACCATCAAAATGCAATGAAATAAAATAAAATTCCAATAAAAACATTTTAGCGAAAGGCAAAAAGAAAACCGGGTGATGTCAATGGCTAGCTCTGGTTAGGGTGATATTCCTGAGTCGTGTTGACATGCGGTGAAAGTGTGCAAAAGCGTGTGCAACCAACCAAAATTTGCACACACACCCACAGGAAGACATACTAGTAGCACGCACGCCAGCCCCCCACTCCAAGCCGTGTGAAAAAGGGCAACTGTCCCTTTTTGCAAGCGAAAGCAGGAACGTGCATGGGATTTGCGAATTTTCGCAATCTCTTGGAAAAACCACTGGAAAAACTGTTTTTCTTTGTTCTGTTTCGTTTTGCGCTGTTTGCTTTGCAGCTTGTTAGTGGTTTTTGCTATGTGGCTGCTAAACTGTCAAATGCGTGAAATGTCAACATGTCACTTTTGTGGGTTGCCATTACATGCGAATATTGCCTGGAAGGGCAGCGTAAGCATTGGTTGTTATTTTTGATTGGTGCAATGAAGGATATCATGGAATGACATTGGATTAGGTCAAAATCTTTAAATGGCCAGTGGTAAGGCGCTCGTTTTATCTATCCATATTTAAACAGCTCTTGAAAAATGCAGAAAGATCTGTAGGATTAGGTCAGTTTACTCCTTTTCTAAGCTCCGTAAGTCAAGCTTATTATGTAATAGCACCCTATATAGCTTCCACCAAAATGATTAGTGCTGACACTGCAACTGATTGTTCGAAGTCCGTCTTTCCGTATATAAATGGACTCTGGAGGAGCAATAGTAGCTATACATCCGACCTCTTATTGAAAAGAAAGTTTTTACAAAATTTCGATTTGCCTTATATCAGACAAGGAAATGATTCGGTTGGATTTTAGTCAAAAATCTATTTAATCTTTAAGATATCTGTCCTTAAAATTTAAGTCCTTTCTTTATTTAAAAATAGACCAAATTAATCTGACGATGTTGATGTTTTTTAGATTCTTCAGGGTATAGTAAGTAGTAACTAACGACAACTAACTCTAAAAAATTAAAAACTTTTAAATAAATGCAAAGACTTTTACAATCACTTTGAACCTCTTCATCATTACACAAAAAACCGCTCTAAAAATTTGACAGTAACTTGTAAGTAGCTTGCCACCGCCAATGGAATTTTCACCATCCAACTCTGACCAGCTGCATGTGGGCGTCAAGTGTCCAATCACACGGATTAATTGCCTGCCGATAACAAAAGTTTTTCGAACTACCAGCAAAAGTTCTGCAGTAAAGATTCCTTCTATACCCCTCGCAAACAGCGCTAGTAACAATTGCGCGTGCTCAAATAAATCATTTTTCAAGCACAACCAGCATCAGTAAGACACCCAAAACCCAATCCACAACGATCTAATTTCAAGTGCAAAAGTGCCGCAAGTCCAAAAAAAAAAAAAAAAAAACATCTGCACCAAGTTGTGGCAAAGGTGACGCTGCTCCTCTAGCAAGGTTGCCACAAATTGTGGGTGTAACAAATTCGTCTGCAAATCGCAGCCAAATCGAAAATGACTGGCGCATACACACAACCAAAGGACAACCAATGGCCACAAGAAACCAATGGTTGGTTGCCTGCTGCTCGCGTATGTGGCACGCTCGGCATGGAGTAATGGCCAAAAGAGCTAAGCGACTGCTGAGATCACTTATTGTTTGGTAAAAGTATTACAATTCGGACACCGGGAAACAATGAAATTGACAGCAGCTGAGCTTTGGGCTATCCACTGTTAAGCCATTTGGTGGCTATTTGTTGAGAATTTGGCAACGCTGTCTATTTAGCTATCGCGGTTTGTTATGAAATGCGCCAAAACAGTGACGTAGATTGGGTTGAATTTAGAGTAACCAGGTTTTCGGAAATTCGCAAAAAAATTAATTAATCAAAACATTTATCCAGCCTAGGTTTTTTTATATCATTATTCACAGTGCATATTTTTCAAAGTTCTTCAAAATTTTGCCATTTTGTAATCTAAGCTCAAGACTCACTTTTATAACTTGTAACGTCACGCTAAAGATGCTTATATCTTTAAAACAATAAAGCTGATTGTTTTCATATTTTTACTTAAACGCTACAAAAATAGTATGTATTTAAAAAAAAATTTTTTTCATTTACATTTTTTCCTGTTTTTTTCATATTATATTATGAGATAAAAAAGTAACGTCACGCCAAAATTGAAATGCCCATATTTAATATGGTGCTCTGTTTATTTTTAAAGCAAAAATTTTAAAATTTTCTAGTCTCAAAATTTGAGTAAAACTTGCAGCAATTTATGTAAATTTTTATAGTACTGTATCTTAGGCTAGACAAACACAAAGAAATATAGACTCTTTTAAGAATAATTAAAGTAATGTTGACAATGTAATATATATGTATATATAATATAATATAGATAAAAGTTTAAAGATATAATCGCAAAAAGTAGCTCTATTTTTCTCAGCTGGTTTCGTAAAAATTATACGTATTACTTCTGTCAGTCTGGCAACCCTGTTTAGCCATACCACGGCGCTTTTGTAAAAAAATTTCAGGAAGCATAACTAAACGTGTCAGCCCCAAGAGGGGCCACAAGAATCACTTGCAAGTGTTACCCAAAATGCAGCAAAAACACCGTTGAATTGCACTTAAGAAGCTAAATGACCTCAGGCTCCTTACACAAAAAGTTGGCAGGGGTCTCACTTATTCACAACTCAATGCCTGCTTAGCAAAAGATCCCACTGCCAGACACTCCACTCCGTAAAGACAGACCACAGACAACTAAACGCATCCAACCGCCAACCGCAACAACAAAGCGCTCTAACTAGCCTTTCTACAACTGCTCAACGAGATCCCCCAACGTTTGGGGGCCTCGTGTGTATGTGGTCATAACGCATACAAATATTATATTAAAGCTTGGCTCCAAGTGCCCCAGCCAAGGCTCATTTCGTGCCTGGCATCGATTCCCACTATACGATATCACATTGGCGCGCTCGCGCGATCATTGAGCGCTAAACTGCGGCTGCGCACGCGCACGGCCACTTCACATATACTACTTACCCAGATGGGAGCTGTAGAGACGCTGGGGCGGATTGCTAAATTACAGGCCTTACAAACTGCATGACCATATTTGTCCATGGCTGAGTTGTGTGTTGTGCTGTGTTGCCAACTCTTTTAAGGTAAGTGTTTTGGAAAATTCGTTAAATTGCACGAGAGATTTGTGATAAGAGCGTTTCCTTGGTCACCATGATAGACTCTAGTGTGGGGGCGGCTGACACATAGAGCTTTGCACTACTTCCTGAAAACTTTCTTGGCTGCGTTAGTTGTTTCCTGGTTCCCCAACAACAGCTAGTAGCTGTCATACTCCCCCTTATATGCTGTAACTGTGTGCCATATTTACATGCAATAAAAATTAGCATTAAGAGCTTGTGTCAGGGAGTAAAGTAGAATCGATGGGCTGCTCAGCGAGGACGAAGATGTATAGCCATCAGGCAGGGACGTATTCAAAAAATATTCGAGGGGATTCTTTAGACTTTGTCGCTTAAACACTACTTCCGACGCTCCCCACTGTATGCGCCCCTGCCATTAGGTACTGTGGTAGAGGCCCAGCTCAGCTAAAGTAAAAGCAAACACTCGTAGCGTACCACGGTGCCAAATTGAAAACAAAGAACTAGAAATGGGCAAGGTGCTGCATGCAGATGTTGGCAGGGTGCAGGAATTGAAAAATCCTTCACCTTCGTTTATACAAATGACGCCCCGAGAGACCGAAGGAAACCCCAGCACAATCCAACTGTCTGCACACGCATACAACAACAATGGATAAGTTTTTTTTTTTTTTTTTTTCAAAAATACACAGAACCCATAAAATAAAAAATGTTAAAGACGCTAGAGTCCGCCGCACCAGGATATGTTCCAGCGGAAGCTGAGAAAGTAGCAAAGCCCAGAAAGCAGGAAAAAAAAATCATTTACATGTGACTGTGACGTGGAGGGATGATTATTAAATGGGTGGCATGTTTAACTATAAAACGCACACCAACAACGCGCCCAAGCGAGGGTGGGTTGGGTGTAAGTGGCACATAGGATGGATTTGCGTGCGTCCCCAAGATGCTGGCCGCTATGGAGTGACTGCCACATTGGGCTACTCGAAGGGCAGCACTGGATGGGAGGAAGTCGGACAAGTTATTGGTGTGACAAGCGGCAAGCAGCTGCTGGAGCCGTAAGTGCGGCACTTGAGGCAGCTTTAAAGCGTTTGCTGCATGAGTTTGTTGTTGGGATTCAGTTGCTGTTGCTGTTGCTGTCTGTTTGGTGTAGCGGAAGGTCCGCATATAAAAAGGAGGCACTGAATTATGCAAAAGATTTACGCGCCACGTTCGGCCGTTGAAACTTTTGGGCGTTGGCGGCGTCGCGACGTCACATTGTATAAAGTTTTTAGCCGGACTCCAAGCGCATATGACAGTCATAAGTACATTGAGACAGAGACGGGCATTGAGCTAGAGCAAAAAATACAGAAAGAGTGAGTGAGAGTAACATAGAAAGGGACAATTCATAGAGTTACCACCAGGACGGAGTCTGGAGAACGGAGTCTGCTGTGCGACAGTTGGCAGCGACAATGATAAGGACGAAATGGAAACAAGAAATGGTAATTTGTAAGCAGTTTTGTTGCTTATATCACAAGGCCTACAGGATTACGGCTGTGAAGTGCTCACCAGCCCTGTCCCTCGAAATGCTAGGATACTTATTTTTGGGGGCTTTAGACAGCATGCGGCAGTAAATCATTTTCTGCTAGTGGGTTACTTTTGACACGCATTGTTCATATAAAAAAAATACTCTACATTCGGTCAAAATTAAGCAAAATCTTGTTCTCTATAGAGAGAGGGGCTTCGCTACCTGTTTGCTTCGCTAAATGTATAAAGAACTTTCTTATGCCATGAAAAGAAAAGTTTACTTCACCTACCATGTCGAAAATCCAAACAGAAAAATTTATAATGACAATGAGCATGATGACGATAAGAGAGATATAATTATTCTTACTTTTTCTTTTTAATGAAAAATTTGAGTTTTTCGAAACGGAGACTTCTAAAAAAAAATTTTGTTTTTAGTGTAATCTCTACAAAGCCCCAAACTCAATCAGGTTCACAATATTCAACACTTGCCTAATATTTATTTTTGCCTTACCCATATTAAGATGCCAGGAAAAGCTGCGTCTCCAAGCAACTAATAATCACTCAATTTAAAAGCAATACGGCGCCTAGCGGTCAAATGGCAATAAAAATCAATAATAAATCCCTGGCCTCCAATGTCCAGACGCTGGGAATGACCCAAGCTCGACTCGTGAACTTAAATACGTAGCAAATAAATCGCATGCGATAGAAATGAGCTTTGGATTCTATTAAAAGGCCACAACTAACTAAACGAATATGCAAAAGTCTTTGATCGTAGCCGCACGCAAAGATGATGTCCAGACGGACACGGACAGACAGACAGACGGACATGCAACGGCAGGTAGAACTACAATAACGACAACAACAACTTAACATCAGGAGAAACAAGAACCCAGGCGCTACGGGCATCGGTAGGGCGCAAATCGTTGAAATATTTCAATTAACTTAAAGTGCGCCGCCGACAATGATGACTGGTCATGGTCAAAAGGATGCTGTAAAGCTGTGCGCAGACTGGGATACGTTGTGAATACAATGACGGCGTCGACTTCTCTGTCGACAATAAACAATGTTTTGACAAATCGTTGAAAATTGAGTGCGCAAAATTATTATTTTCAATTTAAAAATCAAAAGTATCTCCTCCACCCCAAGCAGCAGCAGCAGCACCCAAGGCGTGTGTGTAGCAAGCATATTCATGTCCAGCGCACAATATATGGGTATTAAATTTGCCGCCTAGCCGTGTTCATGGCCACGGGTTGCTAATGATTGCAAATTAATAATTTAATGTGTCGGTACGGAGCAGCTATACAGATCTCTGGCTGCAGACGGAACTCCATGTGTGAGTGTGGGTTGCTCGCATGTGGTTATAAATTTGCTGGGAAATTGCTTCAGCGCTTAAACGAATCCAAGCCCATTATAATAAATCAGCGGCTAGTCTGGAGCTAGTACGGAGCTGGTGTGCTGCTGAGCTCATCCGATCATCCAACCCTGCGCTTAAGCAACTCATTGGCAATCGTTATCATTAACAAGTGCTCACCAGCTGTTGACCTTTGGAATAGTTTCACGCCTAGCCGCAAGTTGGACGCCCACTTCAATCAAATTTTTTGATTGGATTGTTTCGGAAGCAAGTCGTCATTAAATCAAATATCATAATTATATAAACAGCTAACGTGCGGGAGAAAGGCCTTTCGGTTCGATTCGGTATGATTCTGTTACGCTCCATAAACCAACGAGAAATGCAGCGCAAACTTTTGATTAAAATCTAAGCAGCTACGATTAGCCATCATAGTACTTGTATCTGCCGGCTGACAAACTCCAGGCCCAAGACTATAAAGCACGGCAAGCCAAATTGAAAATTGTTCGGATCCGGCAGCATCAGCAGCTCCAGCAACGCATTCGCTGGAAATGTTCACACATTCACTAAGCAGCAGCAGCCGATTTAGTAGTTCGAATTAGAGATGGGAGCGGGCCAAATAACGAACACGAAAAGATAGCTTGAAATAAAAGTTCTGACTCACATTCATCCTTATAAGCACAAAGAGAGAGAGAGTCCTCCTATTAAAAAAAAGTACATAAATAATCGGAGAAATAGAATTGATAGATAATTATTTAATATCATATTTTCATTCAAAAATAAAAATATTCAACTCCAAAGTGAAGTCCACTCTATTGTATGGTTGGGCAACCTGCAACCTTGCAGCCTCTGACCTCCAAACGCTGCAAGTTTTCATCAATCGATGTCTCCGAAAAATCTTGAGAATTTTCTGGCCTAATACTATCTCAAATGCTGACCTGTGTAATCGCTGCAACCAGATACCGATGCGCCTTGAAATCCTGAAAAGGAAAAGGTGCTGGCTTGGGCACGTGCGCCATCGACTGGAACCCTCAAGGCAGCCGTCGCAGAGGCAGACCAGCCCTGACCTGGAGGAGGAATCTGGAAGCTTAGATCCAACAAAAACTGGAGTGAAGTCAAGAGGTTGGCGCATGACAGAGGGAAATGGAGGAACCTCGTTGCGGCCCTTTGCTCCCCCGCGGAGCCATAGGACCATATATATATATATTCTCATTCGGGGGCTCAAATAACTAGGAAATATTTTTTCCCTTGACCAAATTCCAAAAAAATAAATCATTTAAATGGTAAAGTAAGAATTTCGAAATTTTTTTGACTGCTTAACATAATTAATATTACTTTATAAATTTAATTAAAAACTAGTGGACCCGGTGGACCCGCTCCTAACGAAATACTGGCTTGCCCACTATTCTTGGATTGCAATCCAAATTTTTTTGATATTCGAAAAATTTCACAATTGTTAAGGTCCTATAAGCTGTATTCAAAGAAAAGTGTTAAAGAAATAAAATTTAGGGCAATAAAAACACTATTCAAAATATTAAATTTTATAAGCAACTGCGACTAAATACTCCACAAAAAAAGGGCATCTACTAACAAGAACTTAGGATCATCATGTAGGTTTCTTTTTCGTGCCTTTCACGAAATCTTGAAGCATCACGTTTTATTTGCGCAATTCGTTCGCAGCAAAGTAGATTGCCATGGGCCACGAAAGAAAAGCACGACACGCGTTCATCTCTAGCTCGCAAAGAATCGCAATAGAGCACAGCGCAAATCAATAGGTAAACTTGATGTTAACGTTAACCTGATTATGGGTATTAGAGCCTATAAGAAGAAGTAGCTGTTGCTGTAGCTGTACTTGTAGCCAATACATTGCCCATGGCTAGAAAGATGTCGACAAAATGCGTTCCACAATCTCAGGCACGCATTGGGGATGGGTTAGTCAGTGGTAGGGCATCGTTTCAGAGGAGCACTGATCCGTGGCGTGAACTATTGAAGTGTAAGAGAGTACACATTATGCTGATTATAATCAGCGCCAGCAAAGTTGAATGATTATGGAAAATGAGGTAAAAACAAAGCAGAAAAAGGCGCACAAGATGCAACCCAACAACCCAAGTGGAGCTCATTAACATCTAACGGTAAAGAAAAGTGCGACGCGCCAAGAAAATCAATAAAATTAAAGGAAAAACTTTGTGAGAGGAAAAAGCAAAGCAAAGAAAATAAACGCTCTCAAAAGCATATACATGCTAATGAGTAGAATGAACTCAACAAAAAAAAAAAAACAGAAAAGAACATCCCAGGTCTGTCCGCACCAAAGTTGTAATGAAGAGAAAATGAGTAACGCAAGGAAAAAAAAGAGAGCACATCTTGAAATTAGTAAGGAAATCAGTGAGAGCATCCTTTGAGAGTTTTAGTTCATTCATGAATGGTATAAAAAGTTTGTAAATTAAGTAAAAGATAAAAAATTGGATTAAGTAGGGTTCGGTGTCCGATAGTGGGTTGACCTGTAAACTTTTTTTTGTAGAAAAAACAAAATAAGTTCCTACTAAATTGGGAATTTAGATAAATACCAAAATTGATTTTCTTGCGTAAGCCTTCAACTATTTCATTGCACTTGAAGGCAATTCTACTGCAAAGTTTTTTTTTATAGAAGTAATCATCAATTCTTCTTAAAAAGTTGTCAAAAAAAATAATTAATTAAAATTCAAATAAAAATGAAAAAAGTTGATGTAAATTACTCCAATAATTATTTAAAAAATGCTATTAAATTAAAATTACAAAAATAATCAAAATTTGTTGGATAAAAACATATAGCACGTGATCTATTATTTCAGGTTTATTAAGCAGTTAATTTCCAAGAATATCTTGCTAAAAACTTTTGGAGTGTGACTAAAGACAACCTAAGTAAAAACTAGGGAGAAAAGCCGTCAAAACTGTCGCCAGAAAAATGTTTCAAATTTGTTGCACAGTGTTATACAGCTTGTAATAATGGGGCAATGCTAGTAATAGCAAAATAAAGCTAATTTAAAGGGAACACAGGACATTCAACAAACATTAACGTACACCTTTTGAGATATGACTAAGTTTTTTGTTTTTTAGACAAAGCCATCATGAGCTATCCCGTATGTACAGCTTTTTCCAAGAGTTGATTCCAAACAGCTAATTTTTTTTTAAATTAATTAAATTGAAAAAAAATACATTTTTAGCTATATATTTTTGTAATATTGCCATGCAGCTCTGAGGAACGGCGAGCACCTTCGACATTGAAATCCTTCAAAGATCCCATTGTGTAACACTTAGAAACATTTGAGGCGTTCCTTGGATGTCGGCAACCAAAAAATTCACAAAGGCTTAAATGCTAATTATGTTAGAGACGAAATTAGCAAAATATCTCGAATAAACCTAGATAGACTGTCTAACCATGAACCCACTGATAATTAACCTACTTGCCAAAAATGTTTTTTTTATTTTTTTTAATATTTATTGGCAAAAAAAATTATTATTATATATATTATTATATTATTAAAAAATGATTTTACAAAATTAACTACAATTAAACTAACAAAAATTATTTACATGATTTACAAAAATGATCATTGGTTTCTCTAAATTTTAAATTTACAATTTTTACTGAACTTTTCGGCTCTTTAGATCCGAAGGTGTAGTATTTTTAGCCTTCGCCTTGGTCTATGCCCGCAAGAGCACAGGCCAACGAATTTGGATGGGTCTCCAATCTACTCTTATACCTCCCGCTCTGATTGTTCATGGTGTCCCCAGTGAAACTTATGTTAAGGTCTTTATGTAGGTTCATATTCCTAACATATCAAGGAGTATCTGCTATCTGGCGTATAGTTTTATTTTGGAGTGTTTGAATTCTCTTCAGTTTTGATTTTCCTGCCGATCCCCAAACTTGAGTTCCATACGTCCACGTAGGTGTTGTGATGGCTTTGTACAGAGTGATTTTGTTTGAAATTGACAGCTTACTTTTTCTGCATTTTGGCGAGTTTGGCCCTGCATCTTGTTACCGCATGATTAATGTGTTGTACCAACAAAGCCAAAAATGTAGAAGTCTGAAAAGATTTTATATCTTAGACTTTCCAGATCAATTTGTTAAATATGTTCTGTTTGTAAAAATTGGAATCACATTCTTATATTTTTGTCAGTTTAAAATAATAATATATAAATAACAAAAAAATTTTTTTTTTAAATAATTTTATAATCAATAAAAATTGTATTATAATTTTATAATAATTTTCTTCTTCCAAACATAAGCTCCTTAAAAAATCTTAAATTTTGCTTAAAAACAAAGCTGTTTACTCTTTTCTTATTAAAGATTAATTAAAACCAACTATGCCCTGAAACACCCTGTGCGCGCTAGTGTTTCATTCCCATTCGTTTCATTTCGTACTCCAGCACATTTAGTATCTATATGAGAGTTAATTGTGAATATGCAAATGTATGTATATTTGTGATATATGTACTTGTATCTGTGTGCTTGCATCTGTTTTAATGGCTCTGTGTGTGTGTTTTCTCTAAAATCAAAAGTGCGTGGCTGTAGTTGTATGCGTAAGAAACGAGCGTAAAATATCGCAGAAAAAAAAATCAACCATATACACAAAAAGGACATTGCGTCCCTTATGTTGCGTATGTATACAACATTTATACGTCTGTCTCTCTGTCTGTCTGTCCGTCCGTCTGTGTTTATAAGTATATATGTGTGTGTGTGCATGTAGGCCTACATAGCATTACGGGCTGTAATTATGCAAATTAGTTTGAATTTGTGCGTGGTTCTGTTGAGTGTGTAGATTTGTCTGAAAGCAGAGCAGCTACAACTACAAAATAAATTTTGCTTTTTAAAATTTACCATGTGTATGTATCTATTGAATATCGAAAAAATATTTAGAAAAAAGCTGCTAAAAGTATGTTTTGCATATAGCAGCATGCAAACACATTTATTTTCATCAATAGGCAACTGGAATTAAGCCACCTTGGCTTAAAGCGACGTATATGGGTTTGCATATATACAGCGTCAGCCCGCCAGCCAATGAGCTACTATTTGACAGGATGTCGACTAGGAGGACTACGACCATGGCTACGACGACTCTCGAATGGGCTGCGCATCATTAATTTTTAGAGCTTAGCCAGATGACAAGCCAAACATAACACGCGAGCGTAAACACGAGCCGGAGCCGTATACGGAGTCGGAGCTGGCAAAAAACTTGTACGCCCAATGCACGCTTCACTGGCGAATCCAATAACAAAAAAAAAAAAACAACGACAAGCAGTATGCGTGTGTATGTGTGAGTGTGTTCCAAGACAACAACTACAAAAAATCATTAAAATTTACAGAGCTGCCAGCCAGCAATCCAAACAACCCAACAAGAGTACAAAAAAAAAAAGAAGAAATGAATACTGTAAACGGCAACTCCTTAAGCCGCTTGTTGGCAACCTCAGGGGCGTTCGGGGTCGTCAAGTCGCGCTCATCATCAAACATCAAATGCGGCGAAAGAGCCACAGTACGGTAGATAGGGATTTGGAGAGACAACAACATGAGAGACAGCATTGGAATATTTATGATTTTCAACGATTTTGTAGTTGACGTTTAGCAAAATTTGAATGAAACAAAGCGGCACACAACGAAACAATTGCTGCCCAAGGGAAAGGGCAAACGGAGTGTGGTTTAGATTGGCAAAAAACAATGAGGGAAAGTTAAAAGAGGCTTTCAAATATTTCGCTAAAGTAAAAATCATTAATATTCATCACATTTGATGTTGCTTAGAAGCAACCAAATAAAAAAATTTTGAATATGCATGTATACAAAAAAGCACCGCAACCGACCATGAGCGAATGAACCGAGTCCTAAGAAATCTGTTAACGTTTTGGGCACTAAAGAGTAGATTTAGTTTTGACAGTGGGACGTCCTGCATGGGGTGCACCTAGAAAGGTTTAATAATTGGAATAGAATATATTCTATGATGAAAAGTTACAGTCAAACTTACTGAGCCTATAAAAGATCACTAACTGGAATTTAATATATTCTGCGATGAAAAGTTACGGTGAAACTTAAACGAGTATCCGGCAGTTATATGTGGCATTTTCCCGATAAAAAAAATAATGAATAACAATTCGCTAGTTGTTAAAGCAGTTGTATGGTCTAAGTCAAACGGAGGGCATTTCAGTTGCAACTGCTTATAATTCGCAAGTGCTTAAAGCTCTTGACTTAGACCATACAACTGCTTTAACCACTAGCAAATTGAAAGCACACGAAACTAAAATTAAATGATAACACTGGAGAACGGCTTTGTAACTCAATATAAGTACTGTAGTTCGATTTTTTTTAATTTTAGAGCCATAAATAGGTATGCTTCTTTGTAGTAAGTTAGCTTGTCATCATGTCTTTTATGTGCAGCTAATGTGATTGAGATCTGTACTTGAGGAACAATTCTAGCAGCAGCGAATTTCCATTTTTGGCCAACATTTTCGAGATAATTACAAAGCTGCATTTCGAAAAGCGCTTTAAGTTCCCAAAGAACGCATTTTAATTACTTATTATGCCTTAAATTTGGCCACCCATATAAAGTTAAAGTTTAGTTACTACAAACCGCTGCAATATTAAAAATAATTACACGAGCATTACAAACAAAAAACTTGACGCGAATTAAATAATTTTCATATTTTACTGCCCAGGCCTATATATTTTTTTTTTGGCTTACACATTGCTCATAATGTAATTTGATTCCATAACAAAAATCACGCATTTCCGGCACGTATGGCACTTCCGGTCAAGCTCATGTCCGCCTTACACAAACCCATGTGTTTCTACTACTTTTGACATGGCAGCGCCATTTCCCCCCTTACATATGTATAAAGCCTGGAAAACTCAAGTGAACTCCACATGAAATGTCGAATCATTTGCTTAGAAAATGACTTTTTAATATACGACACACTTTTGGCGCTAACTCGCCGTCCTGCCACCTAATTTGAATATTTATCGGTGCGAGCGCACAAATTACGCATGAGTGTGAGGAGTAGCAGCAGCTAAAGGAGTCCTTGAGGCGAACGGAAGTGCGTAGTGGTCATTAGGTAAGGCATTACATGTGCGTAGCCCTCACTGCTTATGGTACACATGCTCACAATAGAGCTCCACGGCGACGCGTGCCGGTCAGCAACTTTCAGATAAATGGAAAAGACTTGGTCATTCATATGAGTGCTGGCGGGTCTTATGCCATACATGGAATTAGGTTTGAAAAGAGTAACCCAAGTGGGCCAAACATTTGAGGTTGCTAATTACCAAAAATATGCGAGTGGATTTTTAGTCATTTTTAGGACACTTGTAATTTGCATAAATGACGCATTTTGTGTTTGAAATTAATGAATAAAAACGTATGCTTGACAGGATATGAGAGTGGTGTATGTATGGAAAAGGTCTGGAGAAACTGTGATGCAGGTGGACTAGTATATTAATTTTGTTCACTCCTTGATGGAACTCAATAGCTGTGTGGATTATGAGACTCATAAGGAAGAAGGCGTTATAACTCCTAAGCTCTCTAGTCGCCTAACCCTCAGCTGTCCGTAGGGGTTCAAAATAGACATTGAAAAAAAAATGCAATTATTATTATTACAATTAAAATAGTTTTATGACTTGTTTCATCTATATTTGCCTAAAACGTCGGTCGCAAGGACTTTTGTTTCTAACAGAAATCGTCCAACTAGCCAGATAAAGGACTTCCCTCAAAGACTCACGATAGTCCAAAATAAAGTTCTAGAAACATAAAAAAATTTAAATTGTGTTGCATAGTTATGCAAATATTTGAGCTTTTGTTATGTTTAATGCAAATCCTTAAACAAACAAGTCAGACTTATGCAAAATTTTCTAACGAGCAGTTCATCGACTAAGATACGGATTTCCACACACATTTTCCAAGCCCTTTCTATATTATATGACCCTCTGAATGCACATTAGCAACACCCCGAACAACAATAAGTAAAATGGCAAACAATGCGGATTCGGCTGCATAGGCTCAAGGCAGCACTTGTTGGTGTCCTTTTTGACTCGACACAGGATGTTCTCGTATTGGCAAAGTGCACCCTCATCAAAGGATGCAATGCGTTTTAACAAGCTGGCAATTGCGTAAGGATAATGCAAAAGGGGTTTTGTTTATGGGGGTTGCAAATTACTTGACATTGCGAAAAAGGTCTATCAGGTTTTTGCAGCCTGGGAATTTTGGAAGAAATTCCGTTACACTTGCATACTCTCTCATATGGAGGGTTTCGAGAGGTGCAAAAAGACAATGGTATGCAATTATTCGCTAAACCCTGATTGATTGTAATTTGATGGAACTACTTAAAAATAATTTTTTGGAAGATAGTGTTTATTTCAAAAGAAGAACTTTCATTATATTCCAACGGGAAAGATAATTTGGTAAAGCTTCTTATTGATAAAAGCCCAAAGGCTCAAAAAACAAAAGCCCCAGCTAACCCATTATCCACATTTTTCTAAAATATGGGCTGCACTTAATTCCTTAATTGTTCGTCGAGTTATGACGTCATAAAAGATCTAAAGGCCTAACATTTACCTAGAAACATTATGACTTCTTAAATAAAAATTATGAAGAAGAGGACGTGGTAAAAAAAAATACGCTGAATCTGCCACATATAAGGAGACCAAATCGTAAGTTTGGGTTGCCTAGCTCCTATAGACGACAAGATCTAGGCGTTCATATAGACAGATAGATATCAATTTTTTATTTCTGCCAGACCTTATGGAAGGTAACTTTAGAGGGTCTCTGGTGCCTCCTTGTCTACATTACGTAGAAGCCATCCATCTACCAAAAAGTTTTCAAAAATTGTTGCACAGGGTAGTTCATAAATCTGTAGACACAAAACGGTGAAATACTGCTTGAGATTTTTTGTGTAAGTCATAAGTTTGGTAAACATTTTGAGAAGGAAAAAAAAATCACATTCGTACACGTACTTCTCTAGTAAATAAACCTAATAATTTAAGTAATAGTTTTTCCAAGATTAAGGCATACCTAAAAATGGCGTACGTTAAAGTCGGGCGCGGACGACTTTGGGATACCCTGTACCACCACATTCAATTAAATCCGATATAAAAACAGTCGAATTTGGCACCAACAATTTTTTTTTGACCGATCGGTCCTATTGTGGAACTGTAAAAAACTTCCGATTCCCAAATTTGGTTACGATATCTTTGCAGACAAACGAAACACAATGAATTTTGTCTAAAAAACGTTTTTTTGACCGATCTGTCCTATGGGAGCTATATGATATAGTCAAACGATTTTGATCAAATTTGGTACAGTGATTGGGAACTCTAAAAAACATTTGAATGCCAAATTTGGTTACTATATCTTGATAAACAAACGAATTATTTATCTATCATAATTTGGGCAACTTTGGGGGGGTCTCCGACGTCTCCTTCTGTATGTTACATACATTTTCGGCTGGCACAAACTTAATATACTCTTCGTACCATACGGTACAGGGCATAAGGGTCGCTTCATAGAATGTTCGTCTGTTCCCCTCTAACTTCTAAACTAATTCTCATAATTTGACAAATTAGATATCGTCCCAAGCGTCTTGATCGTCTGCAGGTTGTAGGCAGGCTATGTAACTTATCGTTTTAAATGTATTAACCTATATTACAAACTTGAAGAGCATCCAAAGGTCAAATGGTTGCCTAACGTTTCGCTTAATAAATACATGTATATGATTAACTTATAATGCCTGCTCTTCAGTACCTAACCCAATTACATGTGTTGGCTATCAATTACTAAAATGGCTAATTGTTTAACAGCCATCGTAAAGACCACTTCAATGAAAACCTAAAAAACAAATGCTAATTTATGCACTGCCCAAGGCATAAAGTCAAATCAAATAAAACTATAAAACCACTCTAGAAGTCAGCGGTCAAACGACGTATCACAATGACCAGACTGACCACTCGGACGCAGGACGTTTCCTGTAGCCCTTGCGTGTTTGTGTTAAAAATTGAACAAACAAGGGTGCAGATAGGCAGACAGTAGCGTTGATTGCCACTAGAGCTTACCTTGGTGGCACTTGCCCCGACAATAAAAATCGCATTATCATTAAAACTTTAAATAATGAGCAATTGACCAGTCAGTCAGAGGGTTGCCCTGGGATAAGGGGTGCCACTCACTGCTTGACCACTGGTCAGCACACTAAAAATCACACCTCTTTGAATTGAGAGATAGGGGTTATAGTTTTAATGGGCAATTAGAACTGGTCAAGCAACTTGTATGTTAAGTAGGTTGCTAATTTGCGGAAAGTAATGATAATGAGTGAAGTTTAAAAAAAAAATTATGGTATAACGAATTACATAAATTTGACGGATTTTCTATCTCGGCTATCGGTATCCTTAAGATGTCAAAGTTCTTCTTCAAATTATTTATAAAAGCTTATTACCAATTAAAATAGTACTTCATATGTAGAAATGCATACTCTGACGTCACAATTTTGTGAACTGCCTGGATATCCTATCAAGGAAACAAAGCTAAATGCAGCTTTGGAAATGGCACAAAGTATCGGACAAGCTTCAGCAAATTCTTAGGTCTTAATAAGAAATTATCGCTTTTTAGATGGCGTACCATAAAACCAGCTGGCGGAAGTTCATTTCTCATACTAACACCCAATGGATATGCCAAATGAAGCCACCACACACACACACATTTACACATAGGGAAGCCGAGCCAGTCGTGCGGGCAGAGAGTCGCGTCTGGCGGCGACAGGGGACACATTATTTTAATTTTAAAAAAATTTCGTTGGTTTTTACACAGAAAAATACCCCAAAAGAAAAAGCACGAAAAATTTGCGTTTTTTTTTTGTTAGAGGGTGGTAAGAAAAGGAACAAAATAAAATTGAGAATCGTAAAAAAAGCACGCAGGAGCACATTAAATGAGTCTCAATAATTTATGCTGTGTAAAGCGTGTGTGTGTGTGTGTGTGTGTGTGGACACAGGTTCAAATGTATGTGTGTGTGTGTGTGTGTTTGGTGGGGGTCCTTGCCCATGCGACATGTGCGTGCGTCAAATCTTCTCGTTTCTAATATTTTAACATTTGCCCATCGGTTAATTTTTTGTAGAGTTTCAGACAATATCTGAGCATTTTCCACCCAAAACACCAACCCCTGCGGCAAGTGTAATTTCTTTCCACTGCCCCCCAACTCTAGATGACGATTTTTTTTTTATTTTACAGTTTTAAATATACGCACTGTATGCCGTATATGGCCAGACATTAATTTCTGTTCTATGTCCTGGCAACGCGCCCTTAACGCATTTTTTACTGCGGCGAAGGACCTTAGTACGTGTGTGTGTGCGTGGGTGTGTGTGTGTGTTTGTGTATTTGCTCATTAAGCAAAAACAAAGTTAAGGAAAAGTTTCTTAACATCTTCAGACATTTTTGGGTTTCCGTTTGTATTTTTTTCGTTTTTGTTTCTTTCTCTTTCATGGACTTCCATTTTGCTCGGGCATATACGACCATTGTTTTTTTTTATTATTGAAATACAGGGTGTTGCAGTTGGGGTCATGTGAAACGTGTTGAGAGTACCTTGACTACAAGCCCAAATAAATTATTTAGCTGTTGGGTTTAAGGATTAAAATCAGATGGGATCGAACTTTGAACGAAGGTTTGCTATAATAAAGATGTGAACTTATAAATTATAATATATCTTAGTTTTGGATTTTATCAGAATAAAAAAATTACGACGCTGATTAAGCTTAAAAATAAATGGAATGTCTAAAAATATTCCAAATTGTAAAGATGGACATTTTGGCTCAATTCATTAAGAGCTGGGCGGGTAATATGGCAATTCCAACATGCTTTGAAGTCAAAAATTTATTAATTTTAGATCTATGTATGCTTATTAAAAATCTAAAAAATACACATTTTTTTTAAATAAATATTAATTTTAGGAAAAATTTAATGAAGTATAAAAATAAAAAATTTAATTTTGGAAAAAATTTCGAAATTTTTAAGAAACAATATATAACTTAAGGAAAAATTTTTAGAGAAAAAAAAAACAAAAATTAATTTAAATTTAGATAAAATATTAATTTTTATTGTTTTATTTTTTAGAACAAATATTTTATTAATTTAAAAAAATTCACAAATTTTTAGTTTCTAGGAAAATGGTTAATATTTGATGAATAGAAAATTTGGCTACTAGAAAAAATTGTGCTTCAAAAAATTTTTAAAGTTTTAAGAAATTTTTAATTTTTAAATAATATTTATTTTTTGTAATAATAAAAATATTTGACATGAACGTTTCTTTCAAAATTTTTGTACAGTAAAAAACATGGCTACATGAAAAAAAATTTTATTTCAATAACATTTTGAAGTTTTAATAAGTTTTTAACTTTTGGCAAATACTTATTATTGGTAAAAATATATAATTTTTTGATTTTTACTTAGCATTAACCCCAAAAATATTCGCATTCGAAATGTTTTGTTTTTAAACCGATGTCCAAGCTAGCAGTATAGAATAAAAAAAGTAAAAAGTGATATTATAAGATTTGTATGCTTAAGAAAAGTATTAAATTAAAAAAAAAAAAAATTTTGAGAAAACCTTATGTATAACTTTCAGAAAACATATAATTGTTTTGACGTTTCTTTTGCCGTTCAATTAGCACAAGGTTTGGTGGTCAGGATCAATAACAAAAAATATATGGATTCAAAGTGGCTTGAGTTAAGACAGATGTCTATTAGGCACAAGTTTACTTTTTTGTTAAGCGACATCCTGTATTTTGTCTACTACCACACCGAACCTTACAGGCGAGAGAGCACAGTCCCCTCATTAATTTTTACTTATCTTGGCGTTGTAAAATTTTTGTACACTCCCGCACTTGTTTACCTACGTGCGCACTTGTAGTGTTGTGGACGCATATATACATTTTTATGGTATTGGATTGTGCGTTAATATAAATAAGTGTGTTTGAAAAAAAAAATGTAATACATTTTAAGTTGTCTGCGACGTATATTTTTGGCAGTGCTATTTAAGTAAAGAAACCCCATTTAAATCTCTTCCAAAACCTCAAACAGTGGCAGTGGCGACTCCTACAAAGCCCACATTGCCAAACCACATCATAAGTCAGCTTTTATTTCTATACATTTTAATAATTTTAATAATCCTAATAACAGTTACGCGAGCACCAACTCTCGCTGACGACGCCATCTTTGAAAATCAAAGTTAACGGCTAAAGTAGCGGTAGCGGTAACGGTGCTCGCCACAGCAGCAGAAGCAACGGCAACCAGAGTTACCAACAACCAACAAAAATTCACAGCATTTCATTCATTCGAGCCGAGTAATTACGCATTCAAGTAGAAAAAGTTTATCTCTTGTCGAAAAATTGAAAATTTTCATTTCATAAAATGAGATTAAAAACGCGAGCAAGTAGCGCCACTAGTTGTATGATAGGTAGTACAAGGATGGGGTTGAGGTTGGGTTGCACAGTAGGCGTAAGTAGCATAAAGCTCAGAGCCGCAAAAGCCGTGCTAACCGCAAAACGCGGCAGGGAGCCGCATACGGCCGAATACAGGTTGGGGGGTGGCCGTGAAGGGCTTAAATCTGAAAAGTTTACTACGAAAATATTTTTAAGAAAATTACAAGAACGTCTGAAGGAAGCTGGCTAAATGTTTGTTGGGCGGCACTGCTGCTGTGAGCAGGGGCCAAACAAGTGAAGCAGCTCAAAAGTAAAATAATAATGGCGTCCGCCGAACACGGTTCTATTGGCAACGAAGAAGAAGAAATTAAGAAGATGCGTGTAGAAGGGTACTGCAAAGTGTACAGAAAGTGTGGCCCAAGGGCGGCCATGTCTTGTCCTGCACGCGCTAACTCTTTGATGCTGCTAACTTGACAGTCTGGCAACGCCGTGTCTGTCTGTCTTGCTGTCTATGTGTGAGTTGGGGTGGCACTGGCGCTGTTCCATACGCACTTTTCAACCCTTTTTGCCTGACGGCGGGGAAAAACTGCGTATTATGCGAAACTTGCTGTGTGCGTGTGTCGGTGTGTTGGTGTGTGCTACATGTACATACTACACACAAGTACATGCACATAAAATGTGTTACATTATATACTGAAAATATTTCAATATTTGACAGTGTGTACATACAAAATTTAATGATACACGCGCTTTCACGGACAGCTACGTCCTTGCCCAGATGCGTAGTCTCTGGGTGGTCGTTATCCAAAGGGTTGTCCTACTTGGATCTATTGTTTGCGCTCGGCTACTGAAATTGTTTCATTTGGCAGTTATTGGATTTCAAAATGAAATCCATTTTATGGTAAATACAAACGAAGCTTTGATATATGGGGTATACGTGGTTAAGGCGTGTTGTAGTTAAATAAATTAACAGCAGGTTGTTGAAGTTGGCTCCATTTGCACCAGAAACTGGAGTAAGCAAGTTACTTGGCATCGAGGAGCATGTTGCGTTACATTTTTCAAGTTTCTGGGGAATATATCTGTATTTTAATGAGAGTTCATTAGCTTTATTGTTCTTAAAGTTGTAATGTCGAAGCTGCAACTTTATTCAGATTTCTCAGGGGTATTTGTTGTTGAAACTAAATTATTAACTTATTATCAAAGCTGTATAAGTTTTAATGGCTTAAAAAAATGTATTCTCTAAGCTTATGTTAAAGTTTTTTTTTTTTTTAATTTTTCGAGTAAGTTCGATTTTCATTGCAAGTGCAAACTTTTCGCCAACTTTTAGCAAAATAGGAAAACTGGCATATTCATTTTAGCGTGACGTTACGTTTGTATGACAAAAAAACGCAAAAGATTCATTTTCAAAAAGTTTAAGTAATATCGGCTTTACCTATAAAAAGATATGAGCAAAAATATATTTAGCGTGACGTTATAAAAAATAGAATTAAGATTTGACTTGAAAAATCTAATTTTTTGCCAGTTGAGTTTTTTCTTAAACTTTTTTTTAGTAAACTTTTAAATTTTACAAGTTATTAAAAAAACTACGATTTTTTATTTAAGTAGACCAATTATTTAGCGTGACCTTACATGGCACAAAGTTACTTAAATAAAACATTTTTTAATAATAACTTTTTTTACATCTTAGCTTACTTTTTATTTTTTAAATTATTAGCTAAAGGCCCCGATAGCCATGGCTTTCTATTTTTTAACTGTTAGTTTATATCTTTTTAAGTATAAGCTAGCTTTATATAAAAATAAAAAAATAAAATTTTTTTTTTAAATTATAGAACTCGAACTAGCTAACATTTAAAGAATATATCACTTGCTGAAAAACAATAAAAATAAATAAAATCATATACATAGAATTATATAAAGGTGCTTTTTAGACAGACTTTTCATCATTTTTAACTTGTTATTATTACTTTTTAAAATTTATCTTTAATAATTAAAGTAAGCATATATTTTTGGTTGTCTTTTCATTTTTGGCTCAAGGTGAACCTCTCCGTAGAAGTGCCCATATATTACTTCAAAGGGCTCCAAAAAAAAAAAATAGTAATAGTATAGTAAATTTTATTCTCTTAATTAAATTTCTTAAGAATTATTTAACATTTAAAAATAAAGTTTTATAGCAAGACAGACGGACATGTTTATATCGACTTCTCTAGGCACCCTGATCATACTTTATGCAACTTTAGGGGGTCTCTGACGTCTCCTTCTTTATGTAACATATATTTTCCGTTTGCACAAATTTAATATACCGTTTGGACCATAAGGTCAGGGTAAAAAAATCGACCTTCGACTGTATGGAAATTTTTTTTTAAATTTTTCAATTTACATTCGAAATATTAATTAATTAATAAATAAAATAAAATAAAATTTGCTAAAAATAACGAAAAATTTCATATGAATGCAAAAATAGTGACCAAACAGTAAGTTTGACAAAATATAATAAAAAAATTGTACTCTTTTTTTTAATTTCGAAAAAGTTTTTTTTTTGAATATCATGAAATCCGTTGCATGAAAAAATGTTTTGACTGCATTTTCGGTTTTATCATGCTATTTTACTACGGGAACGACTAAAACATGTTGAGGAGACATTTTACTGTAAACTAGTGTAACGACTGAATAATATTAAAGGAGCTGTTCAACACTCGCGGAAGTCCGGATTAATTAAAAGTAAAAAGAGCTTAAAGTTTTATTTGAAGCTGCTTAACATTTGAGGAAGTCTTGAAAAATTGTGAAAATTGTGTACTCTTTTTTTTGAGAACACAATACATTCAGGAAAACGAATGACAAGCCGAAGCAACCAAAAGTAAATGTGCTTACGTCACAAGGATATGCCAGAACCAAAATGATTGAACATAAACTCAGGCAGCTGCGCTGTCAAATTGCAACATGAAGCACAGATCCCGAGCAGGAGGGGAAACAAATTTGCATATATGAATCCAATTGCTACACACTCATACACAATATCACCAATAATTGTAAAAAGGATGCTGCCAAAAAAAAAAAAACACACTTCATATGACTGACAGCAAACGAAATCTATAAAAGGGAAATTATAATGAAAAACCATTTAACAAACAAAGACGAAAGGTGGCAAATATGTATAGGGAAATGACTTTCATATGCAAATTTAAGTAGCAGCAGGCGCTACTCGTTGCAACTCTAGCATACTTGCAACGAGTGGCATAAAGACGAGTACGAGTATATTCAAATGAAATTGAATTAAAAGCTGATTTTGATGCGGCACGTTTCAAAGGTGACGCACAGGTAGACAGGCTGTGCTCAAGCAGTGGCGCACTTGAAGCACAGCTTTAAGGTCTATGCCTCGAGTAGATGCTAATCCCTTCTAAATTAAACGCTGTGCAGGATACCAAATATGTAGTTATATTTTTATGTGTGCATAAATTGTGCCACGCCGCATGTTGCCTATAAGACAAAATGGCGTCGCTACTCGAACTAATCCAATTTATTACAGCTCCATAACTTTTTCCCATTTGCTTAGAGAAAGGACGTCGTTGTCTGTCTGCCCTTGGCAGTGTAGGAAGGAGTTTCTATTGCTGCCCACACTCAAAACTGACAAACGCTAAATGCGTCTTATTAGATGAGCGTGTGTCCCTGTGTGCTATGTGTGCGTGTGTGTGTGTGGCATGTTTACCCTCCAATGTGGCATACATATTGTATTTGAACTAGATCTCGTGGCAGAGTCGCTTCGCGCTTCAATTTCAAGTTTTCAGCTCCGGTTTTCTTTCGCTTTCTCCGTACGTATTATGATAAATTGCATTTAGCAACCACCGACGCCTGAGTCGCGGCCAACGCCATTGCCAGCTACCACCACCACCGCTAACATCACCACCCCTGCCACCCTCTGGAAGTGGGTGTCCCGAGCGGGGGTTGTGTGTGTTTTTGTGTGGTACGCACATGCGTTGGTTGCATGGCCATTGTTAGTGTTGCATGAGTGTTGTTGTTTTTTATCGCAGTTATAAAAAGGATTTAACTTTTGGTGTGCTCTCAGCGACACGCTCGAAAAATGCATTAAAAATGGCTGCCAAACACAATCTTTGCCAAGCACTGTACTAATACTACCCAATTATTTATTTATATTGAAAAATCTTCAGGTTCAAAAATGTATTTGGCTTAAAAGCTTAATTTTTCAAAACTTAGTCTTATTAAGATTAAAGTAATATTTTCTCTACGGATGACGTCAGAAAAAGTCCTTGCTGACCAAAATTCACATTATGCAACACTGCTTCTCTAGTTATACTCACTACTAACTGCTCAGCCAACAAGTGATAATAAATTGCATAAAAATTTGTTTACATTTTATCTGCAGCAGCTCAGGAATATCCTTCAAGTGGCGTTTATAGATTTTGCTGCATAAACATAGTCAAATATTTGCCTGCACAATCTTCGATGTGTCCTTAAGAACATCCAAGCGTAGTCAGACTAGCAAGTATATGGATGTCTATATGAGTGTATACCACTTGATTTTCAAGCTGATTTCCTGCTGACAAATATCGCGTGTTTATGCTGATCCTGCCAAGCGTAAAGTGCATGAGGCGCCGTTTTTGCGTTAGTCCTTCTAGAAAGCAACCGAAAAAAAAACAATGAAAAATTCATACAAATGAAAAATAAATGCACACACAATTTTGCACAAACCAAAGGATAATGCAGCAGGAGCTGCACAAAAAGCACGAAATATAGCAACACATTACATGCAGCTTGGTCCTTGGTTCCCTTGGCTCAACGTAGCTCAGCTTGGCATCCTTTGTCTGCGGCACGAAATTTCAATAAATTATGCAAAAATTTTTGTGGTTTTCGCGCTTTTATTTTCTAACGTTTTACTTGTTGTTTTTTTATATTTTTTTTCCTTTCTATTCAAATTTACGTGCATTTTTTATTTGTTAAATAAACAAAATTTAACGCAGCCAAATTTTCTTTATGTTTCACTGTAGCAGCACTTTGGGTAACAACCCTTTCAGCAGCATCCAGGTTTGCAACGATCCCCTTTGTCAGGATCACATAATTTTGTCTATTGATCTGCTGCGTTCAGGTAAACGATATGCATATGCAAATTAGTTTGCTTTAACATATAAATGAGCTACCTTTTTTTAGGCTCTCTACTGGGGCTCCTTTCAATAGGAAAGGGTGTGCCGCAACGACAGCTGCGTTTTGTGTTTACGCATTTGTAGTCAAAACGCGCCATGAACTCAGTTCACCTTTTGAACTCGTTGAAAGCAGTCATAGAACACTAGGCATACACTTTTTGGAGATTAAAAGCAATGTTGGCAACATTTTTTTATCAAGTTCATTATTGTTTGTTGTCCTTCAGCGTATAGATCTTTGGGCCTCTTTCAGGCATTTCTGCTCGACGTCATTCTTCTCCATTTCGTCAAACTAAAGGTAGCTAGTGCGCTCCTTACCAATATAACTGTCAATTGTATTGGACATCTTTTTTCGGAAGCTTCTGTCGTGACCGAACCAGTCGGGATATTATACATGTTACGTCTATAAAGCCGTAAAGACTGAAGGGTTCGATTTTTCGCCGAATGCAGCCAATATCTCATACTCCTTTCAAATGGGAGCTATGAGTGTCTTGCAGAGAGCAGTCTTCGTTTGGTAAGCCTTTTTTTTAGAACAACTTTCGCTTAATGAGATCTTAGATTTCCACTTGCAGTATCATTGAAGGCCTGGGTATTTGTTTGCCTTAAATTCAATGTAAGAATCAAAATTTTTGTTACAATTGTTACCAAGTCCTTGACCGCATCAAAAGTTCCCAAGCATAACCTTCACAAAATAGTATGGATTCTGCATAGAATTCAAGTTGCTTGAATTAAAGTTTGCAAAAGAATTCATCAAATCAGACATGCTCTCAGATTGATAACACTAGTTTACACGAAAATTAACCTTCCTAAAAAAATGTTTTTTAGGGTAATTTAGGGTCGAGAAACACGAAAATGGCAACCTCTTTTTTTTCTTACTTTTGAATTGACATGAATGATGAGTAGAAGGTTTTTTAAAAAAAATTTAAAAAAAATTTTTTTTTTTTTTTTATGTTAAGCTTTAAGCTGAAAGAGAATTCTTTTACGAAGATTTCGAGTCTAAGATCTTTAAAATCGGGTAAGAAAGTTTGTTTACGACATGCTGAAGAAAAAAAAAAGGTTGCCATTTTCGTGTTTATCGACCCAAAATTACCCCAAAAAACACTTTTTTAGGAAGGTTCACTTGATGACCCCTAAATTTGTAAACTAGTGTAATAGAACATGACCTCAGTCCTCTTGAGAAGAGTTTCTCATCGAAAGCTTGCCTCTAGACATAACATGCAAATGAGCATGGAGTAACGCATTTCGGCCAATTTTACCAACTCTACAAACAGCTCCTTGACGACGTCAGCTTTGATATTCCCGCGTTTTTTGAGAGCAACCCGAACTTCGTCGTAGCTAGGACGTGTTACATCCATGTTCTTATTACTGATAGGGAGGCCGGAATGTGTACACCGGGGGACGCATTGCCCCGACAATAAACCCGAAGAAAAGTTTTGCCTATACCAGATGTCCTTGGTCCAGACTTAACGGAAATAGTTGTAGTAATCCTGTATCTAGCAAAATATTGATTCGTTGTATGGAAAAGTCATAAAAAAATTGGTAGAAGAGGAGTGAGTTATATGGAAGTTCGACTCTATTTCTTCTGATATTATTTTCGCTCGGCTTCCACAGCAACTGTAAGCACGGTTCTTCTAAAAAAGATCTACTTCACTGCGGCTTAAAATGCTTCACAATCTTATAAATGGAGTACGAAACGCGGGTGCAAAGTACAACTTTTGGAGGCTTTCTGTTATAGAGTTAAGTGGAAATGTTTTCGGTAGTTGCAACCAAATCAATTGCTACAAAGATATCGAATGTTCTGCAATTCACGTGCCTTCAAAATTTTGCAAGCTTCTTATAATGACTAAAAAGTCTTAAACAAGTTAAGTAAGCCACGTCCCCATAGTCCATAGTCCACTCTGCTCGCACATGGACAATTTTCAATTTTTCACTGTTACACAGATAACTGTGATTCCATGATCAGAGAGCGTCATAACTAGAATGAAATTACTACCAGGCCCCAGCTTGGGCCGCCTCTACACTTCGATATTTTTTTTTTTTCTGATTTTTGAGTCTTGACTTGGGTTAATGCCGCAGAAGTGCGATATGCAGCGCAGCAGCCAGAATATAAATGATTATGTTTATACTATTAAAGTAATTTAAACAAAATGACGCCCAGCCAAAACAAGATGATCTGCTGCGTTTGGGTATCGGTGAGTACAAGCATCATTGCAGCAATCGTGGCCAGCTGAAGAACGGGCAAACTCTGGCGAACCGAGTAAAGTCAACCGCTTTAGCTGCGGGTTAAGTAGCTTGCTGTCTACTTAAGAGTAATCAAAGTATGGCGCAGGCAACTGATGCCATCGTTGCATCGATCGCTGATCGATGCTGATCTCTGTGCTGCTAGAGCTTTATCACAACTTTTTGCCACGAAGAAGATGGATAAGTGTGGTCAAGTGCAAAGGCGCTGATGATCATTACTGCATCGCTGCTAGAGTTCCGTACCAGGTAGTCGAGGTGCGAGATCTGCAAATAATGTGGCAAAGCGAGCAGCTGTCGCGGGCCTTGAGGCCAGGGCATGTGTGCCTGTTGGCCGAGCGCATGCTCGTTAACTAAAGTCTCACTTGGATGTGGTACAGCTCTATTAACCCGACTGCTGATTTGGTGATAACGATCGTACGTAAACGTAAACTGCTTCAGAAATATCTATCCCTAGCGGTACTCTAAGTGCAACACATGTTGCCATGGCTTGTTGCAAGTGGTTCGGTGAAGCTAGTGGGGCTAGTGGTTTCCTTGTGTGCTATATTATTTTCTTTAATTTAGAAAATAGTTTCCAACTCAAATTAGTATGATTCAATGGGCGCTTTTTACATGAGCCTTGTTAGTTGGCAATTCGAACATACAAGTTCGATAAACATGTGCTTATGGTTATGGGTTTGTCTGGGCATCTAGGAAATAGTTCCGCATATTTGTGGCATAGGAAGAGTTGAGTAGGGGCATTAAGTTGGAAGCTTGCAGAAAAAGATTATTTCCGTAGATTTTTCAGAATAGCTTAGTCTTAGTTAATAAAATGAGAAATCTAAAAAAAGAAGATAAATACAACAAAATATAAAAAGCTTCCATAGAGAGATAAGATATGTTGCGCTAGCTTTGGGAAACTGGCGAGCAGGTTTTCAAAACATGTCCTTGTAAGGTGTCTGATTGTAAGTGAACCTAACAGGTCGATCTCTATAATGACTATAGAAAATGGACAGATACTCTTTCACTGGTGCCAGATACTGGTCTTTATAGAAAGTTAAATTACGAACGAACCTGCTTTTGGATAATTCGCATTTGCAGAGGAATATTTTAATCATATCCCATTGTTTCTAAGAAACTTATTTTTTGCAATTACTGGTTATATGCAAAAAATCAACATTTTAGCGTATTTTGTACAAAAGCGCTATGTATGTAAGTAATTGCTTGTATGCAAGCGGTTTATTAGAATTGTCAAATTATTTCCTAAAAATTTGGACAAAATTACTGGATACCATTCTAATCGGTTATATGCAAATTTTTTTAAATTTTTTGATAATGATATTTTTCTATCAAGTTAATATTTATTTTTTTTTATATTTTTATACAATTATAATCTAGAATTGAGTTTGTTTTTAAACAGTGCAAATTAGGCTTCGCACATTTTTTATCTAAAAAAAATCAACTAAAAATGTGCTACATAGACATTCATATCAATTGTAAGTAAATGTTAGTAAGCTTTTGGCAGAAAAAAAGCAAAAAATGATTGAAACTGAGTTGCTCACAAAAAATGTCCTCTTCGATTCGTAAACAGATGTGATGATCTAGAAACCTCCTGATAAGAGAAAATAAGGAATAGCTCTATTATTTTGTTTGCCATGTAAAACGCCCATCACAATATTTACATGTAATAGCTTTCAATTTAACTTATACCAGGGATCGTAAAGACTATAATTTTTAAAATAAAAAAACAAACATCAGCTATTATTTTTTGATTTTTTTCCTTCAATTAAAAAATGAATCTTAGTCTCTAAAAATAGAAACTTATGGAAAACTTAAAAGATTTCATATCCTTGACCTTTCAAGCAGATTTTAATTTAGAATTATATTTTCACCTATATCACCTAGTATCAATGGAGACTAGCTGCTCCTGTTATTGTTTAATTAATTTTATATAATTTAATGATTGTTTTTAGAACAGTTTGTAAATAAAAAGATATTTCTTTGCCTTTGGCTACGATATTTTTATGAACAAACAAAAAACATACGAATTTTGCACCAAAATCGGTGTTTTTACCGATCGGTCCTATAGGGGCTATATAATATAGTCAACTGATTTTGATCAAATTTGGCACATTGCTATAGAACTCTAAACACAACGAATTTTGCACCAAAAACGTTTTATTGACCGATCGGGGGCTATATGATATACTAGTCAACCGATTTTGATAAAATTTGATACAGTGCCGGAAAAACTTCCGAGTGCCAAATTTGTTTACGATATCTTCGTAAACACACGAAATACAACGAATTTTGAACAGACGGACATGGTTATATCGACTTCTCTAGTCACCCTGATTATCTATATATAATTTTATTATTACTATTACTATTAAATAAAAAAAATTGTATACAAGCAATATGTATTTATGTATCTGCAGCTAAGAGGATTTTTTGTAAAGAAATCAGAGCCTTGGTAAACACAATATACATATATGGTAATATTCACATATGCGTTTATATGCAACAATATGGTTTTATTAAAACATTTGCATACAAGCGATTTTTACTGTCTATAGAATTTAAAAGAAAAATCTTATTAGAATTCAAGGTCTCACATGCACACAGCTCCCATACTTCTTTACTGCTACAAGTAACAGATATATGCAAAAATATTGTCACATTATACAATTTGCATACAAGCGATATATAATGTTCCTGCAATGACGATATAAATTCTTTAACGAAGTTTTATTCTATACAGAATCTATACAGTAATATGCAAGTATGCGTTTAAATGCAATAATATGCTTTTATTCTAACTTTTGCATACAAGCGATTTTTTGCTGTCTATACAATGTAAAAGCAAAATCTTATTAGAAGTCAAGGCCTCACATGCATACAACTCGAATACAATTCTATGATATCAAAGATAAGCCTAACATTTAATCAAAAAACCATGTTGTATTGCATAATGAAAAAAATGCCAAATAATCGCGTGTTCTAAGCAATTTCAAGCCAATAATCGCTGGGTGTCTTTTAAATTAAGTAACCGCAACCATGCAAGCCCAAGAAATGCGTTTTTTTTTTTTTTTTTGGCAAATCTACCTGTCTGCCAATTGTAAGGGATATGTGACGTTTAGAACCAAATATGCAGCTTACTTTTATTTGCATTTCAATTGGTACAATTTTTTGCCAACTAATCTAAAATTAAAATCATTTCAGCAGGGCTTCCTTTATGGCCCAAACAAAACAACTGCCAAAACGATAAATGAATGAATGATATATGACGATTGATAAAAATTCGCGACGTATGTTTATTCGCAAGCAGACATTTTTTTTGGGCTTACACCCCCCAAAAAAAAATGTAGAAAAGAACTCCACTAATGAGAATGACAAACTAACAATAAATATCCTTAAAAATGAAAAACTCAATTAAATAAACACACGCAGGACTTCGGCAAGTCTCGTGTGCCTTGGTTCCTGGCTAGGGGGTGCTTTGTGGTAACCAACTTTTGTTGCAGGGGTGCTGCTTCATAAACAGTTTGATTTTAATCAATGAACCGCAAAGCCAAAGACATGAAAATATCATCTAGAATAAAATACCTAACAGACAGACTGAGAGACGGACAGACAGAACCTTTTTGCCGGTCTCTTCTTAATTATAAGCCTTTTCCGGCTTTATTTCATAAGCAGAGAACTCCTCATTAAATAACTTGGGCATATTTGCTTAAACACGGCAACTAAACAAACAATTCCAAAACTTTCTTCGAGGGTAAAAAAGAAGTGAAAACATTTTTTATATTTGTATTTTTTTTTTTTTTTGGTTCGTATTACTCGTATTTCGAGGGGTTCTCATGCATATTTATGCCATTTAATTTTGGTAAACGATTGAATGAGTTCGTATGGCTTTCATTTTCAGCCTGCCCATTTATTTGTGTATTAAGTTTTGTTTGATTTTCGTCCTTTTTTTCGTTTGGGCTGGGCGTAATTAGAGCTCCGACTATAACCGCGTGCTCTATGCAATTTTCAAAGTCCATGCATATTTATGAGTATGGATTTAATAAACGTTAATATTTATTTCTCCGATTATGGTTACTATCACATGGTGCATAGCTATAGGCATAGGTGAAATGAGTATTTTCCTTCACTCTGTTACTTTCAGTTTCATTTTTTTTTCCAAAAAACATAATTCCCTGTTTAGGATTACCACAACAACCAATGTGGGCGTTTACCCGAATGACTAAGCTGTAGTCATTGTAGCAGGAAGTATACTCATATAATTGTAGTTGGGATTATATACCAATTAGAAAGCAGCTAAAAATGTTTTAAAAAAAAATAACAGCGACGGTTGCTAAATCCCGACTATAAAGCTCACTCTATAAACAAAGATAAGTTTAAAGAATCCGAAAAATATCTTTTTTAATAAATTCAATTATAATTAATAAATTCTTTTTTAATAATTTTCAAAATCGTTATACTTACGAGCTATTCTCTACTAGAGTGTCTGTAACTATGAATTTGTAAATTAGTCCACGTTTCAGAAAAACACCATCAGATTATGTTTTCGATTTAATAAACCATTTTTATTTTTATAACACAGCCACACAAAATAATCAATTTTTTTGTTTTTGGGATCACTGAATCTAAATTAATACTAAAAAAAAAAAATTAAGGTTCTCATATAATCTTGAAAAACGCCATAAACGAAGTTATTTACAAGGTTATGTCAAAACCAGTCGAGCTAGGATTTTTGCGCCCTTGACCCAGATTCAGTGAACACAAACACACTTAAAAATTCCTGGAATCGAAAAAAATTGGATTGCGTTTCTGAGGTTATGTCGAACCCTGAAGTGCAGGGATATTTTGGATCTTGGATACGTATTCGCCAACCCAAAAACATAGAGTTACATACTAACATAGTAATCTGAAAAGCGATACTTTTTTGTGTGGCTTTATAATGGGTCAAACTCTTTATAAGATTTTTCGCAAATATTTTCTAAAATACGGAAACATTTCATTTTTGTATAAAAAGTGACCAAGTCGTAAGTAAGAGGCAATTTGAAATTAATGAAAATCGGTCGGAACATTTACGATGGAATGAAGACTTTTTTCTTTAAAGGGGTCCACGCAGCACGAAATATTTCGCACGAAATGACAAAACTTCATATAAAAAAAATATCCCAAATGGGATATCCCAAATTGTATTTTTTTTTTATATTAAGTTTTGCTGCGTAAAGGCCTTAATTTACAAATAGTTTTTTTTGGCAATATCTTTAAATCCGCTCCATATAATGCGTAAGATATGTTGCGGATACAATTTTTTTTTTAAATTATTATTTTGTTAAATTTTTATATCGTTTACTAAAGTTAATAATATTCAGTGAACTTTATTTAGTTTACAAAAAAATAAATAAATAATTCAGGTTTTGTTGACTTACGTTGAGAGGTAATGAAGCAAAATATGTTTCGCAGTGTATGGATATGTCTTCTCTTTCCGAACATGCCGACTCCGCTTAGAACCAGTCCGCCTTACCTATGTCTGTCAGCACGCTTTTTCTTGAGCTGTATCGTCATGCTCGTATTACCTTTCTCAAAGAGAACAATGCTACGACCCAAAACTACGATCAAGTGGATGCTGCTCCACAACCCATAAACGATAAATTAGTCACGGTCTTCCTGGAGAGAAAATATTGGAAGCAAGAAAGTCCCAACGGAGCGATCGAAGTAACGGCTAAATTAACCAAAAACAGCGCAGAACATGAATGGGTTGTCACATCGCCCAAGCACTGTGCCCGAACATCCGAATTCAAGCAGTTCTTCAGAGCCAGTATATTACAGGACATGTAACCACCCTGCAGTTCCTAGAAAATTTACCCTGTATCTGGAAAAACCTTTCTTCTGGCAAATCTGTTCATAGCTGACTTTGCTCTTTTTCTTGAATCCTTAAAACAGTTTAGTAAAGAACTCGCCTTTTATGAAATCAGCAACAAGCTATCCCACCCTACTACATCACTATATGCCTCTGCTTTCAAAAATTCCTTTTTTTTTTCAAACCCTTTAGGTTGTATTGTCAAAGCTTCCTCTAAAAAACAATTATTTAAGTATTAGTAACGCACTTAAAAAGACCTATGCTAGGCTTCTATGAGCCCTTACCTCCTAAACTAGCTATGTGGTGTCTGCCTTTTTCACTTAACCCAACCAAGACACTTGACAACCTCAACTAGTTTTACTATTACTACAGCTAAGTAAATCATTTTTGACCTCTCAAGAGACCAAGCCAGGTCTGCGGTGTTCATATGTCTGCTTTTAACAAGCCTTTCAATATAATTCAATGTCGTCCAAAAACCAAATCCATTAATCTCACTCGACCGCATGTTCCAAAAGTGCCTTTCCTCACACTACCAAGGAAATCGAAAAAAAAAAAACAAATAATATGCTCAAAGGCCATGGTACTCCCTGCGTGGTGGTCCCAGCCGGACGGTCGCTCGGTCACATGCAATTTGTGCTACTTGTTGCTGCAGTGGCAATGCGCTGCCATGCGGCTGGCTACCTTTCACAAAAGGATACAACATCCAAACCACAAAGCAACACCTTTCAGACTGACAACAACAAAGAGCCACATCATATCGCTTTACCTTTTATGATACGATTTTGCATAGCGTTTAGATTGCAGCATTTTGGCGCGTATTAATATTTTAAATGCAGCGCTATCCTTTCAAGCCATGTTCGGTTTCATAACCGTCCTCGCCGTCTGGCCATGTTGCTCCATGAGCTCTGACGGCGGGGGCGGGCAGCACATACAGTAGCTGCTAGCTGCACGCTACTCAAGTCCAAGCCGCAGCTTGCTCACGTGACACGAAAATCTTCTTTGTGCGCAACAAGTTTTGGAACAAAATTCTCAGCTGATAAATGATATGGCAGTCAGCTTTTGACACGATATGCATAGAGTCGTTTGGCGTGATCATTAATATAAAGCTTGTCTGGAAGACATTTATGGCCATTTATGGTAGACTGCAGTTGGTAGTAGTATGTTAGCCTAAAAGCTATCACAACATAGGTGCTATGATGTCACGAGATCAACTCATAAAAAAAAACAGGGTAAGAGTAATATTTAAGATAAGCAATCTGTACAGCATTCACACCAACATTGCCACTACCAAGTGATGATAGATTATTGGTACGTGTTGCCAGCTTAAGTTCGAGGATGTATGTGCTGTATGCCGGCAAATGATTTACCTAAAACACACGAGTCTCATTAATCCCGCCTGCTAACGGCAGGCAGGACCTTCAGCAACCTTTGGCAACTGCACCACACAACTCATCTGTGCTAAAAACTTTTGTGGCTTGATAAATTATCCAAACACACTCCGAATGGGTGTCCCATACCATTCGAATGCCTCAAGCAAAATATTTGCATGCCATTCTTCATGTGCCGCCTGAACAGTTGCCAGACATGTGAGCCGTTGGATGAGGTGCTACAAAATGGGCTTGGGCGGGTTTTTTGTTTTCCAACTTTTGCGATAGATAAACACTTAGCACGTTTTTAGCTGGCTTTTAAGGACTCCTTTCTCTGTCTATTTGTCACTCATTCAATCACTTTTGAAGTTGTGCCAACGACCTGGCTGCTTGGGTTATTGTAAATCCTGTGCCGTTTTGATATGCAAATAGTTGGAGTTTTTATATGTATGGGACTTTGTTCCGTTTTTCTGTCTCAGTGTCACGTTATTTGGAATTTATTTCCGTTTGTTTTGTGCGAATGTCACGTTTTTATGTTGATTGTTAAATGCGTAGAATTTTTTGCCCTTTGGCTTTTTGAGATAGTTGTGTATCTTGAATTATTTTTAAAAGGTGTGCTAACCGTAGTGAAACTTTTTTATTCTTATTAAGTCTCTGTTTTTATCGGCTCCTGACTTTTCTCGTGGGGATGTCTCAAGGGAAAATTATATACGAATCGGCCAGAGAACCTATAGTAGGTTAAAACCAACATTTGCGAAACATTTGCCGCTACCAAAAATGTTGGTAAAGGTATTGGCGGTTGGGCATTTTCCCAAATTATACATAATCAAACAGTGCCTGATCTGCGGGGGGTTTTCGTATCCTGACCACTCCCAAAAGTTGGAAAAATGGAGTGACAGTTTTTTGCGAACTCTGATATATTTACACTTTGAAGTGAAAAACCCGATCAAGACCAAATCCTGTATCCGCATCTGGGATCCAATAACGTTCCACCAAATAATAATGAAATTTTTTTGTGTATTTCAAGCAACTAAAAAAAAAAGTTGGCCACAAGATGACGCACCCTGTATAAGGTAAAGTTATCAAAATTTGCTATATGTACTTTTGTGCGCATATTAAACAAAACGCTGTTGACCTTTTGTTGATAGCAACCACTAATTTGTTTACTTCTTCTGTGAGTTAAATTACAATAGTAAATTATTTATTTTTTCCCCTTTTAATAAAAAAGTCCACAACTGCTTAGATCCTACGTAAAAGCAGTTTTGTCAATTATTTCCAAAAATAATTAAGCCTCAACTTTTTTTATATTTTAAAAAAGAAAACTTTTTCCATGCAACAAAATTAACAATAAAATAAAGCAATAAAAAAATGATCTAGACATTATCTCGGATTCAACTAGTTTCCAAAAAACAAAAAGATCTAAAAAAATTTAATTTTCTCAAAGACTGTGTGCTTTGATTTTATTGATTATTTTTATTAATTAGTTAAAAATTGGAAATGCTTAAAATCTGACAGAGCTGAAAAAAGTAGTATAATTTCACCAATCAAACCAGACCTTGACCCAGAGCACTTAAATTCGTATAAAAAAAGTGAATTCAATAAAATAACTAATCTTAAAAAATATTTCGGATTTTAGATAAAACTTTTTAATGCATCACATATCATTCATAATTGAATTTTTTTTAGTTCTTTGAATTTGGCTATACGCAAATTCAGCTTATACCTCAAAATCGTATGAAGAAGGTTAATTAAGTAAGATAATTAATCTTAAAAAAATAAACTAAGTTTTTAGATTTAAATTATTCAATGCGCATTGTATTCGCTTTTATTACACACCCTTTAATTTATTTCCCCCAAAAATTCCATCTTTTCCAAAGTCATCTTTAAAACATATAGATCTTTACAGTAACAAGAAACATCAATGCTAGAAATTTTATTCTTCTTTTTTATACAAAAGCTAGTTGTAGTAGTCAGAACCCCTAACCTCACTTAGAGTCCATGTAATGTGAACACTTTACGACTTGACATTTTCACACTTTGTTGCTGGCGCTTCGAAGAAGACCCTTGCCTGGAAAGGCTGGCAGTGGAGGCTGCGAGGGCAACAGTTTCATCCTTGTTGTTGACGTTGGATGCCTGCATGTCTGGCTGCTGGTGCCGCTCCCGGGATGTGTAAATGTGTGGCTGACTGCCTGACTTGGCCTGGGCCGGAGCTGGTTCGTGCGTGTTTTTGTGAGCGTCGGTGGATTGAAGTGCAAAATTGGTTTAAGTGTTTGCTAAATTGGCAGCAAAATGGCTTTTTCAATTTATATTTAACGTTTATATTGAAGTGACGCTGTGGCACAGACAGACCGAGCCGACATCCCCAGACGGCACAAGTTTCAGCATAGTCGGCCATAAAAACTAACCATTTTTGGCAACAAGTGGCGCCTGCTGCAGCAATTGATATAACTTTTTTTTTCGTTTAGTAAGTAGCTCTTAGAAGAACTGCCCAGTTTGTTGACTTTGGCAGCTTAGTCAATATTTTAACACCAAGCAGCAGCTGTTGAGCAAAGCTGGCCGGCCAGGTTGCGTAAAAACCAAAGACCAAAGCTACTGGCAATTACAAAGCCATAAATAAATAAATTTAAGCCGAGTTGACCATATGCCACGCCCCCCTGCGCATTTCACACGCTTGGAAACGACACTAAAAGGCTTTTTTAAATTTTGCTCTCTAGGTTCCCCCAATAATTGCCATACAGCCATACAGCCAGACAAGCTTACACATATCATTTATGGCCGCGATAATCATGGCTTACACCCAAGCATCCGCTTTCAGACACACATATATTTTATGGCTCGGACCAACTCTGGCTAGGAAATTTAATCGTGATGCCTAAACAACGCCAAATTACATACCAGAGGGCGCTACGCAGTCCATGTTAACATAAATCTGTTGCACATCTTGTATGCTGTGTGCCTTTTCGGAAAGGATACGGCATCCCCCCATCCTAAAGCGTAAACGTTCAACTTTAAACTAGGCAACACATGCAAGCTCACATTTAAAAAGGCATAAGTCATACGTGGCTAATAAATTGATTTGCCAAAGTGGATTAGAGCTGTATGTTGCCTAGCCGGTATATATAGGGTGTTCAGTTTGGTGGTATGCCAATGGCAGTGGATTTTGCAATTTGCAGTTAAAGTCATTTAGAAGTTAAATGAAATTCATGCTCATTTTATATTTATAAAAAGAAAATAAAATAGAGAAAATAATACATATGCAAGCTAAATATTGAAAATGTCTAACTGGTTTCAAAGATTTTCAAAAAATAATAATTCAAATCGATTATCAGGTTAAAAAAAAATTAGCCCTGACACTAGCTGCGTTTTTTTTTTTGTGTAAAAATTATATTAATTTTTTTTAATAAAGTAATTGAAAAAATGCTTTATTAAGCAATATTAATATTTCAATACCACCCAACAGTTTTCAACAATTTTTTTCGGTTGAACTTCCAAATAAAAAATTCTCTAAGAGGAATTATTTCATATTAAAAATTTTTTAAGTACACATCTTCTTAAAACCAATATTCTTACTAACAGTTTTTGCTATAGGGAAATTTAACTGCATAACCACAATATTCTTTATAAAAAAAATAAAGTTTTTGACTGAAAAAATCTTCAGATGTGTACATAAAAAACAATAAGCAACTATCATTTTATTTTTATTTTTAACACCTATATCGATTAAAAAAATAATTATTGACAATTTAAAAGTAAATAAATTTAAAACATATATATTATAGATATTTATTAAAAAAAAAAATTTTAATTTTAAAAAAATATTTTTTTTGTTCAAAATGAAATAAAAAGTTAAAAGGGTGAACGCTGGCTGATATTTCACTTTTCCATGTTTTCGTTGTCTACTCTTTTTAAATTAAAAAAACTTTTTTCGAAATGCTCTTTGAAAAAATACTGAAAAATTTATATCTTTAAAAAAAGCTCTTGAAATTAAAGACTTATTCTCAATAAAAGAAAAATTCTTCTTGGCGAACATTTGACGTACCAAATGCTTTTTTATTAAGAGCAAAACACTTTTTGGTGCGCCCGAAATTCTTGATGTTTTTCAGTGTATCATAAAAAGATCTCTAAAGGAGTTAGACTTGTTAGGGAACAATTTTTTTTTTTGATGACGCAGAAGACGTACATTGACAGTTATTCTGGTATGGCTGTAAATATTCAGCTCTGGGGTCACCAGCCTAAGGTTGTGTTGCAAGATGGGATTGACTACACAGCGAGAAAAAAAGTGTCGTGATGTGCTGTCAAATTAAAGCAGCATTCACATAGGTGTCTATTTTCACTGTTTTCGCCATAAGTTGATAACTCAAAAATCTTATTAGAATAAAAGTTTCAAGGCCCTGCTTTAGCGACACCAAAATGTATCGGATAAGGTATCCTTTCTTCCAACTTGCTGTGTAAACGATACCAAACTTTTGTTGTGCGAATAAAACATCGACAAAATTTTAAGCTCTATACGAAGCACCCTGTAAACAGCCATCACATCCTACAGCTTAACTATTTTTGGTCTAACTATGTGTGCATTTGAAAGAAAAATTTCTACACGGAAACATGAGATACCCCAAAATGTTTAGCGCCCAAATCGCCTTTACACTCACTCCTAGCCGAACTCGTACTCATAACGTCTCTACGTAGTAAAAGAAAGAAATACTAAAAAAACAAAAAAAAAATAGAAACGCTTAAAATGCCAGTTTGAAGTCTATTATTTGCTGGACACGAGCATATATTGATTGCATCGCCAATCGCAGGCACAACGATGGACCCGGGAACTAGCAGAAAAGCAAATTGCTTCAGCAAATACGATACAACAATATAAAATGTGCAAAAAGAGTCAGGGAAATCACATGGTAATAGGTGTACTCTAAACCGCAGCCAGAAACAACAAGTAGGGAAAACTCGTTTTGGCGCAAAGTGCAGGTCCAGACGCGGACTTGGGCTGAAACTCAGAGCTAGAGCCAAAAACAGGCGGCTTCGTGTAGCGCAGCATTTAGCGTCTTGATCGGTTTATCACCGATTAATTAGAGTTTGATAAATACGCGCACGCCGTGAGTAAATAAATCATGGCAACAAGCAGTCCAAGCAGCGTAGGAGTAGAAAGAAGTCTTCCAGCAGACAGACAGATCGAACAGACGTGTCGGTTCCACATGAGCAGAGAGTATGCGTGAGAAAACGGGGTAATGTGTGGGGGGGTGGGCGTTACAAAAGTTTTGACATTTGGATATCACGACTTTTTGGTTAGCCCCTGGACCACTCAGACGGCAACCAAGGAGCATTTGCATACGCCACATTGCAATGCGAAGTATCAAAATAATAAAAAGTAGCCACAACAAAATGTCAAAAAATAAAGGTAAACATTTTTCACTTTTGTGCGCTATCCTTAAAATGTACCACCTCGTCGCAGTACCTTCCTTATATATATATGATGTTGTTTTTGGCAGATTTTTGTTGATTTTTTGTTGCAGCTGTCGTTGCTTTTGACGTTTGCACAAAAGGCATTTGAAAGGCCTCCGCCGCCATGGGTGTTGTGCAGTAAAGAGTGGGGCTTGGGGTAACTGCCGTAGTCAAAAGTGCAAAAATATCTTTGAACATTTCTGTGTGAGCATTAATTATGGAAAAAATCCTTTGAGAGGCGCGTCTACAAAGACGATAACGATAATGATGATGATGCTGCCCCAGCTGCTACTGCTGCTTTAGGGGGGACTGAGCCAGCTAATTTTGGGTTGCACTTTTTTTTGGAGGGGGCTGTATGTAGTAGATGGATTAAAGGTGCTTTGAATTATGCGCCACATGCATTTCTCGTTTGAATGCGCTTATAATATGGAAATTAAATTTTTGTTGTTCAATTTGTTACACTTGAGTTTTTGGGTACGGCGAATGCGATTTCTATTCTGTTTATTTTGAGCTAAAGGTGACTTGGTACAGCAGTTGGAGTTAGGTACAACCAGAATGCTTTAACAAGCCTTGGCTGTTTTTTTGCAGAACAGTAAGAACTCGATAGTTGAAACGCTTGGAAGTACGTTTTTATTCAAGACGCTGCCATCTAACACAAGCCATATACGATGCGACTGGTTGTACAACTCGGCTGTTTATCGGGCAGATTGTACAATCGATTGTATCATATTAAGTTTTGTGTGGTTGTAGGACAAATAATTATGCTGCAATTTGTCGATAAACAGACGGACATAGCTCAATCGCTATACGAGGTTATAATAAGCATTTTGGTATAAAGGACTTGGGGTCTGCCATGCGTCCTTCTGTCCGTTACATTCATTGCACAAATCTAGTATATCCTTTCTCTGCACTTTTCGATTACATTTTTGTTTGATTAAAATATTGCTAGTTTCTTATTATTCTGTCTTTTAAATAAATTTTCAAAATAATTTAAGCCTATTACAAGTGAAATTTTTATTAGTTATGTATATTTTTTGGGTTGAATTAGAAAACAAAATAATTAAAAATAAATTTCTTACCTTATATAATTAAATTATATAATTATAGTTACATTACACATTACGTTTTGATTTCTCTTGCAACAAAGCATTCGGATTCAAACCACATAAAAAAATCGTTTTGGTTAAATTGGGAGCACCAAACAAAAAACAACAAACCCGAATTTCTTATTCTATTACGTTTTCCGAAGCATGGCTTAGTAATTTAAGTCGAGAAACGCCTTTTTAGTTTTTTAAAATATTTTCGAAACTCTGAGATACTTTCAAAACATGATCGAGGGTTAGTACTGTAAAAATAGACCAAAAAAGGGTTGATCTGGAAAAAATTGCACACTGGAATTTCTCTTGCTTAATCTATTAAGGATCATCCAAAAAGTCTAAAACCAAAATGGTGACCTCTCCCCCCCCCGTAGGGTTTACCGTTATTTTGACATATGTTTGAGCCCAGTTATCTCGAATTCTATAAGTCGTATACAAAAACTTCCAAGGCAGAAAATGTTCAAAATTGAATTTAAATTTTTATTTGTAATGGAAGGTATACTTATAAGTTCATATTTTCGGCGGTAGAGGGTGCCAAAGTTACTACAACGCAGTTTTTCGTATTTTTACCCACCCCCTTGCCCTTTTTTGTTTTAGGTGTTTAACAAAGAATTGTAGATCTTAAAAAAGTACACAAGACTGGGTTTTCAATCATGTAAGTATCTGTAGTAGTTCCCAAGTTAAAACTCTTTAAAGTCGCGCTGCGCCTTGAAAAAAAAACAAGCGCAGCGCCTATCTATAAACATATTGAACGGCAGGGGGCGCTAAGGTGCTGATCGAAGCGCAGCGCTTGGTAGGCACGGGCAGACTTTACAGCGTTATAACTTGTGGCTGTCATCAGCTTACTCTTATAGATGGGATTGTACTCCACTTTGCACCTTAAGAAATTATTGCTAAAATAAAGATTTGTGATCATAAAAATTGCAACTTTTTTCCAAAATTTGCTAATTTTTTTGAAAATATCAATTTCCCAAATTTAGGACGAATGGATTTTACTACTATACTATATAGGAAACAATATTTTAAATAAAAATATTTTACGCTTCGTAAATTTGGAATTTCTTTTAAGAAAACTCGTATAATTATCCATTATGTTGCTGGAATTACGTATGGAGCTCAGAGTTTCTCTTTTCTGCATTTCAAAATATGACTAGATCCTGAAATCATATCATTGAGATTATACTGTATATCTTTTAAAAACCTTGTACCTTTTGGCAAATGCATTTTGGCATATTTACGCATAGAATGCTTAACATAATTCGGTTTATTTTATGGACACACTGCTATAATCCCCAACCCTTGCACCCCTAGCACTAGACCAATTCTAAATCCCAAATATTTTACTTAATTTGTATGCAGCTCTTTTAATTTGCTCTTCCAGTACTACATTTATAAGCCATAAAATGTCTTTGGTTTATGGCTGTTAGAACAGCAGCAGTAGAACATTATTATTATTATTATTATTATTATTTTTATTATTACTGCTTTTGCTACTGCTCAGCACTGGTCGATGAGTGCTACCTTTGCTGGCCATCGTCTTTTATTCTTGCCCATGGCACTGGCAAAAATGTTGACCACTTTCTGCAGCTCATTGTACTGTACTTCATTGACTGCTCCTGCAGCTGCTCCCCCTTGCTGCAGCTTTATAAGATTGTTGAGCACTTTTACTTAGTACCCTGGAAATGCATGAGCATGAGTACTACAAATATAAGGACAAGTTGGCAGCCTGGCGTCTGGTCGGCCGGCCACAAAAGTTTTTGCGGTTTTTTCACATCCTTTTGCACAATTATCCTGATTTCAATATTACTATGTCATAAACAAAAACACAGTGCAACGGTCCTGGCTCCTGGACGATCCTTGGTTGACAATGTTGTTCCCTTTTGTATGCAGCATTATTATTATTATTATTTCAGTTATTGTTGATGCAGGAATTTTTAGTTTCTATGGCTTGCACTTATGTCCCCCACTCCAAACCCGTGTGTTGGGGTCTGGTTTGGGTTGGGATCTGACTTGCTGATTGTTTGCATGTGGGTTCATTGTTGTTGTTTATATCTTCTTCCTTCAGTTTTTGCCACAAAGACTGTAAATCAAGAATAGGAAATTATTTTCCTTGAGTCAGCTACAAGATTTTAAGAGTTGTTTGTTTAAAGATTCTTGTACTTGCTCTGAAGCTCAATGGAATTTCAAAAAAAGTTAGGCAGTAAAGTTTCAGATTTTTTCTAGAACTAGAATTCTAAAATGCATTGTAAAAAGCTGTTTATAAGGTTGCTTTTTGAATCCATCCTAAACCGTGGAACAAACCGAGCCGCTTAGAGGTTCGAGATCAACATTAAGATCAAAATAATTCGATATTTATTTAATATACACGGCAAACGGTCACACTAAATGAAAATGTGTTTTTGGATCGTTTCTTCAATGTTCCAGCCCTGGTTTGAAGTTAAATGGCAGATTTGAAAGGAACATGGGATGAAATAAATTATGTAAGCAACATTTTGAACTGGTTTGCCATTAGAGAATCAGGTGATGTGGACAGACGGAAATTGCTAAAGTCCTGGTCATTTTGTGGGATCTTACACAACTAATTAAGCAGAAGGGGAATAATAGTGGCCAGAAGCGGTGAAGAATTACACAAGTTAGTCAAAAGTATTACAAATATATTATCTAAAGGTGTTTAACTTTGAAACATATTTAACAACTTAATTCAAATCGCTTCAAAATTGAGACTTACATCCATCCTGCATTAAACGTTCTAAATTACTCAAGTTCTCACGCAAAACCTAAAACACTTGGAAAAAGTGTGCCCATTAAATACATGCCAAGTACTTAATATTTGCCAAATTCAGCATTTACAGCACTCCCCAGACTCTTTACCTAATTTCCTGCATGCAAATTCGCTAAATTGGCTTAATTTGCAAAAAGTGACGCCCTTACATCATTCTGGAAACAAAATAGCCTCTGGCATGCCATGCCTACCATAAGGAAATCGCAAGTAGCAGAAACTTTCACTCGAAAACATTTTCCAAACAATCAAATCATTACGTCTGTCAGAAGGCAACCGCACGCACACATGAGCACCCCGAACCATTTTCCGAGCCACATCCCGAACCAAACCCGCACGCGTTGACAGTTGTAAAATTTCAGTTGTCATTTATTGCATTGACGTTACTTGTTTGAATTTTCATGGAACCCACACACAAAACCAGACCCAATTGAACATTCATAATACCTCCCTCCCGACCAAGTTTGCTTGTCAAGAACCCGCAGAAGTAAACAAACAGACGACACAAATACGCCGTGTAAGTAAAACCTAATAACCTAAAATTCGCAAAAATTGGCAATGTTGCAAGAGGGCGGGCACACCCCAACCAACGTCAACCTCACCCACCACTTGCGAATTTTCCGGCGCACAAGTGAAAATCTTTGATAGCAGTGCTGAAATTTTCCAGCACAACGGCGTCCCACACCCAATCAACGGCACGTGACAATTGTTCTGTTTTTTGTCGACGCTTTTTCCAATATGTGTGGCGGGAGTCCTGAGCTGGGAGTGGGCGTCTTTGCGAAAAGTTTGTTTTTCCGTGCAAATTTTGACTCCGGCATTGTTCAGCTTTTGACGTACGCGTGTTTCAGTCAAGTGCGTAATTTGTGGTCTTGGTGAAGGAGGATGGAGTTCTACTTAAAGTTGCAATGAATACTTGAAATTATGGGATTATATCATTTTACATTTTGACGTCACATTTTCAGCGCTTAAGACAAAGCTGCCAAAAAAAAAAAAGCTCCCAAAAATTCATAATAATTTTTACGAAATCATTTTGTCTGCTTCACTGAGCCTTTTCAGCATAGGTATATACGTCTGTTGTACCCCATCCAATCTTTTCATGCATAAAAAAATACAGACATAAATGCGACTCCTTTTTCTTGATTTTGGAATTTTTAAGCCAGCAGCACAAAAGTGGAAATTAGCAAAACTTAAGTGCCGGTTGCCTGCCTTGTTGCCTTCGAGTATTTGCTTGGACGTTCAAGTGTTTCTGTATGTGTGTGTGCTCGGCGCCAGGATGCAGGCGTAGGCGCGCTTTCCTTTAGTCGTCTGCAAATCTCAAAAATGCACACAACTCCGCCAACCCGAGGCCATCCGTTTCCGTTGCGCCCGCTCTACACACGAGCTTATCCATACACTGAGACTACCCGGACTACCCGGCAATGGCGTCTGGCAAGGCGATTTACCAAATTAAAAGGTTTTTAATGCATGGAGTATGCTCTCACTTATTTCATAATAATTTTATGCCAACTGTACGGCTGAGTCTATGCCGTAGTAGCATGGCGGGCACTGTCTTTCCTTTTGTGTTTTGTTGTTTTTGGAGATTGTCGGCACATTTTGTGCCCGAGACGTTGACGGCGATTATGTTTGGAAACGTTTTTTTTGCTGCAGGAGCCACTGGGAGTTAGACTAGGTGTATTGTAATTTCCGCATGGCAGCTGGAAAGTCTGAAATAATGCAAAGTGCAGACGCTATGTAGGTGAACAATTTATGAGTTGCAGTCACAGGATATGAAAAATTCCTTTTACTAAATAATAAACAAATTAAAAGAAGGCTGCAAATATTCACAGCAATTAGATAAATTCAAGGAGAAGGTTTATTAAATGCTTTGATTTTGTATAAATTGAGGAATTTCGTATACAAAATATACTGTACAGGGCAGAAATGTAAAAAAGCAGAAATGCAGATTATCAAACAACAAAAAAATTCTTCATTTCTGCCCAAACCATGACCTTGTTTTTAATACTGCTTAATAGCAGTTTGTAAACAAACGTCTAAAGCTTGTAATCATGGACTAAATTTGGCCTTAAGATGGGCTTTAGTCTCCATCTCCATCTCCATCATATAAATTCATCAACAAAAAAATCAGTGTGGTACCGATTGTGTTCGTATGCGTGTGTGCATCGACGTGAAACTTACACTATGTGATAGTCACATCTCATACGGGGTGCACAAAGTAAGTCTCACCTCGATACATTGAAATCATGCAGGTGGAAACTCATACGAAACATTAAAAAGTTTCGTGAAGGGGGAATAGCAATAGCAACCCTTGAACAACAATTCGATTGACACTATGTCTTACAATTTTGTTGTTTTTATTTATTTAATTTGGTGGCATTAATTAATTAATTTGGTCAGGCACTTCTGCATTTCTGCATCATTGTTAGGGTTGCTCACTCGTTAGTCGGGCACTTGTGCAGAAATGCATCAAAAGCATATAAATCTCGTCTTGAAATTTTTCTTGTTTGACATTACAAAGTACATACCTAAAAAAATGTGAAGCAGTTGGGACTCTGTGCTACAGTGGAATACCGTGCGCCCACATTTGCTAAAATGCATAGACACGTTGAATGCGCCTCCAGGGGCGGAGGGCATAGGGAAGATGTTTTGTGCATCTTTCTACATTTCCATGTTTATTAGGCCCACGTGAGTCTATAAACAACAATTTTTGGCTGTCGAGAGAATATAATGTGGAGACTATAGACGGGTCCTAAACGCATTTTCTTTTTTTCAAAGAATTTAAATGTTTGTTTTTTTTTAATCTACGAAAATCCCATTTCACCCCCGCCCATAATGCATATCTATCCAAGGGAGAAATGTACCGTCGCCTCTATTACACCTTTAGCTTGAATCATTTTATTACGACAGTAATTACACCGCACCCCTGAGAAAACTCCGGGCCCGGGGGGAATCTCCCCTTTCCCCCTCTCGACGCGCCTGGGGACAGACAAAAATTAAAAAAATCGACTTGATGATATATACTTTCTAGGGTCGAGTATGCCTCCTTATTATATTTTTTACCATCGGTAAAGGGAATAAAATATCTAGGAGTGAAATGTTTCAATCGTCAACATTATGCGATGTTTTTGAAAAAACATAGTCTTTTTGATTTAATGAAGTTCCTTCTCCCCAAAACTTCGATCAGGTACAAAGTCAGGGGAAGGATCCTGGAGGTCCCAACCAGATTTAAAGAGTTTCTTATACATAATTAACAAATCCCATATGTTCCTTTATTGTCAAAGATAACGCAGTAAACAAAATTTTTATTTATTCGTCTTCTTCAACTATTTCTGTATACTATCCTACAAAATACAAAATCTCCAAAAACAATCTAGAAAAGTTTGCTACATCTTTGACGCATCTTAAGGAAATTCGGCACAAACACAAAAACAAACTGCATGTAAAAAAGTAATTAAGTTTGAGTTTCTACCAAAAAAATAAACAAAAAAAAAAAACCAACACTAGACAACATTCTACTTGTACAAGGGCATTAGTAGTAAGTATCATTCCTAGGGCCTGCCGTGTCCGTGGCAATCAAGTATTGTCATTGCATGACTCCACAAAAAATCGATACCTTAAGAGTGAGACTCGTAATCGAAATTAAGCAAAGTCTATGAAACGCAGCATTTAATTTAATTGACAGCTCGCAGGCTGCAGCCTTGAGTTGGCATGGTTGGAGGAGGACTGGCAGGTGAAGGCAAGACACTCAGAAACATTCAGATAAAATCATCCCCCCCGCTCCACAGACTTCCATGAATTCTCATTAAAAGCGTATTATGCATATAGAGAAAAAAAAGTCCGTAGACACCCAGCGTTTTCAGCTACATTCATTGGGCACGCCGTTTGCGTCTCTCTCCAAGGATTTTGTAAATTCATTACAAATTATTTGCAAAAAGTACAAAACCAAAGGAAAAAATAGCAAATTCCGAAAATAAATTGCAAACTCATTTCCCGCGTGGAAATCGTAAACTTGTGCTCCAAAGCACTTCATTTAAACTCAATACAATTCGATACAAATGTAAAGTCAGTGAGGATAAACAATTTTACTAGTTGCCGAGCATGGCAAAGTTTTGTTTTAACCATTTCCATAGACCATTATTTTTTGTTGTGTCCTTTACTATATTGAACCTACCACAGCACAGACAAGACGCTGCAGACATGGACAGTGCCGAGATGCTCCTAGACGCCGCCTTGTGGCTTCCTGTGAATGACAGGCCTTTGCCTGTGCCTTACTCTGCTCTCTGCACGCTGCTACAGTCGGAGTATCATACTCAATTTAAATGGTATCCTTGGAGATTTGTGAGTGTGCAAGCATTTGATAATTTTCCTGCCGAGTTTTACTCTAACCGACTTTGATTTTGTCGATGACTCGGCATTATATTTTGTTGTTGTTTATATGCTGAAATCGATAGTAATCAATTTCATATTAAAGACAATCAAAAGTTTATTGAGTTATATTTTCTGTTGAAATTTTATGCGATTTGAAGAAGTCACAATAAAATTGACTTACTGCATTTTTAAAATTTGTTAAAATGAAGACTCGTTTGTATTTTATAGAAAATTGCAAAAATACTCGACAATAGCGCAAAATGAAGTTAATTTTATGACTTCAATCGGGTAGTGTAGTCTATAAGATACCCTAAATTTGAGAAGTAAACAAATTTCAATTAGCGTGTTTTCTAAAGCAACCTTTTGAATACTTTTATAATTGGGAAGAATTTTATATATTTTAGGGGTCAGGACCTCTGAATATTTAAAGCAGCCCTAATGATGCGACAAGTTGATGACAGACGACCTAAAATATTGTAGATTTTATTTATGCGAACACTTTAAAGCATTTTTTAGGAATTTACTATACAAAAACAGTGCAAAGTTGTATATAGCTCCATAAAAAAAATTGTATGATAATAAGAACTCTGCAAGCCAAATTCGATAATTCGATACGCTGATTTTTTTAGATTGAAGGCGTCTGCTACTACACATAATTTTATTGTCCTCAAACAAAACAATATACCCCTTACATTCTGAGCTTAGGGTATACAAAGAACTGTAATGAACGCAAAGTACGCAAAACTAAAAAGAAAAAACAATCATCTCCAGAAAAAAGGGTCCACACGCGTCCTTTGCGAAGCATAAAAAAAGCGCTCTAAGAAAAAACGCGCAGTTTTGCATTACAAAAAAATTTTAAAAATAAAGTTTAAGCTGTGTTCTAGTTTTATAGCGCCGAAGTTTGCATACTCTTTAGTCACCAAGTTACGGGTACTTTGTAAATAAAGTAAGACATGAAATATTTTTAAATAAAAAAAGATGGCGTACGTTAAAGTCGGGCGCGGACGACTTTGGGATACCCTGTACCACTGCTTGCAATAAAATCCGGTAAATTGCTTACGAACACCAAAAGACATTTGATTGCCAAATTAGATTATGATACCTTCATAAACAACCAAAAACAGACGAATTTTTAATCAAAAACTTTTTTTCGACCGATCGGCCCTATGGGAGCTATATGATATAGTCAACCGATTTTGATAAAATTTGGTACAGTGTTGAAGATCTCTAAAAAACTTCGGAATGCCAAATTTGGTTACAATATCTTTACAAACAAACGAAACACAACGAATTTTGTGCAAAAAACGTTTTTTTGACCGATTGGCCCTATGGGAGCTATATGATATAGTCCATCGATTTTGATCAAATTTGGTACAGTGTTGAAGATCTCTAAAAAATGTCAAATTTGGTTACAATATCTTCTCAAACAAACGAAACACAACAAATTTTGTACAAAAATCGTTTTTTGGACCGATCTGCCCTATGGGAGCTATATGATATAGTCAACCGATTTTGATTAAATTTGGTACAGTGCTTGGGAACTTTAAAAAACTATTAAGTGCCAAATTTGGTTACGATATCTTCATAAACAACCGAATTATCCATCTAAAACTTTTTGTTTTTTTCGAGGTCCTCTGAAACACCCCTATGGGAGCTATATAATATAACCCCGATACCAAAAAAATAAAATAAACTTGTCTCCCCTGACATAATAGCGCATCTAATCTGAAAATTTGGTTGCTCTACCTCTTACCATCTCTGAGATCCAGGCGTTCTTACAGACAGACGGACAGACGGACATGGTTATATCGGCTTCTCTAGTCACCCTGATCATACTTTAAGTAACTTTGGGGGGTCTCCGACGTCTCCTTCTGTATGTTACATACATTTTCGGCTTGCACAAACTTAAGGATATAATAATAACAGACTCTCGAAACTAGAGAGGCCATGTTGTCTTCATGTTTTTGGGGAAGCTGAATCCGGATCCGAGGTTACCGCATCAGCGTTGCGACATAATCCCAAACCCCATAAAGCGAGCTATTTTGGAGCTTATCTTAGAACTTCGATGTGATGGGGTTTATCGGGCTTCGAGCTCGGATACAACGTCCCCAAATACATCGACGAACATGACCACGACCACGGTTTCGGACTCAACGACTCTAAAAGAATAAATTGGTCTGACTTTTGGTTTTGAAAGTTGTTTTTATTTTTTTTGATATTGTATTATGCATTAAATCTGTTCACCTCAGGAAAAAGCTTACTTTTGTAAAACTATGATTTTTTAAATAAATTTATTTTATTTTTCAATTATTCATTCATTATGTTCATCTGGAACTAGAAGCCTAATACAAAATTTACATTTTAAATAGTTTTTATTTTAAATATATTTAATTAGCATAAAATATATAGAAAAAATAAAAATATCTCAGATCTTAAAAATTTAAAAAATGCGAAGGTTTTTCGAATGAAATGCTTCCATAAATTTTCATGTGTTACAAACTTATTGTCAATTCTAAAGCACACTTTTTGAAGAGTATAAAAACAGCAACAGCAAAATGTGAGATAATAGAATAATTATGAACATGTGCATTAAATGTTTAACATGATTTTTCACTCATTAACAAAGGGCGAACCGCAAGGCTGAATTATTGGATGGTACGGGTGCCTGCTCTTGTGTTTTTCCCCGTCTTTTTTTTTTTGGCATAATTTATGCATGTGAGTGCGTCCATGTGCGTGTGTGTTGCAAAGTGTTAATTTGGGAGAAATGCAAAAAAAATTAAGTGCAAAAAAATAGCACACCACACACTCACCAGACACACGTCACCTTCAGCGTCACCGCCACCATCGCCGTCAGACGGTGCAACGAAGCGTGCGGTTCATTGACTGCTCTGACGCGTTTTGCACGCGTTTTATAAAATACACAATTTGCACCGAACTGCGTGTGCCTCACCATAGACCCAGTTTAAGCCAAACAAATAGCTTTAAGCTTACAAAATGCTCAGCATATTCCCATGGTCTACTAACCGAGAATGGCATAGTAAACCAAAGTGCAGGCGCAGGCCAAGTTAGTAAAACCTAAAACTTAAAACCTTAAACCAAAGAATGCGACTTGAACTCATAATTCATATGCGCCACAAAGTCTACGGCAATCAAAATGCCAAAATAAAACAAAAAAAAAGAGTAGTAGCTAGGGAAAAACCGCAGCAACTTAAAATTCACAATTGAACCACGTTCACATCCAGGTACGGCGCTACTGTCAGCAAGTCGAGAGTCGTTTCGAGAGTCAATTCGAGATCCAAACGACATAATTATGGGCTGTCTGCACTGCACAGCTAATACAAACAAACATGGGATTATGAGCTGGAAGTTGTTGTTTTTTTTTTTTTTTGTTGTCCGACTGACTGATTGACTGACTGACGACTGCAAGTGGGGGGAGGGATAGATAAAGCAGCGTAAAGGCTGCGTTGACGTTGACCCGTAACATCAAGTAGCTGGCGAAATGTTCACAATTGGATTCTACGTGTTGTTGCCACAACGCACAGACAACACAGAGCACTGTGCAACACTGGCAAGTTGCAACACAAAAACGCTCGATGATTGGCGTTTGCTGGTGATTGCTGATCCGGTGATCGATCGTGCGATTTCATCGCAATACCAGATCTGCCATTGCTCTTTATTTGATTTCGCAAAGCTTTTCATTTGCTGAACTCTCACGCGGTAGCATCGAATTGCTCTGAACCCCAAATTGAACTCAGCTCTAGATGCATCAAAAGTAGTGCACCTTCAATCATGTGCATTAGCCTAACGAATCGATTGGCAACGCTGGCAAAAATAGGCCTACATGTGCGCTCCCCTGAATTAAGGCATGACGAACTCTCTGATTGAAAGATGCTTCTACTGCTACTGCTTGCATATACGAAATATGCCTCAATATAATTTCACCTACAACAATTTTGTGCTGCTGCTGCCGTGTGGCAACACTCTGGCATTGTGTGGCACTCACAGCTACTGCATCACCATCATTGCCACCTTGGTGCACAGAAATTTTTTCATGGGAATTACATACGTGATAGATTGTTCATTTTCAGTTGCTTGATTGGTTTGCTACTTTGATTGCTGGTGTGTTCGATTGCAGACGTTTCATATGCGACGTGACTATCCCGAGTTTGGCGGCAAACGTCATACGAAGATTATTATGCATATATGCAGGATGGTAATCAATATTTTGTTGGTACGGATAGTGCCAACCGTGCACTCATAAAATAATTTCATTGCTGTCTGAACGTGTGTAGATAAATCACTATTTCTTGAATTACAATTTAGTATGTCAATTATTTTTTGTATATCTTGCTATCATATTAAAAAGCTTTTTGTTGTCGTCGTCGTCATCATATATAGGCAAACAAAAATGACCAGACAGTTAGGAAAATAAGTCAAGCAAAAAATAATTACTTTTCAGCAGCTTCTGTCCAATTTTAAAAGCTTATTGATTTATAGGAAGCTTTTAGTAGTAGTAGTCAAGGTTGGCCACCCTATTCGCTTTTGTTCCACATATAAACTTAAAAATTAATTCGGGGCAAAGAAGTTACTTTATTGGGAAGCTTAAGAAAAATTACTGATTTAAAGAATCTTAAAAAAATAACTTAACAAAAATCGAGCTACAAAAAAAAAGACAAATCTTATTATAAACAGGTGAAAGAAGGCAGAGAACGAAGACGAACAGCGCTCTGGTGGACCATAAACCTCAAACCACGAAGCTCACCTCCAAGTAATTAAAGATTTGGGGCTTGAAAGCCGGCGTTTTTTAATAAGAAATCTTCGTGATAATGATTGAATTTCAAAAGAATCCGTCAATTCCATTTTAAAAAAAGTTTTGGGCCTCATCGCATCAAATCTCGATTGGTACTAAACACACTGCATTTTTTGAAAAATATGGAAACATAATCCATTGATTCCGTGAAATTTGTTCCCCAAAAATTTTTTTTCCCTATCGTTCCACAACCTCCGTATTCACCTGATTTAGTATCTTGCGACTTTTGGCTATTCCCAAACTCAAAAGACCTCTCAGGGGACACCGTTTTAAGTAGATTAAAGAAATTTAGCGTGAATCGACGCGTGCTATGAAGGCCATTCCGGCCAATGACTTTTAGCATGGATGAAGGATTGGGTAAAACTTTGGTAGAAGTGCATTGTGTCCGTAGGGGATTACATTAAAAGCGATAAAAAATGAAGAATTCTTGAAAAAAAAATTGGTCTTACTTTTTGGAGCTTTTTATAACGAATTATAAAGCGAATTTTCTTGTATAGCGTATTTGAAGCAGAAACTCACATTTGCTCTTGGGTCTATTTTACATAACGCAATTCAATTAAAAAACATGAAAGCCAACCCTGAAAGCATAAGTTGAGCCATAAAATATCTATGGCACTGAACTAAATATACATATTCCCCTTACTCATTAACCACATTATCCGTTCATTAGTTAGAAGGCAATCAAATTAAATTATTTTGAGAAAATAAATGGATAAAAGTAATTTCGAATGTTTCTTCCTTTAGGTATAATCACAAAAAAATGTTTTTATTTGGGCTTTTTAATTACGCGTAAGGGCAAAAATACCCGATTAAAAATGTGAGCAAAACTAACAAAAGAGGCGTAAGGGCAAAAGTGCCAGGCTAACAACGTAAGCAACAAGAATTAGCTCTTAACAACTGTCATATGGCGTGGATGTTTTTGTTGCATTATGCATTTATGCTCGACAAAGTAAACATACCAATTGTTTCTAAAATATCGACGTATTTTACATACAATATAATATCTCATGGAATGAGCTTAAACCAAGAAAAGTCTGGTAGTTTCTGTGACAGAGTTGAATCTTTCAGAATGGGAAAAAAGGACATCGCGACCACGGAGGGAAATTGTTTCTAAAAGAACTCCTTTTGAACATTCTAATGGAATTGGCGTAGGCAAGATCTCTCCCCAATCTGTTCGAGTGATGTAGAAGACGTGCTTTCTAATGACTAATAAAGGGTCGGCCATCTTTTGGTTTGTTGCAACTTTCTAACTACTTATTTATATATGAAAAATCGCCCAAATGGCCGCCGCGTCTGGCTCTACTGGCCCTAATGCGAACATCGGAATTTTCGACGACATTTTTTTGAAGCGTTGTTCGGCTGTTAAATGAACGATGCCTAAATTGGAGTAATTTTTAAATCTGACATAAGTCGAAGAGCATTCGCTTTGGACGGGTATGTTGTGAGTTATGAGTATTTAACAACCAAACCTACAGATGGCCCACCCTATATATCTGCAATTTGGAGCTCAACCGCCGCAGCATCAAGTCGGTATGCAAAATGCTGTTACAAAAAGTTACCCATACCTAGATTTGGATTTGGAAAAATCAAAAGCACTTAACTATATGTACTACATCCCTTTATTCTACAATTTTCGATTCTATAATGTTTGACATTTAAAACACTTTGGAACAACTATCAAAAATTAGCTAAATTAAATTGTGCAACATGGACTCCTTTAAATATTTAAAACCCGGTTGGTGGTCTATATCTTTAATGCTATTGATGTTGCTGCAAATTTCCAAATTATCCAACGCCCCCAGCCCGGACTTATATATGCCAAAACTAGCTAAACTTTTCACCAAACTACTAAAGTAATGAAACGGAGCTACCTAATGAGCAGCGACAAGCCATAAGGACTTTGTAGTATGAGAAACGCGTACTGCAAGCTCGTTAACAAACTCCAGAATTAATAATCCCGCATTAAATTGAAATCTGTTATCAATGGATACAAACAAGCCACAAACAACTCAAGTGACCGCAGCCAAGTTGGAACTCAACCCTGCCGACTAGGAGACACTGGCGCAACAGGTGGTGCATGTTCGTAGCTGGCTCCTACTCAAAAAAAACGCCAAGCAGTTCAATTGAGTATAGAGAGTAGGCTGGCCACATGTAAACGCATTAAGCCAAATCGCCGAACATGTCAGTTGCTGATTTTAAATAATTCCAGGATGCTTTAAAGCCAATCTTGCATGATAAATCATAGCTCTAAGTGCGCAGCAAGATCAAAAGTAAACCAAAAGATTTTCCTATTAAATCTACGCTAATATCCAGACACTCGTCAATGTCACAGAGGGTCAATAATAACCATTGGCAGCTAAAGTTCCGCTCTCTCTCTCAAGGGGCGGCAGCAGACAAAAGTTCTGCGGCAGATTTGCCAAAGTTGAGCGCTTTCCAATACGTGCAACTTGGAAGCAGGCGGCGTAGAGCTATCCGTTAATAGAGTCGTGATCAACGGCCACGAAGCAACAACCTGCGCGCACATGAGTCTGACCACCTACAAGTATTTGTTTTGGGGGCCCTCTTGAGTGTGCCCCTCTTACAATGTGCTGTTTTGTGTTGTAGTTGTTGTTCAATTAAACTTTATGCCAATAAATTGTATGCAGTAAGTCGTTTAATCTAAATTAAGCGAATCCGCGGATGCAATGCAGCACTGGTCCAACGCTCGATTGCACGGCAATTTCCATCAGCAACATCATGTGTCATAAACAAGTTGCAAGGCGCCGACAATAACCGACAACAGCCGACAATACATGCTGCCTGCGTCTGGGGCACAGTTCTTTTAGAAGGCACATTTCCATAAACGACACCAAAAGATGCAGCCAGATACAGTATCTGTTGCTGTTGTTGGTGGGCAAGTGCGCGCGCTTCCTGGTCGGCGCAAGTTCTGGCCATTTGCCTATTGAAAGTAACCAATTTTTGTTGCATCGTTGCGGTTCATGTTGCACGTAATCACTGCAAGCCGCAGGTGGTAAAAGGCGGCGGCGGCGACGGCAGCGGCCTGCGTCTGCAGCTCAGCTGAAGCATCAGTAATACCCAATCCAAGCTGTGGGGCAACCCCCTTGAGTTGTGCTGATTGAATTGCACTAATTGCGTATTAAAGCTCAAATTAAAGCAAACAAATTGAATGCCTCCAAATTGAATTATGTTGCAGCATCCAAGCAACGTGCTAATGAACGTGTCCTGCCCCCATTTGTGGCTTGTTGGCTTTTATTTCGCTTAATTAATTGGCAGTGGCAAACGTTGGAGAACAATTACCAGCTACTACGACGAGTACAAGCCCAAAAGTGCACTTCTGCAAAAAAAGACGAAACTGTCAACATCGTTGTCGGGGGTGGCTGACTCCAAAAGGCAACAAGAAACCCAAAGTCAAGTGTCCTTGGAGAATATGTGGCTTGCATGTTGCAATTCTTTCATTTTTTCGGCAATTCTAAAAAAAGAAGAAACAAATCGTTCTTAATGTTTTGTTTTGGGTTTTTGTGCTACATGAAGTGGGGTGCGCGTCTATTGTGGCAGGAGCACGCTTTGTGCAACAGTCTTGGGGCAAAAAGGGTTAATTATAACGCAAAAACATTGGATTAAACATGAGTTTTAGATGAGCTCAAAAATTGAGGGTGTCAATTTTGGTGAGTTTTCGAGAGAGAGAGCTGGTTTATATTAATAAGCTTAGGAATTATTGAGTGCAGATACTGTCTGGTAAAGTTGAAAATTATCGATACCATAGATGATGTTTGAAAATAAATTTTTTTCGAATTTTCGATACTTTTGCTAAAGTTAATTTTTCAATAACAAAAAATAAATTATTGGTTAATCCCTAACATCTGCAAGCAGTACAGTTGAAAAATAATCGATATTCCTACAATGGATAATTTTATTGTTTTCAAATAAAAACAAATTTATCTAATGTGCAATCACATAGTTGAGCAGTAAAATTTTCGAGAGTACTGGCATTAGTAAATAACTTAAAGTCGAATCCCAAACTAAAAACCTTTACTAGTTCTTTTGGTAAAGGCAACTAAACGTACCTTAAATAAGTCGAACTCACCGACTTTAAAATACACAGCACCATCATTAAAAAAATGTATTTTTCAAATTCGATCAACTTTGGCATAATGCTTAGGTACTCCTAAAAATCTTTCGATTGTTAAATTTAGCTACGATACCTTCTTAAACAAACGAGTTATGTCTCTAAAACTTTTAGGTTTTTACGAGGTGGGTCTTACATTAAAATAATATTACTTAAACTATCAAAAAACCAATCCCTTTCAGCAAGCAGGGCGCAGACTTGGAAGACCACGTACTACCTGAAGAAGATCCACGGAAGCTGAACTGAAATCTCTGGGGTTAAGGTGGAAAGAATATAGAAATATAGCCCAAAATCAAGTTCGATGGAAGATGGCAATTGAAGACGCCCTATGCTCCATATGTATATATGTATATATATCACAAAAAGTTCCATCCGTTTACCCTTTTTTAAGACAAATTTATATTTAAGGACACAAATTTATTTATAAAATAAAAAAATTACATAAAAAAATATTTATTAATAATTCTAGATAAAATCGTAAATGGCAATTATGTAAAAAAAACTTTATAAAAAAAAATGGCAAATTTAATTTAATGTTGAAAAATATTTGCTAATTAAAAATTATACGCACAATACTAAATTCCATATTATATCAAAATTAATACTAAATAATTTAAAATTGTGTAAAATTTTTTTTTGTCTGTACAAACCAGTACAATTTATATTATATAAAAAATGATGGTCAAATAAATTTAAAAATAATATTAAAAAAATTTGCTTTACTAAAAATCAAAGGGAGGACGAAAGACGACTTTAAAAAATTGTGCTCATCATTATTTTTAGTCTAAGCTTCGCAAAAGAACTACACAAAAATTGTAAATTATTATTCTGTACAAACTTTTTTTTTAATTTCTAAAAATAGTTTTTTTCGGACTCACTCAAGTAGTTTACACATTTTACGAACTTGAAGGGTCTAGCTGGATAAGGTACTGGAAACAGCCCCCAGCGATTTTTGAAAACTAATGATGCAGTTCGATGCATATAGCAAAAAAAAAATTTTTTCGTAAAATTTCAGTTTTTAAACTTAACGCGTTACGGCTAAATTTTAAAAAACGCGTCTTTCGATTCTATTTAATTGTGCGTAAACTGCTGAATATTTTTGAATTAATTTTTTTTTTAATCTAAGTTGGCAACAGGGCTATTTAAAAAAAAATATTTTAATAAAATAAAAAAATATTAAATTTTTTTTAAATAACACATTTTCTTAAAAAAAAAATATGAATTTTTCTTATTTTTTTAAGTATGTTCCTTAAATATAACAATCACCATTTTTTTCAAACACGTTTTTTTTACGTTCTTTATTTGGTGTGAATACGAATCAAATAGATTTGGTAGAACAATGTTAAAAAAAAAAAAATAATACAAAAATTTTTTAATGTTTTTTTAAAAAAATTTATGAAAAATATAAATTTTTTTTATCAAAAGATTGCAAAAATTATAATACATTTTTATAATATTTAATAGAATACATACTTCTTGTTTTAAAAATTAAATTAAAAACTTTGAAATTGCTCACCAAACGATTTTTTAATTATTTGCATTAAATGGTGCAATTTTAATAAAAAATTAAAAAAAATTAAACCAAATTAACCCTGGGAAACTAAAACTGGCAATATTAAGTCCAATCGAAATAATCCATAACCAAACCTTAATAACCTTAACCTTAACTTTTTTTAAACCATTTTGGATTAGCGCAGGCAATATATACATAAACAATTTTTTGTAAGCTTAAAAATTTAGTATCATTTCTTAAAATCTTCTTTCTTCATTTTTAGAGTGGTTAATGGTAAAAAATATTACTGAAGATTTCTTTTCCCAGATATCCAACGAAATAATAATTTTAATAACATGACAAGCTCACAAAATCTCTTTTGTTTTCGAAAGCTCCGAAAACGAAGAAAAACTAAAACAAGCTCATGCAAACATCAAACTGTGTGCTTCCCTCTGGAGAGCTTCTGACAAACTGGGCCCAGTGCTTATAATAACAGCATTCCTGCTTAATTAACACAACAAAGCAAAGCCAAAAATAAAGCTACCAAAAAATAAAACAAAAAAAAAGATGTTCGTATATGTTGAGAAATTCCCCAAGCTCATTCAATAAACAGACTTCTTGCATTACCTGTGTTGTATGTGTGTGTGTGTGTTTAAAAATTATAATAAAAAAAAGAAAAATGAGCACTTACCTCCCATATCCCAAATCCCACATCCTACATCCCATACACCATTTTTCATAGCTGCCAGACAAAAAAAGAAATATGTTTTCTTTTCATTTTGCATTTGGCATTTTCGTTTGGAGAACTTAAAACAAATGAACAACAAAATTGTATAAAAATTTCTATAGTCTACTCGTAGCATACTTAAAGGCGAACAAAATAAGAGAGGTACAACAAGAAAATGTTGAAGCACGCAAAAAGGAAGACAACGCTAAACAGAGTGCATCAAAATAAAGCAAAATACATTTGGAATTAATGCACAAAGAATAAGTGAAGAGTGCGCTCTGAAATATTTTTAATGGGTATTTTTTTGGTTGTTGGATTTGGTTGCCTTATGTTGCACATTGCACTGAGAGGTGGAAAAAAATTTGAATTTTTTTTTTTTAAATTTGTAGCGAATGGCTTAAGAGCCTTGGGTTGCGAGGGTTGCCTTTTATGTTTCGGAAAATTATTTCCTCAAAACCGAATTTGGCTTGGACCATTATTAAGATCGATTGCGAAAGCATTCGAGCCCTCGGAATTTTCAAAAGAATAGTAAATTTTTCTTATGATCTGTGGCTCAAGGTACAAAGAGAAAACAATATACATATGCATTGCAGAACTTATGGGTTGCCCAGTCCCAATACATCAAAGGCAACCCTCGTATGTTGCCAGCTCAAAGTAATGGTAATATATGTGTCTACAGCTTAGCAACAAAGAGACTGCAGCACAGACTCTTTCACTGCGACCGAGTGGCGCCACAAATTACATATTCATACATGCCACTATGAATGCAAGCTGACGATCAACGAGATACAAACAATTTTCCAATTTTCACATGCGAATTATGGTTACATGGAGCTCTCTAAGTTAGCAGATACGGATTTTGAGTGATTGATGGCATGTTATGAGTTAACATGCTATTATTAGACCGTAAGATGCTACCATCAAAAACAGCAACAACTACGGACTGCCTATCGTCAGACTGACCAGGCTAACCAAATGTTTACTCACGATTTTCCGCGTGGCTGAAGACTGGCTGGGCTCTTTTCGAATATATATTTTTTTTTTTTTTGGCATATTTGCCAAAAGTGGAAAATTGCGCAAGGGAAATTGATTTCACATGATTTACGTGCAACAGCCAAAAACAAAAACAACAACAACCACAACAAGATCGAGCCAAAATAATCTCTGGCGCTGCTAGTGGGGTGGTCAGTAAAAACATTGCAAATCAATTGCCCCACTGTGGCCAATATAGTTGCAACGTGAAGCGCAAAGCAAATATTCACATGCCACAGCAGCAGCAGCGGCAGCGGCAGCAGAGCTTGCTTTATGGCCAATAGATGGCGCTAGTGGGTCACGCAATGTTCAAGGAGGCAAGTCTTGGTGCACTATGTAACTGGTAGTTAAAAAGTTAAGTCCTACCTGCTGTCCATTAACATAATTCATTTGCATGCTGACCAATTTGACCTGTTCATGGCCAAAATATGGCTAGGGCGACCAAGTGGCAGTACAGTACACGAAGTTATCCACTGAATAATCGCATAGTACAATAATTTTACGTTATCGCACAGTCACGTGCCGTCAAACAAATATCAAATGTTTTGTACATATAGTATACATATCATATATATATAAGTATGTATAAGTACATTTGTATATAGCACTTTCAAGTTAATAAAAAATTTAACGTGTGAATACAAAATTTATGGCAAAGTCAATGTCAGCTTAACTAATGGACAAAGTTAATATTTTTTTCTTTATATGCATATGCATAAATATTGCATAATAAATAGTTTTTTAATATATGCATAACTGTTAAACGTGATTACGATATTTTTAGCTATTTGACAGTTTAAAGCTGAACTTTATAGCTCTTCATATAAAATCGCGTATTTTGATGTTAAAAAAAATCGCCTCTACGTTCTAGTTCCCATGATATCCAAATTGAGGTCATAGCTGCCAAACCACCAAAATGTCACCAAAAATAGCACCTTTTGCACTTCAAAATAGACAAATGAGAAAAGGTACACTGAAAAAAAATTTCAGAATTTGACTTAAAATTGAAAAATATCACCGCGTAAGTATTTATTTGAAAATAATATTTTTCAGATAAGGACATGTTATAACTTTGTTCTTAAGAGTCTATGATATAAAAGTTCTTAAACATATTTGGAAAAACTTTCTATTTATAATAATAAATAAATATTCTTTAAAAAAAATAGTTTTTCATAGTTTACCCAGTTATGTATGAAACTTTATTCGACTCTTATATTGCGAATGGATGATATGAGAGTTCGATCCAGATTAGAAAAAGTGAGGATGAAAGTGAGCAAATAAGGGATGTAGTAAGAAAGAAAAACATTTCTTCGAGAAAGATGACTTAAATAAAACAAGTTTTCTAAATATTTCGAAATTAAAACCAAAATTTAAAATATATATAATAAGTTTTTAAGAAACAAAATTATGATAAGCAGTACGTTTCCGTACTAAAATGACATGCTAAAACCAAAATGAAGTCAAAAAATGTTTTTATGAAACGTGATTCGAGAAAGGTTTAAAAAAAAATGTTTCGAAATTAGAAAAAAGTGACTCTACCTCAAAAGCAAGTATCTATGGTTGTACTAAACTGATTTTCATAATTTTGGCGAAACTTTATATAATTGCATTACCCATCGATTATATTTGAAACATATTCTTATCAAACTTACTGTTTGGTCGCTATTTATGCATTCATATGAAATTTTTCATTATTTTCTACAAATTTTTGAGAAAAATTGAATTTCAAACGTAAATTTAAATATTAATTTGTTCATACAGTTTTATTATTATTATACTGTGATTTGGCATAAGATAAACAAAACTGCGCATGGCGTTACGTTACAAAAATTAAAAGTGGCTCCAAGTCAAATGGATTACAAAATACGATATTTCTTTGAATTGGAAAAGTCTTTTGGTATAAACTTTTTTGTAGTTAGTTAATTTTTGAAGATATTAAATCAAAAAATCTTTTCTCATTTCTTTATTAGCATTAGGTTTAATGGCATGGCGTTACTCAAATTTCCATTAAAAGTTGTTTATTAATAATTTAATTTAAAACTGTTTAACTAGAGAAAAATATGATTTTGGACTCGATATTAATAATTGTCACATTTTGGAAAAATTAAGATAATAATTAACAGATGATGTTCTTTAAAATATACAAATATGACTAAAATATGAACTTTTAACTTTGTAGCCAGATTCCATTTGAAAGCCGATTTTGTAGGGAAAACTTAAACCGCTTAATGCAAAAATTTTTTTAATATTTAAATTTAAAAGTTGGAACATATTTTTATTTTATTTGACGCGAACGTCTCTGTGGAATATGTGCCAATGTGTTAGAGATACATCTGGCAACCAACAACGCCGTGAACCAGTTGGCAACCTCGCCATCGACATCGATAACGATTACAGTCTCCCGGCACTCCTTCGATATTGTAACTCGCGTCACTTCGCATATAAGTTTAAATAAACACCTAATAATACACACTATCATTAATTACAAGCACAATAAAACATTATTAACATTATTAACCAACACAATGGAACTTCCTTTTGATTTTTAAACTGTCACAAATCAAATTTATTTCTCAAATCTTTGGTACCTTTCGAGAACTTCGGGTCATCATAGCTTTTAAAATCAACCCAAAAAATTCCTTTCTAAATATATAAATGAGTTTTTTCTAAATTAAAGCTAAGTCTAAGAAAATTCAAGGAGTTTTCGTTAAACAGCTCCGGGTGCGAAAAAATCTTCAGATATTCTCGATTGAGCCTGGTTCACGACTCTTCTTAAAACAGTCACGTCTCAAAATTTTATCAATAAAAAATTTTGTTTTTTTTACAGTGTAACTTCTGGCTAAGTACTAACTTTATCAAAAAACAAGTTCAAAATTTGTAATTCATCTAAAATTCCAAAATGGCGTTATGCAACGCAGCACTTCTTCTTTCGATCAGTTTCTGGTAAAGGCCTTAGACAGTCCGAAAATTTTCAATCGGAATATCCCATTTGGGATTTTTTTTTTATATGAAGTTTTGTCATTCCGTGCCAAATTTTTCGAATTGCGTATGGGCCTTAAGTAGAAAGAAGATTTCTTCTCATTATTCTTGACAAGTATATAATATATATATATATATGAATACATAATTGATTTCTTAAAATGATTAATTTTTCTAAACTTAAGCAATTAAATTTTTTTCAGTGTACGTTGGCCCTAGGTGAAGAAAGTGTTCTCTTAAGTACGGTCTATATAAACAGTCATGAGTAAGCAAATAAAGATTGATTACTTATTGTCTGGGACTAATTCGATTTCCAGTCATAATATATGCATATTTATAAGAACTCTTGATCGTAGCTTATAGCTAAGCGGATACGTTTTCAATAAAAGTGGTTTTCGCAAAAAACATATTTTTTTTTATAGAACTCGTTTGGACACACGCGCGTATCATTTTTGTACAAAGCTGCTACATAACAAAAGTGCGTTTAAATAAACTTCAAACCTACGAACCCTAAATAAATACTAAAACGAACGTGCTACAATGTTTACTGTGGCAAGAGGCAACATCAATGGATGACGCTAAAAGAGTGGCGCACTTAAAAGACACCGAACTGCCTTTTGAGACAATTACAAGTGACAAGTTAATTAAAATTTCATATCTTTGGACCCAATGTCAATAGCTTGCCTGCCACCTAAATGGGCCTGACAGTGAAAAGTGAGAGTCTACGCTGCGAGAGAAACTATAACAGCTCCCAGACATAGCCGCCGCCGACGACACTTTTGCCGCTTAATACTAAATCTATCTTAAAGATATGCATAAAAATACAAATAAAAATACTGGTTTTCGTACCAAGCCAAACTGTCAATCCCAAAGAGCCGCGCGCGCTCCATGCGTTGCTGCGTTGTTCAGACTGAGGCTGGCGCCGCTGGCCGCCGCTCTGCTGCTGCCGATCTGCCGGGGAGCTTGGCATGCGCAGGCGCTACCGTTTCTTGGCCAGTTGTATTTTAGCCATTAACACGTACGGTACTGCGTACGCCAGCGCGTAAAGTGTCTCTTGTAGTCTGAGCCAACAAACAAAGCCACAGCCCAAGCAACAAGTTACAAAAATATTAAAGCCATAAAACACATAAAGATACTACCAAAAAAAAAAAAAAAATAAATATAGAAACTAAAAGTAAATTGAAGTTAACACACTTTCGTGTTGTGTTGGTTTTTAAAACGCGCGAAAGCGAAAGTTGTGCGAACTGGATGCGTGTGTGAATTGGATTTTTTTTTCCATATCGTGGATAAGCAAAAAGTTAAAACTCAACCCAACGAAACGAGATACATTAGTTTAATAATAAAAAATATAAACAAACCGTGCGAAATCAGCAGTTAAGTCAACCTTCGAAGTCAAGATGCCTGCAGCCAGCTCTCAGCCCCGCCTCTTCTTCTATCTGCTCTGTGCGGCCTCGCTCTTGGCCGTGGCCAAATCGGATACCGGTAGTACAAAGAACTGCTACTTTATGTCGTATTTTTACTATTTGGTTATCAATTTTATTAATCCCTTTGCAATGCCGATATTCTATCGTTTTGTAAATACTTGCCTAACGTGATTTTGATACAAACGATTTTTTATCGATTAGTTTTTAGCGACGAATTTGAATACTTAGCAATAATTTTGTAAATATTACCGCTTTATTTTTAATGTATGTAAAAATTTTTAAATCTACATTATTCTTAAGTGAACCTTTTAATATTTTAGCTAAATATGAGTTTGTTGAATACAACACAAAAATTAATAATCGCTTAAATGCAATTTCAGCTAGCTTAAATTGGTATAGTTAGTTATACATTATATATTAAGTATCTTCTAAAATATACCTATATATAGCGCTTTAATAACTAATATGGTTTATTGGAAAATTCTTGTGATAACCTTAAAAAGCCACTGTGTTATTGTAAATATGCCTAGAATAAAATATGTAAAATATTTTTTATAAATGTTTTGGTGTTTTATTTGGCAACTGGGTAAATTTATTGCAAAAAATTTCAAATATTTAAACATAATAAATATAATTCGTTTTTTTTGCTATTAAAAACAACAACGAAATGAAATCTTTGTAGATATAAAATAATTTTACAGAAAAAGGAAGCATAGAAAGAAAACACAAATTTTACAAAAATTTTCTTATTAATTAATTTAGTACTTTCCAAGAACAAGCTGAAAATTTAAATTTTATACATATATACTTTATTTTTTACTTCGCAATTTTTTTCTGCTAAAAAACTTTACAATAATTTTAATATCTTAATCTATTCATCTTATCTAACAATTACTAAAATCTATTTTATAATTTAAAACGGGTGAATGTATCGTTAGCAAAAATATTGCCTCTAAAAAACAGGTTGTGCTCTATTTAAGTCGCACAAACATAGAGCACGCTCCCAAATTAATTCACTTGGGCAGAAGTACAACCAACAGCAGCTTACACAAAAAAATTCTGCATCTCTGCCCCACAGACCCTAACTACGCAAAATAGTGCACTTCTGCCCAAAGCTGTGTTCCAAACAGAGGCAATATCTACCATCTAAGTGTGTACAAACTGTTTTCCAATTTCTAGTCAATACAATATACACCCAATTCTCTTTATACACGGTTTTGAAATAACACGGTCTAAAAAATTTTATTTTCTTAAATTTTATTTGATTTAGCACGAAAAGCTAGTTGATTGAAATTTTTAAGAAAAATATTTTTATTAACCTAATCTTTTACAAATTTAGTTAGGGAATTCCCCTTTTTAATTTATTTTCATAGCTTAAGGATTTACTTCATGTTTTTTTTTTTTAAAGTCGTGTTCTGAAACGTATCTACCGTGTAAAAACAGAATTAGGTATTCGGTTTTAAAAGTATTCAGTTTTAAAATAACTAGCGGCGGGTTTTTTTTTAAATTAACATACAAATCTTAAAAAATAAATCGATCGGTATAATTAGGCTGCCAAAACTGCATTTTAAGCTTAAGATTTTTTTTAGAGAATATTTATTTTTACATTAATTTATTAAAACCGAGAGAAAGAAAGTTGTTCGGGTGATTCACAGTTCTGCTGTCAAAAAATATGTTTGTTTCTTGAAGTCACGCATAAATTGATTCCCGAAACGTATTTGATCATTATTGCAATAATAAACTTATAGCCTTATTAACCCTTATCCCAACCTCTATCACAAATATATAATACCCTTGACCCTATAGAAACAGCTTATAAACATTAGGATCGATCTACAGATTAGTTTGAAAAATTTCCAAATTTTCATATATAATTCAAAAAAGGAAAAAAAAAAAAAAACAATAATTTGTAGACCACAAAATAAAATCTTGAAAAAAAATTACTTCTCAAAGCTTTAATGAGTTATAAATTGTAAGGTTCAATACTTGAAATGTTACACTTTTCGTTTACAGCAATAGCTGGCTTTAAGCAGTAGTGAATTATAAGCAACAACAAAAGAAATATAAGAATTACATAAACCAAACTTTTTTATTACATAAGTGTCTTCATATTTATATAAAAAGAAATAAAGTGCAAACAATTTTTTTAATTTAAAATTTCCCTTTTGTGAAATTTGGCAGCATTTGATTTTCTTTGATGCACATTTTATTACATGATTTTTTATAACTACTTTGATCTAGTTTGAAATCAAAATATTATGTGTTCTTTGCCGCATAATTTAATGATTACAACAATGGGCCAAACTTGTCATAACCTTGTTCAAACTCTATAATAAGTTTTATTAGTAGAAATCTGGTTCCATAACCGCATGGCGATCTAATAGATTTTATCGCCAAGCAACAAATTATTGTTGTGTAAATTTTAGTCTTTCAAAAAAAAAAGTCTTAAAAATTACATACCAAGTATGCATAATTATGCGTACAACATAAATTTCATGCATGGGCCAAAACCAAGTTGGCTTTAACGAACGTGTCAACCAAGCAATGCCAATAGATAGATACATATGTATCTTTATACACAATACATGCAAACGGACAGTAAAAACGTAATACCAATAAAAACAAAGCCAAACTAATTTGGCAGCAGGTTAAGTCATATAAATTAACCATTCACGTTCTGTTTGTACTTGGCCAGTATTTCGTTAACTCTTTCTATTAGCACATAGTTTCACACACACACACGCACACCTTATAATACTTGATCTTGAAATATTCTTAATGGCATGCTAGTCAACCCCGACCCCCATGCCCATGGTCTCCGCTACCAGGCATCCAAACACCATCGAGCATATCAATAGGTCTGCAAACTTAACGGCATGGTCGTAATGGCAAGCTGCAGCTAACGTTGACGCCGGCTCATTTGGGAGAGTTTAGAGAGCACCAAAAAGCTTACCAGTTTTTCAAACTATTATACTCTGAGCTGCGTTATCGCTGCTCTTGTCCATGATCTTGACCACTGTAAACGCTCTTTGTTACCATGCTCTCTTGCTTGAAGCGGGCTTTGGTTTCATTGACATCAAAAGTTTATTTCAGATGAGGCGGTTTCTTACCGATGCTGTCAAGGTTAATAGTTGAAACTGTTAGCGGATAAGTCAGCTGCTCTAAAGCGGAACTATTTTAAATGCGGAAGTGCGACAACGATGATGATGAGTTAACGAATATTTTGTTTTGTAGTTTGTTTATTTTGAAGTTGTTGGTATTTTGCTTTAGCGCAAAACTTGGGCTACTAATCTCGTTTGCACGTTTGTACAAATGCTGACAATTTCTACAAAGCAGCTCATTGATTTGGAGACGTCAACTGTAGCTGTAGAATTCTACGCTCTTCCGATGTCAGCATTGCTACTCTTCAAGCTTTAGTCGAAGTAAAAGAATTCTAAAGTTTTTATTTTTATACCCTGCACTCTAAGGTACAGAAAGAATTTTCGAAAATGTTTGTAACATCAAGAAGGAGATATTGAAGAACCCTCAAAGTTATCTTAAGTATAAATCGATATAGACATGTCCGATTATCCGCTTAGATTTTAGAGATGATGGAAGTCAGAGCAACCAATCTTTGGTTTTATACTGAGAACAATCAACCAATTTTTCAACTTTTGGGGGGAGGGCAGTTCGGACCCGAAAACCCAGGAAAACCAGGGAAACCAGTTTACTTAATTTTTTCGGTAACAGTGACATATTATGAAGCTCCCAAATTAACACTATATTTCTCCTTAAAAAAATCGTTCGTTTATTTATGCAATTATCGTAACCAAATGTTTTTTGCAGTTACCAGCCCTGTACCAAATTTTATTACTTTATCATTATAATACCATAACCCCCCAAAAAAACGATCTCTCGAAGAATAGAAAAAATGAATTTGTAGGTATTTAAAATTTATAAAACTAATTCTTTACTTGCAAACTATATTTTTTGGATAATGTCTTAAGGCCTATACGCAGCACGAAATATTTCGCACGGAATCGCAAAACTTCATAAAAAAAAAATATATCCCAAATGGGATATCCTTAATGGGATATTTTTTTTTATGCGAAATATTTCGTGCTGCGTATAGGCCTTTAAAAAGTAATAAATTCACATAAGGAACATTTTAAGGTACCTATTGGAGCTTCTATGGCGGTAGAAGCGGGTGTGTTTGGATCGGTTTGAAATTTTTCACAGTTCTTTGTCATTGCAATCAAGTTAACGAATTTCAAGTCTATATTTATACATTTTTTTAATTTATACGGTTTGGCACTAACTTGATAGGGCAAAAAAATAGTTCAAGAGCGTTTTTGGATTGCTTATAAAGATAGTATCTAAGCCAAAATCAGCAATCGATAGTTTTTTAGAGTATTTAAGAAATCGATCGAAATCGGTTGATGTATTTGTATATAAGTTCTGATGGTACAGAGTATCTCAAAGTCGGTCGGGATCGACTTTTATTAGGTTTTAATAAATTTGTTTGTCGTTTGGATTGAAGTACTTTTACAATTTGCTGACGGATAGTTTCGAAGACTATCGATACGTTAAATTTTATTTATAGAGTTGAATTTCCAAGTTTCGGTTGGAGGTTGGCATTAAATGTCTGGCGTTCAAAATGGCATTTTCAAAATTGGCTGCCGTCTGGATTTGATAGTCTTAAATAAATGTCCTATAAATGACGCGATCGTCTATCGCTAATCTTGCAGACGGCTTCCATAATATCGATTAGTTAGTGACGTCACGTTAATAGATGAAGGCTACTTTCGTTATAATGGAGATTATCTGTAGAACAATTTTTTGCTGGATTAGTTGGTTCTATAAAGTTTTGGTTGGTACAAGGGTTTATCGATTTTCCATCTATTCACACACTTATTAACCTTTCATATAAACACAAATCATTCCAAATTCATGCAGTTGCACTACAGCCCACGGAGGATCTAGCTCATGAGGCAGCTTTACAGCTGGGCTTATTGAACTACCGCCTCAACCTGCTGGCACACGAGGAGGAGTCACGTCAGTTTAATCTGCCCAACATTACATTCAACAATCTGGTCAATCGAATTCCGTGCACTTGTGATACGGGTCTTTGCAAATGCTGTGCAGGTACGCTTTCAAAGATTAAACCCAATTAGTCGATTTATAAATTTTTGCTTTACAGGATTTCTTTCCGTCATTGGAATGAATAGCTGCACTGAGGTTGCCTATCGACCCGAGGAGTTCTCCTTCGAGTTGCGCATGCGCGTTAATAACAATATCTGGTTCCGACATAAGGTCTCTGGAAAGAATCCGCCGCCTTTCTGCTTTAGACCGCCACGTTTTAATTTTGCACGCGCTTGCATACAATTTCATGATATTTGGTTTCTGGGCAGGAACATGCATGTTTGTATGTACATGTCCGGCGAGTTTCAGGGCTACGAATTGTTTGAACGGTAAGAGCCTCGGTATACAAGAGCCTATATCTAGCTAAAATTTTTCATTATAAACAGCAACTTTGACTGCCTGCTATTTGGTGAGCGCGGCGTTAAGATTGTGCCACCGGAGCAAGGCTATCCGGTGCGTCCCAACGACGTGGACATTGATGATGGTGACGAAGACATCGAGGACTACGACGAAAACGTTGTGCGCAAGCGTGAAATCTTTCCAAATTAACTTCATCTAAGCAATTTTATTGTTAAACTAATTAGTTATTGTTAAAAGCCCTCATACAACATTTTTAATTTATTAAAACACATACCAGTTCTAATTAAGATGCTCCTTTCAGTGGTAACTCCTGCTCCTGCTGGTTTGTAAACACTCCACAGTCTAATCGCCTGAAAGCCACAGACACTGCCACAAAAAGCGGCGCCGCCTCAAGTGCCGACCTGTTGCACAGAGCCCAAGTGTGAAAACTGCAAAGTGACGTGTGATGTTGAAAGCACAGCACAAAGCAAGAGGCGCCTCAACCCACGTCACCATGCAACATCCTTATGCTGCATTCACATCCTGCTGCGGCAACCTTCAATTCAAGTGCAAAATGCAAAAAAAAAAAAAAGTACTAAATGTCCATGAAAAACACAAAGCCCAACAAATGTTAAGGGATAATGCAACGTCAGTGTTGCAACGCCGTAGCATGTGCAATTGCAGCATGTGCATGTGGCAGGGGCGGAGATGCAGGCAGCAACAGGAGCCAGGAGCAGGGAGTTTTGCATTCAAATGCATATGCACAGACATGTCGACTGGCAGCAACTCTGCTGCACTTCGTTTGACTTGCAGTTGACTGTAATAAAGGACTATTTAAGGCATTTGGCTGGCGTCTGCCTGGCATCTGCATAGTCCTCGTTTGGCTTCTGTGCTGCTGCAATTCTTCCTGGGTGCAAAGTATTTTTCGCACTTGACTTCGAGCGCACAAAGTGAGAGTTCAAGTGGCCTGCATGTGCATTGCAGTTTTTGCATATGGAAGGAGAGTGTGACCAGAGTTGAATATGAATGAATGACTGCAGGTGGCAGGCAAAGGAATAGCTGCATGCAGGATAGACAGATGGGACTGTGTAGATGAGTGTGTTGCCTACAGGATTTATGAATGAAGTTACTTTGGCTGAATGATAATTATGCCAAGTGAAGAAGCAAATAGACAGCAGGCGCAATTTGTGAATGAGAGGAGAACAGAAGAAGCTTTTAACATTTATGAGATGGGTAATTAAGTTTTAGGTGCAGATTTTAATATCTAGTTTGATTACCAGGGAAGTTTGTAAAGTTTTTCCCAGTACCTAATAGGACGGGGGTGGCTGTTCCAAGTTTGAAAAGAACGAGTAACATTTATAACTAGTGAGATGGTCACTTTTAGCGGCATTCGAATTAAAAATTTCATGACATTGGTCAGGTACTTTTTTGTTTTTTTTGATAAAAAAGGGTATTTTTGAAAGACGATTTTGAAATAAAATGAATGCAAAAGTATACAATGAATTTTTTTAGCATTTATAAATTTTTGTTAAATAAACAAACTAATCAAAAAAAATCAACTTCTGAATCGCTATCCAAAAATTATTATATTATTAAAACAATAAATTCTCGTAGAATTGTGTGGCAATAGGACAACTGGTCAGGTATCGAATTTTGGGCACATGTACCGATTAAATAGAAAAGATGATCACACTAAAGTAGAGTCAAGATTTTAACTCTCAATCATAACTATTTTTTTTCCCCTTCCGAAACTCCGTTGAAAAGCATATATGACAAAAGAAAAATCATCGAGGATCTGGCTTACAATTCCATTAAATATTTAGAGCAGACGGTCACACTAGACAGCAGCAGACTTAATTGCTCAAGATGAAGAGTGCAAAAAGCATAAAAGAAAAATATAGACCATTGTAATTCGGGCACATGTCCCGATTAAAAAGGGCAGCAAACTGAATTTTTCAATATTTTTACTTTCCATGTTTTTCTCCGTCCATCATTTATTTTTTACGTTTTTTCTTTACGGGCAACATTGGAGAGTGGTCTTACCGATAAAGAACGCAAAAAGAATATATCAAAAAGAAAGGCCTTCGAAATTCGAGCACTGGTCCCTGTTGGAGATTAAGAACAGATGGTCACGCTGGTAGCAGCTGACTAATTAGTTAAGTTTTATGTTTTATTATAGACAAATTTTTCATCCATAACACAGGTCTAGGGTCATATAGCCATAACTTTGCGAAAAAAAAAAACGTAATTTATCTCTTGAACTCTTAAGTTAAAGGGTAAGAGTGGTACTAAATGATTTAACTGGAGAGATAGACCAGAAAAATTTTTTCCACCCTGTACATAACCTCAAAAGTAGGAAAAAAAACCCGTTTTCCAACCAAACCTCAAATATGTCAAAATCCCGACGTGATTGGCCAATTCTGACCCCGGATGCGGATTCTACGCAGCAAATTACTTGGGAAATGATCCTTAGCTTTCCAACAACTGACATGACCCCGGTATTTGTAGACCTGTGTAATCTATCATCAAAATTCGGGCAAATGTCCCGATTAAGTAGCACTGACGGTCCAACTACTTATGAAATTAGTAGAGGAATTTATTCGAAGTTTTTACTGTAGTTTTTTCTCCGTCGATCATACTTTATTTTTCTTCCTCCCTTTCGCGGACATGGGAACTTGGTGTGGTCATACTAATGAAGAGCATAAAAGGCTTACATATCATAGAGATATCAAAATTTTCACAAAAAGTGTAGAAAATTTAACGCTAGAAAAAATTTAAAAGAACAAAACGGATAGGAATAAAAAAATTGGAAACTGATTATAATATTATAAATTTTATAAGGTCATAATAGTAACCACTAAGGGTAAATTTGTATAGTCTGTTTTCAAAAGTTATAAATAAAAAAAATTAATTGATTGCGATTACTTTAATAAACAATTAATAGCTTTTAAAGTTAAATATCGTTAAAAAGTTTATGGTTTCAGTTACCTTTGAATACCCTAATTTTAAATGAGATACAAACAGTCAATCGCTTTATTTAAAACATAATAAAACTCTGGACAAAAACGACAACTATAATTATGTCAGCTTATCGCAATCAAAAAACTTAAAAATATAAATCAAAGATCTAAAGAAACGACTGCATTAAACCATTTAAAACCGATTAAAGTGTTCATTCAAATGACCCCTCGTCAACAAAAACTTCACCATAAAGGTGTGAACAATGGTGGACATAAAACCCAGGCAACTAATTTAAAATTCAAATTCGTTTAACCCACAAATAGAATGCATTCGGCGGTAGTAATTGATTTGTTTACCAAACACTTACACGCGAGTCAGTTCAAAACTGACCAGACGACAAACAAACAACTGGACAGGGGGAAAGTCTGCCAACAGAGCTACAGATAGCAACAAACTGACCAACACCAAACCGGCGACAAACCCTCGTTGTCCGGCGCAACAGATGCGGATACAAATCACTTAAGTTACGGTCAGTTGATGCGATTTCCAATGATACCTTTTTTTCCTGTTGATATACTACCTACGAGCGGCATGCGTTCCCTGGGGTCAATTATGTTATCCGGTATTATGTGAAAAAAAAATTGAAATGTCATGGTCAAGTGGTCAGATGCGTGCCAAAAACATGCCCGCAGGAATACGCCAGAACTAAATCTGTTTGATTTCTTTTTTTCACAAGGCTTGTTTGTTGTATGCCTTGATTATACAATATAAATGGATATGAAAATGTAATTGAATAAGGGTCAGTCTGGCTTTGGGGTGAATTGCATTGAGAGGTGGTCAAGAGAGCTACAAGTTCCAAAGGTGTGAAGGCATGCAGCATACAAATAGCTTAAGAGAAATTTTATTCAAGATTTTATTGAAGCATTTCTTTGTTAGAGTATTGTAGTCTTTAAACACTGCTCATATTTGGTGCTAAAAATTTGTACAGGACAATTTGAAAACTACCCCCAAAAGTAATTAAAAGTGAGAACTGACTATGGCGCGACACATAATGTTGGTTGTCTCTGCTTTCACCAGTGTTGCTCCCTCTGCTCAAATGTTAATCAAGGCAGAATATGGCAAAATGTAGAAAAATATATAAACACATATACAGACACACATATATATACAATATATGCACATACACATACTCATACAAGACTTGTACTTTGTATATAAAAGAGATTGCAGACAGAGACATTTTCCTTAGGGTATAATTTCTTTTAAATTTTAACATTTCCCTTTCAGCTTATTTTTTTTTGTGGGGGTCAAAGCGAGCTTCGTCTTTGTAACTTAAATAAAATGAATGAAAATAACATTTTCATTAATTACATGTAGAAAGCCAGCCAGTGTTGCCAGGGTGGAAAAGTCATACTTTGTAACTTTAGTTTCAGGCTTTGTCACAGTTTGAATTATCTTATTGCTTAGCCATTATATAAAATAAAAGTTATCTAGCCGAATTGTGTTGGTATAACTATGTTAAGAGTATAGAGAATTTATTTCTATTTTAAACCGATGTCTTCGATTTCGACAATTTTTTATATAGTATGATGTAGATACTTTCCAAAATTTCGATTATTTTTTTAGTTTTCGATAACTGCGTATTTGTTTCGACTTTTTTTTGATATCTTAAACGAGTAAGCTAAAACTTTGAATTTATAAAATATTGAATTAAAAAAATTTAAAAATATAAAATAAAAATTGTTCACAAAAAAAAAAAAATTTTAAGTTTATAAAAATAAAATTATTTAAAAAAAATATTTTTTATTTTTTAATTCAATTTATGAATATTTTTTAACAATTTGCTCAAAACTGAATGGTTACATTTTATGTGTAAAAAAACTGTAACTCCTCTAATTGGGGAAGATATGCTTATTTTATTACCATAGTACTCTAAGAAACTTAAATTAATGCACAAATAAAGAGTAAATAAGTTTAAATTCTCGGAGCGGAAAGATATTAATGTAATGCTCGCTATACATGCTTAATTTGAAATTTTATGAGCAATTTTGAAAGACACATTGAATATCATGACCGCCTCAGGATAACATCTAAAAAAAAACAACATTTTCTTCAAATAAGTAATTAATATCTTTTATAGGGATGATCAAAGCCGCAGAACAGGTGGGAGAACGGCATGATGCATAGAATTTGACAATTTGCACAAAAACTGGTTCAATTTTGTATGGTACCTATATGAAATAGAGTACCAATTTTGATCAAACTTCATACTAACATTTAGTCTAAAACAAAACAAAAAAAATTTAGTATTAGTCGATACACAAGTAAAGTTTCATCAAAATTGGTCTACTATTTCATATAGCTACCATATAAAAATTGAACCTGTGCCCTCTTTTTCAGAGAGACGCGAATAACGAAACAGCGCATTGCATGATCTTCTAATAGAACGCATAAATTCTGATCGAGAGAAACATGAAGCAAGAAACTTGATTTGCCTACATATAATCATTTTGGTAGAGTGTTGCCGACTCTAACTCTAATAGACTGCGATAAGGTAGAATAGGGTGGACTGACGTTATAAAAACATGAACGATAAGTTTAAAAATCTTAAAAAATCGTTTGCATTGAATTTGAACTGAGGTTAAAATCTAATTTTATCGATTATTTTTTGTTAGAAAAAGCAAATCTTTTTATTTGGATTTGAATAATTAATTTTGAATAGTTTTTTATGACAGATTGTATCATTCTTTTCCTTTTCATGAAATTCGTATTCTTGAAACTTAGAAGCATCCCCCATAAAATGTTGGTTATAAATGACTTTCGATGCTGCCAAGGTATATAAAAATATTCTAAATAAAACAGCGAAAAATAAAAGAAACAAAACTAAGATAAAAAAAAAACAAAATCAAAACTTAGAAACCATTTGGAAGCTTCCAAATAAAATCAATAATATTATAGAATGAATAAACGCAGCTGGTAGTTAAGGTAGTTACTGCTTTAACCACTTGTGAATTATAGTGATTGCCTATGCAAATTAAACGTATTACTTAGTTACTCGCACAGACGACGTTTTTAAAAGTCAAATTATTGGTAACTTAGGATTATTGCACCCACCATTTACCACCTCCCCACCATCGACAGCTATAATATAATTTTAACCCGAAAACCCGATCACTATCGATCAATCGCTACCCGATGCTTATTATAATTCGAAAATAATCTTTTTGCCTCCCGCACACAGCGCACAAATTTATTAGCAAGTTTTTTTTTCCGATAATAAATATTCCTGGTCAGAAAAAGGTAGGCAATCACTAATTTAGAAAATTTTATAAGATGTTTCCCAATTTATCAACTTTTTGCTGCCAACCCAAGATTGTTAGCTATTCTAACTGTTTTACTTTGATTTTCTTTAAATATAAATTAAAATTCTTAAAAAAAACAACTTTTTACATTAGTACAGATATTGATGGCATGATTTGCATATTGTTTGTTATTAAAAAAATGTCACTAATTTATTGACAACATTAGCTCCAACATTCCATATAGTCCACTGAGTAGGAGAAAAAAAATATTACGACAACATTAATTAAACTTATCGAGGACATCATAGCGCAACGACCAACCAAAACCCAATCTAAGGGTGCGCATATGGCGCATAAGGACTAGAAAAGTCAAAACACGACGCAATTTGTTTCTAATAAATTTTAACAATTTTTCATAAAATATCTTTGCACGGAAATCTACGCACAAAACACGTACGCAAAATAAGAGATACACGAAATTCACAAAAAGGGATACACACGGCCTATGTACTATTCCATGCGTGACAATTTCCCCTTTTTACGCCATATACACAAAGCGTAACGTGTGTACAAGTATATAAGCTGCAGTAAATATGCGTGGATATGTATTAGTAAATACAATACAGACAATTGGGTGCACGTCAGACACACACACACACACACACCGCCAGGCACATATCCTGCCTAGCTTTGGGGTGGCGCAAAAAGGGTTAAAAATCCGTGCCTACGCGCAAAAAACGAAAAACATGCGTGAGTGCGTACGAGTATGCGTGTATGTGTGTGTGTTGTAAGACAGCGTTGCCAGCTAGTTGGAAAATGTATATCGCAGGATACAGCAACACGCAAGACGACAATGGATGCCAAACAAAGTCATTTACATTACTAACGAAGTGGGTGAGCTAAGTGAAGCTGTGCAAAGAGAGCCGCGGTGGCAGGACAACGGCAATACGATGATGGCGCGTGTTGGCGGTTTGTGGCAATGGCAATGACAGTGGCAACCAGACGCCAACGGGCATCTTAAATTTTATGTGTCAATTTTTATATTTTTTGTCATCTTATCATGCCCCGCAGCTTGGACAGCCAGCCAGCCAGCTGGGCCAGCGTTTGTCTTCGTTTGGGACAGCAAAAGGAAGTCACAGCGGCTCATCATTACGCATTCATGTTGGCAACTTAAGCCCTTCTTTCAGGCCTACCCATTGTTTGCGCGACTCCGTTTCATTTTGTTGACTGAATTGGTAATTTCAGTGTGCGTAATGAATATGATGGCTTTTATGCGTGGTCCTCCTGGTCGTCGTCGTCTTATCAGCTTGACGGCACTAGGGAGCACTTGCTGTTTTTGTTTGTTGTAGTTGGTGGCATGATTAAAACTCTGAAAACTCTGAAAACTAGACGCATTAAAATAAAGAGCCGCGTAGTTTAACCCTTTGCCACAACTGACGCTGTAATCTGCACATTTCAATTGCGTTTCAAATATTAAACTCAAGGTTCTGAGATGAAAAAAAAAAAAGCGCATAATTTAGCATATTTTAAGAAAACCCTACGAGGTATATGCCGTATAAGGACCCTTTGTACTGTTGTGTACTACTGTACTACGTGCAATTGTTTGAGGTAGCACAGGCTGCTTTTCATATGCAAATTAGACTTCATTTGCATAGGGAATTTTTTAAATATCGACAGCAGTAAAAAATGAAAATTTTAGCTAAAAAGGTTCTAATGTCAATTTTGCGCATTTTATGATTAATCACGTTTTATGTTTGTTTTTTTTTTATTAACACTGACACATTAGAAGATTGTATAGCTTTTTTACAAAAAGAATGTTTAAAATTGTGGCTAATTCTTGTATAGTAGTAAGTATAAGAAGTATTTCAGAAGCCGCGGGTTCAGGATTTGGTCATAGGGGGGTTTTTCACTTAGTATGTATTAGAGCACGCAAACAACCTTCCACCTATTTTCCTAACTTTTGTGGGGAGTCTGCACTCGAAACCCCCCATGCATCCGCCACTGTATTTAAGTATTAGAATGATTTTGGTTCCGAAAAAAATATAACATAAATGAAACAATAATAAACAAAAGTTAGATAAATCGATATATACACGTCCCTCTGTCTGTCCGTTCTAATGTCTAGAACATTGTTATTATTAGACAGCAAAAAAAATTAAACGTAGTTTTTTTTTAAGTTTATTTTATATCAAATTTTATAATTCTTTTAATTTTTATGAAATTTGTAAACTTGAAACATCAAGCGAATCAATGAACTTCCAAATAAAATAAATGATAATGCAATATAATCTAATTACTGAATATATAAACGCAGCTGATTCAAGTTACGTCTTAAGGTAATTACTGCTTTAACCACTTGTGAATTATAGTGATTGCCTATGTAAATTAAACGTTTTACTTAGTTACTCGCACAGACGACGTTATTGAAAGTCAAATTATTGGTAACATAGGATTATTGCACCCACCATTTACAACCTCCACACCACCATCAACAGATTTGCATATACAATATTTTCATATTGATTTATATATGGTCGAAAGTAATCAAAGCAGTCGCTTGTTAAATCGTTGTTTTCGAATGTGATGATTTTTATATATGTGCGATAGGTACCAGCCATTATTTAAATCGTTAATTTGTTGTTGCCAAATGCTGATTAAATATCGATTTATCGATAACTAATTATTTAGGTAAACTTTCCTTTATCTCGAAAAAAGTAAAGATATTTAAACAGACTTACCTCGAAAAAAAGTAAAGATATATAAATACCAAAAATGCAGTATTTTCTGTTTTTTTTTTAATTTTATTTTGATATATTTGAAATATTTTTTAGTTAAAAACAATTCTTTTTTCAAAAAAAAATCGATATAGACAGTAAAGGCGCTTACACATGAAAAGTGCTCCAAAAATCTGTTTTTTAAGCATTTCACATCTTTTGTATTAATGCAAACTTATTTTGAAAAAAAAACAGTTTGAACAATATTTCTAGGGTTTAGTAAACTTTGATACAAACATTTTGCATTCCAAAGTGTGCCAAACAAGTTATTTTTAATAGTTTGCCAAATATTTCTCAAAACTTTGCTTTTTGCTCTTTTGTTCGGTTGGTCGTGTTTTTACCGCGCTCCGGTTACTTTTTATTTTTTATAAAAAAACCCTACGAATTTTAACCAATCTTTGTTCGCAATAACTAATAACTTAGTGGTGGTTCATTTAATTAAAGTGACAAACTCAAAATAACTGCAACAGTGTTAATTTAATTGCTAAAACATTTTGCTTAAATTCTAAACAGTGCAATTTGTTGTTGCTGCTCAATTTTTGTTTGCATTTTAAGCTCAGCCTAGCCGCTCAGCTTAGTTTTTGTTGTTGTTGCTTGTTCCTCAGTGCGAGCTTTTATTTCGTGCGGCGCTTTGCGTATTCTTCTTTGTGCTGCGCTCACCAACGCTTTCTTGTTGTTGCGTGCATCTCTTCTTTGCTTTGAGCATACGTATTTGTTGTTGCTGAATAACTGCTGTGTTTATAAGCTTTGGGTCGCTTATACACCGTCAGACTCATATACACTGTCTGTCTGCTGCATCTTTTGTAAATAATCATCGCCATGAGTGACCTAAAGATTTGTTGTTATCCATCTTGTCAATGGAGCGGTATACAAACCGAAGCCTGTGTTGCATGCTGGATGTGCGACAATATGGCTCATTTAAAATGTGCCGGTCTGACCGGCCGTGTCTTTGACTTTATACGTGAGGGCAATGGCCTAAACTGGACCTGCCCAACTTGTCGTTCCGCTGAAGTTGAGATGAAAGCCTTTATGCGCCAGACGAAACTGGGATTTGATGACCTTTATAAGGATTTTCGTTCTCTACAAGATAAGTTTTCTTCAATTTCAAGTATGTTTGGCAATTTGCAGCTTATGAGAGTTTCACCTAAGCGCAAAAAGGCAAACCTACCAGCCATTGAACCAACTTTAATAAATTCTAACCCTACAGGGCTGGACTCGCCTATAACTCCCCGTCCGTCGCAGCTTATTTCGTTTGCTACACCTATACTAGTTCCTTCAGCCGCTGCTAGTGACACGGCTAGTGCTGTTGCTGTTGACACTGGCGCTAGTTTGACTGTAGCTTCTACAGCTCCTACCGTTTCTGTCGAGTCTGCCACTACGGACTGCGCCACTAACAGCGTGACTGATGCGCCGTCCTCTGTCATCATTTTGAGTGGAGTCCCTATACCTGCCGCCCCGCCAACTGCTGACCCCTCGGACTCATTGGTAGGAGTGGCTCCTAAAAAGACAATCTTCGTCTCCAGGCTAATGCCATCGGCTACTGAAAATTGCATTAAGCAATTCGTTTGCGAGAAGCTTAATATTTCTCCAAATGAAATTGAAGTATTTAAGTTCAATTTTAAGTATAAGCGCGATATCTCTTCGTTTAAGATTAGTGTCCCTGATTCTCTCTTTTCTGCTATACTTAATCCTTCATTCTGGCCTACTCATACTTTAGTGCATGAGTTTATTAGAAAACCTAAAAAGACTTTAGCATCTAATGTAGCTTCCTCTACAAGTGTAGTTAACACAGCTTCAAAAAACTAAATTCTGTTCTTACCATTCAATATCAGAATGTTCGTGGTCTCCTCTCTAAACTTAGTAGACTTTTCACCAATAGCGTAAATTTCGATTCTGATATTATTGCTTTCTCTGAAACCTGGCTTAATGCGTCTGTCTATGATTTTGAGATTTTTGTTAGCTCCTATGTAACCTACAGGCTTGACCGGTCTCCCGGTCGTGGTGGTGGTGTACTCATTGCTGTAAATGTAGCCTTAGAATCTCATTTACTATCTCTAAATTTTCCAATAGGCATTGAGTTCATTGCGGTAAAAGTGTTTTTTAATAATTCCTATATCTATTTTACTTGTTCCTATATACCTCCTTGCTCCGACTTGAGTGTATATCAGAATCATCTCACTGCCATTCGTATGGTGGCTGATTCTGTTGGTACTCGGGATCAAATTGTTGTCTTAGGCGACTTTAATCTGCCTACATTATATTGGCTTAGTTCAGTCAATTCTAGTTTTCTTTTTCCATCTGGTAATCATGACTTTGTTACAGGACTGATTGATATCTCTCTCAGCCAAATAAATTTTATACATAATTGCTCAAATAGAATGCTTGACCTCGTTTTTGTCAATGATAATTCTGATTTTGAAATTTCTAGGGTCTGTCCGCTCTCCGTACCCGAGGATCCGTACCATCCGACATTACAAATCTCTTTAAAATTTAATGGTCTCTACCGAAATCAGCCACATGCTCACGCTCTTCGGTATCGCTGCTTTCGCAAGTCTAATTTTGTCGGTCTTAATAAATTTTTGTCCGAAGTTAACTGGTTGCCTTTGTTGACTACTAATGACCTTGACTTATCCATTTCCAATTTCTATCGGGTTTTATACGCTGCTTTTGATCTCTTTGTCCCTTATTCTGTCCCGGCTCCTTCTTTAAAGCCGCCTTGGTTTACTACTAGTCTGTCCTCTTTAAAAAATCGCAAGTCTTCTTCTTACAAAAAATTTAAGAAATCTGGATCTCCTGTCGACTTTTATAAGTTTTCTATTTTACGCAGCAAGTTCGTACTTCTTAACAGAATTTGCTACAATAATTATCTTTCCCGCTGTCGGCTTAACTTCTGTAGTGATCCTAAAAAATTTTTTTCTTTTGTTAATTCTAAACGTAAATCTTCCTTATTTCCTTCATCGCTATATTTCAAAAATGAAAGCTCTACTAACAATTCTGAAATCGCCGACCTGTTTGCGAAATTTTTTCAAACTACCTATTCGGTCAACCCTAATTGCATTGACCTTAACTATCCCTATAACCTACCACATTCAAATCTTATTGCTTATCCTGAAATCTTTGAAACCGACGTTTTACAATCCCTACTGTCCATTAAATCATCCTTCTCCCCTGGCCCAGATGCCATTCCTAGTTGCGTCTTAAAGCATTGTGCTCACTCTCTTTCTACACCATTATCTGTTCTTTTCCGCACTTCATTAAAATATTCTTATCTTCCGGCCATCTGGAATGAATCCTTTATTATCCCTATTCACAAAAAAGGTTCCAAGTCCAACATTGAGAACTACCGCGGTATTGCCAAGCTTTCATCAATTCCAAAAGTTTTTGAAAGGATTGTAACTTCACAATTGCAACACTACTGTCGTTCTTTAATGTCGGATTCCCAACATGGGTTTGTAAAACGTCGGTCCACTTCTACTAACCTTTTAGAACTTTCGTCTCTTATTAATCTTGGTTTTACGGAAAAAAAACAAACTGATGTCATTTATACTGACTTTAGTAAAGCATTTGATTCGGTAAATCATAGTCTTCTACTTGTTAAACTGTCTCGTCTGGGGTTTCCGTCTTGTCTTTTAAATTGGATATCGTCCTATTTATCCAACCGAGTCCAGAAGGTAGTTTTTAAAGGCTGCGAATCTACAGAAATTATGGTCACGTCAGGGGTACCTCAAGGTAGCCAACTAGGCCCTCTTCTTTTTAACTTATTTTTAAATGATCTCCCTCAGGTAATCTCATCTTCTCACATTCTTATGTATGCGGATGATGTTAAACTCTGTATGTCCTACTCCGATAATAATAAGTACTTACTTCTTCAGCATGATTTTGATAACATGCAATCTTGGTGCAATATCAACCAACTCTTTCTCAACAAGACAAAATGTAACGTTATGACATTTTATCGTTCTGCTCCTTATTTGGCCACTTACTCTTTAGAATCTTCTACCTTAGAACGCATCGAGAGTGTGTCTGACCTTGGTGTTTTGTTTGATCATAACCTTAAATTTAATAACCATATTTGCAACATCGTGAATAAGGCTAGAGGTGTTCTTGCTTTTATTAAGCGGTGGTCTAAAGAGTTTAACGACCCTTACACAACCAAACTTCTTTATATTTCTCTTGTCCGTCCAATTTTGGAATATTGTTCCTGCGTTTGGAGCCCTCAATACCACCTTTATCAGGACATGATTGAGTCCGTACAAAAGCAATTTCTCCTTTTTGCACTTCGTGGCTTAAACTGGGACCCAAATATCCGACTGCCGCCATATTCTGATAGACTTCGCCTTATAAAATTGCCTTCCTTAAATCACCGCAGAACATGCCACGGCGTGTTATTCTTGCATAAACTGTTACTCGGTCTTATCGATTCCAATGTACTCCTTAGCAAAGTTACTTTGGTCATACCATCCAGAGTAACTCGTAATTTTCGACCCTTAGCCTTACAATTTTGTAGATCTAATTATGCTTTGCACGACCCTTTCCGTGTCTTATGCTCTAACTATAATAACTTTTACAATTTCCTCTCTTTCGAACGGTCTATTCAATCTATCACTTCTTCTATCTTAAGTCACCTTGACTTGCCACTTCGAGCATCCTTGACCAATCCTATATTATGAGTCACCCACTTGGTCAATGGTGATCCATTGGCTTTTTTTGCGATATAATGTTTAATTTTTATCTTGCTTCCTCTTTTCAACTTTAATATTGTAAATCCAAGTTTCTGGCCAGTTCTTGATGTGAGTTGGTGCATATCATTAAAAAGTTCACCCATCGGGCTAGAGACGCGGATTAGTTCATATCAATTCCCTCGCTCTATTTTCTTTTCTAAATAATTTATATGTACTTTTTTATAATATAATGTCAACTGTACGTAGTTGTACCCCTCAAATAAATAAATAAAAAAAAAAAAAAAAAAAAAATAAATAAATAAATAACCCAGCCGAAATCTTGTGCCATAAAGATCAAAAAGCCTCACAAATGCAATATCTCTGAAGAAAGCTAATTCAATACCAAAATTTCAAGCATGCCACTAAATTCGAATTTTTTGGTATATTTAAGTAGAACCACTAAACAGTCACCTTAAGTTCCCAAGGAGTTGAATTAAAAATATAAAAAGTGTTTTTTGAAAAATTAACTAACAAGGTTATTGTTCTCTAGCTCAAGAGATTTGAAACTTAATACAAAATCAAAAAGAAAATTCAAATGCAGCTTAAATTTATTTTATAATTTCGCTTGGCCAAGCTGTTAAACATTGTAGTTATAGAATTTATTATATTCCTTAAGTAATATAAGTACTAATAGCAAAGGTCTTGTATCCTGTTCATTTAATCAAAAATCGTCTATACTATCGAGCTATTTGGTTTATATAGCCCGCTTTAGTTGTTGCAGCACTGCTTGCTCCACTATTTTGAGTTCCTGAAATACCTTTCTCAAATGCAGTAAAGATATTAGAAATTGGATCAGCAGCATTTGTATTGGTTTGCCCTAGGCCAGATAACATTCCAGCAATTATAGAGCCGAATTGACCTCCACCCTGAGCTATAGCGCTGTTTAAAGCGGGGTTCTGCACTACAGCACCCCATAACTTTTGAGCATTAGTTATAAATTGATTCAAGTCATTGCTAACACTTCCAATTACGTCCATTTGATTTGAAGCCGCTCCAGATAATGCTGCCATCATCGCCGTTGTTCGGAGAACACTATCGGTTATACCATTTATTAGCTCATACTCAGATGAATATGTGGGAAGTCCCATCTTAAGGGCAAATAAATTGTATGGTGCCAATGATATTTTTTCAAAAACTTGTTTAATTCCAAACTTGTCAAAGAACATTTTGGAAAATTTGTCAAAAGTTGCATTTGTGCCGACACAAAGCACAGCCACAGCAAAGACAAAAACCTTGTAAAAATTTTAAATTTTAAGATGAAATATTAGAAAATTAAATTTTCCGATTGAAACTTACCATAATACGCGCCATGCTAATAATAAAGGCAGTGTTGTAGAACGATTTGAGAGTTGCAGGCACAAGCACTACTGTTGTTAAAACTTTAGTAAACGCGAGTTTTTATAGAAGTCGGTTAATGTAATGCAATTAAAAGAAAGCTATTAGAATATAAATTAAAAATATGTTAATTTAACTTAAAAAATAAAAAATATGCAGCTTTATGGGGTTAAATTTTGAATATTAGATAGGCACAGAGTTTTCTAAGATTCACCCTACAGATGTGTTAGGAAGTAGAAACACGTCGCGCACGACCTGAAACCAACATTAAATATACCTTTGAAATTTTTAATTTTATACTTATTAAAACTTAATATAAATATAAACTAATGTACACTAAAAGGGTTATATATTGAACCTTTATATATATAAGAACGCACGTCTGCTCCCTTCTAACTTCTAAAAGGCTTCTCATAATTTGACAAATGAGGTTTCGTTCCAAGCGCATTGAACGTCCGCTGGTTATAGGCTGCCTAAGATCACATCAAATAAAATATCAGTTTCTGTAGAGGACATAGTTATAAATTAAAAAAAAAATTTTGGGTCACCACATTTCAAAAATATAGGTATATATTCGGCCGTGCTGCGGAAAACGAATTCGAACCGAATGTTTTATGGCAAGAGGAATTAAAACGAATCGGAAAAATAGGTTTCAAAAAGTACGCATTTTATACAGAAATAATTTTTTAAATATTCTTTGATATGCTTAGATATTTATCGACAATTATTTTTGATTATTTTTTTTCTGACTCAACCCAAAAAATAGCATGCACAGCCAAAAAGAATTTTTTTTTGTGTTCGTGTATGTGCATTAGGGTGGGTCAATTTGTATAGAGCCGAAAAAGTCGATTCGCGGCGAGGAGTGTTCTACGGACAATTCTAAGCAACTTTGCCGAAGAAGTCATAGGTCTATTTTGAATTTCGAGCTGGTGGATTTTTAAAAATAAGTTTTTTCCGTATATAACATTTTAATTCAACAGTCAAGGAATTCATTTTTGATGTTTATTTTTACATATGAGTGCCGCCAGAGGGCGTTTCATGCATATTTTGCCATTTTTTCGAGAAAAATTACGAATTTCTTGGAAAAATTGAGAAATATTTGACTTTCTCGTATTGCAATACAAATTTTTATTAGCTCAAAATGTTCAGCGTCGAATATTAGGTTAAACGACCTTTAACAAAAAAAAAAAAATCGATTTCAAAAAATCGGCCAAAAGAACAAAGCATTTATTTTTCTTATTTCAATTTATTTTTTCTTCACAAATTCAGCCTTGGAGGCGGTTTGGTTTTCTCATTTTCCGCAGCACTGCTGATTGTTAAATTTTGCTCGAAACTTTGCTTGACAGATCCGATCAAATGTTCCTATCCGAAATAGTTATATAAAAACTGTTAAAAATTCATTGTCTTTTAAATAAACACATTTTTGGAAACGGCCGTGTCTTAGCGAACATTTTATCAAAAATAAAAAATTACAATAAACCCAAAGAATCGATAATAAATTTTGGAATATTTTGCAGCATTAATCTTAGTGTTGCATAGTGTTTACGAAGAATTTACTATCATATTATACAATAACATACGCCAAAAAATAATTATTTAAAAAATTCAAAATAAAATAAAAAAAACTTATATTTCGGGATTATGAAGTAGTGACACCCATTCCCACAAAATTCTTTTCCATACCAGCCGCAGATTTTTGCGTAACCCACGTGACTCCCGTTCCGATGTCATCTCTTCTGCACATAGAGTTATTGCCTTAAAATCAAACATAATTCTTCATTTTCAATAATCTTTTTTTTGGCAATGCCTGCGTAAACAAGGCAGCCATTAATGGAGTATGCTTGTAAAACGGAAACGGATATAAACAAGGCGCCAGCCAAGGTAAGGGGTATCCGCGGTTATGTCAGTATACTTTTGATTTATAAATACTTGACGCAAATTTATGGTACGTGAAAAAATATGGCGTCGAAAATTTCATATGTCACATTATGTAGCCACCCTCAGGGACTGGAAAAATAGACAGCATTTTGTAGCAAAATATTTTTTTTCGAAAATATGCATATGAGTTTTTTTAGCATGAGGGTGGCAAGGGAACGCAGTTGGAAGGGTTGCAGAGTGGTTTAATTTTTAGACGCCAGACGCCATCTTAGAAGTTAGAAATTACTTTTTCAAAATGTGTTGAAAATAATTGCAGGCAGCAGCCGGATGGCGTATGGGCATGCATTCCACAAAGCTTTCAAATACAAACCCCAATTGAAGCCACTTCACTTGGGTGAGTGGGCAAGCCAGTTTTCATTCGCTTCGTTTTTATTGTTCCGAAATTTATACGCACATTTTAAAAATTAACGACCTTTGACTGATTCGTGTTTATGGAGTACGGTGTAGAGCAGCCGTATACGGAATCGGAGGTGGAGCTGCACTTTGTCAGTCCCAGCCAGCATTATGCATTATTGTCGGCAATTTGTAATGTCAAACCATTAAATATAAAAATTTTAACATATTTTAGAATACAATATTTTGGTGTTATTTCTTTGCAATTTGCGTTTATTGTGCAGCACTTAAGAGCATTTCGTCTGGTAAGTTATGTTCAATTTATATTGAGTGTATTAAAGTTTGGAAAATTAAAAACGTAAATACTCAAATATCGATGTGATACCTTGGTCTTAAATTTTTTAACAGCTGTTTAAATAAAATACTAAATTTTTTTATACTTTAAAATGCGCTTTGCTCTTTGCATGGCCAAGTGTGCTCAAGAAAAATATTTACAACTGACTTTGCACTTTGCAGGGGATACTCAAAGACAGCGTTTCCCAAATATATTTTTTTTGCGATAGTGCAAGCCTTGTCTACTTAGTATTAAAATTTAGTCTGTGTATCTCAAAACTAGCGCATTTCACCAAAAGAACGTTTAGAAAACCATTTTGTGTTATATTTTTGAACGAAAAATGAAGACTTCAGCAATCAGTGAGTGCCTAATGTTTTGAAATTATCTAAGCCAAACGAATTTTTAATTTAGACCACTTCAGAGATTTTTTTAATGCTTTCTAAAAAAAAATGATTAAAAAATCAGTCTTTTATATTACTAGCTCAAAGAAAAAAAAATTGTTTTTAAAAACTAGTTGAAGTTCACAAACGGCATAAACTTTTATTTCGGTAGGGAAAGTTTAGATAAGGAATTAAGTGTCAATTTAAAGAAGTTTACCAGTGTTAACTTATACATAAATTTGTTTAATATTAATGATCATGTGGCAGAAATTTATTTAAAAAATTTAAATAACTGCAATTTGAAAGTGGTCGAAAACTAAAAAAAAAAAACTCTGCTAAGTCTTATTTGCTCAGGACGTGGGCCATATCCCTTAATTCATTTTTAGAGAAAAGTTAATTTGTCATGTTAATTTTCATAATTTCTTTTATTTTTAGACCCAGGTACGAACTATTATTGGTGTAAGTATTCGATAGGATAGTAATTGTGATGTCATCTTGTGTTGAGGGAATTCTTAGTTTTGAAATATTTAAATGATGGCGGTTTGAATTCATTTGTTAACATAATACCCCAAATTATAAATTTAGTTGTAGGACTTATGGTTCAGATGTTAACACTTTTTACTTCCAAAATTTATATTATTTGTGTAGCCGATTGCGCTGAAGAAAAAAGTTAGATTATTTGTCTGACCTGTCTGTATGTTCATCTGTTTCCTCTTACCTTCTAAACCACTTATCATAATTCGACAAATAAAGTATCGTTGGAAGCATCCCGATGATCCGCTGGTTATAGGCTATATAACGGCACATCAAATTGAACATGGCGCAGTTTGCATGTTTTGCAGTTTTTCGTATTACATGTTTTTTATTTTATTTCTTTATACATTGTTGGATTTAGCTTAGGGCATTGCTTTGATAGATCCAATCAAAATAATTTACAAAACTTAAGTTACGTAAAACAAAATAACCTAAAAAATATAAATCGGCGCTGAAAAAACTTTATTGCCAAATTATCAACCCAAACTACAAAATCAAAGCTTAGAAAGCAGAAAAAGTACTTATTGGAATTAAAATCATCCAGATACTAGACTAGCTGTTGAACAGTGTTATTAACAGGGTTAGCCCCTCAATAATAGGTTTATCTCGAAATGAATAAAAATAATTTATCTTATGTTGCCGATTTGGAACTCAGGATATAATTTAAATATTCTTAAAATAAACTCTGAAATAAATACAAAATTTAAAGCAAAAAATAAAACTCTACACTTATATACATTTTTTAAAAATTTGGTTTTTATTAAAGCTGAAACCCTTGGTACGCTTGGAGCACACTTTGGGAAACACTGTCATAAGACATGCGACAAGACAAACCAAACACAGATCGAACTGAATGAAAGTAAATAAAATGCTGACTTTTCCAATAGCTTCACAAACACCGCGAGTTCAGAGTGTGGGTAAGTTTACATTCATTTTTTTTCTACGACTTACAGCTTAAACACAAAGGTCTTCCACGTTTGGAGGGTTGACAAACTTCAAGATGCGTTTCGTTGGCGGCACAAAGTCAGAGTTCAGAGCGCAAACTAAGAGACAACCCCTCTTCTATGTGAACATAACTTTTTCAGTAAAAAATGTCGACTGAAGTACACGGACTTACCACTTCAAAAGTGTTGCTTGAGAAACAGTTTAAAGTATGCTCGACTGATAAAATGGTAGCATGCAAGGAAGCAGCAGCAGCTCCTTTGCTCCTTTACCCAACGCGCCGCCTTTGATAAACATGAACACCTTTTCAATAACTTTTTGGCGCTCGCTCCGCTGACGCGGACATTCAAATGTGTTTTTATTGATGCTACCAGCTCGGAGCAACGGATGTGTTGTCCTTTAGATTCTGCTTTCTAATATCCGCCGGTGATAAGTTGAATTATTGACAAACGGTTACGGTCCAGCGTTGTCCCTTGGCCGTTGTCGTCCGTGTTTTACATATTTTCCGTTCTTTGGCTGTTGATTTGATTTTGGTTCTCGGGGGTGTTTTCTCCAGAGGCTGTGAGGTTTTTGGCAGTACACTGTGGTTGCCAAGCTGGACGCTCTTCCAAGACGACCATACAAATGCGTTGATAGTATTTTGGTAAAAGAAATTATCTGATAATATTACATCTTACTGCGGGACTTTTTATTGGCGTCAGCTTTTTTTTTTTTCTTAGGGGAGCGTTGTGAGGGTTGACATAGTTTACGTGAGTTTTTTATCTATGCAAATAACATTTTATTTACATTGAAGGAATTTTGTAATGTCTTGTCAAAAGTATTTAAGTTGTATATTTTATGGAATTTTGTGGCTAAAAAATGAACTAGTTCTCTTTTTGTTTCAATACTCTTAACTTTGCAAATGGCAGTGCTGTAAAACTCATCAAATTATTGTTAGCTGTAGCTTCAAGAAATCAGTAACTTTTAATAATTATGCACTTTTAGAGTATTCTTTTAGCACTTAAAAAAATGTTTTAAATATTTTTTATATTAATATCCAACAGTCAAACCTATAGAAGACTTAAAAGATTTCATGTCCTTGATTTCTCAAGTTGATTTTAATTCAGAATTTTCTTCTTTTTTTTATTATTTACGCTTATAATAACCACTAGTTCGCACTGTTTAAATAATTTTATATAATTTACTGATTGTTTTTGAACAGATTGTAAATAAAATCGGAGAAAAAAAATATTACTATCCAATTTTTATCAGGCTCAACCATCTTTTAGTAAGATTTCCAAAAAGATTTTATAACTTACTAAAAAATATCTTATCCATTCGTTTATTTATTATGTATAATAGTATTTAATAAATAAGAAATAATTTTTGAAGCTTTATTTTTAAATTTTTTTCTTTTGAGTCAAGCCGAATCGTTTAAAACCCTTAAATCATGAACGGAAAGAATTTTTGGAAACTAGTAGGTAAAACTATTTTTTTTTCTAAAATTTAATTTAATTTTTTTCGATCAATTTAAAAAAAAAAAAATAAATCAGTGTTTTTCAATTTTTATTTAACTGCGACTAAACTACCGAATTGAACTTTTTCTGTGCCTAATTTGTTAATACTAACTTGAAAAAAATAAATATTTCTTACATTTTCAATGTTTAATTTTTTGACATTTTTTTTATTTGCTGCATATAATTATATAATTTTTTGAGCAATATTATTTTTTTTATATTATTTTTATTATATTTACCCAAAACAAAAACCAATTTTTTTCATGATATTAAGCAGAAATATGGTTTTTATTCAACATTTCAAAAATGTATAAAATTTGTTGGCATCTCTTGACGAAAATGAATAAATATTTCATAAACTTAAAAAAAAACATTAAAAAATTTTTGTTCTTTATTATTTTACATTGTTGACCCAATTTGATTTGATTCATACATATTTATGCCCTAAAAAGATGGGATAAAAAGATGTGTTTAAAAAAAAAATTGTTACTGACATATTTAAGAAACATTGAAAAAAAAAATAAGTAAATCCCATTTTCTTTACGAGACTGCGTTGGTTGAAAAGGAATGAACAATATTTTTAAGAAGGCCAAATGATAACTTAGTTTGAAAAAAAAAAATTGGTTAAAGTATTTAGTAGTTTGCTCATAATTAAATCAAAGTAAAAATACATTTTTTTTAACTAAGCCAAAACGCATCAAGCTTAAAAACAAAAACTTGGCGAACAATTTTTTTTTTAAATAGTTGAAGTTGTACCTTTTACAGTGAACACCCCTTTCGAACAAAGTTTGTTCAGGTCCTGAAACAAGTAAATTTTAAATTTTAAGCATTCGGATACAAATTCTGAAGATTAATTAAAAAGAAAAAAACAAATAAATTTAAAAAAAATAAAATACAATTTTGATCGTAGTATTGAGATTTTTATGAGTTTTATAAATAACTAAAAATGTTGACTAACTTCAAGAAATGTATCGATTCCAAAGTTCCAAAGGATTTAATAAAAACACATAGACAATTATTAGAATAAACACCCATAAATTTAAAAAAAATAAAATAAAATTTTTAATCGTAGTATTGAGTTTTTTAGGAGTTTTAGAAGTAACTAAAAATTTTGACTAACTTCAAGAAATGTATCGATTCCAAAGTTGGAAAGCATTTAATAAAAACACATTGACAATTTAAAAAAAAAACAGCAATAAATTTAAAAAAAATAAAACACATAAAATTTTTGATAGTAGTATTGTGTTTGTTAGGAGGTTTATAAATAACTAAAAAATGTGACTAACTTCAAGAAAAGTATCGATTTCAAAGTTTCAAAGAATTTCAATAAAACACACTGACGATTTATTTCGTTCAAAATTTATTCATTTTTTTTCAAAAATTCAATCCATTATTCAACATATTATTACACTCTACTTCTTCTTCCATAAGGGACTGAGAATAGCTGGAGCGGCATAGGCGGTATAAGCGGGAGCAGCAGCATAGGTGGCCACAGGAGCGCTGTACACCGAGGCACGATAGGCTGGAGCAGCAGCATATGTGGTGTAAGCAGCGGGCACAGCAGCGGAGTAGGTGCTCAGTGGAGCAGCGGCATAGGTGGCAGCATAGGCAGGTGCGGCGGCATAAGTGGTCACTGGAGCCACAAATCCAGCCTGAGCGACGGCAACGCAGAGAGCCAAGCAGATGAGGAACTGCAAAATGTTCAAGAGTTAGAATTAAAAGTTCCTAAAAACAAACAGATCTAACTTACTTTCATTTTGATAGATTGTTTTGGGTTGTTTGATTTGTCAACGACTGATGCTGTTTGAAAATTGGCTTCACGGTTTTATAGCAAAACTGGCTGGGAGCAGGTATGACAATTACGTAGGCTTGTGCTGTGTAGGAAACGGGTTTGAGGCTTAAGTGCCCCAAATAAAATACACATTAAGTAGAACACGGTTGTAATGTAATTTTTGCTACGTAATGTTCATTGAACGCGGATGCTATGAGACACCAGAAAAGAACTCTATGGGCAATTGATTATTGGTTGCAAATGTTTGTCGGAACTCAATAATCGCCAGCATGTCAAATAGATTAGTGTTTGTTATTTTTGGACCTGTTGTCGAAAGACGCAAATATTTTAAATCGATTGAAAGTACAAGTAATTGAATGAATCAATACACTTAGAAAAATGCCAACTTCTGACCTTGAATTATGAAAATCGCTTAAAAAATTGTTTTTGAAAAACTAGCATAGGAATTCGTGCAACAAAATTGTTTTTAAAATTATATTTAGCAAACGAGCTCAGTGCGCTACAATTTATTAAACATTAATTTAAGCGCTTTAGCTTCCCACAATTTCCTTTCTCATAAACTATATCTAAATGCTGGCCATATATTATACGTCATCCTAAAAACAATATGGTTTTAATGTAGAACAATTACGCACAATAAAAGTGTAATAAAAATAATTACTAAATTTCGTCCATTAAACTTCAACTTTTATGGACAGCTCTTTGTGGACACAACAACACGCAACTTGGTCTCATGCAGGCATAAATAAAAAATTTCACACGAATATTCATAAATTAATCAAAAATATTGTTTGACAATAGTCCAGGCACACACGCACACATGCCGGAGCAGAATGGGAGGTGGTGGTAGCTCCCACACGCGAGCTGGCGACAATTGACCCTTTTGTTAATTAAATTTCTAACAAAGAAAGGACACCGTGTGTATGTCAACATAACAGGGGCGGATCGGGAAAAAACGTCTATGGGGGCTTTCAAATTTTCAAGTAACTCAGCTATTCGTTTAAGAAGAATCCCTGAATCCCACCATCGATGTGTATGTATATGCAACAGGGGCGGATCTAAAAAAAAGGTTTGTGAAAGCGGCTTCAAAAATCATGCACAGCTATCTGGCCGATTTTACAATTTTTAAAAAACTCAGCTATTTAAGAACAATACCTCAATCCGGCCCTGACATACACCATCGATGTGTATGAGCACATGTAACAGGGGCGGATCTAAAAATAAATGCATGTGGGGCCCAAAAATTTATCGCACGTGACTTCTTTCAAATTTTAAAGAATTTTAGGATCAGCACTCTAGCACCCCTAGTGTATTCCAATTTTGTGTGTGTAGAAAAAATGTGTGTGGAGGGGGTGCCAAAAATCCTGCACAGCTGATATCTGAAAGAGTTAAAAAATGTTAAGAAATTTTACTTCAGTGGTATTCGGCGCCCTTTATCCTGCCCTTGTATACGACCCTGGTCTGCACCATCTATGTGTGTGTTGCGTGTGTGTTTGTGTATTGTCAGTCATGATATGCAAACAAGCAGCAAAAATGAGAATAGAACTGTTTACCCAGCTAATATGAAATAAAGAAGAAGAAAAAAAGTGCTCCTAACACGATGAACGCTTAGATATACAAACCCAGATAGTGTCAAGGTGAATTTCAGCTCTATACTCACTGACCAAACAATCCAAATTGACCATAAATTTTGTGCACTATTTTGGGTTCAAAATGTGAAAAAAGGGTTGACGTTGACAGGCGGACAACCGACCGACCGACTATCGAGTGTGTTGAACGGGGGCGTGCATATTCTTGTAAACACAGCGGGTCTTGACACTCCAAAATATGTATAGTAAAGTCCTGCTACCGAAGTCACTCATATAGAGCCTGCATATGATGTTTATCCTTTGGCGTCTATTAGCACGCATAAATTATTAACGCGCAGTTCAGTGTAGTTTATTAGCACTTGAGAGTTAGAGTAGTCTGATGTCTAGTTGGTTAGATGGCTGGTTGAATGGTTGGCTCTGCGTGTTCATGGCGTAATGATGTCCTTTTGGTGTCCTTTGCATGTTGTGCTATTGGAAAATTACTAATCCTTTTGCATTTTATGTGTGTTTGCCTATTTATATTAATTTACATACGACACGCATTCTCGCACTCTAACTATTTGACATCCTAGAGTACCTATTATAATTTATTTCTAAGAAAAGCAAAGAAAGTTCTCACTTAAGAACTAGTTAGTGCGTTCTTTTCTTTTTTTTAGACATATGTAGGAACTTATATTTTAAAAAAAATAATGTTAATCAAAAAAAAACTCGCCAATTAACTTTCAAAAAAAGACTAAAGAATAAATAAATGTAGGTGATGAAAGTTACAACCTTTGGCAGGCACTGTTTAAACCACTTGTGAATTATACAGATCAAAGCGAAAAAAGTGGTTTAAATGAAAGTGCATGCTGCAATATATAATTTTATTGAAAGGACCTTACGAAAAAATGATAAATATTTATTTTTAATTTATATCGAAAATCATATTTTAACTCTTATTTTTTCACATAAAAATAAAAATCATGCAATAATAATTAAAATTTTTATTAAAAATCGAGAAATAACTCTCAATTTTCCATTTTTATAATAAAAATTAAAAATAAAAATTATTAGACAATTTTTATTTAAAAAAATTTAAATAAGAATTACTCTGCAATTTTTATAATAAAAATCAAAAATAAAAGTTATGGCGTAATTTTTATTTTAAAAATTGAAAATAAAAATTGAATTTATATATCTTTTGAACTAAGGAGCGCACAATAATAGTTTGCGCATTTATGTGTTGCACACCGCAAGATCTTTCCGTCGACACATTACATGTCCTTGAAGGATCCATATTAAGGATACCATATAAGAAAAATTACATTTTAATCATTTTTTGAACCAAAATAAGCATGCGTGTGCACTTCAATACCCTTTCATAGATATCCTTACACGTCCTTGAAGGATCAATTTCAACGATATCACAAAATGCAAAAATGCAAAAAATTATTTCATGATTTTATTTTAAATATTATAAGAGTTACGGTCCATGCTTTATATTGACCAGCCATATCTCGTAAGTGAATAAAAATTTTTGAAAATTTTTTTTTTTTTTAAGCAAAACTTTGAATTTTAAGAATATATATATCCAAAATATCAATTTTTTTTTTAACTTTAATATTTTATTTTAATAACTTAAAAATAAATATTCTTACAAATACATTTTTTTATTGCTTACTTTATTTTTTACTGAGCCAAATAGTAAGAATAATTAAATCAAAAACATACTTTTTTGAAGCATTAAACCTGAAAAAATGGTGCAAAGTTTTCCGCTGTTGGGTCCCGCCTCGAATGCATTACACTTAGAGATTTTTATGTTTACGATGGGAGCTTGGGATATAAAATGTTCTAACAGCTAATTGCAAACACTAAAAGTTTCACAGCAAATATTTTAGCAAAAAGCTTTAAAAATACACAAATTATTATCCTTACTCAATAAACATGGCACAAAAATATTGTCTACAACGAATTTACATTTAGAACCCTGTGGGATATTGACACACAACCAAACTGGGTTGACACTTGAAATTTACACCCATAACAATAACAACAACAAAACTGCTTCCAGTCAACAAACTCTATACCAAAGAAAAGTTATGTGCCAAACTATTTTCAAATCAAATTAAAAGTGAAAACTAATTCCCACACATGTTGTGAATGTCCTGCCTAGGGCAGGGCAGGGCACAGCATGCCAGGACAGGGCTGGCTGCTGTTGTGTTGTTTTTTGGTCGAACCCTGATTCGAGTTGCGACAAAGTTTTGCATTTAAAAATCAATAAATGACTTTTAAACTTTTGTCCTTTGGCTTTATTTGACAATTTAAAGGATACTGCAAGAATATGTACAAATTTGATTTATATTTTAAAATTGTTTTATGCATTTAACTTGTAATATAAATAATTTAGCTGAAGTTTTTAGATAATCTTTTAACTTTTTGATATATTTTAACTATGGCTTATCAGACTCACACTCTTTACAAAGCTTTATAATATGCCACTTTAAGATGACTAGTAAGTTTTGCATGTGGCAGGACACTGTACAGTGATTGTCCTGTCGCTGCGCTTTGGTGTTTACTCTGACAGCTAAGCACCCTGCTGCGGTGCCTGGCATGAATTTTTCATGAACATTTTACAGCACGGCAAGCAAATAACGTACACTGAGCGAAAAATGTGGCAGGCGTTAGAATAGGGTGTTCTATTTTGCGTAATATAAACTTTAAATATCAATAAAATGAGCTATGTGAGAGACATGGCTTAAAAAATAACCGATTATTGGATAAAGAGCTGGATGCTTTTGGAGTCGCTGAATCCGATTGCAGGCTTCAGAAACAGGACTGACTTAACCTTTAAAAATAAAACGAGTCATTTTTGATGTTATCTCAGAACGCTGACGTTCTAGAGTTTTCTTAAATCGGATTTGCGTTCAACCAGCCCAAAAATATATAAAAATATTAACGGATAACCGGTCTCGGAAAAATATTTTGTAGGTTTTTTTGTTGAGGTTTGGTAAGAACCCTGGCGTACATAATTTTTTTTGACATCGGATTCGGACTCAGTGACCCCCTAAAAAAATGAAAACATCGACGGATAACAGGTCCGTAAAAATATTTTGTTGGGTTTTTGAGTACAGCGTGTTTGTGGACAGCGGATTCAAATTCAACGACTCTAAAAGCATAAGGAATATAAAATTTGAACTCTGGGTCTAAAAATCGATTTTTTTTTTCTGTGAGGATATGTCAGCTCTTGGTAATGCAAAGAGAAAGTCCCTTTACATGAACCGATTTATTAATTATTGGCAGTTCAGCTCCGCCGATTTCGTTCCGGAAAATTTACGATCTAATGGCTGCATTGGAAACTTACATACTATTATTAAATTTTATTAACCTAAGTAAAGGCTCTATATATAAAATAATTCTCTATCCAACGAGATCTTGTTCAAAAAAAAAGATAGGTATGACCAAGGACTAAGACAAAACACATGAAATACATCAAAAAATTACGGACTCGGTACACAAAACCTCTTAGAGATTAACTATACTCAACTATACTTTATCACCCATTATCACTGATCATCCCTCCCCAAGAAAACGGACCCAAAATTGTAGCTCAGTATAAACGATTTTGTACGCCGTTAAAGTATACACATCGAATTAAAGTTCGCCACTGGCGTAAACAAATTTTTTACAGTGTACAGCAGGCAAGGATGTGCATGCAATATCTGAAGCGTTTGCATTAAGTGAAGCATAAGGATAACTGACTGTTACTACTCCGAGCATTGAGGCGAACAACCGCGTGCACATTTTGAACAAAATGTCAGCAAATATGGCAGTGCACTGGAGTCTGCTGAATCTACTACAAGGACGAAGCTTCATGCAACTCCTGTCGATAGCAACCATAGCTTGTTGACGTGTTGGATACTTGGGGCTAATGTGGAAAGAGTTGGCTTTGCCATGAATAAGAAATGCTTAAACAACGCTAGTGTCCAAAACAAGGATAGAGGACAATTTGAGAGTGTGTGATAAACTGTCAGTAATTGGAGACAAGCAGAGCACTTAAGCGTAGACCCGTTCGCTTTACGCCCACAAAGCGTTCCAGAACCAAAATGACTCGAAAACCCTTTTCGTTTTTTGGCGTGGGTTTTCGCTACGGCAATTAACTTTACAAATCGCATGTGAGCCTGTGATTAATTATTCCAAAACCGGACACTCTCTAACTCGTAACCGGACAGTTAACCCATTTTGGCCCAAAAAAGGGTTGCACTCACGCACACACAACAGCTGTACAACTTTTCAATATATTTCTATATATGTTTGTATGTTGGCAGAGGTGCGTCAAAAACAAAAAAAGTTAAGAGGGTAAAATTTTATAGTCGGTTGATACTCAAAAAAATTTAAAAGAAATTTTAAGGGTTCTAAATCCTCTGAGCGCAGCCGCTGCTTACGCCACTGTCTGTTATTCACACGTGTGTGTCTGTGTGTGTGTATTTTTGACATTTTACATTTCTGTTACGGCAGCAAAAACGCATTTGATGAATGTTTGCTCATAAGGCGTAAATTGAAACTATTTCACAAGGTCCACATCTTGTCCAGCGTCCGTCAGAAGCCACAGCCAAAGCAGCCATAACCTACAACTTGTGCCCATTTGACCACATGCCACTTAGCACATGTTGTGCCCCAACTTGACTGCCAACTTTCTACATGCATGACATGCTTGACTTGGGATTTTGTGTCCTTTCATTTCTTATCAGCAAAAGTTTGCATTAATTTTGATTTGGTCAACACTTCATTAATCATGCCCCAAAAGGTTCCTTTACACACACACACACAGTACTAATGTCCTGTGGTCAACGACATGTGTATGAGTGCTGTTTGTTCAAAGTTTTATTAGAGCTGCTTATCGAATATTTCCAAGACGCAACCTTTTTTGGGGGCAAAACGTTGTGCATATCAAACCAATTTCTATTGTAAGGCACGCACACGACATCCTGTCTAGCATTAGCATGAGCATATGGCAGGGGTGCAAACCCCTCAGCTGAGTTCTATCAATTGATATAGATCGCAATGAGCACCACCAGATAGCTAGTATTCATTCCTTGCTTATTAAATATTTAAATTTACATGCTCAGCGATAGTTTTTCATTTTTTTGAGAGCCTAATCCTGCAGAGCGCACACATGAAACAGCTGTTTGTGCTGCACAGCATCCGTTTAGTTTCGATACAAATTTTAAACATGCAAAGGGTTAAGGGGGTTGTTCGAAGCAAGGATATATCTTATGTACTACATATTCATATGTAAATTAAAGGTGGGCGAAGCGCGGCATTGATGCTGCAGAAGCTACCAGAAGGGTTTGGCCGGTAAAAGATTTGCTGGAACATATGTGACGAATTTTAAACCAAACGCTGCTATTAAAAGTTATCTTTTTAACAACTTTGTAAACAAAAAAAAAAAATTGGGTGCATTGTTATAGAAATTTGAGAAAATCCAAAAGCCGACCTTAGTTAAGTCATCCCGAATATATCCTATGGCTTATGGTTTAAAGAGATTTTTTTTTAATTTTGTCTCCTGTTTCAATGTGAAAAAATGAAATCTGTTTTTGCACGGTAGATACGTCCCTGAAAAAAACCGTGAAGAAAAAGACATGAAGTACATTCTTAAGCTGCCATGAAAATAAATTCGAAAGGGGAATACCCTAACTACATTTCTAAAAGATTAAGTTATTAAAAATATTTTTCTTTAAAATTTCAATCAAATAGTTTTTTTTAATCGAATGAAATTGTGTAAATTATTATTATCGAATTATTTCAAAACCGTGTAAAAACAGAATTTTATGTAAGCAACCGATTTTGGTGAATATAGTCTCTAGTTAACAAATTTGCAAAGGTCTAGCTTTTAAGGACACTTCCTACAGTTCTTAAAACAGATTTTAATGAAATTCAATATACAAAAAACTGAAGCCAAGTGAAAAATTAGAGAATCAATTTACAAAGTACCTGCAGAAATCGGTGCCCCAAATAAAAGGATGAACAGATTACTCGACAGACAGTCGGGCGTGGCTTTTTCAATTTCTCCTATCTGCTGAATATTTTGAGATCCCTTTTTAAGGTCATACTTTAGATTAAGGTTTATCATATATATTTTTTGAATGCGTTTTTTATAATTTTCAGAGGGAGATAGAGTGTACAGCCATAGACTTAGTTAAAGTTCGTATTTTCGTACTCAAACTCTGCGCAGCTTACATCAGAACAAAGATGGTGGGAAGATTTTGAAGTCTCTTTATTGCACGAAGAGTTTTTTTTTTATATAGCAGCACAATTCTTATAAAATTGAATACAGCCCTGTTTGCCTAGTAGACGCTTGGAAAACTAGCTAGAATCGAATTACCCTGTAAACCTGAATTTCCGTGCATCGAATTTGCTGTAGGGAAGTTCGACTATATTTGTAAAACTGTTTGTGAAGAAGCTACGGGACACAAATTCGGTAGACTCATGTAGTTTTTTACATAGTTTTCCAAAACATTTTCCAAACATTTAGCATCTTAAACCCAACTCAGACCATTTGAGAACTTTGGAAGTTAGAGGCAAAAATAAAGTCTTGGAAGAAAGCTTGGGAAAAAATTGGTATGTAGACTTGAATATATGTAGGTATATATATTTTTTTTTTTTTTTTTTTTTTTTTTTATGTTTATTTATAGGACCGATAACCGATAAGTACAAAAGGTTATAATCCAATATTGACAGAAAAAATAAATATATATTAAAATTTTCTAGTCACTCTCACCTCTTCTATAAAGTTCAAACTTAATTCGAAGAACAAAATAATCGTTTTCAAAAACTGTTGATATTAAAGAAACTACAGGGTATAAAGTAATCGGGATGTTCCGAATGATACACTGATACTCTCCTATTTGTTTTACGAGATTTTAGAAAACTATGAGGGAGTAAGTTCTCTTCACTTAAAAACATGTTCTATACGTACCCAACCTACCCATCTTTGCCAGCTTTTAATCCCTAGAGCAGTCAATATTAAAGCATTGCTTTTGAAGTAGCGCACAAACCAAGCCAACTTGCAGAGTACACTTCTCTCCCGGGAGCAACATTTCAACAAAATTTATCCAAAAAAAAAAAAAAATAAAAAAAAAACTAACAAATAAATAAGAAAAACTGCATTTAAAAACTCAAAAAGTGGAAAAACTTGCTTTGCCTCAAGTGGGAAAAAAAGGCAACAAAAAAATTGTGGTATATGCCAGAGTACAGAGTACACATCGTACAAAAGTCTAGTATATGCGGTGTGTATGGGTGTGTCTGCCCTTATACGACGAGTATCCTTCATCATTTCCACTGCTTCTTGTTGTTGTTGTTGTTGTTGTTGACGGTTGATGAAGAGCCACAGCAGCTGTAGCTGCAATTTTCAACTCTTCTCAAAAATATATAAAAATTTATATATATATTTTTTTTGTAATATACAAAGCAGCCGCCTTAGGTTCCAGCTGCTACCCCCAAAATCCCAGCCATTTGCTTTAGTTTTTCTCAGTCGAGTGGCAAAAAGTTAATGGATTGTTAGCTTGCGGTTTCCTTGGTACGCGCCACAGACCGCCGTTCCATACAGTCTCTGGCTGCAATTAAAACGCGTGGATACTTCAAAATTATGCGCTCCACATCTTTGCAGAACTTGTGCTTCAAGTTGAAGTTGTACTAGAATCGTGCTTCGTTTGCAGTTAATGAAATTGTTATAAGCCTTCTTTGCTGTAAACAAATTTTTTGTATATGACTGCTCCTAGAGGCGCAGCTGTGGGCACACATATCCTTAAAAAAGTAGACACCCCCCAAGTGCAACACATACTTAGCAGCGTAGTATGTTTTATTTGCAAAAGTTTTATTTTTTGGCCGAATTGCTTGGGATTTTTTTTATTTTCTTTTTCTTTTGCTTTGGTTGTTGCCTGCGGCACTTGGAGACTGGGTTGTAGGCAAAGCCGAACGTGAAAGTCGCCAAAGTTTTGGCAACAACTCCCTGAGTAGGGATGCTTGAGTACCGCACACCAAACAAAATGTTTGTTTTTGCTTGTGGAGCAGAGCATACAGTTTTTGCGTTAAGTCAAGTATTCACAGCATCATTATAAAGTGATTATCTTGTCGAGAACCAAGATACGATACAGCACAGGGAACTTAATTTTAAGTGATTTAAATAACTTGATAAGAGGGTTGGCTTTTGTGTTTTGGGAGCAGTCGATACAAGTGTTGCCAAATTTAATTTGGCATTTGTATCGCACAGTTTGTACTTTTTAGCCTAAAATGCCAGAAATTATTTAAATACGGGAACACTTTTTTATAGGCTCTTGATAAGTTTATTCCGAGTAAAGAATGGATTAATTCTGAATGGTATACAATACAACCTTATTTTTTGGACAGAAGAATGCGAAACGTCACACACCCATAAGGACCTATTGATTACACTAGTTTACACGAAAAATGAAACTTCCTAAAAAAAGTGTTTTTTATGGTAATTTGGGGTCGATAAACACGAGCAAACATGTTTTTCGAAAATATCTCGAAAACGGTGCTTAGGAAAAAAAAAAGGTTGCCATTTTCGTGTTTCTCGACCCCAAATTACCCTAAAAAACAATTTATTAGGAAGTTTAATTTTTCGTTCAAAAAATCGTTCACTCGATGACCATTAAATTTGTAGGCTAGTGTTATCTACCGTTTTGCTCAGATTCTGCGCCCAAATCCAAATTGAGAGTTTCACACTTTTCAATGCTGAAGGATTAATGACGCATGGTTTGAAAAGACATCATAATAATGTTGTTGGAACACCTGCACAGCGGCACTAAGGATCAATTGGGCAGCCCAATTTTCGAGACAAACCGAATTATGAGGGTGTTCCAGTCCGATGATGCATCATGCATCAAGATTCAAAGCAAGCTTAAAAAGGATATCCTTCCTCCGGCTAGAGCGTAACGTTTTGAATGTATCTGTTGGAAGGTTTCCTCCATAAAACTACACATATATAAGTATTACGTTGCCTTAATTTCTTAGGTCTTATCTGAGTCTGCAATTTCGCGTAAGCAACCCAGCCAGTATACTTAGGGAATTCTCGTACAACTGTTATATTTTCTTGAACCTATCGAAGTTAAAGGACCCAGGGAAGTACTTGGTGCAAAGTGTCCAATAAGTAACCCAGTCAGTATATTGAGGGAATTTTTCCACAATTTGGATATTTTCTTAAACCTATCGAAGTTAAAGGAGCGTGGTTTATAGTGTACCTTAAGTAGCCCACTCAGTATTTTAAGGAAATTCTGGCACAAATGGGATATTTTCTTGAACCTTTCGATATTAAAAGAACCAAGGAGCTGATTGGCCTATAGGGTCTCGTAACAAACCCAGTTAATATTATAAGGGAATTTTCTTGAAATTTCGGAAATTTTTTAAACGTATCGAAGCTAAAGAATCCAGGAAGCTGTTTGGTCTATTGCAGTGGCAAATCCACGAGGGGATTTGGGACCACCCAAAAGGTGAAAAAATGGGTTGACAGTTTTTACGAGCTTTGACATATATACACTTCGAAGTGAAAAACCCCACTTAGGACCAAATCCTGGATCCGCGCCTGGTCTATAGTGCCCATAAGTAGTCATATTTTCACCTATTAAAATATCCAAGGTTGCTTGGCCTGCCTTATAGCCACCGTGTTGATCCAGTTTGTATTTCATGCTCCTCATTATGGGATAGAACATTTTTTTCAAATTTGGTGGGTAAGCAAAAGCTTTTTCGATCCTAAAAAATATTCTAATAAGCAAACAACAAAATCACTTTCGTTTAGTTTTTCTATTCCCGAAACTAAGAAAGCAACTCTCGCATACAACATAAGTTTTTAAATTTAAGTACTAGAGATTTTCAATACTTTTTTAATACCTAACAAGAGTCCTGAGAATCAAGCAATCAATCCACGGCATATTTCTATACATGCACACTTAAGGCACCCTACCTTCAAAACTTTTTTTGTCCAATTCTCGCATCCTATGCCGTTAATTTGGCCCAAGTCTAGTGTATATGTGGTTGCCTGCTTAATACTTATAAGTTAAGTTAAGCACCTTACGCGGAAATCTACTACCCTGCTGCCTTCTTGGGCACATTGTTGGGATGCATTGAAGCCGAATTGAGTAAAGTTTTTTAAGAAAGCGGATTTCGAGTATGTCTGGCGTTGAGTTGAATGCACGAGAAGTCATTTCCAAATCCTAAGCGAATGCACTGATGACTCTGTGACTAAGTACCTAGAAACATGCTTAAAATGTTTTTAAGAATTTTTTTGGCACAAAATTTAAATGCTCAGCTGCAAAAAGGAGCTGAAAATCGATAACCTACATTCAAAACATCCCAAAAAATAAATGAATAAAAAAATAAATAAAAACTGGAACAAAGACAAGAACAACAATTAAGGCGCAAAATAAATAACAACCCCTTAATTATGACAGCGTATCCTGTGTATACATATATTTTTACCAAATGCAAATAGACGAAGGACACGCCGGTAGCCAGATACAAAACAAAAGCACTGCTTGATAAGGATGATGCGTGCATGTCAAATTTGACTGAAAAGAAAGTGGAAGCGACATACGTACGTGTGAGGCGAAATGGGAGGACTCGGCTGGATGAGTGCCTTATATCATGTACCTACTTTTAATAGAGTTAAAGTAATAGTCGTAATTTTTCAAGTAAAATATATACAGATTTCAATCGATTTTGACATTTTCTGAAAAAAGTTTAAATTTTGAGATTATAGCATGTAAGGTTTTGAAGAAAAATATCCAATCGCTTGGAGCTTCGAATGTTACTTGATACATATTATGCTTCAACAAAAGTTCTCTTTATGCCTCACAATCTTCTAGCTGCTTTGGCCCTTGGGCAGTCTCCAAGATTATTAATGAATGATGTATCTACAAATACCCAAAAATAAACAAAGTCACGTGTGCTTAAGCCAACATGTGAGCTCTGCTCCACAACTTGCTGTCCCATACGCACACCTTCAAGAAATCGAGCTCCACGTGCTGCGCACCCTTACTCTAATGTCAACTGGCTATTGTCCCTTTTTCTGGCTGGCCTTCCACATGGTCTTGTCCTTGTCGTCATGTCAGTCGCATATGCTAATTAGGCAATTAATATTTGTGGGCGAGACAACTTAATTTATAGACCAAGAAAACATATTTCTGTTGTTTTGCCAAAAATTTATGAAATGTGATATTTTTGAGTTGGCTTAGACCTTTTTTGTCTTGGCCTCTCTAGGTGTGAGTATGAGTAGGTGCGTCATGCGGCAAGACAATAAACTTATCACATGTTGCCGGAGTTGGGACTAAAACTTTGGCATACAGTTTGATTTGCGGTCGGACGACCCATGTGCCCTGCATATGTCGTTACCCATCGACTTACGGCCTGACAAGCAACTGATATACGGATCAACTTGCTGCAGAAAATGCAAAAGGTTCAACTACTTGGAATGTGAGCAAAGAAATAACTAGACTTCACGATACCCTGTAAAGTACATTGTTATAGTTTTTGATGCAAATTATTAATAAGGAGAAAGGAAATGGGGTTTAAAATATTATCGAAAACCTGAAAAAATCTCAAAGCTTTGATATGATTTCTGACTCAATGGTAGCAGAAAAGGATTTTAAAACAAGATATCAAAAAGGAGATTTAATAAAAGAACTACTGGATTCATCATATCTGTTGGGTTTTATAAAAAAATAACTTTGTCTCAACATCTATTCTCGTTCTACTGACAAAGTCAAAACGAAAATATCGAGAAAATTTGTTCTTCATTTTATGATATGCTAAAGGTACTTCTTAGGAGAATAGAGATCTATGCCAGTATGGACTTAAAAACCTGTACTTTAAGTCTAGACAGGGAAAATTTCCCTCTACCCTGTCCATGGATTCTCGATGCTCGGTTTCCATAAGATTCTTGTTATGATTTTGTCTAACTGCTTTTATAAATTTAAACAAAGTTAATGTGCCCCACATATATTTGCAGGGTATCCAAATAAAATGTCATGCGATTCTTTAAGCATTTCATCAACTTTTGGCGCACAGTCAGCATAAATATTTTCTTAGAAGCTCTGTCTTAAGAATACTTCACATTACTTGTGATATTCTTTTGGGTGTCCTGTGTCTGAGTGTGTGACTTGAGACTAGTGAGGATTGTATCTGCTTTGTGGTCACCGGTTTGCCAGCCAAGCGTGTGCATCTTTCCAGAATTTTGATATTGCATATGGGAACAAGCCTGCTCCTTGTCTCGGGGCGACATTTGTCAGACTCTTGTTGAGCTAGGCTAAACTTGCTCAAAAGATTTGATTAAGACGCTTTTTGTTTAAGATGACTGCCAAGTGGGCTACGGAATGTGATAGCCTGCAAATATATTTTCATATAAAAGTATAGCATCACTTCAGCTAGGACTTTAGAAAATCAATTAAATTTAAATGAAAAATGTAAGGACTATAATTTATAATGTATTGCTTTAGTTTCATTAATATCGCTTAAATAAAATTAAACATTAATTATAATTTTAAATTCTAAAATAAAATCTTCTTAAAGACAAAAAATTTTTACGTATCTAAGGTTTTTAAATGACAAATTGTTTGTTTTTCATAAGTTTTCAAAATATAAGCAAACATTTTGCAAGGTCTAAGCTTCTATTTATATTATTTTTTTTTGTCTTTAAGAATCAAGTAATTAGAAACTTTGGCGGGCAGAAATGCAAAAGTGCCCGACTAAAGTCGTGGGCAACCCTAACAGTGATGCAAAAATGCATAATTGCCAGACTTCTAACGTCAGCAACCAAAATCAGCTGCTTACAAATGTCATATGACGTTCATTGTTTTTGTTATGAGAAGTTTGCCTGAGAAAAATGCTGTTTTGTGCAGAAGTGCTCTACTTCTCGTAGCCTACGGTCTGGGCGGGCAGAATTGCAGAATTTTTTAACTGCTGTTATGCCATTTTGCACTTCTACATTTCGGTCCGACAAACCGAACCATTTTTTTCCAAAATCCTGAAATGCATAAATATATATATATAGAAACTAAAAAAAAAATGGGAAAACTTAAATAGTTTTAACTGTCCATATCTGCAATGATAATTAAAAATCATAGACTTCCAAAGAGATAAACCTCAAATATAGATGTAGTTGTAGGAACTTGGTAATCTGCTTGCCAACAATCGCTAGCTTAAATTTTCAAGCGAAAATAAGTTAAACTCTAACAGCACCATTTGACGTCCTGCGTCCTGCATCCAAAAGTCTGTCAAAACTCTCTTACAAGCAGTAACCTGCAAAGTAAACACATGCTTCGACTTTGCCAACTTTTCGCACAATTTGAACAAGGAACGCTGCGAAGCGTAAAGTTTTACGTATACGTAATATGGCAATAAATGTTGCGCTCGATTAAAAAGGCATTGCATACTTCGTGGTACTTTATTTTTTTTTTATCTAGGTAGATAATTCTACAAAAAGAAAAAAAGAAAAACACTTGTCTAGAGGTGTATAGGCTTACGGGTGTCTGTCTATGGAGTTGCCGCTTATTTGACTGAAAACTGTTGGAGCATCAAATAAAAAAGAAATTATGTACGCACAGACAAATACGTCAGATTGTGTGGTTGTAGGAGTGCGGATTGGGAGTTCTGGTTTCACATGTTGTTGATGTTGGCGCGGATTTTGTGAAACATATCACACACACATACAAACATGTTGATGGTGGGATTTGGCAACTTGAGTTTTTAAGGAAATGTTTTTGAATGAATAACATAGGCTTATGAAGGTAAAGCTGATATGTGGTTTTTGCAAGTTTATATATTTAAGTTCATTCATGGCATCGTTTTTCTGAGACTTTATTAAATAATATACAACTTCGAAGATGAATGTTACTAATGATGAAAATGTAGCCTCTGCAGAAATTAGCCAAAAAAAATTGTATTACTATATTCCACACAAAATCTCAAATTCTTAGGAATTTTGCAAAGTATTTATATCAACAGCAAAAATCAGAAAAAAAAAAATGACTCAATGATTCTCCCATAAATCTGGGTTGTTATGAAAATTTTAAATATCAAATTTTATTTTCCTTGACAGACTTATTTGGTATATTTCAGCTAACAAAACAGTTTAACTTTAATACTAGCTTTTCTAATTTTTCCTAATATATATTATATATTTGTAAAATTTATTTTTAATATAAGAAAAATTAAAAGCTAAAATTTTTAATTAAAAAAACAATTTGATTTTATTAAAAATAATTTTTTTTAATACAAAAAAAAATTTTAATATAAAAAAAATAAAATTTTTTTTTTTTTAATTTTAAAATTCAAAAGTAATCTCATTTTCTTTCCAAAATAGAATCAAGGATCAACGTGCTGTCATGGCAGCTCCGTCAATAACTTTTATACCCTTTCTAGATTAATAATTCAAGTTTCATTCAATATTTAAGAAACAGAATATTTTTATTGAAAAATATTTATTTATATTTTTTAATGGGGTAACATATTTGGGTTAGCCTTTTGCGGCTAGTTGCCTCTAAATAAATAAATTTATACGCATTAAAAAAAAATAAATATATATTTCAGGAAAAAAAAATATTTATTAAAAATGATTTACGATGTCTTTATTAAATAATTTATATAAAATTGTCAAGTATATATTATATACAAAACATTTACTAAACAAAATTTAATTATGTTGTATATAGATAATAATGACATATGCATATACATAAAAAATGTGGTACAGTCGAGGCGGTGCCCGACAGTGGAATACCCTATACCTTTTGTGTCAAAAAAATGTTTCCTGCCTATTCCATCTAAGAACTTTCCAATTGGAATTTATTTTTTTTTTGGTGCAAAACGATATTTATACCTATAAGTTCCGTAAATTTGTACCGATTTTGATGAAAATCGAAAGTTACGTCAAAGAAGCTATTTTAATTATATTGGGTAAGTTTCAAGTTGATATGTTGAGGGGTGTGGGAGAAAACACGGTAAATCGATTGCGGGGGTGGGGGACCGCATCGATAAAATTTGGATGTGGATTTGTTCATTAGAGCCACATGAATGAGCTTACAAAAAATTGTGATTCTAGGTCACTTGTAGCCATAATTGCGTAGAGTCAAATATTGACGCAGTTTATTGGCAAGGGGAGGTGAAATTTGCACATTTTTAACTATAACTTCTGTTGTATTTGTCCGATTTTGTTCATTTTTTACACATAGATGCATCCACAACGCATCGCTCAGTTAAATTTCAAATGAAAATATTAAACGGTGTGGCTAAAAACCGCGAAAATCTACAGCGGGGGAACGGGGAAAGATATTGACATGATTCAACAAACTTCATCTGCTTAGGAAATATGCGCACCAGCAGGAAAAGTTCCGTGTCTCTAGCTCTTATAGTCTCCGAGATCTAGGCGTTCATACGGACGGACAGACGGACAGACGGACGGACGGACATGGCTCAATCGCTACCCGAGGTTATGATAAGCATTTTGGTATAAAGGACTTGGGGTCTGCCACGCCTCCTTCTGTCCGTTACATACATTGCACAAATCTAGTATACCCTTTGTACCTATAGGTACAGGGTATAAAAAATAACAAAAACCAGAAAATTGTATATTATACACAAAATCTTAGTCAAAATTAAAATAAAAAAAAAATTATAAGCCGAATAGTAAAAAGAAAAAAAGAATTGGCTACAGTGAGAACCGAAACAGGGATTAGAACCGTCTTTAGAAGTTTTGAGACCTATGCTCTATCAACTCAGTTACCCTTATGTAAAGCTCTTACCACAATTTGTTGTAGTCTACTCGATACTCTCACACACACACACACAGCATAATTATTTTCGTTACGTGACGATTCGTCTATCATTTTTACAAACTTTTACTTTTTACAAGTTTTTAAAAATTTTATTAATAAATTAAATTAACAACAAAAACCAACGACAGTTTTAGAAAAAAAATTTATTCCACTTCTTCACATAATATTGTGTTTGTAGCATTAAATTAATAATAATAAACATTTAATCTAATTTTATTGCCTAGTTATAAAGTTTTAATAAATATCTCCACTTGCTAGTCATGGCATTGTATTACTTATTATTTTAGTCTTCTGATTACTAAGCGGTTCGTTGATCAGCATTCCACTACAACTACAATTGCCCTCAAATGCATATAATGTAACAACTTTAGAGTAAATGAAAGTAACGACTTGTGTATGCTCTTTAGTCAAAAATTAAATTAATCTGCTCAGCTGTGCTTTTATTAAACTTTAAAATAAGTAATTTTTACTAAAACTTTAGATGTTAAAGTTGTTGCATTTTTTATTTTTAAATATATTTTATTTTATATATTAACGTCATTCGTAATCCGCATAGTTTCTGCTGCTTTATCATCACCATTGTTTATCACTGCTTCTACTTATGTCTATACCATATGAAAGGGTATCAACTACGCGATCCTAATTAGTAACAAGCATAAAAATAAAATTATAATTACAAAATAGCAGCTAAAATTAAAAAAAAGTAAAAAGAAAAATCTCATAAAATATGCGCTGAAATAGAAAGCACAGAAAATAAATACGAACTCAACGAATGCACTGAAAACAAAGCTGAAGATGAAAAGTTTTTAATTTTATTTTCATTTTTTGCAAAACTTTGTTTTGTTTTTACTTTTTTAGGTTTTCGTCTGTCAGCCATGCCCCCTCAAGTATCAGATTTCATTTGAAATGCATTATTTTCAATTTTCTTTTTTACTCTCTGCCTCTATTTTCATTGCTTTTTTCTAGATTTTCCAAGGCCCTCTCCTGTTACGCTTGCGTCTGAGTGATTTTTCTATGAGGCAAGCAAATGATACTTCAGTATTCTTTTTTATACACTATGCCTTAGTTTTAAGGGGTATATTTAGTCAGTGGAAACATAAAAGTTTTCTATGTAACAACTATATAGAAGTTAATGAGTTGCAGCCTACAAAAATTATTTTAACTAGGGGGCTCCGCACCCTGCCTGCTTCGTATGTCAATATCCGTAAGGCCGGCTGCGACGGTTACAGTTGAACGATAAGTGAAAGCCATCTTTCAGTTATTGGACTGACATCTATCCGTATTTCCGTAGAGGCTAGAAGCTTGAAATTTTGGGACGTATTGTGTCCTTGTTCTTGCATTCTTTTTTTTAATTGGTTTCCTTTACTAGAATGATTACTTGCGATTTATTCCCAAATTACCCATACCATATAGAAAAACCTTATTAAATTAAAAAAAATTTTTTTTTACATTTTATTTCTATTTTTCTTTATTAACCCTTTCAGGACCGAATTAAAATGGGAGGAATTAAAAAATATTTGACCCTACAATCATCCTAATATAGCCACAAATAGTCACAGAAAAAAATTTCAAGGTCCTGGGTATCCTAGTTTGGCCCCACCGAAATGTTGCCTGTAGGCAATATTGGGCCTCAGTGGTACATTTTTATACTGTACGTACACCTAATTCTGTTTTTACACGGTTTTGAAATAACACGGTCAAGAAAAAAACATTTTTTACACAATTTCATTCGATTTAGCACGATTAAAAAAATCTATTTGATTGAAATTTTATAGAAAAATATTTTTATTAACCTAATCTTTTAAATTTATTTTCATATCAGCTTAAGATTTACTTCGTGTCTTTTTTTACACGGTTTTTTCTGGAACCAATCTACCGTGTAAAAACAGAATTAGGTGTATACGCAATTGCTGAATACAATTTTTTTGCCTTTTAATATATCTTAATAAATTATTTGGATGTTTTTTTTTTATATATTTTCAACAAAGTATCTCTATTTTTCTCTATTAAAAGAAACCCTTCTTGTAAGTCTACATCTGTTAACTTGAATGAAAATCGTTGGAATTGAGAAGAATATAGCGTATTTTAATGTCGTTCACCACCAACTTCTATCACCAAACTTATTTTTTCACAATTTTTTGCTTTTCTGACTTTTGGCAAAACAGCGCTGAATTTCCTTTCAAAGGCACTTCCTTCTGCCTGAGCTTGTTGCTCAAACCGGTTTGTCCATTGTCCACTTCATAAGCATATTAGCACATGCTTAAACATTTGCATACATGTCACATCACATGCAATTAACTCCTGACAAGAACCACTGACCACCAACCGCGTCCAAACACCAAATTGGCTGACCACTTTAATACCTTCCGTTTATGCGATTATTATATACATATAGCATATACGCCGGGTTGTGCAAACAAGATTGGTCAATTTGTAAAGTGTGGCGGAACATGCCCAAGTCCCTTTGTCTAATTTAACGCAACATTAAAGCTGACCTGAGGTCATTCCCAATGCATTGAACCGGTTCCATTACCAACGAAATTAGCAGCTCACTCGTGCTCACGCGTGCCCTACCAAAGGACCCTCTCTTCTTGCCCAGCAACCGGTTTTGCTTGACGGCTTGCTTTCGTCCCCCAGGGGCGTTTTCAGCCTGCATAGTTGCTGTTGTCTACGAAATAAGAGGCCTGACAATGTACCTATGCCTGTTGTCCTGCAACACAATGCAACCACCAAATGGAGCGCAGGCTCATGCCTGCACTCAATGACTGTCGTTTGTTGCCTCCTGGACAGGGGTCAGTGGTGCTGCCAATTGGTTGCATGACATTTTCATTTGCAGTCCATGTTTATGTTTATATTTAAATGCTTGTTGTTTGTCGCATTGTGTGGTCCCTAAAAGTGCAAATGCAACACTTGGCTTAGGAGAGTTTTATGCCCAAGGGAGTATTAGAGTAGTAAGTGCAGGGCCGGATTAAAGCATGGGCCAGCGGGGCCATGGCCAGAACAGAAAAACATATTAATATAAAATTATTTTTTTGCGTTAAAAATAAGTTTCTTTGAACAAAAAATTAAAATTAAGACAGGGTATATTAGTTTTCAAAGGACCTAGATGACAGTATATTACTATTTACTGGCAACTTTTGGTGATTTTCAGGTCATTTTCAGGAAAGAGTGCAGCCAAGATGTCGGCTGCCCGTTCTGAAGACATCCTGGAGCCTGGAAAAGTAGAATGTTTCAAATTTAAAAAACTCAAATTTTTTAAACAAAAATCATCAAATAATTATTATTTTTTGATTTATTTCATTAAAATTGCAAAATAATTTTTGTTTTCAGGCACGTTCATTAGGTAGGAGCGTAAATCGTTCCTTAACGGATTCATAAACTTACACTAGATCTGGCAAATGCCGGGTAGGTCAGTGGCCTTCAAAAATTTTATGGCATCTTCTTCGGAGTTAACGAACATGAGCAAGTTTCCGTCATTAAGCTCTGATATAGACATATAATTTTTGTTAAATATCTGAAGAGCTCGGTGAAAACTAAAGCACGAATATTCAGATATTTTTTTCTCGCTGTTTTTTGGAAGCTACAATTATGTACTGGGGGTTAGTGCTGTTGGTCGTGGGAAGATCCGGGAATTCGTTGTATATTGTGGATTGTTGCCGCTTTTAGGATTAGGGCTTTCGGACAGTAAACTGAACCGATTTCCATCCAGATTAGGGGGCCGGGGGCCATAATAGCTTGTTTACAATCGAGTCTCCACTGATTTTATCTATTGCCTGAAGCATATGTTAATTGAGTCTATATATGTACATGTTTTGGTAACTGTGGCTTCTTCACGAGCAGTTTTACAAATTCAATTTTTTTTGTGAGATTCTTAATATGGACCCGAAAACTCCTCGTGGATCCGCCACTGATGGTAATTGTTCAAAAGATGTCCAAATTCAAAATTTTTTTTTGTGGAATCCTTTATAATGATACTTTAAGGATATTTTAAGCATCGATGGAAAGGTGTTCAAGTGTGCATTACAAAAATACGTCTATCATTGCAACACACGCCTTGGTTCAAAAGATGTTTAAAACCAATTTTTATTTTCAATTTTTAAAACAAAAATTGCTGAAAAACTTTTACTTTTAATTTATAAATAAATCTTATTTTCAATTTATAAAATAAAAATTGGCCAATAATTTTTGTTTTAAATTTTTATTATAAAAATTGAAAAATAAGAGTTATTTCGCAATTTTTAAATAAAAATCGGCATATAAATATTATTTCATTATTTTTTTTGATAAAAATTTATCTTTATTCCGGATAGTCCTTTCAAAAACATGATATATGGTGGGTGGCTTGCACTTTTACCCAAAGCACTTTTTTCGTTTTAATTCTTTTCAACCCCATAACTCTTATTTGCGATCCCTGAAAAAATGTGTGTGATCAACCGGCCCTTGGGCTCCCCCACAATTTTAATGCGGCACTGGGCATATGCAGGCTATAAAGTAAATACTCAAATTCTTTAGTTAAGAGAAATACTAAATATAGCATATTGCCACTATCGCAAAAATGTCCTGAAATTTCACACAATCACATTCCTTTAAGCAACCGACTGCTTACAACACCCCCCTCAACATATATCCCATATCCTATTCTAGTCAGTTAAACAAAGGATCTTTTGTGCTTAAATTTGTTTTTGAAGCAATAACAACTCTGCACAAAATGTTGCCTACTTCGGGGGTTGTGCTATGCGCCGAAATAAAAACAAGTCGTATTATAAATTGATGATTTTTTATTTTGCTTGCAATTTTTTGGCATATATTTTTTTGGGTGTGGAAGTAGTGGCATTCAAAAGACTTTTAGATTATTAAAAAAATGTTACAATGGTATGTACAATGCGCTAGTACATTGTAGCATGTTGGAGTCGGTGTTGGGCCACAATTTATGTTGGCTCTGCAAAAGGATTTCTAGACTTTTTGCAAAATATTTTGACATTTGGTAAATTAAAGTGAGTTCCGGCTACACCTACTCCTGCTGCCGGCAGCACTGCCAACACTTTTTTTTATACTTATTTTTTTCGTGCTGTTGCTTTTGGCGTTGCCAGGCAGCGTTTTCTGGCACCTTTTGCATTAAATATTAATTCATGCATAAAATATGATGTAGAAAAAAAACAAAGTGGGAACGTGATTTTTGTTGTTTTGCAAGTGAGGAAACATAAAATGCGAAATCAGTGCAGACAGAGCGCGACATTTTTGTTGACAGAAACAGGACGTTAAGTCAACATGCGGTTTAGCATTAATTTGTCGCAGCCCAAGAGCTCCTTCTACCAACTTTCCCCCCCGCACCCCCTGACATCGATGCTGTGGGTGCTGACTGCTGCAGAAACCGCAGCTCATCGTGCATTTTGTATTCCCTGACGTCACAGTGTCCCAGACATGCGGCAACGTTGTCAGGCAAACTCGCTGCCCGCCGCAAATTGTTTTATTGTCTTCGACGTTGACAAAATTAAATGATGAAACATTCTGCCGCCTTGTTGCATAATTTCATTTTCGCGTTGCAAATTGCAGGCCCAGAATGATTTAATGGCTAAGTAGGCGTCTTTTCATATTACTGAATGCAATTTTAATAAGCGGTTAATTTTGATTTAAGATTTAAGCCAGTGCAAGACGAAGTCGACATGGCCTTATTTTTTACGAGTTTTTAGGCAATGGGGCCTCGTCGACAATCTTATCTTTTACGACAACTATATTATCTACACGTTCGGTTAGGACGATTCATATTACCGTCATGAACCAATAAACTTCAGCTTTGGTAAAATTTGCTATCTCTAAGCTTTTGGGTCTCTGAGATCCAGGTACTCATACAGGCGAAAGACGGATAGATGAAGCTCAATTGCTGCCCGTTGTTGTTGCAAGCATTTTGGTATAAAAAACTGACATGACTCCTTAAGCATTTGCATGGGTACAAAATTTTGAGTTGCCTCTAACCAAGTTTGCAAAAAACAGAATTGTCCTTCCCATACGAATTTACGATTTTTGACGGCTCACATTTCAGCCTTGTATGGAGGATTTCAAAACTATTGTCTCTTAAAGATATTAATTATTTTAGATTTTTATTTGTGCTTTTTTTTTAGTAGGTATGGAATCGATAAAAAACCATTTTTATTTAAACTCATCGAAATACTTTCTTAGAGATACATTTTTGATATTTCTCTTTTAGCTCATTTTGAGTTGGACAATATCACAACTTTTGACTTACTTTTGACTTATACAGATTTTAATATATCCATCAATAAGAATTCGAAATTTTTTCAAAATCTTCAAATTTGCAAAAGTCAATAAGTAAACGATTAAATAGAAGTATGGCTAAAAGCCTTAATTCTATTTAATCGTTTACTCATATTTAAACTAAATTGAAGTTGGAGGATTCTAAGACTTTTGGCTTTTACGGATTTTAACTTTCTACATTTTTTCGGAATCGTCGAATTTTAAAAAGTCAATAAATAAACGATAAAACAGAGTTATCGCCTTAAACCTTCCAAATAGTAGCTACTTCCGAAATTGTAAGACTTTTGGCTTTTATAGATTCTAATTTTCTAAATTTTAATTTTAAATTATTTGAAATTTTCGAATTTTTCAAAGTTGATAAAAATGATATAAAATTGAATTATTGCCTAAAGTACATTCGAAATATTTGTTTTTTTGTTCAAATTTTAATTTAGTCTAAGTTGGAGGATTTTAAAACTGTATGAAATTTAAATTTAAAATTTTTTTTAAATTTTCGAATTTTTAAAAGTTGATAAATAAACTATATAAACCCATCTAAAAAGTACATTCGAAATATTTGCATTTTTCTTTTAAATTTAATTTAGTCTAAGTTTAAGGATTTCAAAACTTTTGGCTTTTACTAGTTTTAGTTAGCTAAATTTTTTAATCTGATTTTTTTGAAAACCGACTAATTTTAAAAAGTCGATAAATAGTATGTACATAAGTACATAGCATAAACTGCTTAAAATACTGCATAAGAGATATTTTCTCGATTTCGCCTTTCAAAAACTGTCCCATAAACCTAAAACTTTTTGATAATTGGTTCAGTTACTTACTTAGAAGTTTTAATCTTGTTCGTGTAAGTTAGATAACTTATTATATCATTTCGACCTGACCTTATACATGCATAATGTTATCTAAACAAATAATAATAATAAATTTTAAGGTGCGTTCCCATTTTCTCTTCCCAAACTAAAACAACAAAAAATGCATGTATATTAACACACTCAAATGAACCTCACAGAGGTAAAAAAAAAAAACTAAATATAACTCTATACAGCTACAAACAACAGTCTCTACTTGTTTTGCACAACACTTGTTATGTCGAGCATTATTCACCCAGTTTCAAATGTATCTTATCTTATCAGGCCTGTTGGTATTCATAGATAAACGCACAAAGAGCATAAGCACAATTTGGGTGAGGCCCCCGTGCACTCAAAAATAAAAATTCAGTACGAGTAATAGATCGGGAGCAACAAGGTAAATCGGAAGAAACAAAAAAAAAACAGCATTAGTGAAAAGCGGATAATATACATAAATATATTATGTATATATGTCTGGCACATGTCTCTAAAATTACAAACAATATAGAAAAACGTCTAATACAAAGTGATTCCAAGAGCCTTAGGAAAAGGGCATAAGTTTAGTGAAGTGTAAATCAAAACAAGTCTCCCAGAATAAGGCATAGAAAACGCCCTAAATAGTTTTGTTAAAATTTTGTTCAAACTAGCGTGAAAATTTCCAACAAACTGTGACTAAAATCTATATCAAGCATTATCTTATCGACTTATAAATCGCATTTACGGTGATCTCATAAAAATACGCGTTGAACGGTGCAAACCTTATGAATAGTGCGTGAAGAGACTAAAAACTTATGAAACTGTGATATACCCATTATGTGTGTTGGTTACACCTGTCTCATATATATGTAGCCTGCTTTCCATAAGATATGGCAGTTACTTTATTGACCAAAAGCTTTGTGAAATGAAACCAACTAATGGTATTAAGGTGTCATTGGGTCCCGCGTATTGCGTCTACAAATGTGCCAAACTATACTTTTAGAATTATAAGAACTGATAACTAACTGATAAGCGATAACATGGCTTACATGTATAGAAAGAAACCTGTACATGTACATGAATTGTCATATATTTATGTATGTAATGAAGTTGACTCATTCATGCTTTGTTCGATTGGATCGGAAATGCCTATGGCTAAACGATGTAGCTGACGAATCTCTTAACACCGAAGAGATGACGTCAACTTCCGTCTACAATAAAAATGCAAAATATTTAAAAAAGTCAATTAGTTTATTGAAAGTTCACATTTCTCTATATGCGCTACAGCCTGAGTCTGATATGCCCTATAACTTCGATAACCGGCTATTTCTAGTTGAATTAATTTAAATGAATTTTCAACAAATTTTAAATCGCTTTAAAACATAATTAGAAAATTATATTGATTTTTCGTTGAATTAGTTTGGGTAGAGAAAATGGGAACGCAACTTAAAAATCGTTATTGTTTTTGCAAAGTTTCAATGCTGGTACTGCCAAAACCAAAGTATTTAACTTCAAGTCAAAGTTTGAAACCGATTTCTGTGACTTCTTCGAGAAACAATATGAAAATTTTTTTAATTCTAATTCACACAGTTCTTAAACGCTTTGCTAATTTTTTTTTTCAGTTGAACAAAATCTGATCAGGGTTGTTAGTAGAAAAAACTTTATGCAACTAAAGAACTACATTTTGGCAACATTTTTTGGGACCAGTTCTGGTTGGTCTTCGACGAAGGGGTACAAATGCACGGTCGGAATTACGGAGAAACGAAAAGCCAGACATACAAATATTACTTCTATAGTGTTAAATTTTGTTAAATGTGTTTTTGGGAGCCTTGCTAGTATTTCTCTAGCATTTTTTGTTACTTAACCTAACATTAAGAATGAAGGAAGCATGCTAACCATGCTTACGGAAAGTGACGCTATAGTCAGAAGAAGGATATTTCGTTTTATCGGGCAACCAAAATTATTACTTACTCGTAATATATTTTGATGTATTTAGTATATATTTATAGTAATGTTCAGAGGCTAACCTCGTTCATATACCACAGTGCCCTAAAGCTAATGTTCACTTAGGAGATTTATGACCATCCAACAATTTAGATGTTATTTAAATGTGCTTATCAAGCCCTTTAATTTAATACCCAATACAGCATAATAAAAAAATTATTTTCTAGTTCATAACTCTATGTCCTTTAGAGAGCGCCTTATTTAAAATGATGTGAAGTAACATAGCCCATAACCAGCAGACAATCACAACGCTTACAACGACACCTTATTTATCAAATTATAATAAACGGCTTAGAAGATAGAAGGAAACGGACATACATACATACATAAAGGTTAAACACATAACCCTGCTTTTGGCTTTGCCGTAGTTGGGTAAAAATGAAATCTCTCTTAAGCATTTTTCTCTTAAGCGATTGTATTGCGCACTGGCAGCAAAAATTAGTTTGAGTGATTCAGTTGCAAAACCGATATAATAGATTATTTTACTGATTCATCGTGGTAACAATATTTTTCTTTATATGAACCAAGTTTATTACACAAATTTATTGATTCAAAGATAACAAAGTCGGCATTATCGTAGTATATAAGTGTAAATCAAACGGGAATCATATTTTGTAGAGTTGGCTGATAAGTATTTAAACATCAGATAAATTAGTTTTGGCTTATCAAGGGGACATTACTAAGACCAAACACAAATAGTAACACCCTTAAAATATTTTTAGTAACATAACAGTTTGGACATTTTTCGGCCAGGGTCAGAGATAACAAAATCGTGTTGTAAGGCAAACAATTCCAATTTGTTTGCCATGTACAGCCCTAACCTGCCCAAACCTGCCACTAATTCAATTTACACAAAATATTTACAGCGCCCTACATCAAAGAAAACGACTTGGGGTACTATCCAACTTAAGACCCACGCAGCGACCCCACGAAACCAAAGCTTCGCCATGCGAACAACACATATCTCTGCGGCAGCTGTCTGCCTATGGCTATGCCTGAGCCTCAGCTGGAACAGCGTTGAAGCCCAAGAGAACATAATGCTCCAAATACCGCCCTCGCTGGTAGAGTGCTACAACACGTCTTTCTTTATGAATCGTGACAATCGTATGCCCGCCAACATCGACACGCTGATCTCTTTGATCGAGAAGGTGGAGAACACCTATGGCTATACACAGGATATACGCCAACTGGCTGTGGCACTGTTGCATCGCTTTCGGCAGGATGGCATCAGACGTGCACCCGGCATAACGGCCATTGAGGGTGTCATACCCTATAGCCCGACGGGTTTTCAGTTTCCCAAATTCCGCATCTTGCTGTCCCGTCTTATACCTGGCAATGCCAATCAGTTTCCCAACGATACGCTGACGCGCGTGGAGCGCTGCTCACTGCATTTTATGCTCTCCAGCACCTTTGATACCAGAATACGCGGCGATGAGAACCAAGTGTGCAATCAGCTGAGCCAGTATCGCGCTCAGCGCCTGCCGCGTGCGGTAAAGAACTCCGAACTCGATGACAACTTTATAAGCGATGTGGAGTGGCTGGATAATCGTCAAAAACGTGCACGTTCTGCCGGCTCAAACTATGTACAGTTTGGTGAACTAGACTACGACTCGGATTGGGGCTACTCGGGCAATGACAATCAGGCTAGCCAGTGTCCAGTTGAGGATGGTGTCATTCGCACGCCCTGGGGCACAGTATCAGCTGGTACGCTCATAGCAGGCATAGCTTCCGGCTTGCAACAGCAAACGGTGCAGCTAAGAACACTGCTGGCGTTGGCCTCTCCGCGTAAAGGTCCCACTCAAGCTCAGGTTGCCACAGTAGGCATTGATAATCGCTGGGCTTCCACTCTGTCCGGCGATCTGGCTGAAGTAACATTGGTGCAGGTGCCTGTTTCGAACAATAATGCAGCCTCCGTGGGCGCCACAGGCGGCTGGAATGATACAGTATTACCACACTGGTATTTCCTGTCGCAACGCACCAACTTGGAGGCAACTGATGCTGAAATACGTGGTGGCTTGGATGGTCTCATCTTGGCCAAAAACGTTGTTAACTGGCGCACGCAGGCGTCCGGCCTAAAGCTGTCCCAGCTGCTGCGCATGTACTACTCACAAATGGGAGTGCTAAGCTCTGGCATCCAGGCCTGTAACCGTCAGGAGCAGTTTACAAATGTGGCGCCATCTACTGAAATGACCGCACAGACGAGCGCTTTTGCCCAGGTGCTGGATCGTGAAATGCAGCTACGTGTGACCCTAGAGCCGGCTTCGATTGCGACATTTGCTCAAACCGCCGCCAGTGCGCTGGTCACCTATGTGCGTAAGTAGCAAAATTCATAGTACAAAGCGCTGTCGAGGAACCACTTGAAAATTAGGGCCAAATCTTTATGCTTAAGTAGTAGACAATTTAGCAAATCTAAGAGATCTGCTTTACAACACTTGGGCTAAGTGTGTTCCACTATGCTGAATCTTTGACTCTCCACATTTACTTACAGCTCAATCATTGAACGATGTGGCCTGTTCGGCCAGCACCACCCAAACTCTAGCTGACTATATTACGCCCATGACCAACTTGTATGTGTTCCTGGACACCTCTTGGCAGTACAAAAACATTGTTGACTATGTTGCGTAAGTTGCTGCTGCATTTCCAAAGAATACCACTTAAAGTTATTTTCCCATCCTTCCACAGCTATGTGCTGCAGCAGCTGAACATACATCCCCACGCCAGTACGATTACCATGCTCTCCGCCTTTGATGGCTCAGTTATTGTCAACACCACGCACTACATCACCGATGTCTATCAAAAGTGGAACTACACTACACACCAGCAATGTAAGTTTTGAGCAACCAAAGCTTCCAAGTTCTAGACTCTAATCATCTGCAATCACAGTTGCACAGGGCTTCAATTTGCCAAAGATACTACAAACCATACAAAACTTGACCCAGATACGTTTGAACGATGAGCGTACCAATTCAAGCCTAAGCGGTCACTCCTTGGTAGCACTTATTATACCCAACCAGGCCACCGTCAGCGATGGTGACTCTAACTATGCCAACACGGAGCTGCAGTACCTCTATGAGCAGATGCCCGATCTGCGCTTCATTTACTATGGCGGCGGCAGCATGCAGCGCTTCAACAGTTTCGTGCGAGACTCGACAAAGGATATTTTCTCGCTGACCTTGGGCAGCACGGCAGCCACGTCAGCTGGACCCGTGGCAACGCGCATTATAACAAGTAGGATTCGCATCTAGTTGACTTTAATATTGTTTATTTAATTATTGTGCTTACCTTTGCCAGTACCACGCCGCATTATTAATCCACGCTGTGGCGCCAACTGGGCTGCCTCTGGCTATGGCAACGATCAAATGTCCCAATTTGAACGTCCTGGCACTGTGAACTTCTATCGCCTGGCCTCCAACTACTTCTTTAGCACTGGTGGCAATCGTTATGTCAACGTACAGTCACAAAACGGTGGCTCCTTTACCGTCTGCACATCCCGCACTTACCAATGGCCCATGCAGAACTCCACCAATACGGGCTCCACCACCAGCTCCACAGATCAAAGTTGCGTACAAATAAGCGGCAATACATTCACCTATGATCTTTCAAGTGCCTGCAATGGTTACTATACCATCACACAGTGTCCGCCGCTCTATCTATCGGTGCAGTCTGCAGCCAGCAGCAATGGTGGACAGCAGACCTCTTCGTGCACACAGGACGAATGCCAGACGCCAGATCAGTGGCGTTATATTGTTTCGGTGATGAACATGGGCTGCAATAGCGGCGTGGCAGGACTGGCCGCCAGCTTTTTGGCCATAGCCTTGGCGCTGCTGCTGCAACAGTCCCTGTAGGAAACAGAATAATTAGCGTTAGAAATTGGAAGTAAAGAAAAGTTCAAAGTAAAATTCCAAGTGTTACAATATGTGCAGTCTGTACTAAATTTTTTACTAAATTATTATACATACCGATTTTGTATTTAAGTTTTAAGTGTGGAGCAATATTTCAGACCAATGTGGTACCACCGTTTTCCAGTTAATAAATAAAGTTCCACATACCAAAAAAAAAAAAAAACTACAAACTCCAAATCTCTTTTTATTGGTCTAGAAAATCAAGTTGGTTCCCCACAGCGCTTAAATAAGTTTCTTTAATTTTAAACATTTTACACAATTTCTCTCTGCAGATGAAATGGACTACTTTTATCCCGAGCAGTGGTCCGACATCTCTAATATGACCACCATCAAGAGCGATGTCTTTGTTTTTGTGGATACCTATTGGCCCTACGACTGGGTGGTTGACTATGTGGCGTAAGTTTAATTTGCTTGTTCATCTGAACTAGCTCATTTTTAAACCAAATCTTCCAACTTTCTAGCTATGTGCTGCAAAATCTGAACATACATCCCTATGCCAGCAGCGTCACAATCTTTGCCGCCGCCGATGGCGCCATCATTGTAAACAAAACCCACTATATAATGGATGTTTATCAGAATTGGAATATTACCACGCATTCATGGCGTAAGTGCTTAATCCTGAGTTAAACATATAATATACAATAGCTGCTTAATGCACACAGATCCACCTGGCTTCAAGCTGCCCATCATACTCAATACTGCGCAATATCAGGTGGAACTGCAGCTAGCCGAGGAGCGTGCCACTGATAATCTGGGCGGACGTTCGCTGGTAGCTCTGCTGGTGCCTAGCCCCACTTCCTATGTGGATGAGCGGGACTACGACTACTGTCGCCGCTACTTGGATCGTTTGGGCTATAGACTGCCTAACCTAAAATTTATATACTATGGTGGCGGCGCTTTGGTGCGCTTTCATGACTTTGTGCATCAGCCCAGCGAGGATTTGTTCTTACTCAACACAGATAAGCCAGCCGAAATAAGCGGTGCACCGGTCATACGGCGCATTCGGCAGGGTACGCAGTTAACAACAAAAGTATTCCAAATGAATCAACTTATTTTTTCCCAACAGTGCCACGTCGTATCTCCAATCCGCATTGTAGCACCAACGGCGATGTTATCATAAATGAGATCAATCCACTCGATCAATATGCGCGTCTTGGTACCATTAACTTCTATCGCCTGGATTCACTCTATATGCCGGGCAGACAAAGCATGCGTTATTTGAAAATAATTCCCATTAGTCCCATAACCTTTACGGTGTGCACCTCACGTACCATACCGCTGCCCTTCCGTAATGCCACTGCAGCCTTGCGTCAGGGTGAGAGCTGTTATCCTACTGTTATGGGTGCCTACAGCTATGATCTTACTGATGCTTGCACTGGATACGACTGGGAACCGTGTCCCCCACTATTTTTCTCAGTGCAGGCGCAAAGCTTTGGTGCTGTAAACACTTGCAACCAACCAGCCTGCCAAACGCCTGACGAGTCACAATATGTCATTAGTTTAAATAATTTGGGCTGCACTGGCGCAGCAACGCTAAGACAAATATCTAAAACTCTAAGTGTATTAACTGTTTTCATATTTTTAAAACTTATTTTTAATTAATATTTAAGATGTGTTTCCTACCTCTTTTCTTAGTTTTAAAATTTATTTTTAATTATTATTTTAGATGTGTTCAAATTTTTACAATCGAAATAATAAGCAGTTAGTTACAGCTCATTAGTACAGTTAACTAATAATGTTATAAAAAAGCACGCCGCCTTAAACCACGCTCAGAAAGCTTTCAAGATATGGTTTTGGTCCCAACTTGGTTGTTGCATGCGCTAACAGACGCTTAAAGCTTATGACTTCATTTTAAGCTTTTTGACTTGAATAAATGTCCAAAAAGTACTTTTTATGTAGACAATAGGACTATTTGGGAAATATTAAATTTCCTTTTAACAAAGCGCCCTCTTATGGTTACATTGAACATTCAGCAAACTTTAGCACATACAAGCACCAAATAACTCAGTGTTGCAATTTCCTAAATATTATCGATGTCCGTAAAATTTATCGATAGAAAATAATTTAAAAAGAGGAAATTAAAGCAAAAGAAAACCAAACTGACTAAATGTGAAAAATTATCATATAAAAAGATAAAAATTGTTGCTTCAGAAACAAAAACCAAGCGACAGATGGTTGCTTTTTGTTAAATATCATCATTAGTTGAAATTAGTTGATTGTAAAATAAAACTTGAAACGTAGATCAAATAACAGCATAAGATAGAACTTTAGCAGCTAAAAATATATCATTTTGACACAATATAGTTAAAAAGAGTTTCTTCAGAAACATTTTCCCTTCACAAGCAAACGAAGTGTCATGACGGCCTACGCTGCTCTGGCTACAAACCTTTTATTATTTAGAATTATGCTCTACTTTATAATTATATAATTAAATAATCTAGTCTTACTCCTTTTCTGTATTTCCTTCTGAGTTAGGGTAGAAAAATGTGAGACTTCCAGCCTCATAATAAAAAATTATCATCATGTTTACAGAAATAATACAAATACAAGAAAAACTTTACGAAGACTGATTTATATAAATAAATAATCTAGTCTTACTCCTTTCCTTTATTCCCTTCTTAGAGGAGAAAAATGTGAGACTTGCAGCCCTAATTTGGTTCGTAACTTATTTTATTAGATAAATTTAACTTATAACAAAAAATCTTTATGATGTTTACAGAAATAATACAAAGACAAGAACAACTTTTCGAAGCCTTAAAAAAGGCAACTGCTATAATTGTTAACTTTTTTCTGAGAAAGTATTTTTTATTTCTTAGTCTAGATTCACAAGTGAAAGGTTTTTATTTATCACTAATAAACGATCAACAAAAAAAAAAAAAAACGTTTTTATTTATTATTTATAGAGTTTGTTAATTTACAATAAAGTTAAATCAATTAAAGACAACTTTTTTATATGATTTTTATGTCCTGCTTCCTATTTAAAATATTTCTCAGATTTTTATTCAAATTTTTACTCGTTTTTGTGGCGCCATCTATCCAATCGGCTGTAAGTCCAAAAATACTAAAATATTATCGATAAATGAAAAATACTACAATCGTAAATATTTACCAAAAAATGCCATCGCAAAAGCCAGCAACAGCGCCAAATTTCGCATTCAACAACAGTTGGCCAGTTAAGGGATATAAACAAAATAAAAAACAATTCACAGTGTCCTCAAGATGAACAGATCGCTGGATGTGCAAATTGTGAAACTTGGCGAAAAGCAGAACACATTGGCGCTTACAAATTTAATAAACAAAACCAACATTCAGGAAGTAAACACATATTTTTGTAGCGGCCTAGAACAATGTAATTCATTTAAACAATTTCATACACAGCTTACTGATTTGCTTAGCGCAAAACTACAACGTAATGATTGTAGCTCATTTTGGAACTATTTGCTGCTGGGATGCGATACTACAAGTTTTGAATGCAAGGAAAAGCGGTTTGCTTATGTGAAATGCTTTTTGGACAGCCTACGCAGCGTAGAACTAGGCTATAAACAATCTTATGATTTGATCACGCGTTTATGTCTGGACTTGGAGTCGTTTCCAAACAATCAACTCGTGGAAATATTAGAGCACTGCCTAGATGATATGCGTGCCGGCGATGCCAAGTGTGTAGGCTGGAAAGATCTGCTGCCGGAGACTCTTAATGTGCTAGCTACCAAGACGCAGCTGACGGTCAATGGCATTACTATGACTGGGTCAGAGTATAGGAACAGCACGGTGCTCAATTTGAGCACTATGCGTTGGCCCACAACTATACTGACGCCCATTGCTGATATGTTCAAGTATGTAACTAAAAATATCCAGAGAATACTTAGACCAACTCATGTCTATCTCTTACAGAGGAATGCGTCTTAGCAACGCGGAGTGTTTGGCCGTGCTTAATAAGTTTGCCAGTGCGCTGCAGCAGCTGTCACCCATGGAGTTACCCGCCTTAAGCTTCCAGCTCTTCTCCATGTGCAGCACTGCTAGTCAGTTGATCATACCACTGCTGGCTTTTCAGAAATACTTTCATCACTATTACTATAAGCGGCTCTTTTTGGAGCTATGCAGCAATTCATCAGACTATGACAGTATTCGTAAGTAGCTGCAGCTTATATGCGCCTTTTCCCCCTAATCATACGCATCTCTTTAGACGCCTACTCGGATAAGGAATTGCGTGAGGGTGAAGAAACGATTCTACATCATTTAAATTACTGCACCATGTACAAGCTAAGCGAGCAGCAATTGTACATCATGCTTAAGGTTAGTTAAACGTATTAAATAGTCTCGCAAATTTGACTTTTTTAACTTCCTTTCTATTCAGAACTTTCTTCACATGCCCGATGTTATTCTTACGCCTTTTATGCTTAGTGCCATTATATCAATGACAGTTGCAAACCGTGAACCGGATGCTGCCCGTCTATCTAACTCCATACTTTTGCCCTTTTTACGCAGCGTCATTAAAAACAATGACGAGGAACGCGCACTGGCCAACTACTCCGTTTGGTGTCGTGACACACTACAGCGCAAACAAGCAAACCTAGAGCAGGTTTTTCAAGTGCTAATAGATCAGAACAAGGACGGCAAAGATGTCATCACACCAGGACTCATCAACTTAACTTTTTTGCTGTTGAAAACCAAAAACTCACCTCAACTGAATAACTTGGCCATTGCTTTTCTGACCAAGTTCATAAGAAAACGATTTATTTTTGGACAGGGAATTATAAATCGTATAGCTGACTGGATGGTTGTAGATCAGGAGCAAAACCAATTTTCAGGTATACCATTGCATTTGCGTAAAATTTCAATAACTAAATTTATACATTTTTTACAGAGTGCCTTACCTTGTTAAGCGTAGCTGATACCTATACTGTCTCCGAGTGCATTAAAACGATCAAATCTGTTTTGGGACACTTCCTCTGGGTTTGTCAACATTTTACTTTCTCCAAATTCTATTATTAAAAGTCTTATTACCATAGCTACCTGGCGAGCAGTCCATGCGCATGATGTCCTTCATTTTGCCTTTACTTAAGATTTCCAATCGAGTGCGGGATGAGTTAATTGAAGTGCTACGCAAAGCCATAAGCGCTAGGTAGGATTTGTCATTCCTATTTGCTGATTACTTTATTAAAAATTCTTTAATTTTGAGTGATGTACACGTTCGACGCATGGCAGTTTTTGGCTTCTGCATGATACTCAAGCAGCTTAACTATAGCAATTCCTTGCGCCAAACACAGAGTGCCACCAGCTTTTGCACACAGCAAAGTATATCGGGCTGCTCATTGATGACCCAGAACACCTTGGGCAATCGCTCCAACCCACAACGCAATTTTGATATGTTAACACTGGAGATTATTGGCATGCTGCGTAACTGCTTCCAACAGCCACTTGAAATCCGCTGCACGCTGTACGAAAGTAAGTTACTTGGAGTTTGGCAGATTAAACCAAGCTTAACTTTGAACTTTTTCAGATCTCCAACGTGCCGTGGAGCTGAATGCCAAGCTGGTTCCACATGTACTACAATTTATTGACTGGCACTTTCGTAACTTTTTCGACACGCTGCCCAGCGAGCATGCCGGTGATGATCTGGACTCTGAGTTTGATGTGCGCTGGTCGCTGCTAGTGAGCGCAAAGGATGATCAGCACATGGAGCTGGAGCTTCAGGATAACTTGGGCTGCCTAGTACAATTTATCGCTCACTGCCTTGCCATTTTTGAAAGAGCGCCTTCTGGGTATGATGTGCTCGAAATGCAGCATCTTTTAACGCTGTGCATTAATCGAATTGCTGCAAATCGACTTCCAATGCAGGACACAGTAAGTAGGTTTTAATTACACAAATTCACTTTTATACTGAGTTTCTATTTTTTTCCAGTCTCCACCAGCGACGCACTTAAAGTGCGCAGTGCTGCAGCAGCAGCTCAATCTTATTGAAGGCCTTATTTCACACTTGGTGTTAAGCTCGAAGACTCAAAACGATGTCATCCGTCAAGTGCTGCCGCTTTTTAAGCAACATCGCAAACTACTGGAGGGTCTACAAAGCTTAGCTACATCAGCCAAAAAATCGCAAAAGCGTGGCAAGCTAGTATCACAGGATTCCAATGCAACAGCAGCGAATCTTACTATTAATGGCTTGCGTGTAAAGCGTATTAATACGCAACCGGAGAATATATGGGATTTGGCCATTATGGAAAAGCTGCTTCAACTGCTTTTTAAGTACGCTCAAACCAATAGCTGCCCTTAAACTTATTTTTACGAAAGTTTCATCTTTTAGCGACTCCGTGCCCTTTGCAGCTGCCGAGCATACAACCCAGTTGCGTTCAAATGTAGCGCTGGTAAACTATGTATTAGAAACCACAGCGAAAAAAGTGGAGCGTATCCGTTTGGAGCCGGAGCACAAACAGTTGGCTTACAGCAAGCGTACTCTGAAGCATCTAACAGATATCACCAAGGTCATTTATGAACGCTGCGTACGCCGCCTGCCCGCCTTATGGCGTGATTTTGATTTGACTAGTGCAGCCCTAGCAGCACAGTGCTTTATGCAGTGCGTGCGCACGGCTCACGAGACGTATAAAAAACGTTTCCGTGAATTTCTCAAAGGTTTTGGTGAGTTCTTTTTATATACTTATTTTCGGCTAGAACTAAGTCCCTATTATTCACAGACATGGCCATTTTGAGCACTTCCCTAAAAGAGACACACTATGTGCTACAAGATGTCATTGATGAGTTCATGCAGGAAGATGCCAGCGAACAGTCTGAAAATGAATCCATTTGTAAGGATCCCAATGGGCGGCAAATCCCTATATATTTGCTGCAGGCGCTAGAGATTCTGTACGATCATATTGATTATGAGCAGCGTGCGGCTACAGAATCATATACTTGGCTGCTGCACTTCTGCCGCACGTATGAGCTGCCCAATGGTGAGCTAAGCTTTGTTCATCGTCTACTCTTTACGCAACGCCAAAAGACACATGCTGGCGCCTTTTTCGATGTTGTGGCCAGACAGTTGGGTAAAGTGTTGGGTACAGTAAGTGACAGCGATATCCCAGACAACAGCGATGGCGTACCAGAGGATTTGCGCCTAAAATCCATAAGCTGCGTTACTGCCGAAAGTTTTCTACAACATCTCTATGCCGCCTTACGTAAACAAATCGAGGATGTGGACTACTTTGTGATCAAGGCCAACAATCTGAACTATAAATGTCGCATTGTGCCGGAAGAAGATCGTGCGTATTGGCGTAGCAGCCTAGATGCTCTTGATCGTTCTATCTGCACCCAGCTGATACATGTATCCAAGACAATACAGGCATTGACAGGTGTCTGCATACCACTAGGCGCCTGTATGGATGGATTGATGCGTCTGCTGATTCAGCAGTATACCTGCTTAACCAATCTAGCCAAGCATTATTTGGCCTGTTGTGCCAATCAGACAGTCTCCATCAAGAGCACCAAGTATGTGGGTTTTTAAAGCAGTTTGGAAACCAACTAAAGTTATGTTGTAATTACAGAATTGAGCTGCTGCTGCGTGTTGTGGGCAAGCCTTTGCCCACCAATGTATACAAGCTAATAGTCTATATTGAAGCAAATATCTTGGATGAACATGCTCAGCTGACCAGTAAGCGCAATCCGCAAGCGGAGAAGGCCAAAGTGCTGCGTGAGACCAAGCTGATACCTAAGGTTATTCTGTCCATTGAGAATTTTAACAAACACATTATACTGCTCTCCAAGAAGACCTTCGATCGTCTGGCAGACTATTTGCACTTTGGCACTGTGCGCGATTTTCGCATAAAGACAGGAGATTTAAAGGCGGCCATAGAACGCACATACTCGCACAGCAGCCAGATTGAGGTGGTCATAAGCAATCTGGGTGAGGAGGGGGAGCAGGAGGAACAGCAGCAGCAAGCAGGTAGTGATGCTGAAACCACTAACAATGACGAGATGGTGGCGCGCATTGAGGCTGAGTCTCAGCGCTTGGCCGATGAAGCTGACGAGCCGCAAGTGGTGGTCGATGAAAACGAGGAGCAGGAGAACGTGGAAAGCACACGTAAATCTCAACGCCGAAGACGCGTATTGAGCAGCGACGCAGAGGAGTCACAGCCTAAACGTAGGCGTGGCAGGCCAGCTAAGAAATAAAATTGAGTTTGATGAACTATGAACAGAGGGTGTTACAATCATTATGTCTGTCCTTTGCTGGACGGGCATAGGTATGTGTCTATATGCTGGCATCATCACTGGCAAATCCATTTAAGTTTTTAACTTGTGTTTTTATGTACTTCTGGCTAAATTTGATGCGCTCGCTACCCGCACGCAATAGACTATCCACCCCCCACCTTACAACAAGTAGCTTGGTCAAGTAGCCACGCGGCAGAGCCATCATTTTATTGCACTTGAAAACTTAATTAGGCCAAAATGCGGTGTGAATATAACGGTACTTGTGCTCCCAAAGTCGTGTATACAGTTCGTCCATATTTTGTTCCAGCTGCGCGAGATTTTTATTACATACATCAAATGTAATTTGTTACAAATTTGATGTGTTTCTATCTTCTTCAAAATGGCATAAATAAAAGAAAACTTGTGCTGGGCGTGCACACAAGGGTGGAGTTTTTGTTGGCCAGACCCTTGTTGCGTTTGCCAACTGTTGGAACATCATTTAAATGCAGCATGCGCAGCTTCTCAATGGCAGGTAACACGTAAAACCCACCTTGAAATTTAATTTTAAATTCAAAATAGATCTTTCGAAAGCACCAACTAATCTTTCCATATATCCGATGTATGTTCGCTTTTATAACCGCACTTTGCACGCCACTCTGCCAGCTCTATACAACCAAGCGTGGCTCTGTTTTCCACATTGTCAATGGCGCAGACGATGCCCTTAAGTTGTTCGCCTTCTTGCTCCAGTTGATCGATACGATCATATATGATACCAATCACTCCATAGCGTTTCAACTTTTTACGTAGCTCTTGGCACACATTAATGGTGCCCCAGGTAACCGCTTGAAGTTTTAGAGACTGCATCATAGGCAGCAATGTGGGATCCTTTAGTAACGAGTTGGTGTGCAGTGCCAAGCCAAAAAACTCAAAAGCACAGGCCAGGCTCATGGCATTCTCCATAACGTTTACGCGCTGGTCTAGATACTGCAGCGGTTTATTCGGATTTGCAGTCAACAGCAACACGGGATAACGATTTTGTTTGCTACGTATCATCTCACAGATGTCCGCATCAAAAGAGGAAAAGATGATGCGACGTTTGCCGGCCAGCATCAGCACTAATTCCAATATGGTATCTACATAGAAGTTGCGATCAAAAGTGGGCGGAAAACCATCATCCTCCCAGCGTCTACTATTGTCTAGCTGCGTCCACTTGATTTCAATATTAAAACCCAGGGAATTGGGCAGCGGATCCTTCTCCGATTTAAGAATATCGCTAAGTAGTGGAAACGGCAGCTGCTCGTGCAGCATACGGTCGCAGGACACTTCACAGCCCTCTCTGCCAGCAAAACGGAATGCACGCACTAACTTGAGCTGCTCATAGGTAAAGGACTCGAAGGGCATTGCTATATGTTCAGGCCGCTTACATCCACCCATTTGTATAAGCTTTAGGCGACTTAGTTCCTCATGTGGAAACACAAGCACATCCTGTTCAAGCATTAACTGCTCAAAGTCGGGAAACCGCTGCAACAAAAACTTAAGCACATGATCGTGGTAGACCACAACCTGTGCATCCTTGGTCAGTTGCACATCGAACTCTACCATATCAGCTTTATGCTGAGCAGCACGCTTGAAGGCATACAGTGTGTTCTCGCGATGCACATCTTCGTCTGCGCGATAGGTGCTACCAGTGCCACGATGTCCAATATCCAGCGCCACATGTCCGTGCCGCCAATAACGCTCATAGGTCCAGCTCAAATCAGTTCTGATGTTTGGCATATACCGTATAATCAAATAACGCACGCACATTTCAATAAGCGGACGGTGCGTGGAGGCACAATTGATCTTGAGCCTTACATAGCCTTCGCTGTCTATAAGTTCCTCCGGCTGAATAAAACCATAACCATAGTGATAGGGTGGCTCGTCATTGGCTGCCTTTTGCGCGAATGTGTACAGATCCAAGCGATATAGCGTTTCCTCCATATTGACAATGGAGCAGTGATAGACAACTAGGTCATCGCTACCGCAGCGTTCGCCGTATGGTTGCTGAAAGTGAAGTGGCAACTGTTGCCTTAAATTAACAACTTCGGTATATGCAAGCTCTAGATTTTGCTCGTTTCCTTCTGGGGAGGCATCCTGTATGGAATAATGTTTAACGCTGTCTGTCGGTATCATGGGGCATTCCGTAGACGTCTTGTTGTACATGGGCTCTATGTGTACATAAAGCAAACGTGGTCGCTGGCGCAGAAATGTAAAGGGTGCCCTGAATATCTTAAAATGTACATAATTCTCGGTGGTAAGAAAGCCACGATCTACATGGTATTCTTGTGGCGTTTCATCCTGATAACCAAAGCGATCGCACTTTTTAAGCATATTGTGGCAGGTGCGTATTACGCGTGGTTCCCGATGCACTTCCCAAAAGCGCAACATAGTGCTGTTTCTTAAAGGATTATACGCTACTATGCAGTAACGATATGTTATATCAATGTTGCGGGGTATCAATAACTCAATCTCAAATTTGTATATGCCGTTCTTGACATTCCTTTCGCTCTTGTTGAGTCCAAGAATGACGAGCTCTTTGGGAGACCAGTTTCCTAGTACGCGGCAATTGCCTGTTATAGCGATATGTTCATTGTCCTGAAGATTTCCATCGTAGGTAACACAGAAGGGCCATAGACTAGTTGGTATGGGCGGGGGTTCAGTTTCAGTTACGCCTTCAGGAGCGGATACTTCCGTAACGGGCTGCTTCTCTTCGACCACACAGGTCTCGCGTTCATTAGCAAAGAACCAGCGATGCATTTTTACTGCTTTTTTTGCGTGTCTAACTTTTTGATATTCGCTCGGAACGCGTAAAGTGTAAAAATAATAGAATTTTGATCTTAAATCGGGTGACAGTAACAAACGTATAGATCTAAGCAAACTAGATGAAAGCATGATTCAAAGAATTTGGATTTGAAGTAGACAGCAATTGACTGTACCCCCCGCCTGATTTCATTCAGGCGTGAATGGGTGTCAAGGGTCAGCTCTTTAGGGGTTGGCTATCCGTTAGACAAACCGTATTACAAAATATTTCCTTTTGTCATCTAAAATATTACAACTAATTGACTTGCCTCCTTTTAACTAAAACTAATGAATCATCACTAATTTCTATAGTGGTTAAATTTTGGAATAAATTGACTAGAGTTTAGAAATAAATCAAGAGCAGATTGCATTTAATTTCGACAATTTTTGCATTGACCAGGGTTGCTTTTGTGTGATTTTATTTTAATAGCAACCCAATTGTGGTTAAATTTTAATGCAGTTCCTTTACATGGACAGTTTGACACGTTATTCTATTGACTGAATCATTATAGAACATATATGAAGATGACAGTCGGCAAGAAAGGAAAGTTGACGGTACTTCCAGCACTTGAAAAAGAAAACTTGGTAGAAAGTCGTGCTTACGCAAAACACACACATACGTTGGTATAAATCAGGAACGGACCTCGAAAAAATTCAAAAAAGTTGTGTGTCAAGTCAGTCTGTTGTGTGTCCATCAAACCTGTCAACAGGGGGGGAAAAACGTAATATTCCTCCCAGGCTACGAGTTTTCTAAAGAACCCTCGGATTTGAAAAAAAAAAAAAAAATTAATTCTTCAGAAAAAATAAAAAAGGATTGCGCTTAGAGCCGCGGATCCACGGACGGTTTACGGGTCCAGACCCCTCCAAAAGTTTGAAAAATGGATTGACAGTTTTTTGCGAGCTCTGATATTTATATATGGACTTCGAGGTAAAAAACCCTACAAGACCAAATCCTGGATCCGCACCTGCAGTCAATGGTCACCACCGGGACCGTACTTTTCTTTTCTTCGCCTCAACCTTTAAAGAAAGCAAGGCCAGCCAAAGGGAGTACTTTGCTATACTATGCCAATGCAATCGTAGAGCAGTTACGTTTGGTCGTTACACCGAATGCGGTAGTCGTCCCCAACGCGGAAAGGGCCAAAGATTTTGTGGAGTATTACATTTTCCACTCAAACACTCCAAGAATATGTGCAGCAGACTATGTCATCACCCAAGTTTCAGCGCCATAAAGCAATAGAGACAGGAGAAATTAGCTGATTCTCTCCATTTGGCTTTTTGAAGTATGGGCTATCCTGATGCAGTAGTGTATTAATGAAGTGCATTAGAATACTCCGAAAGATTATGGCTAGTCGGTAGTGAACCAACGACCAAAGCTATCAAGGAAGTCTTCTGCCGGCGTTGAAGACAGTATCAACTGCATCAGTAGCATTCATATAGCTTGTTAAATCTGCTGCTGGGGTGTCTTCAGTGTATTGCAGAGCACCCTGCCACTTATGTTGCTGCATAGCCATACAGCAGCATTTTGTATAGACCTCTTGCCCATACATGCCACCCCTCAATTGGCTATTTGCTTCGTTAGCAATTCGACAATTTGCATTGAAAAATATAAACATTTTGTTGTTCTTTCGGTTTTTGCTTCTAGCTTTTTATTTTTTGTCACATTTTTATGCATTCTTAACAAGTTTATTACCAAGGCACTGCTGGCCAAAAGTGTTTGGTTTTCAATTGACACTCCCAGGCCCCCCCAAGAGAGGTGGCCAAATTTATTATTCAAATTTCGGTTGTTGATTTGCCTGCATTTATTATTAAACATTACAAAAATTGTTTTTGTTGTTGGAGCTTTGTTTTAATTCACTTAAAACTACATAAATTTAACTTTACATGCGCGACGACGCACTCACGTGTGTCCAGGGTCGACGTTTAATTTCCAATAGATACAAAAGTATCTGCGCTCTATAGTCGTCGCTTTAACTTATTAAAAAGAATATAAAAAAAAAACATCGACGAAAATACTTATGCCGACGTCGACTCAGTACTTGACTACGTTTAAGCGCACGACGTTTAATTTAATCAAAAGAACAGCGTGCGACTTGACGAAAATTTAGTTGATCTTTTGGATTCTACGGCTACGGTTCGGTGTGGTTTTGACTACTTAAGTCTCCGTGCAGTATTTGTGTTAAGATCGTGTTTCGGGAAACGTCAAACTTTAGTGCTAATTTGGTTGAGGGCGTTGACACAAATGCATTGCATGAGTATGTGGGGCGCCTGCTGCAAGGTTTTAGTTCTATTAGTTGTGTGTCATTGGAGTGACGCCAAGTTGCGTAAGTTTTCGAGCAACTCTCGTGAGCCTAATTAAAATATTAATTGACGGCATATTATTGTATATCTGTTATGAGAAAAGTAAAACACTTTAATTAAAGACTTTTATAAAAAGTGAACTTAAAATCTCCAAAAAAAGACTCTCTTTTGTTTTGGATTTGAGGTGTTTTGTCGAAGCTGCGGTTGATATAAAGAACTGATTTATATTGAAGAACAACTTGTTCATGGATCGTGCTTTAACAAAACGAATGTATTTCAATTCAATTCAACTTTACTATTACCAGAACTATTTTTTTTTTTGGCTGCTTTATTAGTTGTAGGCTTGGCTTAACTCTACCACATCAACTAGGATAAGCAAACTTCGATTATTTTTGTCACTAAACTAAAGACTAGGCAACTGAAAATATGACTAAGAATCTGTCCTTAAGGGGTAACACCTATATTGGGCATGGTTTTTTAAGGTAATTTTTCGATTTTTTTTCAAAGAAACTTTATTTTATATTCAAAATCCAAAGGTTGTACATTTTTTGAGCTACTATAAAAAACAAAATGGGGCCTGCAGAGAGCTACAAGTACATGAGTAATTTACGGAGAGGCCTTCACGGCTGCATTGATCTGAAATATAAAAAACCACGTAGAGGTTTTCAAAAATACCAATTTAAAAAAAATGCCATAGGTTTGAAAAACTTTTTTTTCGTCAGAAAAATGCCATAGGTTTGAAAAACTTTTTTTTCGTCAGAAAAAATCATGAGGGACATCATTTCTAAAAAAAATTGTCTAACAATTTAACTACCAAAAAATAATCGATTTTCGAAAGATTCTACGCAGGTGTTACCCTTTAAGAGTGCTAACTTTCAGTAAGCATCAAAAGTTTAATACAATCGTCACCAGCAGGTTCATCGAGAGGAAAGCGTGGCTTACTTTTTCTTTCCAAAGAATTTAATGCTTTTTTTTTGGAAAACTATATTTACGAATATTGAAAATTTAATTTATTTATGCAGCTGGATCCGTTGTTTAGATGATCTGCTATAAGGCCAAATTTGGCCCTTAGTTTATTAATTTTCCAAACCTGCGGGCCCTTTATGAAGCTGATCTGCAACGCCGTAGAAAATTTTTTAAAACGGATGCACTAAAAACTATACGATTTGTTGTATTTTTTCGGAACTTGCTGTTCTTTAGATTAGACAGCTTGAATACGGTTTATTTAAAACCTTTGTGGCGAAATGCGTCTACCTTTTTAAATTGATATTCACCTCGTATCTTTTTTTTTAAATTCTGATTATTCATCGAATTTGATAAGTGAATTTTTAGGTAGGTTCTCGTTTATGGGAAACGACACTTGAATAATTTTATTCCCATAAAAGCTAAAAAAATTGAATTTAAAATAAAATTCGGATTAAAAAATATTACAAAGAAATCAATTTTATTAATTATCAAAATTTTATTTAAAAAAAAATTGTTTTTTGTTTAATTGTTAATAGCAAATATTTACCTCGTAATTTTTTTTTGTGAAATTCCGATTATTCATCGTGTTATTAACAACTTTTATGGGAATAAAATATTGAATACAAAAAAATTGAAAAATATTATTATTTTTTATTTAATTGTTAATAGCAAATATTTACCTCGTCATTTTTTTGTGAAATTCCGATTATTCATCGAGTTATTAATAACTTTTATTCGAATAAAATATTAAATTTAAAAAAATTGAAAAATATTAAAATTTTTTTTTTTTAATTTAGATAAATTTAAATTTTGGTTTTTTATGCTTTTTTTAACCATTTAATTGAGTTAAAATTTTTTTTTTACAATGGTTTCCACTGTTTAATAAATTTATAGCCAACATTTTGTTTTTGGAAACTAATCGCTCATGAAAAAATGTATTTCTCATGTTCACATATTCGTGAAAAATATTTTTTTATCACATATAGTAATTATATAAAAATATAAGCTTTTTTTTTTTGGAATGAAGTTGATAAAGTTAAATAATCACAATAATAAAATCAAAAGAACTAGTTCTTAAAGTGCAATTACTTGCCATTGAGCTTAAATTTTAAAAACCAAATAGTGCTTAAGCGCTTACGTTAATAGTCTCTCTGCTCTCTGTAAACCTCTTTAGAAATTTTTGTACGTTTTTCGGACCTGAGCATAAATTAAAATTTATGAAAACTGCTCAAAACTGGCCTAAAGCCAGAGAACTACTGACCTAAGTCAATTAAAATATATAACCAGTGTCAAAACAACAACACCTTAGCTGCAGCTGACTTGCATAGTAATTTCTGATTTATTTTCAAGACTGGGAAGGTTGACAACAAAAACAAAAAAAATAATCACGAAAAAAAATCACAAATCGCTAAGTTGCAAAGAGCTCTCCAAAGAATTGCAAGTTCAACTAAATACCACGACGCCGGCACGTTCTAGTCCAAGGTCGCTTTGTTGTTGTACACCATATGTATATATGGATTTGTATGTTTATGTGTGTGTGTAGTGTCAGTAATCGCCAACCTTGCCCTCTACAGCGTCTAGCATAACACCCTGCGCACGTGATGATCCGCAGCTGGAGCGTTGCATTATAGCGGCCGTCTACCAGGTGAGACCGCTGCTGGCACATGGCAATCTAGGAGATGGCTACACAACGCCGCCCTTGGAGCCTTTGGCGTTGGACAACATAGAGCTAGGACGCAGCAGTCAGTTCCAGGCGGTGTTTACGGACATTGAAGCAACAGGTGGCAGCAACTTTATCATTGACCGCATAATGTGCGTATAAAACAAAGACTAAGGGGTAGGCCAGAAAAGTCAAGTTGGCTGTGCCTAAAGTTTCAAGAGCTTGCGCGAACTCCCATGTTGCGCTCGGGCTCATCGACGGTTTGCTTTTGAGTTTTTGACTATAGTTTCGCTTCCAACTTCCGCTCTCTTTGCAGCGCCAAGCCGGAGGAAATCTCCTATGATCTTTGGCTTACACTGCCGCGCATAGACTTTAAAGGCAAATACTTTATGAGACTTAATCTGCTGCTACTGGACATTCAGGGCAAGGGCAACATGCGTGGTTTTTGTGGTAAGTTGCACCAGGCACACTTTTCTGGAAGTAAGCCCTTCACTATACAACTCCTTACAGATAATGCCAAGGCCGCGGTTAAAATGCGCGGCACGCGTTACATGCGCCAAGGTCAGGAGTATGTCAAGTTCACCAAGATGTCCATGCGCATACAGTTTAAGGACTTTAAGCTGCAGCTGGACAATCTCTTTAACGGAGATCGCATACTGGGCGACGTGGGCAACAGCTTGATCAATGACAATCAACAGCTGTATTTGAATGAAATTGTGCCCGGTTTGGAGCGTGGTTTGTCCAAAAAGTTTCTAGATGTGGCCAATGAGATACTGGCTACGACCACTTTTGATGAAATGTTTCCGCCCAGTCGCACCATAGTAAACCCCATATTTCCCGCACATGAGGGACCCAGCATATTCGAGCCGAATTCAGCGCGCAATCCCAATCCTGCAGGCGGCATTTTGGATCAGCTGCCGCCCATCAGACCACACAAACGTCCATCGAAACTGCCAGCGGGCGGCATTTTTGATGGACTCATAGATCCACGCATAGCTAGCTAAGATTTTGGTTTTATTTTAGTTTACCTCATATGCAATAAAGTGTTTTCTTTCTTTGGTAAGCTACATGCTACACTTGGACAGCACTTTTTGGGGCAGCAGGTACAGTTGCTAACCACTCGCTAATTTGCCTTACAGCGCTTAACGCCTTACTCCATTTAGCTGTCGGAGCAGTGGCATCGAAACTTTTTAATCCGCCGCAAAGCTCACACAGTTTGCATATTAAGCGCAAAGTTTTTGCCCGTACTCCGGGCCAGCAGCCGACTAACGACACCGAAGGGACAGTTTAAAAGCCGAGTATGTTTGGCGTAGGTAGCAGCCATGGCTTTCCGTGCCGTCTTACACCTGTTCAATGGGGCAAGGCACGTACTTTGTTGGACAAACCTCCTACTTTTTTTTCGTTTTTTTTTTTGTGTGATTAATCACCGCCACAGACGAAGATGAATTTACAGAGATTTTCATTTATTTTTAACTTGATGAAGCGGCCAGGCCGAGTTTTCGTAACGTTAAGCTATTGCCTGCTTTTTTGAAGTTAATTGTATTAGCGGACTTTGTGCGGCAAAAAAAGTGTTGCCTACTTTTAGGAAAATAATTAAATTCATGAGTCCAAAATGCATTATCGAGTTTTAGGCGCCTAAAATTTGTATTTTAATTTTAATGGGGTGTGTGCCAGAAATCTCTAAGTGGTAGTGTCATATTTTTTATTTTCGATATATGGTTTTTAAAATAATTGGCTTTCAATACGCAGAGTTGATAAAGAAAACACTAAGTACGAGGGTAACTAATTATATTTTGCGCATGTCCAGATTGCCAGACCGCCCAGATCTTCGTAGAAGGGGTTCCCAGCAATTGTGTGCGCTTCCAAAGAAGCTATAGGAAAAAACTTTGAGTTGCTCTAACTCGGTGACCAAATTACTTTGCCATGATCTCAAATCAATCACGCTGAATGTCCATTGTATCATTGATGATTACTGATGTGGTCCACAAATCAAACAATAACTTTATTTTTATTCAGTGGAATTTGCGTGGATTCACATTGTTCCGAATCCAGCAAATTTGATTATTGATGCAACTCATCATTCGAAAATCGACCTTTTTCTTGAAGATGACATTTTCAATAAATTCTTATTTTTTGAAAAAAATTTTTCAAGACTGTTAGCTGCCATGGTGACTTGTCTTTAGTTCAATAAGTTGTGAATTATAAGCTATTTTAAGTAAAAATAGTTTAAGGTGGTAAGGGGATGTCGATACGTTTTGTGACAAATCAATAATTCGGGGTTAATTAGGATCACATGAGTCGAAATACCAAATATTTTCGCTCTTTATACAAGGTGGCGCAAAAGAAATCACCCTATTGGAAGATGCTCTCATTTTTGTAAATGGCCGCCAATATCAAATCTGTTTTGACATTTGTGGACTAGACAGATACAGAATACAAGTGAATAAGCCATGGAGCGATACACTCCCCAAGAACGCGGAATAACTGTGTCTATTTTTTTGCGTAACAATTCGTCTGTGGTGTTGGCGCAGCGCGAATTCCGTCGCCGATTTCCCGGCCGTCCGACACCAACTGCGCAAACACTGCGCCGTTTAGCCACTAATCTTGAAGAGTATGGGACCACACGAAACGTTGCCAAGAGTGGCCGGCCCCGGAGCGCCCGTTCTGCCGAAAATATCGCCGCTGTAGCCGAGGACGTCGAAGTGAGCCCCGAAACATCGACCAGACGACGTGCCACGCAATTGGGCCTCAGCCGGAGGTCCCTGCAACGAATTTTGGTGAAAGATTTGAACATGTTCCCCTACAAAGTTCAGTCCGTGCATCAGCTGCTGCCTGCCGACCGCCAAACGCGCGTAACTTCTGCCCAAGCTATCCTCAATCTCGATACCGAAGTGGACGATTTTTCGACCAAAATCATAATGAGCGATGAGGCTCATTTTCACCTCAGCGGGTACGTGAACAAGCAAAATTATCGCTTCTGGGGAACCGAAAATCCGCGAATGATGCACGAGGAGCCATTACACCCGCTCAAAGTGACTGCGTGGTGCGCTGTTCACGCTGGAGGAGTCATCGGGTCATTTTTTTATTTTTTATTATTTAATTTATCGCCCGAAACTCTCGCCGAAGTGATGGAAAATGCCATAAAACGAGCCCGTATGGCAATCAATTGTGACGGCGCCCATTTGTCCGATATCATCTACTCAACTTAACACAATTAATTCTAAAGGTCTAAATAAACATAATCAAAAAACAGAATCGAAGTTTTTCATTTAGAAAAAAAATAAGAGCCAAACAACATCGGATGACTTCTTTTGCGCCACCTTGTACAATTTTTCGGGTCTATCGAGTAAATAGGCTTAAACAGAAATCTGGTAAAAAGGGATATCATTTACACCGATGGATTGCTTTTGAGTTAAAACTAATTTAAAAGCGATTTCTGGCACACAACTGTATACTGTACACGCTCTTATCAAAGCAAACAAAAAGCCAAAAACAGCAGCTACAAGAATCTGCTTCCCCGCCGCCCTCCCACAACCACGCCCCTATTAACGCCAACGGTCGTGCCTAAGCCTTGAAACAACTCAACTCAAAGGAAACCCTTGGCAACTTTTGCTTTCGGACAGAGCACAAAGTGTCGCTGGCATTAATTTTATTTATTAATTTTTAACTACGCCTGTGCCATGCCTCAACTTGCTGCCCGTTCAAGATGCGCACAAAAATAAAAGCAACTTGATAAATGAGTGGAGTAGGAGGAGCAGTTGACTACGGGTCCAGAGGCTACGGGGTAGACGAAATTCTCTTCGCGTGCTACATTTTGCTTGCTTTTGTATGCGTCGCCCCCATTTTGAGTTGGCGTTTTTTTTTTCACATTTTTTTACTTTTTTGTTAATTTTTTTAATTCTTTGCTTTTCACTTGAAAGAAAACGTTCGCAACGTAAAGATGCGCGCACACAGAGAGAGGTCCGCTAATGTCCTTTCTTTTATCATTAAGTAGACAGCGCATTTGGTTGGGGGTTGCTTGCTACTGGGGCGTGGCAGGGGTTGTAACTACAACGCACACAAACACAAGACTACAAGAATGCCGAGCTCTCAGGTATTTTAGGCCCATTAACGTCAGGAAGCGTTGTGGCGCGGTCGGCTTAAAGCTCTAAGGTTTCACTCAAAAATTGTGACGTCAAGAAAAATATTTTGCTGGATAGCAAAACAAAATGGTTCGTTGGTTGCGTACTTATGTTTAATAATTAAGAACTTTAAATGAAAAATATAACATTTATAAAGCTGTTACTGTGGTCTTCGCAAAACTCAGCTACATGCATTCTCTACAAGCATAATCTATCAAGGCAATCAATATATGATTTGATGACGTAGTAAGAATAGATTTAATTGCAAGCTTCATGGGAGGTGAGACTTAACTATCTTAGAAAGCCCCATCGCTCAAAAGTTTGTATATTAAATTTACAAGTTGCAACTTACCAAGGGTTAAGGATGTTGAAAATATAACACAACCAAGCATTTCTGTTGACTTTAAATTCGATTGAAAAGCAAATCTGGCACAAGGCGCTCTTAAACTAGCTTAAAAAAAATATATTTTATTATATCATAAATTGTCAAAACCGAAACATACCACACACAAATACTCCCATCAACGCTTGGACACTTGAAAAGTTTGTGCTCCACTTTTGTGGGGTTAACTTTTTCTAAGACGTTGAGGGTAACGAAAAAAAATAAAAATTTGCCATAATGATAGGCAAAGGTAAGTATAAAGCTTATGGGTGAGAGATGAGTCAAGTACGGACTGATGGGCTCGACCGGACTTTGCTACTGATGGGTTCGCCTGTTGTTGGCACAAAATTTTGTCATTTGGTATGCAAATTTTGTCGTTTTAACCAACAACGCTTTCGTTTAAAAAATAAAATGGAATATAATAATATGCTAGTGATGAAGGTGATGAACTCTTGTGGCTCAAGTGGTTTATGATTGAGAAAATAAATGTGTTCTGTGGCTTCAGTTTGGCAAACTTTTTCTCGAATACTTATGCAAATACTTTAAAAAAGGTAAATACATACATAAATATTGCTTAACTTTATATTATTTAATTTGTGTTTTTTTTGTAATCCCTTTGGAAAAGAGTGTTGGTAAATGAACACCTGGGATTAAACCAAACAGCATAACATTTTTCTTAGTCTGTAAATATTTTTTTGTTTGGTGTAAGAAATGCAAAAGTATTTTGTCACCATACAATAAATATCTTTAAGAACGTCTTAAAATATTTGACTAAGGAATCTCTAATTCTATCTGAATACGATTCGTTTATCTGTGTGTTCACTATTTCCAAGTCCAACAATAGTTTTCCATTATTAAAAAGCATTCTAAAAAAAGATTTTACTATATAGTATATATATTCAGCCTGAAGTTTTATGATGGTCTAGCTATAAATTCTTTATAATTTTAAAAAAAATGTTGCTCCTTTATAATTATATAAAAAACATATTTTAAAATACAGGGTCAGCTCCGAAAGTAGTCGAACTGAGTTTATTCAAAAATGTTTATTTACAGTATATGGTATCCCTCTGCATCCACAGAACGCTGCGACATTTCCAGCTTTTGTGGGATTCCTGTAAGATGAAGGCCAGATGATTCATAAGCGCCCTTGTTAGGTCCTGTTGTAGCACTTCCATCAAGCCATGATGATGTCCTTTTAAGGCGGATTGCAGGCCAAAGGGTTTCGTATCTCTAGCTCTTATAGTCTCCGAAATCTAGGTGTTCATGCAGACGGACGGACATACGGACGGACAGACGGACATGGCTCAATCGCTACCCGAGGTTATGATAAGCACTTTGGTATAAAGGATTTGGGGTCTGCTACGCCTCTTTCTGTCCGTTACATACATTGCACAAATCTAGTATACCCTTTGTACCTACAGGTAAAGGGTATAAAAATCAATGGAAAAACTCGTGAGCAAAAGACGAATTTAGTTCCTTGAAAAAATTTCTTTCTGACATTAGCTTAAATAAAATTAATAACGCAAATAAGCCGAATATCGTAAAAACTAAGTAATACAATTTTAGATAGTATTAAAGTAGAATTAGTTTTTAAGATGTGTACTTATTGTAATCAGTATTTTATATTTATTTTTATACCCTTTGGTCGAATTATTACCTGAACTAAGAACTACTAAATTTAAACTACAAAAACTCTTTTTACTCTCTGTTTCATCATCTCATCTGTTTGTTTTTTTTCCAGCTATCCAAATAGGATTTTAACAAAGCTCTCCAACTAATTTATACGAAAAGTGAATATATTCGTTAAATGCAACTTATTTATATGCAGATTTGGAACTTGGCGCAGGGTCCTTCACAGCCAAACCAATACTTACACCTTTTCAACAACCCTTTTTTTTACTATGAACTATGCGGTGACTGATTTATTTTTTATTTTCATTTACATAAAGTGCAGCTGCAAAAAAAAAAACAAAAAATGTGTGGTGTCATTTTTTTGTTTGCCATAAATTTCAATATTTAACCTTTCCACCAAAGTGCATTAGTTTTGGGGTTGAGCCGACTGTGCCGAGCGCGTGCCTCAGAGAATTTCTTTCGTATGCAAATTTCAGTTAATTTTCTGTAAAGATCAGTTTTCAATTTCACTCCCATTTCTTTGTCAACCGGAAATACAAGTTTTTCTTTTGTAAACCTTATTTTTAGAAAGCTAGCAGAGATTTTCCTAAACGACATTGCCAACTACGTTGGCTAATACAAAACCCATAAATCATTTGTAGCCAGTTGATTTGCCGCATTGGAAATGAAAGTTCCGCCAGTAAATTGAACGGATAACAAACGAAAGTTTTGGCAAACAATTTCCGTAGCTCATGTGGGAGTAACAGCAGGTCAATGTGGTATGTCTGTGGTGACGGTTGCTACATTAATTAGGCGCTACGTTTCGACCAATTAATAATTTAAGACAGCAACTAGCCTCCATTGCCTACAAGTTTAGTTCTAAGACAACTCAACCATTTGGTTAATATGCGCTGAGCTGTTGAGGATTGGTACTTGGTATTGGGCTCAGTGCTGCCTAGAGGCCAAATAATTGCAAGTGACAGGCGCTTTAATTTTTCTTCTTCTTCAACATCATCTTTGCTTGCTTATTTTTAGGTTGTTGAATTGTGTTGAATGGAGGCGACAGCCCTGGCCCGGTTGCCATGTTTATGATAAACTTAATTCAGTGTAAATGAGCGCAGGCTTTCAGCACGGTGGGGGGGCGGGGTCCGTTTTTGGCCCCATTACTAACCACAGTCTCGGCCAACTGAGGCAAACTTCTCTTTACGGTAAACTTCAAATAAACAAATCAGTAGAAGAAAAGCAAAAGAAAAACAAATAAATACAACAGCAAAAGAAAGCAATGAGAGAAAACTTTTTGGGTAGCTTTTGCGTTTACAGTTGAATGAAATGGAAAATTTTAATTGCTGTGTATGCGGTGCATTGATTAGAGAGTGATACAGAGTATTCCCTACAAGCAACTCATATACATTCTTCACGACTGTTTCAATGCCATTTCTAAGGGAATTTCAATAGTTCGGTTTGATGAATTTTTTAAAGAATTTCCCACAAATTGCCTCAGCAACTGTCTAAGCGATTTCGCCAACCGTCTGAATTTGTGGTTGAAACAAAAATATGATATAAATTACGATAATTATTATCGAATTTTCGAATTTTTTTAACGATATTGAATCAGCGTTTTTTATTCGGAAGTCAAAATTTTTTTTAGCTAAATGGAATCTAAATTTTTTATTCGAAATTCAAAACTTTCTTTTGCGAAATTGAATCAGTATTTTTTATTCGAAATTCCAAAGATTTTTTAAGTAAGAAATTTTCTGGTCGAGTTTAAGTTTAATTTTTTAAAAAAACGAATCAAAACTTTCTTCGGGAAAAAGTCTGTCCTTCAGTCAGTAACCATCGTTACGAAAATTAAAAGAAATAGTATTAAAAAAACAAAATACATAGGTTGAAAAATTTCGCAATTGTTCAAAAAATATCTGACGATTAAATTGCTTTTATGCAAATTAATTTTTATATTTGAAATAAACACTTGAAAAATGAAACACCCTTTACTACCAGAACCACATATAAGAACCGCTAAAAGTGAAAATTGTTTTTTTTATGAGACCAGCTTAGCATCCTTTAAAGGGGTTGCCATTTCGCAAAAAAGTCGTCTATAATTGTTATGTGTGTGTGCGCGTATGTGCCACGGTTCGTTGCATGGTTGCTGTTTCTATTACAGCTTTAATGAAATTTAAATTATTTTCAAACGCGCACAAGCGCAAATGACGACACAAAGTGTCACATACACACACTCACACACATATGTATACATATAAGGTACATATACGTCTATGTAAGCAGAAGACTCTGCCAAAGCGCCCATGCATATGCAATGGAAAGGCGAAAATTTCGCTGCCGCTGCTGCTTTTTCTCATTAAGAAAATGTCAGGATGAGTGTGCGAGAGTTAAAGCCGAGCAAGAGTAAGAGCCAGAGCAGCACACGGGTGCCATAAATTATTTGCACCCGCTTCCAACCCTTGGAAAGCAGCGAAAAAAAAAAAAAAGTTTCAAACAACACCAAAAACAAGTAGAAGCAGCAGAAGACGCAGCTACAACAACAGCATTTGTTATAAATTAAGTGATGGGGGTACCCAATTTGGCAACAACTGCGGCAACGACTTGCTATCGGTTGCTGCCACAGTGTGGGAGGAGGGGGTAGCGGGGATGGGCAAGGGTGGTGTTCTGATTGTTAATGTGGCTTGAGGCGGTATTCTAACAGCCGCGAGCTCATTACCGTGCCAAAGCCTTTTACAGAAGAGCTGGCAACCCTGTGACTTTTAACGTTACACAACAAAACAAAGCGCAGTCAATGCTAGGTTCACACTGGCACACACTGTGGCAAAAGTTTTTGCAAGTGATGGCAAAAATTAAAGCAATTGGTAATGCGACCAAATGTCAAAAAAGAAAATGTGCGTAAACAAGAGCTGTGAACGAAAATATAATTTCCAATATTGGCCTGCTTTATATTTCACTTAAAGGGTCTAGCTGGATAAGGTACTGAAAACTGCCCCCAACGATTTTTATAAACTAATAATGCAAATCAATTCATCGGTAAACAAAAATGTTTAAGCTTCACGCGTTTTGGCTTAATTTAAAAAAAATAATAATTTTGTATTTTTATTTAATTGTAACTACTGAATAATTTTGAACCAATTTTTTTCTGGGCTAAGTTGTCAAAAAAAAATGTATTTTACTTAATCTGTTCTTGCAACAGTCACATGTCACATTTAGTATACTTAGTTCATTGAGTTTTAAAATAATGTAATCTAATGTATTTACTAAAAAAACTTATAGATGTTTATTTATTATTTACGGATTATTTAATTGGGAAAACATTTTTTATTTTTTTCTTCAATTAGCTTTTTGTCAGTTAATTCAAATTCGCAGTGGTAAAATTCCTTAGAAGGATATCAAATCAGCAATGTAAAAAAATTTAATATATGGCAAAACTCGTTATAGAGAAAGAAGTTCGTTATGGGGAAAGTTAGACAAGCAAATTGGAAAGAAAAGTTTAAGCAAATTTGAAAAAAGCGAGCACCGCCAAAATGTATTCTAAAAGATTAAGTTTATGGTTGATGTTTTTGGAGTAAAGGACAAAGCTCACTTGCTCTTGAAGTAAATGAATTGATTCTAAAATTCAAAAAACGACACCTCAATTAAAGAAATAGTTACGGATAGATGGTAAGGAATTCTGGTGAATGAAGGCAAAAGTCCATCGAATTCTAATATGCCGCTCATGAATTTTTTTTTCAATTTAGCAGCAACCTTAAAGAGCAATCAAAGAAGCTTCTTACGCTAAGAACTTTGGTTCCACTATGCAAGCTTCTGTCACTCCATTCATTCCTGCGTTATTTCCTTTATACTGAGCTGTGATGCTGGCCCATCGTGATGCAGTGTAAACCCAGCATTAGTCAGCAAAACAAAACGCAGCCAACAGTGGGAGGGCATAAAAAATAAAAGAAAAAAAAATTTGTAATGAAAAAAAATTTGCATATTTTACGGCGCAGCGTTTGGAGCGTTCCGTTTGCACGTTTGAACTTTGTAATAAAACAGAACCAAGTGATGCGATTGTGGGAAGGGGGCTGAAAGCGAGACATAGAATTAATTGCAATTGAGTATAGCTGGTGTCAAAGCAGCAGGGTTGTATTTTTGTTTTGCAAGTGTCGGCCATTGCAGTGTTGCTTTTGTTTTAAGCGACAGCACTTAACCCTTTTCGTTGCACAACCCTGGACATGCCTGCGACCAATGGGCAGGCGCTTAACCCTTTTGCCGCACTTATTGCACTAAGGGTGAGCTGGCCACTTTGAAAGTTGGGAGGTCCAGCAATGGCGGACACACCCACCAAGCTCGTGTCGCAAACTTTGTCCGGGCTGTTCAAAAAAATAAAAATGTTTATATATATTTTATTTTTTGATAGGCAAAACTTTGATTTCATTTGATTTGCATACGCAAAAGTTTCTTCAACTGGAAAGCAACAGCAACAAACAACAACAAAATGTAGAAACGAAAAGAAAAATATGCTTAAATAAATTAACAGTCGAGTGATTATTGTCAAAAGCAAGATGAGGAAGCAAAACAAGTGCCGTGCCGATCGTACCCGGAGTCCGGCAGTTCAAAATTAGAAAAGGGCATAATTTTAATGAACTTTTTTTTTGGCCCATTCTACCGAGCGCTCTGCGGACGCACAGTAAGCAGCAGCAGCTGTCGAAAGGACTTACAAGTTTTTTCTGCCACTTGTCTTGGCTTTTGAGTTGTTTGAGCCGCACGCTTTGGTTGGAGTTCTTTTCAAAGGACTTTGCCAAAGTTATTGCGCTCCTACCACTCGTTTTTTTCTTTTTTGTTTTTTTGATGTTTATGCAGAGTGTGTACTTGCTACCTGCTAGGCTGTGCCGCATTAATCGCTTCCACTCAAGCGCTATATTGCTATCCTACTAATTGCAACAGCTTGCTGCAATCTTACGGCCGCGTGCCTCAACTATCAGTGCATCGCTCTATCTGTAAATCAAACTAAACTGCGCTCAAATTGCAAGATCTTTGCCGACAACGGCTGCATGCCACACTATGCAACACTGCCACCTGCCAGTGTTGCCTCTGGCTGCTGTCATTGCAGTTTGGCCTCACGCCTGATTGCCGCCAGGAAGCTGGTGTCAACTATATGCAACACCTGCACCACATTGATGAAGTCTTCTGAAACAAAAGCAGCTCGCTTTTTGCTAGTATGCCAAATGATTACGAAAAGTTCAATATTCAAAAGATCTCGCTTCAATGCACAAAACTAATGAGTTTTTGCTTGCACCTCACGATAATGAAACAAGATGCAACATTAAGATGCAGAAGAAGCAGCAAACATTTTTCAACTGAAACCAAATGATTGATTAGACTATTGAAGAAGGCCTTTGAGAACCTCACCAAACCGTAAGCAACTCTAATGTGCCTCAAACCCAACCTTGCCTAATATTTTACGCTCATTTAGGGTATTAAAAAATAGCGGATTTTTACGAGACGTCTCTAACAATTGCGTTAACTCTTGAGCCCCTGCAACACAATGCAACGGATGGGAAAACTAAAACCTGCACCCGCTTGACATTTGGCTGCTAAACAAACAAATAAGCAGAGTCTTAGCCATAGTCATAACAAAGCAAAAAGTTACACTGAAAGAAATTTGCTATAAGAAACAAAAAATTATTTGGCACTTGCTTGTGGTGCGAATGCTGCAGTTTTAGAATATTTATTGTGCTGTTTCTAAAAATCATTTCGGCAGAAAAAGCTTTAATTTTGAAAGTATTTTTCAACACTTACAAATGTTAAGTAACCCTTAGCTGGTTTTCGGGCAACTAATTAATCAAAATTATGGATGTATTCATCCTATAAGCAATGAATAATAATAATTAATAAACCAAATTAAAAAAATGTGATTTAATAAATATTAATTTTTTTGTATTTTATTATTTATTACAAATACTTAAAAATTCATTTATTTTTAGAAATTGCATTGATCACACGTATGTATTCTCGCCAATCCAAAGTGCAGCTCGAGCCATCATTGGGCATGAACTGCCATAAGGCCAAATTAGGTGCTTATTTTAACTTTTTCTATTTAGGCAATTAATAAAAAAAAGTATTTCATTTATTTAAAAAATTTGTTCTTCATATAGGGTGGGCCATTTGTTGGTTTGGTTGTTAAACACTCATAATTCGGAATATACCCGTCCAAAGTGGATGCTCTTATACAATTGAAAAAGAACACATTAAAAAATTTTCGTTTTAAATGAAAATTCAAGAGTTATTAAAAACTTAGATTCACAAAAAATGGTTCGAAAATATTCAGAATTTATGTCACAATAAAAGAAAAAGTGAAAAATACATTTTTCAATTATATCGCAAGTCTAAAAAACGGAACATTTTTCAATCTTTATTTTCGAAGTTTTAATGTTATTGATTTAAAATAATAATTTCATTTTTTTATGACTATTTTATTTAAAAGCAATTAGCTGATTAAAAAAAAATACGCGATCCGTAGATTTTTATAAAATTCTCGGCATATTGAAAGTTAAAACAAATTTTAACGCAATTTATTTTTTCGCAAAGGCTCCCGCATTTTAAACGAAACAAACTTAAATTCTTGAAAAAACTGGTTATATCAAAACTTTATAGAAAATTGTTAAAACTAAAAACATAAAAAAAATTATTTTACTTTGATCCTTTGATCTTATTTTAGCGAAATCGAAGACTTATAAAATAATTATAGCTTCATTTACCTTTAATTCTAATCATACAATTCAATCATACAAAATTGTATTGGTTTGTATTTTTTCACATATTCGAAAACAGCGGACCCTCTTAAGCCGAATAGAGTAAATTTTAGCCAACCGAATCCTAGTTTCAGAAGGATGAAATAAAATTTAAAATAAAATATGACAGCAACATTGGAAAAAAAGTTTTTCCTTACAATTTATTCAGCCATTTAGTAGAAATCTCCCTTATTTCCAAACGCATTATCAATATCTCTATGTCCTAGTGTTCGGAATAGTAGGTACCTATAAGTTTTGTCTTAAAATTTATTCAGCTCTATTGCATTTATCACAAGTCACGCTAATTTTTTTCACTGTACGACATCCATAGTGCTGCATAAAAAACCGTCTGCCAAAACCGGCTAGGCGCAGGTCAATCAAATTGCAGCATTGACAGAGTACACCAAGCCGGGGGCAGTTGCATTCTGGTGTTGCCTTTCAGGACACAATCAGAAAGGAATAGAAAAATAAAAGATTTGCCATTACGAAAGAGAAAAAAAAAAACTGAAACTGAAATTGTGTCATTTCATGCCAATGCGAGGGAGGCGCGTCGCCAGCAAGGACATGCAGGGAAAACACCTGGCCCAGGGTTTACCTAGAGTTTGCCGTTTTAAGGAGGTCGCTTTGTGTACTTTTCTGCTTCCTCTTAACTGTCATTTTTAATTGTTTGCTTGGCGCACAATGCGCTTAACGGTTATCTTTGTGTGTACAAAAATAATTTATCGAATATTTTGCCGTTTTATGGCCTGAATCTGAAATGTTTTTTCGCCAGCCCAACTCTTGACGTGGGCAACGCAGCTCTCCAATGGGCAGCTCCAACAGGAGTGGCATCAGCCCATTAAGCTCACTTTTAAGTGCTATTCTACTGTTGTCCCCCCCTAAGCTCTCCGTGTCTCCTTTTGCACTGTTCTCGCTGTCTTTCTTGCCTCTTTCTTTGCACTTGAAATTTTGCGCCTGCACAGCAAATTTCTTTTTGGTTTGGCTTTCATTTCGTTTCTCATTTTCTTTCCAATCTTAATTTTTCGCTTGCTCTGCTCTGTGAAGCCTCTTGTTGTTTTTTTTTTGTTTTTTTGTTTTTGGGGTTGAAAATAATTCATTTATGCAAATGAGGGGTGTTTAAAATTAAGCAAAGAGCACGTAGGCCAAGAGTAGCAGTAACTGTAACAGTAACAGTGGCAACGGTAAAGGCGGCCATAATGAAGGAGGTGAGTGGGAAGCTGCGCTCTGCAAGGGGGAAGGGGGGGCAGCAGCACGCGCATTGAAAAATGATAAAAACAAAAGGTTTTACGTGCTCCCCTGCCCCAGTTCCGGGCTTCATCTCTACGTCATCTTTTTGTGTACTGGGTATAAGTTACAATTTGTAAGGTTTTAATGGCGCTCATGTGGCTGTTGGAGCCAGGGGAAGGGAGTTGTTCTAATGGGCCGAGTGCTGCCTCAGCTGGCTTGGTGGTATATCTTTTCCCAGGGTGAGTAACGCAAAAAAGTTGCTCCTTTGGCCAAAATTGGGGCTATGATTTCTTAACTGCTTATCTCTAGCGACCAAAGCACAGATTTCTAAATTAATGTGTACTTTGGTTTGTGCAAAAGAGCCCAAGGCAATGCAATACTTTTTGATTTTATTATTAAGATTTTGTAGTGTGTTGAAAAATAGAAGGGATATGGCAGGATTGAAAATATCATATAGTATAAAAAGTAAGCTAAAAGTAATTGCTAAAAAAACCCAATCGTCTAGTTTCTTTGTACTATTTAATACCTGATATCCTGATATCTAAACTAGCTAAAGTTTCTAAATTCTATCGTTATATCTATTTGTTATCGTCGATATCAAAACCGCCACCCCCTGCATATAGCGCCTGTAAAATTTAAAAACGATCCGAATGTATTTGATGGTCGCAGGAATAGGTCAAAGGTCTTACCTTCCATTTTTCCGTTTTTGACTGTATTGTTCTATATAAACTTTAAAAACTTATTTACAATCAAACAAATTATGGTTCAAAAAGTCTCATATGTACCAAAACATAATTTTAAAAAAATATAGAGTGGGCCTAAATAAATTTGGTAAGCTCTAAAATTGATTAAATTAACTAATTACACCAGTTTACAAATAAAAAAAAAATTTTGGTACCCTTAACATTTTTGAATCGTTTCTGTAGTAAAATGACATGCTAAAACCGAAAATGCAGTCAAAATTTTTTTTCATGAAACGGGCTTCGAGATATTTTGCAAAAAACCATTTTTCGAAATTTAAAAAAAAAAGTGCCTTTACTTAACAGCAAATATCTCTGGTTATACTAAACTGATTTCGATAATTTTTTTTCTCGACTGTAGATATTTGAATTAACCATTGATTATATGTGGAACATGTTTGGTCGTTATTTATGCATTCATAAGAACATTTTTTATGACCTTGGACCTATTCCCGCGATCATCAAATACATTCGGATCGTTTTTAAATTTTACAGGCGCTATATGCAGTTAAAAAGGAAACTTTTTAGGGTGTGGGGTTAGTAAAATCGTGAGATGTTGCAAAAATGGCCACCCTAGTATATATATTATAGTTTTTAAGGTTAAGTCTAACAAGCTGTTTTAGGTGAAGCTCTAAGCCATGATTTTATAGTGATTCAGAACTGACTTACAACTTTTGCCAATAATTTCGATATTTTATAAATCTTGGAACTATTTCGATTGCATTGGTTTCTACAAATTAACTTAGATATATTTTTAATAATGATGAGATATGAATTTGTTTTTTAAATTGCGTCTTTGGGAAAATATTTAAACTTATTTTTTAAATATATAGTCAGTAGTATTGGTATTTTCAAATACTCTCGACATTTCTTATAATTCAAAAACTCTTTAAAACGAGTTTTCTTGTAGGTTATGTTAGAGCCCAAAGGTGCTGCGATTTTTTGGAACTTGGATTCCGATTCAGCAACTCCAAAAATATACCACAAGTATTGTAGGACAACCAAACTCAAAAAAAAAATGTATGTGATTTTTTTTTCTGAAACCTGAAGTGCTGTGGTTTTTGGGACCTTTAATCCGTTTCAGAGACCCCAAAAACTTCAAGTAAACTTGTTCTGAACCCGGAACCCGAAATTTGTATTTTTTTGGGTAATAATTCGAGTTTAAAATTGTAATAATTTTGAAAATAAATAATTTCTAAATTCCTAATCAAGTAAGTTAGTTACTAATCCTACCAAATATTTATTGCTCGACTTAAGTATTTAGCTTATAAATTTCGGGAGAACAGTACAAGTTATAGAGTCAGTAAATTTTTTATATCGCTGAGTTTAAGACCCGACAAGTAAGTATATATTTTTAAAGTTTTTAATCGCAAGTTTTTCAAAAAAATTTTTTATATCAAAAGGAGATCTATGGTAGATGATGGAATTATGATCACCCAAAAATTCGAAAGAAGTAACGAATCTAATTCGTCGGCCATCATCACATTTTTAGAGTATTATTTTCCTATGAATATATGTGTATTAACCTTATTTATCCAATTTACCGATTCAAGCATCGCGGAATTTCGAAGTTGTTTTTCAACTAAATTTTCAATAAATACATAAAGTTATTTAGCAGTATATTTATACTAAAAACTCTTTTGCAGCACCTTATACATTTAAACCCTATTAAATGTTTGATTTCGCTTAGTTTTTGGTTTTGGCCAGCTCATTTATGCTGCCCTATATGAGGGCGCACGATTTTCGCTCTTTAAAGCAAACTCCCCAACTTGGCACATGGCTGGCTTGTTTGTCTTTGCTACACGCGCATAAATAAATCTCATTTGTGCGGACAACTAGAGGGGGGTTGGAGACGCCACTGTTTGTCAGTGTTGGGGGATGCATCAAAGTTTGACCAATGAAATTTGTTGATTTTGGTGCGGTTCGCGTTGAAGTTTCTCAGCAGTCGAAGATAAATGGCAATGAAATTAATTAAGTTGTTAATTTCTCATTAAGCAGCCGGTCAACACGTAGGCATAAAATACACACATCACACACACATGCCACATTTTATGCGTAGAGCACAGGAGGATGGTGGAGCAACTGACAACACTTGACAAAATTATGTGGCCAACTGCGGCGTTTAACCTTTCAGCGCAGCGTAAACAAACTACAATGAAGACTCCAACTCCAACTCCGACTCCAACTCCGACCCACATCTTACAATCCACACATTTACACACATGTGTGTTCCTTTGTATGCCAAAGCCGACCGCAGCAGCACGCGTCAACATTTAGTCCTGGTTTACTAAGCACACACACGCGCACATACGCATGTGTATGTGTCTTGGTGTGGTCGTCACATGTGTGTGTTATATTAGCATAATGCCACGCTCCCCCACCCAAGCACCAGCAGCAACAATAACATTACAAATCATTGCCCTCGTCTTGCTCACTCACGCGTCACCCTAAAAAAGGATTCGCATGCAGGCACACACACACACACATGAGAGTGACTCCTGTTCACATGTGTAAAAAATTCATAAAAAAAAGAACGTTTATAACGTTTTTTTAAAGCCGAAGTTTAAACACTCTTTGCTAAAGTTCACGGTATTATTTAGTTTAGACTTTATGATTGGTTTTTGTCTATGTATTCAGCTAAAATTTACATTTCACCAAAGGAAGAACAATTTTTTGATCTTGGTGAGATCTTGGATATCCCTGTTGCCTTGGCTAGAATTTATTGCAGTTGCCTTTATTTTTGGGCTTTAAAAATTCTTCTTACGTAATGGCCGTGGTTAAACTATTCATTTGGCTTAAGTCCTAACCAATCAAGTGCCGAAAATTTTGTATATAAAGGAAAAATTTTCGTTTCTTTATTACATGAGAACCAGAAATTTTAGCTCCTTTTGGACAGCTCGTCATGATACCTATTATTCTAATGATACATATGTTTTTGAACTCTTTATAATTTTATGTATTTTCCAATGGCATATGGGCCATGGTCTATTCCGAAAACTGATTACGATACATAATCTTTATATAACCCATTCCATAACCCTGTCACCTTTTTCCATTTTGACTATAAACACCAGCGATATAGGGAACACAATCAAAAACTATACGATTGAGCCTTTAGTAACAAACTACATTATTTAATCCACAAATGGGAATCGGAATCGAAATCCAGGACAACCATGTATATTTCGGGTTTTCTCAAGCTATTGGATTGCAAGAAGAAGTAGTAGCTATGCTAAGTAAAAAAATGGCACATTTAAGAATATTTTGAAAAATTCTATGTTTATCCAAAAATTTGGAACAGGAGTATATACTAACAAGCGCATAAGCAGCCGGAGGAGTAACAACGTTACTTGTTACAAACTTCTCTACCAACTTAAAATACTTTTTCCCATATGCAGAGTATACAAAACACGCGCAACAAGCGTCGAGGAACCCTCTCCACTTGCTCGCTAATAGAGCGTAATAAATGCCATGTTTTGCCAGACTGACGAGCTCGTGGCTGAGCCGGAGAATAAACTACTCCTTTCGTCGACTTTCTTTGGCCTTTGTATGTCCTTTGTTGCTGCCACTTTCAGCGTCATATGTGACAACCCTTCAATAGTAGCATTTAAGGCACTGACAGTGGCAGGGGCAACTGCCAGGGGCAGACAGTTATCAATTTGTTGAGTGAGCTGTTTATTGCTTTTAGCCCTTTGGGCACTTTTATTGAGGCGTAAATCTCGACAAGATTGATCTATGATAAGTGAAAGTTTTCTTATTTTTTTGTAGGCCAATTCAAGGTTCTTAACTTTATAGGTAAACTTGTTGGGGACTAAGTGCAGGCAAACATCAAAAGGACAGCAAAAAGCTTTCAAAGCTACAAAACTAACAAAACAATTACGACAATTATGACAGCTATAAAAACTTAAAAGCCAGCATATAAAATAAAAACAAAAACAGCAGAAGAAAGCTGCAAATAAAATCAACATGTTTTTGTTTTTGCTTTTGGTTTTTGTTTTATAACGCGCGGACATTTGCGCCAAATCAGCGTAAAAACAACGGCCTAAGGCTGGCACATACAGTTACACACCTACGAGGGTAGGCTGAAGAGTAATCGGGGAGCAAAAAAAATTTGATTCAATCGTTCGAATGTCGAAACCATACCAAAAGTATGATTGATTAGATAGACATGTACTTGACCATATCATTTGAAGAATTTCCAGCCATTCTCTCAATTTTGGCAAAATATTATTGTTACGGAGGCCGAATCCGCAGAATATGGTGGGATGCAAATGACCATATCATTCAAATTATTTCCAGAAATTTTTTTAAGTTTGGCTAAAAATTGTAGTCACGGGTGCTCAAATCCACAGTATTTGGTGGGTTGAACTCTTATGTGTCGGAGCTTTATCTGAAAGGAGAATATGCAATATGCAACTTTTTCTGCTTTAGATCTTCATCGATTCTATTGAAAAGACCCGAAAAGTTTTTTTTTTTCCCCAAGGTAAACGATATAAATTACGCCACGGAACTACCGAGGGCTTTCAAGCATCTTATTGGCTGCAGAACTATAGAGAGGAAGGTGGAAACTTTTGGGCCCAGACGTCCAAAAGGGGCGCCGTCATCTGATGCATCAACACCATTATATTTTTTGTATTTGGGCCCGTTAGCATTTAGTCAAAGGCTCGAAATTGCTCGGCGATCCTGTCTGATAGATTCGCCAAGGCCTTCTTAGGTGTCGTCTTTGGTTTGTTATGATAAATCGAAGAATCATTTTTTTTTTTTTTGATTTCCGGTATTATTAATTATTTGCGGTGTTGTTACCTCTCTTGTCCATAAATGGTCTTCGTGATTGTTTTACCGTGCTGAAAGGCAGCTGTTGATAAAATTAAATTCAAGAAAGCTCCGTGTCTCACTACACTACATAGGAGAACAAAGGAAACTTTGGAAACTTTTTTCAGTTGAAGCAAAATTGTTACGAAAACAAATGTAACGAAATTGATTGAATATTATTAAAATTATTTAAAGGAATTCAGATGACTATTACAAAAGCTACCAAACTCTATTTTGACACATATTTTCTAACAGGTCAAAAATACAGTCGAACTTTTCTATGCCAGGGCTATGGCGAGTTCCCTTAAAACAATTTTTTTCATTTACCGAATTTTTGGCTAAGTACACTGCAACTTTAACATGCTAATCGCGATTTTCTGTATAAGAAACTTTCTATTTAAGAAACCAATAATTTGCATTCTTGCGAAATTCGACTCTATTTACACTATAACTAACCTCGTTTCTTGCCAAATATACTTTCCAAACTGCCCTCATACCCACTCACTCAACACACATACAAAAACATACTTGCATAGGTATAGGTGCGTTGACATATTGCCCCCGTAGTAACAGGCACCCCCAGCAAATAAAAATGTCATAAAATTTGAAATGTACGCGACAGACAGGCGAGCAACGGGCTGACACTACGACAGACAGACACCGAGACTTACATAGAGAACGACGGACAGCATCAGAGCATTGACAATCCTCATACATACATATAAGTACTTATGTATATATATATGCAATTGCCTGGCTCAATTCTGAGCTGTGGGGTGTGCTCTGCCGCCCCCTAATGCAATTAGATGAGTGGCATCAAACCACGTATCCCATCCTCAGACACTCGTATCCAAATGTCTAAGCACACAAATTTGTTAATGTGTTTTCTTGGTACAGGTAAATGCATATGAATATTTTATAGTTGCCAAAAGGGACGGAGGTGAACCTTAAGAGCCACTTATTTTATCATATTTTGATAATAAGCTAAAATATTAACAAATGAAAATTTGTTTAGTTACTCAATGATTAAACTTAGCTCATTTAGATCTAGTTTAGGAAACAAGTTTATTTATTGCTCAGCTACACACTATTAAGAATTATAGTTAAATTTGGGCTAATGAAAAATATGTGTGAAAAATATATAAAAGCTATTTAAAAAGGGTATATGTTAGTACTAGGTAAAGCATATGTCATGTTTCACAAAAAAAAAAAAAATTTTCTAGATCTTTAAGCCGGCTAAATTTCTGATATTGTAATTTACTCGAAGCTCCAAAATTACATCCAATATGTTCTGAGGGGCAATAATTTTGATCTAAGTATTTAGACTCCTTATGTGACCAGCAAGATCAGATCCCAGATCCCTTCCTGCCCGAAATAATTACAAAGCGCAATATTTTTCACAAGTTTTTTTTGAGCGGGAAATAAAAAAAATCGTTTGATTATAAGCAAACATCGTTGTAATAGGTTTATAAAAATGGGATAAACATAATATAGAAATTAAAAAGCGAGAGTTTGTTTGAGTGGCCAAATTCTTTTTTATTTATTTATATTGTTTATTATATGTTGTTAATGTGCAATAGGTTTCACATAAGAGCGTATATACGAGTATATGCAGATCTTAACTTGCCTTCTTGTGTTCACCATATTTTTTTTATTATCAATGTATTTTTGCAAACTGAATTTGTAATCTGTCAGATGACAATGAGCTAATTAGATTTTTCTAAATAATATAAAGAATTGCTCCAAGAGTTCTACTTGCTAACAATGGAATATAAAAAGAAATTCAAACATACCAAAAACATACAATTCATATCGAAAACTAATAAATAAATTTGCATCGTTAATCGTTACGTCTTAAGGGAGCTACTGCTGATACCAGTTGTGAATTACAGTCACACATCAAACAAATGCCTGCCTAATCGTGTTGTCCTATGCAACACACAACATTTTTACCATTTTAAGTACTATTTACATGAGATTTTTTAAAATTCCACATATCGCAATACATAATATAAAACTTTAGTACGTCAAGCAAATATATTATTTACTTAGCTCATTTCCAAAGAGTTGTCAAGGATTTGGCAAAAGATCTTAGACAGGAAACGCGCAGCCAAAGAGTGAGCTCAAAGGGCAAAATTGCAAACTCAATAACAACGCTTTGACAAAGGCAAATGGCAGGGGCTTAGTGGAGAAAAATGACGTGGGGGGCTGGGAGTAGTGGCTGATAATGAAAACGAAGCAAATGCAAATGAACAAAAGGCAACATACACACACATACATATACATATACCAGCAATAATGTTCCAGCCAACATCGTAGTCCTCTTCTTCGCCTTCGTCTTCGTCGTTTGTCAATATACTGGCTTTCATTGTGCCGGCAGGAAAATCCAAGCAGTAAATGAGAAAATGCTAAAAGCTAAAGCAAAAGGAAACGCACGAGCGCAAAAGAAATTGCGAAAAAATAAAATTAAAATATCGATCAACAGTCAGCGCGACAGCGGAGCTAACGAACTCCGACCCCTTTCGCCATTAACATGAGGTTGGTCGGGCGGGGGGGTTGGGTGGATGGGGTGAACTTGGAGCTAAATGAGAAAACAGACGAAAGGGCTTTTCACATGAGATGTTGATGCGTTCTGGATGCGTTCTCTTTGGTTGCCATGGCTGCTGTCTTAAGCAGTTGCTGTTGTTGTTGTTGTGGGCGGAAGGGGTCCTGGGTGTGTGTGTGTGAGCGCTCTTAAAATTAAAAGCATGTTTGATGAGGAAATTGAACTGGCGTGTGTGTGTGTGTGTGTATAACGGTGTGCCTGATATACTGTGTGACGCAGAGAAAAAAAAATACTTGGGGGTGGCATTGCCGTCGACATAGCTTTAATTCATCAGCTCCCTTGCCCCCACACTGCTCTGCGCCTTTTCTTATCCTTTGGCAGACACACAGCTGCGCGGCATCATGGCCGCTGCCGCTGCCTCCTCTACCGCCAGCGTCTTTGGCTTGTGTCTCTGCTTTGCTATCTTTCTTCTCATTTCTCTTAATTTCATTCACCCTTTGCAAATGAGCTGAGCTGGGGGCTGGGGTTGGGCGCTGCACCCACAAGGAACAAAAAAAATCTATAAAAAAATGTGAAGTAGTCTGCAAGGTGTACGACAGTGGGATACACTGCTCTCAATTAAAAAAATAGGTTTTATCTGTATCAAGATTTCTTTTATATCAATAAGTATTTAAGTATCTTATATATATGTAAGGAAAATGCTTTGCAGGTGATAGGCTAGATCGTCAAAGCAAAAGTAGGTGTCCTGGTGCGGTTATTCTAGTTCGGTCATTCTTGACTGGGGCCCCCCAATCGCACTCCTTTTTTCCAAAAATTTCAAATACTTTTAATGTAAGAAAAAAATAAAAATATTAAACAACTTAGGCGGCTTGGCACCGAGACCGTGTGGTCGATTGAGGATTAAAAAAAAGGAAGCTGGGTTTGATAGCTGGTAGGCGTTACCTTATATTGCTTTAACTTATCGGCTCTCCTTGCTAAACCATATAGAGGATTCGATAAACAGAGCCAAGTCCTCTAATGGCAGATTTGCTAGATAGAGCAAATCTTCGAAGAAGAGCTTTACCAGGTGCTGGGTGCGCTTTCAAAAAAGTGCAGGTCAGTTGATGACTAAACTTTTAATAAAAGTCAGTCAACAGCTTTCTTTTGGTGTTTCCAGATCTTATTGTCTAGGTGTATCTACGGACAGACATAAAGACGGATCACTAAACGAGCTAACGTCTGGCTGTTATATGCCTTGAACAAATCTATAATACCCTTGACCCCATGGGTACAGTGTATAAAAAAAATATCTAAAAAAATGTACCCCATTATATCAGCCGGAGTTGTTAGCGTCGCTGTCGACGTCGCTGCCCCAGTCGACTTCAACGTTGGCGCTGGCGCCGACTCTATTCAAATTTCTACTTTTGCTTTACACGCGCGATTTTCCTTGTTTTCGCTTTTACATTTTTTAATAGCTACAGAAATTTTCGACACTGCTGCCCCAGCGAGGGTGGTACATACTTTTTTTTCCACGCTCACCACATTCCGGCAGCATGACAACCCTGGCCACTTTCCATGCTGCTTGTGGGTGCATGGATTTCTCCGCTTCTCTCGTGCGTTTGGCACTTAAAACGTTTTCTAAAAACTTGCTCAACGCTTTCTATTTTTTTTTCTGCATTTGCTGCCACGCGCATGAAGCCACCTCCGCCCCCATCGGCACTTGCGGGTATTAAACTTAATGTTGATAGTGTAATTTTATATTTAACAGCAAAAAAGCGTTAGGGTTGCACGTCTGTCTGTCTGACTGAGTGGCAATGTCGGCGTCTGTATTAGTGTTGTTTCTGTTTACGGGGGGTAAGTTTTTTTTTATGCATCCTGTAACTGTCGTAAAGTTTTTTGTTAGTGACGAGGACGACGCCGCAGCGAGAGTTGGCTCAGCTCAACGGGTTCTAATTGAAGTCAAGTTGTTGGCTGGGTGGAGGCAAGCGGGTAGCAATAGCTTGATAACGCGATATTCGAGCAAGGATATTGATAGCATATGGTGAATAGTATGCAAATAAACCATTCATTATAAAATTTAATTTAAGTATGGAACCATGAAGGAAGCTTGAAATAGAACATTTCTACTGTTCATAGGAAATCGGGCGCATTGGGACCTTTACCAGCCAACTATATAAGATTTGTTAGCCAATGACTAAAATTGATTATAAATATAACCCCTTTATACTTGACCCTAGCTTGCGATGCTTAATCATTACTACAATCGCAAAACTGCCTGTTGCAATTATTTATAAACCGATTTTTCTGTGTCTCCTTTTAAAGGATTTGCATTCTATTAATCAAAACGGCAAATCTTAATAATTCCTTTTGAAGTTCGACTCAGCGTAGACTTAATGCCTATGAGTAGCATCTGTCAAAATTTAAAAAATTTATAATGGATTTATGAATGGAACTATGAGGCAAGACAAGGTTCGTTCCATGATATACGATGTTGCTAATTAAAGATCCTGCGAACAAGTATCGGGGCATCTAGGTGCTTAAAAAACGAAAACCTTCTAAAGTATCTAAAAGTCAGAAATGTATGAGATAAAATAGTCAAACGAAAAGCAAAATAATACGCAAAAATATGCCCATATCCCAGTCCGTGAGCAAGCTCCCTTAACTAGGTCTCTAAACGCACAAAATTAAGAGGTAATGACCGCCCACCATATTAAACTTCTGTTCCGCACAATAAATACTATAGTTGGCTTTTTAAAAAATGAGGATCCCCAAACTCAGAAAAGAATCAGCAAATAAATGAATGTAGAAAAATAAAGTGTAAAGTTCGGATACCCAGTAAGGAATATGAGCAAGTATGTATCCTAGGTGTGTCTGTAACTTTTTGAAAGAAGCATTTCCTGCAGCTATCCCTATTATTTATTATTTTAAGCTTAAAAAAATATATTCAGCATTTAAAAGAGAAATATTGGGTGTATGGTAAAGGGAACATAATCCCATGAATTATATATACAAAAATTAATTTTTTTGCGTGACGTTACATTTGTACGCAAAACAAAAATAAAAGAAAATAAAGCAAACATTTCAATTTTTTTAAAATATTTTTAAGCCTTAGTAGCACTCGTCCTGGTCGATAAAAAAATATAAGCTTAAATATGCTTGGCGTCACGTTACAAAAAAGAGGGGTGGGCTTTGACTAATTCTGCAATTTCACAATTTATTTAATCAATAAATTAAAAGAAAACTTTAATTTTATTTTAATAAATTAATTAATTTCACTTGAAAAATAATACAAATATATTGATACAGAATTCTAAAGGTAAAATGACACAACCTGAAATTTTAACTTGCCATCTTATTAGGCTAACTCTTTGTGGTAAATTTTTTTTTTTAGTTTGAATTGAAAACAATGAAAATTAAATTTTTAAATTTATTATATCAAAAGATGGCGTACGTTAAAGTCGGGCGCGGACGACTTTGGGATACCCTGTACCACTGCTTGCAATAAAATCCGGTAAATTGCTTAAGAACACCAAAAGACATTTGATTGCCAAATTAGATTATGATACCTTCATAAACAACCAAAAACAGACGAATTTTTAATCAAAAACTTTTTTTCGACCGATCGGCCCTATGGGAGCTATATGATATAGTCAACCGATTTTGATAAAATTTGGTACAGTGTTGAACATCTCCAAAAAACTTCTGAATGCCAAATTTGGTTACAATGTCTTTACAAATAAACGAAACACAACGAATTTTGTGCAAAAAACGTTTTTTTGACCGATTGGCCCTATGGAAGCTATATAATATAGTCAACCGATTTTGATCAAATTTGGTACAGTGTTGAACATCTCCAAAAAACTTCTGAATGCCAAATTTGGTTACAATATCTTCACAAACAAACGAAACACAACAAATTTTGTACAAAAAGCGTTTTTTTGACCGATTGGCCCTATGGGAGCTATATAATATAGTCAACATTGTATCAAATTTTATCAAAATCGGTTACCTATATCATATAGCTCCCATAGGAACGATCGGTCAAAAAAACATTTTTGGTTAAAAATTCATCTGTTTTTGGTTGTTTATGAAGGTATCGTAATCTAATTTGGCAATCAAATGTCTTTTGGTGTTCTTAAGCAATATACCGGATTTTATTGCAAGCAGGGTATCCCAAAGTCGTCCGCGCCCGACTTTAACGTACGCCATCTTTTTTCATACATAGTAGTTTCAAACTATATATTTTTGCAAAGACAGCCTGAAGGCCTACGTTTCTCTGGCTACGAACCTTTTTATAACTTAGAACTAACTTCTACTTTATAATTATATAAAAAAAAAAAAAAATTTGCAAAGTTTTGTTGGAAAATTTACGACTAAAATGCAATTAACATGGCCCACCCTATATTCCAATTTATCAAAAATTCATATAAATGCATGTACAAGCCGCTAGTATAAAACTATTGTATTAGTTACTTATTTTCTTGTAAACACAAAGCTTGTTGCTGACTTTTTATGATACGTTATCACGATTTGAGTCATTTTACGATATAAACGCGCCATTTCATTAGTTCTTGCAACTCTTGCTCTTGGCTAATTTCTAGCTTTTACCCTTACTACATGCCTCATCCAGCTGCTTTATCAAAAATTACTTCATCGATTTTTAAACATTTTTTTTGTACTCTTTCCTTAACAAGCCTCAAATAGGCCTACGGCGAGAACAAATAAAAAAACAACACCAACAACAGCAAAAGTGAAGCCCGTCGCAGACTTCCGCCGTCGCTGCCTTAAGAACGAGAGATAGAAAAAAAACTTCAGGCACACGCAGCTTTTTTTTAACGATTTTTTTTTTTAATTTAAGGGTAGCACACATTTTTTTCTAGCTGAGCAGCATCCTTTCTGAGACTGACTCGTTGGCTTGGTTGCCTAATGAAAACTCTTCGTCTTCAATTACAAGGCTGCCACGCGACCAACCCGGCTTGCAACGGCTCCAAACTGGTCAAAAAAAAAGAAGAAATTTGTAGAAAGTAAAAAAAAATTGTGCAAAAAAATGGTTGCACAAAAAAAAGGACACCAAAAGTCAGCAAACACGGTGCTTAATCAAAAGCTTGTGTAAGCAAATTTGTTGCGCAAATGAGCGGGTGAGAGAACAATAAAAAAAAAAAGAAATTATATTAAAAGGATTTTTTTTTTTTAATGATTACAACACTGTACTCTAGGTGGACACTTGAGACCGAATCCATGGGGGAGCAAGAAAAACTGGCAAAGCGTTGACAGTTTAAAAAGCAACATGACAAAGTGATGGAACGTGTTTTTGCATATTAATTCAATATTAGATAGTTGTCATTAGACAAGAGAACTTCTTTAAAAGCCGAGAACAAACCATTCATTTATATTCTTTTGTTACTATGTATACCCTTTGTGCCAAAGATCCTAAGCAGTTGATAACTGCATGCAACTCTTTATAGCAAGACCTAGCGGCATTTGTTCGATAGTAATTCATAAGAGTAGATAAGCCCTGGTCTCTCGTCCCTGGGTTTGTGACCAGGGTACAAGCCGTCTACCTGCCGCGCTACACGTGCATCAATATTTGTCTCATATGAGCACGGAAGTAACCTGATTTCTTAGACAAACCAGCAGAGGGGGTACTGCTGCCCACAATGAAAACTTGTGCAAACTTCAACGCATGTCTGTCTGTGTTTGTTTTGACATATGCCTTACTACAACGCCCTCGAGCTTGTTCCATTGTAAGCCTGGCCATGGTCCGATATTTGCTCAAGGCATTTGGTGCTACACTAGCTCAAGCGCACACTGGTTGAGATTGTCTTCTTTTGGCATAAATTCAAAAATTCGAAAACTTTTCAAATAGTTTGTTAATGCCAGTTCGGGATTTCGATTTCGAGTTGCCGATTTAACAGTGCTGTTAATCGTTATAGCTATGATTTTTTTTGTAATAATCCAGAGTAGGCCTTGGAAAAACTATACAAGTGTAGGAATAGCGATAGACTGTCTTGAGACATGGAGAAGTCGTATTCGAATTAGGTATCCAGAACTGGCAAAATTATTTAATCCTTGAAAAAATATTTTTAGCCCCGAGTTTTTTGAAAATTTTGATAAAACTAAAAAAATTCTTTCGTGCTCTTTAATAAAGTTTACGGTAGCTCCTTAAATTTCTTCTTTTTAAACTATTAAATTAAAAACAATTATTTAATAAGCAGACCTTACTTATTAAAGGTTTTTAAGTTTTCAACGAATATCTTATTATCGTATTTGGAAAGAAGTGCAAGGGGATTATTAGAACAGTAGATTCTTTCGTATGATGGTATTATGAATTTTTAAACTTCTACTTCATGAATCATTGAAGGCATTTCCAAAACAGAAATTTAATGTACTTTTTTATATCAGGATTTTCGCCAAAAAAAAGTTTCAGCCGCTGAAATCGAAACCGTGTTCTAAAAAAACCACACATTAAACGAAATATTTTGTAGGTTATCTCAGAACAGTGACGTGCGGGCATTTTATGGACGTCAGATTTGGATTCAGCTACCTTAAAAACACATAAAAAGCTTCGTGGGACGTCCACACCTAAAAATGATTTTCAAAGGTGTGTTTCGAACTTAAATTGATATTTGAGAGCGAAGGTGAAACCATGTTTACTAAAAGTTTTCGGGGTCACTGAATCCGAGTACGCGGTCTTAAGAGCACCAGCTCATTATTATTCTGACGTTACCTGAAAACCTAAACCTAACTTAGAACCCTGACGAGCTAAGCTTTTTTGGACCTACGCTTTCAAATGTAAAGTTCGGACCACCTTTTCTTGTGGTCCTGTGCATCATTAATAGAACATTTGAAAAATTAATCAAATATAGTATCTCTTCAACCTCTCAAAGGTATATCTTGACTTTTTTAAAATTGTCTTACAGATGAACTATAATTTGCTGGTCAGGTAATTTTTTAATTCATCATGACTTTGATATCGTAGCTGATGAATTTACAATTCAATTGATAGGAAGCCCAAGAATAGAGTAAGCAATCAAATGATAGCGCTCTTTCTTCTTAACAAGAGGTCAGATTATAACAAAGAGTGCTAATGCCAAGAAATTTCGTACCATTTACGCCATGTTATGACTCAACATCTGCTTGAATTTACGCTACAAATTTTTAGATTTCGCCCATGGTGCCTGGTTGTATATGTAATACATGGGCGCATAAAGCTTGGCGGGCAATTTGTCTGCTGAGATTTTTATTCAATATGTTGCGTCATTTTGAACGCTGCAGGACATTGCTGGTCAAGTGGGGCAGCTGTCAGCTGCAGGATGAACTCAATAAGGTAAGCCTTTGATTTCTCGGGTCAAAGATATTGGTAAACTGTCAGCCGCATTTTCCACCTTGTCTTGACTTGACTCAGTGCTGGCACAGAGACGACAGCAGCTGTCAAAAATGTTAATAAGCGTAAATGAGCCGCCCAACTATTGCTGCATTGAGGAAAACTAATTTCCGCTGCGCGACTGCGCAGTCGACGTCAACGTCTGCAACGTTCAAGTCCTTGTAAGGGAACAAAAACAAAACGTCTTTGGAACAGTGATTATTGCTGCAGAACGTGTGCCAGGCGCATCCTTTGCACAAATTGCAGTTTTCGCTGTGTGTGGCTGCGGCTAAGTCTAAGACCTGGAACGTAATTCCTTAAATAGGGATTAACGAAATATGCAAAATGAGAAAAAAGCAAGCCAGCCAAACCCTTTTCAAACATGACACAAAAAAAAATTTACTGTCTATGGGGTGTAATTTTTTTTGGCAGCCGGCATTTGCATAGAAAAAAAATTTAAATATTCCAAAAACGAGAAATTGCGTGTGCCTGGCAGGACACTGACACACGCACCCCTCACATTTTTTTTTTTTTTCATTTGACTGTTACCTAGACGACAAAAAAAAAATCCTGAGGCTGTGACAACCCTTTTTTTCTACTATGCCGAAAGGGTTTTCCACAAGTTTTTTACTCTAATGTTAACACGAGGCGCACTTTTAATTTGCATTTTGTTGGGATTTTCAAAATCAAGTTCTAAAACTTACCCCAGAACCGTCAGCGGCGTCGTCGTCTGGGTCACACTCTGTGGGTACCATAAAACACAAATGCCAGATTTTTGTATAAAGTTTTTGCTTTTGACAAGTGAATATTCATGTAGGTTTGTTTTTTTTTTTTGTTATTTCCGTGAGCAAGGGTTAAAAAAAAGTTGAGGGTACTTACTAATGCAGATCAAAAAAAAAAATAGAAGTGAAAAAAAAACGTGGGTACTTTAGCATGTGCTGGTGCAGAATAATTTGGTCTGCTGTGGCAACACAAAAAAAAGTCTAGGAAATAAAAGAGTTGAAATTTTTGAAGCTGTCGAAAACAGGGTGGGCATTTATGGAATTATGATATCTATTAAAAGAGTTGAGCTGAAGTGTGACGAAAAAAATGTATAAATTTTACTGTGGTATAGTATGTCACGATAAGAAGATAGGTTGCATGCGTTGAAAACTACCATATGTGATAATTGCATATGATTATCGAATATCGTTTCCATTTATCGAATACTTTTTACAGTTCGGCGCTTTAAAAGTCACTTCTATTGCTTTTTTCAGTGATTAGCACCAAAGTAATATGGTTAAGGGTTTATCGCTTCATTTTTTGAAGAGCTGTGAATAGCATGTGAAGTACCTTTCCGCATCGGAATTGAATCTCACAACTTTCATTGAGTTAGACTGAGCAATATAAACAAACAACATTTTGCGGACTTGCGGATTATTAAAACAAAAATTTTACAATGGTGGGAATTATTACCTGGTAACGAGGAGGAACCCTCAAGGGAGAGGTCGTCGCGTTGGTGCGCCAGCAAAAACATGGTGAAGATCTATTGATCATGAATTACAAGCCGTCAGCTACTCATGGAATGATATCTGCCGTGAATCCCGTAATAGAGTTCGCTACAAGAGGATGGCCGAGGCCCTATGCTCCACTGGGAGTCGAGGATGACAGACAGAAGAACGAGGTGGACGAGTGTGCCAGGGACAGCTCAGCACTGCCAGCTAAGCTTGCGGTTACGGATATAAATACTATTTCAAGACGTCTTATCGTAAATTAGGAGAACAGTCAGAGCTCAGGCGGCAAGAGAATGGGACACTCAGCTTCTGGGTAAACCATTCCTTGAAGATCTGGGCAGTCTGGCAAGGTGCCCATAGCCGATCTGGCCAATTTCGTCGCATCCTCGAAATGGTTCTGCATGGAGAGGGACTTATGTGACTGCGAGTGCCCACCAGCTTTGAACTTCGAAAGCGAGATTTATTTACTTACATTAGACTAAGTATCTAATACTAAATCTAATATGTACAGGAGGAGTGCGAGCAACAAGGCCAAGAGAGATATTTTGGGAAATTTTTTTTATAGATTCTTCAAATTTCGCGATATACCACAAAAAAGTATATACTACATTTTGACCTCTTGTTAAAATGTTTTTTTTTATGAAATAAAGCAATTTACTCGCATATTTATCACTTCTCAATTTTTGAACCTATTGTTTTTAATATATTAATTAATCGATTTAAAATTTTTTTATTTTTAAGATTTAAGATTTTAGTTCGTCGAAAAATTTTTTTATTTATTTTCCAATGCTATTTGTTCACAATTTTTAACAAATATTTCTAAATACATTTCTTTTATTTATTATTTTATATAAAATTTTTAATAAATAAATAATTTTTCTAAAATATTAAATTCAATTTACATTATTTTTCTTGAAAATGAATAAGCGGAAGGAACTTCTTTCCTTACGAGGTTCCCTTGACCGCAGGTTTTTGTTTTTAAAAATGTTCATAATTTAAATGACGCTCCAAATTTAAAAAATACTCAGTAGTTTTGTTTTTTTAAATTGATTTTCTAAATAAACGTTTTCAAGGATATGTTTATATCGGACGGAAAAAAATTGTCATATCTCAAAAATTAATGATGGTCAGAAGAAATCGGTAGTTCTAGAAAGTTGCGTTACCTTTTATCCAATGTCAAATAAGCATTTTATAGGTAAAACCAATTAGGTCGGATTTGCCTTACCCTATATATTACTCAATAAGATAAGAACTGGAGTACTAGCAACAATAGCCTTTGAGTAGTTTTTGTAATAAATTTCTTGTAAATTTTTTTTTATTTTAAAAGATTCAATTTAAAAATGTATCCAAACTTTTATCATGCCAACTCTCCTTGGACTCAAGTGACGTCAAAAATCGTTCACTTCCATGGAACACCCTGTTTGTTCAACAGCCAAAAAAAGTAAAACTACCCATAATATCCGCTTAAAAAACTCAAAATTCATAAAACTCAACAGTCAGAGCAGAAAAAAAAATTCCACATAAAAACAAATCTCCCAGACAACCCATGGCCAAAGGGTTAAGACACATTGAAAAAAAAAAAAAAAGCACGCAGAGTTGCATGCAAAACGAAAGTTAATCACAAAATACATTACGGTAAAAATAAAAAATGTGAGCGAAGAGGAAGAAAATGATGAGAAGAAGCAAAGCACGCAGATGAGCTATGTGGCAGTTAAAAAAAAAAAAACAACAAAAAAATGAGGCAGACGCGAAACTCACATTTTTTGCTCTCCTGCGAGGGGTTAACTTAATTTATGCGCATCGCGGAGTTGGAAGCGTGGCAGAGGAAGCCAGGATTTTCCATAGTAGAGGAAGAGGCAGGAGCAGGGGCAGAGGCAGAAGCAGAAGCGGCTGATTATGCAGCGCCGCAAAATGTTTTTCTTTTTCGTTCTACTCGATTTTTGTAATTTGAAAAATATGCGCTCCTTGATGGGTTGCTCGGTTGTTGGCAGGAATCCTTTGGCTTTATTGGAAATTATTGATTTATGATTTGCAATATGTTAGGCATCGCCGAGTAATGTAGCGGAGGCTGTGGGTGTAAGGTATATTCAAACATAATACTCGCTCAGTCAACCGCATGGTTTGTTTTCTAATTGTTGCAGTAGAGTTCATGGAATTTAAGAGCTAGGTAGGAAGGTGTTGCAGAAAAGGGGCTTAACTCAGTAAACATTTTTTTCGGAAGATCGACTTTCTGTTGTAAAACTCGAAAACTCAACCTGGGGATATATCATGTTCTCATATAAAAACATATCCTTTTTTATAATGAAAGAACGCCAAAGGCTTTAAAAAAATTTTTATCAGCAATTTCCTGACAATTTCAAAAAAATCTATTGCCTAATTAATACCCACACCTTATAAAAAATTTGTTGCATACTTGGTTGACCTAGTGAATAAGTCAATAGCTTTGCGCCACACCCACAAAGTCAAGCCTTACTATTTCCCCAGGCGTAGGCAATTCAAAATGGACATCCTGAACAGTGCTTGCCACTCAAGGTATGTATGCAACCCCCAAAAATGCTTTCCAAGTTTAGGCACAGCCATTAGACGCACTTGAAGCACCAATTAAAAATTATAAACAACAAAAGCTCGTCCGGGCAAATGAGAAACGGGAAACACCATCCGCACATATTTAATACCATCTTTATGAAAATTTTACATAAAAGAAAAAAAGTGGCAGGGAAAGTGCGTAGTCCTTGCCACCTGCGACTGCCAGGGACCAAATGATGCCGTTAAGATGCTTACAGCGAAATCCGCGGCAACGTTACACTGAGAAAAATTTATCAGCATTTTGTTATTGAAATAAGCAACCCATAATGCTTTCTGGAATTTAGAGAAAGTATGTTTAGCTGTGAAAAGCAACGAAAAACCATTCTTTTTTTGATTTCGTTACGTGACGATGTTTCTAAAATTTTATTTTACTTACAAGCTCCGTTAAGGAACTTCGTTCCGAAAGAAATAGGCCCCGCAACCTTTATACCAAAATAGTTAAAACAGTAAAGGAAATCGCAATTTGTCGCAAAATTTCTACCCACACTTTTCCGCTAAGGAACTTCGTTCTGAAAGAAATAGGCCCCGCAACCTTTATACCAAAATAGTTAAAACAGTAAAGGGAATCGCAATTTATCGCAAAATTTCATTTTGTTACGCGACGATTTTTCTATAAGTTTACTCTACCTACACTTTTCTGTTAAGGAACTTCATTCTGAAACAAATAGGTCTCACCACTTTTAGACCTAAATAATTGAGTCCGTCTGTAGGATTTTGAAGGCTCAAAAATAAATGTGATTGAGCCCGGAAAATAAGGTCCACTCTCATAATAGGAAACATGATAGTCGATGTACCCCTACTATTTTTCTCAGTGTAACGTCAACGGTGCGAATACTTCAAAAGGCATTAAAATAAAAGCACACAAAATGAAAGCCAATGTACTTGCCCCCAACCCACCCTTTTGTGGCCATCCAGCATCAGCGGGGCAATGTAAAAGGGGTGGCAAACGAAATTAAATTTTGTACTCGCATAAACTTAATTACTCGACGGCAGGCGTGCATGGCACAAAAAGGGGTTTGGGGGGCAGCGATGCGGTGCAGTGTGTTTGTTGGGGTTGCTGTGCGGCGCGCAGACGCGACTGAGACGCGCTCATTAATGGCCGCTCTTAATGGGGAATATTAAATTATGCGCTACATTGTGCTGGACGCATTGCTCTTGTCCTTGCTAATGGCTTGCAACAACTTGGGCGTCAGGCAGGCAGAGTTTGAAGCGCGCCGGGTCCTAGACCTCGCACGGTTTGGTCCCGTCCTATGCTGTCCAGTTCCGTCTGGCTGGCTAATTTAACCCTGCAGTTGACGCTATTGGCTTTTGTTTGAAGTTGGCGCCGTGTCAAACAAAATAATTTCCATGTTAATTGTGCGCCATTTTGTTGTCAGCAAAGTTGGCAAGTTGATATGCTGATTATCCTTTCATTTATGCAGTCCCAGCGACCCCTGTTAATTCGTTTATGCGCAGCCTTTCCAAACTCCTTTGCTTTTAGTATTACAGGCCTTTTGCACAGGACGCGCCGTAGTCGTCGTCTTTGTCTGCATTTTAATTAAGGCTTTCCTTGACTTTGGCCGGTTGCTACTCGTTGTTGTTGTTGTTATTATGCAAAGAAGCTGCTTATTAAAAGGATATGCCCGGACCACTTGCCGGATATAAATGGTAATTAAAATGTTCATTGCGCTGTTGTACTTCGTTTTGCATAATTTGTGGCGCTCTGAGTGGCAGCTCATACTGAAATTATTATTATTATTATTATTACTATTATTTGAGTGGGGAAGCTGCGCCTTGGGCAGCTACTTAGCTTTGATGTGCTCTTATGTCCTTATAGAATTGCATTAGGCTTTTACTCAAGGCAGCCGCAAATTACTTAAAAGGCTGCTGGACAAGTGGAAGGCTCAACTCGTATGTGCGCTCCATATAAGTTTATATGTACGTCTCTGAACTAAACGAATTACAAAACCCATTAGGCGAGAGGTCAAAGAGTCTTCAAAATATAATGGCAAAAAAAAAAAACGAAAGTAGCTGCTGCTGCATTATTTAATAATATGGCGAGGCCCCAGGCAAATCCTTTTAGGACCTCTCTTATATATGGGTTATAATTAAATCACAAACAGCATTCGTATCTCAAGTATCTAGGATATGTCGGTCACGCCTACTAGTCCTAGCTCACTTATTGTCAACTAAAAGCAAAACTGACCTTCAGCAAGTTGCTTAACACATCAAACACACATCCCCTCCTGCACACCAGCACAGCAGTCAACGTACTGCATCACATATGGCCTACAAATGCCGCAAAGTATGCTACACTTTTTACATATACGAGGGTTGCCCATTATATTACGGAAGCGTGGTATGCTAGTAGTGCTATATCAAAGCTGACATCTGCATGGTGAAGTTTTTCAATTTTACAACCTGCAAATTTGGATGGGCCAAGGATCAAGCACCTTATTTTATATCTATAAATAGTGAAGATGTTTACCTTTTTATAGTGGAGGGTTCCTTTCTCTATACTTGCCTGTTATATAGCCTTGTGCCGAGCAGCTTAACTAACTAATCTAGTGGAGCAAAATTTCCAATCGCATATGTTCTGAACCCTGACATTATTTTAAACTTTTCCAAACACAGCTCTGAAAAGCTTGTTCTTAGAAGTTTGTTCTCCATAAAGCAGAGTTGAAATCTTCCCCTATCGAATTTGAATCCACAAGCAATACGTCGGTCTGCCCGAAATCTCTTACAGAGATTTACAAATTTTGATGTTATCTTTTTGTCAGCAACGTACCCATCAGTATATTTTTAAAACTGTTTCCAATAAATTATACATTGGTTCCTTATACTCAAAACCTCTCAAGCAACCCTTGCAAGCAACAAACAACAACACAGCAAAGCGAAAAGTATGCGGAAAACCCACAACAAATCGTTTAAATCGCATCAACAGTTTGCCAACACACACACACAGATACAAATTCACACATATGTGTGCGTTTATCACACAGATACACACACACAGCTACATTATACGCATATGTGTAGTGAATGATAGCTTGTTGATAGCTCACTTTCGTCGCTGAAAATGTCAACAAGCAAACCAACGCCCACACAGACACACATAGATACTCACCCACCCACACACACATGTGTAAAAAACACGCTTATGATTTTTTTCAAATGTTTTCGCTTGCTTTTCACTTGATTTTCTCTAAACAAATTTGCGAAAACCAAAAAAAAAAAAAAAAAAAAAAAACAACAAAAAGGGGGAAAAAGGGTCCGTTGCAAATCACCCACGGGAATAAAAACCACGCGGGTGGTATTCAAAAACGCGCGTAAATCGTATGTGTAGTTCTTGAGAGAGTTTCTGTGTGTGTGTGTGTGTGTGTATGGGGGGCAATTGTGTGTACATCCGCTTTTTGTGGTGTGTGTGTGTGCCGCAGTTTATGCATGTAAATTTGTCTAAAATTGTCGAAATTTTGTGGCAAATAAATGCCACATTCAACGGCAGCTCATACGCGACTCTATTCATAAGGCGGGGTTGTGGAGTATGCTTTAGGGGGGATAAATGGGCGGCATAGCACTTGTCTAATGTACATGTAATCATCAGCGGTTGTTATCATAGAATTGGCGTTACCTCTGTCATTGTATGTTGAATGGATTGGAGGGTAAAATGTACAATGTAAATATTATGGAAATTGATATGTGTAGTTTATGGTTGTTGCGGAAATTTGTTAGGGGTGGTGGCTGTGGGTGACACTTAAACATATGTGTTTGTGTGAGTGTAGCGTGGGAAAGTTGTTGCTGTGGTAAAGAAAATCTTGTACTAACTTGGCTAAGGTCAGGTAAAAGTGGGCTTGCTAAGAACTACTAAAAGAGTTAAATTTTCTGAAACTAAATTTATTAATGGCCTTGTTTTTGAAATTCAGAGTGACCAGTTAGCAATGATAGTTTTCCAGCTATTATGTCATAGAAGCTGATAAAGTTAATAATGACATGGCATCTTGGAAAAGTTTGAACGGGATTACATTCTTTTAAATCTTAAGCCAACAACTGAACATAGACTGGGGCGATTTAAAAAAAATATAGTCGCCGCAGCGGTCAGTATCAAAGAAGACTCTAAAATATCACTTGGGCGCCGATATGCTAAAGTGGCAACTCGACATATTATGAACCTATATCCGTGTAAGATTGGTCTGAAGAAAGAATAAAAGACAAGAAGACCTTCTTTTTTCTATCTGGTCACCATATACCAAGGCACATTTACATCACACACAAATATCTTATTAAACATGTTACCTTAACAGGCCTATCGGCTGGGGGAGGCGGAGAACGGGGAAGGCCACCGGGCCTGAAATTTTGTAAAAGGCCCTTGAATTTGGAAAAAGCATTAAGCATTGAAGTTATTTGGAAAAAGGTTTGCGCTTAGGGCCCGACGATGAATCTCTGTCGTATAAGTTAATTTTATGGAGAGCTCCTACTCTGCGAACTATACGATTTCTTAACCCCTACTAAGTTTAGTGCTCTACATAAACATACGATTTTTAAAATAAAGTTTATTATCTGACATGATGCAACTCATTTCGTAGAATCTCATAGCCAAAGACTCGGTTTATTCGAATAAGCTTGGAGTTAATTTTTTTTAATATTTCGATATCTATCTAAAAGTATTGCAATTTGTTTGCTCTATTTTTGTGGCTTGCATTCTAAAATATTGCAAATCGTTCTTTATTCGTAGAAAAAAATGTTCAACTCTGGTCCCAACTCGTACATTAACTACGAAATAAAAAATGAAGACCAATTAATTACGAGTACATACTATTAAGATATTTATAACTCATCAAATATCTATCGCTAATTAAAAGAATTTCCTTTAAAATTTGAAATCAGTTGTGAATCTCATTCACAAAAACTCCGCTATAAAATTTTTAGTCATAATCACAAAATCAGTTAACATTTCAAAATAATTTTGAAAAAATAAATCATCTCAGCTTCTTTGCTCTAAAGTTCTTACATTGACATATCGGTGCTTCATACCCTTCACTGGTTCATTACCCTCCAATACTTTGCTTTAACATTATTAAGATTATATTCAGCGCTTGACAGTTGTGTGGAGCTGCGTACTGTTAGTCACCCCCACTTGTATCCAACCCCATCCGCATCTACTCCCATAGCTGCGACATTAATACCATGAATAATATACGCTCATTTCTTTTGCTTTTGTGTTGGCGTATTTTTTTTTTTATACCCGCTTTACATCTCTTCCTCTTCTTCATTTGCTACTTTTGCTTGCGCCATACAAAAGCCAAAGGGGTTGTTTGTAATTTTTTTAAACAAAATTTTCTTCATTTCGCTTTTACGTTGATTTTCGCGCAACTTGAGAAAAACAAATAAAAAAAAAAAAAAGAAAATGAGTAAAAGCCAAGAGATGAAAGCTGCTGCTGGCTGTTTGTGGAGACAGCGCGGAGGTGCGGGCAGCGCAACGCCAACGTCTCAATGAGTTTTACGCTATGTGCTTAATAATGAGCAGTGAGCCGGCGTTATGCTAGGTTTGCACTACACTAAACTGTGGAAAATTGCGTTTTCACATTGGCGGCACAGAAGGTTGCTTGAATTGTGTGTCACAACGATGTGCAGCAGCAATGGGTGCACTTGTTGTAAGCACTTGTGTACTTATGACAACATGCCTTAGTTTTCAAAAGGTAAACATTGCACTAGTTATATCAATTTTGTACATAGTTGCCTAATTTTTTATTTTATTTTTTACAAAGCATATTTTATTCACATTTGCAACAATTATCAAAGTTTGCTGTAATCGGGTTATGGCTGTAGGATATTAAAAAATTTAATAAATTCGGGCAGATAATTGTCAACATGCATATGACTGCAAAGTTGAAAGTATTGAGAATGCCAGACAACAGAATAGTATAGTCAACAATTTAAATATGCCGTTGTATTATTAAGAGAAAGACATATTTGGGACATCCAAAAAAGCTCTTATGCACGATTTTAATTTGGTCACACATTGAAATAATTCAAAATTTTGTATCTTTACAAATCAAAGTCTGATTTGTTTTAAAATAATCTGTGAATATTTGTTCTTCTATTTTTCGAAAAGGAAAAAAATCTATAGTTTTCAAAATGCAAACTAGGTCTTTAACGAAAAAGTTAACATATAGTTTATATTTTTCATACTTTCAGGCAAGTCTGCCTAGTTTGTTTATCAAATTTAGAATAGAAAAATAGAAATAGAAATAATAGAAAAATTTTACAAATCTACGTCAGGGGTAAGATTACAAGAAAAATAACTTTAAAAAATTTTTTTTTTAAGCTGTCTCTATGGTTTTTACAAATAATTACAAGAACATAAAAGAAATATTAAAAAAAAATCAAATAAGTCATAAGAAACTCTTTTATTTTTTTTTGCTATTACTTGGTTCACAGCAGCTCAAATGATTGCCAATTAGTTTGCATTATTTGTATTTGTATTTACTTGTATATACAATCAAAAAAATATTCATTCCTGCGATATTTGACATTTCACAAAACATACTTATACAGTGCACGCTCGATAACGTGAATACTACAAAACGTGAACACCCCATAACGTGAACAAATTTTTTTGTGCATTGACTACTCCAAAACGTGAACAAGGCGAGAAAGCTCTATAACATGAACAATAAAAGTTTCAATGTTTGCATGTAATTTGCATTGAGCTCAAATAATTCTGATCTTGGGGATTCCCCTTTTGCATTGAGCTTAAATAATTCTAAACTTGGGGATTCCCCTATTAGTGAGTTATATTTTTTATTTGGCAATTTTACCCTAGCATGGAGCGTTTTGTCTTAGTTTATATCTATTCAGAATAGAAATGAGTTGTAAAAAAACCTGTGTGCTTGACGTTGAAAGAAAAAGCTGACATTCTCTTTTGACAAAAAGGATCGAGTTGACGAGCTTAGCGAAAAAATACAATGTTGCTAAATCAACAATTTGTGGCATTAAAAAAGAAAAAATTATTTTAAAAAGCGTAAACGACACATTTTAAACCAAGCGAAGCAATTCAGATTTTCAACAAAGCGGAACAGTGGTCTAGCCATGAAGGTATCGATCAAAATGATATGAATGTAATGAAACGACTAAGGGAGAAAGCTATGTTTCAATTAATAGAAAAACAGAAGACACAGAAAAAGATGACTGATTTTTTTAAATAAAAAATTTGTCAAATTTTCTTAAATTAATATGTACCTATACAAAACATCAATAAAATATGAATTTAAACGTGTGAATTTACTTGATACTTGTTTGGCATTCGAAAACGTGAACACTTTTGTTAACGTGAACTCCCTTGGTTTTAATTAGTTCACGTTATCGAGCGTGCACTGTATTTGACTCTACTACGTAAATCCTTTCCCTTCAATCCCTATGAATTATATTAATGCAAAATTTGCAGTAAACAATTAATTGGCTGTATAGAGTAAAGTTCATTTGTAATGCAGTGTAAACCCAGCATTAGGCAGCAAGAAAGTTGAAACCGAAGCCGAAGCGTAGGCAGCAAGAGCAGAAGAGTAAGAGCAGCAGCAGAGGCAACCTGAAGACGCGACGTCAGCGACTGACTGCTGCATACTTTCAGGCGCACTCACTCACCCAGCATTAAACTCTTTGATTAGAAGCGCGCCATAGCTATCGCTATAGCCATCTCGTTTGCTCGTCTTGCTTGTCTCAGGTGACGTTCTCTGGGCGACGCCATTCGTAAAAACAACAACGACAGCGACGACCATGATAACGAGAGGGACGGGCACGAAAGCGAAAGCACTTCGTATGCAAATGAGTTTGTCGTTATCATCGCCGCTCGCTGCCGCTGCCAGCTACACAGAGAGGGTTGTTTTTGCTGTCGCTGCCGCTGCCGCTGCTGCTGCTTGCGCGGGGTTGACTTGATAAGCGCGCGCTCGTAAATTACAAAAGCAAAAATAAAAAAAAGGAGTAAAATGTTAGCTGTAAAATTGTAATGAGAAAACTAACTACAGTTAGAGCTGCGCAAATTTGGTTCTTTGCTTTCTTTATTTCTTTTATGCACACTCAACTGCAACACTTTAAATTTGCAACATGCTGAGAGAGTATTGTCCAACGTCAGCCAGACAGCCGGACGTAGCATGTCCTTGAGCCTTTCTTTTCTCTGCTCTCGCTTTGTTTTTGTGCGCTGTGCACTTTCTCTTTTGCCCATTACACGCTACGTGCTGTGTGTGTTTTGTTGCTTTGTTTTGTTTTTGGCATTTCGCAATCTAACTGCACAAAAATTCGCAATGCCCGTTATGTTTGCATCAAAATGGAACTGTAGCATCGTTTACATATCCTGCTGATTATACTGGGAGTGTAAATATGTGTGCGAAAAATTTGCATGCCTTTACGCAGGCAACGTTGTACGCTCCGCCAGGGGTAGGCTACAAGCGACTAACAAACAATGATCAAAAATTGGCCATAGTTTGAGTTCATTCATGCAACTTGGTCTTTCTTTCAATTGCCCTTGGGTTGCTGTACCTCAACCCTTTTGTATTGCAAAAAGGATTAAATGTTTGGTTAACTATTGTGTTTGACTGATGTCGTTGTTGATATTTTCTTGCCTGCATTTATGCATATATGCATTTTGTTGCATATTTTGCAATTTGAAATTTATTTGAGTAACAAGCAAATAGTGCAGTATTTGGAAAACAAATTTGCATTAGTCGAGGTGGTGGAATACGCTTTTGGCCAGGCGAACAGAGAGGTTGTTTTGTGAAAAGTCAACGCTTCATTGTTTATTAGGTTCACATTAGACAAAATTTGATGCGTCAAGCTTTTATGTTAATAAAAGTAAGTGAAATATTGAAGTCTATAGGCGTTTTGAAATTGTTAATAATCCAAGGGTCTTCTTGTCCTGCACGGTTAACCGAAATAGTTTTGTAATAGACAAAAATTTTAAAAGAAAAAAAAATCCTTATGAATTCGGACTCAGCGACCTCAAGGAGGAGCACTTAATATAAAAACGAATTTGATAATTTCTACCAAGAAAGGTATTTCTGAGCCAACCTGCAAAAATTTGCTTGAATATTTTAAACAAATACAAACTACTTTTAAAAATTCCGGCGATTTTGGCGCCACCACTCCTTTGTTGGACATTGTAATAATTCAAAGCAAGTAAGCCATCTCAAAGCCTCCAAGACGCCAAGCAACATCGCATCATATTAATAACGCTCATAATTTTACCCATTTAATTGAGGCGAATGGCCGCAGGATAATGACCAACCAGCGCAAAAGTATACGAACCGCGAACCACGAACCCCACTGGCCACTGACAGACCCACTCGGGCGTCCATTGCACTTGAAGCGGCTTATTAAAATGGTGGGCCGTCGCTCAAATCATAATTTTTCAATTTGAATAATGAGTAAAAAAGAAAAGTGGGTGTACGAACGGAGGCGGAGTGTGATCCCTGCCAAGGCCTGTGAAGCCTTTAAATTTATTTTTCTTTGCTTTTTCTTTTCTTTTGCTGCATACTTGAGAGCGCAAAATGGAAAATCCTTGCAGCCAAACACTCGTAAACTCATTTGGCAAGAGGAAAAATTTGCGCCCAAACTCAGCCTAAATCATTTACTCGAAAGATGAAAAAATGAACGCAGGCGTTGGCGTTGGATGTCGACGTCGCCTTCGTCGTCGACAGCGGCCAAAAGAAAGGCTAAAATGCTAATAAGCAGCGCCACAGTCAGAGTCACAGCCGGCGGCTGAAGCAAGCGCCTATATATGTATAGCGTTATGTATAAGCGCACATAAGATGCTGCTTATATGTATAGCATACTTTACATAGGAAAAGCGTTGGGGGCAGGGGTACAGGGTGCAGGCGTCGCCGAAGCCTTTTTCGGCAACTGAAAAAGGGGCACAAAGAAAGGCAGACCAAGTTAAAAAGAAAAGTTCTTGAAGGTGGTGACTGCTGGGGGTGGTAGCATGGAGCAAGGTTATGGCTGTTTTGGGGAGCAATGTTCGTTGCTGTTGTTGTGGGTATTGTTGCTGTTGTTGTTATTTGCTCGCTGGAGATTAAATGGGAAACACTGTGACATTTTCTGGCTGCGTCTTTTTTTTTCGCGCTCGCGCTTTTTTCTACACTTTTCGCGGCAGTAACTCCTAGAGCGCAAGGAGTATATTAAGTTTGTTCAAATGTTTGTAACACGTTGAGGGAAGCAGTTCCGGACTTGAACAGTGAGAGTCAAATATAGCTGTGTGGATATAGCAAGTCCGTCTTTTAGTTTTTTTGAATGAACTCTTACATCTGAGAGATCATAAGAGCTAGGAAAACCGAGTTTTAGCAAGAGTCTATATCAAAAGCGTTCTCGACCCTGTGACGTACGTAGATATCGGAAGTATTTAAAGAAAAGCATTTCTCCATTTTGAAAATTTTTTGGTTTACACATGGTTCGGTACTTTGGGTAGAAACTTCTGAAAGTGACAAAATAAAAATTAAAATTTTAGACGGAAAACTACACTGCAACCTCAAGGATCAATCTGGCTCGCTACGAACCGTAAAGTTGCTCAGTTACCCCATGATGGTTCTAGAGATGACATAGTGCGGCAAATCCGATCTCTAAATGGCGGGGCCAACCAGACGTCCAGCTCGAACCAAAAATACGCCAGCAAGCTATTTGGACAGCAAACCAAATAACTCGGATTAGTTACTTAGCTATTCAATCCAATCATCCTTTATTGACATTCATTTCGATTTATATGTTCCAAACATTACGATTTTTTAAATAAATAAATTCAGTTATGTAAAACAACATGCTCTTTTGATTTATAATCGAAAAACCATTAAAATCAGACAAAAAATAGACGGTCGGGCTTACCCCACCATTTTTGAAAATGACAAAATTGACTTTTTTGAAAAATGGTCATATATAAAAAATTAAGAATGTTCAGAAGAAATCAGTAGTTCTTGCGGCAAAGCGTTAGCTTTAGTTTGGTATATCGGACGAGTTAATCCGATGTCAAATTAGCATTTTATAGCCAAAACCAATTACTAGGTCGAATTTGCCCCAACTTACGCTAGATAAAAAAAGTACATTTTCAAACATTTTTTTTATATTTCGAAAAATTATCACAAACAAAAATCTAGGGTGCTGTCATGGAATGTCGGAATCGAACCACATAAAATTCTTCCTTAAGTGTTTTTGTACAAGAGTCGCTTTTAGTCTACTCGATACATATCTCATTTCGTTACATGACGATTTTTCAATCATTTCAATCTCAATTTAAGAAAAAAAAGTCATTCTAAGTTTGTTGATTTAAAATGAAGAATTTCTTTTGAACTAAAGCTTTACTTTAGTCACCATATTTGGTATGTAGGCCTGACAAGCTGTCTACTGCCACAACAATTGGAAATTGGCCATGTTTACTCCCCACTCTTTAACGTATGGATTGTTTAATTTATGACAGATATTTATTTTATCTTGGAAATTTTTAACTCGTAATCTACGAAAGTTATGGATATTTGTATAATTTTGTTCCAATATAAATACAATTTTAAACTGCATACAATCAGGCCTATGTACTAAAGTACTGACAGAATTCATGATTTTTTTAAAATTTTATTCTACTATCGAACAAGTATAACGCAGTCGGTCAGACCCAACTTTAGGTACGGTATGTTCTACACTTTATTCCACTTTGCTCAGCCGAGGCTGTGGCAGCGGCTGCTGCTGCTGTTGGGTTGCTGAGTTTCTGTCAGGGCGCAAATTTAAATTTAAGCAGCCCGGTTGGGGCATTGTCTGGGAGTAGGAGGAGGTTCAGGCTGCGGCGACAGCATTTGCGGGGCGTCTCGCGGCAAATGTAAAATAATGCGAAAGGGCTTCGTTTGCATAAATTAAAAATTTATATAATGTCGCGCCAAGTCGCTCTGCTGTAAAGGGAAAAATACTGAGGCTAATTTTGCAGAGAGAGAAGACTTGGGGGTTGCTGGCGCACACCAAGTTCATTGATTACAAAATGGAGTCGCACACTTTTTCGATTTTAACACAATTTTGTAATATATTTTTCCACAATTCTTGTTAAACATAATAAATACGATATATTGAATTTCATATGCGCATTTTACATAAATAAGTTTTAATATATAATAAATTTTTTTAAAATGCTTGAAGAGACAACAACAATAAACTAGAATTAAACAATACAAGCCGCTCCTAACATATACAAGAACTTTATATATATAAGTAATTGTTATATATGCGTTTATATGCATTAGTTTTAATATTAAGTTTAATTTTTTTTGACAATTCATTAAATTGTATGTTTAATAATTAGACTAGCTGCATTTAAGTGAAAATTTTTTTAATATTGTTTTTGTGAAATTTAGTTGACTGCTATATACTATATTGCACATTTGAGCCATATATTATATAATATATAGTTTGCTTATTAATTATTATAAATATGTACATGAAAATTGACTTAAAGATTTAGGCTAAGACAGCTAAGTTATACATTTAAATATTTATTACATATATGTATATATATATATATATATAGTTATATATTAAGTATAATTATTGAATATACATACATAATTCATATGAAACATGTGAAGTTGCGTGTGCAAGGCGCTTTATTTGGCTGACAAATGCAGCGGCGCCCAACATGGGGCCGCGCTTAGCTGCCAAATGCGCTCACTATTTGGTTTTATTTTTTGTAATTATTTAATCTGGAGGAACTTGTATACCATACACTTGAATGAACAAAGAAAATTACAAAATATTTTGTTGCATTTTATGATTTTTTTAACGTTACAAACTCAAAGCATGTGCGTGCCCTCATTTGAGCTCAGCGTAATTTAACTAAAAAACTTGCACTAAAATTAAGCGCCATTTACAGCTTAGGCTATGTACAGTATGTAAGTTTATATATATATAAATATTATATACAGGCTTACAGTTACTAATAATTGTTAAATGCTTGAAAATCGTTCGTTTATCGCTTAATTTTAAAAATATTTGCATAAAAACTGCATTTGTTTTATATAACTTTTTATGTATTGTATATAAATTCAGTTGAATTGTACGATTGCCCAAATTTTTCATGTATATAGCATGTATATGTATGTGTGTGTGTGTGTGTGTGTGTGTGTGTGTGTACAAGTATCTGTGTGAGTTGCTTAACAAACATCACAACAATTTTTATACAAAGAGGTATTGGAGGTATTCGGTTATAGTAGTTCTTCCTGTTTACTTGGTTCACGCTTAACTATTACGATTTACTATATGGCTTAATTTTTTCTTTAAGTGTACAAATATTTTTTCTTGCGTTATGCTAAATATTTTTTTAAGCTATGTGTGTTATTTATGGGTTAAAAAAATTTGCGTATAAAAAATATTCAATATTTTTGGTATTATGAATATTTTATGTGAAAAAATTAAATGAAAAAAATGGTACGAAATGAAAAAGATAAATATTTGAAAAAAAACTATTTTTTTGTATTTTACACATACATAGGTATTGCATTTAAGTGAAAAAAGACATGAATTTATGAATAAAAATAAAATATTTTTGATGCCTTACAAATGTAAAAGAAAAATATTAAAAATTTAAATAAAAATTTGTATTTAAGTTCTTCATTTATTTATTTTTTTTTTTTTTAATGTTTATTTTGTAAAAATATTTGTTAATTAAAAATAAAAAATATTTTTTTTTGCAAAGATTATGACATAAAATTTCCATTTTAAAATAAATAATTCACGTTTTTGTCACTTATAGTAGAATTAATAAAAAAAATATTTTTAATGAAAAAAAAAAATTGGTTTTATTTTGTTAAAAAAAATACTGCATAAAAAAAAATTAAAAAATAGTTTTAAAGCGTCTCCTTTTTTTAAAAAAACTCAATAAAAGAAAAGATTCAATTTTTGTTGTTCTTTTTTACTAAAAAATAAAAACTACTAAATAAAAAGAATATGTATTTTTTTGTTAACTTTGCATATTTTATTTTTCATATATTTTTTAAACACGCCACATGCATGTAAATAAACATTTTTCAAGCACAATTAAATATAATTTAATTTTTTTCAAACTAAAAATAGTTACAAACTAATCAATTTCCAATAAAACGAGATTCATGCAAAAATAAATCATATAAGCTAATTAATTAAATAATAGTTACTTTTTTTTAAATATTCATATATATTTAGCGCAAACAAAACAACTGGCATACATATAAGGATTTAAGATTTCAATAACTTAAAGTTAATTTTGATTTTTGTTGATTGGCGTCTTTTCTTTGAGAAGTTTTTGTGTTTTTTTTTTAATATTAAAAAATTAAGCTAATTATAATTAAAAATAATATTATTTAAGTTGAACATTAAAGGTTAAAATAAATTTTTTGGAGCGCTGTATAATTTACAATTCGCAGCTGCGTTTTAGACTATTTACAATTCCACCTAAGCCGCTCTTAATATAAAAATAAAAGCTTATAAAAAATTAAATGTTTTAATATTAAAAATGGCACACAAATTGCAGTGTAGTTTTTTTTTTCTTTTTTGGGCATGATAATGGCTTTGTTACTTATGGCATATTTTTTTAAGCAATTTTTAGTCGCGTGTTTGTACAATTTTCTCTTTGATTTATGTGCAAATATTTAGATATTTTTTAAGCTTAATGCTAAATGACTAATAAATTGATTTATTTTTTTTTATTTTTTTAGTTGTACTTAGCATAAATTCCTGTTTGTGTTTGCTGTGTTTTGTTGTTGTTGTTTTCGTACGTTGGCAAAATTTTTAATTTTTGGCCAAACGCCGCCAACTTCATCTAATGAGCGTTGGTCTGTTTGGTAACATGGCTGTGCCCGGCCCCCACTTGCTAGTCCTATGTACAAACTTTTGGCTATGTTTAATGCTAAGCTGTCTAATGCTTGAGCAGCTGCTGCTGACGCAGATACAAGGCAGCCGCATCGTCCAGCTCATCTAAATCAATGTCATCGTGGGCCATATGCATGGACAACGGTGACTGCAGCTCTGTGGAACGTGGTGAATGCATGCTCAGATCTTCGGGCTCGGTCTGCTCAGGCATTTCGCTTTGCACATGCATAATCTGTGGTGGCGGCAGTCGGAATACGCGGCGTATATCCTGTGCCTTACGGCGCGCCATGCTGCTGCTGCAGTGACCATCGACGGAGCTAGCCCCATCCTCAGACAAATCAAGCGGTGCATCATCTTCAGCCTTCATGGACATGGCCTTGGTGCTGGCAGCCAAATCCACCGACTCCTCAGAGCCATAGCTAGCACACATGGCCGCAAACTTGGCCGATGTGTTGGACTCCAGCGCAGCTACAGCTGCAGCAGCCATGGGGTAATCGCCGCTCATGGCCGGTGACAAAGCGGGCGTAGGTGGCGATTGTATGCCACACTTGTGATTCATCAGATGATGACGCCTCCGGAACTTCATGTGGCAGCGTTCGCACTCGAAGGGCTTCTCGCCATTGTGCACCAGCATATGCGACTTGAGCTGATTGGAGTCACTGAACTTGCCCTCGCAAATCTCACAGGTATAGGGGCGTTCACCAGTATGCACGCGCAAATGGCGACGCAAGTTGGCCACCTGCACAAACTGACGGTCGCAGTGGGAGCAGTGATAGGGCTTCTCACCGGTATGTAGACGCATGTGTGTCTTTAAATGATGGTCGCGTGTAAAACGCTTGTGACATTCGGGGCACTCAAAGGGTTTTTCACCAGTGTGTGTGCGCTCATGGTTTTGCAGCACATGCTTGTAGCCAAAGGAGCGGGAGCAGATCTTGCAAGTAAAACTCTTGTCACGCGATGGATCCTTGGTGGCGCCTGCATTACCGCTGCTGGGCGTATCGTGTGTGGAATTGGGCGAGGAGCCACTGGAGGGCGGTGAAATGGGACCACCGGGTGTGTGATACAAATCGCTGACGCTCATGCTAATCTCTATGGCAGGTGTCTGGAACTCTTTCTTGACGGACAGCTTGCGCGCCTTCTTGGCTGGCTCGCCACCATGATGTTGCGGTGTGGTTGTGGGTGAGATCAAAGCATGCTTGCCGCCCAATTGATTGGTGGAGACAGGCGAATGCGGGCTGGCTGGCGGCGAGTGTAGATGCGTCGAAGGCGGCTGCTGCTGATGTTGTGCGGCCCAGGCGCCAAAGAGCGCTGCAGGATTGTGCGGAAACAAAGTGGTGGCCAGTGTGGACATGGGCAGCTGTGCCATAAAGGCGGCCGCCTGTCTATTGGCGGCCATTAGCTGTGTGGGCGAAAGCATGCCAAAGGCAGAGGCAGCAGCGGCTTGTTGCAGACCTGGATACATGGCGGCGGCGCTGCTGGCTGAGGTGTTGGCAGACATGGGCGGCGATAGTGACATGGAGCGATCGACTTCCTCGCGTTTGAGACCGGCTAAAGCAGCGGCGAGATCTGCAAGTGACAGAGGAACAAAACAAAATGATGGTTAATAAAGGGCAAAGTGAGTATTCCTAAACGTATACAATTTAAATTTAAGTTTGGAGCAGCACCCGCTGTGTAAAGTGTCAGATACAGTTGGTCAGTTTTTCTTTTTTGGGGAGGCGACCCCTTGGCAGTACTATAGCCTGCGGTCAGTAGCACTTTAAGTTCAAAGTTGCACGTGCCACAGTTACCCTTCTCTAGAACATACAAAAAGGATAACATGTATATTATGCGTGCGTGTGTGTGTGTTGTGGTCATATGTGTGCAGGGGAAATTGTTTGGCTGTCAGTTTTTAAGAGCGGCAACTTAAGAGCATACGCTGCATATGTGTGTCATATGTGCGAACCACTGTTAGTGTGTGTGTGTGTGCGTGTGAAGCACTCGCTCTCTCTCGCTTTGTTTTGGTGGGCGTAACAGAAACGAGTTAAGTGCCGGTTCTTGGTAAACTTGTAAACAAAACTTAATGCTGCTTTAAGCATGTGTGGGTGAGTATGTTGGTGTTAAGCTTTCGCCTTGCAACAAAAATGGCGTTTAGCAAATAAACTTATGCACATTGAGACGTCGTTATTGTTATGTTTGGGGATTGTGTGGGAGCAGCTTTGTTTTTTTTTTTTTTTATTGTTCTTAAATGTGTTCCAAAAAGTTTGCGTCATTAGCTCGACCGAAATAGGCCGGTAAAAGTTGACTAGTTTTTAAATCTTGCAAAAAAAAAAAAACTGCTAAGGCTGTCAAGGAAAATTTAAATTGTTACAAATAAGCTCGCAAAGCAGCCTTTGAATTTTATGTCAAAAATTAAAAAAAAAAAAAATTATTTTCTAAATATTTATATGTCACAAATTTTCTTAATTTGTTAATAAAAATGCCTACCAAACTAGATTACTTTATTATTTAGCTAAAGGCGCCGGCAGCCCAGCTTGAAGTTCTAACTTTATGTAAATATGTATATAAATTAACTATATTATTGCTAGGTAACGCTACTTACTTCGAGTCTGTGCATCCTGCAGTAAAGATATTGCCATTATATTGCCGTTTTCTCAAAACACTTGATCAACAAATTGTGAGCAATTTTTGTATTTTTCTTTTTACAAGTCAGTTTAATTGCAAAAAACACAAATTGGCATTTGAGCAGCCTTGTTTTTTTTTACACTTTTTATTTTATGATAAACACGTAAAAATTTTCACTTAGTTTTGCTTGTTTGTACTTTGAGGTAGATTTTGCACAGTTTTACAAAATGTTTTACATACACCGAAAAAATCGTAGTTATACAAAATGAGGTAGTTTTCATATACAATTATTTTCAAGTAATAATTTTTATTTATTTTTTTTTAGTAATTTGTTGTTTAATTTATTTACGTTGTTGTTGAGGTATTTGGTTAAGTTACTCGTTTATTTTGTAAGACACAAAAATTGTTTTGTTTGTGAAATAATTTAAATTTATTTTTTTTTTTGCTAGCGTAGCCTGCGATGTTAACGTGACGAGTTGTCGCAATGAAGTGATATGCAGCAAATGCCTGAACACGTTTTTATATGCGAAGTATCCTTTTTTTTTTTTTGTTGCTGAGTAAAAATCCTTTAGAAGCAACAAATTCAAACCAAAATTTGCGTATATCGTATATGAGTTTGTTGTGTATGTTTGGTTGATGTTGTGTTGAGTGTTGACTGTGAGTGTATGACTGGCTGCTGCTGCTGTTCTATGACAAAATGTTCCTCTCAAGAGCCAAATCACGACTGATACAAATTCGCTGCGTGCGCTAACTATAAGTAACGCAGTGAGTGGCTGAGTTGCTGCACGCACACAAGCAGACAACCTAACACACACAAACTCTTACTCACTCACTCGCTCGCTCACATACACACACACGCGCTAGTTAAATGAAGGGAGAGTAGACAACGTCAATAGCGCACTTTCATTGTACATAGCGCACTAGCCACCACTCACTCTGCACGATTGAGGCAAAGGCGCGCTCTTTAACACACACAGCAATACAAACGAGCTCAAGCAAACGAAACACGAGCACGAGTTGCAGGTAGCTGTTTTCTACGAGTGTGTGTGCGTAAAAAACGCTCAAAAACTCGAGCTCTGAGCGCGGCTCAGCTTGTTTTTGTCAGTTAGCTCTTTCCTTTTTTACCTAAGGGATTTTGAGTGTTTTTTGACAGTCAATTCGCGTTATACTTCGCATATGCAAAAAAACAATAAAAAAAAACGAGCGCTAATGTTTAGTGTGTGCACACTTTTTTATAAACTAACTCATAACAATGACAGCACTGTGCATCCATAAAAAAGTTGACTTTTTCACATCACGCCTTAAAATTTATTTGCAGGCGCGCATAAAAAACGTTTATGGTTTTATGATGCTGTGCATAAAAAACTGTCCAACTAGCCAGTGCCTAGTAGCCACTACCTACACTTTTTGCTGCCTTAAAAAATAAAGATGCACTTCCGTTTTTTTTTAACTGCTGTAGTATCATAAAAAAATGCATTATGATATATTTGTTTAAGCGGCAAGTTATTTAATGTAGAGCTCACTCAAAAACTAAGCCAAACCCACTCAATTCAACCCCAAGCCAAGAATCAGCAACTTTACTTTCACTTCCCCTTTTTATATAAGTGCGCAACGAAAAACTCAACTCAATCAAACTCAGCGAAGGGGATGAAAACCGACGACTGTTGGATCTTAGCAGCAAAGAAGAAGAAACAAAACTCAAAAGAGCCAAACAAAAGGCCAGAGCAGAGAGCGCGCCAATGAGCAAGCGAGAGCCCAACACAAGGACACAGCGCCAAAAGTCATACAAAATAAAAGAGATGCGGGCATGAGCGCGGGAGGCCAATGCCAAGTGTTGAGCAGGGAGCGTGCGCCGTAAAAGTAAACAGGAAGTAAACAAAACGCACGCGGCTGAAGCAAAACATGGTTGGGCTCCAAAGGGGCAACAAAGCCTGGGGAACTTGAGTGCTTTTTTGGAATAGGGGCAGGCGCCTGTTGAGTTAGCAACTGAGTGTAAACGCCGCCCATTAATGACTAACTAATTGCTGCCACACGCCGCACGCTAAAACCTTCATAAAAAAAAGGATATGCCACAAAAAACAGCAGCTCAGGTACTAGCCTGTCTCTCGTGCAGCAACCCCTTCGTTAAAAAAAGACGAGTTTTTTATGCCGTGTTTTTTTTTTTTTTTTTGCGGCTTAGTACGACGAACGCCCGTCGTCTGCTTGACTTTTGCGGATTGACTTTTAAATGATTTTATGTAGATTTTTATGGCAAGGACATGGCCAAGCGTGGAAGAACACATTTCACACAACTTATGCCGAAAAATTGTTTGTGTAGGTAACCCGCAGTCAACTGGACAAGGACATGGGCTAGGCTGGCTATAAATTTGCAGCAGCGCAACAAAAAAGGACTACCGTGGAATTTCTATGTGACCGAAAGTGAAAATAGTCAAAAGGCAAAATTGCTTTTGTTTTGCTTCACTAGGATATGCTCCGCATAATATTACGTAAAATTTGTGCGGAAAAACAGTACTTATAATAGTTTTTCATTATAGCCGTTTTCGCTTATATACACTTAGATTCAGCGAAAATTGTCAAAACGAAAATTGTTGAACGAATTCTAGGAAGGCATTATACAAAACGCTGTGCGCTGTACCCTCGATAAACATGTTTTTGGCGTGCTCATGCACGGCTAGAGTTGACCCTTTTGTGACCATTTTCAATATGCAAAATGTAGCTAATCTTGAAGTTTTTAATATTTTTGATGAGCTAGTTCCCAGGGTTTCCAGCTTAACGGATTAGTCAGAGCTGACAGCCATTACTGATAAGCAATTGAATTAAGCTGTTCTCTGTATGTATTGGCAAAAGAGCTCAAGTTCATTAAAAATTGATGTGCATCCGGCTGTGCGATAAGCAGAATCTGCCAAATAAACTGGTTATCAAGCGAAATTTTTGCACACGAAAAAAGAGAAAGTCAAGGAGTGTGCCAGAAATCTCTAGACGGGTTTAAAAACTTTCTTTTACTTTTGGCATTGCTTTGAAAGAGCTAGCTTTTTGTAACAATAGAATGCGGTTTGGTAAAAATTCGCTTGAAAACGATTTTCATCACGTCACAGATTTTTTTTTTTAGAAATATTTCGCTCTTGTCCCAACCTGCTATATACTATTTATATATAAGTGTGGTAGTAGTGCGTAGAAAAGTGCGTAAAGTTTGCTGATAATGACTAACAGCAACGAAACTAACCTGGGACAACATTTGTAGGCAGCTCTTGTTTTGCCAAATAGTTCGTTGAACTAGTCGAGTTGAAAAGTTTTTTTCTGAAATATAAGAGATTTCTGCAGCTGCGCTAAATTTTAAACTGCTGGCAGCCCTGTTTTTGCTCTCAAGTTACCGCTGATAACCCTATCAACCAAAAAAAAACTTGTTTTCCACCCAAAAAACTACAAATTTTTTACTATTAAAACGCGCGGGCTGTCCCCGTCAACATCAACAATAGCCACAAAAACCGTGCATTGTGTGGAGTGCTCGGCAAACAAAGATTGAGCGAAAGAGTGAAAGCAAGGCTTAATCCTGCGCACGCCACGCATGCGCCAGAACGCAACGAAGGGTGCAACAAACACTTTCACTCCATGATCGCTAGGAAAAGGGGTTGCTGCTCTCTCTGCTCAGTGGGTTATGTGATATTAGTGCCCACAAATTTTTTAGCAATTTGTAACACTCATAAAAAGCAAAAGGTTTCTATTTTTTTTAGGGTGCCGCAATTCACAATGATTCACGAGCAATCGAACACTGCGGCCAATGCTGTCGATTTGATAATGATGATGATAATCGTGCGATTATAAAGAGCGACAAATAAAAACATGACGTATTGAATTGATGTATCTGTTATGATAGGCAGCGGAAATTTGTAGAGGAGCCATAACAAGCAGTTGACGGGCTTAGGCCTGATAGAGGGCGTTCCACTGAGCGCCTCTGCTGAAGCACGCCTTCTCCACTCTATTGTACCAAAGGCAGCTAATTAGCTCTCTCACTAAATCCATCGATGGAGGTATGGTCTACCCCATTGCTGTGTTCCCTTTACCGCCACATTGAACAACTGTCTCCCTAGAGTTATCCATAGTGTCCATAAGCTCAACATGACCAAGTCCCTAGATGTTAAGCTTCTTGGTAATATCATGCAGTCGTAGAGTTTGGCATTCCATTAAAAGTATTGTTAAGGGCTTATTTCTCTTATCACCCATGCTTCAGCATCCCATCAACGAAGGTGCAGTCCTCCTTATACAGCCGCATTGACCAACTGCCAGGACAGGTCCGCAACCACAATTCTGATTCACTGGTTGTAGATTATTTTTCCAGTATCAATCAGAACACATTTAGAACACGTCATCTTGTTAAGGGACGAACGACTAATGGAGTACTTTTCTATTATCCCCCTAGCTACAGCACTATAGTTTAAAAAGGAGTTCGCTCTCTAACTGCTCCCCCCTTTGTATTCTCCATTTTATAGTCATTGTACTCCTTTCCACCCAGAGCTTCTTCCCTGGATGTTAATCCACTTGTCAGTATCAATAAGTCACAGAGTTCGTCATTAAATCGAAGGCTTTGTATCTTGTCTTTTTTAAGGTCTGAAGATCTTATGGAGCACTTTTCTCCTATCATCTATGCTTCAGTATCTAAAAGTAAAACAGGAAAAATATCTTGTACCCGCATTAAACAATTGTACATCATGATATTCTGCGTCCATAAGCATAACATGAGTCCTTGTATGTTAATCTGCTTGGTAATATCAATCAGTCGCATAGTTTGTCATTCTATTAAAAGTGTTAGAACTCGTCACCTTGTTTAAGGCTCCTCCTTATATAGCCGCATTGACCAACTATCTCCCAAGAGCTTCAGCGTCCCCAAGCACAACAACATTTAGTCTTTGAATGTTAACCCTCTAGCCATTATCAATCAGATGTAAAGTTCGTCATTCAACCAAGAGGTTTACAACCCGTTACCGTGTCAAGGGCCGAAAGACTTGAATGGAGTAATCTTCTATCATTCCTTTTGCTATAGAATCTAAAAGTCAAAGAGGAACTCGCTTTTTGGCTGATCCCACCAATAGAGCTATGGTCTAACACTTTGCCGTTCTTCTTATATATAGATGCAGGAGCTTCTGCGTCTACAAGCACAACATTACCAAGTCCCTAGCATCTGAAAGCGTAAGAGTAACTAATATTCTAACTGATTCCCCCTCTATCCCTTCGAAGTCCTCCTCATATAGATCTTATTTTCTCTTCCTATTCTTCTCTTACCACTTGTATGGACTTTGTCTGAGAAATATTCCCTACTGAGACTAATTATGTATCAATTGGCTAGATTTAATACACGCTAGATATCCATATTAACATCCTTGTGCAATGTGAAGGTGATCCTTATGATGCTCGCAGCAGTCTGAATGTTGCAGTGTTATTAAACTGACAATCCCACTCACCTTCCCTAACCCGTTAGAACAATATGAGGTCAGTATAGATCGCAGCGTTGGATATATTTCATGACTTTTGAGATCCACTTTGTGTATCATCTGCAAGAGCAAGATACTGGACTCTATTTTAAAAAATTGTCCTTTACCGATTCGCTTGCAGTTCCAATCACAAAGCTGGCATCAATTTGTTTGAAAGCTCATACAAATTTTTTCTCGGAAGCTCGAAGAGACATTTTTCTGTCTTTCCGTGCTGCTAAAAATTACTCACTACGTTGGCACTCAATTTCCAGGGATAACAAACTCGGACCCCGCGGAATCCGTGCCATCTCTCAACCGCCTTTTAAATACTGCTTATAATAATGGATATTGATTTAAAATTCATGGGTTATCCCAGACTTGGCACATTGTCAATTGAAAAGTTGAAGTCCTCACAAATCATCAGTTTAAAACTTAAGCCAGGCTTAGAAGGTAGCTCAATGAGCTTAATCCACACAAGTCCATTGTTTCAATTTTAAATTAGTCAAATCCGCTTTTTAATGCGCCTTCGCCGAGATAGTGAAAAACCCCTACCCAAGTCCTACGAGTAGTTATACCCTTTTCACAAGCCTAATGAGCGTGGCTTAGAGTAGGGATTGTTTTTGGCACATATGTGCAATAGCCAAAGAGTTGAGCATTTAGGAAAATACTTTGCTCACTCGAGATTAGCTTAGCTGATCTTAACACAAAGCTGAGCTTTTCTATAGTGCTTCGGAAAACACTATTTCAACTTCCCGGAACAGCACGTGCGCAGTACTCTTACAAATCCAATGCACAGATATTGGATTTCACGCATTTTTAAAAAAGTGAAATCAAAACTGCCAAACTATTTAAATCTCTATCAAAAACATTGGGCGTGTATAACATCCTTACTTTTACTTTTGCATCTTGCCTTACCTTCATATGTGTAAACATACGCTTTTCCTGCATCAACAAGCGCTGACAGCCCTGGTCCCCGAAGTGATCCCAACAGCATCCCTAAAAAACTTCTATCTCGTTTTTTTGTTGTACTTTGTGGAATTTTTCTCATCAACAGGCTGACTGATCCGCAGCTCAAATAGGGATCTTCGAGGCTTGTTTGATATCAAATTGATTGTTCTCAAGTAGGGGCGGCTGCTGCCGAGGGGCGAGTTAGAGCGTTTTTTATGAAGTTGGTTGACGACAGCTGTGAGCAGCATCGCGCATGCCTGGCGCACGCAGCCAAAAGCGTGTCAAGGAAATTGTCTCTCGCAAGGCAGATCTCTGGCGGCACCGCACGGGTTAGACTATAGGAGCTAGCTTTTGAGAGACAAAAGGCGAGTAGTCGCACACTACACCCAGACATTCACATTTCCGAGTGTTTGCCTGCGAAACCTGCCTGATTAAAATCATTAAGCAAGGGTTACGCCGTCTTGAATGAACTGCATTTTACGCACAAACGGCTCAAGCTAATCCGCGAGATTAGATTAAGCCCGGAAAGAGCGCGTGAGCCAAGGTAGATTACGTCAGGAAACGCGGAAGCGGGATTAGCTAAGCTAGGCTTTGGCCGCGGCTCGCGTGGTCAGTTCCTATTGGGATTAAGATTAGGCAATGCGACCGCTAAGTAGGGCGGATTAGCTGGAGTGTCACGGCAAAAGGCTGCACAGTGGGAAGTTATTTGCATATATATATATATATAGAGAGCAGCACTGCTGTTTGGATGACTATGCATGCGTTCCTAGAACACAATCTTGCTTTTTAAAAACAGTTCTGTTCAGTTTTGTTTACCCAAGTTACTAGGAACTGTTCATAACTCATTAAAATTGTTCATATTTTAGGTTAATTGAGAAGAAGAAAAGTTTCGCGCACAGACAAAGGCCTAATGCATGTAAATAGAACACCTACGAAATGCAACGGACTTTGGCAGGATTAGCAGCTAATCCGCCTTTCCGTCCTTCAGGCAACCAGAAGTTAGCATTTAAACATTTTTGGTTTTGGTGGGTTGGTCCGCGGCTAATTTTAATTACAAACATACGCGAAAGACTTAAAGTGCAGGGAACTTTACTTGGCCACTTTTATGTCTTCCCACTCCGAAGAGCTGCTTTTAAAGGATTAAGAGCAAGTCTTACGGCTAGCTCACTCAATGAACACGTCAGTTCACTAACCTCGTTTTAAAAAAACAAACCTAGCTAAAAAACGTAAACAATCATAAAAGTCCTAGAGGGTTTAGGCTACAGGTAAATGACTTCATCTACGTCATAAAAAAAACGCTCGCTAAAAAACGGAAGTTCAGCGCGTTTTGAGGCGTACCATAGGCACTGCCAAGAACTGGTAAAAAAGTCAAACCGCGCTCATAACGAGCAAGTCAAGGACATAAAAAAGTTAAAATGCTCTCTGAGCAAAGAGCATAATGCTGCCGCGGCTTGAAAAAAAAGAGCGCGCTGCTCTGTAACATGCTCTGCGGCGAATTCGTTGAGCACGCAAAAATTTAAAAACTCAGAATTTCTGGCGGTTTTATGACTCCGCAGGACATGCAAATGAAATGCAACATGCACCGGATTTACAAGCAGCAGAGCACGCAGTCGTTTATGACGCAAGCAACTAGAGACCTATTCCGATCCTTAGTCATTCTTAAGCCGGATTTAGTTCAGGTTTGCACATTTTTTGCATTGTTTCAAGCAGTGCGCATTCTTTTTTGTCTCTTTGTCTTTTTTTTCATAAATTGACTTCTTAATTGCCAGCTAGCAGAAACTACTCGGCCACGTCTCAAGGCTGTGCGTATTTACCTGAACCTGGTGCTGGCTCTGGCTCTGCTTCGTTTCCTTAGCCTAAAGAGGTAACCCACGCTTACAGGTAGTTTCCGCCGCGCTCTTGCATTGCGCTTGTTTAGGAATTTCATAATTATGATCCTTGACGTGTTGCCTTCTCGCGAAAAAAAACACGCATGGACCGTCGCTGAGTTGCAAAAAATTGTCGCGACAAACGCTAAGCCGGAGATTAGCGAGCGGATTTAGAGGAAAATCCATCAATATTACGCCCACTGCAAAGAAAGGATGCCCGGATTAAGCTTAATCGCCCCGCTTAAGACTGACTTGATTTTTGGTGAAAAAATTTAATCCGCCACTCGAAGGTAGAAAACGCGTTTTTTTTCGCTAATCCTGTAGCCTAAGCCAGCTGTTAAAGAGGTAAAAATTTTAGAAAAAAAAAAAGTGTAACAATTTGCATTTGCCTTTTTATTATGAGCTCATGGCAAAAAGTTTAATCCAGGGATTAAGCGACAGTTGGCCAATTCCAGCGGCAGGTCATTTTGGCCGCTACGAATGAGCAACGGAAAATTTTAGGTCCAGGCAATGGATCATGTTGGATTATAGTTAAAGCGCGTGATTAACGCTGTGATTAGTGCTTAAATCTCTAGATTTGTGGCGCAATGAGCAACCACAGCACGGTGGATTTAGCTATGGGTTAAACTAAATAGGAAGTACTTCCGTGTGGATGTATGAACGAAAAAGTTCAGATTTTATGAGCTAGGCGGAAGAGTATGGAAATGTGCGCGGTTTTCAATTGATTGGAAGTAAGTCAGGGACTTTAAGGTTCAATATTATTTATAAATGTGGTCTAATGTTGCCTAAGGTTGCACATATGCGCCTACTAACATTTAAAATGTGTAGAACAATTTTTGTACCTCATAATGTTTTATATATTCGCAATATTAAATTTTTTCTAAGTTGAATCTGGAAACGGTAACAGCTATTTTTTTTGTTGGATGCCAGATCTTAAATAGAATGAATAGTTTTAAAAAATGTGGCTTTTGCACCTAACCATCGCAATGATTCATAGATTATTATTATTTTAGAATATTAAAAAAAAAAAAATGCAGTTTTTATAATGTTATAAGCAGATGATAAAAAACTCTATAAATAACCCCTATTCAGGCTCATCGTGGGGTTTATATATAAAAAAATATATTAACAACAAAAGCTATAAATGTAAAGTTGGTCTTTTGCTTGTCTCTCCACCCACAAAAATAAATATTATAATATAAAAAAAGGTTTAACATAAAAAAAACCAAAGTTGAAGTTGTAGAAGATGAGGATTGGGTATTAAGTTTTAAAAAATATAATATAAAAAAAAAAAAAAATTAGTGTGATGTGCCACCTTAATTACATTTGTCATATTATAATGAAATGTAACAATATTGTCCAGACTCGGTGAAAAATAAAACAATTTTTTAAAGAAGTTCTTAAAAATTAATCAGTTTTTTGGGTTTAAACAATTTTTCACCAAAAAGTCAAATTTTTAGAAACGTATAAATATTTCCGCAGTCCATTCCATTTTTGTACGGCAGATTTATTGTATCCAGGGGCGTAGAGGGAAAATCTGGGCCCGGGTGGAAAATGTACCGGCACCTCTATTACACCTTTAGCTTCAATTACTACGGTACGACAGTCATTTCACCGGGCCCCTGAGAAAACTCCGGGCCTGTGGGAATCCTCCCCCTTCCCCAGCCCTCTCGTCGGGCCTGATTGTATCCCATTCGTCATATTATGACCAAAAAAAAACAAATTTATTTAAAAAAAAATGTGGTACAGTCGAGGCGGTGCCCGACAGTGGAATACCCTGTACCTTTTGTGTCAAAAAAATTTTTCCTGCATATTCCATCTAAGAACTTTCCAATTGGAATTTATTTTTTTTTGGTGCAAAACGATATTTATACCTATAAGTTCCGTAAATTTGTACCGATTTTGATGAAAATCGAAAGTTACGTCAAAGAAGCTATTTTAATTATATTGGGTAAGTTTCAAGTTGGTATGTTGAGGGGTGTGGGAGAAAACACGGTAAATGGATTGCGGGGGGTGGGGGGACCGCATCGATAAAATTTGGATGTGGATTTGTTCATTAGAGCCACATGAATGGGCTTACCAAAAATTGTGATTCTAGGTCAGTTGTAGCCATAATTGCGTAGAGTCAAATATTGACGCAGTGGTGAGTGGGGTGGTGAAATTTACACATTTTTGACTATAACTTCTGTTGTATTTGTCCGATTTTGTTCATTTTTTACACATAGATGCATGTAGCTACAACGCATCGATCTTTTAAATTTCAGGTGAAAATACTTAACGGTGTGGCTAAAAACCGCGAAACTCTACTGCGGGGGAACGGGGGAAGATATTGACATGATTCAACAAACTTCATCTGCTTAGGAAATATGCGCACCAGCTGGTAAAGTTTGGTGTCTCTAGCTCTTATAGTCTCTGAGATCTAGGCGTTCATACGGACGGACGGACGGACGGACGGACGGACATGGATATATCGACTTCCCTATATATATAGTGACTACTTCATATAAGTATGAGGCATGGCCTATAAAATCAAATGTTAAATTCTAAAAAAAATAAATAAAAAATATAAATAAAAAAACTATCTAATGGAATTCTATTAACTTTTTCTAACATCTAAAAATTTCTTGATCAAATTATTATTTTTTGAGTTATATTAGAATGGCTTACGTTATGGAAGGGTAGCAAAAAAAATAATCATTTGAAACTGTAGCACCAAATTTTGTTAGTAATTATAAACATTCCTTTTAAAATAATGATTGGGTTTCTGAACTACCTAGCAGTTTGCCATTAGCGCACCCCCAAGATCATCAGTGTTTCCCTCCTCGTTCTAGGCACTTCCGTTTTAGCCATTATTTCGCTTCCTTAACTGTTTTACAATTTACGTATTTTTTATACATTTTTTTTTTTTTTTTTTTGCTACAATAGTTGCTACCCCGCATTGGAACCTTACGCTCTGGCCAGTGCTGTGCCCATTGTAGTGGGATTTATGCAATTTGTCCAAGGTTTCAACTTCCTGTGCTTACATAACGCGACTTAGCTGTCTTTCAATTTTTATATCGATTGTTTGGCCCGGTTTATTCTTTTCTCTCTATTTCTTTATTATTATATTTGTGAAGATGTTTCCTATTTATTGAACAAGATCCTGACTGATCTCGCTGAGGCTTGTTTGGCCGAAATCAAGTCCTGCTCCATGGCTGTTTGTTGTTTTGGCCATAATCGGTTTAACAGTTGCAACGTAATTTGTGCGATTTGGTGTGCCACTTAGCGCGCCAGCTGTTGCCTTGCGTCCTTTAAGCGGCTTTTTGGTAGCAGCTCGCGTGCTGCCGCTGGCACTCTGCTTCAGCTGCAGCCCCACACTCAACCACACACACACACACACACACACACACGCTGCAAACGCAAATGACTCCCTATTGGGTAATAAGGCGTCTCTCACTCTCTCTGCCCCGTTTACTTTCAATATTGTTATCACCAAAACAAAAGGCCCCGCCGTGCTGCGACGCAACTTTTTGATTTTGGTGCTTATCAGCGCTCGATTTGTTGTTGCTGTTGCCGTGCGCTGTTGGGTCTTGCACCTTCTCTAGATTTTGATGCGTTATGATGAGTTTTTGTCCAATAGAAAAATCTTGAAGAAATATGTGATACAGTCGAGGCGTTGCGCGACAGTGTGATTATTATTTAGTATAGTATAGTAATTAGTGCTTGTTTAAAAATAACTTTTGGTGTGTTCATACGATTTTGTTCATTTTTGACACACAGATGGAAGTAACCACGACGCCTCGCTCTGTAAAGTCATAAAACGATGTAGCTAAAAATCGCGAAAATTACCTTATTTGCAGCGCATCCTCGAGTAGGGCCACACTGTAAGTATTTTCTTTTTTTGTAAATTCTCGGCTTTTTGCGTGTGCGTCTGGCTGGCTTGCAAGACATAAAAGAAAGGATCACTCGGGTCAAAAAAAAGCCAAAGCGTGCCCACCGCTGCTTATTTGGAACGCAGCGCAAGATCAAGGATTTTGCTGCGCTTATCAGTGGGTCGCGCAATGCACCCGGTCCACAGCATTTAGTCAACGAGTTTGTTATCAGCTTGCTCTGGCTCATATTTTTGGCAGTCTCCCTTTGGTGTCAAAGAGTACGACGGTGGGGGTTGGGCTGAGCTTTCGTTGGCGACTGTTGGACGGGCACATAATTAAAAGCTAACGACTGCAATTAAATGGCGAATTTTTTTTTATGCGACGCATTTGAAAAGTACGTTTAATGATTTGTTAGATGCTGTCAACCTGATAATGTCCGACAGTCAGGGACGTTCATGGCTGCGATGCGTTTTGTGCGCGGTTTATTGGTGCGTTTCACATGCGTTTTTTCCAGCACTGGCGCATAGTGGGCGAAGTAGTTAAGAAAGCTGCATTTACACGCTTACAAGGTTCAAATGATAATTGAAGCCCACGGAAAGTTATCAGCTTCACTTATTCGTTTAATGGATGTTAGAACAGCCAGATGAGTTTTCGTCAAAAAAAAAAGTCATCGAAAATTACGATGTTCGCCTATTTTTCTTACATAAGTGAGTAGTTTAAAACTTGCATTTGGTATATACATTTTCCTAATTTTTTGGAAAATATAAGAATAAAATGCAATTAACAAACAAACCAACAGATGGCCCACCTTATATACTAATAAGAATTGATGTGTTTATAAAAAATGTTAATACAAAATTGGTCCTAGGAAAGTGTAATTCTTGCGAAGGACCTTAACTATGTTTTTTTCACAGAACGTCCATTTTCATAGTACGCCTGTACTACTTTTATGCGTTGTTCGGTTGTTAAACGATCCATGACTAAAATTGAGTAGTTTTGAATTTGACATATGTTGAAGTGTATCTACTTTGGATGGGTAAGTTCCGAATTATGAATATTTAACAACCAAACCAATAGATGACCCACCCTATATTAGTTACAAACAAAAATCGAGTTTTGCGCCAAATCTATCATAATTTAAAAATTTTAATTAATTTTAGAAAAATCAATAATTTCGACCACTGTATGGCGCCAAAATCGAACAAAGCTGCAAGGCTGCGTCAAAGGTGAGACCGCCAAAGCGTTGACATGATGTCACTCAAATGTCCCAGGTCTCATGTGTGCAATCCAATTACAGTTAAAACTAGGCGCACTCAAGAAACCACAAAAAAGTCCAGACAGCTTAGCGCTTGACAGCATAATCAGGCGCAATTGTTTGGCAATTAGAAGAAGTCCTAGAAATTATACACACAATAATCTAACAAAAAACAGCAAAAACCACCCAAAAAAAAAAGGAAGAGAACCCAAAAGTATCGCATTGCATACGCTTGAGCAGCTTTCATGTCTGTGTCAAAGTCAAAACTTGAAGGACATGCCGAGCTAGTTGTTGTTGTTGCCTGCCGCCTGTCAACGCGTAGTATCCAAAAAGGCTCGTCAATTTTCGCTCAGTGTAAATTTGCAAAAATGAAGCTGTAAATTGCATTGATTGCTCGTTGACAGCTGTGCGACAATTGTCGACAATTGACAGTCGAACTGACGGTTGACAGGGTGGCTATGTCCTGTCGACCACCCAGGTCCTTTGAACTTGCAAAAACTAAGCGATTCAGTGCAGAAAGTTGTCAACAAGCGCGTCCAATTGAAATTTTCAACGGACAGTACACAATCCTTCTGCTCATCAATTAATCAAGCAGGACAGCAGCCACCAGCGTGTCTCCCCTGCCAAAGGTTGCCAAGGTGGCCCAGTTGTCTCAGGTATCCTTTAATCAAACTGCATGATTTATGGTTGTTTTTGACTTTTTTTTAAAAAAAAAAATGCTCCCTTGCTTTGTTGTAGGTGTCTTTAAAAATTGTATAAAACTCAGTCAGTAGTTATCTAAGGACTGGAACGCTGCTTTGTCAATGGATGCGCTTTGTTTGGATTGGTGTATACAGCGAACACAGCCAAAGCCATTATAAATTCTGTTTGGTACTCGAGCAATGCGCACTTGGCCAAGTCAGCTAGTTGGCCAACTTCTACTTGGAACATTCATTAATCATAATTTTTGGTTGCCTCAACTTCTTGTGGCTGCCACTTCAGTGACTCTTCCAAGGCTGCCACTGCTGCAGATTATTTCTTGTTCTTGTGCAAAACCCAAACAAACAAAAGTGCAGTTGTAGAATTTTCAATGCTTGAAAGATCCATTTTTTTTTTTTTTGCTGACACTTTGTCATAAAAAAAAAAGAAAATATCGAAATATTCCTGTCATGCGACGCAGTTTACGCACTTCCCGCACAGAAGGCCTAGTTATTCAATGTCTAATGAAAGGCACAGAAACGGGCAGAGATTTTTTTTAAGCAACTCATCATGGAGCCAGCTGATGAGAGCCACTTTGCTGCAATAGACTGGAGATTGACCACACTTTATAAGTTGAGAGTGTTGGAAAATTTCATAGCTATTTTTTTTTACTTTGAGCCATGTAGAACTGTTCGCCTGTCTGTATGAACAACTATATCTAGGAGACGATATGAGCTAAGGATATCAACTTGCAGTGTACGTAAGCAGTTTTTAATGCATGTTGACTATATATCTGGGGTCTTGAAGAAGAAGCAGTCAAGCAGTTTCTGCCCAAACTATTTCTCCAAGTGTGATCAAGATGGAAAAAATTACATTGCTATATCGGGGACTGTTGTCTGTATACTTCTTTGTATTCCTAAAGTTCCACTGCAGATGTGGATTCTGCCAATCGTTCTAATTCTAGATAATTCTAGATTTTATCTCACAAATTACAGGACTAAATATACTTACCTATAGCTATAGTTTCATGTGGATGAAAGAGGCTTCCTTTAGAAGTTTATATATTATAGTTTTTTTTGTATTAAAAAAGGAGATCCAATCCTGACCCAAGCTGGGCGGATGTCTATGATATACTCGATTCTTCGCCCGTGGCAGTATAAGTTCATGGGTCAATCCTCGAGGATGACCTGCATAAACGCTGTATGTTTGTTGCGTAAAGTTGGCCACTCCTTTTAGTAGAGTTTAGGAGTCCTCTAACCTGTATTAACTTTCCATTTACTTCATTTCTGATCTCTTACAAAAAAACGTTCAATATCCTCAGAAACATGCAAAATGTTATTACATAATATGCTTCAATTTTGAAGGTATGCCGAAAGTTTTTGAAACCTCTAACTTGTATTACACTTATATTTGATACATTTCTGAACTTTTTCCAATATCGTTAAAAAATCGTTCGAAATCGGCAGAGAACATATTTTTGATTAGAAACCAGACCCAAATTAAATCATCTAGGAAAATGAAATAAAATTTCCCTTAGATGGATCACAGGATACAAGAACATCCCTGGGAACGAAGTAGCTGATACTAATAGAGCCTGAACACTTTTGAGCAGTTGACAGCCACACCAACAAACAACTACTACTGGAAAAATAGAAATTCTGATGAAACTCAGAAATGATCAGTACGGCTGCCTAACGACAGGCCAAACTATTCTTCTAATCTAAATATTTTAAAGAAAATTAAATCTTCACGAAAGATGTTATTAGACTAGAAACATTCCAGATGATTGAGTTTATTTCAGACTGTTTGAGAAGCTCTAGGGCTAGTAAAGACCACAATGAATCCAAAAGGTCGCAGTGCAGTATAAATAATTAATAATATCATTATTATTGTTTTTATTAACATGGATTTTTGTTTCATCTTCAAAAGTTATTATAAAAACACTTCAAAAAATCATCAAGAATCATACTTTTATTTTTTCATAAATTTTTTTAATGCAGTCAAAGGGAACTAATTTTTTTTTGCAAAAATAAATAATTCCGAAAGTACTGGAATCATCTTATCTGTATTAAGACATATTTGAACCACTTCTGACCCCTATGTTATTCTAAAATCATCAAAAATCATATTTTTCTACAAAAGAATATATATTATTATATTATTTTTAAAGTGCTTAGAATAATCTTTTTTTTCTGCGAAAAATTGTGGTATAAGCGAACAAGAGAACAGTATATGGTATACGTTATACAAGGGCGTAGCCAATGGCAGGCATCAAAGTTGTCTATACATTACACAAATATACAAAAGAAAAAATTGATTCTCGGGCTCGAAGCTCCTACCGGGATTACCAAATAACATAACCTAAAAAACCCCAAAAAAAGAAGTGTTGTAAGGCTTATGTCATAACATTGGTATGTCGCGTTTTTTTCGGATGCAGCTACCCCAAAAACATATAAAAGAACTCGAAAAAAATGTTTATGGGGCTTTTTGAGAAGCCAGACTTGGTCCTTGGATTTCGGTTCAGCGATCCAAAAAAAAAAAATATTTTTTTTCTGTGGATTATGTGCATTATGCATAGAATAAATTCAAAATTGTTTCAGGCAGTGGCGGATCCACGGGCTGATTTTCGGGTCCGGACACCCCTCCCCCAAAGTTGGAAAAAAGGGTTTAAGTCTTTTGTGAGCTCTGATATATACACACTTCGAAGTGAAGATCCCCGCCCCCCAAGAACAAATCCTAGATCCTCACGTGGTTTCAGGAAAACAGAACCAAACTAAACCATCTAGAACATTGGAACAACGTTTTCCTTAAATGGATCCCAGGACATAACAACTTTCCTGGGAACGAAATATCTATGAATCTGGCAAGAAACGGTACTGCGAAACATTTAATAGGGCCTGAACCCTTTTGTGGTATTAAATAGCTGCTACGAGAAGAGGGGCGAGTCAGACGACACACAAACTGGATTGGCATGGCTGGTTTACGACAGTCCAAGCAGCTCCTCGGCTCCTATGATCTGAATAGGTTCACCTGAGCATGATGGTCATCATAGACTCTAACATCTGTAGGCTCTGTGAAATTAGGGAGGAATTCTCCCAACACATACTTACGGAGTGGACGCCAAAAGAAGGGCAACCCTATAGATTAGAACCATCCCAGATAATTAAATTTATCTCTGTAATTGGACTAGTCAAGGAGCTCTAGTGCTAGAAGGGGCACAATAGATCCCAAACATCTTTTTTTATTTATGAGAAATTGGCTACCTAAAACCTTCTAACTATTATTTTGGTGCAGCAAGTGCGGAATTAAGAGTCTCAAAATTTGCTCAACTTTTAGATTTCCTTAGAAATATGAGGCTAACCGCAATTGGCTCGCCTACTTCCAAAAATTTTCTATTTTCCTTAATTTAAAAACACAATAGTTATGTTATTTTATAAAAATAAGATAATACGTTGTCAGCAAAATTGTCGAACCAAATTGTCATGCATACTTAGTGCCCAAAAGTATAAGGATAGTGGTTCGAAAGGAGTTGTAATAGCTACGTAACTTAAGTAGTTGCACAATAAAAGAGTCACCAAGATAAACAACGAAAGAAACCCAAAAAGGATATTGCACAATGGCGGCGTAGTAGAGATATGCTGCCAAAGCAGTGCAACAACTGTATAAACAAATGTGCAGGAAAAACAAGAGCCAGACATGGACAAGGACATGGCGAGCAAGACAAGTGCCGCGTCACGTCTACGTCCGCAGGAAATCGTCGCCAGGGTTTTACATTTGCACCACTTTTTTGTTGGAAACTGAAAACCCAAATTGAAAAGTGAGTGTAACTTAAGTATGTGTATTTGTTTTTTATGTGGCCGGCGCTGAGTGTCCTGTCAGGCATATGCCTAGTAGTGTGTGTGTTGGGGGCACTATATGCGGAAGTAACTTGGCGTCAAGGTAACACACACACACACACGCAATGCCCGGAACTGCTTTGCATTTGGCAGCGGCTCTGCACAGCCAGGGGCCACAAAATCCGTATCTGTGCAAATTCTCTCCAGTTCCATACTTGGGCCGGTTACTAAGCGCCTCTTGGCAGTGTGTGGGCACGTCCGGCTGATGACTTGACGACAAATTGAGTTGTCACCTTGCGGCATTAACATAAAATATCGATTCGTTGACATTCTTACGTGATATTATAACAAATTAACAGACTCGCATATGAGCATGATTATCCTTTACCTTTGTTGCAGCTTGTGAGAAGATGCCGGCCTTGGGCTGTTTGAAGGCAAGCCGACAAACTGGAGCACTGACATAATTTAAGTGACAAGTTGGACACAATGCTTGGATGTGCCGTAATCCTTGAGAGTCTGGCAGTTGCACGCAGTTGAAAACCTACTGGCTACTAGATACAGTAAATTAAACTATTTATTGATTAAATTGATTGTACAACACCCGCATGTGGCAACCCGCGTTCCTGGTTGTACCAAAAAAAAAAAAAAATAGGCTCTGCCAAAAAAACAATTAGCAAACAACACCCAAGCAAAAATTTGCTCAACTAAACAATGAAAAACAAACAAGTCAGACATATTTCATTTGAATATTATTTATAAGGCTGACGCATTTGTTTGGACTCGCAATTGTTACGCCTCCATGTACATAAATTAGAAGCCACTTGAAAGTGGTCAAAGAATTTGTAAGCCCTGGACGCTGCGCTCATAAAAATTGATTAACAATATGGAGGAAATATTTAGTTACGTTTGATTAGAGCTAAAAGTGCAGCATCACAGCCCGTCTGTGCAGGGGTAGAAATTGTCACGCCGGATGTACCAGTTAGTCCAAGCAATGACGCTGTTGATAATGACGACAACAAAGTACTAGAGTGCTGCTAAAATGCGGGCTTACTCCAAGCCGCACAAAATCAAGCCGCAGCACGCCCCTTTATGTATATACTATTTACTTTCACCTCAGCGGCATGTGCAATCCGATAACTAATCATTAATTGCTACAAAAGCCTAGCCCATACCTGGCCGGATATTTCGTTTTCATTTTCATTGAGATCGCTGCGTAGATCTCGAAATACCTGCGCCCCGTCACGGATGTGAAATTTGAATGTTGCCGCAAGGGCGTGTCCTTGGGTGCCCATTGTGTGCCCAGTTTTGATTTGATGTGGAAATTATAGAAAATCTTTTTTTCGCTTGGATTTAAAAGCGAAAGTCGTTGTTGGCTCTGGACTACACGCTGATACCGGAAATGGTTTCACTTTTATCGATTTTGACGTGCTTATGCCCACTGCCGCCTAGTCCTGCTGCTCCTGATTTATGTGCCTAGTTACCCAAGTGTCAAGTTACACACATACACACACACACAGTAGTTAATTGCTTCAAATCGAAACTAAAACTCATTGGAGCATATGTGTTTTCTACGGCGCTTGAACTTGTTGTTATACATAGGTATTCAATAAAAGATACAGATACAGCTACACATACTCATTCCCAAGCAGCTTCACTTGGTCATCAGGTCACTCTACCTTATGCTTATTATTATTTGTTATCCTTTTGCGCAAGATTGCACATCCTTTGCGGGGTTTCTATTTGGCATTATACGCTTCATGATTAGGGTCGTTTAGCTATGGTTTTTGCTTAAAAGGATTTGTGCAGCACAGCGCAGCAGCTTAGACCCATCAATCGTTCACATAAATATTTGTCCATGTCCACAAATCACCAAACTACTCCAAGCCGTGCGAGAGTTCAAAGCCCGCGCTTACTTTGAACGGCGCCACACGTTGACTTTGGCGCCACAAACCAAATACCAAATATATTTAAGCAAATGACCAAAGTCACTTTGAGCTGCAAGCGATAAGACTTCGTCGTCGTCGTCGTCATCGACAACGTCATCCCAGCCCAAAGTCGCCCACACAAAGAGGCCAAGTTCAGCAACATTTTAATTAGCCATCGTCTCGGACAATCTTCAAATGCATTTCCCCCACATTTCTTCGCTGGCTTATCGCCAATGTTAGGTAAATTGCAATTGAGTAAACAGTGCCGGAAATGCATTTGCTTTCACCGTGATTCACAATGTCAGCATGTTTAAAGAAATGTCCAGTAAAATGTAAGCAACATTTGTGCACATGGCTTATCTCTCATTGGTTTGACATGACTCTTTGTTGAGATTGCCCCGTTGCCAGCAAGTACACATTATTTGCACAAAATTCTGATCTATATATTGTTTTTTATTTACTTTTGGGGTATTTTTCATTATCGCAATGTATATAATCAAGAATAAAATACAGTTAAATTATCGCAGAAATTGTCAACCCATTAGCGTCGTGCTGTAGCTATATAAACATAGGGTGGGCCATCTGTTGGTATGTTTTTTAATTGCATTTTATTTGTATATTTTCCAACAAAATTGGGCACCAAATGCAAGTTTCAAACTACTCATTTATGGATGAAAAGTGGCCAACGCGGCTTTTCTCCCATCCATTGAACGAATAAGCGACGCTCATAATGGTCCGTGGGCTTCAATTGTTGCGTTAGTTTATATATGTCGAAGACCATCCGCTTTTGTGGCCCTATGTTTCACCTTGGAACTCTAGGAAATATATATAAGAGCATCCGCTTTGAAAGGGTATGTTCCGAATTAAGAGTGTTTAACAACCAAACCAAACAGATGGCCCACCCTATACATAATTTGATACACTTTCCGGCATAACTGAATTCTAAGTTAAGTTCACTTTTTTTAAAAAACTTGCGGGTATCCGGCGTGGTTTGCTGCGTCCAAGAATAATAAAATGAAATAAAAAAGATGGCGTACGTTAAAGTCGGGCGCGGACGACTTTCAACAAATTTTGATCAAATTTGGTACAGAGATTCGGAGCTCTAAAAAACGAAACACATCGAATTTTGTGATCTGTCCTATTTGAGCTATATGATATAGTCAACCGATTTGGATCAAATTTGGTGCAGTGATTGGGAACTCCCAAAAAAACTTTCGAGTGCCAAATTTGGTTACGATAGCTTCATAAGCAAACGAATTATTTATCTAAAACTTTTGGGGTTTTTTGAGGTCTTCTGAAACACCTCTATGGGAGCTATAGGAGCTATATACCCGATATCAAAAATATAAAATAAACTTGACTCCCCTGACATAATAACGCATCTAATCTGAAAAATACCTTGTTTTATTGGATTTATTGAGGTTACTTTAGAGCCCTAACGTGCTGTAAATTTCGCATCTTGGATTTGGACTCAGCGACGCCTAGAACTAATGGGAATTTTATATAGCTCCCATAAACAATTATCATGGGTCCGGTATATTTTTTGGGGGTCAATGCATCTAAATTCAAATTAGCCCTCTTAAGCAGGTTTTCTAATTATCTCCTTTTATTGTTTTTGTTATTTAATTACGTCAGAGCGCAGGCGTATTTGCATTTTTTTACCTTATATTTGGAATAATGATCAAAATGTTTTGACCTCCGACCCCAAAACAAGATTATTTTCTGCGTAATCTGTTTTAAACTTTGGAGATTTTGGAAATTTTTTCTATATTTCATGTCTTGTTTTCGGATTTTAAGCACGTTAGCGTTGAGACCAAGCTATGTTTAAAATATTCCGCCATAGGAAGCAAAAAAAAAAGTAAGAGATTAAAAAAAAATATGTAATATTAAGGAGAGACTTTTTAAACAAGAGTTTTATATTATAAATGTGTTTTTAAAAACACATAAATTTCGACTTAAAAATTCATACTAATAAAATAATTTGTGAATGAAAATCGTCTGCGTGAGAACCATTTCCTACTAATGGATTACTAGGAAATCGGCCACAGCCATATAAAGATAATTGACAAAGTGTAATCCAAAACTGAGCCAAACAATTACAAGATATTTAACTATGATCAGCTACCAAGAGCATCTAGCTCTCAATGACAAACAATCGCGATAAGCAGTCCAGAAGCTACATCAAGTCAATCAGGAACAGCAACAAAGACCACTCGAATCAGGACAAAAATCATTTAACATCTTAGCGCCCATTTAACAAATGAACAACAAAAATTATTTATCGAGCCAACAATTCATGCGATCTCTACAGGAACCTGTTCAATCTAGCGAAATTGAAAAGTATCGTATATCCTTCATAGCGACATGTATTTGAATGATCTGTATCTGTATCTGACGATTGCCACTTGCAGAGCATTCCCACACACATGCGCCTGAGAGCTGGCGGAAGAAATGGAGATGCTAGGCATATAGATAAGCCGCCTACAACCTGCACGGTGCCACCTTGTGGTTTTTAAGGCACCATTGTGTTTGTCAAAGCCGAGCAGTTGACATTTGCAACTCAATCTCAGGCAGCTGCTCGGCCTCCCGGTCTGTAATATTGACGCACTGGCAGCCCAGACTCATGCTTGGCAAATAAGTTAAGAGTAATACGAAGCCATTTTGTGCCGGACATTGGCTAGGATTGCATCGCTTGGACCCTTTGGAAGCAGCCTTTGTCTACACGGCAGTTCTTTCAGTTCCAGTTTTTGTATTGCTTTTGTCTGTTGGCCATATTGTCTGCAGAAATAAAAAAGAAAACTAAGGAAAAAAAAAGGTTTAAGAGTGCTCCGAAATTTCGCAACATGTTTCACATTATTGATGATGAGCCCTTCCATTGTCTTGGTACTGTCTCTGTAGATCCCGACAGCGTTGTATTGTGGGTAATGAGCATCTCATGAGTTTTCTATAACTACAAAGTCTGGTTAGCTCGCAGCGGGTGGCAGTAATGCTCAACAGAACCGGTTCTTAAAGGTCATATGTTGCGCCACAAATTGTTCCCAGCAACTTGCATAATCCAGGCTGCAAATACGCTGAGCTCATGGGATACACGCTTGACCCATAAATTATGGTTCAACAATTTTCGGAAACTCTTCAAAAAAAAAATGGTATAAAGGATATGCATACTGACCGCTAAAAAACAACGCCTGCAAGGGTCAGCGCGAAATTAGTGCACTACGCCAAGCGTGAAGTGAGAGCATAATTAATTGGTCAAAATGTATCTATGAGATACTTTTCTTAAGGCAGCCTTTTTATGTGAAAATATTATTAAAGATGCGCTCATATTTGCAGCGTAATGTGAGTAAATCCTTTTGCCTGCATGCACACTGGCCGCTAAAAAGCAACGCCTACGAGGGTCAGCGCGAAATGTACTCTAATGCCCCAGCGTGAAGTGTAGCAATTAATAAATTGTTGAAATGTATCTGTGAGATATATTTCTTTGCGCAGAATTCTTATGTGAGTGTATCCTGTTTCCTAGGCCTGTGAAAATGTATCTCTGAGATACTTTTTCTTACAAAACTTTTCAAGTATAGAGTATGCACACTGGCCGCTAAACGACGCCTACAAGGATCACCTTGAAATATATATTGTGAAATTTATCTATGAGATACTTTTCACTGGACTGCCTTTTTATGTAAAAATTTTGGGTATCTGCAGCGTAAGATGATAATATTCTGTTTGCCAAAAAATAACGCGGCGTTATAAATGTATCTGTGAGATACATTTACCTACAGAATTTTTTAGGTTAAGAGTATGCCAACTGACTGCTAAAAAGCAACGCCTATGAGCGTCAGCACGAAATTTGTCCCGATCCCAAAGCGTTAAATGTTAATTAGTAATTTTATTTAAAACTATCTGTCAAATCCTTTTTTTTGCGCAAACTTCTTATTTATAAATACATATTACTAAATACGCGCGGTTATCTGCAAAGATAACAGTCTTATTCTGTTGTCAAAAAAGCAAAAAAATTAATGCAGTACGATAGCGAAAATGTATCTTCGAGATACTTGTTCTTGTAGAACTTTTTAGATATAGAGAATGAAAATCTACGTAGTCTACGCAAATTTAGTGCTCCTCCAAAAGCGTTTGGTTTTTCGAATATTATTTTGGTGGAAATGTATCTATGAGATACATTTCTCAGGGCAAAATTTGTCCTGAATACCAAAGTATCTGATAGATGATTTTTTCCTGTTACCAAAAAAGTTGCGCAAAATTAATGCAGTACACTAGTAAAATTGTATCTGTGAGATACTTTTTTGTATCTTTGAGATAGATTTTTTGTATCTGCGAGATACTTTTTCTTGCAGAACTTTTTAGGTATAGACAGCACCTACCAGAGATTAGTGCTGTTCCCCAATCGTGAAGGGTTTCAATAATTAATTGCTAAAAATATATCTATGAGATTCTTTTCTCATGGCAGCCTTTTTACGCAAAAATATTACCCAATACTCGTTGATATTTGCAGCGTAATGCAAGTAAATCCTTTTGCCAAACACCAGCCGGTGTTGCCTGACTTTTCCGCATCCAAACAAACACAAAGATACAGTCATTTTCGTTGCATTTTCACTTTCCCATGACGCGCAGAACGCAGCGCATCCTTTCCACATGTGTGGGAATGTTGTTGCCGTGTTGCCATAGCAAACACTTTCACTTGCCGCACAATGTCTCACATTACGCACAATGCACACATTGCGCATCCTGTCGCAAGTGCAACTGCAAAGGATTGACATGCAGCTGACAAGTGTCACAGTCGATTTGATAAATATGCCTACGGCTGGGCATACAAAGCGCTACTGTAATATGCTGCTTTAGCTTGGACCCGACCCAAAACTAAATTATGCACAAACTGCAAATAGTTGAGCAAATAAAAGCAAGCAAATAAAACGAAGAAAGAAAATACATACGAGGCGTTAAAAAGGATATTAGAGCGTAAGTGTCATCGAATCGTAAAAATGGCTGGCAAAGGCAAAAGGCAAATGCAATCAACTGCAGACATCAAGTCCAAGTCCCTTCTGACCAGGAAGCTTGGAACGACAAATTTTTTCGCTTACTTGGGCAATAAGTTGGTTGCTCCACTCGCACACACACACACACACATCCTGCTTATAGTTTTTATGGCCAGACATTGACACTTTTGCGTGCCTTTGCAGCAAATTAGCTGTTGTCCTTGCCCTAGCCACATCCTTGATTGGCGCTGGTGCCATCAAGTGGCGCTGCTGAGATTGTACTTGCCTCATTTTTTATGCCTGCCGCTGAACGCTTTACGCCTCTTTACTGGCATTAAACGCGGCATTAAGTGGATAGTACAGCAGTCATCCCAAGGCGACCAGGACATTTAGTTTCGTTGTCATTTTGGCTTTTGTTGTTTTAGGTTTATGGATCTTTGGTTTCTTGGTTTCGCGGCGCATTTAAAAAGGGATAATATAACTTAAGTGGGTTTGCCTGTATGCAGCGTACGCGACTTTTACGAGGCGTCTATGGCAAGTTCAGCACCTGGTAGCTTTCCCTACAAAAGTATCTCATAGTTTGAAAAAAAACTAAACCAAAATAAATGTAGCCTAGCAGAGGGCACTCCAAAGTGCGCTATTTTTGTCAGCAATTCATATATTTTACTTCAATCTTTTGGGCATTCCAATTGGTTCAACGCCAACGAAGCGTGCCGCCACTCTACAAATATAAAGCGGCATATATGTATCTTGAAGATACACAGCCTTCTGCTGCATTTCCATGTTAAAAAGTTCAAATATTTTTTGTTTTTTTACAACAAACCCCAGCAAATGCTTCATTTCCTCTTTTCTCAAACGCACAACAACTGCAACAATTGTCTCTGGAGAGGAAACGGCGAAAAGGAGGGCGCACGACAGCATATGCCAGCTACTTGGAGAATTTAAATAAATGATATTTTCCTTGGTTGAAATATTTGGGCGCTAGGGGAAAGAAAGATAGAGAGACACTACTTGCCATATGAGGCGTGCATGTGCGCTGCACATTTTTCACCTTTGCTTGACCTTGAGTGCGTGCCTCACAGCTTGAGCATGTCGGGGCATGTGGATAGTTTAGTTGCTCCCTTTAGCATTAGGCTGACAACTTTTCACTGAGTTCATTTATAAAACAGAAATGAAATACATAATGTAAGTGAGACTAATGCATATGCATATGTATAAATTTTTATTGATATATAGTCAAAGTACACTGCAACTTCAAATGGTTTTGCAGCTCAAACCGAAACCTGAAACAGAAAGCATTGGCCATCCAAAAATATATTTTTTAGAAAAAGTTTTTTAAAAATAATTTTAATTTCTGCATTCGAAAAAAATATAAATGAATGTTTTTTGAATATAAGATACAAATATGCCATGTTTTAAAATGGGGAATAAGAAACAATTATACCCACATCAAATTTCAAAAATATCCACCGGAGTAAGCAATAAAATAAAAAAAGTAAAAATCACGACAAATTCCAAAACTTAGCTCGAGAAAAAGCAAGAAAATAATAAATGATGTACGGAGAATAAATTTTTATTAAAGAGAGAAATCTCCGATTATTTAAAGCTTATAAAAAAAGAAACAGATAAAAAAAATAATGGCAAAATAATTCAAGAGGCATTGTAAATAGAAAAAGTTATTTTCGAAAACCGTGTATTAAAAGCAAAAACTAAAATATGTTTTTTAAAGTAGTCAAAAAATTAAACCTGCAAGTATTACTTGAAAAAATATGTATAAGCTAAAATAAAATAGCATCTTTTATAATAAAATTATGTATTAATTTTTTTGGTACTACAGTACGCACAATGTTGAGTTTGAAGTCTAGCAGCGATAATGCTTAGCATTTGCGATATGGCTTAGATTTGTTGCAAACTCTAATTCTTACAGTAAAATCAAAAAATCTTAAAAAAAGACCATCATTCCTAAGAGATTAAACTTAACTTAACATAAAAAAATATTAAACTTTAAGCAAAAACAAAAATTCTAAAATCAGGATCAAAAATACATGACAAGCAATTCTTAAAATAAGAATAAAAGTCAGGAATTGGAATGAAACAAATATTTAATTTAGACTTTTAGCATAATAAAATTTCAATTTTGAAAAAAATCAAATATTATTGAAAATTCTCAAAGCATAACCAAACCATTCTTCAATTCAGACTTAAAGAAACATTTAAAATATTTTTTTAAAAAAAAATTTAGAAAAGTGGAATTTTCAACATTCCTAAATTTCAGATTTTTAATAAGGCAAAAAATTTTAATTTATACAGAAAAAAATTAAATTATTATAATGAGTCTTTTTTTTTAAAAAAAAAAAATGTATTTTAACATTTACAGCGTAATACAATATTATTATTAGATATTTCAAATTTGCTTTATTTGCCGAAATAATATAAAAATATTGCTTAAAGCTAGCTTAACATATTGAATCAGAGTTTAGATATTATATCTTAATATAATTTATAAATATAAACTTAGGACAAAAAAAACAAAAAAAAATTTAAATTAAAAGTACATTTTTCAATTAAAAATTTTCACAACAATAATAATAATAATTATTTAAGAAAAATGTTACAGCATTAATAAATTTTAGATTTTTAACAAGACCAAGCATAAGACCGAAAACCTTTAAAATTAGAATAAAAATAAGATTAAAAATTCTTAAATTCTGAAATCAACATGAAAACAAAATAATGTTTGCGCTTTGCTTTAAAAGTATCAGGATCACTTCTATGTTCTTGAGGTATTTTATTTAAAAATATTTATTTGTTTAAAAAAAAACATATAATTTAAGAATAAAACATAAATGAAAAATTGCTTAATTTTATTTTAAAAATTTTATTTATAAATAAAATAAATAATTTTAGTTTTAAAACTTCTATGTTCTAGGGGTATTTTATTTAAAAATATTTATTTGTTTAAAAAAAAAATATAATTTGAGAATAAAACATAAATGAAAAATTGTTTAATTTTATTTTTAAATAATTTTACTTTTAAAACTTTTTTTTTATTAAAAAAAAATAAATATTTTCAAAATAAAAAATTTATTAAAGAAAAAATATATAAAAATTTGGCAAACTGAAATTAAATAAATTTCAGTATGGAAAATTGTTTAAGTTTAATTTAAAAAATTTTATTTTATTTAAATAAATATGAAATTTATTTTGAATTTCTATTATCTATTTTTACGCTAGCAAGTTTTGATACAAAACCGCATTTTCCCAGAGTTAATTTTTTTAAAGCGCATGACAGCAGCTTGTATTTAGAAATACATTCACTCAGTTTGGTAAACAGCGCTGTGGCTACGTCATATGACATGAGTCCTTGGGATCACTAAGCCGCTCACTGAAAGGAAATCTGGCCTACTGGACAGCAAACAAAACCTGTGCGGCCTTAGTTTGAGCCACATGGCACCTGTGAGAATGTTCAACAAAAATAAAAAGGAAAAAGAAAACGCAAGGATGCGCAAAAATTGCATGAACCAAAAATACGTCGAGCAAATAAAATACGAAACCACTTAAAACCAAACAAAGCCAAAACGACCACAAATAGACGAGGAAGAAGATTTTGGCCAAGCAGCTCCATTAAAGAAAGAAAAATAAAAAAGAAAAGGATGAAGCTGAAGCTGAAGATGAAAACTGAAGTGCATCCGTTGCATTTTCACTTTCACAATGAAAATCGAAACCGCGCACACATACGCGCAGAATACGCAGGATACGCCTGTACAATCACACATACACACACACTTGGCCTAGTGTCCTAGTTTTGAATGAATGACGTAGAAACCGCAAACAATAAACCGGACACTGCGATCGTATTGCAATCAAGCAGATTGCGAGTAAAGATACAGATATTCCCGATCTTTCAAAATCAAAAAAAAATAAAATAAATAAATAAAGCAAAGTGTATCATATCGCATATCCTCAGGTGCAGTGCAGCAGCCTAGCCAAATATTTTCGCAGGACTAACAATTAAGCCAGTAATATTGACAAGAAATCAGCAGAATTTCTTATTCTTGTGGAAACTATAAATTGCCAAATGTCATTTATTATTTTTACAGACAAACCCAGTCGCTTCGTTTCTTCTTAACCCTCACACGCCTCTACAATCTTATCGCATCCTTCACATCACTCACATCCTAGCAGCCTTACACGGCTCAATTTGTTGCGCTTATAGTTTCAATCATTGCCTTGACTCTGTACCCTTTTTTTTTAATTCTTTTGGTACACTGCAGCAAGTGCAGTCATTGCCTTATCCTTTACGTCTGCCTGCTGCTTTCTTTGCTAATCATCATGACAGGCTCAGTCAACCCTTACGGGCCACACCTCTCACGGCGTTGTGGCGACATACCTTGTTTTTGTTCTATAACCTTTTACTTCCTAGCGCTATTGTCACTGGAACGGGGTCTCTGGTTTTATTCCACAGAAATGTGCACGTTGTGTAGGTGTTTGTTGTTGCATTGTGATTATGACTGTGGTGACTCTCATCGCTAAGGTTGCATGCCGTGAGAACTGATTGCAATTTAATCCTTTGCGCAAGTCTGTCAAATGTATGACAATGCGACAATGTTGTATATTGTAGTCCAAACTATTGTGCGTCATCGAAACCCCTTTGCTAGGGCTTCTGCTGCTTCTTCTACTCTTATTCTACTCTTTCTTACTCTTTGCTTTATCGCACCCACACATAAGTAATAGTGCCACATTTGACGACCATAAAAAGGGAATCCCCAAATGTATGCTCATCAATTTAATGAACCCGGCAAAACTTACACACACACAGCACAGCACAGCATAGTAAAACTAATGGCCACTACCAAAGTAAACACGTAAAGCACAAGGGGGTAACTGGGCTGCGTGGGTGTAGGGGACAGCAAGTAAGTGCAAAGTCCGCCGCAAGGCGCCAATATGGCACATGTAAACAAAGCGTACCACGCCCCACCCACTTTAGTGCTTTTACGCCTTTAAGAGGCAGCACACACACACACACGCACAAGCCAAAACAAAAGCTCAACAGCCAGCAGCAACAACAAATCGTTAGTAGCTGCCACCGCGCCCGCACATGCTTCATGCTGCTTGTCTTGGCTGCCACGTGCTATGCTGTGCTCCTGTGCTTGCACATGCCTGTCAACAAATATGGCCGCCAAAATACGCATACAGGCATACAGTTTTCGTACACATACACCAAAGCTTGCTGCACTGCTTTTACTCATACACACACATATACGCATGTGCTCCATTTTAACACTTTCGCTCTCTTTCACCCGCACATGACGCCATTTTAACCCTTTTAATGCTGTCTCGTCTCTGCGCTGTCTGCTGCTGCCAACACGCACACTTGCACACATATACGCCTGCTGCCACCCAACCACACACATACACACACGGCCATTGACTTTGTTATGCGCGCACTCTCCTCAAAAACTCACATGAGCAGCCAACTTATTCTCTTAACGACACAACTCGCTCTTTCAAAAAATAACGAACGTGCTCTTTACATCAAAAAAAGGGGAAACGGCAGTTAAGCCTTTTTAGCTACCCCTTCTTGGCACACATATGCAGCGCGCTCACTATGTAACTCATTTGAGTGAGTTTTTTTGTTGGCTGTTGCGCTCTCACGCTCTTGCGGCATTTTTTATGTTCGCCGTCGAAAGTGAAAGGATTTTATGTCTAGCACATAAAAAGGGTAAATGTGTGCGTGTCGTGGTGGCTGTTATTTTTATCGATTTATACAAGGCATTAGTATGAGTGAAAGCGTGTGCGTGCGGCGAATACACATACTTGCACAAAACTCTTTCGTTCTCATTCGTTGCTGTTGCTCTTGTCGTCGCCCTTTTTTTTCTTTTTTGTTAACTCTTTTCAGTGGTCGCGCATTAATATTATTTTGACAGTTTCTGTCATTTGTTGTTTGCGCGTATGTGTGTGTGGTATGTTTATCTCTATGGCCTTGTGTAAGCGTGTGTGTGGAGCTCTTTGTTTGGGCTTCATTTTGTGTGTTCCGTAGGCGGAGTTTGATCGATATTAATCACGAAATGGCGGCGGCAACTCTTTAAGCCCCTAGGGACTGAACGTATGCACGATTATGACACAACAAAATTAAAAAAACAGACTAAATGAGGTTAAGCAAATATAAAGGAAACACAAAATGTTTTATAAAATATTATAAAAATTAATTATTACTGTATAGTTGGTCGTTAGAGTGACTAAATTATAATCATAATGTATATTATAGCCATATAAATTTATAGAATAAGCTACTTGAATGTCAAGTAAGAGACAGATACGAATCTAATTGATACTAATGCAAAATTGCTTTTACAGTGTTAATAAATTATATGAAATTATAATAATTAAAATAATAATTATTCATATTACAACCATATAAATTCCTAGACAAAATTATTTATTTATCAAGTTGTATTGATACTTATACTAAAACGAATCTGAAGAGTTTAAAATTTATACCTTTTAGATATTTTAAATTTTTCTATCATTATTGAAAATATAACTATTAATAAAATAGACTTTTAATAAATAAAAAGATGGAATTAAAGGAAATATAGTAAATATCATGGAAAATAAAATGGTATTGAAGAGCTAAAATGTTAATCTTAAAATACGAATTTTTATAGAAGTTTTAAATGTGCTAGTTTTTGTTCTGTTAGTATTTGCTATTAAAAATTTGTACAGTTTAAAACAACTGCCTCGACAAATTTGGATTAAGATTGACTCAGGAAAAATGTTGTATTTGATGTATTTACCAATAAAGGCCAACGAGGAAGTTAAGATTTTAATTAGGAGTATTTCCATTTTAGTCTAATTTTATATAATTTTAAATTTCCATAGAAATTGTTAGTCCTTTTGACTTATATTTGCAGCATCTTGACTTAAGCTATATGATGGGCAGGATAAGATTTATTCGCTCAGTTATTAAAAGGGAGTTCCAGTTGGCATGTCTGCTATTGATTATCGGAATATATACTCAGTCGGTTTTTGACTTAGAAAAAAGGGTGTTCCTAATGAATTCCAAGTAATTGCCAAAAGTATAGAATCGTTCGAAACAATTTTTCAAAATCATCTCTATTCGTAAAGTTTTAAAAGATACGAAGCTAGATGTATATATTTGTTTAAATCTTTAGGACTTTCTTGTCAGCTTTTCAGTATTATAAAATTCAGAAGAGTTAAACATAATATGCAAACAATTTTATGGAAAATTGTACTACTATTATATAACTTAATTTAAATAACTTGGTGATAAAAGTATGCATTAGTTGTATAACTATTAAACTCTCTGTATCTCTCCCTGCACATTCTATTGTTATCAATATAAGTTTGTTCAATTCCTTTAGCTGCTGCTCAATTTGGGCTACAATTTTGATGAATGGCCATGCTCGACTTTGAAATCTGCGCAAACGTCTTGCCAAATTATACAACACTTACCCATACATACAAAAAAAAAATGCATTTTGGCCAACAGATACATCATTCTGTAGACAAGCTGGGTAGGACACATGACAAAGTGCCTCTTCCCCTGCAATTTGGCCAGCAAACCAAGCTGAACGAAATATAAAGAGTGTCAACAACGAATAGTAAAATATAGTATAATGCTAAGGAAATATGATGAATATAAAAAAAAAAAAAAAGAAGAAGACCAGGCTGTCTGTCTGATGAGCCTGCTGAGAATAATGTTGAAAATGATAATGATGAAAGAGCTAGGCTTTTGGGACAACCCTTAATAGCGCAAAAATTAGAGACCGCAATTCGACACCCACATGAGACCTGCCAGTCACACAGACGCACATGTTCTATGTATAACGTGTTCATTAATAACTAATATCCTGCGGCTGCAAACAGCATTAGGTCACATACGCTTTATTTATATATAGTAGTAGCCCTGGTCATAGTTGTTTTGTCTTGGTTTTCAATTACACAAGGAGTTGTGGACGCTGTAGCGACAGTGCTTGCAATGCTGGCATAAATGATGTATGCGAGTGTGCCGGCAATCGATGAAAGTTTGAAATTAACACCCAAATGGTCAAATGTGTGGCACATACCACGACTGACCACGACCGGCGTTGCTTGCGTAATTAATGAGTCACAAATATCCAAAAATAACAGCCACAACAACGAACCTGGGCAAAAACTTTGCTTAACCATAAAGCCAGCCATCCAGAGCCAACTTTTGGAACAATCGCTCAAACTGCGCCTGCCATTTGGCAGGCTTACAAGCAAATGATTTTAGTCTACCCCCTAACCGCCCCAAACTTATAGCTACTCTGCATCTTTGACTTGTTTCCCAACATAAATTCCAATTACCAGAAATTAAGTTGTAAAGCAGTCGAACACTCTATGTACTCCAGAGTTTTCCGCTTTATCTGGTTCCCATGCATAACTCAATGTATTCTCGATTTATTTAAATTGTTACACGAAAACACGCGCCATAAATTTCATAATTAAACGATCCCAGAGGCTAGGCCTGACTTGGCAACCCTAACAAATCGTGGGCTTTAATTGAAACTGTAGCTGTTATTAGTATTATGTGTATATCAAACAAAATATCAAAAAAGAAAAAAAGGGGGCGCGCATTTAACTAAGTCAAGTCTAGTCCCAACACGCAATCATCAGCAATGGACACCATGGACATCTCCGTCAGCAGCGGCGCTTTTAAATGCTCTCACACGCCAAGTGGCCACAACAAAGGCATCAATTCCATCATCCCATGCCACAATTCGACGAACACAGGAAATGACAAAATCTTTACTCTTACTCTGACGCTCGTCTCAATCCGTTGGGCGGTCGATACGCCTGGCCTTCTGAAAGTGCTCCACTTACATATGTAGTATACAAAAAAGTGTCGTTTAATCGACTCAATAAGCACCAGATGCTGAAGCTTTATCGCGGCATATTCAAAAATTGTCAATTTATATACAAAAGAATCATTTAGGGGTATTTTTGGCTATACATCCGGCTTTGCAACGGATTGGCGCCTTTTGTATTGCTTAAGTGGACATCATACTAGTACAAAGGAAGTGAGCATGAGAATCTCATTTAAAGGTTTAGAGTAGTGTGGGATTTCTAATAGTTTAAATGTGGAAAGTCGCCTCAAAATGTAGTAGTTTCAATTATATCAAAAAGTTCCAAGAGCTCTTATAGATCCCGCATCACAATTTAAATCTTTATTATCAGTTTTATTAGTTTAAAGCGGTCAGAGCGTGAAAAGGGTATTAAAAGCCTTGACTTTACTAACTGCGTATTTAGCTTGGCTTCTCCAGAAACTTTGGTTTTGTGCGCCCTCTTGCGGACAATGTTGGAACGTAGCTTGTTACATATTTTTACTGCTTGCTCCCTCTCGCGGATAATTTTGGAAGCTGAGCAGGTGTTAATGAAAGAAAAGAATGGAAAGGAAATTCGGCTCTCGATAGAGGCAATACGACAATAAGAATAAAGAATGAGATGAGAATTGGCGTGGAAAGCGAGCAGAGGCGTAGTTCCTTTATATCACAAAAAAAATGTTACCCAAAAATCTTTTTCCAGTAGAGTACGATACCTTCATCGGCGGACTTGTCATGATAAAGCTGTTGGAAGTATGTATATATATATACATATATAGCTATAGGAAGCAGAAGACTTTGCGGAGACATCTAGTTATATGCGTTTTTCTACAAACGAAGACTCAAACAACGAGGCAGTTCATTTTTGAAGAGCTTCTTATAATCACTTCCCGTTAATTAGTTAATTTCATCTCTATATTATAAAGAACACCTCTCTGACTTTTTCTCTCTATTGTAATAATATAATATAACATAAATATAAAATATATTTTTCTAAGATATTTAATTTACAACCTTTCACTTAGACAATAACTAAATGTGTTCACAGTACTCTATTAAAATTGTTAATTAATTATTATTTCTTTTCTTGCTCCCTCTTGCGGACAATTTTTTGATCTTAGCTTAAAAAAATGGTATGTGTTTGTTTAAGGATATATCTGTACCCTGACGTTCAGGCGTTTTTTAGATACGGATTTAGCGACCCCAAGAAGAAGTGGTTAACATGGTCTACATTATTATCGGAAGACAAAAATCGATTAAAAAAAAAGTACAAACTTTACCGTCAGCTAAAATTGAAAAAGTAAGAAAATGAAAAAGATTACAAAATTTGGCAGCTGAACGAATTTAAAAGACGAGAAAACAGAACCGGGGTTACTACATCGTTTGTTATAAATAAAGATATCCTCTAATCTCGCAGTTAATAAACTTTTCAATGAAGTTTACCTTTACCATGTAGAGTAGAATTCCTTGGAGATTGGACTGGTCACGAAATAGCAAGATAAGAAAACGCAGAAACATTTCGCTTTGTTCGTCTCTCTACAGAAGAAGACTCAAGCTTCTGTGCAGTTCAATATGAAGAGTATCTTTTGCCAATATGTAATCGCTACCCAATAGATTAGAAATGTCATATCTATATCTGCGTGAGCCCCGTTCTGAAGATGATTTTTTCGATCCCTAAGATATGAACAAATTTAAGAATTATTTTTACAGGACGCATAACCAGGCAGCCGTTCATACCTAACCAGACCTTGGGCCATTTTATCTCACAGTTAAAAATTCGAAGATTTGGAATATAGTTATTTTCAAAACCCAAGTGAAACAAAGAAAACTATTAAAATAGCTGACAATTTTATAGTAAGTCCTATAATATTGGCTATCCTCTGATCCGTGTTTGGTCTTATATTCGGGAAGTCCTCCGCACCAACGAAAATTGCTTTCAAAGATACTTCCTGTTTTTGTAAAATTTAAAAAATTAACCCTCTAAATAAAGTGATCTCAGTCTGAGTTTAAGAACAAATCTTCCCTATAATTAAATAGGGAATTATAACTTAAAAAAATAACTCTAATGGCAATTAGATCTTTTTTTAGCAGTTACCAGGTTTCTAAGAACTTTTAGTTTTGCTATATTAAGCTTCACGAGAACATAAAAAGAGATCGAGGAATTACTGCGGAGAATCAAAATTCTAATACATATATTGAAATAGAACCGATCCAGATCGGATTCGGGAAGCTAATCTTCTCTTTGATGTAAAAAGCAATTTAAAAGAAAACCCAATGGATAATAGTCCTTTATCTAAGTAATGTTAACGTAGAAATTGTCGGATGCAAACTTGACGACGGGTAAAAAGAAACCAAAGACGTACTTTGTAGAATCAATCATCAATTAATCAGTATGATCTCTTAATAGTTTTTCGTATATAAGTAGTTAGAGATTCATTGGTATTCCCAACTTGAGTGCTATATTTAGTTTAATGTTCCTAAGAAGTTCTAGGATACTAAGCTACACGACAAGATTTTCCTACTCAAGATTCACTCTACTTAGTCGAAATTAGTTCTCCAAAGTTATGCATTCAGTGAGCACCCTGTATGCATCGATTTCCCACACTGCACGCGTGCGAAATCTACGATCAGACAGAGTAAAAACCAAGTCCAAATAGCGCCGCGGCACATTTCACATGCGGGCTGCGGTTAACCCAACGGCGCATGTTGCACTGACCAAGGTGATCAAAAGATCGGCGACGTAGACGAAGACGACGACGACGACCTAGTAAGAAAGACCGCTCCATGCTAATTAGAGTGCGTCAATATTTGCGCGTGGTTTCGAGCAGTTCAGAACATTGTAGCTATTGACTAACACAAATCGCAGGCAAACAAGAGATGAAAGTGAGGCGAAGGACGGCGGCAACGAAAGGATTTCCAATTCCTGCCAACTCAAGTGCGACGCACGCGCAGTGCGACGAGGTGTCAATATTTGCACAAGGATAACGCTTAGACGAGCCGAACACAAAGGATGTTTACGCTAATTGCCCAATGCACTGCGGTTGATACGTTAAAAAAATTAAAAAAATGATTCAAAAGCGTCAATTTGTTTAGGACTAAGATACTTTTTGGACTATTTGTGCGGGTTTTGGGTTGTGTAATTTATGATAAGATGCCCGCGAATCAGATAAACTACAGTGGGGCCGAGGCCGAGCCTTTTTGTTTCCTTAAATGCAGGATGTCGCAGGTGATGCAGCTGATAAGCTGACAGCAGCAAGAGGCTTGTGCAATTTAGTTGGAAGGTTTTCCGGGAAGCAGTGTTAAGTTCATGTTTGCATAGGCCAATTATGCTAATGTGAACTCTATTGTTTCTGGGAAAAATCAGTCAGGAATCAACATGCCACATGCATCAAACTATGTATAAACTATGTATTCCCCCAGCGATCGCGACCTATGTCAAGGCGATCGAATCGTACCACTAAATCAGCTGGCTGTCACAACTGCATACTTTATGGAGTGAAGGTCTGGAAACCCCCACGCTGATAGACATACGGCTCATGATTAATTTGACGCGTGAGTTACATGGACAAACGCTGCGCTCGGGGCACTTGAGTGCACCCTCAACGGTAAACTCGTATGGGCGGTCCCCCACATCAACTCTTTCAACTACACGGCGATATATTAAACACATTAAAATGCCACAAGAGGCAGCCACAAGCAGCAGCGACAAGATAATTCAATTGGAAACGTGAGACTCACAAGTTACTCCATTTCATCCGCTTGAGGAAGTCAGCGCAGGAATATGTGCGCTCATTAGCAAGCGCTTAGAACTGCTTAGAGTTCGCGACCCCTGACTCATATCAGACGCACGATCATTCATTCACTGTGCACCCTTTGCTCTGTCTGTCTACGCTCCCCTGTCTATGCTTCTTTCTTCTGTCTTTAAGACGATCAACGCCTTTGATAATCCTCTTGTTTGCGGCAGCAGCTCTAACCCTTAATTTAGCGATCATTGCGTTTATAAGATCATATGAGATCAGGCTGTTTTTTATGGCTTCATCTTGCCACCAAGGGGTTAATGTCGCACGCGTTTCGCGTCTGCCGCCGGAGGCGCCACAAAAATCACAGCATGTGCGTTCCATTTAGTTTCGCTTGGTCGCATGTTTGTTTTTTTTTCAGTTGCTTTATTTCTAGAAGCAAGGGGCTTCCATTTGGTTGAACTTGCCATATGGCGCTCGTCTTCGATCCATTCGCTTTGACGTGTGTCAGTCTAGCGTTGGACGGACCGAAAAACTTTCGTGATGCTTTCTTGGGGTTAATTTGTTTTGCGACTCTATTAATTGGTTGACTGCAGCTTCTGCTTGGGTTTTTGTTTTAGTGGGCGTTTACATTTTAAAACATTTCAATGGAAAACTAAAAACTAATTTTATAGATCGCCCGGGGTCTGCGTGTCATAAATAAGACTTCGGACTTCCTGTTAAACAAAGCCAATCAACTTGGTTGAGCGGCAGTCAGTGATCATCTACCATGTTGGATCGCACATTAATATCAATAGATCCGCCCGGTTTTGTTGCAGTGTTAAGTAGTTGCATGTGTCGCTCGTTAGTTTCAATGGGGCGTAGCGAGACTTTCGTCAAGGGTTTGAGTTACTTTGGGAACCAGTGTGCTTTAACTTAACCATTGTATTTAAAAGAGTGTCTTTAAATGAGGTTAGTGAACACAATCATCGTATTTATCAGTTTGACTGAATTTGAGATCAAACTATCTGCCAATGGATACCTCGAGACTCACAATCTAAATATAAGCATCTCAGGAGAGAGATGGATACCACGGGACCCACAATCTAAATATAAGCATCTCAGGAGAGAGTACTCTTGCACTCAACGACACTGCTCTCTGTCCGCAAGGTTACTCCAAACCATCTTGTCTCGTAGTTTTTGCCAAACTGTCTGCCAATGGAAACCGCCAGACCCTCGATCCAAATGTAACAATCACAGGAGAGTACTCTTGCACTGAATGAAGCTGCTTTCTCGCTGCGTTAAGTAAGATTTTTGAGTTAACCTATTCCTCGTAGGTTCAGGTTTCGGTATTCAGAGTTGAAAAGGTTACTGTCACTAAAAATGCGATAAAGTTTCAGTCTCCAATATGGAAGCGTTTGCCTGAAAGAAGTTTTTTCGGAGCATTCTTCAACTAGCCTGAATACAATTATAAAGTTTCTGAGCACCATTGATGTCACCTGGCTGTCTGAAAAAAAAACACCACACCTCTCGTACTGTTGCGAAGACACAGCTTTCAAACTCAAGTTTATCTACCTGTGTATAATGAAGGCAAAGACTCTATTCGCTGTTCTTTCTTAAGTCCAGATTTCCAAAGTCCTCAATAAATGTGTTTTTTCCAATTAGGTGTGTTCCTTAAGAATCATAGGACATTACGCTCTTCCATGACCGCAGCTAAATAGACACCGTGGTGGGGCACAAACCTGGCTCGTGAGGATTCGTTATCCTGATCTTGTTTCAGTGCAGCATTTTGAATGAGCGTCTTGATTAGTATCTCATCGAGTCTATTTGCTATATTGTTCTAACTTGAGGACTCCCCTTGTTGCAAGTTTCACAAAGAGTGGGATAAGCATGCCACAATGCCCTGCTGGCTGAACTAATCCTGATTTTGTTTCAGTGCAGCAGCTCGGCAGCTCAACGAGCCTATTCGCTATCTTTTTGTAACTTTCGATGTGCCCTAGTGACAAGACTCCCAAAAGGCCTAGAATCTCACATAATGGTTTTCCATGTATTAGATGTGTTTGCTAAGAAGTGCAGGACAGTCACATGACATGGTGGGGGATGGACATTTTTTGTTATTTTCCCGTCAACATAGCTACGATAGAGATTCGATTGGGGGACATGCATGTGGGTGCAGTGCCTCATAAGGTCTCCTAATTTATATTTGCTCGTCTTGGTTAGTATCTCAAAGAGTCTTTACGCTGTCTTGTTTTACCTTTCGGAGTCCCCTAAAGTCAAGTTTGCCAAACGTCCTACGACCTCGAAACGCGGATTAAGCAGGTATTGGGTACGACTATTAAGAAGTGCAAGGCAACTTTAGTTGCTTTCTTTTAATTTCTCAATCACTGTAGCTGCATCAGAATTTATGGATGGGGTTGGCAACTGGGTACAGTACCCCGTTAGGGTTCCTATATATAGATGTTCTTCTCGGTTTCTATCGCGACCAAATTATCTTTGTCATATAACATTTTAGGACACAAATAACATCTTCTTTACAAACTATGACCCTTTTTGCCAGTATGTCATAACCATAATTCTAATTTCTAGCGAATTTTACTAATTAAATGTAAAAGTGTAAATGGGGCGTTTGAAGGAAACAGCTGTTTACGACAGAAGAAGAAAGTTGCCTTCCGAAAGGTTTAGAATGATGGCAAGTGTTGCAACTAGGCGTGGCGCGCACTAACAGGCGGCACACGGCTGCAGGAGCACAGGACCACCGATCCGCAGGCAAAATAAAAGGGAAATTTTTGTTGTGGCTACAACACTTTGCGGAACATATGTTTGAGTGAGAGTTAAAGTTGAAATGTTGCAGTTATGACGTGCCACAACGTTCTACAATTTAAACGGCTGGGTTAACAACGACGACGACCCGTGCCTATGGTGCGCTTACTTTCGTTTTCTTGCAAGGATAAGAGCAACCACTTTCATTTGTAGCAAAGTTTCAACATTGTTTGGTTAATGATAAGTGCGGCGCAACTAATTGCTGGCATGTGGGCAACAAGAACAAGGGTTTAATCTTAAGGGTACGGCAATTTTTTAAATGCGTCATAAAAAAAATATTTATACATAGGTATTGCTTATATACTGCATGTAGTGTGTGCAAGACAGTTGTTAAAGTTGTTGATGATGCTGATGATGAAGAAAAACCAATCAAGTGCCCAACTGGCTGTGGCATTGGGAAACCATAAGGAAAACGAAAATCAAGTAATTGTGTGAGACAAAAGCCTCAATATGCGCTAAAAAGGATTTGCGCTGCGGCTTACCACAGCAAGGACGAGGGCAACACATCATCAATGGCATACAGTCATCAATGGCGGCGGCAACCATGTCATCAAATCACACAGCAAAAGCTCACGCAGCAACTACACACACATAGTATAGAAGCAGTAAAAATTTGGAACAGTCGAAGCGGTGGCCGAAAGTCAGACACACTGCATCCACGATTTCCAACAAAAAAATCTATTTGCGTAAAGATTTGTATTGATTGGAACTGGAGTAGAGGGATGGGTGTTTTCAAGGATGTCTTACATTTTTTCCCGATTTTCTCAAGTTGGTACCCGTGCCCGCTGGGTTGGCTTATCTAAAGAGAACCAGGTTTAAACAGAAAATTCTTAATTGTTAGGCATCTCTAGCTGCTATGGTCTCCGAGCTCTAGGTGTTCATACAGACGTGGTCTGTCAAGTCTATGAAGCCCTTGACCCACTACAGTGTATACAAACTGTGTATGTGTATGCGTATCAAAAGCCGTGCATGTGTGTGCATGTTTATGGTGCCCGGCAGATGATTTCATTTGATGTCTCCAAGTGGGAGATATACATACATATAGTAAATAGTAGTCCCGCCAGCCACCCACTTGAGTCTACGATTTTGTTGGCATGCCGAGCTGCCATTGTCCAACCCTTAAATCAAAGTGTACGCAATTTCGTTAATAATCCTCAAGACAATATCGAAACGCCATAACAATATCCTTTTGATGATTATCGGTTTGCTTGCTTTTTTTGCCTCCTAGTACATGGTGCGTGTTTCCAGCCGCTATCTAGTTCGGACTATCCGACTCCCCCCGGTAGGTGACTGCCGTATGTCTATGGCATTGTGACGCAACAGTAGCATTTATGTTTATCGCTTGGTTAAAGCGAAAGGATAATGGCTAAACGAAGTTGTTGTCTGTGTGCCCGGCCATATGCCACATACTTCTCCGACCCTATCAAGCTCCACAAATAAGCGACACAATTCCAAATGCTTTTTATGGCAACCAGTGCCCAAAAGCTTAGGCGAGTTCTCATTAAAGACATGACATTGAGTATTTTTGGGTTTGTTTTTTTTGTTGGGGTGGGAGCTGAGCGGGTCAACAGCGTCAGCAAATTGTTGGGGTTGCTGCTTTGGAGTTGCCATTAAGGTTGTTGTTGCTGTTGGATTTCAATTAAAGCGAAGCGCCAGCAAGTAGAAATTTTGCTTTTATGCATTGGCCTACTCAAAAGCAAAAAAAAAAATGCTAATTTAAATTATATCCTGTATAAACAAATGGAAATTCGTGGAAAAATTACAAACTGACTATGGTATACACTCTCCAAATCGTTGAGCACTGCCTTATATACCTATATACATTTGGAAGTTTTTTTATGGTAGCTATATACCTATGCAGCTTGAACTAGAGGGATTCTTATAGTGGGTATCTTTTTGTCTAATTTCGTAATTTTCCGAAAATATATAAGTTTTCAGCATTGGACATTTTTAAATTTTCGATAAATCGGTTAAAAAATGTGTATCTTTTAATACTTAATAATACTAAGTACATGTGCGAAAAATAAAACTAGGGTGCTGTCATAGGACACCCTCACGAACGATGTTTCTTCCACTTATTATTTTCAAGAATGAAAGTTTAATTTAAAATATATTTCCTTATATATTTAAGCTTTTTTTAATTATATTATTTATACACAGTTTAGACTTAATCTATGCAGATGAGATATTTATTATTTATTTATTAATTATAATTTAATATTAAAAGCCTAGAATATCAAAGCGGGCAAGGAAATTTGAGGCAAAAAGACTTGAGGCTTAAAATTGAAGCTGAAAAATATTTTTATAAAAAATCATGTACAAAATATTTATAAAAGTCTAAATAAAATTGTAAAAAATTCATAATATAATAAAATTGATAATAAATTTAAAAAATGTGACTTTAAAATAATATTTTCAAATATTAATAATAACATTAATATTAACATTAAAAACGAAACATAAAATTATATATTAATTAAATTATATAGTAAAATTAAAATATTTATAAAACAGTAATAGTAACAAAAAAATATGTAGCAAACAGTAAATTATTATAATGCAAAAAATTATATTTAAAAAAAAATATAAAAAAACTATAAATATAATAATTTACAAAATAATAGTATTAAAAAAACTATATACATAAGGGTGGTTCAAATTTTTTTCGAATTCAAGGCGCCCCTTAGGAGTATTCTACGGACAATTCTAAGCAACTTTGCCGAAGAAACCATAGGTCTATCTTGAACTTCGAGCCTGCAGATTTTTAAAAATAGTTTTTATCCCTATAACGACAAAAAACATAACATTTTAAACCAAAATTGCTTAGAATTGTCCGTAGAATAATCCTAGGGGGCGCCGGGAATCAACTTTTTCGGCTCCATACAAATTGAACCACCCTAATATACATATACATAATAACGTTAAAAATTATATTATTATTAAAAGAAGAATTATATACCAAATCGTAAAAAATTGTGAATCAAACCTGTGACCTGTACATACAGAATGAGCTCCGTCAAAGAACTGCGATCTAACAATTTATTTCAATTTTCGCCTTAGAATGAAAAATTTTTTTTTATTTATGAAAAAAAAATATAGTTGAATTCTTTCAACTTTTATTATATTCTAAAACGCTATTTAGTTTTGTAAAATACTATTCATTTCAAGATTTTTTCTTCTCTATGTAGACTTCCATAGAGTAAAAATTATGCGCTAGGGGTCACCTAGTTCTAAAATTTTGGAAACAGCTGTTCTAGAACAACCCAATTCACAAAGTTTCGGTAAAAAGTAAAAAAAAATTATTTTTACAAAAAAGAGTGCAGCAGAAAAAATTAGGATTCGCTGAGGAATTTTAAAAGGATTTGCGATAAAATCGAATTTTCGATACTCTTACCTTCTACTAGTAGTAAACAGCCTTACAAAGCTAAAATACTTTCCCACTTTGCTTTGAAAATATTAAGCAAACGCACTTAATGCCCAGCACCTGGTGCAAAATGCCCGCCAAAGGATTTTGAGCGTAAAATGCTGGCTCCCCGCTCCCATACCCGGTACTAACTTCAGGGCGGGGCATAATAGCTACGCTCATTTAAAATGCACAAAAAACTTTGGCAGCGGGAATATCTGCCCAATGATGTCAAAACTTTTTTCCAAAACAAAGCCAAAGGGTAGGGGGAAAGCAAGAGGAAGCCAAGGCCAAAGGCAAGCGGCAGAAACGCTTTAGTTACGACGAACCACTCTGGTAGCAACTCCTTTGGCTTGTTTGTCCCTTTTGCTTATGTCCTTTACGGCAGCCATTTAAAATTCTTTTCATGTTTAAGCGTGCAGAAGTAAGCGAAGCCCAAAATAAAAGGAAAGAAACGAAAGAAAAATATGTAAAAATTGTAAGGAAATATTAGAAGTATTAAAATTTTAATGCAAATTATTATTTTATGCAAGAATGTTTGCAGACGGACAGACGGGTCCAGCACGCACAATTCGTGTCCTGTGCTACAATTTTTCTTATTCATATATATACATAAATTGTATGTTTTTTTTTTTTGTGTTTGGCACAAATCCCCTTTTTGTAAAGGCTGCGTAAAGGATTTCATTTTATAAGAAATGTTTATGCGAGCTGCCTTTTACTTTATAAGACTACCAAACAAAAGTCGCTCCTTGCTCAAAGTGACCTTTTGGGCTGGCTTTATGCGTGTGCTGCTGGTCCTGCTGCTGTCCATTCAAATGCACGCACGTCTGCTTGCTCTTTAGCCTAATTTCTTTGAGTAGATCTTTAAACCTTTTTAACTCAGCTCTGCAATTTATATTGAAACCTTTGCCAATCCAAAGCCAAAAAGGATAATTGAAATGCTCTGGCATTTGTTGATTATGCAAGCCACATTTGCCCTACCGCTCGTCCAGCTCTATGCAAATGATTTACAGCTGCTGGCAGAGAGATCTGCGTAATGTTTTTGGGTTACCCACATATGCTAGCAACTGAAATAAATTATCTGCACAAAGTTTGTTTTAAAAATTTATAAAAATAATTTCATTCAAGCCCTGGGGAGTGTGCAGATGTCTCAAAAGTTACGTTCAATGACCACACCGTATCTAACCAAGTCAAGCCATTGCGTAGCTGTACCCTGTCCAAAAACCAGCCAAACCAACAACAACAATAATAATAATAACAAACGAAATGACATTAGGAATTTAGTTTAAAGGAGGGTTGCGACAAAGTCGGAGTCCCCAGTCGTAGTAGCTGTACTTGCTTGTCCACTGCGTGGGCTTTAACCCTAAACGCAGGGCTTGGTCTTTCTCTAGCTCTCTTTCCCTTCACCTTTTCTCCGCCCTTTCTTTACGACTTTTATTCTGTGTAATTTAAGCTTGTTGTTGAACATTTACCAGCAACCAAAATCCAGTGACCGGCTTTCATTTTATTTTCTATACTCTTACAAGGAATTGGAAATGAGGTAATTCTAAACGAATAAAAAGATGCTTGAAAGGAACCAAGCTACTTAAAAAAATCATTATAAGATGCGTTTCCATCTCACTTTCGGTAAAATTTTGTGAAATTGAATCATATCGTCAATTTCGATAGCTTTTTTCGATATTTCGCTTATTATACTCACTTTACATGGCGTTCGTCACTTCACCAAAATTCGAGATTGCAATCGGAATAGTTACTCTTATACAAATTTTCATCACCTACGGATCCCTGTTCAAAATAAAGCGGTCATTTTTAAAAATCGAAATCCAAAATATGCCATATTCGCTTCGGTTACTAGAAACTTAAGGCACCATCGTTAAGACTACATGCAGTAAAAGTTTTCTTATAGAAAGCATTTTTAAATGCATTTCCGTTCTCACTTTCGGCAGGATTTGGCGGAAATGCACTGCTATTAACTTTTCCGATACTTTTGGCAAAATTTCACCGATTATACTTATTAGACAGCGTTCGTCAGTCAAAATCACTTAAATTACCTAAAGATTACGAAGTTCCGAAATTCAGAATTCGGAACTGGTCAAATATCGCCAAAAGTTTCGGAAAAGATAACAGTAGTGCAATTCCGTAGAATTCTGCCAAAAGTGGGAACGGTCAACGGAAACAAATCGAAATACGAAACAGGATTCATCAGGCAACATTCGTCTCGCTGTACAGAAATCGGCATTACTATCGGAATAGTCACCTACTTTTGATTTTTACGTATTTACAAAAGTACGGCCATTTTCAACAAAGGAAATCCGGAAAAGCTGTTGATAAACATTCCTAAGTTTAAATTACTTTTGTCACCTGAAGATTACGAAATCCCAAAATCTAGAATCGAAATCTGTAAGACATCGGAGAGTCAATATTCGATTTGATTTCTAAAACCTCAAGGCATAATTGGTAGGGTCAGATGCAGAAAGAATTTTCGGGAACTCCCAATGTCACTAATAATGTGGTGGCTTACAAAAATAAATAAATAAAATAATGTAAGTTTTCTTATCAATCTACACATTTTTTTTTGTAAAAATAATATATTAAGTACTATCTAGTCTATGTGTGATTCCACCCCAGGGGTCAACCGGTATAACCTATAACCTAATATATTTGGGCGAATTGTAATACAAAGTGATTTAAAATCGATGTCTTCGATTTTGATGATTTTCACTTATGGTACTTGCTAATATTCTCTAAAAAAACTTTTTTGTCCAAATTCCGATTATTTATCGTGCTATCGATAACTGCACCATAAGATTGAATTTTCTTTAACAAGAAATATCTCCTAAACAGATAAAAATATTAGAATATTTTTTGATAAAAGATAAATTTTTGAAACACTGCAGTTCTTAATAGAAAATATGATCTTTTAGAACTTTTCCCTCTTGTAAACAGTTCAGTCTCTACTAATAATATAAGCAGCCAGTAAAAAGGATATTAAAATCAATCTGTGAGGTTTCCTGCAGAACTTTTGCCTAACTTACAAATTCAAAATCCCGAACAACCCGGAATATGTCTTTTTAGCAGAAAATCGAGCTAAGAACTGGTCTATAATCAAATATGCATTTTTTGACCTGTATCTGTCAATATCGATAAACGGGCATATCCTAAAACCTTACTTCTAGAAAAACTTAGGTTTTTGAGTTAAGAAAAAAAGAAAGATCCCAAGACAAACATTCCCATTATCCCATAATTACGACACACGACAAATCATCTTTTTTGTGCGTCTGTATTATTTTCCATATCAGATCTTCCCCTGAAAAATTTAGCCAAACCTATTTAGTGAGTGTATTCCTAGAGCGACTCGACCATAAGCTGTCGTCTGGCCACTTGTTTTCTTGGTAAACTTGGTCGAGCGTGTCTGCGCATTTAGAAATTGGATACGAAATTCGTCTTTCCACTTTCTTCTAATTTCAAATTTTAGGCGAGGGTTGTTTCAATTTGTGCAATGTCGCAACTGTTTAGCTCTTTCATTTGTCAGCGCGTGGGCAGTTGGCCCCCCCCTTTCCCTGCCCAAGATGCCCAATTTTCTTAACTCTTGGCTAGTCCGTCTGATTTTACCCGTTCCCTAGTTTGCCCTTTGACGACCTCGTTGTTGTTCGAAGCTCGCGTGCTAGCTTGTATTTACTTAAATGTCCTTTCGCGTTTTGTGTTAATTACACCGGCCAAGCAAGTGGCGACACCCAGCTGTAGAGGACTTACATAGCGAGTCCTTTTGTCGTGCCTTATCGTCGCATTTAAATTGAAAGGCGTGTCCAAAAGTCCGAGTCATTTGAACAGCACGGCAACTTCAACCTTTATTTGCTTTATTGCTGTAGCGTATTGTTTGTCGTTGTGCGGCAATTAACCCCTTTTTTACGCTAAACACACGCCAGGGTTGTCAGCCCGGGCAAATGTTTAGAGTCTGGTCACCCACACTTGGTCATTTGGCATGTTGACAATCCTGCTACATAAATGTGCTTGTCATGCAAGCCTATTAAACGCACAATCATTATTCATAGCCTTTTTGTTGGCGCTGCTCCATTTTGGGGCGACGAGGCTAAGTAGAAAGAGGCGTTGCCAACTCACTTCAATGACACGTCCGTATGCCATTTAATTATAGGCCAAAAAGCGCATATGTTGGGTTAAATAGTTACCTACAGCTAACATATAATTAAGGCCATCACCGATTTAAGTTTATTTTTTTGTTGACACCGAGGCCATTTTGTTATGCTTTCAACTGGTAGCCAGTGGCAACCAGGCGCGAATGCCTCAACCCTAAGGCTAAGCAAGTTAAAGAGTTGCGCGAGGGTTAAACGAAAGGGTTGCAAGGGTTAGAAAGACTTTTTTATGTACTAAATGTGAGTTAACCTTAAACAGTAGCCAATGGCAACGCGCTTTGGAAATAATTTTTGGTTAAAGGGTTAAGGCTGTGAGTTCTTAGGGGTTGAGGATGGCATATATGTATAACCGCAACGAGGTTCCTCCATTTCCCTCTGTCATGCGCCAACCTCTTGACTTTGCTCCAGGTTTTGTTGGTTGTGAATAAGTCAGCTTCCAGATTCCTCCTGCAGGTCAGTGCTGGTCTGCCCCTGCGACGGCTGCCTTGAGGGTTCCATTCGATGACGCTGCGGGTGATGTCGATTGGGTCTCTTCTTAGCACATGCCCAAGCCAGCCCCAGGCATATACATATACACATATGTGCCATAGGATTTGGGTGTAAAAAAACTAAAAATATTTGATACACAAAAATATTCTAATAACAAATGTACAAACACAACATAAAAAGAAGAATCTAGAATCGAATATACGTAACCTGATAAATTAGAGAAGTAAGCTTTAACTTGAACAGACCATTTTACTATTTTTCCAAATTAAGTTTCCAATGTCCTTATCTAACGACATTTATGATTTTCAAACTAAAACAATTAACTCTACTACGGTGAAGAAAAATAAGGCTTATGTGTTTCACCTGCACGTATGTCTGTTTCCTCGTAACCTCTAAACCGCCTATCATAATTTGAAAAAAAAGATATAATTGCAAGCTTTTTGATCGTCCGCTGGCTAAATGCTATGTTACGTCACATTAAGTTAGATATGGCGTCCTCAAGTAGTCTATTACTCCCAAAGAGCAAACAAAATCGTAATAAGGAACAATTCGTTGTAGGGGGTTCTTTATAAGGAAGTTGGACTGCCATATGTTCGACCGATAAAGCGCCTGATTTTAAAGTCGTAAAAGGCTTGACTATGTGATAAGCTTTATAGGCATATAGTACTATATAATATTTGATGATTTTTATTACCACAAGGCGCTAGGTTTAATATGCATATACACACGCATCATATACAAGTGTGCGTGTATAAGCGCCATTTTATTAGGCCCACATATGTCGCCTTCAGCAAAAATGCCAAAAATATTGAAGGAAAATTAAAATTTTTACAACTTTTGTTGATCGTGTGTTGCCAAGTCAAAGTATTACGTGAAAATTACGCGCCAGGGTTGTGCGCCTGTGGACGCAGACAAAAGTATTAATTTTTGATAGTCGGCACAGCCGTTGACATTTGGCTGGGGCAATCAGGCGAAGGATTCAGAGGACAACTCTGTCGCAACATTAAACCAAAGCAAGACGCATACACGCATAAAATGAGCAAAAGCGTGGGTGCAGCATAGCGCGGACTAGGGGTAGTTGATGGTGACACAAGTTCCATAAGGGGGTACGTGCGGGTTTTTGGCTATGACGCTGACATGCGCGAGTCCAAGGCATTAAATTACATTTTGGCAGAACGCTCTGCAACAATAATAACAACGACGGACACCAACTACTATAAAGTCATTTATTAAATTTGTTTTGGCTCGGCGTCATGTGCCACAGACACATGCAGTGTATCCAAAGTCGATGGACCATGGCTGGACCCAAGTTTTGTTTTCTTTGTGCCTTTTGTGAAAACTCAATTTACCCCCTTATGTGCTGTCAAATACACACATCAAGGCATCCAAGCAGGCGACCCAATACAACATGTCCGGCAATCACCCCGCTCAAACTGCCACACGGCCATCACACATCAATGGGATGTTAAAGACGCAGCTTCAATGGTACCTTGGCCGGGTTTTTTTGGGCCATGGCAGCAGCAGCAGCAGTCGCCGCCGCCATTTATAAAAGCCTTGATGTCTCATATTTCCGGTTATCCGGCAACATACACACGCGCACGTATACGGCCTATATAAATGGCTAGCGGGTTCGAACAATACATAAGGCTGCACACAAAGCTCAAGCTATACGGAGAGGTTGGCGACGTTTGGCGACGACATGACATAAAACTTCAAGACGCAATAAAAAGGGTGAAAAGCAAGCTATGTAAGGCAACTTTTTATGTATGTATAAAGCCGCACACACACACACACACACATGCATAGTATATATACACACATGTGGCAGAACTCTCACAGAACCCTTCGAGGCCGCTGCTAAGGCATAAAATTCAAGCCGAAAAGTATTGTAAGTATATAGAGTAAGGAGAGCTGCAGGCACTATGGGCCACATTTACCCTCACATGTCTTATAAAAACTTTTTATTTTTATATGCTCGCAAACCCACCCCAGGACTACAACACACACACACACACACACACACACACACACACACACACACACACTCACAAGCCCGTGTCCTTGCTGTTTGTTTGAACTTGAACAAGCTGCCCGGTTCAACACACAGAGTTCGTCCGTCCGTTGGAACCACATGTCGTCTTCAGTTTTTGCCCAAAAAAAAAAGGGAAAAAGCATAGAAAAAGCAAATGGGTTGTTGGTTGGCAGCATAGGGTTGTTCGGGCGTCATAAGGGTTACTCGTATTGAGCTGCGGCTGCAGTCCGGTGGCAGAGGGGGCAGCAGAACAGCATGTCATCAGGCAAAACCAGTCGTAGACCATGGCAAAAACAAAACGACCTATCGATTTCTCTGCCAAGCCGTTGCCAATGCCTTAAGTGAGTCCTTCGCAAGTATGTGTGTGTGTGTGTGTGTGTGTATGAGTGTGTGTGTGTGAGGCTTCGATTTGCAGTCTTTGTTTGATATACGAAGACTGTGGTATAACGCGATAGCCTTCACATGATATATGTTTGCGCCTAAGGCAAATGGATTTCTGAGTAATATATATCTAAAAAGGGCAGGGCGCAATCCTTTAGTGAACGCCATTTGTTCGCGAATTGCTCAACTTAAAGCCATCATTTGCGACACTTTAAGAAGCTTTTAAGCATTGCAGTAAAATGGTTTCCACTGGACAAATAACAGATGACGCCCTGTTTTTTTGTCGGATCACAAATCAAAGCAGCGTAAATTTATTAAAAAAAAAAACATTTTAGTCAGGTTTTACTGTAAACGTTTTAAATATGAGATTGTTATGGTATGGTGTATATTTGCAGATTTATATTTATTAGCTATATTGCGTCATAAACATATTGTCAAATTAATTTTAAGCTTACGCAATGCGTCCTTTATTCGTGTCATTTTGAAAAAGAGAGCACAGGTTTAATATTTGTATGGTAGCTATATAAAATAACAAAGCAATTTCGACCAAACTTCACACAAAAGTGTCGAAAAAAAATGTTGTAGTTTTTAAAATATAGTGACCAAATTAAAGTCAGTTGTATTTTGTTTTAGACTAAACATTTATGTGAAGTCTCATCAAAATTGGTCCACTATTTCATATAGCTACCATACAAAAATTGAACCAACTTTCTGGGCAGCCTAACTCACGCACTTCTATGCAGCACCTTGTAAAATTGGTTGCATCAGATACTATCTCTTATGTTAGCTAAGTTGTCCAGCATTTAACATCATTATACAAAATTGTTAGGTTGAACAGGGTGATAAATTCATCAGAAGCTTATCTACGATTTATAATAATAATTCCCTGACTGACAATTTTTGTCAGTTGCCCCTGGGCGGGGCATGGGGATCTCTATTAATAACTGTTCAAAGTGAACAGGGACCTACAGTTTTTAGCCGAATCCGAACGGCGGTGTCTTTAATTAATAGAGACTTTCTTGGGCAAATAGCGTCTTTGAGCTAGCGATGCCAGTGCTAGGCAAATGTACCAGTGCTATTGCGGGGATTCGAACCACCGACCTTCGGTTTGTAAAGCGAGTACGCTACCACTACGCTACCGACGGCCACATCTACGATTTAGTAGTACTTAAATAATCTTATTATATTATAATTCAACAAATATACCTTAAATAAACCTTAATTCAATGAAATATTTATTGTCATTTGACTTACCTATAATATTCAAATGAAGATATTTGATTATGCCAATTTTTTTTCTCTGAAAAAATTAAAAATAACAAAATAAGTTTCTTAAATAAAGAAAAAAAATCGTCAACACCCGTTAGTCTTTCCATATTCATTTTTAGATATCCCGCCTTCTTTATTTCTAATAATCTGAGACCCGACTCTAAAATATCCTGTACCAAAGCAGTTCAAGCAGTTTTTAATCGATTTTCTGTGCAAAGTAGGTTAAATTTGGAAATTTTTAAGTATAACTACCGAAGCTCGTATCGGATTTTAATAAAGCTCGCATCCTGGAATGCGTACTGAATTGAAAAAAATGTATGCCTTTAAAGTAAAAAGAAATTTCATATTTTAATCTTCATGAGACTACATGCCGGTTTTGAGACTCTGGAGTTTCTTCACAAAAAGTTTTGCAAATAGTTAGATTTAAGTGGATGGGCTTGGCTATATCGACTCTGGCTGTTCTTCTTTATCAAGAATATATAGATTTTGTGGGGTCTGCTACGCCTCCTTCCGCCCCTTACGGCCATTTGCACGAAATCAATTTGACTTTGTACAGGGTACAAGGTATACAAACTTTTCGAGCATATAAATCCAGTTACTGAGCTTTAAATATAAATATATCGATAACATTTAAAAATTTCCAATTTCAAATTTTTTTCGTCCACTTTTTCAGTTTTAAGATTTTCAGTATAAAGGACAGCATAAGGTAAATAAATAAATAAATAAATTTTTGATACTGCAGTAAACAATCCTTTAGTGGGCGTTATTTGTTCGTAATTCGAAACTTAAAGCAGTATGCTGTGACATTTCAAGACCGCCTGAAGGCACTTTGTGAGCACAGCTCTCCTAAAACAAATCTCTAAAGTGGCACTTTGCGACTTGTCGCCAGGCGAGAGCAACAACAACAACAACCAAAGTAACAACAATTACAACAACAACAAGGACAAACAAACAGCCCACACAATGCAGCAATGAAATTAATTAAAATTCTTTTTGTGTAAATCAGCTGAAGCAAACATCCTTTACAAAATGAAACAGCTACAAAACAAAGAGGGTGGGAGAGCGGGAGAGTCAAAACAAGTTAACGTTAACGCAATGAAACGTCATAAGGACTCAGCAACAGCTCAAGGCGTGGGTTTTAGTGGGAGGCCACCACCTTGCCGTCGTATAGCCAGTTATGGCCAGAACGAAAGTTCTCTTTAATTGCAAATTACATTTTAAAAAAATTACGCGGCAAAAGGCAAAGCAAAGGCGGCCAGATTAGCTCTGGGAACCAGCCAGAGTGGGTGGAAGAGCCGTAGAAAACTTTGAATGGTGCGGCCTACGTTCGCCTGCTGCCTAAGTAGAAAACAATTAGTGCGCTTTTGATCCTTTGTTTACCCCAACAACAACAACAATAACAACGGGGAAGGCGACAAGCAGGAAGACGAGGACGACGACGACGACTCCAGGAATGACGCCGCTGTTACTGCTGCTACGCATGGGGTCCGTCCACAGCCAGCTATGTAGTTATGCGAACGTGTAGTTAGCACCCACTTGCCTTGTCCGTCTCTGCTTTTTGAAGAATTTTTTAATTTTCAAACGCAAAATTCTGAGTCATGTACAAGATAGTCAGCAAACCCGGCCGGCCCGGCTAACAGCTACGGCTCCTTAAAGCATTTGCTTACTTTCTTGCTTTTTGTTGTTTCTCATATCCGTTTCATAAAATGCCCGCAAGTTCTACTACTTCTACAGCCAAACCCAATCCGTATCCCACTCCCAGCACTTGGTTGTTGTTGTTGTTCTTCTTGTAGCCTGGCGTTGTTGTACATTCGCGCGTAAATATTTCACAGGCGTTCGTAGAGCTGCGTGGCACGCGGTTTTCCAGGAAAACCATGTCAAAGTTCGCATTTGAAATAAAATTTCAATTAATTTTGTTGCTCTTGCTTTGTCGCACTGCTTCTCTTCCTCAGCGCACTACTTTAACTATGGGATATATCAGCTCCAATTTATCTGCTCTCCCGCCATCTTGTTAAGTGGCAAATGTAATAAAATATGCGAGTTATACAATTAAAGAGAGATTCAAGCTATGGCTTTGATTTAAATATATCTCTTAATTGCGCTTATATGCATTTTCTGTTGTCTTTGAAACTCAACTAATTGAACTTTGGAATTCACTTGAAATTTTTTAAAGCTATTTAAATATTTTTTATTTCCCCGGAATTGCTTTAGTTACAGAGCTTTCAGCGCTTGCAAATAAAAATACTTATTTTATTTTTCTGGAGCTATGAAAGTATTAAAATAATTTGTATAATATCAAAAATTGTAGATGGATCTACAAAAAAGTTTCAGGGCATTCCGATTGTATGTACCGAAAATTTTTTGAATTATTTGCTTGTTTCTTGAATCTACTTTTCTAGGAGACGGATAAAAATTTTTATCTTATTCTAATTCGGATTCAGTCACTCATCAATTGGGCAATTAAGATACAGATGGGTCTTTGTTTACCGAGCTGGAAGGTAATTTCTTCTGATATATGCAAAGACTATTTATAACATATTTGAGCTGGCGTTGGTATATTTCACTTCTCACAAGGGGATATATTTAGGAATTTGTGATGTTCTCGTTTTCACCCAATAGTATAAATAAAAAAAAGACTTGAATTTTAAAAAAAAAAATTTTTGCGTGTAAAATATTACAGAAGAAAATCATATATCTTCAAATTCGACTGACTAGCTTTTAACAAAAGAGTTAAGATTTCTGTTATTATGGCAAATAAAGCAAATTATAAAAAATAACATTAATTATTATAATAATTATAATGAATGAATGTTTTAAAATCGAAAATGCAGTCAAACATTTTTTTCTTGGAATGGATCTTAAGATATTCCTGTGTATGGTATTTCATATAAAATATCTCCAGTTGCACTTAATTAGTCATTTTCCATTCCACATAAAAAAAAATTATTTTTTTAAAGGATGTTCCTGGTTAAGGAAAGGATATGATTTTTACAAACAAATGATGAAAATTAATTTATGGTCAAAAAAAATTTCGGATAATTTAAGATTTAAGTTTAACACGTTACGGATTAGTTAAAATAATAAGTTTCTTAGAAACAAATTTTTTTCTTAATTAAATTTACCAATAATTTAAAAAAAAATTGTTTTTAAATATGAAATTTTCAATTTTTTTTTTAATACATCTTTTTATTTCTTTTTTATATGGTCAAATTTGATGCAACACTAAAAAAATAGACAAAATTTTTTCAATGCTGTTTTTCTTAAATCAAAAAAAAAAAATTTTTTAATAGATGCCAACATTTTTAAAACACTGGAGTTTGATGGATAGCAATTAGAAATGAGTGGTCTGTACAAAAATCGGAAAGAAAATATATACATTTTTTTATGGAATAATTGTTGCAATAAGGGGTCTCTCTCTATTTTTGTACAAAAAATCGACTTCAAAAATTTATAGACTAGAAATAGACTGTGTAATTTTTCAAAAATACCCATAATTTCATTATTTACTTTCCAATTAGTTGTCTTCAACTAACTCTAGATAATTGAAATGAAGTAAAGAATCTTTTAAACCACAAAATGTTTTTTTCGCAAGACGATTTTATGGTTCCACAGAATGATGGGTATATTTTTCACTGCAAGCTAATAATTGTATATATCATTATAAATTAAAATGATGTACCCTCGAATTAACAAAAAAAATTATGTGTAGAAAATTTTAAGGTAGAGGGGATGGAGAGTGTTTTATTTCGTTTTTTTTTTTTCAAAGTCTCATTTCTGAGTAGCATTTCCACAAAAGTCCTTCTTAGAATATGTCCAAAATTTGTAACTCAGATATTGCGAGACTCTGAAAACGCGTAACCCTTCATTGCGTTTTTTCGCTTTTCTACAAAAGAAGATTCGCTAAAAAACGCGCATCTTAACTTCACTGCCAAATGTTTCTCACGGATACCTTTATCTATTATTTTGTTGTTTTTGTAGGCACACACAGACAACTAACTCTATAAATAAATAATTTGCGCAAAAGCCAAACACGTGCCCATGCATCAACATCAATCCGGGAATTTCAGCGAGGGTTGCAATCTCGGGTTTTTTTTATCAACTAACGACAATAATTTTAAACAATAGATAAACCAGCCATACATATGGGAAACACAGCCCTGAATGAGTTAAGAGGTAGCTCCTACCGCACCCCTTGCCGACAAAGCACAAAAGGCTCACACGCAATCAACTTGGAGCCGAGGCCGATCAACCAAGAGCACTCAATCAGCAAGCCTTTTCATATGAAGTGTTGTGTTCACAAGGAATATTATGTGGTGGGTAAATATTTTGTGGCAAAAAAGGATTTTAAAGACGCAAAAAACGCTCTAGCGCCTAGAGAGGGGTTGAGCATGGCTCAGGGGCTGGAGACTGTGACTTCTGATGTGTGCTCAATTATTATTTTTAATGTGTACCACATTAGAGATGTGTATGAGAGCATAAGTGATTATTACCTAGCGACTACTAAAAATATCAACAGGATGTCGCCCAAAAGGATAAACACGCGTGCCCATTAAAAGCGACCAGAGGACCTCAACAACGACTACCACAATAACAACAATTAATTTTTTTTTTCGCTCGTGTGTGAGATTTTTTTATTGCAAATTTAACAGCAGGCGACAAATTGTTTATGCTGCTTGATTTCCTTACTCTCCTATGGTGGGGGTCTTGCGATGGGGTCTAGAAATAGGCTGCAGAACACGCTGAGCATCCTTAATGACTTTTTGATTAAAAACTATAGAATTTCAGTGTTGCTTTTTAGTGGTCATAATTGCCGCACATTAATTAACTTAATGGAAATTTTATTTAGTGGCAGCAGAGAAATGCCGTTTAGTTGAGGTCCTTTTTGTTGTCATACGCAATGTTTATATTGCAAATATGGTTCATATTTTCCGGAAGTGTCCGTAATGCTTATGAAATTTTATAGCTACATGGCAGTTAGGCCAAACATAAACCCAAGCGTGGGAGATGTTAATTGAGTGTAACAAGAGACGGTATTGAAGGACAACTGCGTAGGATATCGTTGAGTACAAGCAAAAATTTAGTAAAGATTGCACTAGGTGGCAAAATTGACCTCGATTTCGGTAAATATGGGGCACGGTTCTTGCATTATCTTTTTTTTAAAGGAGATGTTGGTCGTTTTTAGTCGGGATATTTTGACTATAATGTACCTAATCTGTGCCCTTCCTACAGTTTTTAAACGATTTTAAAGTGCCTTGAAATATATTTCCTTGGCCAAAAAAAGGTCAGCCCAGTCTGGCCGAAAACTTTTCCAACGATGGGAATTTATTTAATTACCTAGCCTTATAAGGGCATACTTGTAGGGTAAGTTGGGGCAAACCCGACCTACCACTGTTTCTCAAAAACGGCAATACTGAGCGAGCTCTTGTTACAGTGGTTATGTAGATTCAACTTTAATTTCGATTTATATATTCTAAACGTTACGAATTCTTTTTTAAATACATTCATTTTTTTAAAACAATAGCAGGCTCTTTTGGTTTATAATCGAAAAACCATTAAATTTAGATCGTATCTGTGCTGAATCAGCCAAAAAATAGGCGGTCGGGTTTACCCCACCATTTTTGAAAATGTCAAAAATTGTTGTTTTTTTTTAATTCTCAAAATTTAAGAATGGTCAGAAGAAATCAATAGTTCAAGAAAGTTGCGGCAAAGCGTTAGCTTTAATTTGGTATATACGAGTCGATTCGGGGTAAAATAAGCATCCTATAGCCAAAACCAATTACTAGGTCGCATTTGCCCTACCTTACCCTATATACTAAGTCCTCAAAATCAAATTTCCCAAATTCCAAACGGTTTGCCTTAAAACCCTTCAAAAAATCAGACAAAACGATAGCGACTGCCCGAACTCACCTTTAGTTTAGCGAACCAGACATGCAACGTCTTATGGCTTGAGCTCAGGCGGCCTGGTGTGCCGCTGCGCGCGTGCCACGCCCCATATCTTAAACATTGTCCACCGCCCCCAACTCCATTAAGGCCCGTGCAGCCTCTAATTACATTCTTCCGGCTTAAGAACGCAAACTGTCGAATCGAACTGGCGTCCTTTCACTTTCCTACTACAGCGGCACAATTAGTGGCCTTTGTCCCGCCCACTAGTCTTCATGACGTCGTCGTCCTTGAAAAGGGAAAACTCAACTCAATTCGACTCAAAAACTGCTGCACAATAAAAACGTTCGCTTTTATTGATACGAAAATTGGTTTACACTAAAGGAAATCGCCGGCAGCTGCCAATGCCAACTCGGCCTTAATCTTGGCCTCTATAGCGGGGGGCAACACCTACTACAACACGCACATATAAGTGTGCTGGTAAATCCTTATATACGCGTACTATCTATGTGAGTGTTTGGTCGACACGCGTTGATGAAATTTGTTTGCTTTTTAGCTGGCGGCAAGGAGTGCTAGCTAGCTCCTCGGCGTATGCTAAAGCAGGCAAAAAAAAAAACATTTCAATTTTCTAGGCCAGTGGACAGCAGCGTATCCATCTAGGAACCACTATGTCAAACACCCCAATGGACTTTTGGGTCGTTGTCCTGGCGAGCGTAACCACGCACAACGAAGGATTCGTTTGAAAATGCGGCATGGGGGCCAACTCGCCCAAGGATTTGTTTGTCAAAAACAGACAACAACAAGTTTACCATCAACTGAGCTGGCCCTAACCTAGCCAAAGGGACATGGACTCCTTTTTGCCCAATAAGTGTGTGTGTGGGGGTTTGTGTGAGAGTCAGCTCTGGCTGCCTGTCAACTTTCAAGTTGGTTTATTTATTTTCCATTTTTAGGCTGCTTTCTTTGAGAGCTCTGCTCCCGGCTAGTCGCCCCTTGAGTCCAACACCGTCGTCGCCGCCGCCTTGGCTACTCTTTATGCGCATTGATGAACCTTTTTCCAAGCTAGTATACTTCTTTTTCTAATATTTGCAGCTTTGCTGTGTTTGTTTACAGTTAGAGTAGTCAGCCTGCTTTTCTAAAAATTGGCATCCTAGTTGGGGGTAGTGGACTTGAGCATGGTTTGGTAAATGGATAAACTTGGTAGCTTAGATACGCGCTTGGCCAAAATTTATTTTAAAGCGAGCAAAAATAAGGTTTCTAATTTTTTGTAGCTGATGATAGCTCCGTTTTGGATACTCTTTTAAATCTCGATCAAGTTGCCCCGTCTGGCAGTTGTTATCGAGCCAGTTGACTATTTTTGGATTTAAAAGACTCATGACTTTACGCCTCTACGCCTGACTATAATGGTATCTTTAATCATTCCGAATGATTCTTGAGCAAGTTAATTAAATGGGTAAGACTACAGTAGGATTAGTGGGTCAGACAAGGAGGTGAAACGTCATGAGTGATGAACCCACAGAGAGGATACAGGTTTGGAATCTTTGGGGTAATCCTTGAAAGATTGCTGCTAAGCCGCACTGACATTCCCAAATAAAGCAACTCTCGCGCCGCGACATCTTCTTTGATCTAGTTGCTAGGAGAAAAATATTTGGCTACATATTTTATGGAGATATTCTCTTGGTAACCTTGATATAGAAGCAGCAATGGACAAAAAAACGTTCCTGTAATTCATCATGGACATCTTGAAAAGTATAAGGTATAGAGGCAGCAGAGAGCACGGTGCGCAAAAAAAGGGTAAAAAAAAACTACTCCCTGTGGTTTATTGTGGACGTGCACAGAACATACCTAAGACGGACGTACTATCCATAAAATAAATAAATTCTATATTGGAATTTCGTATTTTTTATACTTCAGCTAGAACCTAGAACAAGAGTTCCAAGCAAAAAGTGCATTAATCACTCCGCTTTGTATTTCAATTAGAGCTCAAAACAAAGCGTTCGTCTTCGGACAAATGCAACACACCCACAGCAACAAAGCAGTTCCCAGTGGGATGCCTCCAAAACGGCAGCTACAAACCAAAAAACAAAAAAAAAACAGTCCCAAACTCTTTCGCCCACAATTAATCAACCTTTAGTCAAATGGTCAGTTGTAAAAAATTAAAATTGTAACAAATTGTTGGACTCTTATCAGAACTACAACCACTATCCAGACATTGCCACACAGCGGGCGTCTTCCAAGCAACAACAGCAGGCACTGGTCCGTAACGACAACAGTTTGCCGATCTTTGAGCAATTGATAGACATGTGCCCAGTGCCCAGTGCCCAGTGGCACTGAGCTCTGAGCTGGGACATTTTGCTATTTATCTTATCAACGTTTTGCTCGACTTGCCAAAAATCGATCTTAACTTCTAGGAAACCATTTGAGAGATCGCGCGCGCCGCCGAATGTTTTGGGTAATTGTAACAAATGAAATGAACATTTTATTTTTGTTGTTATTACATTTGACTTGTTGTCTTTGGGACTACACCTGCCGAGCGGTCGGCTTTTGAAAGACTACTTTTTGGCCATGTAAAGCCACTGACGACTGACGAGCGCCCTTTGATAAGATTAGTTCAGCTCAGCACGAAGCAGCTGCAGCTTGACTGTGGCACGAACAGGTAACACTGTGCGTTCCTTTGCTAAGCCCATAATCGATCATAACTTTTAATTGCCTAGCTAATATGACAGTGGAGCACCTTTAGGAATAGTTGGGAATTAAGGCAGGAGCACTTTATAGTTGTACATTAATGCTCTGTGCTGATTGCTACACTTGCTACATGTTACATGTTCCTTTCTTGGAGACAATACTTTTCGCTTCTTTTACTTAGGAACTTATTTTTTTAGTTTCTGTTTAATTAGGAACTACTGGTTCCTTAGTTCCTGCGATTATTTAGTTAGTCTAGTATTTTGGATTGGTAATTAATTATCTTGTCTGCTTTCTTAGCTAGTTAAGCTTAGTAGCTAAATGCACAAAAGGAAGTAAAAAAAATCAATATTTAGATCATTAGTTCATTTTAAAGACCCGACCTTGGAACTCTTCTAAATTCATAAAAATATAGAAGTTAAACAGGCGCGGATTCAGGATTTGGTCAGAGCTCGAAGAAACTGTCAACCCATTTTTCCCACTTTTGGAAGGGCCCGGACCCGAAACCCCCAAGGGTCCGCCACTGGAGCTAACAATTCTTAATGTACAAAACGACAGGAGCTAAAAAACTAGAGGAACCAAAAAGAGAGAAACAAATAGTTCATTGATTCGCTTCGAAACCCCGATCATTGGAACACTTACGGATCCTATAAACTCCTTTAAAATATGAAGCGACCGTAGCCAAATGAACTAATGGAACCAAAATATTAAAATATCTAGTTCATTAGTTTAATATAAAAACCCGACCCTGGAACCCTTCGGACCCGAATTCGAAAACCCGATCATTGCCAAACGAACTAAAGGAACCAAAATATTAAAATATCTAGTTCATTAGTTTAATATAAAAACCCGACCCTGGAACATTCGGGTCTAAAGTTTAAATTCTTAAAACGATAGAAGTTAAAGGAATCAAAAAAAAAAACGTAGAAAATTAGTTCATTATAGAAACCCGGTTCTTGATAGAGTTCTGGGATAGACTGGTCTTAACTTTTATGTCGCATTTTTTAAACAACGGGAGCTTAAGAAACCAAAGGAATAAAAATAAGAAAAACGTAGTTTAAAAGATCACTTTTAAGTCCCAACCCCTGGCACTTTTCGTTACCAGACTCCCCTAGATTTTATAGTCTAAATTTTTAAAAATATAGAAACTTAAAGACCCTAGATGAGAGCAATGAGTCAACTAGATTAGAACGCTGCAGGACGGAAATAACTTATCTAAGCTCTTACGTCTTAATTCTTAAAATGATAGGAGGTAAAGGAAGCAATATATGACAAATTTGTAGCTCATTAATCTCTTCACTTTTAAGATTTGGTCTTTGGACTACTACTGGACTAGAGTAGTACCTCTAAATTCTTAAGTCTGATTAATAATATTTTAAAAACTAAAGGCAACATACGAGTGGCATTTAGTTCATTTGTTCATTTTAAGAAACTGTTCTTCGGAACTCTTTAGCACCAGATTGACTCCTCCATATTACATATACCCTTTACACTGCCCATCATTCAACTTTAACGATCTTATCAACTGTCTTCTAACCGTACAAAAGCCCATTGAACTAACTGCCTTATCGGCCAATCAATAACTGAAAAGGGTACAAAAAATATGTCAACAATGGCGCCCAAATGCTCGATAGCGATGTAAACAGTTAGATACGAGTGGCTTACTCTCTCCACTCCTTCTTCTTCTCTGCGCTACTGTTTGGGTCCTGCCTTGTCAATTTTACGTTTCAATGGAATTTCGATTATGAGCCTGAGCCAATTTAGCCAAAGCCAAGCAAGCGAATGCTCCGATTGAGACATTTCTGACAGGACACACAAAACGGTTATTACCAATCCTATATATTCTTATAACAAACCATTTACAATTTACCCCGTCTCCAATACCATATCTTTTTATAAGCCAAACAGTTGGGCGGTCCACACAGATGCAATGTCAGCGATAAGGAGTCAGTCAGTCAGTCAGGCAGCCAGCCAGTCGCAGAGCAGGAGCAAAAAGGATAACGAGTTGAGCTAACCACAAAGTCCAGATAGTGGCCTTCACACACACACACACACACACACATACGCATACGCTCACCAAGGCATAAAAATCATTGTTAACAAAGCGCTTTGGTGGCCATAAAAATAACTGGGCCAACCAGAAGAACCACGTCCAACCGGCCATTGTCGCGTCCACTTTCACCTGTTCACACGCCGCTGCCGCTCCTTAGAATGCGCTCGATTTTTATCTTTGAACCTGCTCCCGATTATGGCACATAAATTTGATAGGAAATTGTTCCAATTATTTCAAGCTGACTCGTCTTTGTCTATTCTACTTGTACTATGTCTTTCTTTTCCTTTTTATGAGTTTTGTGTGGTCGTGTCCTGTGCATCGTTTAGAAGGTGATTAAAGTACCGACAGCCGATCGACCAAGCAAAACCAAACTCGTTATTATAAACCAAATTATGGGTTAGCTGGTTATCGTACAGAGTCCTTTGTTGTCTTATTTATGGTTGGAATAGGGTTGCAGCTGAAGGTGTTTAGCTATAAAACAGCGTAATAACTACATAACTCCATAAAAGAAAGTTTACGTATTTAAGTTGAAAAGAAAGAGCTGCGGAGATCTAGATCTTATTTAAAAAATATATAGTTAGAAACTGAGCCCGTATTCAATTTCCTTAGGTTTTTCCTCCCAAAGCTCCAATTTCATAGAATAGCTTAAAGAATTACAATAGAAAGGGCAAGAAAAAATTGGTGTCCAAATATTAATTTATGGATAGTACACATTAAAATAGACTTTCGGATCTTAAGCTCGGTCTATGTTTTCCATATGTTTTTGGAGTCGCTGAATGCGAATTTAAGTCCCAAGTCACGGTTCTGACATAACCTCAAAAAACAGCAAATATGTTTTTTGAGTTCAAAAAAACCCCACCAGGTCAAGTTTCGAGGATAACATCCAGAATGCGTTGTTTTATGAGATTAGATTAGGGGCTACATTAGCAGGAAGTGGTAACACAGCCCTACCAAAGAAAAAAATCGACTTTTAAATCTAGAGATTAGACGAAGTTTTCCCCAGCACGTCAGGTTTCTAACATAAACTCAGCAAAGAATGATGTTTTCGAAAACGGTTGTTCAGCGATGTTTTTTCATGTTCCTTTTTGGGGGTCGCTGAATCGGAATCCGAATCGGTTTTAAAAAAAACCCAGCAGGTCGAGTTTCTGAGACAAGCTCTTGAATACCTAGTTTTATGGGGTTTGTTTAGAAGCTATATCAGTCGGAGGTCAGACCATGTCTTGCTCAATGGCAAGGATGTGCCTGGATTCAGACGCTTTTGAGAGCCAAAATCCGAACGTGCTGAAATTTTTTAGACCATGAGTTTCGTAGCCCTAAAAACATACAAAAACATTGTCGGACTGCCAAACTCGAGAAATCTAAGCCCTGACGTTCTAGGGTTTATTTTTTTTTGGAGCTTGGATTCGGTCTGACTACCAAACCCGAAAATCGATTGTGAAAATATGTTTTAATTTGCAACTAATGTCCTTAATATAGTTGGATACACTTAAGGAAATTTATCCAATTCCTTCTTAAAACAGCCATACTACCTATTTTATGCTGAATTTCTTTGGAGTTCCCCTTACCCAGAATTTATTTCTATTAATATGTTGGAGATGTTTGCGGTTCACCAATATATTTAAACTATTTGTGGCGCTCCACTATTCACTCGTAACAAAGATTGATGAGCATTGAGTTATCTCTTTCACCCAGAAGTGTTTCGACAACTTCTTTTGAACCCATTCATCATTGCGCACTGTCTTTGACCCTTTCCAACCACCTTATTTACATATCTAGTTAACCCAATCTATAACTGAGCTCGTAACTAGCAATTAACCAATTATAATTTGAAAAGTTGCTACCACCAAAACTGGGGCAGTAACTTTTTTTTATAGAGATGTGCCCATAGATAGGGTTCACACACCTGCTGACTTCCTATGCGTTATTTAAGACGCTTCCAGGCTCTCCTCTTTTGGGCACTTGGAAATTGTCACCTTGGAAATCGACTAAGCAGCTCACGGTAGTGACTGTACTTTTGGAGCAAAGTATTAGAACTAGACTGCACACACACACACTGGGCTCAAATAGCCTGGCCTTATGTCTGCGCTCATGTTTCTTCAAAAGGATAACAACAAATTAAAGGATTTGCGCCCCTGTGCATCTTTTGTTATGCCTTGCTTACTGCCCTGGACATTGTTTGTTTGCCTTTTTTTTAAGTGTTTCACCCAAAAGTATTCTTGGAATTGATTTTCTTTTCAATTTTTTATTTGTAAAAAAATCATTGCGCAATTTGTGCTGGCCTTTTAACTGGAATTGCAAACGTGGGCGTTACCAAGATGAAGGTTCTGAAAATGGTTTGTCATTCTAGCAAATATTGTTTGACATTTAATGTCAAAGCAAACATGGCGCAAATTTGTAGTGTAACTAAACCCTTTTGTTGCAGGTTTTGTCTGGTTTTGATTTGCAGCACTTAACTCCGCTAATGCAGCAGTGAATGAAGTTGTCAGGGTAATCAGCCAGCCGGGAACCCCTTTAGTTTAACCCTTTTGCGTTGCCCGCGCAGGCGCACACATTTAATGGCTTATTAAAGGCGCAGGCAAGGGGTAGCCAGCAAAGGGTTGCGCTCAAAAGGGGTAGCTTGTTTATTTTTTCTGGTGTTGCCATCGATGACACCGCTAATTGCTGGCCAATTTGGGTGTTAATAACTGCTAATGGGTTTAAGTGTTGGAAAGTGTTCAACTAGGTGCTTTGCTTGCAAAATATTTATAATTTACGGGCAAAACTAATGATAAGTAAACATCTGCTGGAAAAACTACTACTAGGCTTTGAAAACCCCAACCCGAGCTGCTACTCCCGCTACTGTTGCCGCTCAAGTGAACTCATGTGAAAATTTTCGGTGCGCTTCCTGTGCCAGCGGCGTGTGATAATTAAAAACCTAAGATAAACGATGACAGGAATGAGCAGAAGCGACGTTTTCTATGCAAATGACAGGACAATGGACACTTGAGCACTTGCGTAGCCAGCCGAATGGACATCAACGTAATAATACAAAGAAATATAAAACTGTTGCCCCGCGCAGGGGCAGCGGCTAATTAAAAACGTAGCCAGGCGGCAACTGCGTCCACGTCCATCCCGGCCTTAAATAAACAAAAACTGCGCATCAGGACCCGGCCGCGATAATGGCCTAAAAAAGAAAGGACAGCCCGCAGATAATGTCCTGGCACATCAGCGGCACAGAAATCATTGAGCGCGTACAAAAAGGATAACAAGAGAGAAGCATGAATGCGAAGAACTTTACATTACTGTACATTGCTTTCTCTTAAACTTTTTTAGGATACTCTATACTTAGAGAGACGAGGGGTATTATAGGTTTGTGCAGTCCATGTAACTGGCTGAGTGAGGCGTGGCAATAAATATGTTTTTTATAACAAAATTGTCATTGAATGGGGTCAGAAAGCCTCGCCGTCTGTATGAACACCTTGTTCCCAGAGGCCACTAGAGCTAGAGCCTTACAATTTCAGCAAAAGGTGCCATACTCATGGAAAATAGTTTGAAATTAACCGTATTTACTATAAACGGCTTGTTGGACTGCAGACAAGCAGTTCGAACTGCTTTAAAAGTAGCGTACGCGTAGCTACTAAAGTTATACAGAAATAATCTATTTTTTTCGAAAAAAAAAGTGTGCAGGGTATCACACAGTCGGACTCGGTCTCCTTTGTATCACACTTTTTTTAACTTTAATATTTAAGGCACACAAGCGTAATTTGCGCTTTGGAAATTAAAAGCAAAATATGCACAAAAATAAAAGCCGACCACTCGTACGCTCTCTCTGTGTTGCTGCTGCCCGCACCAACAAGTTGTCCTGCGCCTTGTGTTGTCCTTGCCAACTACCAAACGCTTTGTTGTAGCTGGACGATAAGACCAGGCGTAGGTTGCTACAACTTTTTTGTTTTTTTGTTTCTACAGCAAAATGTAAAACAAACTTTGGCGAAAAAAAAAATCGTGCGAAAATCCTTAACGTTGCTCGACAATGGCATCAGGAGCTAGGCCCTCTAAGTGGGGCTGCTGCTTCTGTGTGCCTCGCTGCTCGCTCACAAAAGCCTTTATTTAATTTAATTTTCGAGTGCGTCTCCTATCGCGCTTTTTCATTAGCGGCAGTTGGCCACTACATTGGAATCAGAAATGGGGTTGGCGCGCTGAAAGATATGCCGTGCAAATGCTAGCTTGGCAACCCGGAGCCATGAATGGCTATATATGTGGGACATAATAAAAAGGATCAGCTTAGACTGTGTTTGTATAAATGTAATAAAATAATTAAAATAAATCAGAGACATCTTAAAAAACGTAAAACTTTCTCTTTAGCCATCTTTTTGAGTGACCTTTACCGGGTTACGTCCTGATGTACTCTTTTCTTCCTTCAAAAAATCTTGTTGCTATAATGCAACCCACATAATTTTTCTGTATTACGAATTGGTAGAAGTTTCTGAAATTTTAAAGATTTTTTTTATACTAATTAAAGCGATGCCTTTGCAAATATTCTATAACACATATGTACTTAGCTTGTGATATGGGATTTCGAAAATGGACCTTGAAAACTTTTATGACTCTTTTTCCTGCCAAGAAAGAAGCTGGCAAAAATGATTAATTTAATCCTTTTGGCAGAATCGAATTTTGAATTCCAATTCTGATACGTGATTGATTCAGCCTGACAGCTATCGTGACAAGATGCTTTTCGTTACCCAGAAAGGGGAGGGTAGAGAAGTAAAATCAAACACAAATTTCATTGGATCGAGTTCAAAATACAGCTTCTTCGGAATCAAAAGCAAAAAACGGAAACGGCCTTAAAATCTATGAAAAAATTTTTCAACGGCTTACTCCTAAAATAGAAAAATTTTCAACTCCAACTCCCTATATACGCCATTTTTGGTGAAAAGTGCAAGTTTATGGCTCAACTTTTTTCAAAATGTACCCATTTCGAGAAGACACCTTTTAGGGGATTTAGAAAAAACAAATTTTGGGATGTGTTCTAATAAAATTTTACTCCTGTCTCGTCCGTTTCAATTTGCATCCATGGTTAGCTGTAGCGCTATAAGACATTCATTTCAATGCTAAGGTACTGACATACCAAACATTAATCTACTATGTAAATCAAGCTCGTAGAGTAAGCAAAGGCGTCGTCTTTGCGCATTTTTAAGTAAGCTGGCCACAGAATATAGCCTCCACCCACTTGGTGCTCGGTACTTGGTCGGCATGAAAGTTCACTTTTTTCCGCGTTGTCATTATTCATCAGCGTGCGGCGGATGGAGTAAAGTGTAGATAGAACACGGTACAAAACTTTGGATAGCACAGCTTCCGTGCAAATGCTAGAAAATGTGCGGCGGCCGTACAGTGCCTAGTTCACAATGAAAATGCTATTTTCATACAATGATGCTTAAGGCGGCGCACCCGCTGCCACCACCGAGTGACGTTTTTTTTTCTGGATTTCTTTTTTACTTTACCCTAACAGCACATTAACCCACCGAAAATGCCCATTAGAAATGTAAGCGGCACGGCCGTATACGACTGGACAAGCTGGCCAGCCCACTGGTCGCTTGGTTGCCCGGAGACGCGCGGGCGTAGAGCCAAAAGAAAAATTAAAATTGGCCACGATTTTTTCCTCTTCACTCGCACCACGTGTTGGAACAGGCGGCGCTATGGACTACAACTCCAACGGACAAGCATTGTTTCATTTCATTTTTTGCTCATTTTTCACTTGAAATGAGCCGCCAGGCATTCATGTCATGTGCTCTGCTTGGCGTAGTTGACGCCGGCGTGGGGTGGAGTTGTTTGAAGATGGGTGTAGATGAGCGGTGTAGGGTCTTGAGCTGGGATTGAGTTTGCAGCGAAAGATAGCGCGCATTGCTTTCAATTTATGCGGCTACGGCCGGCACATGCATATCCTTTCAGCGTGTGTCCTTCGAAATGAAAGCAGCTTAAACAGCTAGCACGTTGAAGCCCGCGTGCGGAGTGCTGCGGCGGCTTTGTTTGCTTAAACAATTTTTGCGTTGGCGGCATTTTCCATTAAAATTCCGACACTTTTTCTCGCGCTCATAGCACAAAAAAAAAACAGCTACAACAACAACACCAAAGAACGAAAATTTAGAAAAATAACGCAGGAATTTAAATAATAAAGCAAGCGCGCACAAATGAATCTAATTTTTTATGAACGGAGGGCAGCCCGCCATCCGTCCGGGTAAAGTGCCACAGCAGCCGCCGCCAAATGGACGTGGCCGTAAAGGACTGGACACAGTACGGGTTTGGGTCTAAGTGTATGGGGCGGCGGTTGACGGCCTGCCGGGGTAAATGAAAAAGTGTTTTGCTTTCCACTGCTTATTTTTGTTAATTTTTTCTTCATTTTTTTTTTTTTTCACTTGTAAATTAATTTTATTTTGCCTCGTTGCGCATTGTTCGTCCGCGTCGCTTTGTTATCCTTGCGCCGTTGACATTTTTGCTTAATGGCAGTGCTTGAAAATGGGGGTGGTGGACAGCGTTTTGAAGCGGTGTGGGGTCTGCTCAAACAATGGCAACGTGCTTAGCCAAGCTAATATCAAAAAGTGGAACTGATAAAAAAAAACAGCGGCTCCTAAAGCTAAGGTTGTCCAGTGTTTGTCGATTAAACAGAAAGAGGATGAACTCGTGAGAAACACCAGCTAGCGTGATATCAGTTTTCTTTCTTTAGGAATCACAATCCTGTCGAGCAGAAGACTCTTCCGTCTTTCGCATACAAGATCATATCGAGCGTGCATGGAAAAATGGAAAACTGTGACTCCTCTAAGTTCAAGCTTAACTTGTCGTTAACCTCTTAAAAGGTTGACTTCTCGACATACAACAACTATCGTGGTGCTAGCCTTCTTTCTTTCGGAATCATAATCCTATCCATGAAATGTGTGAAACCAAGGTTGGCCGCTGATAATTTGATTTAATAAGTATATTCTGTATTCTAACCAGTGGCGGCTCCGCGGGGGGTTTTCGAGACCGGACCCCATCCGCCCCAAAGTTGAAAAAATGGGTTGACAGTCTTTTGCGAGCTCTGTTATATATACACTTCGAAGTAAAGAACCCCCACTAAGACCAAATCCTGGATCCGCACCTGATTCTAACTATAGTTGTAGCAGTCTTGTTATTATCGCATACAGATCCTATCGAACAGAGCCAAGAGTCTCCGATCTTCGCATACAAGGTCCAATGGAAAACTGTGACTCCTCTATGTTAAAAGCTGTGCTTCGGTGTTATCCTTGACCCCTTAAAAGGTTGACCTCACGGCATATTCTTTCGGTATCATAATCCTGTCGATGAAAAATGAAACTAAGACTCCCCGGTGTTGTATTTGACTTTATATGATCGATATATACTACCTATCTTCCGTTGTTAAGGCTTACACAGAAAAAAGTCGAGCTCTCGATATGCACAAGTGGTCTTCTTTATTTCGCATACAGGATGCTATCGAGCGAAAGAGAAGCCAAGGTTTTCTAATTTTATCTGTCTAAATAAGTTTCTCCGGCGTTTTGGTTTGTATTCACCAAATATTGTGGTTCGCATTAAAAGAGCTACTATCAATCAAAAGTGAAACTAAGGTTCTCTCAATCAGGTTGATACAAGGACAAATACTCACTATAGTTGTAGCAGTCTTCTTCTCTGCACCCATGGGACCAAGGGTATACAGCGGAATTATGGCGAAAGAAGGTGTTAAAGTGTGTCACTAGGGAAATAGAACTTGCCTTCGTTGGAAGAGCCATGTTTTAGCTACTGCTAGTATCCCGTAGAAGTTTTCAAATTATTAAAACCATATTCTTAGCAACTTGTTTCTTAGTTTTCAAAATATTTTTCTTACACAATTACACACTTGTTTGTTTTTTGTTGTTACATTGTTTTTGTTTTTCGCGAATTTTATTTTGCAATAAATATGAGCAAACCTATTAAGCACAGCAAAGGAACAATCCGTTCGAAAACACCTAAAAAGCGGCAGCCTCAGAAAAAAGAAAATCTTGAAGCCATAGTACAACCTGAGGCAGTAAAATCCGCAGCTGGTTCAAGTTCTTCAATTCACTCAACTGCTACTGCGCAGAATGTAGCAAAAGAACGAAAAGAAAGAGAGATTCAAATACTGCCTGAAACTCTCACTTTTAATATTGAAGCAAGAGAAGTCGGAATACAGCCTAAAGATGCTCCCACCACGTCCGTACGTATCAAGCCTTCAGCTCAAGCAACTTTATTGCAGCGATCACAGCTAGATAGGAAAACGTCTAAGAATTTTCGAATGCAATCCCAAGATAGTTCGATCATTTACGTAGCTCCCAAGAGCTCCAAACAAGCCCGTGCTAGCAACAGCGCCAGGCACAGTAAAGCGAGTATAAGTAATAGCCCGGTGCCAATTTTAAAATCCATAAAAGATGCTGACACCAATAGTATAACGTCTACCAACAGCAAACGGGCAAGCTCTGTATCCATAAATACCTTGACTTCTGATACACCTCAATTGCACACGAAAGATGCAGAAAGCCGAAGCCTCCGTAGTATATCACCCACAAACAGCAAACGAGCAAGCCCTGGATCCAACACTTTGAGTGCTAGGAGTTCCAGGGCAAGTATTAAGACAATCGCAGGAAAGCTAAGCCCAACAAAAATTGATAAACCTAGTAGTTTAGTTTCTATACTGAACAAAGGCAAAAGAAGCCGATACGCTGAAAAAGCACATTATATCAATCCCAAAAGTGATCTGTACATCTTACGCCAAATAGTGAGTAACTTAGATAAACCAATTGATATAAGAAAGACTAAAAAAAAAAACCCAGAATCTGAAACTATTGATTCAGTCAAGAAAATGCAAACAGCTACTATGCCAGAAACAGACTCCGAGTCGACAAGTTCAGAAACTGAATTATTAAGTGAACCCGTCTTGCCTGACATTGGCACGTCAGAGGTGTTAAGTGAGGATGTTGCACAGACGCAATACTTAAATTTGTTGCATACTTTGCCAGAAACTGACAGTAAGGATAATTTAACTGAGCGATTTCATTTTATGAATTTCTTTCGCGATTTGCCGCGACTGAGCCAAATTTCGGATACGATGAGTGAAGATGTTTTGCCTGCAGAAGCTGCACTGGATGTACCAACAGATACAATTGAGGGTGGCTTTGTTGGTACAAAGGATGCATCATCAGTGTCGTCAAAAGCTACCACTTCTGAAGCAGAATCAATAGAAGAAGAGTCGTCCTCACTCAGTTCTTTCAGCAGCATGTTTGTTTCATTGGATAGCACCTCAGTAGATATACCATACTCAATGGAGCACTTCCGTGCATCAGTTATGCAAATGGAGTGTAATACTGATGAGGTTATACAGCATCTTACTTTAATAGAACCACTTCCTTCGGAAAGCTCAGTTGAATCAGCTGACAAGGCCAACGTTCGTTCATCAGAGCTAGTTTACGAATCATGTGAGCTTTTTTTAAATCAAATCATTGATAAGATTGTCGCAACCTGTGAAACCTATGAAAGACGCCTTTCAAAAAAGCTGGATAAACTCAAATTGTGGAGACAACTTCGTCTGCTGGCCAGCGATCTTTGCTTTGAACGCACTAAATGCAGCAAACTGCGCCAATTGGCCACGGAATATTTTTTGCGAAAAAAACGTTACAGCTTCGTCAGTGTGAAAAACAAAACTAAGGATACCATCAATCAAGCACGATTTGTGCGAGCGATGCAGGTTTTAGACCATCTTCTTAACCAACTGCATGAAGTGGAGCAGATTCAGCTAAAGGAGACCAGCCAGCTGCGTGAACAAGCTGAAGAAGCACATAATTTGTTTGAGCATCGAGTTTTTAACTTTGAAACATTAGTTAGAGAGACACTAATGAGACGTGAAGATTTTACGCATCTAAATAATCACGTGGATGATCTATTAAGACGCATGTCCAGATTTCGCCACGAAATAGGCGATATACGTTTGCAGCTTTTAAGCAGGCAGCATCAATATGCCTTTATTCTAGATGTAAGTATTTGGCTACGCTAACTTTATGCATCATAGTTTGTGTCATGAACTTTTGCAGCAAATTGAGCAATTGGAAGATCTGGGTGATGGCCTGACATTAAGTGAATATCAGACAATAAGCTCTGAAGTACAGGATTTGGCTATCAAAATATCTGGTAAGTTTCTATCCCATTGTTTAAGCTTTGTTTTTTGTAAGAAATTTTTATTTTATCATAGAACGCAGTGTGGACTTAAAACGTTTACACAACAGAATCACCTTCGATATTCATGCTCTAGCGCATGTAAGAAACAAGGAGTTCATGCTGCGACAAAATCTACATAAACACAGAAGAACGCTAAGACATCACTTGTATATGAAGCAACATTATCGGGAACGCATCTACAGATCAACGCTAGTGCATAATAAATTTTTAAAAGATATGCAAGCGCTCAAATCTACTGGTGGTCTAATATATTTTCCCAAACTTTTGCAAGATTTTTATGCAGCCGATGATTTTATAAATGAAAAACGTGATTCAATATCTAACTTGCGTGAGGAGCGCTTACGTTTAATTAATCGCATCAGGCAAATAGAGAAGAAGAAACTGGAAATTTTGAGTCGCAGTTCACGAAAGACAATTAAACTTTAAAACTTAACTTTTGGTAAAATATTCTCATGGTGAAAAACTTTTTAAAGTGAAAATTCTTTTAAAAAGTGTGCGTTGGAAATAAAAATCGAAAAACCTTTAATTTTAGAGCTCCAAACGGTTTTTGCTCTAAAATATTCACACATTTTACCAATGTCACCTAGAACTCCGTCCTCTGAAATATCTGAGACATTCGTTATGAAATTCTAGAAATTATTTTGGCCTGGAAGCCGGAGTAGAAAAACATTTTGACCTGTCTGCACATATTTGTAGTCTAAGTTTCTAATTTGGTTATCCTGCCTCTTATAATCTTGAAGATCTAGAGGTTCAGACAGACGGATGTCCAAACATATCCATAACAATTGCAGTTATCCTCCATATCATATTATAGATAGCTTTGGGGGTGTCTCAGTAGACTTCTTCCATGCATTCAGGCCAAACTTAGAACATCGCTTACAGAGCCGACAGGGGAATATCCTGCACCCAATTTTCACAATTAATACATTTATACGGCTAAGTAATTTGAAAAAAAAAATAAACATTTCGTTGTTTATTAGGCTCCAAGATTTAGTTTTGTGGGGGTTTTCCACTTCGATGTGTCTGCGCGTAAAAAACTATCAACCGATTTTTTCAAAGAATATTCATTCCCTATATTATATTAATATAAACTTCGATGTGTCGATACATCGATTTTTTTCAGTTCAAAACATCGAAAACATCGATGTTTTTGCAGCACTGGTACATGGTAACATATAAAACATTGCTTAGGTTACTTAAAAAAAATCACAAAATTTGACCACAGCTTCAAACAAAATTTTTTAGTTAGTTTAGTTTAATTTTTACAATATATTGTAAATGTTTTACTCAAAGCTAGCCACAGAATTTACAGAGAACCCATTTTTTTGTTTGTCATAAAAAATTTATATTTTATAATCTATGACAATCACCTGCTTTAGAAAAAAAAAAAAACATTAAAATTCCACCCTGCTCAAGCAATTTTAAAAAAATTTTACACACACGTTTAGTTTTTTTAGAGCACATATTTTCAGGGTGTACCCATAATCAAGTGTGACACGTTAACAACACGCGGTGCCTGACTTACCCCTACTTTCTTACCCCGTTAGCGCAACTGCTTCCAAGCAGAGCCCACAAAAAAAATCGTTAAAATTTGTTAAAAATTTCAACAAAACATTGGAAAAATTCGCATTTCATGTCACGGATTTCCCGGCAAAGTAGCGCAAATCACAGCTGAGCTCCGGCCGCGCCCCTTCATTAAAACACCGGGCGTAATCAATGGTCGCCACCACCACAAGGACAACGGACAAGCGGCGGAAATCAACTTGAAAATGGGTGAAAAAAATTGCAAATTGATACAAAAAAAAAAAAAAAAAACATGACAAAAAACGCAACGACAGGCGCACAAAAGCGAAGGGATTTAAGCATTGTTGTTATTTTTTTGGCAGCCCGTGCGTGTCTGATTGTAGGGTTGAGTTCCAAGGATCACTGCCTCGTACTGGGCACGCGCGCAGCGAAAGGATTTTGATGCTGCTGAAAATTAATTTTCATTTTCATAGATTTTTTTGCCCAAAAAATATAGCGTTAATTTTTAGCAGTATGGTGCAGTTGCGGGTGCTGCCCCAGGGTGGCTGAGGAGACATAGAGTGGATTGAAAGTTGACGAGGGTTAGGCGTGTACTGCAAGGGTTTGCTCGACAATGATGTCCATGATGATGATGAGTATGTGCGAGCGGGTGGTAATGGTGGTGGTGGTGGTGGCAACAGCTAACGATTATATAAGCTGCGCTGCTATTTAGTATATAGTTTGGTACAAAGAAGTAGGTGACAGGGGTTTTAGGGGCTCAAAATACGCCGAAGTTTATTGTATAGCAAATTTTTTTAAGTAAAACGCTTTAGTTTTTGTTGTCATCAAACGAAACATTTTTGATTCAATAGAAGAATTCACCTGAGTTTCAAATTTACAAAGTTTGTAAAAATTTCTTGAAACTGTTGAAATTAAGATTTCGCTGTTCGCGATTTGGAAATTGATTTTGAGTTTACAGTAAAAATAGAAAATTATCAAAAAAAAACATAATATTTTACTACGGAGATATTCTTCGCTGTTGGTCAACATCTACTGAAGCACTCTCAGACTTAAGAACATTCGTAGATTTAAGAGACTTGGAAAACTAATTGTTCCTCTCTATTTTTTGTAAGAATAAATCCAAATCTTCGTATCCTCACACATCTCGATTTTTCCACATTTACGCCTTCCTTCAGCTTCTTTTTTATCGTCACCTATAGACCATCACATCATTTTCTGTATTTCCCACTGGAGCATAGATCTCTTCTAAGTGAATCAATAATTTCTTTTCCAGATGCGCTGGTATAAAGTAAGGTTCAGTGGTGTATTGAATGAGCTTCTAAGAGGGTTGAGCTTTGAGAACTTTAACAGTCTACACCAATTTTCGCTGCTCGCTGAAACGTAGGCTCATTGGCTTCGTTTTTTGAATGCTGACCTTCGCTGCAAAAAGAAGATGAGCAAGGTCAATTTTGAAGAAGAGAAGAATTTAACAAATTATTTTACTGTCTTCTAAATAGTATTACAAATAACTAGGGGGCTCCAACCCCCGATCATCAAGACTCTTGTATATTATTATTGCTGCCGTTGCTATTCCTTCTTTTATGATACATTTTAATGTTTCGTATGAGTTTTCACCTGTATGATTTTAACATATTGAGGTGAAACTTACATTGTGCATGCCGTATGAGGTGTGGCTATCAGATATGTAAGTTTCACCTCGACACGTTCACGCATACGAACATAATCGGTAACACACTGTTGACGTATTTGTATATAGATTACGAGGAAGCAATCAAGGATCTCGAAATAACACGCATTGAATAAAGTAGTGAGTTGTATGCCTCCTATCTACGCCACTGGCTTGTTATATAACCGCGCAACCCCTTTGTCATGTAGCACATACATAGTAGCTTCAGCAGGCACACAACTGACCAACGCAGCAAAAGTGACCAAGTAGTTCCGAACAGCACGCACAATTAGATGACTTGAAAATGCGTCAGCCACACACACATAGCACAACACGCACGTTGAGTCCTTTGGTCAGACTTACCTTTTCGCATGACCAGCGTATCCTTTGATACGCAATAACCAACAACAACCCCAACAACGGACACAGACAACAGCTGGTCAGCAAACTGACCTAGAAATGCCGCCAAAAAAAAAAAGGTAACGAAATGTTGCAAAAGTAGCAAAGTACTAGGACGTAGCTTAAAAAGGATGCTCATCCTAAGCATTTCGCATATGGCCCATTTGATTGACGTACCACTGGCTGACTGACTGACAGTTTTAATGAGCAGCCAAATATCGCCGTTGGTCGCTTTCATTAGCGCCCCAGTCAAAGCGGAACAAACAAAATTGCATGAGTTTTATGAATTTCACTTTTGCTTTTTTTGGAAACGAAATGATGCGGCAGTTTTTCTGCTCGAAAAAGCTTTGACTAGGTAGGCTACCAATACTAGAGTAGTATCCCCCACACCCAACACAAATGGGCTCCACGCGGCAGTTACTAGGCAACCGCGCTAGAGACCTTTGGTGGTAGAGCGCTCCTGCCCTGGTAAATGAAGTTGGAAACGCGCGCCTGTAACGGCAGCTGTACGGCTTCCTACTGCTGCTCGTCGTTATATGGTATATGTCGCCTAGATAACCTTTGGCCTCGTGCTTGCTGCACACACAAAGCGGGCTACATACCAACTGACTGGCTGACTGACTGTGTGCTACATACAAAGGATAATACACAAAGGACGCTGCTGACGCAACAATGGCAACAATTTTTAAAAATGTTTTGTGAATCGTTTGAGTTCGTCTACTTTTTGTGTAAAAACTATAGAAAAAAGGCATTCGGCTTTGGGCATTGAGCATTCGTAGTCGTCATCATCATCATCATCATCGGCACCCCATTCCCAGAGCGAGTCGAGTGCTGCTGGTTCCTGGCATGTCGTGCTCTGACTCAATTCGTCACTGGCGCAATTCACACATTGGAAGCGAGTAACGACTTTAGAGCGGCTAACTGAGAGCAGCTACAAACTACATTTGAAAAACGAGAGTTAAATAATGAATAACCAGTCAAGAGATTGGAGTTTTCAATAAATACTTTGGACTCGAATAACTTAAATTTTTTGTTTTGTTGCTATGAAGTTTTTGTGGAATACCCCTGAAGCTCCAAATGTTTTTGTTTAGGCAGCACTTAAATGAAATGTGTTCGGAAACAAATACATAGTCTAAATAGGTTCAGTAAAGAATCTCGCGAGAACCCTTTATTTCCATTTAATGCTCAACAACTCTGTAAGTATACAAACCAGCGTTAGCTAACCACTCTTTGTTGACTGTTATAAGACCAGCTCGTGGCACAATGCTCGAAAAACAATCTCGAGGAGTGTGACGTCATAAGTAAAAGATCTCTTATTATTAAAGGGGCAGAGCATCTCGATATTGTACTATCACGGCTCAGAGCTCTCCCAACAGCATGTATATATTCCTGTATTTTGATTGGACTTAGGGTAGCAACGATCTTCGGTGGGAGAACGTACATGCCCAGAAGCTTGTTTCTTTTGCTGATGAGGGCCATGCATTCACATAGTAATTGTGTTGAAGTTTCTTCTTAATGGGGCTTAGAAAAAAACATTTATTTTGCTACATATTCTTTTCAGCTCTGATAAATCTCGATAAATTTAGATTCTTCAGGAATTCAGAACTATGTAGTTCGAAACAAGAAATTATACAACATTTTTTAAAAATAGTTCTGCATTGCATAATTTTTTAATTTTATATTTTCTCTGTCAGAGCGCCTAATCTTTGGCTCTCATATATCTATCCTCATATATATTTAATTTCGAGCTATCGATTAAAAATTGTTCAATTCATTAATTTTTAATTAAGTATCATGCACGGACCATCCATAGTTCATAACACCTCGAGTACCGCCATATTTTTTATTTCAGACATCCATAATTTAAAAAAAACATTTTTTTTTTTTCTTTGCACATAAATTTTTAATTTCAAATTGAATAATTAGTAAGTCAAAAAACCAGGGATCGCAAATAAGAGTTATGGGGTTGAAAAAATCAAAGCGAAAAAAGTGCTTTGAACCAAAGTGCAGGCCACTATAGATCAAATTCTTGATAAGACTATTCGAAATAAGAATACTTTTTTTTTTTAATTCTTATCAAAAAAATCAAGCGTAACTCTTATTTTTTGACTTAAAAAATAAAAATTATGAAATAATATTTAAATGCTAATTTTTATTTAAAAATTTATAAGAGTTACAATCCCTGAAAAAAACAACACTAATTAATTAATTAATCATTTTATCAATTAAATTTATCAAATTTTGATTTAATCTACTGAAGTAAATAAGCCATGACACCACGAATATTCATATCCGAGCCACTAGTTCGCAAGAGTCACTCAACTTCTTAGTTTGTAGCTGTCTCAAAACTTAAGTACATTCTTGCCGACTTTTTATGAAAAATTTAAAGTACCCAAATAAATTCTAATACTCGTATATGCTTACCTTCCACGCCCCAAAATCCACACTTCACAATAGCACGTGGCCAGACATATCAAGACACATGAAAAGTCAGCGAACTCCAAGAAACACAAACCGAAATAATTCGGTGTACTTTTTGGGGGGGAGAACTTAATTTTTTAATCGCCTTGGAACTGCCAACTGTGTCGACGATCAAATGACAAATCAAACAAAAAATTGACAATGAAAACAGAGAAAAACAGCCGGCAGCAGAGGGCGGCCGATGCAGTTGCTCAGTTGGCGCTGGGGCAGCCAAAGCCACTCAAATGTCAAATGAAGTGTGCAACACATTAATCCCAGCCAACACCAGCGCCCCCTCCAGCAGCGTAGTGACTGCAATTAAAAGCCGCAAGCCGCCACAAGAGACGCGTGCCCCTTGTGGTAGTCCGCCCCTCCCCCAAACCAGAGCACACAAAAAAAAAAAACTAACTCGGCACGCTGACAATTTGGATATGTAAATGTGCGACTAATGAACACTTAAAAATGTTGCCGTTCCAGCCTCAGGCAAGGGAGGTGCCAACACATGCGGATGCTGCTGGTTGCAAGGCGCAGCTGCCTCAAAAACCAAAACAAAAAACCAAAGACCCCCGTACAACGAAGCATGCTGTAAGTGCAGCCCGAGGTCAACCAGGTATATGAGCCCAATAACAAGCCAAAAACAAAAAAAAAAAAAAAACAAATGTAAATGTCTGCCAAGGATCTTCCTTAAAAAAAAAAAAAAAGTCGCGTGCTACCCTTAGCTCATCACTTCACTTTTTAAGTCAGCCTTCTTCCAAAAAAGATGCAGCTTCTCAGCTCGTTGGCTGCGTGTGCCAGCCAGACGCTGCTCCTGTTGCTGCTTTCCCCGACACTACAGTGGACTGGCGACTGCTACTCCGCTATAGATCATACATGATCTACCTTTTTTATAGGTAAATCTTTTTTAATGCGCTTGTGCCGCCGCTGCGCTCGATCCGCTCGTTGTTTGTATTTGTATGCGTCATTTTAATAGGATTTTTTATAGACTTTTTCCGTGTGCTCATCGGCAGCATCTTGGGTTATTTTCTTATTTTATTTTTTGAGGGGTTCAACATATTCGAAATCTTTTTTATCAGCTTCTTGGCGCGCGCTTTTGTCGCGTGCGTTGGTCTCACTTTGGCGGGTTGCTTTCGATACTCCGTGTTTTGTTTTGATATTTTTAGCAATTTTTTATTATCTTGTCTGTTTTTATGATGTATGAAATTGTAATGCATTTTTATGATTATATTTTTGGGTTTTTTTATGAGCGATCATTAGGAGCAGCAAATTGTTGGAAGAGTCTGCTTAAATAAATAAAAGATTTTGGCAATAGTTTACGCTAAAAAAGCTTTAGCGAAAAAACAGGAACGGATCAAGAGAAAATATTATTTACAATGTTGCCTCGGACTGAGTGTAATAAACGCTACAGTGCTTCATAGAAAACCGCGATCGGCGAGTGTCTGCATCCCCAGCACTATCCCTCCAGAATCAAATTATTCATACCATTTACATCTGGCACCAAATATATTTTTTTATAAATATGTAATATAAAATGTCATGATAAAAAATATTTAATACTATTATTTTAAATTTTCAAATAAAATGGATTTTTATAAGGGTTTTCCCCATTATCTTCATTAATTTAATATAGTAATAAAAAACAAATTTTTATTTAATGTGATAAATATTAAAATGTTGGGATAAACTCTATAAATTGTAATTAGTTTGCAATTGAATATTTGAAATATTAAATTAAAAAAAAAGTATTATTATTATTTACAATGATAACACTAGTTTACAAATTTTAAAAAATGCTGGTATCCTCAACATGTTTTAGTCATTCCCGTAGTAAAATAAATCCGAAAATGATTTTGAGATATTTCGAAAAAAAACATTTTTCGAAATTAAAAAAAAAGTGTCTTTACTTAAAAGCAAATATCTCTGGTTCTACCAAACTGATTTTGACAATTTCTTTTACTAAACTGTAGATAATTAAATTAACTATCGATTATACTTGGAACATATTTTTGGCAAATTTACAGCTTGGACGCTATTTATACATTCACATGAAATTTTTCGTAATTTTTAGCACATTTTTGAAAAAAATGCATTTTTTACAAAAATTCCTGTTAATTCCATAATTTTTCTCCGATTTTGATAAATAACCACTCATTTTCTTCGTAATCGATCAAACTTTACGAGCCATGAATAAAACTGTATGAAATTTTTTTTTTTAAATTTTTAAATTTACGTTCGAAATAGAATTTTTTTAAAAATTGGCGGAAAATAACGACCAAACCATAAGTTTAACAAAAATATGTTCCAAGTATAAGCGATAGATATATATTATCTACAGTTTGGTACAATCAAAATCAGTTTAGTACAAGCAGAGATATTTACTTTAAAGTAGACAATTTTTTTTTTAATTTCGAAAAGTGGTTTTTTCGAAATATCTCGAAATCCGTTCCATGAAAAAATTTTGGACTTCATTTTCGGATTTAGCGTGCCATTTTACTACGGAAACGAGTAAAACATGTTGAGGATACATTTTGCTGTAAACTAGTGTAATTATACCTAAAAACTAATAATTAACATAAAATATTAATAACTACTCAGACGAAGGTCTCTTCGGATAATAAAAAAAAAGTAGATCGAAGCCATTTAGAGCGTGATTTCGGACTTTGTTGAATAAACACTATAATGTTTCATAAATAATCTCCGATCTCTAGCATCATCCCTACCAAGTCAATTTATTCAAAACATCATAAAAAGATTCATGTAAATATTATTAATTTCACTATTTGAGATAAATGGTTTAAAACTAGAGGCCGTTCTAACAAAAATGAGGGGCTCAAATTTAATTTTTAGTGAGGTTGCCGATTATAGCGAATAAGCACTACAGTGTTTTATAGAAAATCTTCAACATTTTTTTAGAAACTCGGAAAGTTTGGTGGGGCATGGAACCCGAAACAAATTTATTCAAAACATCCATAATACGAGTAATTGAAAAAAAAAGATCGTCATAAAAAATACATTAGAATTTAAGAAATTTTGACAATAGTGAAATAGTTTAAAACCAGGGGAGTATTTAAAAAAAAAAAATTATCAGGCGCCGTTTAACTTTAAGCTAAGTAAAATTAACGAGCTAGGGATTAAAAAAATAGATATTTGTCTTAAAAAATTTGTTCTTAGTTTTAAAATTTAAATAAGTAAAATGGGTTAAAACCAGTGGCGAATCTAGATAAAAATGATGAGGCGCCGTGTAACTTTATACTGAGTAAAATAAACGCTCTAGGGCTTCAAAAATTTGTTTAAAAATTTTTAAGAAACACAGAGTTATTGTTTTTCAATAATCTTAGGGCCGTAATGCGGTCAGCTAGGACCTCTCACTGGTTTTCACCTAGCTCAAACTATTCTAATATCACATCATAGTTTGTATGTATTTTGGAAAATACTTTACAAAAATCATTGCCGAAAACGGTTTTGCAAGGATAATACGCATACAATATGAATAATGGCGTTGATTGTCTATCAAACAACCCCTTGTGAGTGACAGTCAAATATACGTAATATAAAAGACATCCAACTGAATCTTAAATAAAATGACCGTTAGAAATTTCCATAAGATTTCTGATCATCTATTGTGTGTGGCAAAGAAATTGACAAAACCGGGGGTAGATGTTATAGTAGGGGTAGTGCAAGCAATTATTTTCTATGAAATGCGCCGTATCATGCAAGACGAAGTGTTGTCCTTATATAGGGGAGTTCTAATATGACAGCTTGAACCATCGAACAAAGTTTAACATCTGAAAAGTGCAGAGAGAGAAATTTGTTTTTCGATTTTTTTTAACTTCAAGAAATAGTAAGTTTTTGATTATGATGTAGAATATTAAATATGAAGTAAGACTTGCTTAAATCATTTTTTTTTTTAAATGATTCTAGTCAAGGCTAAATTTAAACAACTGCATTTGCACACGTTGAAAAGTTTAACACTAATTTTTTTGGGCAATAATGAGAAATATAATTTTTCTCTGCCTAAAGGTCTAGCTATACATATTTTTTTATAATTTTGAATTTTTATTATTATTATTATTATAAATTAATAACGTGAAACTGGAAATTGCACGTTACTTAAATATAAGATATAGCTACTATGGCCTTAAGCTTAGATATTCGTTTATATACATAGCTATGTAGATGGTACGGCTTAGTTTCTTAGTTTAAGCGAATAACTTAGAATTTGTTTTTATCTTCTAATTATGTAAGTAAATAAATATATAATCTCTTTTTTAAACGAAGTTCTTAGCCGAAGCCCTGCGTAACGTAATGATAGAAATGTTAGCTGAGTTGGTACAAGCAAGCAAGGCAAGGATCCCAGGTTCGATTCTTAGTATTGACAAGTTTCACTGTACTTAATAAATATTGCATAAAAATTGCACATATGATATTAGTTTTTTTATATACTTCCATTTTGAATATAATTTTTTATTATTCATATAATATATAATTTCATCCTTTGCATAATTTTTATTAATTATTCTTTTCTTTATAATTTTATTTTTAATATTTTGTAAATAATTTTTTCAGCATCCTAATTTTAAATAAAAAGCATAACTAATTCCAAATAATTTTTAACAAGCAAATATTTTTTTTTTTATAACTTTTTACGTAATTGCTTTTTAATATTTAATATATATAAAATTTAATGAATACATTTTATTTTTAATGTTAAGTGAAGTTTACATTTTTTTTTCATAAAAAAGGATGAGAGAAAGAAAAAACGTTTATGTAGGGGTCCCATGACATTAACATGTTTTTTTTAGCTTTAAGGAGACCTCCGCTAGAGGTAACCCTGTAACATAAGTTGTTAAATAAAATTAATAAAAAAAAATATTTCGAAAAAGATAATTTTAGTAAAGGCTGTCTGTCATACACGATAAAAGTATTAACACATTTTTTTACCAAGAAAAACTCGTCTGCTGCTGTGGCTATGGCAACCCTGTAACATAAGCTGCAAACTAAAATCAATAAAAATTAAAGCATAAAAGTGCAATTAATGTGCCATGACCTGAAGTAACTAACGACAATTGTTGATGTCCGTCTGGCTGTGGAAGCCCTAGTATTTACTGTAGTACGTTTAACCGTCACCCAGCTGACAGATAGTCTACTCTATCTCTGGCTAGTGAACAACCCTTACCTAAATGTTTATATACGAGTACGCGACTTATATGCATAATGCCACCCCTTTGCCAACTACTGGCACATTAACAAACACCCCCTTTATGTAAAGCTGGCAACATGGACAACGGGGTGAAAACAAAATGGCGCGTGTTTACATTTGGCCTGAAGAAAATTATGCTCACATATGTGGCACACACATGCAGACTGTGTGGCACGCTCGCTACGTGGCATATCAATTTACGCAGCATATGCAGATCCGATTAAACCATTCAGCACGGCTACGGATTCGTAACTCAGGGTCACAAAAAAAAAAAAAAATAACAGGGGCAGCCAAGAAAGTAGCACACAAAAAATTGATTGTGGCAAGCTCGTGCCATTCAGCTCCGTAAGATGGCACTACCTTTCTTAGCCAAATGCAATGTGTCGCGTGCCAGACGCATCCTGCTTTGCAGCGTGCCTGCATAAGAGACAAAAAAAAAACAAATTAAAAAAATATCTTGCAAAAAAATGTTTAACATAAAACTGAAAAAAAATGTGAAAAAATTTGAAAAATTGTGAAAAGTGCCCAAAAACGCAGGCAAAATTTTTTACGTTGTTTTCATACGAGTTGCATCCCTTGTCAACAATGGCATGAAAATCCCGTTGCTGACCTTTAGGATGACCCCAAGCCCGCGCTGCCCCTGTTTTTCTATGCCATTCCCTTGGACTTCATTCAAAAACAACTCAGGCCACAAACAAAAGCGAGGTTTTTGTGACTGATTGCATGTATGCAATATCCTGCATATTCTTGCATCCTTTTTGAATATGTGTGTGCGTGTGTATCTGCGTGTATATGTGTGTGTGTGTGTGCTTTGACTACACAATGCTTTTTGGCTGCTTTGTGTGCAGTTTTTAGCGCGCCATTTGCATGTTTTTCCCACTTTCCTTTCACTCTACCCATCCATTTCTTGCGAAATTATTTTGCATTTGGAATCAAAACTAAAAAGGGCCGCCATGCCTCATGACTGTTATTTATGGCAAACTGCCAAATGTTGCAAGAAGGGGGTTGCAACAGCATTATGCAAAAGGGGGCAGCAGCAGCGGCCATCAAATGCAGGCAATGCTTTTGTTGCCACAAACGAACATCACGAATTTTTAGATACATTTATATGAGTGTAACGAACGAGTGTAACTATTAGACGGTTTTGTCAAGGGTAAAATGGCTCTCTTTATGGTGATATATAAAATATGCATAATATGCTCCTATTTCTATACTCCATAAGCATACACAATCCAGCTGTGGATTCAGCGTCAGATTTTGCAAAATCGGCAAATTAAAACTAAGCCAATATGAAAGCATCGTTTAGACTAGTTTTAACTATTTTGTCCAATATACTTTATTAGTTCTCAGTTATTCTTGTTGGATGGTGCTTTTATTTTATAATATAATTAGGACTTCCTTACAAAAAATTATGAAAATCAAGTTTTTTATATAAACAAAATATTTTTTTTTTAATTTTCCAGTGGGCTCTCGAACATTTTGAAAAAAACTAGAAACAAACTAACAAACAGTAGCTTACAACCATTTTCACCGATATATCCCACTATAAATTATAATATAGTGGATCATTTTGACGATTTGTTCACCATTTTTGTAGTGCTCTTGAATAACTTTAATGCGGTCTTCAATCGAATATTGCTCAATCGTGATAAATATCAGACTTTCAACAAAAGGGGTATACGCAGAACGAAATATTTCGCACGGAATGACAAAGGCCTTAACAAAAAAAATATAGGATAAAAAACCAAGATGGCGTACATTCCGTAGTGACGTTGACTTGCCTGCGCCTGTATTGCAGCATCCTTTATATTTTGGCCAATAATAACAAAAAGAAAACATTTTCATGGAACAATGTATTCTTTTAAAGTTTTCTTAAATTTTTTATGTCGTGAAATTATGAAAAATAAAACCCATAGCATCGATCATCAAAACGTTAACACTAGTTTATAGCCATTTTTACAAAAATTTATTATTTTTAAAAGATGGAAAAACAATTCTCTTTTTTTTTTTTTTTTTTTTTTTTTGTATTTATTTTGTAAAAATTATCAAAAATACATATATTTTTATGAATTGCAGGTTTCTTATTTTATGATCCAAAAAAAAAAAAAAACAATTCTAAACAGTTTTTTTTACCTTGTAGATCTTTTGATTTTATAATGCATTTTATTCTTTTTTACACGGAAATTACAAAAAAAAAACGATTATTATGGAACAATCTTTTTCTTCACAAAATTCAATTTTTTTCTTGAAAAAATTATATATTTTTTTTTTCTTCAAAAGTGAACGAAAGACGATTAAAAGTTTATCGAAAGATTTTTTTGGTTTTTTTTGATTGTTGATTTAAATTTTGTTCTTTTCTTATAAAATCTTTTTTTATTTATTTTTTTTTTAAGCTTTTAATTTTTCTTTTTACTTCGATTTTAAAACGATCAAATTGAAGAAACCATATAAAACTTTTTTTCGGATTGCATTAATTAATCCATTAGTTTTACAAATAAGGTATTTAAAATCGGGATTTATTTTCTTATATAAGAAAGTCACATTTTTTATACCCTCTACTTTATATAAAAGGAGAAAAAATTTGTAACACCCAAAAATTAATCGAGTAAGACTCCATAACATGAAGTCCCCAAGTTTAATTTGTTTTTATCTATTTATTTATTTATATAATTATAAAGTAGATGTTAATTCTAGATTACACAGGCCAACATGGTTTAGATGTTGAAAAGCTAAGGGCCATTCTCACTCAAAAGTAGGAAAAAACGCCGTCTTTCGGGTACATAACCTCAAATATCTCAAAATCCTGACGGATTCGAATTCTACGCAGCAAATTACTTCAGAAATGACCCTTAGCTTTCCAACAAGTCACATAAACCAGGTATTTGTAGGCCTGTGTTATTAAAGGTTGGTTTCTATTTTTTTCAAATGTATAGAAACATGTATGAATTGTTCTTTTTTTTTTATACTTAGCAACATTTTATAAAACGCAAAATTTCGATTTCTTTAAATAGTTAATAATAAGCAACGAATGGGTCTCAGCGACGACATGATCCAGGATCGGCATGCCTGCAGACGAATGCTGAGATCGCATACCCACACCTCAGGAGGAGCATAAGCGAGTCCAAAAAGAGGTAAACAAGGGTTTGGGAGAAGAAGAATAATAATTGTGTGGGGAAAACTGCACTGCGACCCTTAGGATCTATTGTACTCCCTACTAGCTCTAGAGCTCCTTGGAGATAAATTTAATTATCTGCTATGGTTCTAGTCTGTTTATATCATGAAAAGAAAAACAAAAATTTAAAAAAAAAATAATTTTAATATATGGCATTTTAAATTAATTGCAACCTTCAAAGATTTACCCAGCTTCCTTGGTATCACTCCACCATTGATTTACAAAACAGGGCAAAAATTGAATTCGTTTCAGAGAGAGTCAACCGTCTCCATAACAATTTTAAGGATAGATGTACATATTCCGAGCTTACGCATATTAATAATTTATTATTAAATACCTAGTTTAGTCATAGAATAAGTCCTAGATATAAGTCCATTACAATCATGGGTTTTTTTGTAATTTTGTCCCCGCCTCTTACGACTCTAAATCTATTATATATATTCATTATAATTTAATTTCACAGTAGAAAAGGTAACTAATTTAGCCTGAACTCTGTTTTTAAAAATTAAACTCCACATGTATTCATAATGTCTAAGATTTAGTGAATAAAGTTGAAATTGAAATTGAAATTGAAGATTTACTTAGATTCTTTCTTATGTTTTCTTAGTTTTTTTAAAGTTCACTTCATATTCATTTCTTTGCGATTTCGTCTAAAATCCCGCCCTATTTGGTTTCAACTTTTACTTAAAATTATCGTACCGGAAAACTGCGCAAAAATTAAGTTTCTTAAAAATCCCTGAATAACTAAAAACTAATTATTACATGGGTAGCCTTGTATACAGTTTTCCAACAATTTGTTGACATATCTGATTGCCATCGTATTGCCAAATCGCCTTCCAAAAAATTTCCACATTTCCCATAACTTCAAGCCACTTAAAAACTTGACCTCAAGGTCTTTTGCATTAAAAAATTATCTCAAGGCAAACATCACAATATTATGCATACTCTGCATAAAAGAAAGTCCCATGATAAATAAGTTTTTCTCACGTCTACCACTTGACCTTGCTGACAGCCCAACATATGAAAAACTACAAATAAAAAACCTAAAAAATTTTCACAAAAATCTCATTTAAAGTAGTGCAAAAAACTAGAGCTCAAGTAGGGCTACTCCACAGGATACTTACATATTCACACGCTGCAGGACTTTTTCTCAAGGAAAATGTATGCAAATCAATGGTCAACGGTCAATGGTCATGGTGTCAGCATCCCTGCCTTGTTCTGCAACTCAAAGAAACGTTACAGTTGCAGTTTCCTTTAGCTGCTCCTGGCAATTTTTGCGCTGAAAAGAAGACAATGGTAAAAAAAAAAAAATTTTGCATAGGGTTGCTGCATTATGCAAAAATCAGCAAGCAGCCCACAATGCAATTCAACTGGGAGAGCAACTCGGCTACCTGACTATGATATGGGACTCAGTCCTTATGACGTTGCATTTTCCACGCTGCTCTGTTCCTTTAATTAGAACAAACAAAGACCACGTGAGTGAGTCCAAAGCCAAAGAATTTTCTGCAAGTAACTCTGTACCGTACTAAGAATCTGTTAAACTCTGTTTACTTAGCCCGAGGACCCTAAGGAAATCGCTTTCTCTGGCAGACTGTGTGGGTGGCTTAAAAAAACACTCGGCCATACTGCAATTATGAGCCGGCCCCGTTAATTTGCTGACTTAATCCTTTTTGGAAAAGTCATTCGTGCGTTCAAAATTTGAACAGATCATGGCTTGTAATTGTGCTATTGGTAAATGGCCAGAGATATGAAATGGGTAAGCTAAAAGGATTCAATTTCGACAAGTAATGCACTTGATTTGGGTTTGGCGAGATCGTCCTTAAGGTGCACAGAGGATTAGGCAGCAATTTGCGCTTGGCTGGCGTATTGGTCTCAAGTGAGTTTTGGAAACAGGTACAATGCGCATCAGTGCGCCAGTTAGAACTAAGAATGGAACACCCATGTGGTGAACTCAAGGACTTACAGCTGAAAGACATACTAAATTATTAAAAGAACATCTTTAAAGAAATTATTTTTTTAAAACAAAACTTGGAATTTACAATAGGTCTCTCCTTGCAATTTGTGCTCACATCCTAGTACTAGGAATAATGGTGTAAATAGCGTTTTCAGATGGAGCCGCTAAAATTGAATAGATTTTTAGGATATAACGATTTAAATTTTTGCGTATTTTTTAAAAGGTCTCATTTAATCCACAATTCCGTTTATTTCTCTATTGCGGCAAACGCATTTGCTTCTAATGTTCTTAGCACCATATTCAGAAATGCATAATGTTTCCATCCTATCGATAGGTAGGCCCCTAAAAATTATGACTACTATTATGGCTGCCAAAGCTTATAAGCCCGATTGATGAACTAATGAAAAATTGCGGAACATTAGAGATTTTTTTTTTTGACGTTCCAATTCGATCCACAATTTCCTAATATCCTAGGCATCGTATCCAGAGTTGGCTATTATTTACTAAACTCTCGAAAACGCTTATTTCTATCAACGAATAGAAAGCTCTGTATAAAGAAATGTTTTTTGTCTTTTTTGAGATAGTACACTTAACATATACCTAGATTCTGAAGATAAAGGACAAAAATGTCCACAGCTTTATACGAGGATGGTACGATAAGTACTTAGCCCTCAAAAGAAAAGTGAAAATTTTATATTCGCTTTCAAACGCGGTCAAAACAAAACTATTAGTCCGATTCGGCTGAAATTTCGACAGTAGCGACAGTACGAGAATGTACTACACGATAGTTTTTGTTTTTATATTTATTTTTTATTGGCAATCAACCGATACAAATTAGGTTATGATCCAATATTGATGAAAGACTACACTATAGTCAATTTGTCTTGCGATAGTAGCGCCATCGCGCGGTGAGTCTCGTATTTATGTGCATCTGTTCCCTTGTAACTTCGTAACTGTTTGTCATAATTTACCAAATAAGCAATCGTTGAAAGCGTCTTGATTATCCGCTGGTCATAAGCTAGAATAATTTCTTGTTTTATAGTTTTCCATGCGTAATTTTTTAGTAGTCGTGTTTTTAGTTTCTTGAACTTATTTTTTGTATTTGGAGCAAATGTGACTAATTCCAAATATTTACTTATTCCTTAAATCTATAGTGTTTTCTAAAATCAGTCAGGTAGCTACAATAATAAGCGGTGAGGTCTAGGCATATACTGTAGGCCATAGAAGACTAATTTTTGAGTATTGTTGAAGAAAGTGCAAAACCTTGTGCAACAATTAAATTTTAACAATTCATTTCCGAATTTTTATGAATTAATTGTTTCTTATAACGTAACTCAGTTTCAATCGAAATAGTTCATAAAAATGTGCACTCAGACAATTTAAAGTGTTCACCTATAAATCTTGACACTCATCCTGTCAAGTGTAAGCGCTTCAAGGAAGAAGCTCTTGGATGATATAGGCGTCTAAAGTGGTGATAGCCAAAGCAAAGAGTAAACGGTCAAGGTTGTTATGACAATTTCTAATAGCTTTGGTTTTTTGATTTTTCCACAGTTAATCCTCTTTATTCCCCTATCTACGCCACTGTTTCAATCTACACTAATCATTCAGTTGTCTTCCACAGCCAAATGTAGATTTACTCGGAACCACATTTTGAAAAAACAAACAAGACAAAACTTTGCCCAAATGCCCCAAGTGATTACTCAATTTAAATGGCAACCACTCAATGTTGCTCTCCTACTCACACACACGCATGCCATTTCATTCCAACCCACAGAGAAATATGCACATAAAAAAAAATTTCCAACATCTTCAAATCGAAGCCACTCACAATAAGATGCTAATGCATATGCTCCCAGATGACAGCGGGCAAATGGTTTTGGGCTGTAGCTAAAGCGGTTGGGGATCATGTATCTGGACTTAGTGTTAATATTTTTATTTACACCCTTATAATGTTGCCCAACACACTTACCCACATATCACACAGCCCTCACCCAACGCCCGCTAATCTAACAAACCCAACTTGTGGGGTTGTGTGTTTATGCCGCCATATAAGAAATTTGCCTAAGATAAAAAAACAAACCACACCTCGTGATGGGCTAGAGGAATAAGAATGGGAACGAGCTCTGTTCTTTGGACAAGCTGTTTTTTGTTTAGTCTGTCACAGATAAACGCATTATGGGCAAACTTTTACGTTGCTACTTCTGCCATATAAGTCTATTACATAGATCATTTATAATACGGCCGGTCCTTGGCGTTGACGGCGACGTGTGTTTCTAATGTGATTTTTTATTTGTCCACACGACCCAGCGTCCTTACTTCCATGCTTCAGTCAACCATTGACCACTGATGTGTCCTACTGCGCCTGCATTTTTTAGTGCCAATCGTGGAGTGTTTAGCTTGTCTTATCTACAAGATTCATCGCTGCTGGACCAGCGTTTGTTTGCATTGCACAATTGCTCAATTTTCTAGGCATTTGGGTTCTGGATAAGGCTGCAAAAAAAGAGCACTGCTTAGAGTTTGGTAATTGAAGGAGTTGCATGATACTCAGCTTTATATGTTTGCGTATACTAGAGGGTTCCGGTCCCTGCGTGTTATGCACTTCAAAACCGTGAAAAGTATTTCCTTGATTCCCAAAAAATAGTTCATGGGCCAAGTCGAAAAATTTTGTAAAAAAAAATTCTCCAATGCAAACCTTGACCAACCATTTCCTCCCCTTGTGGACGTAACTCTCCAAAATGCGGCCTTACATACGCCATAAAAGGAAATTCCATGCAAAACTTTACCCCTTCAGCCTTCAATCATGTGGGCCGGTGAAAAGCATGAAAAATAATTATAGTTCCCATACAAATAAAACGTTTTGCCCCCAATGCTCATTTTTAAGCGCCGTAACGTGGCAAATCCGCGGGTGGTTTCTGTTGCAGACCCCCCAAAAGTTTGAAAAATGTGTTGACAGTTTTTTGCGACCTCTGATATATATATTCACTTCGAAGTGAAAAACCCCACTATGATGTGTACTTTTAATGCCCAAAAATAGGACATATATCAAGTGCTTAGCCCAGTGGCAGACACACGTGGGGTTTTCGGTTCAGAACCCCCCAAGTTGGAAAAATGGTTGAAAGTCTTTTGCGAGCTCTGATATATACACACTTCGAAGTGAAGAGCCCCTCAAGATCAAATCCTAGATCCGCACCTGGCTTAGCCGATTTACTGAAAAAATTGTGCCCATACAAGCTTGACCCAGCATTTGCTCCACTTTTCGATCGAATTTCCCAAAAACCCTTTCTTATTGTGAACCTATATCATAAAACTGAATGAACTCCATTGAAAATTTCAGGCTGACTGAATAATATTTTGATATATTACATATAGAAATAATTGGGGGTCGATTCGATCATTGCTCTCAGCGTAGATTCTTCAGGTGTAGACTAATAAATACTTATAATATCATAAGTAGTTTTTTAACCCGCTGGCATCATATTTTCCAGTTTCAGCGAAATGTTCGATTTCGACAGATTCTGTAGGAACCAAACAAAGGGTATTACTAACTTTAGTATGTAACATCAAACAAAATCGGGTTTCCTTAGCAGATTTTGAGCGGTTCTCTATAATTTTGTTGATTCCACTCTTAGTACAGTCACTTCCATAATATTGGGATACTTATTCAGAGACATCTATTCGCTATTTGCTCCTAGCATTTATAGAAAAAGGCAAGACTCAATTGGTTCAAAAATAATTGTGATCAAATACTGTTCCTTACGTACCAAGCAAACAATTTTTTATGTATACTATGGAGAAGTAGGTGCAGGACATCCCTTCCTAAACTGCACTTATCGATTAGATTGTTTTTGCCACAAAATCTAAGCAAACCCAAGCGCAACTGTACCTAAAAGTCAGCATTGTATGTGACATCTATAAACGAAGATAAAAAAAAAGCTGGGCCTCTTAGCAAATCGAATCAAACTGTCAACTGACTAAAAAAAAAAAGTCACATTACTTGGCACAAAAGTGCCCAGCCAGAAACCCCGAAGAAGCCCTCCCTACTAACAAATATCTCAATTTTCTTGGAACTGTTTTTTAGCTGGCAGTGCGAACTTAATTTACCACTGGGAGCATATGCTAAAAAACGAACGACCAAAAGTCAAGTAAATATCTTCAACTAAAAGATACAAAGATACAGATACGAATTGGTACACACACGTGGATGATGATGATGGTGATGATGATATTGCTGTTGTCTATATATGGGTTTGTCTGCGCCAGTCCGTGGCTTGTGGGTGATGCTCCCGTGAGATAGTTTGATTAATGGCACAAAAGTAGCAGGCATTTTGGTTTTGTATTTTGTAATATGGCTGCATTAGAGAAAACAACGGTTAGTAGCAGAAAAAAAAAAACCGTTATTACACATGTGTCTATGTGTGTGTACGAGTATATGTACATGTTGACATGTGGACACTATTAAGTGTACACCCCAAAGCCAACAAAAAACTTTGCTATTTATATTCGATTTTTTAAAAGCCAAGTTGTTGGACTTATAAAAAAAAAACTTGCCTGTTTATAACGCGAAATCATCAAGTTAACGGTATGCTTGATTTATGGTGTGTCCTTCCCCCAATACCACGACGCCCTTTGCAGCTAACAAATGTATTGGTTCCGTTCAAAGTTGCCCCCGATACGATTAAAGTAGTTGATAGTTTGCGTTTGTCACGCAAAGCCGTTTACCTTTTATTAATCGAAATTTCTCAGCACTTTCCAGTTGACGTGTTTGGATCGCCGTTTTATTTAAATTGCTTCAAAAGCGCCACGTTTTTGATTCGTCGACGGGGTTCTACCCTGTCTAGTCTTTCTGTCGAGCGTTTGACAAGCGGAAAGGGTTCGCTATTGACTTGTGACGTGTGTCAAGTTTTTTTGGGGACTTACAATTGGGATTGGCCAAAAGTTTTACCAAAATTATAGTATGGCATGCAAAGTAAGTCATTGATGGCTTTATTCGATGGTGCTTCTGAATGAAGTTTGTACGGAACTCTGAATGTTTTATACTTAGTTTGTGTGATTTGTAGCTATTTTCACTTTAAGTGGCTGTTGCCCCAAAATCCTAACGAAACTTAATGTAGTCGCTAACAAAAACAATCGCAAAAATCGTTACTGTACGAAACATGCTGCCAATCAGTGCAAATAAGTGCTGCCATTGAATGTAAAACAGAGTCTTCCATGAATGTCGAGATTATCATGATATTTGCATGAATAGTTTCGTTAAGAAGAGTCTTCCATGAATGTGAAGAATCTCATGCATGATCTTTGCATGAATATTTTCTCTAACAAAAACAATCGCAGAACGAAGTGCTGCCACTGAATGCAAATAAGAGCCTTAAATGAATATCAAGAATGAAATGTCGCACTCTGCATAAAAGTTTTCGCAACCAAAAACAATCTCAGAACGAAGTGCTGCCAATTAGCGCAAATTAGTGCTGACACTGCATGTAAAGAAGACCGTTCCATGAATGTCGAGAAGAAAATGTCGCACTCTGCATGAATATTTTCGCTACCAAAAGCAATCGCAGAACAAAGTGCTGCCAATCATTGAAAATAAGTGCTGCCACTGAATGTAAAGAAGAGCGTTATATGAGTGTCGAGAATAAAATGACGTACTCGCGCCAAAAGCAATCGCAGAACAATGTGCTGCCAATCAGCAAAAATAAGTGCTACCATCTCAGGCACCCCTGCTTTTATGTAAGAAGAATCGAACGTATCACTTTTAATATGAAGAAGCTGTAAGCAAGTTGGGTAACAATGGAAATAAAATAAATATTTTACGTACAGCATTTTTTCAAATATCTTAACACTCAGCTAGCTCAATAACTTTTAGTCGCCGGTCATCCAATATTATTTTGTGCATTTTTACCACCAGTTCTGGAGAGATCACCTATTTTGGTCGACTAATGCGATTTTCATCTTGGTAGCGCAATCGAACTCACTTAAACTCTGCCGCGCAATATTTTACAGCGGTAAACGAAGAAGCAGAATTCTAAAGAGTAGACTTTAGGCTTTAATATTGATTGGGCTATATTGGATGACCAATTTTCTCCATGTTGGCAAATTCACTGAAAGCGTTGTCTAGTAATATCGGCCAAAAAAACGACATACAAAAATTATTAATACCAAACTTTTAACTTAAGCTTTCAATAAACGGTACCTTTTTTTCAAATTTTTTTTTCGAACATTTATCAACGATAGTCCTGGAACTGCATAAGCAACTTAAAAATCTTTGAGACACTGCTCTTTCCCAAGTCTTTTTCAATATTTAAGCAGTTTGCTCTCGAAATCCAAAGATAACTTGACAAAACTTTTTTTTATTTCTTTGCTAAAGGGGGGTTTAAGCTCCAAGTCTAAAGTATACTATGCCGAAATATTCCGTCAAAATCTACAAAATGGGCTCTAACTCGGTTATACACTTCTGCGACCCTTGAAATCTAAAAAAAACCATTCTGGAAAACACTCTTTTCCTTCCTCTGCTGAAGTTTTTTTTTTTAACTCTTAGTTTAAGCTACTCCGCCGAAACGTTTTGACAGCACCCACATAATGGACTGCTACTTTTTTATAGATATTATTGTAAAGCCATAAACATATTGTTACTCATTCCGGAACCCTTCTTATCTTACACATTTAACCCTTTAATTGCCCTTCTCGGAAATGTGAAACCCACAAAGTGGCGCACAGACACACATCTTACCCCCAGGCAACCTTAATTTAATTTCAATCTACAATAGATCACATGTCATAGAGCAATAAGAAAAATACACACACTTTTTGAAAAAAAAATTTAACCCTTAAAAATGTTCAAAATTGTTCACATCCGTTCGACTGTCAAATGGAGACAAACAAACAAATAATATTCCTATTAAATTCAAATTACAAGCACGACCAACTGTGCCCTCTCAAGGGCTGACCACTTCCAGTTAAACCCCTTAACCGGCCGCGTGGGACACCAGCACATGACGCCACTGCCATATTTTTGATTGTTTCAAAAGCAATTAAGGTATAAAAATTTGTCTAATCGGGGTACCGAAGCTAAGGTTCATAATAGCTTTGTTTTTTTTTCATTGTAAGCTGTTGACGCGCTGTAATTTGGCAACAAGGGTTAAAGGGTTAAACAACAGCTGTAGTTAATATAGGTGTTGAGTTGAAGTTTTATGAAGTGTTGGAGTGTTACAGTGTTGTAAATTAACCTTAAAAACAGCCGGAATTTTTTTCGATTTTGCCGCAGTCATGCCGACGCCTGATGGATCGTTGATTTCCCCAATGTCTGCATTCTTTTCCGTGCTCTCTGCTTATTTCTGCTTAACTCAAGCAGTCGACACACACAAAAAAAAGCAATTTCTGACTAAAACGGAAATATCTCTTACTCCGCCGCCTACAAATACACACACTCGCACATAAGCGTGTCACTTTTGGGGGAGGAGAACAAGTAAAACTTCTAGACTGCTCCATGTATTGCTCGACCCTCATCTGCATGCGTTACGCATAAATTTTAACCCAAAAAAATGCGTCCGACAACCGCTACCCCAACTTGGCAAACTATTTGCTTAGCTCGTTCCGCCTATCCAGAGCTTCCGCTTAAGTTTTTTACTCAGCACCCATTGGATTTGACTGGAAGTGGAACTGGTATGGCCGCCAGTTTACCCCATTTTAATATTTTTTCGAGCTTTTCGAAATGGTGAAAGAGTTTCTTATCTAAATGTGAGGCCTATAAAAAGCATTAGAGAATGGCCTCAAATTACTCGCCGTTTGTGTGGGCGTGCATAAAAAATGGCTGTCATAATTTCAGTTGGGATTGCTGTGGGGGGAAGAGGAGCTAGTTGTCCACTGCAAGAAATTTGAGGAAGTTATCATAAAAGGCAGTGATAGTTTTCACTCATAGGACGCTAAAGCAAAGCGTTCAAATTTCATTCGCAACCCTGATTATAGCTAATTTAATCAAAGATTCATGAAAAAATATTGAAGAAGTGATAGTTTTTTGGTCTGAGCTATTTTTGTAAAACATAATCAAACTTAGTAAACTTTGATGAAAGTTTCATTGATACGTAATTAGGGGTTTTAAAGAACGAATAAGTGTAAGCAACAGCCATGAGGTGTTAATAAGTGTCACGCGTCGAGCTTTGTTTTTTGTTAAAAAAGTGACATTTAAAAGTTTACAAGTTTAAGTTTGGAATATTTGTCAGTACAATATATATATATTTTTTTTACATGCTGGAGCATTTGTTTATAAACAGGTGTTGAATTTTGTTCTGACGCACAAAGAGCAAGAAATAATACCAAGAATAGTATTTAAAGGATGTAGTCACTGGCAGATATTGACGCCTTTTACAACAAAGTTTGCTAGGTCGGGCAAAAGTGCAGAATTCTTTTACTGTAAGTTGTTGATGGACACTTCTGCATTTCTGCCCATCAAAGTAGACACCCTTAAAAATAGTTCATTGTTATACGTATGATCACGACTTTTGACTGAGCTCAGGTGTCTGGAAAGCATATCCAAAAGGCCACAATAACAATCTTGCAATTTTGAAAAATTAAGTTACTGCAAACTTGATTGATCACAATGTTGCCATTTATTCGATACCCAGTGGTTTCAATATTTTCAGATTTTATTACAGCACGGACGAGAGTCTCTAAGATTTTTTAAGTTTTAATTTATTCCTTTCTCCGCCATATGCTCTTACTAAGAGCGGCGTCTTTACTTTATATATTCCGCATATGTATTGTACTTATACCAAGAAACAAATAATTTATTTCTTTCACTTTATTATAGCACCTTCCTTTAATTTTGTTTTTTTTAGTAGGCATCGAGATGATTCCAGAGTCGAGCTGACTACTTTTGCAAACTAACTTATTTGTTTCCTATCAGCAAAAAATAGCAATTAAATCTCTCTAGCTTGCTTAAAATATTTAAATGTTGAAATTATTATTTTTTCCAAAAGAGTGACGAACCAAATATGTGTCATTGTGGGCTTATTGGAGAAAAATTTTGTAGACTTCAAAATTTATTCTCTCCATTTTAATTTTTTCATAACATAATTTTTATTTTCCCTCACGAATGTGTATTTTATCTATAATATAGGTATTCATCTTACAGAAAATAATAGGATATGGAGTTTTAAAATTTTTGAACTTGTAGTTTGAACTTGTAGTTTGTGGCAGCCTATCCTTTTTACGCATCTAAAGGTTATCTTTAAAATAAAAATAAAATCCTATATAAAAAAAAGGTGCGCTAATTTACAGTCAATCGTTTTGAAAAACTAAGCATGTTTTTTATTTTGCCAGGTTTATTCTAAAGCGATATTCGATATTCCCTAGATTGAAATTAATTCTATGATAGGTGATGAATTCAATGCCTTCTTCGTTAGTTACAACACATCTTTTCATGCTTCATCTTTGATAGCAAATCGAGATATGAAGTTTAGGTACTCACAAAAACACCAAACTTTTTGTTTCGCGCAGTGTACAACCAAAATAACTCGGCAAAGCCATCTCGATATTAAAAAACAACACTCAGCATCCAAAAAAGCAAACGAAAGCCATGCAGTCTCCGTCTGAGCAACCCCAAAAAGGGGCCGCCAGGACCGACAGCTTTCTACGTGCGTGCGTGCCCAGACCGCCCCGGCACACATGAGACTCGACGCACATAAAAAATGAAAATGTCAAAAAATTCCACACTCGGTTAAAAAAAAACCGAGATGCAGACAAGACACAAACGAGCGAAAGATACAAAAATGTATCTGTAAGATACATACATACGAAAGGCCAAGTTACATATGGGGGAAAAACGAGTAAGGCAAAGCATGCCGCCTGCCACAGTTAGTCCACAGCGAAAGTCAAAGATGGCGTCGTGTGGCATAAAAAATAGGCAAAGCAAAAAAATAAAACAAAAACGAAGCGCTGAGCTTGCCACCCCTTTGGTAAAGATACGCAGCACATGTGTACGGGGGTCTGTATATAAGGCTTGCTGTGTAGCGCATGTAACTGCCAATAAGAGAAGAAGAGACATTAGCATATGCGTAACGAGGCAAAGGGATTTTAAAATCTAAACAAAATGGCGGCAACTGGAATAAAGGCAAGTCTAACATATCAGTGAATCTAATGCTGACCCAAACTGACTGTGTGTTCCAACTCGTGCCAAATGTTGCGGTCAGCACTTGACCAAAGTATCTTTTAGACACAAACCACAATGCAAACATATGTCGCCAGAACAACTGTACAGCATGTAAAAGGACCTTTGCGTTACTTGCATAATCTTATTGTTTGTGCACGATGTGTGCGTGTGAGTGTGTGTGTGCGCGTATCTTAAAGATCTACAGTAGCCAAGGGCCAAAGAGAGACGCTCGCGCGCCAACATGCATAATCTTTTATGCACACCTTGGGCCACAAAAGGATAAGCAGACAGACAAACATGCTAGCAATTGATTAAGGATGCAGCACAAAACTAAGCATTGATTGCATCAAAATTGCAAAAGAATTTCGAGAACCGAAACGAGTTTCCTTTACCTTAACTGACAGCTGTGCGGATTGCATTCCATATGCAGCAATATCCTTATGCATATGCGGGGGTATACGGTAACAGGACATTTGTTTATTTGTGTTTTGGTATTTGTTTTTCGAAAAACGAAAGTAATTGGTTGAGCGGGTGAATAAGCAAAACGTAAGCAGTATATCGTATATGATATATGAGATTAAGCAGTTCACAGCTCATATGGGAGGGTTACACAAAAAATTTCAATGCCACACACAAGTACATACTTACTGTAGAAAGTGCTGCTAGCTATTTTTAAGAAGTGAACTACACTTCTTCGGTTTGGTAAATTTTTGGAAGAAATCACGATTTTAAATCATCTGATGCTGAGTTCGAATAACACGTTTTAACGGAGGTGTTCGTAACACTATAACTACTTAAAAATCGTTTTACATATAAAAATATTGGATAGACGATATTTGAAACGTATTTGAAATTTTTTTTAGTAATTAGATCGGAATTGTAAGTACCTTGTCAGAGTTCTTTTTTTGGGATTAAGTCTTTAAGGGTCTTAAAAGGGTGCCCAAAGGGTGTAGCTGAATGAGGAAAAAAAATTACTCCAACGATTTTTAAAATTTATTGATGCAGATCGATTCATAGATCGAAAATTAAACGTTCCTGTAAATTTCAGGTTACATTTCTTCACCAATAAATCTGGCTGCATCATTACTTTTAAAAAATCTTTGGGGATCGCTTTTTGTTGAATTCGTTTCTTTTGTGAGCCCAGGAACAAATAGTATCATATTTTTCTTTCTTGAATCAAAGATTAATATTGTCGAAAAGACATACTAAATATATGGCAAGATCTGGTGAAATTTATATATGGTAAAAAAATATCCTATACGACATTTTTCGAATATTCATGCCGTGTTTGGGTGTATGATGAGGAAGCATCCTCGACCCTATAAAGTATTTATGTTACTGATCAGCTTAAACAGCCAAGTCGGTTAAGCCGTATTTGTCTGGTACTTCGTTTGAAAGAGAAGACACAAAATTTTTTTTTTTTTTTTAATTTTTCCCTCTTCCTTTTTTTTCCAGCAATTGGGAAAAACATGAATAATTTCCTCTATTTTTGAGCTTTTGAATTGAGTCTCGATCCAGAATTTTTTTTATTACCCATCCGCAAATGCCAATTTTATTGATAATGGTAATTTTTTTGGTTGACAAAAATCCTATATCTGAACTCTGCACGAGGGTGCCGACTGTTAATGGTACTAGCTAAGATTTGGAGCTAGCTGCTTGCAACTTAGCTCTTATATAGCTTGGTGGCTTGTTTGTCACTCCCTATCATGGCTATGAGGTAAAAACGGCTGGATCAAGGTGTCACGCGACCCGTGCCGATGATCAACCTGGCTGGGGGCCCTTTTAAAAATAGCCCAGTCGCAAACGGAGCATCCGGATACCTGGCGCTCTCCGGATTAACTATTGAGGAATAACTGAAAAAAGTGCCCAAAAATATGTTTTTCGAAAATATCTCGAAAAAGGTGCTTAAAAACAAAAGGTTGCCATTTTCGTGTTTCCCGACCCCAAATTTCCCTAAAAAACACTTTTTTCATTCGATGAACCTTCAGGTTGTGCGATACCTATCCGATATTTTCAAAATTGAACATTTTGGGGTTGATACTGAATATCCAATTTGTTTAGTATCGCTATCAAGCTAACAAAAAAATGTATCTTTAAAAAAATGCTCTGCATTTTATTTTTAGATGTGAACATATGTGTGGTACATAAGTAATTTGACTTTGTATTGTGACCTCAATCTGAGTAATCTGAGTAGCATAGAGGACCAAATATCCTTCTTCTTCAGCAGGTACAATGATAGGCTGCTGGCCCAATACAACCCTTATGTAAAAAGACTTGAGGGTAAAGTCCCAAAAAGTGGACTGAAGAGGAGATGCTTTAACCATTTCCTACCAAGCTTTTCTCGAATAACGTTTACAAATACCGAGTCTTGACCAAATTAAAAAAAAGAAGTTACATTTTAAATAATAATAATTAATTTCAGACTCTAAGGTTCCAATTTATAAAAGTAATACAAGGTAGTTAATAGATGTTACCATGTCCCTTATAAAAGTTTTGTGGTCAGACACAAAATTCTTTCTATGAATTTCTGAATCATTTCTGTGACGCCTTGAGATATTTAACAATTATAGAAAAAAAAATATTTTCGTTTGAAATATGCTGTTTCCAATTAAGTGATTTCTGATTCGAAATGACTAGTTTTTAAGAATAGAAGTCTGACCACGATGAACTATAACTAATACCCATATATAAATCTTCTTAACCTATAATGATAAATAATTTTATTTCAAAACTAAAAACTTGAAAATTTATTTAAACAAAAAATAATTACACTACAATGAAACTCAAAATTCCTAAATTCTAAAAATTATTAGAGCCTTAAATAATTTTTTTCTAAATTCTCAAAAAATTTAAAAACTTTTAAGACTTTATTTTTTTTTTTAAATATTTTATCTTTAATCAACAGAATATTGCGAAGATTATGTGACTTCTGTGTCTTTAAGTAAAGGATAAAGTTTTTAAAGTTAATAGAAAAAAGCCAATTGAAATTTAATTCTAAGTAGTTTTTCAATTTTTTAAATCTCAAAATTAAGAAAAAAAGCACGGAAAATTGATTCAATCTCAGATTTATTTTTTACAAGCATTTTACGTCATGGTTCTACTACTTTGTTGCACTGTTAAAAAAATGACTAGTTGTGGGTAATTTTTTTTAATAATAGTTAATTGGAAGTTTTGAAAATTGTAAAAACATTCCATTGCACTACCAAGCCCACGACCTACTCTTAGACTCTCTAAGGATTCGAATATTATCATATAATTTTTTTAATATTCAGTTATAGCTGGGCGGGCTTAGTTCACAAGTAAATAAAGAGATCATTAAACAGAGCAACATAAATAGATCGTGTTACAAATATTTAACTACTGCCTAGAGTCATTAGTTAAATTGTCTAGTTCTATTTTAAAGGCTATGATTAATGACGAAACGGAGACATTCCGAAACTAGAGATCTGTTCCAATTCTTTAATTTCTGTTCTACTACCATTTGCTACATATCTTTTAACACCTACTACTTACAAACAATTTAGTGTTGTCTCTGCACCTTTACCTAAGGGCTGCTTAGTTGCCCCAACCCCTTGCCCTTTGTCTAACCTTTAAATCGATTTCTACAGCGGCCGTCTTTATTGCGCACATCCTTTTAACCCCAAGACAAACCCTTTGCGGTAACTTAGCTTGCTTCAGGCTACAACCCCAAGTCCTGGCTCATTGTTTGTAATCCAACGATGTCTTCGCACCTAATGTAACCCTACAAGTTCGAACTGACTCTTTTTTTTTTCTTAGCAACTTTTTAATGGTGCTTCATGTCCTTTGTGTCAGAATCTGTTTTGTAGTTGCCCAGGATTTATTGTTGCTCGATTTTTTATGCTCAAATTCTTAAGGATCGCTTAGACTGCTTACCCCTAACCTTTTGCCGCTGCCAAGTCCTTTCTTGTAGGTGTTTTGATTTATTGGCATTTTAGTTATTGTTTGCGATTTAATAATTTAGCAGGCAAAAGGATAAATGTCTGAAAAGAAGCGTCGTAGCGTATCTGTAATTGAAAGTTGAGTTGGTTTTTGTTGTCTTACCTTCGAATTTTGGTGATTTGAAATATTTGTAAGTAGAACTTCTGTAGCGAGTTAAATAGTAACAAGAAGCGAAACAAAAATCAAGTCAAACACTTTGGAGCTGGGAATCGCTGGCAACAGATAGAGCTACTAATGAGCAATACAAATTGATAACTTTCGTTTCATTAAGTTTTATAAAGTGATTTTAAGAGAGATAATATTACATATCTGCGAAAAGAAGTGAATATCCCAAAAGAGGGAATTTTTTTTTTATATGAAGTTTTGATATTTCGTCCGATATTTTTGCATGCTGCGTATGGAGCTTAATGAAAGATAAAGCTTAAAATTAAAAAAAAAAAGTTTTTTCGTTTTAATTTTTTTTAACAATTTTTTTTTAAAGCCCCATTTGGTTACTTAAACTACGAACTATAAGAAAAGGCGACTACTAGGTTCGAAAGTACTGTCAAAAATAAACAGTGGGACGGTTACAATCGGGGCATCATCCCGATCTTTTATTAAAGTATAAAAAACTAAACGCTCTATCTCCCTTGCAATTATATAGCAGAAGAGATCACAAATCATCATCGATCACAAATTCGTCTGCATCTTATGATTTCCATTGAAATTGTACTACTTTTGTATCTGTTCTAATTATCCCAAAAAGTAGCGCAATTTTACATACAGCTTAACCCGAAGCTGCTTCAACTCAACCTGAGCCACAGCTGGCCACACTTTGCAGCGCTTAACATCTAATGAGCCAACTAAAACCAGCTCAAACTCTACCAGTTCCATTGATTAGCAAGCTAAACAAAGGGTCTTAGCCATCTAATAGTGCACGCCTTGGCAGTAAGCGAACGCTGCCAAATCCATGCAAATCCGCAGGCAACGAGCACTAAGTCCAAGGCGGCGACAGTTTGCAAACAGTTTGGCTAATTTGTTGCCTAGGGTTACACCTACCTCAGTTAACGGAGATGTGTCAGAGATATGCAAATGATTGTCGGCACGGGCTTGAAATGCAAGACAGGGCTCAGGCTCGGTAACACTTCTGGGAAAGCAGCGGCAGCACAAAGACCAAGACAAGCTAAGCAGACGCAACGCAACGACTAAGGGTTAAGCAGATTGGCTAAGACCTGCTTAGCCGTGGACGAAAGTTTTGCTAACAAATGAAATTGGCACGGATTTGCAAAGAGAGAGATAGAGTGCCTAAGCAGAGCGACTAGATTTGCCATATTTTAAGTTGATCCTTAAGGCCGGCACACACATAGCATAAGATGCTTGACCATAAAAGTAAATTCAGTTAAGTGGCCATTAGACGGCTTTGCGTGGAGCTTACCTGTAGCGCCTCCTTACATAAAAACTGCTTAATTCGTGTTAAAACCCCAAAGCTGCTGCAAATAATTTTGAATTGCTGCCAAATTTGGTGGAGCTATATGAAAATTTGGTGGAGCTATATGAAAATTTGTAAGCCTGTATGCCACAATGAGATGCTTGTAAGACGCCAAACTTAAGCTGCACATAAAGTGTCGTTGTGGCTGCCACACTTTGTATACCAAACTCCATTACTTGGCTTAGGGTATGTCCTACAAGCTAACAATTGTATTTGTTGCTGTCAGTCCAAGTAACGGACACACGGCATATTGAGACACATGTCGTTTGTGTCAAGGCAGCCAACTAACTCATAAATTTTTTATCTAAAAGATACACATAGAACGCGGCACCCTACTTATTGTTTTTTATGAACTGCTACAATTGCACGCCCCCGGCCTAGGACCACGGCGACGGCGACAACGATGACGTAGAACTCAAGATATTCAACTGATGGTAAACGAAAAGGAGAGAGAGAGCAACGCGCACTAAGAGGGGTAAAGTGACAGAAAAAACAAAAAGTGACACTATTATGACTTAGTATCCTTTACAGACAGTTTCAGTTCCTGGAATGCCGAAGTAGCTATGGGATTTCCTGTAGCATCTTTGTAGCAACACGTGCAACTACCCCTACAGTCTATACGTTTATATTTTATTTAAATTAGTTTCTAGCATATTGTCTGTCCAAAATCAAATTATGTAATGTATGACAGTTGTTGAAGTTTTTTGTATTTAAAACATATTTCAATTAACTGGAAAAGTGGGAGCTCATGCTAGCAAAAACAAAAAAAAAAAAAATGGCCGCAAACAAAACTGCAGCTAGGCGACAAATCCCAACCTAATCCGCTGAGCACATCAAAGCGACTGCGGCTTCAGCTCAGGTTGCTTTACCTTTTACTCTTTTTGTCTACGTATTAAATACTCCTAAGCCTGCCACCTACAAAACAAAGCGTTTAAAACTGCCGACAAAGAGACAAAAAAAAGAGAACGTGAATCGAAAGGGTGCACAACAAGTAGGTTAAGCAACAATAAAGTGGAGTGAGAGTGCAAGATGACATATGGCTATGATTGCCAAACCACAAACAATAAACGATAAACCAAATGCATTTCAAACTGTAACAAACACAGTCAAAGCTTTAGCCGAGCGCCTCGCTTTCTGAGAGAGTCCAGTGTCTGTGTTCTTTAGGGAAATTTGGGGTCGAGAAACACGAAAATGGCAACCTTTTTTTTTTCTTAAGCACCGTTTTCGAGATATTTTCGAAAAACCTGTTTTTGGGCACTTTTTTTAGTTATTCTTCAATATCACGCCTGTAACTTCCATAATTTTTACTTAATTTGTACATATTATATATCACTGGATAGAGCACATCAATACCTTTCGATCTAGTCGTCTTTCATGTCGATACAAAATTTTGTTCACGTGATATTGAAGAATAACTGTGCTCCAAAACGGTGCTTAAGAAAAAAAAAAAAAAGTTGCTATTTTCGTGTTTCTCCACCCCAAATTACCCAAAAAAAACACTTTTTTAGGAAAGTTCACTCGATGACCCTTAAATTTGTAAACTAGTGTTATTGTATAAAGTTTTTCCCATGATCTTAGCCGTCTAATAAGTATTGGAAAAAGTATACAGAATATAAATATCAAACAGCGGTAGGACAAAAACAGCTGAATTTTGTCAAGCGCTGCCAATTTAATTGTTGATAAGATTTCTAGTTTAAAGGTTACTACCAAAATTTTTAGTCAATTATTAAAATATTTACTAATATAAATAAAAATCTTTCGCTTGTTTAACGACGTCATATTACAATTTTGACGAGTTATAAAATCCAATTTGTCATTCATTAATTAATTAATTAATCAAGTGTTTCGTAATCCCTGAGATTGTTGTAAGACTAGTATAAAACCTACAAGTTACTCTTTGGTCAAAATCATCCAAATCCAACAAATGGTTTCAAAAAAAAAGTTATTAATAAAAAAAATTTAATGGAAATTTGAGTAAAGTCAAGCCATGTAACGTCACGCCAAAAACTAATGATTATAGATAAAATGAGATAGCTTATTTAATATAATAACATGTGAAATAAACTAAAATAATTCAAATCAGAATTGCGTAATTTTTGATTTTATAATCCAAGTAAAAAATCACTTCTATTTTTTGTAACGTAACGCCATGCTTAGTTTTGCTTGTATTTTTTAATCGATACAACCGATTGTTGTCATTTTTTACTAAAGATAGTGCTATTTAATTGCTAAGTATAAAAAACAACATAACGTCACGCCAAAGTTAAACAGAAAATTTTTGTCAGTATTCTGCTTTCAATCTGAAAAGTAGAATATTTAATTCCGTGTGAAATTCAAAAGTGCCAAAATGCAAGAAGTTTTTGCTATGCTTCTTGACATCTCTAGTAGTCACTTTTGCAGTATTTCGATGTTTTCGACGCCTCCCGGAGTTCCATAGCATTAGTTCATAAGTGAAAAGAAAATTCATCAAGATCTTCATTGTATTGTACGGCAGCTTTAATTGAAACGAAATCATTCGCTTCTTTCGAGTACACTTATACACTGATACATTTTATGTGTACTCTCTTTGCAAATGAATGCTTCAAAGCAGCGGGTAGCTCTCTCTCCGTCTCTTGAAAACCACACATAAAAGCTCAAAATGGCCGCCTGCAGTGAGAGCAATAACAAAAACAAACAAGCAGCATGGATGCGGCCATTGAAAGTTTTAAGGGTTGAGAGCAGTGCAAAAGGGTTGTGCACTTAACCCTTTAAGCTGAAGTGGGCTATTTATAGTACTAGCTACGTCACAGATCTACAATTTCTGCGGCACTGCTAATATGATTAATGACTAGACTTGGAAATTTAATATGTGCCGCCAAGAAAAAGTGACAAACGCTGCTCAAAATATTTAAGAGCACTCATTAGAGTATCTTGGGTACAGGAAGTGTCAAAGGATCAATGCCCAGGATCCAGCTAAACCCAACTGGCACCTTGCATAGAACATCATGTCCCGTCTTATTAATGATGCGCTGGTCATATGAGCAGCGTGTGAAAAAAAAAACCCCAAATTTTACATACAATTTATTTGAAGCAACTCGCTTTGTTTTTGTTTTTAGTGCACTTTAAAGTGTCCTTAAAGTGTTTAAATGTTGCTCTCAAATGGGCGTTGCTGCCTGCCCTTACCAACTACACATAATTGTCTTATTTTTCAAAAGCGTCCAGCTGCCCAGGTAACCCAAAGCGCTGTACAACAAACAACACACATTTCCCGATGCTATACCTAAAGCTAATAAACTCCAAGCACATGAAAGTGAATACTATGGCGAGGGTAGGGCAAAGTACCCCAACCCTAACATTTTCACCCACATGAAAAAACAAAGCGAAAAAAAAAATAAGTACACCAAAAAAAATGGTGAAAACTGCAAAAAATGAAAATGAAAGCCCACTTTTCTTTTCATTACGAGCTACGAAAAAAAAATATTTGAAGAAAAACGAGCAGCGCACATTGTCCTAGCGAAAGGACATTCATTGGAAAACAAGCAGCTTCCAGAAATCTTCTGGCAAAACAAGCCATAAAACAAGCCCAAATTCCTGCCGCCCCCACAGGCCACGCATGAAAGTTAACAAAGCATCAAATAACAAGTTGGACAGGGCGCTCGGGCAGCTGTTGTACTCAAAAGCAAAGGGTATCCTAGCGACGCATGCTGGACGTAGCCTGGTGCGGGGGTGCAGCATCAAAAAAAAAACCCAAAAACGAAGCTTAAAATTCTAAAGAAATAACGCTCCATTCTCAGCTAAATCACCTGAGCAGCAGCGAGCAAAGTAGTTCAGGACATGCGAGCGCTGTGTCTCATGTCCTTTGGCATAAATCTGTATGTGTAGCGGGCGGGGCCTAAGCGTGTTACTTCTTTTACTCATTAAAAACGCTTGCTAAAGGCCTCTTTTAAGGACTAAAAAGTACATGCACATGCTTCAACTTGTCCAAATTAACGCCATAAACTATACGCGCCCCAAGGCACACTCCAGAATCCTGCCAGCTGTACTTGCTCCACTCTTACTTTCAACAAATTATTATGCGCAGTTTGAGTGGCATTGCAGCGGCTGCCAAACTGCAGCCAAAACTGGCATATCCTTGCTTGAAGGGAAAAAATTACTGTTTCGAAACAAAAAAAAAATTCATTAAAAAATGTCAACGCTATAAAAATAAAACCAAATGTGTTGCCTCTCACATAGCTCGAGTTAATTTGTCGTTTGACTTCCTGTCAGCTGCCGGTGGTACACACGATTTATCAAGTAGCAGGGACGGATCGGGAAAATTTGTTTAAAGGAGTTCAGCTACAGCTCTGCTTTTGAATATGTACATAACTTTTAAGAAACCCAGCTATCTTGGGGGTCCGCAACCCCAGGACATCCCTTTTGAATATATACATACATAGGTCTTAAGAAACCCAGCTATCTTGGAAGTCCGCAACCCCAGGACATGCCTCTAGCTCTGCCCTGTCTATAAGTAAAATTTATACATATTTGATTTCTGCATTTTTGAACTAGATGGGTAATATTGGATCTCGGCCAACTTAGTACCAAATTCCATATATTTTTATCTTAAAAGATATATTTTCCTGGTGGTTACCAGAAATTGGTTAAATTTTAAAACTAGAAAATTTTTTTGATCCTTATTCGGTTAAGGAGTCCGTATGAAATTGGCCCATAATTTTTATATTTCCTTTTTTTGTTGTAAGCCAATTTTTCATCAAGATTCATAATGTTGGATTAAAGAAATGGACAACATCACTCAAAAAAATTCGGTAGCACTTTGTACGAATTTGATAATATCATTATTGGTGAAATTATCTTAAAAAAAACTTTTCAAAATTGAAGATTAAAGGCCTATACGCAGCATGAAATATTTCGCACGGAATCGCAAAACTTCATATCCCATTTGGGATATTTTTTTTTATATGGTTTTGTCATTCCGTGCGAAATTTTTTTGCATTCTGCGTAGACCCCTTAATGAGAAACATAAGAGAGGATTTGGCTTAAATTTGAAGCATTTCTCATTTTTTTTCTTATAAAAAAGGGTTGAAAAATTGAAAGAGATTTTTATAGTCGCAACGTGGGTACTCCAGTGTGGAGAAATAATGCACATTTACATGACGAACCGCTTGGTCCAAGACCGTCCGCTTGCAGCCAAACCTGATCTGGTTAACAGACGCTGCAATAGGATGTGGGTTGTGTGACCGGCGTTGATCCGCTTGAACGTATGCCTCCGGCGCTCTTCTAGCAACATTCTCCACTTGGTTTTGATAAAGCAGTGGGCCTTCTCCGGCTTGTGTGGTCCGCGGTATGTATTTAATTTCCCTCCTACCAACCATGACTGGGAGGCTTTCGCATATACGCCACCTTGGGAGGCGACCTCTAGGGATTATAAGCTCCTCCCAGAGACCAGCTTTTGAGATAACCTCCAAAATGCCTCGTTAAAAAAGGGTTTTTTCAGATTATGAACCCAAAATCCATCACACCACTTTCTTGGGCCTGTGTAATTGGTGTCCCAAACAACAACAAAATTAACTTTTGATTCGGTTTCAATAAATTGCTTTAAAAAAATGTGAAAAATTTCAAAACTTAACATTTTTATTGTTTAACAATTACTTTAACTTGAATAAATACGTTTTTTCAACAAATTTGATTCATCTGTATTACCAGGTGCGGATCCAGGATTTGGTCTTAGGGCGGGTTCTTTACTTTAAAGTGTATATATATCAGAGCTCACAAAAGACTGTCAACCCATTTTTACAACTTTGTCCGGATCCGAAAACCCCACGTGGATCCACCACTGTGTACTACCTTACGAGCAGTTCGGCAATACGAGTATAACTCTTTTTATATCACATTTACCTCAGACCACCACAATTCTGCTTGATTGATCCACCAAAGCGCTCTATCTACGCCACTGCATCTCTGTAAAGCCAAAAAGTGGCCAAGCAGAAGCTAAAACCCGCACAGTTTGAAAGCAACTCTATGTAAAGTTTAAGAACCATTGCGATAGTTGCAAAACTTTGTAGCCCACTTCATGCATACATACTAAGTATATACCGCGGATTTGTTTTGACGCTTCCCCACTTAGCATCTAGGCAGGCACACTTGTTTATATGTTCAGCCAAAAAAATAACATATGTTTATGTAAAATCTTTCACACTTTTACTGCCGACTCCGCTGCCTTAACCCATATATGGCCGGTATGCTTTTGTACTAGCGCTGAAGCGTGATTATTATCAGTCGGGCATGTAATCACGTTGGCCATGCAACATAAATTTGTAATTAAAAGGACTGCCACGGGGCTCAAAGGATTCAGAGGTTGACCACGTGTACTGGACATTGGTGCTGGCGGGGGGTATGGTATATGCATGTGTCTATGTCAGCAGGATATTTGTGTGTGGGTGAGACAGCTGTGTGCCATGCTGGTGCTGGCTTGGACCACTGCTGCTCAGTCGTTGCCAATAAATTACACAAGTTCCTACAAGATAGTTTTGTGCAATCCTTTGACTTTGTTGGTTTTGTATTGCAATTTGCCTCAACTGTGCTAGGTATTTGAGTATGTGTGTGTGTGTGTGTGTGTGTGTGTGTGTGTGCTAGTCTTAACTTTGTTGCAATCAATAATTGTACAGCATTGTATGCTCTGCACATAATTTATTATCCTTGGGCTGTTTGCCTTTCCCACGCAAACGGCTATGTAGGGACGGTCACCCTTTTGGCTAGGTTTTGGTCTTGTCCTGTAGCTGTCTGATGGCCAGCATGTTCCTTTTGACTGCATTTTTTTAACTGCACTCGCATCTATTGATTGCGTTGATTTCATTTGTCTCCGTTTTTGCCTGTATCAGCATTGCGTGTGTTCAAATTCCTGGAACGTAATGCCAAGATTTTCCAGCTCACTTTACAGTTATCATTTTGGGTGCTTCCAAGGAATGAGTTTAACCCTTTTGGCGGCAGTTTGGAGCCGCAGCCAGTTCGAACAGAAACTGTTAGTAAACCAAACAAGCCACTTGACTAATGCGCTCACGCCCAGCATTTTACTTTCTTTTTCTAGTATTGTAAGATCCATGCCGCCACATCCTTTGGGTTTGAGCCTGCCATATTGGAAAGAGATTACAATGTAACCTATAATTAAAACGACAGCAGGCAAGAGCAAGTGTGCTGCAAAATCGGATTGCTGCATCCTTTTGCACAAAAGGATAATTATGCTTTCAATGTGGGCGATCCTGCTGGCAACTGCCGCACACATAACGATGCGCTAAAAGATGTTTGAATTGGTAAATGGGTTTTTCTTTATGGCTTGCCTTGGCGGTACAGTCAAAGCAAGTTTTCGCCTCAGTTGTAGTCATGCAAATTTGCAGGACAATCCTAACAATTTCTGCCACTTCACTATGACGCAAAATTTTTAGAAGTAATCTTTTTATCCGGCGCAAAATGCACACATACCCTATGCAGACTTAGCTGGAAATCAATAAACACCACTTGAAACACACAAATTTTGAGTTGGGAAAACGATCCTTCGATACCCCGCTGTGTGCTGCAGTTTTGAGCACACTGCTTACAGTTTTGCACTCACAGTTTGATACCCTTTGTCAATAATTAATAGCGACACTTACATACCATGGTGTATTGCAGTTGTGAACACACTGCAAAAGTTTTGCATTCACTTGCGTTTAATAATTTTTTAAAAATAGAATATGTTTACAGTTTCGTATTCAATCATGCGTAGCAGTTTGGTTTTGTTTGACACCACTTTCAAAATAAATTTCACCATCAGGTGAATATGTACAAAGCGCGCGTTTAAAAAGTGTTATTTTTTAGTATTTAATATTTAAAACTGACCGTACTAGCGCTTAAAAGTATCATAATTTCATTTTAAGCAGTGTGACCAAACATTTATCACGCAATACAGCTGCTTGGTATCATTGGAGAAGTAGTCTTTTATTTAAATTTATTAAATTTAAAAGGAAGCGTATGCGCAGCCATAGATGCTAAAAGCCCGAATAAGGTAATAAAATAACACTAGTTTACTCATTTTAATAACCATTAGCCTGTAAACGAATAAAATTAGTTTTTTAGTACAAAACTCAAATCATATAACTTTGTTAATATTAAAAGCGGTATTATTTGTGTTGTAATATTTTCAGTATCTTTTAACTTGATGCACGTGGTCACACTGATTCCAACGCTGTTTTCATATAAATTGCTTAAAGTTCTTCAAGTTATCAAATTGCTGGCACCGGCACAAAATTATTTGTAAAATCAGTTTAAACACGTAACACGTTGTGCTAAAGAGGAAGATTGTTTTAAAATGACAAGTTTTCGAAAACGCACCGTGCAAAGGCCTATACGAGGCACTCGCACCAGCCCGCACACCGCTCAGGTTATCACATCGAGCGGAAATCCGTCATTGGATGTAATTCTTGGAGGAGGCCTGCCCACTGGTTCTATTTGCTTAATCGGTGAGTAATTGCTGCATGTTCATATGTATCTTGTTATTTGTTCAATGTATATGATTTTCAGAGGAGGATCGTCATATGACGCACGCTAAGGTGCTTGCCAAGTATTTTCTGGCAGAAGGCGTGCTGTCAAAGCAGGAGATTTTTCTAGGCAGCCTTGACGACTTGCCCGCAGAAATGCTGCGTCGTTTGCCCAAGCCGCTGACGGGCGAAGATGCAGATTTGGAGCAACAGCAAGAGCAACAAGCGAACGAGCAGCTTATTTCAGGTGACAAGAATGGCCTGCGTATTGCCTGGCGCTACAGTGATCTGCCTTTGGTCAACTCCGAGCAGGTGCAAGCCAAAATTGGGCACCATTTTAACTTGATGGAGCACATGGACTCCACAATGATGTACTATGGACAAACAACTGTCTGGGATGACAGCTATAAAGACCAAGATATTACTAACCAAGAGGACGACTCAAAAAGCAGCTCCTCATCCACATCGCTGGAGCCCGAACAGCCGCTCACTGAAGGCAATTCAATGCCCATTCTCGACTTCAATATAGAGAATATGGATAATGATGCCCTTAGCAATGGCAGCAACGTTAACAATACTGCCAATAACAATAACTTGGAAGAGATGCAAAACTCTGGAAAATCTATAACCAATGCAGCCATTATGGATAATAACACTGCATCATTAAATCCAACAGCAACACCAATGCAACAGAACTCTACAGAGTCACATATCTTTTACAATGCACGTTATAGTCGCTTGCTAAATTTCTTGCAGCCATTGCTGCGCGAGGAGAGCTTTATGCCTGGAGACAAGTCGCAACAAAAGAATCTATGCCGCGTGTGCCTAACTTCGCTGGGTTCACCACTCTGGTATGACGACCACTTTGCCCAAGACTTGATCAAGTTTTTGACCATATTACGCGCCAGTGTGCGTAGCTGCATCTCGGTCTGCTTCATAACGATGCCTATGCATCTGATTGCCAAATATGTATGTGTTTAATTTATATGTTATAAATCAGGTAATAAGCATAATTGTTTACAGGACGCCACACTAGTGCCGAAGATACGTCAGCTGGTTGATTACGCAATTGAACTAGAGTCGTTTGCCGGCTCAGAGCGTGAGACGCATCCGGCCTTCAAAGAGTACAGCGGTCTGCTACATATGCACAAAATAACTGCAGTGAACACTCTAGCCGTGCACATGCCCGAAACCACGGACTTGGCTTTCAAGCTACGACGCAAAAAGTTCGTCATCGAAAAGCTGCATTTGCCGCCAGGTAACTAGATCAACTAATACGCATGCAACAAACGATACGCATTGTTAACACTTCTATTCCACAGAACTACAGGAGACCTCGGATAATTCGCCTGTTGCTGATATTATGCCTTCGCCGACATGCGGTGGCAACAGCGTGTCCCCCGATTCCAAAGCTTCACTGGATTTCTAGTGTACGCTTAATAAGGTTTTGCCACAATTTTGTTGGTTGTTTCATCTTCTACATTTTACAATACCCACACAAACACACACCCCCACACATACATTTATAAACAGGCAAGCAGAAGTCTGCGATCAGCGCGTCACGCGTCTTTAAAAGCAACAAAAAAAAAAAAACCATGGAATTGTAAATCAAAATGAAATTTTTTGTACGCTCCAAAACCCTATTTGCCATCCTAAGTGAACTGCAAATACAAACTGATGATATACGCTAAAAGCTAATGTACAATTCAACGTCACAAATTCGATCATTCTTGCATCCCAAATCTGCGGTAGTTAGTATAATCGATTTTGTTTTTTTTTTTTTATAAGAAATTGTATGTATTCCTTTCTAGAGTGCGCCAAAAATGAAGCGTGCTTTTTTCCAAAATGAAATGCGAGCAAAAGTTTTACCTATGTATAGTAATAATCAACAAAAAGCCATTGAAATTTTTGAATGTTTTTATATGATTGGTTTTATTTTTTTAATTATACAAATTTTAAGTACAAAGCAAATTTAAAAATACTGTTCTTTTAGTTTAAACTTTTAATTTATTGTAGTTTTTACGTTTTTAGTTACCTTGGTGGAAGTAACCTGGGCCTTATGAGCATAACAACAGTTTTGTAAGAATATTCGAAGCCATGCCAACCCTCCCAACAAATGCCTCTACCACTAAGCGAAACATCATAGTTGCCTCCCAGATAAACTCCATTCAGATTGCTGTAAAAAAAAAAACTAAAGATTGATTGATTTCTCATATTAAAGATAAACACAGGAACACACCTTTCAAGGCACTCATTGTACCACCAAGCACCAGCATAAGCCACTGCACAATTGTACCTTTCCTCATTGTCATTGTCTCTATCATATGTAGTAAACTTCATGCTCTCATGTACTCTTAGTGAATCTCCGGCAGTACCAGTGTAATCACCCAAAGCATTTATGGAATATGCATTAACTTCTTTACTTATTGCAAATTCATGATATCTAGCGTAATAATTTTCACCGTTAAAGTCCTCCAGATGTATATACAACTCGTGGGACTGTGTTGCGGTTAAGGCATGCAACTTTTCCAAGCCAATGAAGAAATTTCCACTCAGATTGCCAAATCCTCTGCGATATTCTGACCAATTTCGATAAAAACTTACGCTATCATCAATACGTCTTTGTATGACCAACCAACCGGCACCAGCTATATTTGTATCGCAAGCTACTGAAAAGGGTTTCAATCCTTTTACTTTAATCGTATAGATACCGTCTGTATTGACGTTAGCCTCTAAACAGGATGCGGCGTGAGTTTTTCCCATATTTTTAGTTACAGTTTTATGATCGACAAGAATGCCCAATTGCTTTAGTTTTTTCAGCTGTTGTAGTTGGTTCTTTAAACTAGTTACAAAGGCATAACAATTAGAAATAAGTTTTTAGGATCTTTGTTTTTGTCAAACAAACCTTAAAACAAGCTCTTCAGTATTTTTATAGAGAATATCCATTTGCGCTGCAAACTAAAACTGTCCAGGTCTTTATAGCGATCTACTGAGTTATTGTTCAAATACTTACCGTAGTTGGGCTGTCTAATGTGGTATTTGATGTTGGCAGAGGGTTTCCAAGCCGAACTTTCAATATAATCAACATTGGCAAAAAGATGGTTTTTAGATGCATAGTCCACCTGAAAAACGACTGCGCTTATTGGAACGTGTTTAACTACTTGTCCAAAATGAACTATTTCTGCAATAGAAATATCATGTCTTTCTGTGCGCAGTCTACTTTATCAGTACATGGTACCAAATCTGTTTTACAACGTGGACAGCTGTTAAAAGTAAAACCACTTGAAACACTTGGAAAGTTTGCTTCTATATAAATATGTTGATACGCCAACAACAGGCCTTCTATTATGTGTATAAGTTTTTCTTAAACAGAATAAGAACTTACATTAATTTTTTACATAGCTAAATATATATGTATAAAGTGATATTTATTTGGTAAACTTAGCAGCGAATCCGTGCCGGAATGCGTTTCATTTGGGAGTCCTCGCCCACTTTAAGTACAGCTACCATGCCCTGTACCGCATGCAACTCGATATGGCAGTGGTATAGCCAAAAACCCGGATTATCGGATATAAAGCGTACAATAATGTAGCCTAATGCGGGCACTTGAACAGTGTCCTTGGCCACAGCCACATAGTCATCAGTCAAACGCTGCAGTCGCCCACGCCGGTCCAGCTCGCGTATCTATAATTTTAAAATACATTAATAAAAATAGGTGCATCTCTAAACAACTTACATTGCGCAGATCATTCAAATTGCCTAGCACGCCTTGACCGACCAGTCGAAAAGTATATCCATGTATGTGAAAAGGATGTGTGGAGTCCATATAATTGGCCACGACCATTTCAATGGGTCTATAGGCGGGCAGACGAATAACATTCAAACAGTCGCAATGCTCTCGAGCGCAATTACGCCCTTGGGCAATCAACGAGCTGCGATTACAAAAGTAAGCATCGTCCTTGTAAAGCTGACGAGCTTGAAGCAGAGATATGTCGGGTGGATTATAAGTTATCTCATCAATCTGAAATAGCTGTTCTCCATTTTGCGCTGTAAGCGTGCCAAAGCTTGAGTAGTACGTAAGAAACTTGGTGTACCGCGTCCATGTCACGGGCTCCAAGGCACGCAACGCCAGCGTGCCTACATTGTTATCTTTTTCTGCCGTGACTTGACGTAGTGTGGTGTTGTTAGGCAGCGCATAGCGATAATCGTTGACATATATCGAGTTTTCTTCAAAACCAAGCTCATTACTTTTGCTTTGACGGTTTGCCATTATGTCTCCCTGTGGCAGTTCAGATCGCGCTGCGCCACGATAGCTTAAAACGGCACCTTGATATAAATTGCGTTCGGCACATTGCTCAAAGCCACGTACACGTATCCAATAGTTTTTGGCATATTGATTCGCTTCTAAAACAAAATCAAAGCGCTCTGCGGAAGTTAGGAAAAATCCATCGGCCAGCACAGGCTCTATGTCATTACCATCAGTACTAATAATCAGAAGCTTATGATCCTCTATAGAAAACTCCACAGGGCAATTAAAAATGCCATTGCTAATAATGCGCATCCGATATCGATAGCCACCTGTAACCCGCAAACGTTCGTAACGGTTGCGACTGTCACTGTCTGGCAGCTGATTGAGATGATTGCGTCCCTTGCCGTTGATCAATATATTGCGCACCTCTTGTAGGTTGTAGTCATAGAGAATATCCTGTACCATAAGCGCATGCTCCACCAAATCATAATCGTAGAGATGGGCATGTTGGTTTGCCTGACTTGGTTGGCGTATAATTAAGTTACCGGCCACGCCCAGGCCACGTTGCCAGCCCACATGACTGTGATACCACAGTGAACCACTACGATCTGCTTTGAATTCATAGCGATAAACTTCGCCTGGCTGCAAGGGATATTGTGTGACAAATGGTGCTCCATCCATTTCTGGTGTGAGAGACATATGAACTCCATGCCAATGCATGGTGGTACCCTCGCCCAGGTAATTAAGCACATCCACTACAACGGTGTCGTTTTCGCACAGTTCAATCGATGGCCCAGGCACCATACGATTTACTGCCATGACAGGATTTCGTACGCCATCGCCGAAGATGCAATTCTCGTCAGCACAGGCGCGCTCGTCATATGGACAACGTTGGCATTCGGGTCCCAAACGCTGATAGTTATGCACAACCAGCTGATAATAACAGTTCTGCGTTTGTCCTTGCTGGCAAACACGACGACACGGATGACGTTGAAAGTCACTAAAGCTGGCTACATCCGCCTGACCATAATCCTCTCTTAGTAGTAATGTATCGTGTAGTTGGTTAGAGGACACCTTGTTGGTTTTGTTGCGTGCCCATAGTAAAGCAGGCCAATTAAATTTTCCACCAGTGGCATTTTGTGACGGCTCCAGCTGGATCTGCCCAAGAATACTCCTATTATGTATCCATAATAGCTGTAGACACAAGCAAAATAAACCAGTAACACCAAACATCTTAAACCTTTCAAAGCAACTGTGTTCGAAAATTTACCGCGACATTTGAAGAAAGTTTTGGCGATGCGCCTCATAATAATAAATCATTCCAAGCACGCACATGGCCCACAAGAGCTGAGCTGCATTAAAAAAGCTTTTAATTGATATTATGATTAAAGCCAAGTTCACATAGGTCACTCTAATGTAACGTTGCATTTATCTGCATCAATGTAATTAGCGAATATTTAAAAAATTAGTTATAAAATATGTTTTGTTCAAAAAAATTTTAGTCAATATTATGAGAGCGCAAAAAAAATTTGTTTCGCCGTTTTCAGTTTGAATTTAAGCAGCATTTAACTCACTCAAAGAAAACCGCTCAATTCCTGTGTATATTTATCGATATTAATGGCAATCGATAAGAAATATTTATTGAAAAAAAAGGTGGCAGTTCTGTCAATCACAGCTGGCAGACTTTTGTGAAAGTTGCATACGCAAATATACAAATATTTGTTTATATATTATAATTGAAATAATATTTATATTAACATGTTAACTGCTAAAATTGGAAAAATCGGGAAGGTGTTGGTATGTGGCATGAAGGGCGTAGGCAAAACCGCGCTTATAGAGCAATTAGTCTATGGCAATATAAACACAGAAACGGTATGTTATTATTGTAATTAATTCAAATTTTCGTGCCTTAGGCCATTTATTTATTTTCATAGGAGCTGCATGCCACAATTGAAGATATTTATGTGGCCAGTGTAGATACTGGCCGCGGTGGCGCCAGGGAAACATTGCGCATCTATGACACTGCTGGTCTGCAAGGCGAACAAGCTGCCCAATTACCGCGTCATTATTTACAATTTCCCGATGCATTTGTATTGGTCTACGATCCCACAGATCCCCGAAGTTTAGATATGTTGGCTGACATTAAAACTGACATAGACAAGCATAAAGAAAAAAAAGAGGTGCCCATTGTTGTATTAGCGAACGTGCGTGCGCGCAGTAGAAAGGATGCAAATACGCCACCAACGACACCGAATCCAGTAGAATTAATTATGGATCGCGCTAATATTTGGTGTCAAAGAGAACGAATAAAGCATTACACTGTAAATGCAATGGAGCGTCCCTCTTTATATGATCCCTTTACCACTCTCTGCGCGCGCCTACATCCACCACAGACAAAGAGCACCTTTCCTCAATTGCGTCAGGTTATGCAAAATCGTCAAAAAAGTGAAGCTTAGAGGCTTTAAATTAGTATTAATTTACATATACAAATATATATTTCGTAATCTCGGCTTAGTTTAAAAGTGACTAATACACTTAGTGGCTAGTAAAAGTAATTCTGTGCGTAGTATAATTATTGCCGTACATTTTAAGTGTACTTTGACTTAATATTTATTGTTGTGAACATTTTAAACGATTGTACTTATTGATTAAAAAATACAACCATTAAATATGCCTTAGCAATCAAAAAAGCTTTAAGATGCTCACTCAGTTCCACTAGCTTAATCGACACAATCTGAACATTTTTGATACTTCCTTACCGAGTGCTTTATTTTTTAGTCGTCGTTTTAGCTTCGAAGAAAATGCACGTGCAAAAACCTACCATACTTCTTACATTTCTTATTTGTTTGTGCAATTTGGGGATCATCCATTGCATAGGCATAACTGTACCAGGCACAAAATGGTGTGGTCCTGGAAACAATGCCGAAAACTATGACGATTTGGGCACTGAGTTCGAGCTTGACATGTGCTGTCGTGCGCATGATAACTGTGAGGAGAAGATATCGCCACAAGAGGAGCGTTATGGGCTGACAAACAGAAAAATATTTCCTATGTGAGTACTTGCATTAAAAATTATTATGATATAATTTTACTCTAAATCTGTATAGCTTCTCCTGTTCCTGTGAGACGGCTTTTCGCAATTGTCTAACGTCATTGCACAGTCTAAAATCGGCTGCTTTAGGTCGCGTTTATTATAGCTCCACTAGTCAGTGCTTTGGCTATGGCCATCCCATTGTATCTTGTGAAGAGCAGCAGTGGGACACATTTATGAAGCGCTGTGTGGACTTTCGCTTCGATGGAACACAGCCAAAGCGTTGGCAATTCTACGATTTGGCGTTCTACACACACAAATATATTGATGAAGAATAAAGGCAGACGAACAAATTACTTAAGTGATAAGCATTAGCTTTTTGTACGTAGAATTTTCTTACTAAAAAGTAAACAATTCTTTAAATCCAATTGTTATCAGCAATTTTACTTGATTCCCCAATGTCAGCTCAAAAGAGCTGTATACAATTGCTAAATTTTGGGTTTTTTGTTTTCCCTCTACAATGTGAATTCTTGGTATACATACATATGTATGCGCATAGCTTCACTAGGCAACTGGTTGGAGGCCATTGTAAAAGGAGCACTTTGCAAGTAAAAACTCTTAAGGTTTACAACAACTTGTGGAAACCAGTTTGTATTGTTACGCGAAAAAAGCAGCAATCAGTGCCATTTAGACTTTTCAGGACAATGAACAATATTAATTATTAATAACTATATTGAAGCTTCCGTGGCCGTCGGCAGCGTGTGGTAGCGTACTCGTAGGTCCCCGTTCTCTTCGTACTGTTATTAATAGGGATCTCATGACAAAATAGTCAGTCAGGGGAATTATTATTATATTAAAGGTTCAACTAAGCAAAACAACAAAATTGGTTGTTAAAATATATAAATACATGGGTACGTAAAAATAAGCAAGCGCTTCGCTAACTCTCACTGTATAATATTTTTGACATGACACTTTTATTTTAAAAGTTTGTTGGCGTTAAAAGTATCCTATCAGCTGTACGTAACCAATTCATTAATATCGATGTGTCACTGCCATTTCGCATCTCTTTATTATCGATAGCGATTATATGCAACTGTGTCAACAACAACTAGCGTCATTTCAATTTGCCGCTGAAATTTATTTAATTTGTTTGCGCAGCAATGGAAGTATCCCAAGACTTTCAATTTATTTTGCCGCTTAAAAACGGCGATTTACTAAACTCGAGCGGAAACCAATATTATGTTCAAAGTATTTACAGTGCAAAAGAAATTCCAGACAAATTGCTGGGTAAGTTTTGTTTTCGTTAAAGGCACAGCGCCTACGCTAACATAACTGATAAAAACTAATTATTTCTGTTTCAGCATGCAAAAGAAAGGTGCATCAGGGGGATCCATTTTATATATTTGAGCATTTTGACACTTTTTTCTCAATTATTGAAGCAAATGCCGATGATAGCGATGTCATGCTTAATCTTATGCGCAGCTTCGACTTGCTGTATCGAACTGTGGATAATTTGGGCAACAAACTGGCGGAACTTTTAGGCACTTCTGAGCTACCCTCAACACATGATCGTATTCGTTATTTGAACCTTACCAAAATGACACTTTATTTGTTTGTACATACCGTGAGGCGTATTGATATCGAGGTGCAGAAGGCACTTAGAGAGCAACAAATGAATCAACAAAAGAAAAGGGGTAAACACGCCGATACCCTGGAGAAATACCCAGATTGGGAGCATAAACGAGGACTCTTTTTAGTACAGCTTTATAATGTAGTGCAGTGTCCACTGGAAAAACTCTGGTCTCCACCTGTGGCCGAAGAGAACTTTGTAACGTAGGTGTTTTCATTTTAATTGACGCTATTGGTATTTACTCTTTTTAAAAAACTTTATAGCTTACTCTGCGACATCTGTTATCGCATTCTAGAACTAGTGCCTTTAAGATCTGACAATCGCAACATCATTGACACTATATTTCAAATCTTTGGCACCGCCATCAAACGTTACAACCATGCCATGACCTTTCCTGCTCGCATTCTCCAAATATTACGAGGCACTGAGCATGCCGCTCTAGCAGTGGCCAATGGCATACTGCTGCTTAGCGAAGAGTATGGCATTTCCACAGTATTTTCCATACTGATCAAAGACATTGTCGACTCTTTAACAACGGACTCCTCGGACACCGCTGTCTCGCGAAATTTTTCGAACTTTTTAACTGAATTCGCGGGCATTGCTCCGAAGTTAATGATACCGCACCTTTCCAAGCTGGGAGACGATCTACGTAATTGTGAATCTCATGTACTGCGCAACTGTGTGCTACAAATTATGGGCCATGCCATAGTTGGAGAAATGACGGGTGAGGATTTAAGCGATGAACTTAAAGAGTCGCGCAACGAGTTTCTGGAAAATTTTCTGGAACATGTCAACGATGTTTCGGCTCATGTACGATCCAAGGTTTTGCACATTTTGCATCAGCTAAACGAACAGCATGCAATCCCACTAAAATATGTAATAAAAGTGCTGTGTGAGGCAGTTTCTCGACTAGAAGATAAAAGTTCACTAGTACGTAAAGCGGCTTTGCAATTGATAAAAGCATTTTTGGAGAATAATCCTTACTCGGGAAATCTTACGCTAAAAGAGCTTGAAGAAAAGTACGCAAAGGAAGTAGAAGTGATGGACAAATTACACGAAACATTGGCGCAGGAAGCAAAAGACAATGAAAAGTTGACAGAACAATGGGACATTATTTTGCCTGAATTAATGCCCATTATAGAAAAGAATTTAAAGGAGTGTGAGTATTATTTATATGGAATATGTTTTAAGATGTTATTATATGGTGCATTCTTTTGTTTGCAGCTCCCGAAATGCAGTTCGACAAAGAGGAGGAATATGAATCTTTGATAACAAAGATTTTATCTCTGGTTTTGGAAAAAAAATACGAAGAGGCTATAGTGTTAGTGCGTAAAACGGACTTTATAGCCGGCAATGAAAATCTAGTGTATGTATAATAGTATTATTTAATGAGAAGCATATGACCCTAAATCTCCTTTCTACTACTTTAGTACAATGTTACTGCACGAAGAACGTGTGCCTTATTTTGCTGCGCTCTTCAAAAATTATGTGGGCTTGGCCAATGGCTTTAGAGATAGCGTAAGTTTTGGATTATTAGAAATCATCCATGCCAAAATTTGTTTTATCTCTTTTCAACTTGTAGACCAAGGAAATGCAACAGCAAATCAATACTGTCGAGTTTCTCCGGGACAGCATCGAGTTTTCAAATGTCGTCACTGAAGCCATGCCTAAAATTCTTGAAATGTTGTGTTCTAAAACCAACACCGATGCCATTGAAGCTATGGACCTTTTCACAACAGGTTATCTCTTTGGAATTGGTGGTGCAGAGATTGGCATGCAACGAATGCTAAACTTGGTGTGGTCCTCCGATAAAGAAAGACGAGCTGTTATCTCAAATAACTATCGTAAAGTGCTATTTACCACCGATTTAGCAGGCCGTGCTCACGCCATAAAAGTAGTGCAAAATCTTTCAAAGTTCTTGTCAAACATTGAGTACGGGCACTACACTGCCATGGAATCCCTTATGGTTGACTGGGTAAATGGCGAGGATATAGACGCCTCAATTATTCAAGTTCTCTTCGAACGTTTTACGCTCAAGCTTGAAGGTACAACCCCTAATGAGTCGCGACTTGCGCTGCAGCTGCTAATTATGGCGTCACAAGCTAAATCTGCAATTGTTTCAGCCAATCGCGCAATCATAGAAGATATAGCTGTCAGTCAACGTGCTAAAAAGGACCCACGTATTTTTACCAGCTGTCTTCAACTTCTTATGAATTCTATTGATACAAACAACAATTCAAAGTACTATAAGCGTTCATCAATGGATAACAAGTTCGTACAGGAGATAACCAGCTATTATTTGGCCTTTTTCTTCCATAAAAAATTGCAAGACTTTGAGGGTATGACTAAGACTCTATTTGAATACTACTACAAAATGTGTCAGGCGCCAGATTTAATTGCTACGCACATTATTATAGAGCTTATTAAGCTATTCGCTACAGACTGGGTGGTAACAACATCAGAGGATCTAAGCAAAGCGGATGCACCGGAAATGACGCAGACACAAGATATACCCTACTCACAGCCATTACCAACACCCTCGCAGCCATCACAACAAAGTGTCGCAGGGCCTGCGGTAATACCTGTATACCTGGTTACTCGTTTTATCTATTGTATTGGCAGCATAGCCATAGAGGAGATTATATTTTTAGACATGGATGTGTACAATAACATGAAGCTGCGCGAGCAACTAACTGAGGAAAAAAATAAAAATGAAACGATGAATCCTGCACGTCGTCAGACAATGAATGTATCTGCCATGGAGGTGCGTAAGCGACTTTCAGGTGTCGCTGCAGAGCCACAGCAGGAACCCGATGACGATTTGGTGGGCGCGACGGCAGGAGATAACATTGCTGAAGAAATCAATCACATATGTGAGGATATGTTGCTGTACGAACAGAATGCTTTACTGTCAAAAATCTTTCCCGTGATCATTGAGTTTTGCAAACGACCTGGCGAGTACCGTGATCAGAGCTTACAAAAGGCTGCAACATTGACGCTGGCGCGCTTAATGACTGTATCGTCTAGATTCTGCCAGTCAAATATGTCGTTTTTTATGAACATATTGGATAAAACGAAAATCATTAATATCAAATGCAACAATGTTATTGGTTTGTCTGATCTCACCTTCCGTTTTCCAAACATCATAGAGCCCTGGACTGGGCACTTCTATGCGCAATTACACGAGGAAAACACCGAGCTGCGTCTGACAGCAGTCAAGATGATTTCCCATCTCATATTGCATGAGATGATACGCGTTAAGGGCCAGATAGCAGATTTGGCGCTGTGCATTGTAGATGTAGATGATGAAATTAAAAACATAACAAAGCAATTCTTTAAGGAGATAGCAAACAAGTCAAATATTTTGTACAATGTTCTGCCAGATATTATTTCAAAGCTAAGCGATGTAAATGTACATTTGGACGAGGACAAATATCACACTATTATGAGCTACATTCTAGGACTTATTCAAAAGGATAGACAGATTGAGACGCTCGTGGAAAAGTTATGCTTTCGTTTCTCCGTCAGCCACGAGGAACGTCAGTGGCGTGATACTGCCTTCTGTCTTAGCCTACTCAGCTATAATGAGCGTTCAATAAAGAAGCTAATCGACAATGTTCAGTATTTCAAGGACAAAGTGCAGGTCGATGAAGTTTATCAATCCTTCAAACTAATTATAAATAATACTTCAAAGCTGGCCAAGCCTGAACTGAAGGCCGCTGTTACTGAGTTTGAGACGCGTCTCAATGAATGCCTCGATCCAGATGCTCCCAAGCCAGATGAGGGCAACAAAAATGATACGCGTCTTAACCCCAAATCAAAAAGCAAACGTGGTAAGCAGTCAAGTGCTCGTGGCACTAGCAAACGTGGAGCACCTGCTCGTGGACGCCAGCGCAACGACTCAAGTTCGGAAAACGACAGCGTGCATAATTCGTCGGATGGCGAGGCATCCAAAAAACGGCAACCGCTGCAACGTCGTAAAAAAAACGCAACGAAAGCGCCAAGCTCCAGTGAAAGTGAGGATTCCTCGGATGCTCCCACAACATCACAACGCCGTCGTGGTCGCAAATAAAGGAATTTAATTTTACATTTTTTGTCCAATGTAACGTAATTTTTTTGTAACGATCACATAAAATCTTAAGCTTTCATTTATTTGTGTTAACTTTTATTGGGAGTGGATTCTTGGCCGCATAATACTATCAGCTTTTCTGTTGGCTGGAGGATAATGATAAGTATAGTAAATCCGTAAAATGAGGAATAAATAGCTGAGCTCTATGACGACATTGACAATTCAAGTGATTAATTAAGGATACTCAGAGAGACACAGGTGTTCTTTTAGAATGACGGCTTAAATGTAGGCTGCTAATGCACTAAAAAATTGATACCACAAAGTGAAGATAACGTGCGTAAAGCAGAGCCGCTTAAGGGACGATTTAGATCAAGACAAAATGTGACTATTCGTATATTTTCTACGATACCACTTTTTTGAATGACTCCTACAATTAATGATCATAATCTCTCGTCTGCAAGTTCATTGACTTCAGTGGCACCTCTTAACCCCAGCACATTGCCCAAAATTGATAAGAACTTCTAAGTTAAAGTGGAGAAGCAGCGGCACTTTAGCGTAGGTTTTGTTCCCCATTGGAACTGCGGCGCATTTAATTGCAGGCCGCCCCCGTCAACAGTGGATCAGCGTGCGCATGCATTTACATATGTGTAACACTGCCAGAGGCGGATCCAGCAAAAAAAAAATTTCATGGGGGCTCTGAATTTAATTCACAATGCGACCTTCTGACTGACTAGTGTAGCAAACTTCTTAAGAAACTCAAATATTTCCCCACAGGAACCGCCACTGATCTTTGTATAATTATTGCTGGTAGTGCAAGCTTTGACCCCAAAAACTAAGAGTGAAATAATGAATGATTATGCGCTGCCTGGGTTCTATTGCGCAGCGGAAATGCTTGCGCCCAACGGTAAAAGTGGTGGTCTTTACAATAAAGTGGACAAGAGAGCAGATTGGAGAGCCCGTCTAAAGTCAGAGCAAGCATGGCGACTTTAGAGAGCCCATTGCACTTAGAACTGAACTGCGCTGGTTGACCGCGCTATACCTTTGCTCTCTTATTTACTCTCTCCCACGCTCTCCGTTTCTCGCCATGCATTTCAAAGCATATCCAGCGATAAGAGCTACAAGTTTACAGCCACTTGTTGTAGTTGTTTTAGTGCTTTTGTTTACAAGCGGTTCCATTTGGCTGCAGCTAGGCCTAGAGAGCAAGAGAGCACTCGCTTGTTTTTTTGTATTCCAAACTTGCCACAGTTTGTGGCAGCTCTAGTAATGGGTTATTCTGTTTTTGGCAGTCAAGCGGCATAGGCGTGAAACTGAAAATAAACAACAATAAATGCATAGACAATAATCAAAACTCTTTAAAAATAAACTTAAAAAAATATGTTTTTAATTTACAAACTATGCTTGTCTTAAAGTAGTGCATATAATTATGTAATTACTTAGTAATTACCATGTAATTAACACAATTTATCAAGTAGTGCCGTCCGTTTAGTGGTCAATAGTCGGTTTGATCATTGCTCAACGCAAAACTCAAAATTGAGTGCTCTTAATTAAGTTCTAATTCAATTAAGTTTAAGCAACACCCACATAAAGCCATGGCGCGTTGTTTTAATCACAAATTTTTGCTCAACCTTTGCAATTTTATATTTTTGGTAAGTGGCTACTGAAACAAGTTGAACTGCTATACATAAAATACAATAACAGGTGAAATCGCGGTCCTACAGCCAAACATCATCTATTTTGTATTGTTAGAGCGTTAAATTTTTTTTGGCATACCTTTTGGATTATGTGTGACTACGCATACATTCAAACATACATGTACATGAAGTCGAATTTGGTTCTGCTCTGCTGCCCAAATATTTGATTGGGGGCACTGGCTTTGGCGCTACCAATGGGCTAGCTTAGTTGCGCCTGCGCCTTAGTCATTCGACAGTCATAGGCATGTAGCGCAGCTAGCAGCCAGGCAGGCTCAACTCTTTAACCAAAGTGGTTTCCATTGGTTACGCCTAACTGGCACTTCCTGTGTGTGCCAAAAATCTCACACTTTTCCTACCAGCTTAACTAACTGCTAGGCTTGGCTCAATATCTCTTGGTCTTTTTATTTGCAGCTCTGCGGCACCTTGCTCATTGTCACCGGCTGTTATCTTTACACGGACAACAAGCGCATTTTACTCTCCCGTCTGCTTGCCGCGCCAAGTGAGCGACTTAGCGCACTGCCACAGCCATTGCTCTATTACATAGCTCTAGGCCTGGCGGTTGCAGGCTTTATAGCAGTTTTGGCTGCTGTAATGGGATTCTGGGCCAGCTGCCTGCATACGTATTGTTTTCTGAGCATCTACTTTCTCAGCGTGGTGGTGCTGCTGTTGGCCGAGTCGGTTGTTTGCCTGGCCATAACATTGTGGCCACATTGTCTGGGCATTAGTCTGGACGAAACACAAATGGTGAAGGCGCTGCAGGCGAATTATGGTGTGCCCGGACAGGAGCAATTCACCAATGCCATGGACTTAGCGCAGACGCGTTTTAGTTGCTGCGGCATGAGCAGCGCACTCAACTATGACACCTCGCTGTGGCGTCTGCAAAGCTACGGGCAGCGCAATTGGGCTGTGCCGCTCAGCTGTTGTGTGCTGGACAATGCGCCCGATCGTCTGGCTTATTTGGATCCGAAACCGGCGAATGAATCCCAGTGTCAGTCATTGGAGAGGGCTGCTTACGAGCGCGAGCGTTATACAGAAGCTTGTTTGCCACATCTGGATGGCTGGTATCGCGAGCAATACAGTGTATTTCTCTGTGCCAGCTTGGTTATGGCGCTGGTAGAGTTTTGTGTGTTGCTTTCCATCATACTTAGTTGCACAGGTATTGCATCGCGGCGAGCCACCTTGGCTAACTCTCGTAACAGTCTGGCACACGTGCGCAAGCGCGCCAAGTCGCGGCAAGTACTGGTGGAAAACATTTATGAGCCGGATGTGGAGCTGCGTGGTGCTGGGATGGCAGGAATGTGTCTGGGCGCTAGTAGAGACAGCCGTCATGTTAGCAGCGAGGACTTTAAGGAACTTTACGTGCAGCCACGAGATCTATATAAGCAGCGCCACAACATGACGTTTAAGCCCATTGCCAGTGACTATCAGACACCTACGAGAAGCTATTTAGTTTAGTTAGCAACCCATTAAGCAGGCAAGTGGTAAGTAGCTACAATTTCACAAAGCTCTCTTATTTTATTTTAATTATCATTTCAGTTGCACAGGAGGACTGGCTAGTTTCCAATAGAGAGACCAAAGTATTAACAATCGTAAACATAAACTTAAAAACTTCGGATTGCTCCAACAGTTGTTAACAATTACGTAATAAACATAGAATACACATAAAATATGGTCTTATGCAAGGGACACATCACATTGAAAGTTGAACACAAAAGAGAGTCATTTAACTCAGATGTTTTAGTTAATTACAATAAGATCTTCATCACTGGAACTGTCAGCGACGCATAGCACACGACGACGCTTGGGAGGATCGCAATTTTTGTTAGGCGATGCCAAACGCCGCTTTGCAAGTTTTTTTTTACGCCGCTCTTCTTTTAAAATACGCTCGGCACGCTCCAACGCACACTCGGAGACGTCCCGCGTCTCATGCCCCGTAGCGTCGTTATCGACTATAAAGGAACATGGCAGGTATTGCGACGGCTCAGGCTCTTGTGTCTGCGAGAATATGTCAGAATCGTCTATATAGTTACGGGGGGCGGGTATTTTAAAGGCACCTAGTCGTTGCACTGGACTCCTAATAGTTATAGAAAATTAGCTATAATGCTTGTGCTTTGAGTTAAGCTACTTACCTTACTGCCTGCAGATACATGGCATGGTTAGTCGTATCGTTATGGCTATTACCCTCTTCATCTCCACTGGAAACTATTATAGAATCTTTAATATAACAACCAATGGTTTCTTCCGCATCCTCGTCGTGATCAGATCCACTTTTCTCCGCTTCTTCCATGATAAAAGGGTTAAATCTGTGTCGCTTGTGACTTGCACGAGCCGGTAGAGGAGGATTTGGCTAAGTATTTAAAAAATTTTAACAAGTGTATGAGGTAAATAAAATTCAAAAGATTTTACCATTTGGGTAGCGGGCACTTGCTCAAAGTCGCTGCAATCGTTTTGATCATCACATAGCCTTATTAAGTCTGTGGCCGGCACTTCTGTCTCCTCCTCGGAATCGCTTGCAATGAGTTTGCGCTTGGCTCTTCTACGCACTTTCAATATGGCGGACTCATCTGCTGGAGGCAATGATTTCACTGTCTCCCCACCTGTCACAGTTGATGTAATTTTATGAAGTGACTGCGCTGTTTTGGCCATTCTGTCGTGTCCTCGTGTACGCTGTAAATACAGTTCAAAAATGCTGGGAGACTTGTCTTTAGAGCTGAGCTCCGGACGTCTGCGTTGTTTTGGAGAGCTTAGAATGGTTGATGTGTTAATATGTTTTGATGGCACTACTGATTTGGCAGCAAGCTTGGCAGCTAAGCTTTGAGGTTGAGCACGCGCAGGGGTAGTCAACTCCCAAGGTGACATTGATTCTTCTGCGAATAGATCAGGCGAAAAGCGATGATCATCAGCAAGTTCCGTTAAACAGTTTATATTGTTGCGATTCTCCTTGCTGCTTGGCGAGGGTGTGCATTCTTTTTGTGTTTGCAGCGCCAATAGTTGCTTTTCCTCTGGCAGTGGTTCCAGAAAGTCATTCAAATCAATGTCCAACACATTGATGGGTGGCACTGTTTGTTTTGAGATAGGTGATTGGGCCGTTGTCTGCCGAGCTATCTTCTCAAAGACCGACAGATCCTGATTAAGCCCATCTAGTAGATGGTCTTTTTCGTCCCGTTTTGATCTTGTCGTAATAGGCGTGCTGGCCGCAACTGCTGCCATCTGTTGCACACTCAATAGATTGTTAAGCTTACTTAGATTGATGCTCAATTTGCTATCTTCTATGACTGATGGCCCTGTAGTGTCAGCTGATTCATGGTCCAAATGTTCCATTTGCTGCGTACTGGAGCGTTCTGTCATCGCTTTTTCTCGGACTCTTAGCGGCGTTGACTCGAACTGCACAGTGTTCGGCGCAAATTCTAGCATTTGACTGTCATAATGGGTATTATTGCAGCTCTCGTGCAGCGTAGAGTCCTCCCAATCTATTAACGACAATGTGCCTCCGTCATACACACGTGATTCGCTTAGTTGCTCCTTAAGTGTCTGTTCCAACTTATGCTGTTCTAGCCGCTGCATTTCTTCTTCTACTAGCTCATCATTGTCATAACTTAGACCTTGCTCATCTAGGCCCTCAAACAATTTATCGAAAGTCGCTTTGTAATCACCTTTTGTCACCTCCACCTGCCCTTCCAAAAGTGCTAAATCATCATTTTCTGAAGTTCCATGTGCATTTTGAAGTAAACGCTCAAGCTCCGTTTTACCTCCAAAAATGTCCAAAAGCACCTCATATTGTCGCCTAGTGCGTTGTTGACGGGAATTTAGTTTCTCAGCTTTTAGCTCCAGTTCCTGCTGTCGTTGCATCTTTTCACAGATCTCATGCACAAAGTTTGTATTGCTTTGCATTAAGTAAAGCTTTAGTGATTGTGGTAATTGCTTATCCTGAAGCTGCGCGGTCAGATCCTGTTTCCGTTGCGATTCCGTGAGTATGGGCTTACTGGCTTGTAGTAAACGGTTTAACTTGCGTAATCTCAGCACTTCTTCTTGGCTACTAGTGGAGGCTTTCTGCGGGTGCGGTTCTGGAGATTGTGTAAGTGGAGAAAGCTGCAAAAAATTTTTAACACCTTCGTCGCGTTGGGCACAGGCTTCTTTTATTTGCTGTTGAGTAGCCTCGCTCATTACATAAGGCTTAGGCAAGGGAATGCCTTCTTTCTCGAAATATAGTCGCTCTTGTGTGTCTAACGGAGGCGGTTCGGTTTGGTGGAAGAATTTTCTTAAATCATGACTTTTAACCTTGGTGCGGAAATTTGAGAATGGTTCTTCACGTTTATTTTTTGATTTTGTCTTGCCCTTAGGTAATGTGGTTTGCTCAGTGATTTTCTGAGGCTCAATAAACTTTTTTTCGCACTTGGGATTGTATTGGGGTGGTACTAGGCGCGGGGACTTATCATAAAGAGCACGTTTTATTATTGACGAATTCATCAGCTTACGATTGGTTTGGTCGCGATTTGCTAGCACATCCTTTAATATTTGGCGCTCGCGACCTTCAGTGGCCAGCATTACAACATGTCCACGCTTTTGGCGACCAGTGCGCCCAATGCGTTGCACGAAACGCGTTGGATTGGATGTGCATATGTCAAAGCAAACAATAAGCTCGACTTCGCCAACATCGATGCCTTCTTCTCCAATAGAAGTTGCTACTAAAATGTTGCTGCTGCCGGAACGAAAGTCAGTCATGATTTCCATTTGCTGCTTTTGGGTGAGAGCACGTATGGAGCCGCTGGTGCCACCCTGTCCCACAAAGCAGCGCGGTCTGAGTAATGGTTTGTGCTGCAGTAGTAAACGTTGAATCAACATAACAGATTCGCGATACTCGCAAAACACAATGGCTCGAGAGTCAGGATGAGCCTGCAATAATCGAAAACAGATGAATTACAAAGAAGGATCTTTATAAGACTGTTACATCCTTTAAATAATGTAAAAGTCTTCAAAAGGCGCCTCACCTCAAAATGATCCAATAGTACCTTGCGGGCCTGCTCGTATTTTGGATGGCCGAAGTCTAGCTCAGTCGGCATTGGAGCCAACTGTCCGTTGGTCATGGGCTGAGCTGAAACGTTAAAGGGATTTGGACCCAGTTTCTGGCGCATCTCCGCAAGTAATTGTTGCAGAGCGAAGTCTCGCGTTAGCACAAACTTTTGCCTACCATCCTCGTCCTCATCAAAGCTGTTAACGAATACGCGCAGGCCATGACGTTCTAGAAGCTCTAGGCCATGATACAGGCTGATGCACATTGAGAAGTTGCTGGCAATAGCGCTATGTTCGGGGTGCCGCTGTCCGTTTGCAGCGCGCTCCTGGAAGCGCTTCTGCTCGAATAGCAAAAAGTTTCGATTGACATTAGACAGGGCTCCGCCAAGCACATCGGCTGCTACCAGTTGGCGCAAATAGGGATCAATAATTTGCAGCAAGCGCGCTCGTGGTTCTTTAAGACTCTCGCCCAAGGGAACTACAATAGTGCGCATGGTACGTTGATGTACATACTGAACTACGTCAATTGAGTTGTCACAACGAACTTCCACGTGTGAGATGTAAAGATTTCGGCATACAGTAGCTACATCTTCCATGTTGCGACCGGGCGTGGCTGAAAGCGCTAGTACACGAAAGTTGGGATTGCGGGCAAATAAAGATTCGGTAACCTGGGTATAAGCATAGCGGCCTTTGGCCCTATGTGCCTCATCCACGACTAAAAGTTTGATGGACGCATAGGGGAACTGTATACCATCAACGCCGCCGTTGCCATTAGGATCAATCATGTCGGACTGCACCACTTGAGGTGTAACAAAAAAAACTCGCTTGTTGGCCCAGAGCTCTGCGCGCTTGGCACGGGGCAGTTTGCCTGTAAAATGCAAATTTATGTAAAAAAACAAAACAATGCAGAAAAATGACTTGCCTGTAAGCTCCACTGTATCAGAAGCTGGAAATGGCATAATCTTTTGGCAAGCAGCAATTTGTTGTGATACCAGTGGTCGTGTAGGTGCCATAAATATGATTTTTCCTTGTGGAAACCAGCGGTATATATTATACATGACAACGGCAGCAATAAAAGTCTTGCCCAGACCTGTAGGCAGCACGACCAATGTATTGCGATAAAGAGCCGTATGAGCAATGTTGTGCTGGTAGGACCGCATAGGCATGTTGCTAGGATAAATCCAAGTATCGCCGGTGCTTTCGTCGAACCCTTCATGCTGTAGATTTGAGCGCGAAGATGCGGCAGCTGATTGTTGGAGCACAGAAGAAGGCTGGTCTAATAGCTTTTGTAACGCTGCGTCGCTTAAAGCAAAATCCAAGTCATCATCCTGTCCTGGCCAGTCATTGGACATGTTTCAGATCACCTGATGTCAGCTATTCAACATTAATTTGCAAATATTTAAAATTGGCACTCTTACAACAAAAAATAAACAAATACAAGTCACATTTGAGCTAAGTTGGCAGCTTCTGATTTAGAACATTTTTAGGACATTTTTATTAAAAGTACGTGTACGACGACACTTTTAAGAATTTCTTCCTTAATTTTAATTTATTTTTGCAAATTAATAAGAAATTAACAAAGTTTCTTATCATTTTGAAATATACCAAAAACAAATGCAAGCACAATGGTTACATTCATTTTAAAAAAATATCGATAAGAAAATGCAAACAATAACTTATTGTTGTATCGATAAATATGCAACACAGAAAACAACCCTAAAAAAGTAGGCGTCGGTCTTGTTCGTTCAATTTTCAATTTCATTTTCAGTGCGCATTTGATTGTGCTTGGTTTGTGTTGCGGCTTAAATTTTGAGAGCGAAGTGAATTCAATTTTGCTTTTAACTATCTCCTTAAAAGGTAATTCCGAGAACTGTGCGTGCGCGTTGTGTGCTTCACTGTCTGGGGTAGCATTAGGCCTGTATTAGTATATAATTGTGTGTACATATTTGGCATTCATTTTATTTGCAGAAATCAAAACTTAACTACAGCATAATAATGTGTGACGAAGAGGTTGCCGCTTTGGTTGTGGATAATGGGTCTGGCATGTGCAAAGCCGGCTTTGCCGGTGATGACGCACCACGCGCCGTTTTTCCATCGATTGTGGGCCGTCCACGTCACCAGGGTGTGATGGTTGGTATGGGACAAAAGGACTCTTATGTCGGCGATGAAGCTCAATCCAAGCGTGGTATCCTGACATTGAAATACCCAATTGAGCACGGCATTGTGACTAACTGGGACGACATGGAGAAAATTTGGCATCACACATTCTACAATGAATTGCGAGTGGCACCCGAGGAGCATCCCGTGCTTCTGACTGAGGCACCTTTGAATCCAAAGGCCAATCGTGAAAAGATGACTCAGATTATGTTTGAGACTTTTAACACCCCGGCCATGTATGTGGCTATTCAGGCTGTGCTTTCTCTATACGCTTCTGGTCGCACCACTGGCATCGTTTTGGACTCCGGTGATGGTGTCTCTCATACCGTGCCAATTTATGAGGGCTACGCCTTGCCCCATGCCATCTTGCGTTTGGACTTGGCTGGTCGCGATTTGACCGACTATTTGATGAAGATTTTAACTGAGCGTGGCTACTCCTTCACCACCACCGCCGAGCGTGAAATTGTGCGCGACATTAAGGAGAAACTGTGCTATGTTGCTTTGGACTTTGAGCAAGAAATGGCCACAGCAGCTTCCAGCTCCTCTTTGGAGAAGTCCTACGAATTGCCCGATGGTCAAGTTATTACCATTGGCAATGAGCGCTTCCGTTGCCCTGAGGCATTGTTCCAACCCTCATTCCTGGGCATGGAGGCCTGCGGTATACATGAGACTACCTACAACTCCATCATGAAGTGTGATGTTGATATTCGTAAAGATTTGTATGCCAACACTGTACTGTCCGGTGGTACCACTATGTATCCTGGCATTGCAGACCGCATGCAAAAGGAGATAACTGCCCTGGCTCCGTCCACCATGAAAATCAAGATAGTGGCTCCGCCAGAGCGCAAATACTCCGTCTGGATTGGTGGCTCCATTTTGGCCTCATTGTCTACATTCCAACAGATGTGGATCTCAAAGCAGGAGTATGATGAGTCTGGCCCATCCATTGTGCACCGCAAGTGCTTCTAAGCGGTTTTGGCTAAGAGCGTGGCGTGGGCGCGGTTTAATACCAACAAACTAAATATAGCTCGAACAGAGCGCGCATACGCAGCCAAAGAAAATATTTTTTAAAATACACAAATAATTTTCTAACAATTTTATAATAACAAAGGCTAACAGAATACACAAATTCCAAAGCACATTGGTATTATCACAAATTCAACATATTCGGCATAAACATTACTCAAATACATTCCTAAATAATATTCCATACTTGCATGACATACCAATCATAAAAATGATATATGTAACCGCTTATAAAAATAAAAGAGCGACGAAGAACTGAAAAAAATGTTGCAATTTTTATTTATGGCCTTAATCGTCAGCAAAAGTACAAAAAATATAAAAGAAATTTGTCATGGGCTGAATCAAGTGGTACTATGTGCGATAAGGCAAAGCTGTTTAAGACCTACCAAGAATGGAAAAATAATACTGGAAACAAAAACAAAATTCATTTTTCAGGAAGTCTTTGATAAGCAAAATACTCATAGCTTTTATATGCGGGCATGAATCAGTTCAGTTAAAGTACTCCATAGATAACTACTCTTATCAAGAAATGGTCACGCCTTGGCCAAATTAATTTGCAGCTTGATCGATTACAATTGGAGCAGTCTACTGTTTATTTGCCTTATAAGGCAATATCAGCAGCGGTTATAAGTTTTAACAATTGAAATAAAAGCTCGTTTTGTGACTCACCCAGAAATGTTTGGAAACGAACATGAAACATCAACTGGCATTATTTTTGGCTTTAATTTTTGTTTTGTTGTTTTTTGTTTGTTTGGCGCTGCCTTTTTTGGGGCACTCCCAGGCAGGCCTTATTGTCAGCAATGTCATGGGTAAAGAGTAGCTAACCAAGTTAGATTTAAAACGTTTTCAAATTTGGTTTGTTTTTATTTCAATTAAAAATGGGCAGATTTTTGTGCACAGCAGTGACGTAGATAGGAGGGGGCTTGTTTGATTAATCGCCACCCATCATCAACAGGCTGAGCGTTGCCCGTCAGGGGAATACTTTACTTATTTTTTATGAGAAAGGAAATATGAGAAATACCTTGAGCATTTAAGTTAAATGGTTCGGTCGGGAGCAGAATTAAAAAGAGGATATTTTAAGAAAGAGTTAAAGCTTTTTCTGTGTCTCAGCATCTTGAGTGACTCGGAATTTTTTTGAAAAAATTGATGGTGTGCAATTTTGGACCATCATTCTTTTAAGGAATACATATGTATACCAAAATTAGTATTTCTGTGAGGACCTGAAAGCATCTGCATCTGCTCTCAGCCTGTCGACAGAAGAAGGGTGGATTCCCCCGGACTCGGAGTTTTGTGCAGGGTTGGTAGATTTGAAAACATTTCAATACTTTTGTAAAAATGAGTGCGCTTAGTGGCCAACAATAGTCAGAACAGGGTGCGTACTTTTCTCTCAATACTCCTGGATATAATCAACTTTTTATGCAATTAAAAAAACAATTTCATTTTTGGGCGAACTCCCAGTTTTTCTATAGTTTTTCTTTCTTTTTAAGATCTTTTGGCAAGTTGTAAGGCGTATCCTATGAGACAGATCCAAGTCATCGTAGCAGCGTATAATTTTTCATTTTAAAAGAATTAAATTCAAAATCATCTACAAAACTGGAACAGCTTTCGTTGCCGATTGGTCCAAATGGTAGCTACACGTTAGGTTAAAGATAAAAATTTCGCCAATGATTAAGGCGAAAAACTAAATAGAACTCAATCAAAAGAATACAAGCTTCCTGAAATTTATAAAATTAAAAAAAAAATTCAGTTTTTGACATGAAGAGCAAACATTAAAATTTTGTGTGTAGTAAGGCGATTAATTTGTCAGACGGTGTTCCACCCCATTCCGAATTCCCAATGAAACGCCCTCTGGCGGCACATATAAGAAAAAATAAACATCAAAAATGAATTCCTTGACCCCCAAAACCCCCATATTCACATAAAAGATGACAAGTTTTGGTTTCAAAATCCAAATATTGAAAAAAACCTGTTTTTTTAAATCTACAGGCTCGAAATTTAAAATAGACCTATGGTTTCTTCGGCAAAGTTGCTTAGAATTGTCCGTAGAATACTCCTAGGGGGTGCCGTGAATCGGCTCCATACAAATTGACCCACCCTATAATATACACACATAAACATTTTTATACAAAGCTTTGTAATTTTTCTATATCTTAAAAAAAAATCTAAGAAGCCACAAACTTTCTAGATCTTTTAAGAATATGTATTAAAAAATTCTTCTTTCAAAATAACGTATGAAAATGGCAAAATTGTTGGCAAAAAAATATGACAATCTGGTCACACTATGCATTGAAGTTAATTTATATTACGAAAAACTAAATTTTGCATGAAAAAATAAGTCAGTTAATGTTTAGAAATATCCCCCCTCCAGTGCAAAAAGCTATCAACGTCACTGATACTTAGACACTAATCACGGATAGAAACTATGCTCTATTTACTTACCAAACTCGCTGAATCCCACACACCCAGTTGAAATCTTTACAGCCAAGTTAATAGTATTGGAAAATATTTATGTACGTTTTATTATTCATCCAAATTACTATATATATATAGATCTAACATTATTTATTATTTCTTACATATGTAGTATCCAATTTTGACTTTTGTTATGTCTTGAAATTTTGTCAGCTCTTGTAAAAGTTTAAATCGTTATACATGATTATTTTAATAAATACATAGATTAATTTATAACGCCTTTAAATATTTGTTTTACATATTTTATATGACAGTGGATTTTTTTCGTATGTGTTTTTTAAGCGCTGCTTACATGATGCAGTCATCAAAATTTTTTAATTTTTCTAAAAATTGATGAAAATTTGTACAAATTTTTTAAAAGTTTGATTTTAGGATGGGTCGAAAATAGTTAGAGTGTACACAATATTAGATTAAGGACCTATATAATGACAAAACTTAATTTTTTCAAAAAAGTTTTCAATCCCACTATTTGGGAATTTTTTTTTATATGAAGTTTTGTCATTCCGTGCGAAATATTTCGAACTGCGTATAGGCCTTTAATTGAAAACTTTTTTAAAAAATGTATAGATTTTTAAGCGGCTCCCAAAATGTTTTTAAAAATACTGGGGCTTACAGCGCTACAATCCTGATTTATGTAGATCTCAATAGTTAAATATGATTTCTTAGTTGCCTCAGCTGTATTTCCAAATTCTCATCAAATGCTAAAATTCGCTCCTAAATTTTATTGATGTACTTAATTGAAAACTTCTTTGGCTGAAATTTAATAAAATTAATATCCACGCTGTTTAAAAAATGGAGATAAGCTAAGGGCAGTGCAACCCCGAGCACAAGACTTCACTTGTTAAGTAAGAGTTCTTAGGTGCCTAGTCTAACAAATAATAATGTAAAAATTTAGGTACCTAAAACTTCTTATTTTTAAGTTTATTTCAAACTAATTTTTTTTGCTCTGACTGTCTTCTTTGGGGATTTCGAAATTACAGGTAAACATAAGATTTTTGAAATTTTCGAAATTTTTTTTGGCAGTAATTCAGAGAATTTCTCTTTATTTAAATATGACTTCTTAGGAGATTTTTTTCTCTAGATCTTCGAATTTTTACTTCATAATGCCAAAATGTATTTTTTATTACTGTCTTTTTTTGGTGATTTTTGGAATACAAATTTTTTAGGCCTACTGACAGCGGAGAGGAAACGCCGGGGGGGGGATTGCCCCCGGGCTCGCAGATTTGAAAATGTATCACACATTCAAATAATTTCGAAAACAGAAGTGACCTAACGATAGTTATCCCCGCGACTGTACTTTTCTTTCGAAGGCCCTGCAATTTTTGGAAGTTTTAGCGTTTTGAAAATTTCCTTGGCAGTAATTTAAAGATTTTGTTAGGGGTTTGGAAAAAAAGCTTCTAAGAAAGAAAGTTTGAAGTAGTGATGTTTTCTTAAATATTATTTGACATATGCTTTACGTCTAAGACGTACAGTTCGGAATACAAGAACTTTAAATAAGAATTCGGAGACGAATGACGCTTTACAGCGAAAAATCGGAGTACAAAACTTTACTCATAAAATATGAATGACGTAGCTATACTTATACCTATACACAGGCCTGGTGAGAGGGAGGAGGAAAGGGGGAGATTCCCCCCGGGCCAGAAGTTTTTTCAGGGGACCGGTGCAATTACTGTCGTACTGTCGTGATTTAAGCTAAAGGTGTAATAGAGCGGCCGGTACATATTCCCCCGGGCCCGGATTTTCTCTCTACAGCCCTGCCAATACCCCTAACAAGTACTTCGCGATTCCTTAAAATTAATTTTCATATTCAGTATTGAAACGTTTCTTTTTTTTGTTCAATATTAAAAAAACAAGTTTATAGTCCCATTTGGAACTTTTTTGTTTTGTTCTCGAAAAAAGTGTGAAAAACTTAAAAAAACAAAACTGCGCAATTTTAAAATTTTCAGAAGTTTGCCATAGCATATATATGCGCTCTGATATCAGAGTCATATAGATTCTAAGGATATACCAAAAATGACATCAACAAAAGCTTTTTAAACATCTTTAGTATGCCAACCGACACACACTACTTAAAATTTTAAATATTACATTTAAAAACTGCTTGATGTATGCAGCGCTTAACATATTTTGTTTATATATATGCAAAAAATTATGAAAACTCATCTAGTAACACTAGCATGTCGTTATTTTTTGTTTATAATTTTAAAAATTAGAGATATATATTTTAAAAGATATTTGGAGTTTTTTAGAACTCATCAGCATACATTTTCTTTATTTGGTTTCTATGGTTTACTAAGACAGACAATAAAGAGCAAGTCAAGTTATTAATTTTTTATTTTCATTTTGAAATTTGAACCGATCAATTTTAATTATTAAAATTAAGTTATTGTTGTTCGAGGACTGGGGCGTAGAATTTTGTTTTGCTTATTTTGATTATAGTTGCTACTATTTCTTTCTATGTTTTTTGTGAAACAAGACTTTCTTTCAAAAGAACATTTTGTGCATTATATATTGGTTTATACATTTATTATAATTACTATTTTAGATAGAGTTAAAGAATTTTAAATGAACGTTTGCTACATAAAACTCATACTAAGTTATGCTTTATAAAATCAGCCTTGAATTCATGCTTTCTTGGTTAAGACGTAATACACAGACAATGCTGTATGTTTGTATATAGACAGTTTTGTTTAAAAAGCAGCTTTTCATTGCACATGCGTAAGTTTAAATTAAGGCAGTGGCATTTTAATATAGACACATGGGAGGTTTAAACAATACATATATACTTACCAAAATAAAATAAAAAAAGAAGCAAAGTATTGTGTGCTAAAGCGACAACTACATACATACATAGTATTAAAAAATTTCGTTTTGGAAATCGCTAGCGATCTATTACGCATCTAGCGATTTGGCGGCTGGCGTACAAAGCCAACGGCAACAACAACAAATTTGGCCAAACGTTTAATTTGTTACATGAGATATATAAGCGCTTAAATTGTTTTTCGTTTTTGTTTTTTTTTTTTTTTCGATTTTTATAAATAATGGTAATAAATTTTATTTTGATGCTTGTTTGTTCTAAATGTACATGTATGCGTGTATGTTTATTATATAGTTTTATATAATTAAATGGTTAAAATTACAATTAAAATGTATAACATTAATAATATGGATTTCTTTTTGTTTTTTTTTTTGTGTTATTAAATCTTAAACTTTTTGTATTGCATTAGTTTTTTTTTTTGCGTATATGTATGAATGCTAGCACTTCTTTTTATTTATTTGTGTTTTTTTAAGTTTTACAATAAAGCATATAAGTATGTCGTTGATATTGATGAGTGTGTGTGTTTGTGTTTATGTGCGACACGTAAAGTTTAACTAAAAGCATAAATATTTAAATATAATTAAATATGGTATATAAACTAAAAAAAGCAATTTTGCATTACATTAATGTAAGTGTATAATAATACATTTGACATATTTATTGTGAACATTTAGAGAAATAAAATAAAATGAAAAGCCAAAAAAAAACATAACTAAAATGCAAAAGAAACATTAAATATGTCTGCACTTTTTTTTAAGCTTAAAAATTAAACATATCTCTCACACACGGTGCTTAAACCCTAATAACATGAATTCTATTTATATATAATATATATTAAATAGTTACCTAAAGACATACATTCATATAATACCTAACCATATGCGGTATTGTTAATAATGCGGTACAAAAAATTCTCAAAATTGAAGTTAGTAACTAAATAAGAATTGTCCGTTTGGGATTTGCATGGCAGTTGGCATCATACATCATGCTTATATAACGTTTTCCTTTCACTCTACGCCGTTGTTCTCGTTGTTGTATAGAGCTGAACTGTTGTTGTTGCTGTTGTTACTGCTTTTGTTGTTGGCTTTGTGTTGTCTTCTTTTGCCGGCCGCATAAAGCATTTATCAGTAAGCCTGCGCCTCCTTATAATCACTCTGATCGGATGTATAGAAGTCCTCCAATTTCCATTGCAATGTTTCGAATGTGGGTCTACGCATGGGATCTTTGTGCCAGCACTCTAACATAATCTCATACAGACGTTGTTCGCAATTTGGTGGCATGGGCATGCGATAGCCATGCTCCACTTGTGTTAATACTTCAGCGTTTGTCATGCCTGTGGACAAAGAAAAACATAAATTGTATTATTTCAATGTTGTCTTTGAATAAATTAGACCAGGCTGTTAGACTGAATTGTTTAGATCTTTCTAACCTAGCAGTCAGCAATGTCCGTGATGTGTTAACCTCATTTGAGTAGATTAGTTAGTTTTAAAACAACCAACATACTTGTATTTATATTCTCACGAATTCTCTGCCTGCCCGTGAAGCAAAACGAATTAAGTCTCAATGAGGATTTAATCGATTGCTCTTAAGCTAAATAATTTGGATATCATTGAGGGAACACGCTTTCTTACTAACACGAGAGTTTAAAGGAGATGATTCTCTCTGGTTTTTATAGACTGCACCCTAGTTGTAATAACTAGTGTAAACTGCTTACAAAAACATTTCAGATAAATGCACATGCACATTAATCCAAGAGCCTAGTACCCGGTTCGAATGGGTAGCAACGTGTGTGGCCAAACGACTCTAGCCAGGCCATATTTTGTTTACAGAGTTTAGTGTTACCTTCATTTTTTAATGCATAGTAGCTCATAATAAAATTAAGCGAAGCTATTTATTATTGAAGCACACGGTGCTTTGAATTCCCAAACTAAGCTTCTATTGCTTTCATATTAGAAGACGTCTTTGTTTTCCTAGTAGACCTAATCGAGCTATTACCAAACAGTAACGATAGTGTTTTAAAGAATCAACTTATAGGTCCACTTGCCTATGCGTAATACTCATTTGACTATTCAGAGTCTAAATTTTAGACAGTCAGGTCTTTTACTTTTTTAAATATACTTGAAATCTTAGAATTTCAATCAAGACTATCTGAACAAACAATTTCTCCCTCACAAAAATTACTTTTTTGGGGAAACAATTACAGAATACAAGAGAGTTATTTGGCCAAAAGCTGTTTTAGCCATTACAATTAATCTTTCGAAGCCGTTTAGCCCAACCCCTGTTTGTAGCCTCTGTTTCCAAATACGTTAATTTGCTTAAAAATTTCTGTCTTGCAGCCTTGGTATTGTCTATCAACACACCTGGATATGGTATGCGTCCATAAGTGACCAATTCGGTTAGCAAAATGCCAAAACTCCAGACATCCGACTTAATAGAGAATTTGCTGTAGTTAGCCGCCTCGGGTGCTGTCCATTTAATGGGGAAGCGTGCGCCCACGCGTGCTTCATACTCGTCCTCCTTAATGAGTCTACATAAAATAAAGAAAAGGCATTTGTTAGAATTTTTTTTTTTTTTTTTTTTAAACAATTGCTGCTTACCTTGCCAAGCCAAAATCGGCTATCTTAACAATATTGCCATCACCAACGAGCACATTGCGCGCTGCCAAATCTCTGTGTATATAATTTTGGGACTCCAAATAGGCCATGCCAGCGGCTATTTGTGCAGCCATATCGATAAGGGTTTGCATTTTAAGGCTACGACTTTTGCCTGCAATTGCTGTAAAGCATTAAAAACACAGAAAAGAAAAGCATATATGAATTTCATGAAATGATGTGGTCGATTTGGTGGCTGAAATATTTTTATATGTTAGGCAGATATGGGTAAGCTAACAGAAGCCTAGTGTGGATAGGCGTTTGGCATGATGGTCACACAATCCTGGAGAGCAGTTTCGGATCTTATTATCACTACGCCTTTCAACAAAAAGGCTTGGAAAATTTATTTTTTGGAAACACTATAAATGGAGTATCTATTAACATAAATTTTCTTCATTTTCTTAATCTGGACAGTTTCGTCATCTTGACTAAAGATCAGCACAGGCAATTTGGCTTTCTATTGGTTTCTTTTCAACTGATATTTAAGTCTACTTTTACAATGCGTTTATCATATAAAACAAGATTATCTTCTGTGCCTTCAATTATATGCATTAAAAGAATTAAAATGTTTCAGTTAAAAGTCGATTTTCTGATTTTAGCTAATCTTAGAAATAAGACCCTATTTCGGCAAGTTGCGCAATCCAATTTAAAGCTGAACATTTTCCACTTTTCGAAATAACCTATTTTTTTAACTTTAAATCCACAAATCGCTTATTTACAGAAAACTTTCAATACTTGCTTTTATGTTAAGGAAATCTTCAAATTTAAACGTTTATGTCAAAACGAATTCGATAAAATTTGGAACATGAGGGCGTATACAGAACTGAATTTTAACTAGTATTGACTAGTATCAAAGTCTAAATCAAAATCTGAATTATGACAATATCGGTACATATATATAAATATTTTTTGAACCTCGATGCTCTTATCTATGCACAAATCTTGCTCTCTAATAACTACTAAGCTTTAATGAACGTTGAATTTCGATTTCATGTTGGGTCTTGATGCTGTTAATTTCTCAACTCATCTAAGCTACCTTGCAGGTATTCCAAGAGCGAACCATGCTTCATCAATTCGGTTATGATATAGATGGGCTCCTCCACTGTGCAGACCGCATACAATTGTATGAGCTTGGTGTGGCGAAGTTTTTTCATAATTTGAGCTTCGGCTAAAAAGTCTTTTGGATCCATTGTGCCTATAAAAGTAAAATCAATTAGTTAAGTTGAGCTTATTCAAAGCATGCTAGCAGTAACTTACCTGATTTCAATGTTTTAATGGCCACGGGAGTTGTGTTGTTCCACAAGCCCTCCCAGACATCGCCAAACTGTCCGGAGCCAAGCTTGCGTTGGAATTTCAATGATGTTCTATCGATTTCCCATTGATCGCGTGTGCGATGTGATAGACCCTCGGTAACGGGCTTCTCAATCTATATGAAAATTTCAAAATATTGCCATTAGTAAATATAAATTTTGTGGTTTCTAATGCAAATGTTGTGGGCGTGGCAGTGTACATTGCTTTCGTGTGCAGGTGTTGGAATGTTTGTTGTTGTTCTTGGTGTTTTTAATGACCATGCCAATTAGGTAATGGTTTTATGGCATACATTTAGGCGTTATATACATATTATGCACATAAGCATATGTAATTAAATGATTATTTGGTTTTACGTTGAATTTGAATTATGGTCAGCTTAATTGAAGGAAATGCTTTGTGGCCTTAAATTGTTAGCATTGTGGGTTTTGGGTCAAAGTGCAAGTTTCTCTCATAAAAAATAATTTCAAATAAGGTTTATGTACATAAATATTAGTAGTAGATAGTTGGTTTCTATATACTGCAGTGGAGCTTAGACTTGGCACTTGGTAAATTGTTACCCTTCACTGAGTTTTCGCATAAATTAGATATGCCTGAATGAAGTTGTTGTTGTTGCTGATTTTTTAAGCTAAAAATAGCCCCCAACTTACTGTTATGCAATCTTAGATATATTATATATATTAAAAAAAACAAACACATAAATTGTATGTACATTAGTTGAACTTGCACTTTGATTCGAATTTTTTGAAGTTTTAGTAAAGAGTAGTTTGGTGGAAATGGGTGTTTTTTTTTTGGATGTAGGCGTTGGCGTGATGCGATGCATTGCTTTTTTTTTTTGGTTGTCTTTGGTTTTTGGCAGTAACACGCACACATTAACACATTTTAAATCCTACCTCAAAAATACCCGAAAATGAATTTGTCTATTTTGGTTAGTATTTTTAGTATTTTGGTTTTATAGTTTTTTTTTTTTTGTATATTGCATTTTGTTTAAATTGTTTATTTTTTATTATTTTGAACAAGTTTCAGCAGTCGTTTTAATTAAAGAAAAAGTTAGAAATATAAATAAAAATTATTTTTAGTATTTGCAAGTGGTTATAAAACAAGGAAATGGCGTTGATAATCATGAATACGTCTTTGGCTTTGTAAATAATTTTGAAGTTTACGAAAATGTATTTCAATATTGGTTTAGCTTGAACGCCATTAGATTTGGATTGAGTGTTGGACAAGTTGCTTAGAATACTAAACTGAGCGAACCAAAAGCATGGACATTCTAAATTCCTTGGTGCCGCGACTTTTTGACTCATTCTTAGGCAGTGCGTCAGAATTGGACAAAAAATACTAAAAATATACTTTGTATTTTTCTGTGGGATAAACTTTATATTGCAACTTTAAGAGTTTTGGGTTCTAAAGGCCCATACGCAGTTCGAAAATTTTTTTTTCTCATTTCGGATATCCGTTTTGGGATTGTTTTTTTTTTTTATATAGTAAATATATATAAAATATACTGACCAGTATTTAAAAAAAGCAAAAGGTATATTACATTTTTAAACTTTTGAATTATTTTTAGAATATTTAAAAAAAATAAAATATTTAGTACATACTGTAGAATTTTGTTTTTTCGTTTGAAAAAGAAAAAAAATTTGAAAATTCGTAATACAGAAATTCGTTATAAAGAGATCATAAAAGCATTGTACTTGAAAAATTGTATGTTCTTAATATGAAATATTTCTTTGCAGAGAAGTTCGTTACAAGGAAGTTGGGCTTCACTTTGTTGAAAAATCATTCGTCTTTTAAAATTTTTTGTATGGGTTGCTTTCAGTGACGGATCTAGGCATTTTTGATTTCATTCATTTTCCAATTTAAATATCATTCCGGGCTAGAGTAGAGAAAGGTTAAGATTTTTGATTTGATTTACTTTTCGATTCAAAAATCATTATCAGGCAGAGTAAAACAATGAAAACTATTCGAACTTTATTTGAACTATATGTATAATTAGCTTTCAGTGAAGGATACAGATTCTTAAAAGGGCATTGGATTTTTCATTTCATTCGCTTTTCAACTAAATTATCATTACCAGGTAGAGTATATTAATTAATATTAATATTTCAACTTAATTTAATACAATTCATAACACCCAAGAAAGCCCGTCTATGCAGCGCGGGTTGCTTTAAAAGTTAATAAATAATTAATAAACTATAACAAAAAATTATGTTGTTGCTGTTTTACTAGAAAACCTCTAAATGCGTCACTAAGATCTGTAATCCGCTTGAAAATAATTGGATTAGCTTCAAAAAAAAAATAATGGAAAAATTTAAATAATTTTCCAATAAAGCAATCTTATATTGCTTAGAGAGTAGCTGAAGGTTTATTTTCACATTATCCTTTTTTTCAACATTAAAGTGCTTTATAGAACACGTTCGAAATTTTGGAAAACTTCAATAATATGGGTTTGCTCGTACACCTTGGGACCTCCGCTTGGAAGCGGACAATTAGAATTTCAATTAACAAATTTCGGTTTTTCGATCCATATTCACCAATAATCTTTCACGATTTTCAGCTAAGACATATTCATGTAAAATAATCTCATGAGTTAACTAAAAATAATAATGTCAATGTTAAATGTCATGTATAAAACAATAACATAATGTTGAATGTATGTTAATGCAATGTTAACTGCATGTTATACAGCTGTTATTTTATTATATGCCATATATGAAAATGGTCCAAACATAAAGCATTTCAAACTATGTGAATGAAATGTGGATAAAAAGTTGTAGATTTTTACTAACCTGAACACAAGGTTTACATAGATTGACACACAAGCCATCGGAATCCTTGGAATAATGCTCAACCAGCTCTTGTAGTGTTCTGTTTAGGCAAAAAAAAAAAGGCAAGTTTAGACTATGTTAAGAGACAAGTTCTAGCCAAAACTTACCTGAATGTTGTGCGTCTTGCTATGAAAAAGCCACCTTCATCCAATTGTCTGATGCGATAGTGCTTAACTGTATCGCCATCGCGTACTAAAAGTATGAAATACATTTATTTTTGTTATTATTATTATTGTTAATTATCTTGTATGCATTCAGCACGCACCTGATAGCGAGTAGTCATTGTGACGGCTTTCGGAATCGCGTATCAAAAATGCACCATGCTCATTCTCCGGCAGCAATAATTTTTTCTCAGCCTCAATGCGTTTTATTTTGCGGAAGTACCAACTGCAAAAAAAAAATAAAAATAATATCGCAAAATTGTTAAAGGAAGTTCAATTTAGTTGGAATGCAAAAAAAATATATAAATAATGTTTAGACATAAATTTCTAGACTTTATTAAGGAAACTACAAATCGAGGCTATGCAAAAAAATAATGGCAGTGCCCCGCTCTGGGTTCAGCAGACGCACTTTATGGCAACGGGTGCAACACGTGCGTGGGTACAACCAACCGGTGCAGTTTTCAGCTACATTTTTACATTGTTAGTCATAGATAAATTTTGAACTTATCTGGTAATACGTGGGCCTTCACTGAGCTAGCTCAAACGCGTGTTGTGTTTTTTTTTTTGTTGGAATTACGCTTTAAATGCATTTTTTAGAGCGTAATTAAATTGTTATGCAATTAGTTTTATAAAATATGCATCAATTGTATAAATTATTAAATTTCTATTTTATTGTATTTTTTTTCTACTAGCTCTGTCTGTTCAAACTGTGTTTCTAGGCACTTGCACAGTTTAATGTGCCGGTTTTTTTTATACCAGCTTGTAAAAAAGTTTTAAAAAAATAAAAAATATATATTATAGATAATAACTGCATGGTTCATGGCTTTAATATGCTAATAAAGTTAATTTTCTATCAGCATTTTTTGCAGCTTTTAACATTAATGTGTTAATTTTCATTTCAGTCGGAAATGACAAACAGAACTAAATTCAAAATGGCTTAATGGCAAAATTTTCTTTTCAAAGATATTAATCAAACCGTAGTACATTATTTCCACTAACTTGGAAAATATTCCGGAACCATGGTTTCTAAAACACTCTCATTGGGTTCTCTTCGCTTAAGCTTACTGTGTTGTATGAATTTATTCAGACGTTCTAAAGTATCATTAGGGTTGATGTTACTTTAGAAGTCTGAAATTTTTCGCAGTAAAAAATCTTTTACATGCTACAATTTAACCATTTTACTATTAGTCATTTGTCTGCAGTTTTTAAAGATCTAAGCCAAACCATAAATTATTATTTTAAGGCAAATAGTATCTGAACGCAGGTCTAAAATCTTCTAGTCAGTCGAAAAATATTTCGAAACTCTCTCATTGGGCTCTCTTCGCTTATTACTACTTTATTAAGTGGTTCTTAAGTATCATATACGAGGGATGATTTTATTTAAGTAGTCCAAAATTTTGCTTATTAAAAAAATATATACAAAATTATGCACATTATTTCCATTGGGCTCAAAAAATATTTGAAAAGCATAATTTTTTAAACACGACCAGGGTTGACCTTTTTAAGGAGTTGAATATCGGTAAGATTTCTTTAACATACTATTAGTAACTTTTCATTCAGAATTTGTATAAATTTCGAATAGTGTAAATATTTATGTACCTATATACTAGGGGGCTTCGGTTCGAAAACTAACTCCTAACAATTAACAACTTTGCTTAGATCAGCAAATAATTAGGAACCACGTCTAGTACAAAAATTGCTCGCAAGAGGGCGCAAGAAAAAATATAAATTTTGTCAAGTTTAAAAATTTTCACCAAGTAGGAGCAAGAAAAAAATGTAAGATATAGTCGATGCTACCCTTTTCATCGAAAAAAAATTGTGTAAATTTTTGGGTCTCTAGCTCATGTAGTCTTCCAATTCTAGGTGTTCATATGGACGGACGGACATAGCTCAATCGCATTCTGAGCTTATGATAAGCATTTTGTATAAGAGACTTCTGGTCTGCCACTTCTCGTCTACCTTTGACACTATGGTATATACAACACAAATGACGGACGATGGTAAAATTGTCTTTTTAAAACTTATTTTTACAAGGTTTACAGGAGGGTTAATTCATTTATAATAATACCAAAAACTGATTTAAAAAAATATGGACACCATAGTAGATATTGATTCTTTTTGCAACACTTTTTGGGCAAGAATGCCATACTTTTTTTAATCAATAGTATTGAGGTCGGCTAAAATACCGATAATTTTTTTAAGTGTAAATTGTTTTGGTGCACTTTGCGCTTTTCTCATTCCGCCAGACAAAGTCAACGCCCTTATGGTATTTGTAGACATTTTGTTGACCCATTGAGGCACATTGTGAGGAATTTGCTCATTCAGAAACAGTCTTAACGGGTTACATAAAAAGTTGGGGCTCGAAAAATCTAAAAAATTTTTTTTTGCGTATTCTGAAAGTACATACTTTCGAAAATATCTGCGCAAAATTTAATCCAGATCGTATCACTGGTTCTCAAATTACAGTCGTTTGCAGCGCGCTGGTCCTATCCATAGGCATAGTTGGCACAAAACTTTAAATGCGATTATCACGGAATGCGTTTTTTTCAAAAGTACTGTTGCGGTGAACGTGATATTTCAACCAAATTAAAAAAATTGTTTTTTAAAATATTCGTATCTCGTGTACTTGAACGATTAATTTTTCATTCGAAAATTTTTAATTTTTTGCAATGAATTTTTTTTTAAATTTTTTTAATAATTTTTGGGAAACCGAATCGTTCAGTACACCAGAATACATTTTTCTTAAATAATTTTTTTACTTTTTTAATTTCAGTTGAGCGGTTCGCCTTGGAGAACGTTCACCGCAAGCCTCTGCAAAAAAAAGCGCTGCGGGGCATGGGCCATAACTCCGAAAATTTTCAAAATTTTTTCGAAATTCAAAGTGTTTTTATTTTTTCGATAGTACATTGTGTTTTGCATTTCCAATAAAATTAGCATAAAACCCTTTTAAAAAATCACGAATTTAGCTCACTTTTTCGCACCAACTATATAACCCATTAAGCCAAAGAAGTTAAAATCACAAATTTTCAATAATCGTTATACGATAAAATTCTTTATGTCAGGAATTTATACGTACAGTGGTTTTGAATGGTCCTCGATACCAAAAACTAAATTTATCTGTGTTTTTTATAATATTTTGCAATTATATTTTTAAGCCAAAATTTTTAAGTACGTTAATCTTTAAAAACTGGCTAAGCACCTAGTATTGAACAACAATATTTCCAATTTTAACAAAATAAACACCATTCGCTAATGTAATTTCCCAATATATAAGCTCTACCTTTAATTTTGTTCTCTTCCTATAAAATTACGTCAGTTTTATGTTGAAGCTCAAATTTCTAATGTAACAAATCAATTTGTAAGGCTTTATCGTTGGCCTTAATAACAATTTACAGATTTCTTGCAAACATTTTCCAATCCTACTATCTCTGTGAATTTTAGGCCAACTAACTGTGGACTCAATTGAGGCGTGTTAAAGACTTTTTTTTGTATGATATAATCAACAAATGGGCATGAAGCTTGTCTGACAATTGAGTCGACAAAAAGTTGTTATTACATCAGCGCAAAAGTATAAATATAATTCTTTAAAATTGCTTATGCTTTTAGCATAGAAAAAGTTGTCTCTAAATATTCAATGACGGTTTCCAGAGAAGTACCCATAAAATGATAGAAAAAAAATATAAACATGGACGGTTACAGTAGGCAGTCGAATATACTCTACACTGTATCCTTCAGTGCATATTGAATTTAAGTCTTAAAATACTTTTTTCTTGGAAATTCTGAGTTGGGAATTTTTTTTTAATATTTTCCATAAAAAGTTTTGGAGGTACCCGCTGAAATTCTGTTGCAAGCGACTGAGTGCTGGTAACCCTTAAAAATGTAAATAAAATACGTAATTCCACAATTTCAGATCCGGAATGACATTTTTGTTAGGGATCCTAAATATGAGTTTCTTTATACCAAATTTCATCAAAAAATGCGATCTCCTATAAACTTTTTTTTTATGCTTTTCATACCTCTTTAAGATAAAAAAAACATAAGTCTTGGAAAAAAATAATTTTTGACCAACTAACGCTATGTGTAACCTTTTTTCAAGATGGTTTAAAGGAATATAATCAAATTTTGACGTTTTTGCATTGAACTGCGATAGTTCCTGAGCGATTTTGATAAAATTTATAGGAAAATTATGTGTTAAAAAGCGCTCAAGGCAATGAGTACATCTTCTAACAAAATGTAAGCATCCTTATTTCAGACGGATAGACGGGTGTACATAGAGTCAAACAGAACTAAATTGATTACTTTTCTGGAGCTAAAAACATCGCTATACAGTTTGTGAGGTTTCCCCAAGGTTTGTTTCATGTCTAACTAATATACCCCTTAACCTTTCGGGTACAGTGTATAAAAGGGCCATCACCATTAGGGCCAACACTCGGTGTGTGTGGGCGCTCCATCATGAGAAGCCGGCAATTTAGACCAAGTTACACAAGCAAACTTTTCATTTCAGAAGAAGGAAGCAAGTGAGGTGAGTAAGCAGTGGCAGCTACAAAACATGACCAAAAGGAAAAGTGAAAAACAACAAATTGTTGTTGGCTAGAACACTTGACAAGGACACAACAGTTGGCACATTTCCACATTTTGCATACGATTTGCTGTTGGGTTGCCTTAGTAACCATTTTTCAAGAGAATCTTGGCTAGAGGAATGTGCGGCTCAAAGGCCTACTCCACTACGTATCTACCATATTACGTGTACAATGCTTTTGCATAAATTGCAGTCGTGGCTGGCCACATGCCACATAAAGGGGCATTTTGGCCCATCCAAGCTGCAAGAACAACAGCAACTACAACTTTAGCTATTTTCCAACAAGGTAAGCTTGAAAAGGCAAAGGCAAAGGCAATTGGCAAGACAGGATGCTGCTGCTGCTGTTGGCATGCCAACAGATACATCTGGGTGTAAAAAAAAAAAGCCTACAGAAGCAGCTTGTAAATGGCATTTGCAGGTTCTATTGGATTTCATTTTAGGCTTAGAACGCCAACACAGATGCGGATACAGATAGCAGCCGCATTCTCCATGCATATAGGTTTTGTATTCTGCAGTTTTTACATGCGGCCAAGAAGGGAAAATTACGAAAAGGAAAAGCTTGATTCGAATTGTGGATGCACTCGCTGTTATGGAAACTGAACCTCTTCAGTGGTAGTTGATAAATGTAATAAATTTGAGTAAGCTACTGGGCTATATAGCGATACGATTTGAACTTAAGCATAAGCTCACACAAGTTTTCAGCTCTTATAAAAAATTTCAATACGAGAAAAGAGTGAAATCTATTTTGGGGGTTCCCGAAAATTAGACAAAGTTGTAGAAAAAAAAGTATAAAGTTGAAGAAAATAAAGTATAAAGTATCTTTGATAAAGCACACATATCTATCCAAAGAATTTGCGCTGTTTGGAGCGAGTGCAATTTTCAAAACTATTTTTTTATCATAGTGTATTTATTTAGGCTGACTTTTAACCCTAAACTTTCAAGCCTAAACGCAGCTTAAATTTTTTTTATTTTCAATGGGTAATACATATTGACAAAGTCTCTATTAATTCAAGACACCGCCGTTCGGATTCGGCTATAAACTGTAGGTCCCTTCTCTTCGAACAGCTATTAATAGACATCCCCAATGCTCCTCCCAGGGGCGACTGACTAAAATAGTCAGTCAGAGAAATTATTAATATTGACAAAACAGAGCAAGGGTTAAAAATGATTTTTTATAATAATTACAACACAAAACTATAAGCTAATTGCCAAGAGACAATACTAAAATTTTCTACGAAAAATTCCAAAGAAAGAAAATTTTGTAATATGACTTTGGCTTCACAACTTGAAGACGTCAACTTAACAAAGCTTAAAGTAATTGTGAATTCTAATCGAATTGAAAAAAACACATGCTCAAAAGAAAATATTCAATATGAGTTAAGCTATAGAACTTGATGGTGTGTACGCATTAATGCGTAAACCAGTTGTGAATTGTAAGTGCATTTTTTTATAAATGTTTTCATTTTGCCTATAACTTAAGCAGTTCCCAGCCGATTTAATAAAAATTGGCACCCACGGATAGGTAATAAAAAGAGCAAGGTTTTAATGTAGTGTGGGAGCGGTTGGTATTCTCAAAATTAATAAAAATTACAAGAAAACAAAATTTTGTTTAAAGCTTGTTTTTAAGTGGTACGGTTTTTAATTGGTGTTACAACAAGAGCAAGGTTGTTGTAGTGCGGTAGTGGTTGGTATTCTCATAAAATAAAGATTTCTTCTTAGAAAACACATTTTTTTTTAAAACTTATTAACTTATACATACAAGGCTTTCGGAAAGACGACAAAGGATTTATGTCTTCAGTGTCCTTTAAAAATTATGCGAAATTTCTGCATTCGGTTGGTGCGCTCTTTGCCTGGAAAAGGCTTTACAAATGGAAAAGGGTTTAATAGATTCCACTTTCTGAATCTTCCTGTCCCTTCGCCAGGCAGCCGTATAAACCTAACCTAAGTTTATACAAAATATATAATTCTTAAATATGCTGTAGCGATCGATTTTAAAACAATTAAGATTTAATTAAATTTGGTATACGCAGCTACATATTTAATAAGCGGAATTCAGATAATACAAAGCTGGCAACGCTTTTATAGTTAGTTTAACACATTGATGGTAATGCCGTCTGTAGCAATTAGCAAAAATATAAATTTCGTACAGACATACGCTTAAGAGATTGGCAAATATGTTATATTTACAAGGTTGAATATATAACCTTGTGGATTGGTTATCGAAACATGAATGGAATAAAACGCTAAACGATATATCGATAACAATACACACCCAATATACTCATCGAGTGTTTCAAAACTAATAATAAACGATATATCGATAACAATACACAGCCAATATACTCATCGAGTGTTGCTAAACTAATAATAAACTCAGTTTACCTCTTTGTATCAAAATAAAAATGGAAAATAGGAAAACTTTCTGTGCGCATGGATGCTCCCGCACACATTCCCAGCTTGTCTAGAAGAGCTTATACTAAAACTGCTGCTAATCTGATTGCATCTAGTAGGAAAAAAAAGGCATTTAAAGCAAGTTTTATTAAAGAACTTCATGATCTCTGTGCATTTGCTGTTTGCACTTTTAATTGGATTTCTGTTTATTCGAATGTGGCAATTGCAACGGTTTGGCAATACCTGAGCAGCTCCTGCTTCGGGGTGTCGTCTTGATGTCATCAACGCTTGTCTAACATGCATGGCATGCAACAAAGTTGCACATGCAATTTGCAATGGAAATGGAACTTAAATGCGTTTGCAAAAACAGGATGCACAGCAAGTTGCAGGCTTTTACCCGGTTTGAGCTCATGCCACAAATTTTGATTGATATATTCATGTACAGCTTGGGGTACCTAGCATTTTGCCAGCACGTGTCTATTATGCCAATAGATGTTATTAATACAATTGGCTTGCCATTAAGATTTATTTTTAGATCTTGGCGGACATTTCATAAATATGCAACACTTTAATTACACATACACGCGCACATTCACAGAGGCACATTCTTCTTGTGTTAGGCTAAGACCAAACCAATCATAGTAAAAACATGAAAAATTACTCTATAAACTCGAGTTTTATTTATAGACCAGACCAAATAAGTTCGCTCCACTGAGCTCCAATACAGACGACCACAGACCAAAATCAAATGCCACAAACTGAGGCCACAAAGGTGGGTGCACTGTGTACGGGGCAACTAGCAGGCGGAGGCGCAGCGCCATGCATCAACAGCCATGACTGCGGGCGTTCAAATTCATTTGTGTACGAGTATTTCTTTCAGTGTATGTGTGTGTGTGTGTGTGTGATGTGTGTGGCTTGTCTTGCAACAAGTTGCAACTATTTTTAAACAACGCTACGCAACGTAATGCGATTTTGTCTAAAAATATCCACAAACAGCAACAACAACAAGCGTGCAATTTTTTTCTACAATTTTTCTACGTTCAGCAAAGTTTTTGTATACTCTATGTAGGCAAAAGTACTTTAACTTTGTCAGACAGTTTGTAACGTGTTTGAAGAGTTGCCAAAGATCCTAAAAGCAGTACGGCTAAGCTGGTGAGATTTCTTGAGTGGTTTATGTTTTCGAATCTTTGTGTTATTCCTTGAGTTTTGGGTGCGATTTGAAGCGCTGAGTATTTTAAGCAGTGTGTAATTTTTTGGAAGTGTTGCCAGACTTGTCAAACTTTTGGTTCAGTACGGTTCATTGTTTCAAACGCAGTTGTGGTTCTTTAGTTTTCGGGCTCACGAGCTAGGTTTGAGAGCCTACAAAACATGGAGCCCTGTAACATGACACATGGCGCTATACTTTCAGGCTAGGGACTAAGTTATAGGCCAGAAATTTCTTCCAATCGTATTTCAATTCAACAAAACTCTTTTAACCAAAATCTATCACAAAATGAGTGCCTTCCAAATATTTCACTAAAGCTTTTGACAAAAAAAGCTTTAAATAAAACTTTCGAAAAAAAAACAACTTGAGATTTTAGGCTTAACTTAAAATTTAAAAAAAAAATGTATTTTGTTTATTTTGCCTTAGCTTAAAATTTTAAATTTATTTTTTATATTTTTATTTAATTTATAAAATACGTGTGCTTGATCAAGTATTTTTTTAATCAGGATAGACAGTATCTAGTAAAGCTTTAAACAAACATGGCCTAACCCAGACTAAGTAAAAACTACTAAAATCAAATATTTATTTTTTATTTTGCGTCCGCTAAGATTTTTAATTAATTTTTTACATTCTTATTTAATATTTTATACGGATAGACAGCCACCAAGTTTAGAACAAACCAATCGAGTTTTTGGGCAACTACTTTGTGATTTAAAAAAGTCGAATATTTCGCATTTGATTTTTTATATTTTTAATTAGTAAATATTTTTTAAATCAACATAAAAGGCAATTTATTTAAACTCTTCCACTTAAAAAATCTCGCGATATTAACAATTTTTCAAAAAATGCATATATTTATTTTATTTAAATTAATTTTTTTATTTTTTTATAATTGATTAAAACAGAGTTTTGCATAAATGTTTTTTTTAACCGACCGCTTAAAAAAAATTACGATTTAAAAAATTTTTCAAAAAAGGTAGATACGTTCAAAAAAAAAAACCGTGTAAAAAAAGGCATGAAGTAATTCCATAAGCTGCTATAAAAATAAATAAGAAAGGGGAAATCCCTAACTAAATTTTTAAAAGATTAATTTAATAAAAATATTTTTCTTTAAAATTTCAATCAAGTTGTTTTTTTTTAATGGTGCTAATTTGAATTAAATTTTGTAAAAAATATTTTTAGATCGTGTTATTTCAAAACCGTGTAAAAAAAGACCGTGTAAAAACAGAATTGGGTGTATTATTATTATTATTATATTATTTCATTTAAATTAATTTTTTATATTTTTAATTCATAGATAAAAACGGAGTTATGTATAGATATTTGTTTTATAAAGATAAAAGACAAGTGCCCTGTCAATTCTTCCACATAAAAAATTTTTTTTTCGTAGGTTGAATGTTCGTTGCCCATAACAAAATTGGGCTTATAAATGGATTCCATATCAAGTTCGTGTCGGATAGTATCAATACAGTGCACGGAGAAAAGTTGTGCCGCTCGGCTATAAACCATATACACAATAAAGCTTCGCTATAGCGAATTCGCATGGGAGCAACAAATTTTGAGTTCATTATGTAGAAAATTAGTTATAAGATCACATAAGCAGTGCAGCGAAGTTTGACTATATTTCATAATTCACCTAAATTTTAAGTCTAAAAACATCCGATTCTTCAAATTTTTTTCGATAACAAGAGATTTCGATTCGAAGAGTTAGATTTCATACTAACTTGTTGTTCTGATGCAAGTTCTTGTACGAAGTTGTTACCTTTACTTAAAATACCGCTGAGTAAGTTAAATCCTCAAGTTAAGTTAAGTTAAGTCAAGTTATAAAAATGCTTTAAAAAAAAAAAAGTTTTTAAAAAAGCAGCTGTAATCCAGAGCTAGAGCATCTAAACTATTTTCCATATAATTCTACAAGTTATGCTCCAACCATAAATCCCTAAATGTAAGAGTATAGAATCTGCTGCTTGTACGCACTATACCCAAGCTCAACTCTATCTGTTTTTTTTTAAATAATTTTATTTTGGCCATGGTTAGTGGAACGACGATGACGACGACGACCACGATGCGTTGCTTGTTGTACAATCTTTGGCCTAACATGTTTGTCTTGTTTTGAGCTGGCAACTTAATTGCTCGCATTTCATAGGCACATACAAGGCACATGGACATGCACTTTTGAGTTAAAATTAGATTAAATGCAACATGTTGCATGCCTCTCAACTATAGTTTGAGTAGGAGCCATGCCGTACGGTAGGTAGGCCGGTCCACCATCATGTCCGGTCTACATTGCAATTTAGCTGTTGAAAATTAGTGGATCGGCTATCAGCCTGCCTTCTCTGGAGGCTGCAGCAATTTGCTTGCAACTTGGTGGTGCTCATTCAGCTCACATCTTTATTTGCAATTTGTAAAGTTGCCGGAGTATGGCGGCGCGGCCTGTTGGCTGTGGAACTATTTGATAAAGTGCCTCAGCTTAAAACATCAAACACATGAAAAAAGAGAGCTAAATTTGGTACAACAAAGTTGAAATACACTTTGCTGACTAAACCGATTTTTTCAAGGGGTTATTTACAAAGTTGGGGCTCGAAAAATAGCAAAAATTTTTTTTTTGCATATTCTGAAAGTATATACTTTTGAAAATATCTGCGCAAAGTTTCATCCAGATCGGATAACTGGTTTTCAAATTACAGCCGTTTGCTGTCCTATCCATATCTATCTCGGAATGCGTTTTTTTCAAAAGAACTGTTGCGGTGAACGTGATATCTCAAAAGCTTTTCAACCTATTTTCAAAATTTTTTTAAAAATATTCGTATTTACGCTCTTTTGTACTTGAACAATTCAATTTTCATCCGAAAATTTTAACTTTTTTTCAAAGTGTTTTTATTTCTTCGATAGTACTACTAGAACATTGTGTTTTGCTTTTTCCAATTAAATTTGCATAAAACCCTGTTAAAAAATCACGAAATTATGTCACTTTTTCGCCCCAACTTTGTATATAACCCCTTAAAGGAATTCTTTTGATTTTGTAATAAATAAATAAAATAAATTTGTGAAAAATAAAGTTTGGAATTTCTTTCATTTTTTTTTCTCTCGAGTTAAAATTGATTTATAAAGAAAACGGACTTTATAGATAGTAAGATTTTTTAAAATTTGTTTTTTGTCAAATTTTCTTTTTTAAATTTTGATATAGTATTACAGCAAATAACTTTTTGTTCTCATTATATTTAATTAAAATATAGAAAACGTAGCTTAATATAGAAAATATAGGTAAAGTTACAAATTTTTGAAAAATTACGATAACAAATATTAAATAGTTTTTTATGAAAGCAATGCTGCCAGATTGCCTAACAAAAATGGCGCCCTTTTCCAGTGTGACCATAGCTCTGAGTCGATATTGTGATGTTAGTTTATTTTTAGAAAGATTTGCCTTTAAGTTTCTCAGTTTTTTTCCTCAATGCTGAGAATTTAGCTTAGCCCTAGAGTCCTTGCTTTAACATTTGGATTGATTAATAATATTTATGGTTATTTGAAAAATATAAACTCAATACGTTTGGTATACCCAAAAATTAGGAAAAAATGATTTGATAATCTCTAATAGAAATAATGGCGTTAACATTAGCAGAAAGAATTCAAATTTCAAACGTTATAAGTGCTGCCAACTTTTACATTTTTAACTTAAAGCTTGGATTTTAGATGAGTTCTGGTCAAAGGTTGAGCACATTGAACGATTCCCGCACAATCCTGTATGACATATTCTAACATAATAATTTATTGGGCCCGAAAACTGTGGAAAAAAAATATTCCTAACGTAGGTAAGTCAAAATTGTGATATAAACTTTTTCAGAAAGTCATTGGTTTGGATTCGATCTAAGTTCTGACGTAATCTAGATACTCAGTGCAAACACTGCCTCAAATTACATATACCCGCTCCCAATACTTTGGCTTATTTTATTTCTGGGCCTGGTTTTTGTGGGCGTGTTGATTCTTATGTTGAATGTTCCAATTTATATAGTTAGTTACAGCATTGTGTGCCACTTGACAGACCCACTTGGCTGCTCGACGTCGCCATTTGATTGACACTCGTGTGTTGCCTGTCAAGCCTTTTTACAGTTGCCCAGCCCAGACAGAAGTACGGACGAATGGACGAACGTAGAGACAGTCTGCCAGCCAGTTGAGCTTGGTTCGCCCGTTTTCATCGTACCCAATTCTATTTTAGCCATGATATGCAATTGACCAAATTGTGCCAGACAAGCAACAACAATGACACTGACTAACTTTGGCAACAATAAAAACAAAACTAAACCAAGAAACCGTTGTTGCCACTTCACGTTGCTAAATGGGTTAAAAGTTTAAATGGACTGATCAAAAAATAATAAAAACAAAAACGTCACCGACATTTTTTAGTGCACCACATTGCGTTTTATATTGGAGCAGGTCATGTAATTCTGTTATCTTCAAATCGTATCTCTCTCGTATCATGTGCAATTAGCCATGTTTTATATTTGTGCTTCAAATTTACGCCTTTGATGTGAAAAACGGGTTTTGGCACATTTTGTGAAAACGTCACGCATGATTCACACACCAATCCGATGCTGGATGCCTGTTTGACTGAGATTGGCTACTGGTCATAAACAAACATACACGCGGTTTGGTGTGAATTACCCATGAGATATGAGACACTCGTCAGACAGAGCTTTTATTTGCACCCGGTATTTGCCAAGATTTATGCTGGCATCAAAATATTCAATACAAAAAAAAAAAAAAAATCCACTGCGTATTTGCTTTGATGTTAGCATTTTTTGGCAAAGTTTTTTTTTGGTGAACGAGACATCTGTTTAACTTGTAGCTCCTTTGTATACACTGCATTAGATGGTATTATGGTTTTTTTTTGACGAGCAGACTTAAATAAAAAAAAAAAATCATTTAAGAACGAATTTAACTTTAAAAGTTTGGACACACTAACAATCAATATGGTATTATTGAGTAAAAAACGACATTTCATATTTATTCAAAGATTTAGGATACAAGTTAGGTAGGAGGAGCACATTAGAAGAGAGTGACTAATCCCCTTATATAATCTCTGCTTGAACTATATGCTTAAAATGAAAAAAAAGTACTGGCTTAACTCACTGCGCCTAATTAACCTTCTCTCATTAACTTAAATTTTCTTCTCGACAGATTATGCTGAATCGAGTAGTGAGAACAGTACCATAGGTACTTAAAGAAGACATCAAATCAAATGCAACCCGAGAAGATAATTATACCCTGTACCGTATGGTACAAAGGGTATATTAAGTTGTATGTATGTATGTAACATACAGAAGGAGACGTCGGAGACCCCCCAAAGTTACCTAAAGTTAATCAGGGTACTAGAGAACTCGATATACCCATGTCCGTCTGTCTGTATGAACGCCTAGATCTCAGTGATGGTAAGACCTAGAGCAACCAAATTTTCAGATTAGATGCGCTATTATGTCAGGGGAGACAAGTTTATTTTATTTTTTTGATGTCGGGGTTATATTATATAGCTCCCATAGGGGTGTTTCAGAGGACCTCGAAAAAAAACCAAAAGTTTTATATGGATAATTCGTTTGTTTATGAAGATATCGTAACCAAATTTGGCACTCAATCGTTTTTTAGAGTTCCCAAGCACTGAACCAAATTTTATTAAAATCGGTTGACTATATCATATAGCTCCCATAGGACCAATCGGTCAAAAAAACCTTTTTTCTACAAAATTCGTTGTGTTTCGTTTGTTTGTGAAGATATTGTAACCAAATTTGGCATTCAGAAGTTTTTAAGGGATCTTCAACACTGTACCAAATTTTATCAAAATCGGTTGACTATATCATATAGCTTTATATGGATAATTCGTTTGTTTATGAAGATATCGTAACCAAATTTGGCACTCAATCGTTTTTTAGAGTTCCCAAGCACTGAACCAAATTTTATTAAAATCGGTTGACCATATCATATAGCTCTTACCAATCGGTAAAAAAACCTTTTTTCTACAAAATTCGCTGTGTTTCGTTTGTTTGTGAAGATATTGTTTTGTTAGATTTTATTGCAAGCAGTGGTACAGGGTATCCCAAAGTCGTACGCGCTTGACTTTAACGTACGCCATCTTTTTTAATCCAAAATGATGATAACCGTGATATATATTTTTTATTCTTTGCTGAATTTCCAATTGATGATAAAGAAGTTTTTCCTTCGTCTAACCTTTTATTTTTCTTGCGATATCTGACAAAACTCTTTGAATCTTGTTACGAATGATTTTTTTTTTTTTTTTCTAAATTTTGTAACTTGCTGTGCTTAATTTTTTCCGCAAGCTATTTCTCATTTTTGTTTTCAGGATCCAGGATCCTCTAATTCTTTTCGGTTTAGAAAGAGATTAACTTCGCCTGCCGATATTTTGTCCAAAAAAGAAACGTGCCAGCATAAGACTTATACAATCGTGGGGAAAGAAAAACAAGCTCAAATTGATCAGAAACCGGCTTCGCGCCAGCATCAAAGAAATCCTTCTAAGTTTAACTCCCATTCTGTCATTCCGTGCGAAACTATTGGAACTGCATATGGGCCTTTAGAAAGAAAATAATTTCACGAAATCACGAAATGAAAAATTTCTACTAAGAGACTTGGGTGACTCTTCTAAAAAGTTTATACTTTTAACTAAACGGTTACACAATAAACACAATTTGACCAGCTATTACCCCAACCTCAAAAAACCCCAGTGATGTCACCTCAAAAATACGTCGTTTTATGGGGTTTGTGAGGATATGTCCGAATACTGACGTGCTGGGGCGGTTTTAGAGCTAAAATTCGGATTCAGCGACACAAAAATTTTTTTTCATTGAGAAATAGATTAACTTATCGTAATTCCCATGTTATTGTAAAAATTGTTTCAAGTTCAAAATCCCAAAATTAAACCTTTTATTACTATTCTATATAGCCGCGAGAAGGTGTTTAAGTAGAGCTTTTGATCTAGAAGAATTGCGTAAAATTTAAACTTACTGTCAGTAAGTATTGCCACAAAAACAGTGTATATAAACTTCGGTGACTCAGTGTAAGCCTTCCAAAATATTTATATTAATATTTTTACGCTTTTGCTTTGATTCGAGGCCAATTCGATTAGTTTGTTATATTTTCCAGCTTATTTTTTTCCTTTCTTCTTGCATATTGAATTCCGGCTAAATAGCATGAGCTCATATTTTTAAGCGTAAATTATGAAATTTTTATTTATTTTATAAAAATCATTTAAGAGTTACTACCAACTTTAACTTAAGTGGTCGTGAGCTTTTGAATTTCTAATTTGTTTCAAGCTTTATTTTAAGAAATTTTGTGCTTGTCAAACGAGCTCTACTGATTTTATATTTATTATGTATAATATTATTATTTTTATTTTTTGCATTTTAATTGGTTTAAATTTTTGCAATTTTTGTAACTGTACGACGGTCCAGTTCATGACAACAAAAATTGCAGTCAGGTTGCAGTGTAACTTTCTCTATAATTGTTTTGCTCGCATTTTGTATTTTATTATTTTATTTATATTTAGTAGCGCTTTTTTTTTATTTTTCGACAGGTAAATACATGTTCAAACATCCGTTGTATATGCATATTTACTTTTAATTGTTTATTTAATTAATACAATTTAAGCAGACAGCAGACAACGACGTTGCTTTGCATTTAAGCGGTTTTTAGTGCAAAATTTTATTTTGTCAACCGCAATGGGGGGCTACAAAAAGAAAAATAATAAACTGGTCAACCAGTTTGAACACTTAAGGCACACAACACGGCGTATGCGTGATATGCCCATGCATATTGATTTCTCTAGAACATAAAAAATACTTAGCCGAATTTGCATTTTTTGTCTATTAAAAGTCCATTTGCCACTTACCTGTAAAATAGAAATTGTAAAAATAAGAATTAGTTTAATTGATTTAAAAGTAATTTTTAATTAAAATATAAAGTTTAAATTGAAACCATTTTGACAATGCGTAATATTTAATAATTTAGAATGTACTAGGCAAGGCTACAGAATCCCATGATCTAATAACTAGACGCACTGCGCGGGTCCGCCTTAGTGTCCCTCTGAAATAGCGTGCAATGGTTCAATTTTCGTATGGTAGCTATATAAAATAGTGATCGAATTTCTATCAAACTTCAGACAAATGTGAAAATTTATATAAAACTTATTTATATGTTTGAAGTTTGATCAAAATTTCACATAGCTGCCATACAAAAATTGAACCAGTGTTATAAATGCATATAAAATTTTTTTTTTATTTTTCAAAATATCGTGCTCAAATTTGTGCTAGTTGTATTTTGTTTTAGTTTTAGTGTTTGTGTGAAGTTTGATTAAAATTGGGCCACTATTTCATATAGCTACTATACAAAAGTTGAACCAGTTTTCCACTCGCACACTTCTTTGCGACAATTTTTTTTATTTTTTAAAATATCGTGTCCGAATTAATGTCAGTTGTATTTTGTTTTAGTCTTAACATTTGTGTAAAGTTTGATCAAAATGTGCCCACTAATTCATATAGCTACCATACAAAAGTTGAACCAGTAGGATTAAGAAGCTCATTGTAGGCGATGTTGATTCACATTGGGACACTGTGAGCATAAAACTGAGCTCAGTTCGACATTAAAAGTTCTTAGATCAAGAATCTATCTGTTCTAGATATCGATTTCGCATGATCAAAGTCACTGCATAAGATCGAAATACTCTAAATTCTGTAAAAGCTTGATTATATAGCTTATTCAAATCCCCTTAACATTCTACGAATTTTTGACTACCTTATATAGTATTTTATAACAGAAATAAAACAATATGTTTTATAATAGTCAGTTGAGCGCCGCTTCAAAGAAAAAAAAAAAAATTGATTTTTAATTGGTTTTGCAACAAAAAATGGTTTCACATGAAATCCGCATATCTCCACATAATCCTATGCAACAAGCCACAACAAACATGTGTTTTATTAATTTAAGCTTTGTTGTTGCCCTGGGACTATTGATATTGTTGTTATTGTTGCTGGCATCCTGTTGTTCAGCGGCGTATGTAGGAAAAACATTGCAAGGGGTCTAAATTTCATGCACAGTATGATTTTGGACCAACACCAGGATACGCCCCTGCTGTTGCCTGTTTTTAAGCCTCTGGCTACAATTAAATAAACGCCAGCAACCTGCACACACCAAAAGCAGAAGTTAACAGCCAATTTACAGATAAAAACGCCACAGATGCATAAACACACACACACAGCTACAAAATGTTCCACATATATTTAAGAGGCACAACCAAACGATGCGGTAGAAATTTTCATGCAACAATAACAAGTAAAACGGCAACATCCACATGCCTCTCGTTATGAGCCTCGGGCAGCCAGTGTTGTTTTTATGCTGTTATTATCATTACTCTTTTTTCCGCTTTTCTTTCTTTGCGTTGTCAACGCTGGAGCTGCACTGAAAATTTCCTTTTATTGGCGCCATCGGCAATTGCAGAGCTGCATTTTGTTAGAGTCTGAGTCTCTAGAGTTTTAAAAATAGATTTTGTTGTGCCACAACTGTCAATTGTCTTATGTGCAACTTTTGTCTGCAATACTATTTCTCAGCCTGTTTAACCACTTTACGCCCCGATAAACGCATTTATAACAATGATTGCGTAAACATTTGTAATAGATGTCCAGAAGCGGCGTTTATAGGATTTAAGAGTTTTGGAGGCTTTGAAAGTGGTACAAAGTTTTTGTGAATTTTGTGTGGTACCATTGCATTCGAAACGATACCCGGGCAATTCGCTTGAAGGAAGTTCTTCAAATACCAAGCCCATCAATTGCCAAAACAAACTTTTACGACTAGCCTGAGAGTATCTTATGTGATGAACTTTGGCATCATTATCATTTTATTAACATTTGCAGCTAAACTTTTTCTAGGTCTTATCAACCCTTTCATAAAATTCGTGCAGCTGTAACTAAGTTCTAGAACTTCTTGCTGAAATTTTATACCTTTAATTTTCTGATAAAGGTAAAACCTACATAGTACGTAGATAGGTTCTAAAAAGTATTTTTAAAATTTTAGGTAGATCGGAGCAATAGATGCGAATTTAGCGCTCTCCGTCTCTAGAGAAAAGTTTAGCGCTCGACACATTATGTGCGATTATCTCGAAATAGTCGGCCGTGGTTCGAAAAACGAATCCGAATATTTTATTTGGTGTTTGGTCCTCCCAATTTCACCAAGACGAATTTTTTATGCGAATCAAACTACTTTGTTGCAAGTCAAACCAAATCGAATTGGCAAAATAGGTTAAAAACAAATTTAAATTGAAATAATTTTTTAAATATTCCTAGATTTTATTCTTGCCAATTTCAAGTTAGATATAAGTTTTAAACAATTATTTTAAAATTTTTTTTTTTGTTATCAACACAAACCCCAAAACTCTCAAAACGAATTTTGGCTTTGAATGGATCACGTCTTGCATAAAAAATATTACCAATGTAATAAGAATCAATCGAAAGCTGTGCTAAAGTTAAGGAAAAAATTTAAAAAATAAAAGTAAAGGAAATATAAAAAGATATCGTCGTCAGCAAAAAATAGGGCATTGGGAGCACACAAAAACGAATAAAATTTATTCGTTACGGTTTTATGTTTCCGGAGCACGGCCGTATTTTGGCTCAAAAGTATTGTGGCGGTGAACATGATTTCTAAAAAAAACTATTTTACCGAATCAACCGTTTTGTTTTTTTTTTTGGCAATGTTTCTAATAATAATAATAATTTTTCTTTAATTGGATATTTTTACCTTTGAAAATATTCTTTACGTAAAAATTGGCGTACGTTAGTCGGGCGCGGACGGTTTTGGGACCCAGTAGCACTAACCACATTGGTTGCTCAAGAACTTCAAAAGACATATGATTCCTAAATTTGGTTACAATATCTTCATAAACAAACAAAAAACAGCAAATTTTTTACAAAAAACTTTTTTTGACCGAGCGGTCCCATAGGAGCTATATGATAAAGTCAACCGATTTTGATCAAATTTGGCACTATAAAAAAATTTCGAATGCCAAATTTGGCTGCGATATCCTCATAATCCATCGAAAACTTGTGGTTTTTTTACCCCGATATCAAAAAAAATGAAATAAACTTATCTCCCGGATCCCTTATCTAAGGGATCTAATCTGAAAGCTTGGTTGCAGAAACTTAAAAAAGACGATTATTTGCAAATCTAATCGTTTGCTAACTAGAGATTGCAATATTCTAATTTAAAAGGTTTGATTTCATGATTTCGGCTGGATACCTATCGTAGCTAATGTAAAAAGACCTTTTTAAAGAAGGGCAATTTCGCAATTCCGCTCATCGTAGTTTTGAAAAAAAACAATGAATTTTTATTCGTTTACTCATAATTTAGATTCTGTTTGTATGCCTTGAAAAATCAAAATTTTTCTCAAGGTATACAACCCCTTAAGGTATATTAGCTAGAAATAGTCTTTTAGAATGTCAATTAATACAGCCGGTGGTATAATCTTATCCCACAGTAACTTCGAAGGCTTCAATTGCCCTTAAGTGGCTTTAAAAATTCAATAAAAATAAATATACCATTAAAACTAAAATAAGCTAAGTGTAATTGAAAAAATGGCAGATTTATGGGTATAAGCATTTAAAAAACTTATAAGCATTTTAATTTAGCAATTTGCTAGATATAGCTAATATGACAACATTGAGCGGCATTGGAACTTGTTACCGTAAATGGCAATACTATTTGAAGGGAACAAAAAAAATATTGCCAAAATGGCAAACATGAAGAGGATCGATTTATCCCGAAAACTGCTAGTTGCAATGAGTTCCGCGTACTGCCTCAAAGTAGAGTCTCGCGTAGGTACCATGTTTGCGCCCTCTGACCTATGAAGCGTTAAAACTATTGTAGCCAATTTTTAAGTTTGGCTTGTAACTTTGTATCGAGAAATGAATACATTTAATATCAATACGGCATCTGCCAGTTTGTTATTCAACTTTCTTTGTCTAGACCTAATCCCTCAAAGAAATTGCTCACTGTCTATAGCAAAAATTTCAAGGTTAATTTATTTCAAATTTGCTACATTTTCGATTTGCATGATAAGGCAAAAATACAAATCGATTCGTTACAAACCAACTCTGATGTGAGTTCATGTTTGGCTGTAACGTTTAAAACGATTTTGCTTTCACAAGTCAATAACACAAAATGCCACATTTAAAAATTAAACCATTTAAAACAATGTATTTATCGATAAACGTTTATTTATTGTTTAATTAAAGTCAGTTTGTCATAAAATTGAACACAAATTTGGCAAGTGTCGCGAGTCGTCAACTCCCCGCTCCCCACTCTCTTTAAACGGTAAAAAACAAGCTCTACTCAAAGTATATACATATAGTATAATACAAACATACACAGTTGCATATAAACAAACACTTTATCGAATACAATTCGAGGGTTTACTCATTTGATAGTCAAATATTTTGCAGGCTAATAAAGCCAAGACGTGCCTGAACGTAAAACTAGCTATCGAAACGATTACAACATAGGTACTCATATGCATACGAGTATATTGTTACTGCTTTTTGAGCTGGCTTTTTTTTTTTATTTTTTTTTTAAGCTTAAGAGTGGAATTAAGTGCAAGAGACGGAGAAAGGGCAGTCACTCGAACATCGGCGTGGGGCCCTATAATAATATTAATAATATGTTATACAAATTTAAATACTAAATTATTTAAATTCCTTGGTTCTAATTGACTATGCCGGCGGCACTGTGTATTAATATCTATTTTGAATTTTAATTATTGAATTTTCTATAATCAAGCGTGTTATTTGTGTAAATAATTTTTGCATGAATCATTTACACTTGGAATTTGCTTTTCTACAGAATGAAAGTCGCATTTGAATATTTGTGGGACATATGTTAATTTTTAGAATCGGTTTTTGGAACATAAGCTGCCTGATTTCTTACTATTATAACGCTTGTTACAGATCCTGTTTATTGAATTGAATGCTGTAGTCTAATCAACTAAAATCTGGCAAATGTGATCCTTTTCTTAGACTTGATAAAATCTGAAAACAATGGTTTACTGAACCATTTTTTTTTTCTGTCATATCCTACCAGAAAGTTTTATTTATACCGTCGTGGAAGTATATATGGGCATCAAGAATGTCAGTACTTTATACTTTTTGGGTTGATTTTGAGCTCATGATGCAGATACCAAGTATTCTTCTGCTTTTAGTACAAATTTCCAGACAAAACCCATTTCAAAGTATCCATTTTCCCATTTTCAACGAGTTGACAGCATCTTTCAGTCTAAAGCACTTGATTGTATCAGAAGAATTATATTTTTTAGTTTTCGAAACTTAAGTATATGATTTTTGTAATTCATCGTAACGACTAATTTCGGTCTCAGGAGCAGTTTTCTTATTGTGTCACAGAAATAGCGCTTCGTATGAATATGAACTTCAAACAAACAAAAAACTTTACATATTTATCGATAAGTATTCTTTTTTTTTAAGCCTAACTTATTTCGAGGTCACGACCATTTTTTTCGCTTGAAACCCAGCAAATTTAGCTTATTGCCGATCCAATTCAATACTGTTTTCACTAAACATCCAACAACTAACAATTTTATATATTTTCATTTATCGATAAACTCTTATTTATAAAATAATATTTGCAAATACTCAAAAATTAATTTATTTAAAAAATTTCATTTGTCTCAGGTAAAGTCGCAAGTCCATCGTTTAGCAGGATCTACCATAACGCATAGTAAATACAAAAAGTACATAGAACATATAGAGACTTTTATATATTTGCATATAAGAGATATTTGGTGTAGAAGACGACCGATAAGTAATCGATATCATTTTTTGTCATTTTGCGCAACTAATTTACATCTCACGAGCAATTTTTTGGCTTGAGACCCAGCAATTTCGGTTGAAAATGTATCGCATTAATCTAGTTTGCACTGAACCCACAATAAACAATTAATCGATATATGTCTAAAGTGATATTTGGAAAATACGGTCGTTTAGTACAGGTTATTCTGTTTTTTTTTTTTGAAATTTTTTCGCGACAAATTTCGATCTTACGAGCAGATTTCTATTTAAGGACGTGTATTTTCGCTAAACGCATGGTATCAGTGGTCACAGTTTTCACAGAACAACAAATCGATATCAAATCAATAAACCCATATTTAATACAAAACTGCACAGACGATATTGAAAACTCTGTATATTTGCACAAAGGGACATTTGGAATAAAGACCACCGATTTCGATTTCGATAACGATAACACCTAACTTCAATTACGTAAATATTGCTCGCTTTTTACTATCTTTATTTAACTATATACTCACGTTTTTGAAACTTATCTCCGCTTTGGGACTTCCTTAACCTCGGACAATAAGTTGATTTTAGAAAAACAAATTAAAAACTCATTAGAACCCGCAATTACGCGAGTGGAAAGTAACCAACAAATTGGCATGTCAAAATGCAATTTGTTGACAATTTCTAACTAGTTTAAAGACAATTTTAAATATATATATAGTGACTAATCATTATACAACACTGGCTATAGAATGCATGGAAACCCCTTAGTCAATTGACTAATTGCATGGGTGCGGTTTGTGCCATTGTGTTCCCGATAAGCATTCTATTTGTTTGGGCCTCAATACAAACCATATAACTGCGTGGGTGTACTACATAGGTACTATGAACGCCCCCTAGAAAAACTCGGTCATTAGCGTCGTTGCACTTCTTTTTTTTTTACTATGTTGTTATATACACGTTATTTTGAAATATACAGATCATTGGTTTGGGCACGTGACTTATTCATTAGTATGCATATGCTAGATCTTATTTAAGATGTAAAATTTTGATTATAAGCTCTATATAAGTATATACCAGAGAAGTAAAAAATAAAACACGCTAACCAATTAATGCATGGACTGGCAGTCATCAATGCAACCAAGCGTAACGTGACAAATCCAAAAGATGCACAAAAACTCACACAAAAGGTTTGAGATACATTTTATTGTAAGCTTATTTGACAGTCGTCTATCATTTGTTACTTCAACAGTATTACTACTGACATTTGTGCAATTGTTCTTTATAATTTCATATATTATTATCTATTTCGATTGCATGCATTGTCAGACAATCAACTGTTTTGGTCTTGAATATTACTGTCATCATAGAAATAAATCAACCAACAGTAGTTGGGATAATTTTTCTTTTGTTTTCCAATTGACACTGAGGTATTTATAGATATAGTACATTAATTGCGTTGTGCATCTTTCAATGAATGTAGCTGGTGCAGTAGGGGAACCAGAGTGCGCGGAAATGGTTTTGAGCGCATCTAGAGGGCAGTGAAATGGTTTAGATTCCTTCGAGACATCTAACGTGCTTTAGTGAGTTACTACTCAGTCAGCAAACAAACTTTGAAAGAAATTTTGACCTGGCCCAAAAGTTTATTCTGAATCCGCACCTGTTAAGTTTGTATCAGAATTAAAAAATTGCGGTTGATACCCAAGTAAATTACAAATTTGTTCTTAATATTTGCATTTAGTTACTCGTAGTAAATTATTGTTACTCACTCATTACCAATTTCATAAATAATCAAATTACATTTGATGTGACGTCATTGTAAAGTATGTACTACTACATTCCATACACAAGTAATATATAATTAATTGGTATAATATTATTCACTTATTACTTCAAAACTTGTGGCATCGTACAGTAAGCCCTCATTAAAACGTATAATATAAAAAATATTTTTTAAGTTAAGACTTGCTCAGTACTGTTTCCTGACTTTTGGTGTTTTAGTTTTTCAATAGAATGAGGAGTTACTTCAAAACTTTCGAGATAAAGTTGAACTTTCCTGAAGCGAAATCGCGTTGGAGCATAATTTTATTTTGTTATATGGAAAATTCTTTAAAAGTAGTTAAAGTAAGCAATGTACATGGAAAAATTCATAATATGCAAAAACTCGCTGTAGCAGAGTTCGCTATAGTGAAGTTCTACTGTATTTGTGAATATGAGTGATGACGGCCATTTTAAAACTTGATCTCTGTTATTTCACAGCCTGTTGCATATCGATAGATGTAGAGTTGAAACACTTAAATCTAAAGATTTAATATTTGTAACAAAAAAATTTGATAAAATGTTGGCCCTGTGGCTCTTATAGTTTGGGTCAACCCCAATTCGACTTCATCTGCTTGCGTATAGGGCACATCTCTAGATTAAATTCGATGTCCTTCGAGCTTATAGTCTCCGACATACACCATGTCGAGTTGGCGTTTTGGAGACTCTTCCTTTTGCCATATATTTGCATAAACTTATTATATTTTTGTACTTTCGGTACAATAATCTTTAAGAAGAAACAATTTTAAACATATTCTTCAATATGAATTTCAATTTGAGAGCCAAAAACATGCAGAGGTGTTCGTAAATTTTAAAGGATTTATAAGCAAAGTATAGGCAAAGCGTCATCTCTAAGCAGTCGAAATTTTTTCTAGACTTGCAAAGTCTCTTGCTTAAATTCTTATCGTAAAAATTGCAAAATAAGATAGTCGTTATATTATTTATATTTTATAAGTAGTTAATGGTAAAATTTCTTCCGAAATTTCTTTAGCCAAATTATAACGCAACAGAAAAACGTTTATGTATAAGGCAGCCGATTCAAGGCAACTGCGTCGTTTGTATATAGAATATCTCGTTCGACATCTCATATTTCGGATTAGGAGTATTTGATCGGCTGGCGCTGTAGAAATCTATCATTAAAAACTCTTTGGCTACAGTTTTTACTAGAAATTCAAAAACGTCTAGAGATTTCTGACCACACACACGCTTGATGGCCATCAAAAAGGCTAAAAAGAAAACTCTCTTGCTAACTCTTTTCTCCATCCAATCAAATTTCATAGAAACCGCTCGCACAAACCAAACACCCGTTTGTAATTTGCTTTAATCATAAATGAATGAAAATAAATTGTATGATAAACTTACGATTTTTCATTTAAAAATTCACCGCGCGTAAATTCCGAAAGTCGTCGCGATTTGCCTTTTTTGGTTGACTTTGTCGACGTAGTCGGTTTCGACGCAGTTGCAGTCGTTATATTCGTTGTATTCAAATTTGCACTTTTGCCATTAGACTTTGTTGGTGTTATTGAATTTTTACAATCACAATCGACGACGATTAAATTTGCGCACGTTGCGGACTTTTCAATGGCAGACGACGATGACAACGGTGAACAATTGCAAAGGCTGCCAGACTTGCGTGTGTTTACTGTACCGGCGTTGCCAGACGCTGCAGCCTCCTGCTCCAAGGCGCAGGTGCACTTAAGCGGGCTTTGATTGGACCAGCGACGCAGTGGTATGGGCTTTGAGGAGCTGCCACTGCCACCGCAGTTGTCCAGCGAATGCTTCTTCATGTGCAGACGCTGTGCGGCTTGGTGTTGCAGCTGCAGCTGCTGCAGGCATTTATGCTGCTTAAGGCTGCGTCTTGGTCTAGGCGGCGAGGGTGTTGCCGGTGGCGATATGGCCACCGACATGGAAATGGCATCAAGTGAATTTGATTTGATCAGCGCATTATGGCATTCAGCATCGCTATCACTTGGATTATGCCGGCTATTGTTAGCAGCAGTTAGTTTGTTGCAAGCTTGGTTTGTGGCACGATGCTGTGCAATGATGCGTGTATAGAGCTCCTCAGAGTCTAGAGGCAACAGCAGATTGGGTACACCCACGCGTCGCTTTGCTTGACTGCGTTTATTGTGTTTGGACTTTGAGTCATCACAGCTTGTATTGTTGCTATCATGCTCGCTACAGTCCAATTCTGTGGGGGATTTGCTATAGGATAAAATGTTGGACAGACGACGCATCTTGTGCGGCTTGCTGGATTTGCTGTTAACGACATTTGAAGTATCTGTGGTCTGTGCAGCAGCAGCAGGCGTTGCGTTTGTAGTGTCGTCAACAACGCCGCCTATTTGCTGCTCATCCACATGACTGACCACAAAACGTGTAGTCTTAAAGCGCGTGAGTTGTTTGGAGTCACCGCTGCCGGACTCCAACACAGTGGCTGGCAAAACATCTATTTTCTCTCCTTGTAGGATATCATAAATTGTGCCATATTTGTGCGTGACTGGCGTGCCCAAATTCGCATTGACAACAGACTTTGTCTGCACCGGCGGCGGCACAGATTGTGCTGCTGGCAACACTGACGCCACATTTGGACTGCTGCACTTGGTATCCTGTTGTGGCTTAAGACCCTGCTGCTGCTGCTGTTGTTGCTTCTTTTGACGTTGTTTCTGCTGTTGTTTCTGTATAATATCATAAATCACATCTTTTGATTTATGCAAGTGTTGAACGTCTGTTGCGTTTGTTTTGGACGCGGCTGCTTCCTGCTTTGGTTCCCGCTCCAAAATCGAGCTTAGACTCTTGCGCTGCCATTTATCGCTGCCGCCGCCAAAGGAACCTTGCGTGCTTTTACGATGCAGTATCTCATAGATGGTGCCATAGGTCATGTACTTGTCATACTTTTGATATGTCAAATTGTATATATCGTTTTTGCGCTGTATAATATCATAGATGGTGCCATAGACGAGCTTGTCATAGATCTTGAAATTGCGTTTATAGTTGGCATTATGTTTGGAATTGGCTGTGGACAGTTTGGCATAGCTTTGCAATTGCTGCTGCTCATTGCAGCTGGCTGTTGGCACTGCGGCTGTTTCAGTCTTCACTTCTTTGGTGGAGTTGCTGCGACGTGGCATAAAGTAGGAGGCAAAACTTTTACGATGACGCGAATTCTGACGCTTTAGTGTCGTGTTTGTTGTTGGTGTTATTGTTGTGGGTGTGTCCAGCGCACATTCCGACGACGACGACAAGACAAGCTGTGCTCTTTGTTGCTGTTGTTGTGGATCGATCTCGCGCACCAAGCGCTTAAATTCCTCATAAGATGTGCGTCGTTTGTGTGCTTTTTCCCGCTCCTTAGCCACAAATTGTTGATCAAGTATTTGCGATAGAAAATCCGAATTCTTGCGCATTGCCTCTGTGGTATTGGTGGTTCTCGCGGTGGTGCTGCTGCTGCTGTTGGTGGCGGCTGTGTTGGCGGCAACCGCCAACGACAAGGTAGCTGACGTTGCGGTCGCTGTTAGATCGTCGCATCCAGTATCCATTTCATCCGCTAACAAGCCAGCAGCAGCAGTTTCAAACTCGTTTACGCAATCCGGTTTAGTTTGCGTGCCGGTATTAACATTGCCCTCGCCACTGTTGTTGTTATTGTTGTTGTTATTTGTGGTTTCTTGTTCTGATATAGAGGCGAGTGCGATCTCAGTTGTGGCTGTTTCTGTAGCCAGTGCACCCGCCTTCGCCGACGTTGACGTTGTTTCATCCACATTTTGCATTTCTCCTCTGTCAGCTTTGTTACTTCTCAAGTCTTGCCACGTTCTGCGACGCATCACTCGCTTTTCATGCATGACTGCCGCTTGCGGCATTGCAACAGTTTCCGGCGTTGCTGCTGCTGCTGCTGCAGCATTTGTGGCAAACATGGCTTTAAACTCTTCATAGGATTTGCGCCGATTGCGCGACTGTGTCAGACATTCTTTATAATTAAGTCTGGCTATCTTCTCGTCGCACTCGGATGCTGCTGCTGCTGCAGCCAGCGCATCCAATTTATTTTGCATTTCCATAAAGCCCGAATCCATGGAACTAATTGTGCAGCTGGAATCAAAGCTTGTCTTGCGACTGGAATTATTGCTGCCTGGTGAGCTGGGCTTGGGTGGCGTTGCCGGTGGCGTTACCAACAAAGCTAGCAATGCAGCATGCTCATCGCTATTTGGACCACACAGCAAGTCCACATGCTGCACATTATCACAGACTGGCCTAACTGCACCATCATTATCATTATCATCGAAACTTATCAAATCCCTAACTATGTTATCACAATTGTTGGATTGCACTTTCTCGCCCAGCGACAACTCCTCCTCGGGCACTGCCTCTAACATATTGGCTGCTGCTGCTGTTTCAGTCTTAATCACTTGGCTATTATTAACTTGAACTAATTCCGCGTTACCTTCGACGTCACTGGCGCGCTTTTTGCTAACCACTGCATAGAGCGGCGGCGGCAAGCGTTCACTATACACGTTCGGGATCGCTAACGAATTCGCATTCACATTCACTGTCGTCGTAGTTGAGTGCGTTTTAAATGCCGTATCCGACGTTGTTCGCTCCGTCGCTGTCGTTGACAAACTGACAATATCGTTGCTCATTTTAACGCTCGCTGGCCCCAATGCCCCAACGCCCACACTGCAGCTAGCCGTCGCCGCCGCCGACGTGGACGTAGACATAGAGAGCGTGTTACTGCGGTTATGAAAGATTTTCACACTGCGCATGGGTAATTTGTGATGACGATTTTGTCGGTTACGTGCAATTCCCATTGATACGGTGCCATGCTGTTTGATACGACGCGTATATTTGCTGGCTATGGTGCACACAGGATCGACATCCAGCGTTTCATTGCACGCGCTTAGTTCCTCCTCTCTGCCATTGCTGCTGCAGTGCTTCAGATAGCGCTGCAGACGCTGTTTGTTATTATTGCTGTTACTGGAGCTGGTACAACTTACATAACGACCACGTTGTGCATAGTTTTCATTCATGCATTTGGCGCAGCACAAAAACTCATAAAGTATCTCACCATCGTCCGTCTGGGAGCAGCTGCTGGTTGGTGTAGCAGGCGGCGTAAATGTAGAGTATTTGGGTTCCAGCAAGAATTCCAGTTGTGCAGCAGCGGCAGCTATGGCAGCTGGCGTGGACGGCGTAGCAGCTGCGCTGGGTAAGCTGCTGTTGGCAGCTGCTCCGGCCGTAGTGGTCACCGGCATTAAAATGTATGTGTTTTTCAAATTCTTTTGACCCGACGACTGCGTCAGCTGCTGCTGTTGTTGTTGTTGTGGTGGTGTTGCTGTTTGTGGCAATTTCTGGCACACATTCTCCTTGTCCGGCACGGCGGCTGCAGCATTGTTGCTGGCTTTGGCATTTGCCACTATGGAGCTCTCGATGCTAAGACCCGTATCCAGCAGCATAAAAGTGCCATCAGCGGGCAATATAAGACGACCCTCTGCGGCAGCATTGACCAGTTCACGCAAAGCACGGACCTGCTTCTCGGTTACTTTACCCTGCAGCTGTATGCCATGCAGTGCAAAGGCTGTGGGCTTGTTGTTCACCGAATTGGGATCGGTGCACCAAACAACAGGCATCGCGGTCATTCTGCTATATGCAAGTGTGTGCGTGTGTGTGTGTGTGACGTCACATAAAAGAAACCAGAGGTTAATGCGCTCGTCTGATGGTCAGCAGCACGGCTTAGGTGGTCTTTTGTTTTTATTTTATTTTTATTTTTTTGCGGCAAGTTGCAATTATATGTTGATGGCTGTGTGTGTGCGTGAGAGAACAGAGAGAAAAGTTTTAATATTAAAGTCAATATGTTGCGCATGCGCTGACTTTCTCGCATATATAAATATACATAAATATATGTATAGTTTTTTGCTGTTTCATGTTGGGCTTTTGTTGACAATCGCTACATCAATATCATTATCATCAGTACTGCACAGAACTCAACAATAATAATACAAAGAGAAAATATCCGGTTTTTATTTTTTATTGCGTATACGTAATAAGCAGAATTCTTATAGCACATTATGTCATGTTATCTAGAATATGTGATCTCGGCTTATACATATAAATATCATGTAAATTTGCATAGTCGTGCCATGACATGACATGCTCGGAAAGTTAAAACTTATTCTGTAGCAAACAGTCGCGCCTAGTACACTGTTTATGCTAGGTTTGCACGACAATTGCAATCGAATATGTCTTACAATCGATTGTGATTGTAAACACTGTATTAATAACAAATTTTGTTTACTTAAAGTCGGCAGTGACCGACTTCCACATGCAAGTAGCAAGTAAGAAGTGAAGACCGACAATGGGATACCCTGTTATCAAGCGAAAATGTCTTTAAATCGATTGTAAATGGATTGGAATTTGCAATCGATATATTGAAAACGAATATTATGTCGTGTGACCAAAAACATGTACGTTAGTTCAGGCGGTGAGCCATATTGGGATACCCTGTAATTCGTTTTTTTAAGCATCTTTAAAAATATTGTAAGTGGGGAGTTTCGTTATGCAATGGCTGTGGGCCATCTCACCCGGGCAAGAAGTTCTTTAAAGGGGACGACGATCTAATAAAAAAAATTAAGCATTTAAATTGTGCGGAAGAAAGGAGTTGTTTACAGTCACCACTGGGCCCCTACTTTTGTTACAATGAGTTTTGTGCGGAAAAAAAAGACTGTAATCTCCACGGGGGTTTTACTTCTAAACTAACTCGCATGTTGATAGTGGTAGCATAGTTTCGAATCCTACTCCAATAATACCTAAAAAACTTTACATTGCTTGACTATATCGAACACCCTATTTAAAAAAAATCTCGAAAATAGCTGCATATTGCTCTAGATTAAGGAAGCTGCGTCAAATTGGAAATCGTTTGAAATTTTTTTCATCTCGAATTAAATATGCTCAAAGTAAACAAACAACATCTGATTGCAACGTAATTTGCTGCAATTGTTGCTACTGCCTTGGCAGCTGTCATGGTGCAATCCCAGCGTGCAAACATAGCATAATCTCCACGAAGCTACTACCAAGTAACGTCCATGAAAATGCAATCAAGAGGTAAATGACTTGAAATTACAAGTTGCAGTTCCAAATGACGTCTTAATCTTCGGTGCGCGCAAAAACGCGACACGCGTCTAAAAACAACATCAAAATCGCACACAAAACGCGCCCACCAAAATAAAATAAAAAAAATATAAGAAAATAAAAATAAAAAATTAGTAGCTTACACGCGCTAAAAATCGTTGAAGCTTCGCTGTGCTTTGTTTTTGCATTTTTTTTAGCAATACATTTTTTTTTTTTTTTTACTTTTTTATAAAATGTAAATAAAACACATTTTTGTTTGAATTCAACGTATTCGATTCCTATTGAAAAAGCAACCTTGATTCGTTCATAGAAAATACAGCAACAATCTAAAAAAAAATTCAAATATTTTATCTTTTATTTCTTTAGTTTTGTGGAAATTGCATGGAATGTTGCTGAAGTCGCACAAACTGAAGAGCTGTGCATAGCTTGGTAGCTCATTAACATTTTTAGTGTGAATTTTGAGAGATGCGTTAAGGTTTTTGGAGATTCGTTAGAATAATAAATGCAGTGAATAAAGTTGAAAGACGTCAGAGCTTTGGAGACAGTCTGTCTGAAAAGGCTATTTTTTTTTTGGAATGTAATATTATAATTTTGGTTTTTCTGTTAAAAAGTTCCCGAAATTGATAAGTGCTTCAGTCAATTTTGTTACAAATAGGTTTTGGGAAGTACTCGCATCTTTCGAATGCTTGGAAGATGAAACTTGGATACATCGCAATTATTATTAGAAAATTACTATAAGTAGTCTTAACTTAATTACAAGTGGGATTTGTGGCTGGTAAGCACCAAATGATCACGAATCTGTCAAGCTCTTGAAAGATGAAATATAAAAAAATCTTAACCTAATGTTTTTGTTTCAAAAATATAAAGGACAATGAAATAAATTTTTAAATATATTAGGAATGTATAATACATTTATCAAAAATGTTTTTAAGAAAGTTCGCGAAAGCATTGCAAACAACTTTAAAGTTATGGCTTTAAAAATTCTTTCTTAAGTCATCTTTTTTACAAGCATGATTTGTAGTTGGGAAGTACCGATTGTTGTTCAATCTTTAGGGCGTTTGGAAAGTGATACAGATATATTATCTATCTTAAAAAAAATATTGTAAAATATTGGGGTTTACTTCAAAACCGCAAAATTTAATGATTGAAAAAAGAAGATCTACATTAAATATTACAAATTAAAAGTGATCATTATTAATGAAAAACGGTGTCAACATTGAAGTACAGTCTAATTTCCATTTAACGAACTTGTACAACGCATTTTTCAATAATAAGAATTTTTTTTGTTAAAGTAGACTGATCTTATGAACTTTTTATAATGAATTTTCTATATAAGGAAGACGTTTTCTGCTTGCGGGCTTTCTATATTACTAATTACAAATAACCTTTATTAATGGAAAAAAGCGCTTCTGTAGAATTAGAAAAAATTTATTAACAAAAGTTTTGTTTGCTAGTCTCGCAGAGACAGAAGAAAAAGCCAAAAACGTTTTTCCGATTTCTTTTCATTATTTTCATGCGATTTCTAAAATAGAACAAATAGTTTTTGGGGAAAGCATTTGACCATTTTTTGCTATGTAGGAGGAGATTTGACAGACTATATAGTGTGAGTACTAAATTGAGCAGGCTCGAAATCCGAGATAATGTGGCGCTGTGTTGGATAAACGCCTAGATCTTAGGAATAATATGAGCAAGGAAACTAAACTGTTGGTGATGATGTATATATATCCGTTGGTTAATAGCTGATACCCTTGCCTTGTGTGAGACTTTGAGTTTCTTAATTATCTAGAACTTCTATGAAATACTGTAGTGTTACAGAAATCATACCATAAATGAAATTTAAACGTTGTTAAACTTTTTTCTAGAACCACTCCAGGTTTACATACGTACTATAGTGTTAAACAAATAAAACTTTCCAAGCCTATGCGTTTTGTTTTTTAAGATATTTAAACAGGTTTTTATGATAAATTTATCGATTGTGTGAATATTGTTATGGGTATTAGAGGTTTGCATGATTTAATCCAAAGCGGCAAATGAATCGTTCACACTGAAAACATGTGCATTTTTTGAAATACTGAGTATTTACTCATAATAAGTAAATGTGCGTAAATATTTATATTGTGGCTGTATTTAAAACTACTGTACCTATGAGAGAGATGCACAAAATGTTCTAAACGTCGCACTTCACTACTGCACAGTACTTCCAAGCACTGTATTTCAATGCAGAGCTGACAGCAGAACAATATGTTTTGATGTTCTGTTTGCTTCAAAACAAAACCTTCAGTGCTTGAACTGCCTTTGCTTCAGTGCTTGACAGTGCTTGAATATTTCAAAACATTAGAACATCACACAAAATGCTTGAGAAAAGCAAATTTTCGGCAAGCATAGCGAGTGCACTAGAATGTTTTGATTTTTTGCGCAGCAGACATAATATTAAGCCACACACAGACACAAGCAGATTGTTTGTTTGTGTTAGTTCTGCTATGCTTGAAATGTTCTACTTCAGTTTGGTTCTCCTTCCATTTTGTTTTACTTCACGTTTGTTCTGTTTCACTTTTGTTTTGATGTTCCATTGCTTGTTGTTAACCAAGCACTTTTGAGACTGAAGTATTTGTTTGGTTTTGTTCAAGCCAAAGACATGAAGTGCTTGAAATAACAGCTGATGGCTTACAAGACATTTGTGCAGTGCTTGCGCAGCGCTCTAGTACCTATTCCCCCAGACAGCGTACAGCAAATTGTGTTTACAATATTTTGGTGTACAGTTTACTCACTGTACAGTGAATGAAAACGTGAAAAAACTGAGTAATTGAATAAAACTTCTAAAAGCGAAAAATAGAATTAAAGAAATTCCGTGTTGCAAGCATAAGTGAGACAGCATAATTACTATATATGCCACGTTTTCCGCACTACGTTTTGCGCACTACTGTACCTACTTCCGTCATTACATTTTCACTAAGCTCACAGTTTTATGTGGTGTAAACGGGTAAGAAATATACCATGCACATATATACACACGTAAAAAATTTCATCACTCTCTTAGGCTTGAATCAGAGCACTGTACACTAAATTTTAAAATTTTCACTGTACAGTCAAATGAAGTTAGAAATATAGATCTATAGTGTATATTAAAAGTTGTTTTTTTATCAACTTTTTACAAGCCGTACATACATAGTTAAGATATAAAAAATTAAATTTCTTTTAGTGTACTGAGTAATTACTCAAATACTTCATAAAGCCGGTAAAGATTTCTGTTACTCCAAACAGACTTCAATCACAATGCAAAAAAATTTACTACAACAAAATATCATTATTAATTGCTAAGAAAAAGTTTGTTGGCACAACAATTGTTAAAAATCACACGAATAGACTGGGTCTTGAGATCAAGAACCAGCTAAAGATACAAGTTTTCGTTTTTTTTTTGTCTTGAGGGTTTGTCAACAAAAAAAAAATGCTGCAGGCCAAGAGTAATAACAAATTTTTGTATAGGCCATTGACAGCTAATGGAAATTTTATGAACCAATACTTGAGGGCGTGTATAAAAATATCTAAGTATTGTCATTTGCATAAATATACATACTATATATATATATTATTAAAAACGCGCAAGTGTAGCCAAGAAATTGAAGGCTGAACTCTAGTTATGACCGTTGAACTGTTATACATATAATAACAATGTGTAAATATGCATTACTTTGTGTAGAGAGAGAGTAAGAGGTTTCTAGACGAGTATCAAGGCTGCGCCGTAAATGTATTCCATTCATATTATATGCTATTATATGCACATTATGTACTATGTACAAAATGTATATAACTACAGAGCAGTTCAAGTTGATGGTGACTGAAAACAAGTTACCAACAAACAGCAAACAAAACGCTTTGGCACTTGAGACAAAACGGTTTAGAAGTTAAATACAACTCTGCTGCTATGTCTGGGTTTTAATGGCCAAGTGTGACCATCCTTTCAGTTCTAAATGGCCATTAACAAAGGCCACAAATCTTATATACATAGTATGTACATAGTATAAAGTATGCAATGTAAAGATAAACAGACTCGTTGAGAAACGACACAAAACTGTCGGTCCACACCAGCAAATGTCAATGTCAGGCAGACCATAAACTCGTAAAAAAAAAAATCATAAATAACTGCATCAAGGCTTAGTCGCATCTAGAAGATATATTTACATACATAGTTCAGTAATAAAGAAAAAAAAAAAAAATCTCGAGTTGAGTCATTTAAGAGCTAACAAAAGCTTGCAATAAGTTGTCTACTATAAAAAATATATACCTTTTGTTTAATCATTTGTTTATACTAAATACTTAAAAACAGCTGCTTTAAAAAAATATACATAAAACAAAAACGAGTGCACAAAAAACCTGTGGAACATGACTCTAAACTTTAAAGTCTAAAGGCTGATAAGCCAGCAGCACATATAGAGTGTCATCAAAAGTCTACTCGATATAAAAATATCCAATTACATTCATAAACAACTGAAAAAAAAATTAGCCGTTCTGGGCCAACCTTGACAACAGATGCAAGTAGCATTTGAGTACCCTTAAGAAATTCCAATTTAAGTACTTCAAAAGTAAAACAGTTGTGCTCCAACCCCGAACCACAATACAATTAGAAATCCTTAGATTTTTTTTAGGTTTGTTTAAAATAATTGTTGACAGACATTTCTGGAATATTTTATATTTATAAAAATTACAGATGCATAGCTGTTTAAGCCATGCGGTCATACCATGCCATAATTCCTAGAAAAAACTTACGCAATCGAAATGGAATGGGATTCTCGATTTCGCTTACTGTCCAACTTATTTGGTTTAAAAGTGAGTTCGAGTACATCATGATTTTAGATTTTTTTTTTGAGGGAAAGGAGTACTCGAATTTGTATCCATATACATATTGCTTTTTAAATTTTTTTTATGCTCATTTTAAAAATGGTGCTAGTCGTGATATCGATAAATACTACATAATTTAACGATAACATATCGGAGTGAAAGTAAACTACAAAAAAAATGTAAATGCTTTTTGAGGTACAGATGTTCTCGACTTCGCTTTCGAGCATACAGCTTATGAAATGAATGGGCCCTTTTTTGAGTGGTTGGTGTTCTGGTATTCGCTTTCGATCAAGGATTTTCATTTTGAAATTTATAAAATAATTTTTGTAGTACATAATGATTCTTGGTTCTTTTTATGGTGTTCTCGATTCGTTTTAAAATTTGTGAAATGATCTTTTTCTTCAAGCGTGGGTACATTCGAACTACATTTTTTTTGATACGTCATTTAAAAATGGTGATGAACTTTTTATCGATAAATATTGCATGCTTTAACGATAGGATATCGCAGTTAAAGTAAGCTCAAAAAAAAAAAATATTTACAATTTTGAGTTTTTAGTTCTTTTTTATGAGTGGGGTTATTTTTTTTTAAACCTAATTTGAAAATGATGCTAACCCTCGAACTAATGAACGTTGTGTTTTAACGATGACACTCAAAGCAAGCTTCCAAATATTATAATTGCAGACTCATTTTACGAAAATTTCTTTTCAAGGATGCTTGGCCAAAAAAAAGATAGTGATAAAGATCTTGCTATAAAAATTGTTGAACTAGCCAAAAGTAATTTGTTTGAGATGGAATTTTTACTTCTGTTTATATAAGTACGGTGAAGTTGAAAAAACCCAGTATCTTGTTCCTGCACTGTTTGTATCAGCTTCTTAAGAGAATTGAATCAAATAGTAGATTTTCGCTTGGGATCTACTCGTTTCTTTAGTAAGTTTTCACTTACAAACAAATTGATTTTTTAGTTCTGCTAATGCATGCAGTCTCTTTTCGCATAGTCGGAACTAGTCTTTTAGTTGTTAGCTACATGTACGACTACTCTCATTCCTATATTAAGGATTTCTTTATTTTCCTTTAACTTAGAAACTAATCGTTTCTATCTTTGGTATTTCTTTAAGAAGTTTTAGTACTACTTTTTTCTTTACTAGTTGTTTAGTTAGGAACTACAAGTTCATTTAGTTGCGGAACTACTTTTCCGCTTCGTTTAGTTGGCAACTACTTGTTCATTTAGTTATGTACTAAAAGTTCCTTTAGTATGCAACTGTTACTTCATTTAGTAATGAGCTACAAGTTCATTTAATTGAGGAACCACTTGTGCCTATAGTTAGAAACTACTTGTTCCTTAAGTTGCTCTTGACTTGAAGTAATCATTCCATTCAGTTCCTTTAATGGAAACTTCTCTTTTATTCACTTTGGAAGCACTCGTACGTTTAGTTGGAAACTTCATGTTGCTTTAGTAGGGAACTACCCGTTCCCTTGGTTTGCATTCCACTTGTATCTATTATTGAGAACTACGTTTCCTTAAGTTTCTTTTGACTTTAGAAGTAAACGACCTTTAGGTTTAATATTTTTTAGACGTTTTAAAACTATGTTTTTCGTTAGTTCCTTTCTTGGAGGTTTTTCCTTTTTTGCTTAAGAAGTAATTGAGCGTTTAGTATGCTCCTTTAGTTATGAACTACTTGTGCCTGAAGCTTCTTTTGACTTAGAAACTAATTCTTTGGTGTACAATTTTTTTTAGAAGTTTTCGATTTACTTATCTCTTTAGTTCCTTTTGTAAATGCAGTTACTTTTGACTATGGCGCTATTAGTTCTTTAAGTTGGCAATTACTTGTTCATTTAATCAGAAAATATTAGTTCCTAAAGTTGGGAATAACTCTTCGCTTTCTTTAGACTTAGAAACTAATCTTTGTTGAACATTATTCCAATGCATTTGCATGCACGAATATATGCTTTATGCCAAAAAACCTTGAAAATTGGTAACACAAATCATTTGGCTTTTTCTATGACTAATTCTTTAAACTAAAATAACTTATAGTTCATTAGTTCACTTTTATGTAGTTTACGTTTTTGTTAGTCACAGTAATTGCATCTATTGGAAAAAACGAGCTACGACTTAAACACGTTTGTATGCTTGAAAGAAGGCTAATATTCAGACGGCCCACATCGTTTAATACTGGTCAAAACCACGAGCAGTATGCAAAATGCCACTAATGGTAATTTAATAATCAATTTATTTCTACACATTTTCAATGTTTTCACACATTTTATCGAATTTTGATTATTTTCAATAACACTTGGCTTGGCATTAGAACCAACAAGGTTGTTAGCTTGGCGCAGAAGGTCTTAAGGGTCTAAGACAAGAAACACGTACCAAATACGCAAGTACTCTATAAATACAGATACCATTTGTAATTATCATTAGGACTGACCTATGCTAACCATACGATAAATGAACGACAAAAAAAAAACCATTACAAAACGATTGTATCTTTTATTGTGTGGGATTGTAGTTTTGAGCGCGTGCCAAGAAAATTGAACAGACCAACATAATAAGCAAGTAAAGTGTTGTAGTTAAAGGTAACAATTGCACTCAAAAGTACTACGACCCAATTTTAACCGGTTTTTTTATTTGGTTTTTTTCTGGTTTTTTTTTGTATAATTTTTTTTATTTGTCGATTGTATATCTTGAGTGTCAAACACATTTTGCGGCTTGCGGCTGTTGTCAACGTGCATATGTTTGTTGGCTTGTTTGTTTGTTGCTGGCAAAAAACTTATGGCAGACAATATTGCGGCTTAAAAATGTTGCCAAGACTCATGTTGCCAAGCTCATGTTGCTTAGTTTTAATTATGAAACAAACCTAACTAGTCTAGCCTGAGGCTGTTATCAACACGCCCTTACTGTCAAATTATAAACAACTAATTAGCTAAAAAATGTTGCAGGAACAAGTTGAAAAAAAAAAGAAAACGTTTATTAACTAAATGTAGATACTTTCTCTTGAGAAAATTTAAAACTCACAAATACAAAACTATACAGCTATAGTTAGTTACTACCTATATGGTCTATAGTTAGCACACAATCTGGCACCCATGTTGGCCCACTGTGCGCTTGTCCAAGCCCATTTATGTGCAAATTTATACTACTCTAAGCTCTTTTGGTTTGCTAAAATGACCAGACAATGTGGTCAAAAAACACACACAACAGATACAAAACCCCCAAAAAAAATACACACAATACACACACAGATACAGCTACACATACTAGCTAAATGAGTTTGGCTTTGATTTTGGGCCATGATTTAGGTCATTGCACAATGGTAACAACAGCAGAGAGACTAAATTTAGTGGCTACAAAGCCAACCCAAAAAACGCACACTCGAAAATTAAACTGAACCCACTGACAACAACAACAAAAACAACTACCAACAATACATACAAAAACGTCCCAAAAAAGTTTAACCGCCTGCCACAGATTACCACAAAAAAAAAAATCTCGAATAGTAATTTTTACTCCACAAATCTACTCATATAAGCAAATGACCTGGAAAAGTTTATCACGCGCTTATAACGAGTTGCCGAAAACTTTAAATGAATGCTTTCTATTTCTATTCATTTGTTACGCGAAAAGCTTTTGAGATCGAAAGTTGAAAAGCGAGTATTTTGGTAAAATTCATGACATAATATAATAGAATTCGTGTGCATTGTTAGTCTTTCTAACTTTTTAAAGATTCTAATATTTTAAGAGAAAAACTGCACATTAGATTAGATTAGACCAACAGACCAATCATCTGCTCTGTTCTCACGACTTATGTAGGTTGGAGGAAATCTTTCAAATAGGCAAGAATGCGCTTAAGATGCTGACTGGGAGACAGCAGATTGAAGACTGACAGAATATGAAAGAAAGCTGGGGTCGAATAATTGATACCGTCTAAGAGACGTCTGAATACAGAATATCATAGAAAGCTGTGGTAGAACACTTGAAAGTTTTAGGAACTATAAAAGATTGGTATCTATTTATAACTTAAGAACGGCTGGACCGACTTTTATGATTTTTGATTTATTGGATTTGTCTTAACAGAACTACAACTAAAGTTTGGTTTGATAGCTATCAAGAGCTCACAAGCCAAGCAAAGTTCAAAGGTTCTCATTCCGAGAACTCCCATGAGCTCAACCGATATGTAATTTATGTTTAAAACTTATAACTCAGTTCGCGATTCTACGGCATGACGATTAAAAAATTTTAGTGTTTGTGGCCTGAATCTAGACAAAGAAAGTTTCTGTTACGTTTGATTGTAGGAAAAATATCGTTTATCACATGGTGGTGAATTAAGGGAAGCAACCCTCGGGTCAGCAACCCGTTAAATTTTAATGCAATTTGTAAAAATGTGAATTTTTTTTTCGAAGTGAATAGCTCCAATTCGAGTGCCTTATATAAAATCTTTGGTTATTCGGATAATCGTGAATACTCCAGCATTCTCACTCGAATAAACGCTTTAGAAATTAAAGGGAGTACAGAGGATGTTATAGTCAGAATTCGAGCAAGGGGCGAAGACCTCTACTTTCAATTACAAATTATTTTATTATTAGCTTCCCACTACTGAGAAACATTCTGCATCAGAGACAAAGTAGTTGCCGTCCAGGGACCCCGTCAGAAATTAACGAGAGTGCAGTGCATGTTATAGACAGGATGCAAGCAGGGGGCGAATACTTATAGTTACAATTAAAATGTATTTTGTTACTACATTTCCAGTACAGAGAAACATTCCCCATCAAAAACCAACTAGTTCAAAAAAGCGTCCAGGGACCCCGTCAGAAATTAACGAGAGTACCGAGGATGTTATAGTCAGAATGCGAGCAGGGGGCGGAGACCCACACTTTCAATTAACACATATTTCATTATTACATTCCCAGTAGAGAGAAACATTTCCCATCAGAAACAACGTAGCTCAAAAAACTGGGATGCAAAGAAACAAAGAGGCGCGTCTTAGAGGTGTAGTCTGTCTGACACTTGATCATGACTCAGCTCCAGACTCTTAAGAGATACAGATCAATGCAGCAGCCCTTTTTTTTAAATACCTATTTTATATGAGAAAAGTGGCAGTAAAATAGGTCTCATTTGTTATAAAGCCTATAAAATGCTACACTTCGTGTGGAGTAGATGTATCTTAGGTAAGTCAACACTGTCTAGCCGGCTTTGATGTTATTTAAAGGCCATAACTTAGAGAGTCATCTATTGACATAAAAAGAAACCTTGAACTTTGACAGCTTTTCAAGCTTAGTATCTGTGTAATAAAAAGCGTAAAGAGCTCTTAAATCGTTTAGAAAACGAAACATTTATGGTTAGTAAAATACTTATTATGATGGCGAAAAATAAGTAAGAGAAGCTTATTTATGACCAACTAATATCATCATAAATATTTGTTTAAATTGTAAATATAATAAAATCTTTGATATGCTCAAAAGTCTAAAGATAGCACAACAAAACTAACAAAGAAATCGAAAAAAAAATAAATTGTAATGCTCATTTCACTTGAGTTTTGAAGTACGCAATTTTCTTGTGTTTCCAAGTAAATATCTGCATCTTTATCGCTGTTTGCTGACAGACTCTGGAGGCGCTGCTCTGTTTGGGGAATTAACTGACTGACTGACTGACTGAGTGACTTGACTGAAAGCGTGAGTCACGTTCAGGAAATTTATGGTACCAAGCCTTAACAGCCAAACTGTGACGTTGCTTCAAAGTAGCAAAAAAAAAAAAAAAAAAAAAAAAAAAAAATTAAATAACAAGTGGGTTGGTTAAAGGCTGTACAGTCGACTATGATATACACTGTAATTATTTTAAAATCATTTTCGAAAAGTAAAGAAAATTTTTATATTTTGGGTTTCGTGACTCGAGTAATAACAACAAAAGATATAAAAGAATTGAGTACATTATGTAAAAAAAAAAAAAAAAAGAAAAAAAAATACAAAAATCAAGTATTTTCGATCTCTTCGAAAATATGAATTTTCATTTATAGTAAATAATAAGCTCAATACAAGTAAAAAATACTCTATCAATCTTGTCAATTTTTTTTTAAATATATAATAAACTTAATACCGACCAAAGTTTTGTATTTCTTATATGAAGAGTACTATATTTTAGGAGTAAATGATAAGAGCCAAAAACTAATTGGATCTACATTTTGTAAACTTGTTTTAACAATAATTTATACTCGTATTACGATTATTTTTATCTTGATTTATGTTCAAAATGGAGTTGAAATAAGATTAATAAACTCATTTTAAAAAAAAATTTGTACTATTTCTTAAAAAATTATGTTATTCAGGAAAAATTAAAACGAAATACTTGAAATGAGATCTGAATTCTATATATTTAAAAATTTTTTTTCCTTGGACGCTTTCTGGATTTATTTCTTTTTTTTCGAGCTGCTTATGGTTCTTAAAAAAAAATACTTGATTTTTTTCTCAGTGTAACATTTTGTCAAAGAGTTTTACAAATATTTTTGAAGTTGCTAACGTATATTTATTTATATTTACCGATAGATGTTTTGTGGATCGAATTTCCGTATGGATTCTTGAAAGATATGGATGCAAGCTGAAAAATTATATTCGGGGATGGTGTAGCTACCTTGAAAAAGTAGACCATAACACGCACTTTGTGACGAAATTTGATGATATGTCTTCTCGAAATAGACAGTATGGACAGATGGACGGATAGAACAACAAACAGTCGGACGAACATGGCTAAATCGATTTCATTTCCCCCCTCATAATTTTGCAATAAAGGTTTTGTGTTCAATTCCTTCTAGTTGTTGTTATACCAAACAATTTTTCCCAACAACTTAATATACCCATGTATAGGGTATTAAAAAAAAAAGTATATATACAAAATATAAAAACAAAAAAGTAATGGAAAAATATAACTACCGCATATGCTTGTTTTTATTTTTTTGTATAGCTCAGCTGGTTTTTACTTAATTTTATTAATATTGTACGCATACTAACTCTTAAGTCAATTTTTGTAAACAGTCGATAAACGAAAACAAGTCAATTTATGGCAAAGAATAATGACAATAATACTTAAGTACAGTACTCACATATGGCACAAATACAGTGAAACAAAATGTGAAACACGCTACAGAAAAATCGAGCAAAATATGTGCAAAATAATGCAATTTGTTCAAGTCACGTAAGTTCCAAATTGATATGGTTCGGCGCAATAAAAAAAAAAAGAAATAATAAAATAAATTCTGTATAAATAATTTAAAACTAAGCTTAAGCACATGAACATAATGGCAAGACTGGGTAATAACGAATCTATTATATGGACAATATTGTAGGTTGGTATTGGTACATATCGCTTTTCCCTTTGGTATATTCTCAGAAACGAAATGACGAAATGGCGTTGGGGTAATGGCCATTAATGCGTAAATAAATTGTACAAAATGCTAAAATGTGCATTCTGGCACATAATTAAGATAACGAAAAATAAAAAAACAGAACCGAAACCGTCTTGAAAAATAAAATTTACTCAGCCGAGGACGTAGTAAATTGACTGGACAGTTTTAGTATGACCGTTTACACTAGTCAACAGCGTTTTTGTAGATCTACAATTTAGTGACCCGGTTGCAACGAAAGCGTTAAGTACAATATCTGTATGGAAGCATATGCGTTTTTTGCTGTGTTCCAGGTTTATTCAAGTGCTGAGAATTTCACATTTGAAAACATAACACTTTCCAAAATATCGACGCATAAATACAAGCAGGTTTGACATTTACTTTTGTTTACTAAATTTAATGTTTACCTGGTATCAATATATTTAAAAATATTACTTACAAACAATAACAAAAAATCAAAAACAAGTCAAAATCTCAAATGTTGCCCATTGCTGTTTAAGTGAAACCTACTACTACTCGTTCTAATCATAAAAAACCGTGTTGCCATACCGCCAAACCAAGCTTATGAATGTCAAGCAAAGCAGTTGTTTTCTTTCTTGATATTAAATATATCGATAACCACTCAAAAATCGATTTTCTTATTGAGCTGTCTTGTTTTTGGCTTTATGCTTTTTAAATTATCTGAGTACAATTTTAAAGGTCCCTTAGCATAATAGATCGTTAGGTTCGCAGTGCAGCTTTCCCAACCATATTATTTGTTAAATTTTGGTCTACAAAAATGCTTTAATTAATTTTATAATTATTTTCGAAATACTGTATTTCATTCGCTTTTTGCCAGCACAAAACAGTGATTAATGGCAAATTTCTCCCAAAGTGTACGTGATAGCGTTATTACAAAAGGCATACCCAAACCCTTTATAAGAAACAAAAGACGCTTAAACTCCTAAGACAAAAAAAAAATATTTTTTTTTTTGGCTTATTAAATTGAGTTAACGCTTAAAGTGCTCTTAACTCAAATAATTTCTTCCAGAAGCTATTGTACTTATTACACTGGTCAACAGTGCGTTTTTTGCCAAAGACTTTTTTACCTTATTTTATTATTGGATTCCACCGAAAGTAAAAAAGACAACATGCTTATGGCTTATTTTAATTAAACTTATGGAATCTTGACCAAAAAAAAAAAAAATAAAGCATTCAAGCGGAGACTGCCAGATTTCATAAAAACTAAAAGCCTTATTAAACAGGAAATTACTTTTAAAAGTTAAATCAAAGAAATTCCCGCTTTTTCTTAATTTGGATTTCAAATCAAAAAAGTAATATATTTTCGCAGGTTCTTAATTTCGACTTCAACTTAAACAAAAAAAAAATACTTTCATGTCTTTAATTTCGACTTCAACTTAAAAAAAAAAAAACTTTCATGTCTTTAATTTCGATTTCAAAATATTTTCGTCTATACTTAATTTCGATTTTATATAAAAAATGTTGTATATTTTGCCGGTTTTCAATTTTGGCTTTAAATCAGAAAACTATAATATTTTCGTCTGTTTCTGTTTAAAGCTTTTAATCAAAAAAATAAAACGATTTCGCCTTGTTTTTAATTTTGACTTCCAATCCAAAAAAATAAAGTATTTTCGCCCGTCTTTAATTCGAAATTTGATTCATATGAAAAAAGTTAAATATTTCCACCTATTCTCAATTTCGACTTAAAATTATAATAATATAAAATTTTTTCGCCGATTCAAAACTTTGACTTCAAATCAAAAAAGCAAAACATTTCCGCCTGTTCTTCGACATCAAAATAGAAGAGCAAAATATTTCCGTCTGTTCTCAATTTCGACTTTATATCAAAAAAGTGAAATATTTCGCCTATTCTCTTCTTTGACTTCCAATTAAAAAAGTAAAATTTTCTTGCCTGTTTGCCAATATAAGCTTTCAATAAAAAAATATTTTCGCCTTGTTTTTAATTTAGACATCCAATCCAAGAAATAAAATATTTTCGCTCGTTTTGAGTTTCGACTTACAATCCAAAATTAAAGTATTTTCGCCTGATCTCAATTTCGACTTCATATCAATAAAGTGAAAAACTTTGACTTCAAATCAAAAGAGCAAAATATTTCAGCTTGTTCTTCGACTTCAAATCAAAAGTTCAAAATATTTCCGTCTGTTCTCAATTTCGACTTTACTACAATAGTAGTTTTCATAAAATGTTATCAAGTCTAAAGCTAAAAAAATTCGGTTTATAAATAATATAACATTCATTTCAAAATTCGGAAAAATTAAATACATGTTTTCATATCGATACCGAATATCGACTAATCGATTGAAAAGTTTACTTTTTCGAAATAGTACCTTTCATATAATTTTATCAAGTCTAAAACTATTCGGTTTAAAAGTGTGATTAGTCTTAAAACGCGAAAAAATCTCAATTTCGATTTCGAACAATCGATTAAAAAAAATGCAGTTTATCGTTATATACCACATAATTTCATTCCGTCTAAATTTACGACTCTTCGGTTTGAAAGTTTCATTAGTCCAAAAATCCGAAAAAGTTGCATGTTTCCAATTTCGATATCGACTAATCAACGTAACAATTTAGTTTATCGCAATATTAGTTCTCAGCCAATTTTTGCACTTCTTAACTTGTTATTCTTCGCTTAAGAAGTGAGATTAACGTAGAATTTAAACAAATCGCCTAATCCTAATTTGGATTTTGGCTGGAACATTTAAACACTCTGTTCAAGATTGGAGTTGCTCCCGTATAATTTCTTACAATTTATCTGAAAATGTACGACTTAGTAGTGGTAACAACTTGGCCATTTTGACAAGCATGTTTGTTTTGCTCAAAATGAGATAACACTTAAAATGCTCTAAGTGGTAAGCAGTCTTTCTAGCTTTTATTTACAATGACCCCAAAACGTGTCTAAAATGTCTATGCACGTTTTACATATATTGGTTCTTATGAAATAATTGCTTTGTCTGCAAAGAGCATACAAAAAAAAAAAAAAAAAAACTTAACTTCCAACAACTAAGACAATCGGAATTCTTAAGAAATGCGGCAACTTCTACATTGTAATTCTTAAGGTATATTTTACACTCAATCAAAAAAAAAAAAAAAAAAATAAAGAAGTAAAAATAACGATTAATACAAAAGCCACAACACGAAACAGCAAAAGAAAATAGAAAGTTCTGCGTCTGCCACAGTGTATTTTAAAAGGCGGCAGCCAATAAAATAAAAAAAAACTACAAACATACAAGTTATATACTATATACTTTTCATATTTATATGAGCATATAAAGTATGTGTATGTTTGTGGTTTATTGCTGCCGCTTTCTGTCTTAGCAAGTTAGAAAATTTTCTTTACCTTTTATATATTTAGAGTGCTGCTTTCAAGTTGCAGCAACATTTAGTGCTATGGCATGAATGTGGCATGACTTTTTGTTGCAGTGTATGCTGCTTAGAATATATGCATACATGTATTCAAATGTTTAATGCAAACAAAGAGCACAGTCGCTGCCAAATGTATGCCAACATGTTGCTTGTAGTAGGTTAAGGCGCCTGCGCCGCTTAGCTAGTAAATGCAAGCAACAATTTTCAAAGCCAATTTGATTTGGTTTGCTGTTATTTCTTTTGTTTCAAAACCAAAGACAACAAAAGATACACACAAACTTGTTCATTACGTTCGATTTTTTTTTTTTTTTGTATTTTTATTTTATATACATATGCATGTATTTTTTTTTTTTTTTTCTTAGATGCGAAAAAGCTGCTCAAGCGCAAAGCATTCAGCTATTGTTGGCTTAAGATCGCGAACTGAGTTTAAGGTAGTGGCTCGTTCCGAGCTGCAAAAACTAGTTGTTGGGTCTTGGACGGAAATGGCACAAACTATTTGATTACAAACTTTGTTTTAACAATTTTCACTAGAGTTATTTGTTTAAAGCATTTTCACAAGAGAATTTTTGTACGCGTTTAACGCAGTTTTGCTTGGAATACTTTTATTTTTGTTGTTGTTATCTTTGTATGCGTTTTCTATAATAACGTTAGCGCGTTTTTCACCTTCCGTTTAGACGTCCGTTTTGTGCACCGCTTCGCAGACAACTGATACGTTTATGAAATTTTTATGGAAAGGTTTTTATACGTAAAAAAATACGTATACGTAAAAAGCGTTTAACTTTGCCTCTTGGTCTGGGTCTCTGGCTTTGGCAGCTGGCCGTCTTGCTTTTGTTTTGACTGTATGCGTGTATCTATGTGCCATTTGAGCCCAGCTTTTGCTCGCTGTATGCGTGTTACTCAGCTGTGCTCTTAAGATGTCGTGACGTATGCAGCTCTTATACTCTTAGCAAAAAAAAACCCATTTTGAAACAAATCTTTGCTTAAGTTAAAAACCAGCTTAAAACAGCTGTTTCTCGTTTTTAACAACAGCTGCAACATACGCAACTCTTTGCAGCTCTCACGCGCAACTCTCTTAAAAACTCTCTTGCGCGCTCTTAACTTTGCTCAGCGAAGATAAATGACTTAACTTATTAAGTGTTTAAAACTTTGTACAAAATAATTATGACAACAATTAGTCATAAAGTGCGTTGATTGCAAAGATCACAGCGTATTTAAAATGATAAATACTTTGTTGTCGTTGTCGTCGTTGTTGTTATTTACTAATGTTTACAAAATGTCAAGTTGTTTTAATTTGTTTATAAATAACATAAAAAAAATAACACAAAATATAATATTGCTTTTCACACCGTCAAACGTTGAATCCGAGAGATCAATCGTTGCATTTTAAATGCCAACTTGTCTTCTTGTGAACGCTATTGAACTCGTAACTGATAAAGAATGCTTTAAACATTTATAAATCGTTTTTAAGTTTAGGCAGCGGAATATTAATGGAACTCTAGACTCAACAACTTACTAACATTTATTTAGTGATTTATACGCGACTGCGTCTGCCAGAGACATGTTTCTTTCGACTTATGTAAGGCATTACTTGTCACAATTCTGCGAAATTTTTAGGCTTCAACACCTGTATTTATTGTATGTCAATAATACGGCGGCTTATATCAACTATATGTAGTTGATATTTGTATATTACTATACAGTATGGTTCATTATTTATTTACTTTCTAAAAAAACATCAATTTATTTGCTTAATTTTTAGTAAAGCTTAAGCTGAACTTTAATAAACACATTCTAATCGTATGCAACCCTATAAACTGGGATTATGCCATAATCTCGGCAGTTTTTGAAAGATTTCCCGCCTTACCTCGCCATATATTGATAGTCTTGGCACCCACCTTAACCACTTGCCGTTTAAATGCTGGATAGCCCATACACAAAGACCACGGCTGAAGCGATCCCTCTCTCAACCCTGCGATCTCCATAATGATGCCAAAGTTACAAATATCATCACAACGGGCCTATTCTTGGCTTAAGTGAGTTGGGACGTTAAGTTCCAACTGCCACCCTAACCTACCTATAAATATCATAAAAAATTTAATAATGTACTTCAAATAGCTAAGGTAAAATTCATCATATTAAAACATCATATATATTTTCATTAAAAAAAATGAACGAAAAATATGCTCTTACATATGCTTATCATTAAAAAGAAATACTCAAAAGTTATTTAATTAAAGAATGCAAAGCTTCATTTACAACTAAAGTTTTTTAAATGGCTAGAAAACTGTCTACTAAGCGAGAAGTTCTATCTTTTTTTTTTTGGTAAATTTTGTCTATTTCTGAGAGCATTTTATCATTTTTTCTCTTTATCATAAATATAAATAAACCAGATTATGGCATATAGGCATTTTCTTAACCAAAAAATTAAAAGCCAACCAAAAATATATTCTTTATTGTATTATTGAAACTTGCTGTTATACTTTTATTTTATTAATTATTATTTAGCAAATTTACTTATTGTCTGAATACAGATGCAAATTTTTTTTCCATTTCTAAGCGCATCTTCTCCTTATCATTCTTTATCAAATACAAATAAAAACAAAAAATTTCCTTAAAAAAATAAAAAAAAAATTATGGCATACCGGCCTTTCCTTGACCTAAAAACTAAAAGCCAAATAAAAATATGTTCTTACTTGTATTATTAAAGAAAAACATTTTTAAAGTATTTAATTAAAAAGTGAAAAGCAATCCTTACTTCTAAAGTTTTAGAAGTTCATGCTTTGGTCAGTTTTGTCTATATTTTACGCATCTTATATTTATTATTATTAATGAAGATTGAAAATTATTAATATTGAAGCCAGAATTTATGTTTTATGTGAGTTAAAAAGTTAAAGTTTTTCTATGTATTTTTACGCCAAATACTAAGGCGAGAAAAAAAATGTAATTCCAATAACTTGCAATATGACTGAACATACATATATTATTATTTTTTTTTTCTTTTTTTTTTTTTTTTTTGCATTTTATTTTCAATCTGTCTCTATTAGACAATAAGTAAATTTACTAAAATAATTAATACAATATTAATATAATAGCAAGTTTCCATCGAAACCTACTATTGTGTTATTTATTATTTTGAATTATATTTAAAGACTTATACAAGAAGTCTTGCCCAATTTGCGATTTTTTCATCGGAGTCAACTTCCATTTTTGGTAACGTCACGCCATGCCTATTTTTGCATTTTTTACTACAATATAGCGCTACTGAAGCTTTTAAAAAAAGTTATACTTTTAGTTTTTTTTCCAATCTTTATCGTACACATGTAACGTCACGCTAAAATGGAGATGTTCATATTTCTTTTTTTTTTGCAAATATGTCCAAATGCTGTCTTGTTTTCATTAAGTGGTCTTAAAAAGTCCTTATATAACAAAACTGTACTTGATGGCTTTTCTTCCTTTTTGCCTAGCTGGAAACCTTCAGTACATTGCATTCCAGCTATTCTCCTACATTCTTCTAGAGCCAAATCAGGTTGCTTTCAACTAAGGTTTTTTTGCTTTCAGCTATAAGCTGATCATCGGGGAATATGCCGTATTCCCTTCATGAGTAGAATCAGGTTTCTCTTAATTATGCTTTTTTTTCCTTTATAGGGTGATTTTAAGGGAACTTGCTGTTCCACATTGTGCTACTTAGAACAATTGTCTATCCTTTTCGTTATTTTCCTTCACCGAGACGGAATCAAGAATCAGCCTGACGGAGTCCAGCGTTGACTACTCGGTCAAATTATTGAGCGTTTGACAGATAAAGCCTATCAATTATTCGCCCTGAAGTTGTCTTGGGCTTCAAAGGAATTGTGGCAGAAGCACCATGATTCTTCACCTGGCGGTTCTTTCTTCCCGAGTTTCGTCAACAACATAACTCTGTTCCCGAATTTCCCATTGTTTCAGAGGGGGTTTGAGTTTTGTCAGGACCGACTTTGAGCACCACTAAATCAGCCGGACAATGGTCCGGCTTTATACATATATTAAGTTTTCTACACTTAAATTGTACATGACTGAATCAATGGCTTCAATGTTGCAGTGTTGGATAACAAAGAGATTGCTCTCTGGTTTGTCTAAAAGGATCTTGCCAGCTGGACTCCAGCTGTCCGGAAGAGTGTCCACAAATGGTGAATACTTGCATTTTGTGCCTGTTGTTGGAGTTAACGCGTATCAAATGACTCCTTCCGCTTTCTTAACCAATCATATGACGAATTCACCTCTTCACCAATTCTCTAATCTTTCCCTTTCTATCCCAAATTTTGCGTTTCTACAACCAAGTTTTGAAGTGGCCGGAAAAAAATTATGCCAGACTTTATGGAGCTCATAAGGACAGACAGAACGTCCAAGTCCACTGCTGTACGACGGCATTGTAGGCACACTGCATCCGTGTAGCAACTGCCCCAAAAAATATTTATCTTAACTTAGTCTCTCATATATTTACCCAATCAAAATGCACGTCAAAATTGTTCCAATTTTATGTTTTTTGTTGCACAAAGTGAGAGTTTACTTACCTAAAATGAAAAGAATTGGTAAAAAAAAAAAAATATGATTAATTATGGTTCAAAATTGATAGACGGTAGAACAGCAGTCTAATGCAGTCTTTCATTTAGAAAGTAAACAAGGCATGGCCTGATTATAAAAAAAAAATCAAATAAATTAAAAATACAAAACTCACTTTCAAATGAGTTCTAGGTTTTTTTTTTTTAAGCAAATGAAGGTTTTCAGGAAAGTGCGACAAGCTGCTTAAATCAAATGCTAATTTGTCAATCTAATGCCCATATAAAATATTTAATACTATTTTAAACTTAACTCTATTCGAATTCAACAGTATTTTATAAAATTTGATATCTCAATTTGTTAGACAGTTGCTTGCGTCTTCCGTAGTATTTAAACAAAATTAACAAGTGCTAATTATACAATAAAAATCGTATAAATTAACTGCACTTTAATTGCTGATTTAAGAACATTAAAAAATAAGCGTGAAATTAAAAGTTTTATTTTTAAATAATTAATGTTTTTTATAACAGCATGTGCGGCAAATTTGAATTTTGCAATAAAAATTCGCATTTAATTTTTCTTACTTATCTACTTTTATTGCTTTCTTCACTATAAAGAATCTGCATACATCTCTATGCAGAATCTTCTAAGTTTAGAGTTTAGTTTTGAATGTGATTCATCTGGCTCTAATGAAATTATCCATTTGAGCATGCTCTTTATGGTAAATTAAGCTTCAGAAGAATCTCATCTATGAAAAAAGACATCTGACTTGTACTCACAGCAGTTTATGCTAAAGATTTTAGCGAAGACATTCCAATTATACAAAAATCTGTTTAACAAATATAAGATGCTGTTAAGTTGAGCACTCATACAGATATTACTGATTATCAGAATAGAAAACGTTGAAATTCCTGTTAACATCTCAGAAGAGTCAGTAGGTCAGATTGGGTTACCAAGCAATCCTGCTGTGGGTAATGAGCGGCAGAGGATCGACCGAATCGCAGCAGTAAAATACTCTGTATATATCTTTACGAAAAATTTAATTATGAATTCGTAGAACACCAGTTGTCTTGTTAAATTGTAAGGCATCAACGTAACTTTTTCAAACATCTTTTTATTTTTGGAAATATCGTCTATACATCAAGTGCTTAAATATCACAAATTTTTGAACCTCTTCTGCATTTCTATTTCTTCAGAATTTCATGTATAATACGATTTTTAAGATGAAGTTAGAAGCATATAAGAAGACTCTTGAACTCTTCTAAAATTTCAAGCCGTCCACTAAACTTTTTTAATCATCTTCACTTTTTTGGAAATACCATCAATATATAATAGTAAGTTTTTAAATTTATGAAATTCTTCATCATTTCTAGTTTCTTCAGAATTTGAAGAATTTCGAATTTTTGATTCTTGCGAGTTTGAAGATAAAGTTAGAAGTAGATAAGAAGACTCTTGAGCTCTTCTAAAACTTCAAGCTGTCCACTGAACTTTTTAAATCATCTTCACTTTTTTGGTAATACCATCAATATAATAAATTCTTAAATTTATGAAATTCTTCTGCATTTCTAGTGTCTTCCAAACTTAGAGTGTTCTTTCGCGGCCACACTTACCAAATTGCTGTCAACAATAGCCTTTTAATTTTAAATATTGAAATAATTTTTTACTATTATTATTATTTAGTTTTTAGTTTTCATGCCCTTGTCAGAGTGCGTTGAACGCATCTTCTGCTGTCGCTGACATATTATTATTTAAACAATTGTTTCTATTAAATATTGTGGACACACAACATATAAAGAGTAAATAATTCAACATTTGTTGTTGTTGTTGTTATTGTCCCCATGTCAACGTCATCTTCGAAAACCTTTTTAATGAATTTCAACGAATTGTTGAAAATGGCAACACGAGCCAAAACAAAAACGAAAAAAATAATAATAACAAAGAAGAAAAAAAGTTTTATTTATAATAATTATTTATATCGAATGTAGTATGTACAACATATGCAAAGGAAGGGCACGCATAACCTGTATAATTGTTAAGGTTCACTGACTTTTTAATAATTATTCAATAACAATTGCAATTATCTCAGTTGTCAATTTTAATAAAGCCAAATATATAAAATAAAATTATCGAGAAATTCTACACAATTTAATTTTTGTTTTGCGTTTAAAGCGGAAAAGTATGTATTTATGCACATACTTAATTTGACCTGTTTATCTTGTCCAATCAGTTTTTAAATTTTATTTTACTCTCATTTTAATTAAATATTTTGATTACAAAAATTATAAATTAGTAGACATTAAATAATAAAATTTTAGCAGATTTTGTCAAAGTCACAGTGTGTTGAAAAGAATGATTATTAAAAAGTTTGTTAGGAATCTAAATGCCAATTTTGGGTATCCTCTTATAATCTTTCAGATATAAGCGTTCTTACAGAAAGAAGGTTGGACATATCTTTCTCAATTTCTTTTATCCTGCTGGACATATTGGAATGAACTTTGGGGGCTCCGTCTTCATCTTATTGATGTTACATTACAATTTTTGGATTTATGCCATCCGAAAAGTATGATTGTTCAAGGTCACCTAAGAATTCAATTTAAAGATAACCGTGATATTTAAAAAAAATTATATTTAAGCAAAACATTTCTTTAAGATTGAAAAGATAATCATATCAGAATATCAAGTCTGAAGAACAGGCACATTTGGCCAGCAGTTTTCCAAGCATGGTATGACAAAGCTCCCGATATAGAAAGTCGTTTTAAAGATGACCATATTTCTCTCTCATTTCAGCAAACCATATCTTCAAGTTTGAAAAAAGATAATCGTCAGAGGTTGCCAAGATTGAATACTAAAGCTTATAGGTGTATTTAATTAAGCCCAATTCCATAAAGTTTGATCTCCAAAAAGGATTTCGTTTCAAAGATGATCATATTATTAAATGATGATCATATTACTAAGAGATAATCTCATTTCTGCAAACCATTTCTTCAAGTTCAAAAAAGATAATCTACCCAGAATATCAAGTCTGGATAAGTTCACTTAATTCAGTGAGTTTTCAATATTTTTTATCTTCCATAAAGTACGATTATGAACGTCTCCAAAAATGAATTCGTTAAGAGACGATAATTTTATTAAAAGATGAACTTACTTCAGCAAACCAATTCTTCATGTTATGAAAAAGATAATTGTCACAGGATAATAAGTAGGTTGGGAAACAAACTCGATATGCAGCTTTAATGAATTGATAGAAAAAAATTTTGTTTACAATGTAAAGCTCTTATCTATTAAAAATTAACAATTTTCTATATAATATTGTATTTTATTCGATTGACACGCTAAGCTATTTATTTATTTAGTAAACTCATTTTAATATAATTGTCTACTAATCAAATTGATATTCATAAAGCAATTTAGTGACAATGACATTGAAATTTTAGCAAACAAAAATAAATTTCGCTGTGACAATTTCAAACCGAGCTGAAAAATCACAATAAAATATTGTATATATATAAAGGGTCATCAATCTTGAGGTTTTTTTTTGTAAATACAAAAAAACACACAAAAATTTCAAATGAATCGGAAAATCTTTATTATCAATAGAAAGAACCGTTCTTGCCATTCACTTTTTAAAAATAATCCCTTTCAAATGTTTGCCGCAACCGCGCCGTAGCTCGTCCAAGCGGAGATTCCAATTTTTGATGACGCGTTCGAGCATAATCGGCGGTAATGTTGGCCTCTAATGCTTCAATCGTAGCTGGATTATCCACAAACACTTTAGACTTCACGTAGCCCCAAAGGAAAAAGTTTAACGGTGTGATATCACACGATCTTGATGTCCAATTCACCGGTCCGGAGCGTGAAATTAATTGTTCATGGAATTGGTTCCTCAATATGTCCATTGTTTCACGGGCTGTGTGGCAAGTAGCACCGTCTTGTTGAAACCAAATGTCGTCGAGATCTTGGGCTTCAATTTCAGGTAGCAAATAAGTCGTTATCATGGTGCGACGAGTTTTTTTTTTTTTTTTTTTTAAATTCTAACTAGTTTATATATTAAATTAGCTAACGAACGATTTGAATTGGGTTTTCCCTAGTACAAATAATTTTTATTGACGTTCTGCATATTCCTTGCAGAGGATTTGGTTACTGCATCAGATGGTGCGGCTTTTTCCGTTTCAGTCTTTCCTTCTTTTTAATAATAAAAAAAACATTATTGAAAAAACAAACCTCAAGATTGATGACCCTTTATAATAAAGTAATTATAATTAAAAACAGTAGCTGCGTATAAATTTATAGTATAAATTTTTTTTTAGTTCCACTTGTCTAAACTTTTCACGTTAATTGATATCACTTTTGATATCTTATTTGCAAGCTAATAATATCCGAAGTTTTAATGCACTTATAAATGTGGCGATGTCTAGTTGTCAATTGTAAAAAAAAAAATTGGGCAGCACTGCTTGCTTGAAAACCTGCGTACCAGAGAGCAAAAATCTTGGTGCTAAGAATTTTGTTGGCTTTTTTTTGTTTTCCCTCAGAGATTTTTGCATTGCTGCGTACTGCCCTTAAAAAAAGTAAGCGCTCCTGAAGGAATTCGGGCATATAACATTTAATTTATAATTCTGGCATAACCTCAAAACCCCAGTTTAAAGCAGATATTTTGCAGGTTAGAGAACCAGGACGTGCAGGGGTTTTTTTGCACCTCAGAAGTTTACCAAAATCAAGTGTGTAATCTCAAAATTCGGTGATCATGGACTCTTATTACTAATAAAAATAATTTGATCACTGATCACGAAATAAAGCTTTTATTTCTTATTCACTGTAGAAAAAGAAATGAAATGATCTATGATTTGTGATTTTATCTATTATGTGTACTTTGCAAACTTAACAATATTGCAAATAAACCCCTAGTACTCCTATAAAATTATATTTAGCGTGCGTGATTTCGATTTGTATGATTACCTATATACTAATTTGCATATTGTGTGATTTATGAGTGCATTAATAAAATTTATAGTACATAATATGCTGTGCTTATCATTATTGGTTTTGTGGGTGGGGTGCTGGCCAGTGATCTATATTATAACCAAAAATGCTACGTAATTTCGGCTAGGGTTCATTGTGCTGGTTGCAAAAACAAAGTTCCTCCACTTCCGATATGCCGGAATCATCACATGCCCTGTTTGCTGTCTCATTAAAAGTCTAGACGGGCAGTGTGACATCAAAGTATATTAGTAATTTATGTACCCAGATAATGGCCATTTGCGTGTTTACGGCTAAAACGCTAGACAAATTTGCAAACAGTTTGGCCCAAACGCTTTTTTCCCAAAACCCATCAAAACGGAAGTAGCAAAAGAGAGCGAAAAATAGAAGAAACAAAATTCCAAAAATATCTTGAATTCATATTTAAATAAAAACTAAGAGCCATGGGGTATTTCCCGCGACTCACTAACCAAAAATTCAACTGAAAATTAAAGATTAATCTCGTTTTGAATTCCCTGTAAAAACTGCAAGAGCGCGTCAGCTGGAGGCAACAGCATTGACGTCATAGCGGCCTTACAGTTCAATGCGCCCCTAAAGCTTCGACCAAGCCTGACCTACTTTTTGGGCTAAAATGCAAAACTCTTGACCGAAAGCACCAGACGGCGTCAAGAGCTTTGTCATCTACATTTAAATGCATTTTATGTGCATGCCTAGAGCTGTAACTAATTGGACCAGAGACGGTTTTTTTTTTTTTTCTTTCTTAAGTATTATTTACCTATACTAGAGCTGTGTGCGTGAGCGACTCACGATATCACGAAAAATCACACTTCCGGAAATTATTACTGTAGTCATAGTTTTTTTTTACCTTATAAACTTTTGAATCCAAGTTACTTAGAAGAATCTTGGATTTGGAATACCTTCACGCTATTTCGTTATACAAAAAACCATATGTTTTGACTTTAAAATCATGTCGGTGCTTGGATGGCGCGACTTTGAGGAGAAACAGAAACAGCTTTTTAGTAGTTCCGAAATCCTAACCCAAAATAACTGTGTAAGCTATTTTTTACTGCCGAAATCCTTCTAAAGAAGTACAGCATAGATATGCTTTTTTTTAATTTCCGAAATCCTTCCACAATAGTGCTGTGCAGTATGCCTATTTTTCACTGCTTATATGCTTCTATAGGACTGTGTAGACGTGTCTATTTTTCAGTTCGCAAGATGAGGGAAGGAATGTTTTTGGTTCTAAAAGAAACTGCTTAAAGAGATCAGCGAAAGCAGCTGAAGTGAGCCGTTGACGGTCTTCCAGCAGCTCTCACACGCTAAGCTTGCTATAATGAAGAAATCTTTCCCGTGAAGGACTTAGGTATGCCTGTTTCTCGTGCAAGTCTTGTTTAAAAAAGCAATCCGAGACCTATGCGTTCACAATATTATGGGAGCAGCACAGGTGAGCTGAAGACGGTCTACTCAGAGTTCCCGCAAGTTTTGTGAAGACCAGTGTGCTTGGCCAAATCGTTCTTCAACGATCTATCCCATAGGACACAATCTTAACCAAAGATGGTTCAGTTGTGTAGAGTAGCAAATAAAATATTCATACTGAAATTTGGAATGTCTACCCATATGATCAGATGGCATTCGCCTAAGTTACAGCAATTCAATTTTGTTCTACAGAAATCTCTCCTCTCTGCTATGTATGCATGTGTGAACCTAGGGGTCCCCAGATTTTCATTGGAAACTATTTAGAAAACCACTAAATGCAATACAATTCTAATTTGCTCAAAACAAGATTATTTTACGCCGGAATTTTTTTAGAAATGTTTGTTCCTTAAGTCAAGAATATAATACTCTCAGCGTTATCAGTAAGACTAAACGTACTTATAATTAGCATAAAATGCTTTTTGAGCGTAGCATTTTTGCCTTAAAAGTTAATTGAAATCAAACGAAATCGTTCTAGAAATTATTTCATAAACTCAAATTAGGATTGAATCTACCAAAAAAAAAAAAAAAAAAAAAAAAAAAAAAACACTCCCAAAATCAAACATTTGCTCTCATTCATAAAAAAATCGTTTTTAGCTTCAAAAAAATCTCTCTTTTGGGCGTTAAATTTATGATTTTTTATCAGTACTGGAAAAAGGTCACGTAATGAGCAGTTATGTTTTTTGTGTTTATTTGAGCTTTTCATAAAATAAGATAGTGTGACGTCACTGATTAAATTTTTATAATAATAGTTGGCCGATTTTGTGGCACCTTGTGACACATAATAACTTTTTTTGGGCTATTTAAGTTACCTTTCGTTTCTTTACAGGTATCCCATTAATGGCTTCCTTAAGAGCTGTGAAGAAAAGCATTACCTCAAAATTAGATAAGGGGCCGTACCCAAAGAACGTGACACAACTTTTACACATTTTTAAACCCCTCCTCCCACTCGGTGATCAACCGTAGTATATGCAAGTCATTCGTTAGTCCTAGCAATTGAAAAAAAAAAAAGCTGGACAAATTTGGACTATTTGTGGAACCAATAAGTAAAAAAAAAAAAGTCCACTATTTCTGGAACGAAATTTAAGTATTTTCAAGACCCCCCCTAACAAACAATTTTGCACAAAACTATGTTTCAATAACAACAAATTTATGATATAAGGCTACTCAAGAACAGCTTTCAAGCTTTAAATAATTTAAATTTTTTTTAGTTGTTTTTAAAATACAAATTAGCCTATCTTTTGCAATACAAAAATATTTATATTTTAAAACGAAAGTCATTAAAAACCAAATATCTTTTAAAAATGCATAGTTAAGTTATAAAATAAAAGAAAATACAACACAACATTTAAAGATCACGTGATTATGGAAATGGTTAAAAAAAAATGTATATAATTTATATGTAAAAATAACATTAAAAAAAAATTATTGAAATTTTTTACAATGCTATTTATTAAAACTTATAAAGCTTAAGATGTTCCAAGAAACAATTGCAATAAATTGCAGTTGATAAACATTTAAATTGGCAAGTATCTGTAAGCCCTAAAGAAAGCAAGATCTTGGAATGTTGGTCAGTTGGACAGTATCGCTTAATGCTGATTTATACATAAAAAACAAGTTACAGTGCATGTAATAAGTCTATGCACACAATTGCGCACAATTAGGCTAAAATAATAACAAACAAATGTTGGGTTGATTGCTTGCTGCAACGGCCTTGAAAAAAAACTCGCCCACGCAACTCTTGAGACATGTTGCACGAAATAATGCAAAGGGAATTTCAAATTTTTTTAGTGTTGAACAATGCCAATAAGTTGGAAATTGTAATTTACACACACACACACACACTGTATGTGGAGATAAACTAACGCAAGGTAACTGCATTTGTTTATTTAATAGCTGTCTTTGGGTAATAACTCTTATGTGTAGATAGCAGGAGCTTGGAGCTTGGAGTACGTACCATGGAGCTTGGAGCTGGGCATTGTTTGGTCGCCTGTTGACTTACAGATTTACAGTTAAAGCGTACAACAAGACTCTTCAATGGAAGATAAATTCCATTAATGACATTTTTGTTGTTCGTTTGTTACCGGTTTTAATTTTTGGGTATCTTGTGAAATTTAACTTGGATCGTACCGGACAGAATTTCTCTTAATTTATGCAGCTGTTATTTTGAAATGCATTTCTTGGCAGGCACCACCACCACCAAGTTATTTACAGTGCACACACAAATGTATGTCAAAAGCCAAGCCAAAATGCTGCAGCCAGAGCAGTTTCGTCCTTTACGTATTTACATGTTTTGAAATTCGAATAAGAAAAAAAAAAAAAAATAAGAGTCTTATTTGGAATTGGGTCAAGTCTATTTATCAAAATAAATACCTATAAGCACATGCAGCATTTGTACTTGACAATGACACTCAACATGTTACGACGACAAGGCAAGTCTTTGTTTATTTGTTTTTATCACATAATGCATAAACAGAACATTTGTGTACATAAATAGTTATGTACATACATAAATAAATAAATAAACTATGAAAAACAATTCACTTTGCAGTTAGATCAGCAACAAGTTCAATCCTATGTATTGCTATTGTTGTTGCAATGTGTGGGCATACTTATGATCATAATATTGTTATGGTTACGAGGGTTGCTGCTTATGTTTTGGGGAATATTTTTCATTAAATTTGTTTCTAGGAAATAGGCAGCTTGAAGTCCCTTTTAAACCAAAAGTATCTTTGTATCGATTTTTTTTTTGTCCTTTGTATAGCCGGCTTGGTTTATGAGACATACATTTTAGACAGCTCGGGATTTCTCTCCTCTTCTTAGTACTGAATCTTATTTTTGTTTTTTTAACAGTTTTCTTATATTAGTACAGATCTTTATACTCTGTACAACAATTTTGCACCCGAGCGAAGTTTGACTGTACATTGTTATTTTTCGTGCTACATAATTCAGCATCCAGTAATTGATTTTCAAAAATCTTTAATCTTTTAGAAAACCATCATATCACTTGGAAGCGCATTTCTTAAGCTTGTAAAAAAATGTTTTTTAAATGTGTCCAGGGGCCTTCATGACAAGTTTCAAAATTTTCCGCAAGAGAAAGCAACTAAAAAAAAAAAATATAAATGATGGACGGAGAAAAAAACTTGTTTAGCGAGATTTTGAATGTTCCTGTTTTGTGTGTCATTACTTTGTGGTAGCAAAGGTGGTAAATAAAATAGATTATCTTAAGATCGTCTTGATTCAATATTTTTGATTATAACCTAACGAGTACATTTACAGTGAAAGACAAAACATAATAGTTTTAAATTATATTTAAATTAATATAATGTTCACAGTAAAAGGAACCGCCAGGTTAAGCTGTTTAGTATATACAGTCGAACTTCCTTCCGTATAACGAATTCGCGCGAGAGTAAAATATTGGTTCATTATATTGAAATTATTTTATAAGGAGATCATAAATCCCAATGTATTGAAAAAAATTCGTTGTAGAGGAGAATTTGTTATAGGAAATATATGCAGCCGAACTTCCCTATGGCGAATTTACATGCGACTAGAATATGGGTTCGTTATATTAAAAATTCTTTATAAGGATATTAAAAATACAGTGTATCTTAAAAAATCCTAATACGGAAAATTTGTTGTGGAGAAGTTTGTTTTGAGAAATTTTGGCTAAGTTCAATTTTGAACCATTTTTGACTTTTCAACGATTCCTGCCATATAAAAAACTTAAAAAAATCGTCAGAGGTATATTTTTATGTGTCGTGCACAAATTTCTTTTAGTATAAGAAAAAGCGATTTTTCTTGAAATTCTTTTGGACTGCGTAATAACCTAAGCTGTCAAATACATATTTTTCAAACAAATCAATTAAGTTTTTATCCCTTTTTCAAATTTGAATGTACATCTCTACTTCTCGTACTTTCTTTCTTAGTCCCGACTTATCTAGTTTGAAATAGAGTAACTTTACAAAGTATTTACCAAGCAATTTGATCCAACGATTGCATACAAGCAACAAGTGTTTGTATATCCAAATGCTTTTTTTGGATCAAAAAAAATGCAAACTTCCTCTATTAGAGATTTGAGTTTGAAGGTGCCTGCTCTCAAACTATAAAGGGCAACCCTCGTATTACATGGCTATCAAGTGTGCGGGTTTCAGTCTAAAGACCACACCAAGTGCCTTAATTACATATTATTTGGGCATAGCAAGTCATAAACCGTTTCGAATTTATTCTCAAAGTCTTGGGAGATAAGCTGAGTCAGTCTAATTAATATGCATTGGGAATATATTACTGAAAAGTGCTTGAAACACGCGCTGTGCAGCTTACTAATTTTGTAATTACTTTTTAAAAACCCCAAATAGCCTTGACCATGGGCCAATGAAAACTTGCATCAAATCGTTTAAATGCTAAAACGAAATTATTTATAGTGCATAGCACTAAGTTAAAAAATAAAAAAAATAAAAAAGAAACCACTACTAAAATAAAACTGACAAAGTTTTGCACGAAAGAAATAACAAAATTGAATTTCCGCTAAAGTTATAGCAACCAACAAACATCAAAGACTACCATTCTGTTGTTATGAATATGTATGCCACTAAAATATATTCGATACATAAATAACATGGCGCCAAACATGAGCACTCAAACTAAGTCAGGGGTGTGACACAAATCACTTTTCACCAAAGTTTTACGCAACTGCTTTGTGTCGGAATGCCAAATATGCCAGCACACGATTAACCCAAAAATCTTGAGGGCATGCAAAAGCTTCTGGCCAAAAGTTTTTTTTAAGAAATCTTCGAAGAACATCTAGACCAAGCCGTCTAGCGATTTCTGGCACACCTCTGAGTATTTGTTGTTATAGCAACATTATGTTCGCGTGTGTGAGTGATGATATATATGTTTATGCTATGCAAACAATACAATAAAAACTATGATAAAAAGGATTTCAGAAGGGGTGTGCCTGCTTTGGCCTAATTCTTATTTGTATTCTTTAAGAAAGAAAATTCGTTTAAAAGCTTTTATAATATAGGATGACCGCCTCGCGGGTACTTCTAACAATGTTTCAGCAGCGGCCACGTTAACAAACGAAGAAGTTTCAGCCTGAGTAAACTATTTTTGACCCTACGCCAGTATCGAAGAAGACTCAAAAATGTCAATTCGGCATCGATCAGCTGAATTGGATAACGTCAGAGTTCAACCCGGCTTATATTGAGGTTAGATTTGGGCCAACATCCGTATAAGATTCTGCTAAAGTCGGGCGATCATAGACAACGCCGTAAGTTCGCTAATTGGGCGCTGGAAATGTTGCTCAAAGATTTGGATTTTCGTCGTATGTTGGTCAATCATACAGATTTTGGCCAAAAGAGCACGGCCTGCTATGCCTAGGCGGCTATTCGCATAATGTGTTAAACCAAATATAAAATCATAAAAATAGCTTCAAAATAAAGCCACCAACATTTTTTTTTGATTATCTGGTCAAATAGTTCCAATATTTCTAGGCTAAAATACCCTTTGGCCCACAGACGAATAGCTTTTGGACCAAAATTCGTTAGAGATTTCTAGCACACCATTGCACATTTGCCTAACAGAAAAAAAATGATTTAAAAAATTGTATAGCATACTTTTGGGCGGCTCTTAAAAACCATTCACCCAATTTCACAACCCTTGTGCAGTTTGTGCTTAAGTCCACATTGTAATTGTTTAGACAAGTTTAAACAATTTAATTAATTATTGTTTACTTACGGTTCTGCTTCGATGGATTTCAATTTTGCAACATAGTTTGATGGTATATAACCCTCCTGACGTGTCTTCTTGCTGCGCGCCAGCCACCAATCGCCCTGTAAAAATAAAATTTTAAAAATTAAATAAACAAGGTAAAAGCCTTTTGATTACAGTGACGTCATAAATTCAATAAGTATTAATTAGTTAAGTTAATCATGAAAGCTATTTGTGCTACATTTTTGCTAATGAACGTTAATATTGTTGAGTTAAAATGACTTTTGATAAGCCATGTTATCAATTTATTGGCTTTTGCACCAAGTACAGGGACAATCTGTCAATATCCAGTTCAAGATATTTTCTATTTTTGCTTTTTAACCAAAATTGACGTCATAGAAGATTTTATTATTTAACATACACTTACGTACACTTGAATAGGGACATATAGGCAAAATTACAGAGTTAGATTTTTTTTAATTAAATGATAAATATAATTTGGTCGACATTGTGGTTGCAATACAAATACAATTAATAGCATAATGACAAGTCTTTAAAATCGCTACATTGTAAAAATTCCGCGATAAAAAAACACACCGTTCCATGCTTCTCTGCCGTGACCGTACTAATTAAATTATAAGGTAAAAATTTAATAGAATATTTTTTATATTCTATTAATGTTAGACGAAAAAGTTCTGTTATACTTTGACTTCTGCAAAATAGTTATAATTGGTGGAGTTGTAGTTTCATCTTTAACTTGAGTGATTAAGAAATGTAATGTAATTGTATCAGGAATATATATAGTGTGATCTTTATCATAAAGTGCACTGATTCATATATTTTAGATAGACTGAATCAAGCATTAATGGTCTAGCTTCACAGAAAAACTAATATAGAGTACAAATATACTGCCTTATACATATAACACCTTATATTTACAACAAGATTTAAAGGAATAGCTTAACAGGACTTTCACAAATATTCCATTGTTGACCCACTGCAAATGACCTAGTCTGGGGCCACAACCGCCACATCTATACCTTAACGATGGCGATTGACTACAGTATTGCTCAACTTAAAACTGGCTAGAACTCTAAGAGAGAGCAAATAATTATGCTTTTGAGAGAATGTTTAACTTTGACTTTTTTAATATGAACTCCACTGACAATTGCAATAACTCAGGCTTGGAGCTAACGCCACACTTCCACTTCAGCGGTGGCGATTGACCAACTCATGAAATGGCTAGAAATCCAAAAGAGAGCAAACAAATATGCTATTGAGAGAATATTTTTATATATATATTTTTTTTGACAGTCAGTATCTGTGCATTCTTGTATTTAGTAGTCTACTGTAGACCCACTGACAATTGCAATTACCTAGGCCAGGTACAATCGGCACCTATACATCTGCTTTGGTGATTGTATCACTTTGATCTGAAGCTAAGGTTGCTAAACCAAAGAGAGCAAACAATACACTACTTTTGAGAAAATATTAAACGTTGAAAGCCCCCTTATAAGCCCTCTTTCAATTACTCTACCTTATAACAATTTCAATGACCTTGGCAGAAGCTAATCGCCACCTGCGTAAAAGCGGAGACGATTGCACCGCTTTGATCTAAACCTCAAGTTGTCTAAGAGAGCAAGCCAATATACTTTTGATAAAATATTAAGCCAGTATTTAGCACTCTCTAATTTAATAATCATTGAGTTATATTTTGCAAAAAATTTAGTAGTAGTAGTTATCGTTATCACTAGAGGCAATCAACCATGATGTATGATAAGATTATAAAACTTTAGCTATTTGTATTGCCAATACTTGGGATGCCATTAGTTTCTAATTTTTGAAAACATTTGATAATTTAAACAGCTTATAAACAACAACTCAATTTAATTGACAGCAGCAGGTATTTAACCAACTCATAGGATGTTTGATGACTGTTTTTTCAAATTGCAAGCTCCAAACTAATTAATTTTGCTGTCGTCAAGGGAAATAAAAGCAAAGCATATTTAATATAGCTTGGAATCTCGGGGTACTGACGTCAAGTCAGTCAGTCCAACCTGATGCCATCAAGTTAGTAGTAGTTCACTAAAACGTGTTTTGCAATCGTGCAAAACTCTAGTCTGGTTATAGAAATTGCTCATACAACCCATACCTATATACAAATATCAGTGGCGCATCTAGAAAAATTTTACGGAGGGATACGAATTTTTTTTTTAGCTACCATGTGACTGCTGTGTATCTTGTTTGGCAAACTTTGTTCGTTTTGAGTACGTATCCTACATACTGCACCCCTGCCTGCATACGCCACTGACCAACACACATGCATGAATCCCAATATGCCAAATAATGGCACAAAACACATATTAGGCAGAGTACCATAACACTTGTCATACATACGATACATACTTACATATAAAAATTACATACCACAAAGGTATGTAATAATAAAAAAAAATTTGAAATTGTCTTGCATATTTTTTTTTAACTTAATAATAGCCAGACAATAAGTTCCATGGCGGTTTGGGCCAAAACAAATTGTTGGCTGAATGTATAACAACAGTGGGCGACGCCGTTGTCGAGAGGAGACGATGCCGCCGCTCACGCAAACAAAACTAACCAGACATGCCGCATTTTTACTAACCATTTTATATTGGTTGTATATAATATACAACATATTGTATATAATATAGATAGCTATGTACAAGTTTTATTTTCGTGCAATTCTTGTACAACCATTCACACATTTCGTTACAACTTGCAAAATAAGCGTTGAAAAAATAAATAACGAAAATTTAATTAAAAACTTTATTCGTGCGGTTACGCAGCTTTCTATAGAGCATGTTGGTCGTTTGGATGGTTGATAGTAGTATATGGTTTTTTTTTTTTTTTTTTTTTGGAGTTGTTGTTTTTGTCTGCTGCTAAGCCAAGTCTTAAATTGGCTTTTGGCTTTTACCAAATTCGTGCTTTATGTTAAGTTTCAAGTGTTAGATAAAACGGTAAATCTGCATATATTTTATTATGCTTATAGGTCGTCATATCATGATTTAAGTCAAAATCGTAATATTCTTATTTAGCTGTTAAAATGTTTGAAAGACGTTTTTTTTGCTGCTATAATTTATTTGTTTTCTGTTTGCTAGCCCAATAAATTATTTGCGCAAATATTTGCTCAAAATTTCTTACTGAAATATAATTTTTGCATTTAAAGGGATCATTTGCGTAAATTTACGTAGTAAGAAAGATTTACGATCAGATCAAATGAAATCAAATCAATAGAAATCATTTTTAGTTAAAAGTTAAAATGCTTCAAAGCGATTGTTTGCATACATTTCCATAGAGACGATTTTGGTCTAAATCGCAAGACTCTCCGATATCGGTTTAAAAATCCGTATTTTCAATAAAAGCTAAGAAAGATTAATAACTTTATAGCAAATATTTTTAGTTTACTTAATGCAAAACAGTGAAAAAAAAGAATATGCATAAAGAAGGTTATTTGCATTAGGGATGCGCGATACCGATCCGGTAATTTGAATATAGAGAATATCAAAGTCGATGCTGAATGTTCGATACCGATATTTTGGTTCTCGATTAATAGTCGATCCGAAACCAATATGCTTAGTATCGGTATGGAGCTACATTTCGTTTTATATTTGGCACTTGAAATTCTTTTTGCAAAAAAGTCCCTTTATGGTTGCCATGTGATTATCAAGTCATGCTAGCTTTCTGATTGTGCGTCTAGCTGGTGCCACTTGCAAAAAATAACTGAGTGGACACCATAAGTAAAATGAACCACCGCGTGCCTGTCGCTACAATAAACTCTACGAAAAAAATTTAAATTAAAAAAGGTTATGTCATTCTTAGTTTCATTTTATATTCCTATCTCAATTTAACATGAACGTTAAAAAAAAAATATTGCTTTCTTTGTCGAATATTCTCAGCCGCTTGTATTTTTAGTAAAGTTATTCGTCAAAAATGGAATAATAGAAATTTCAATAATCCTGCCAAAAGGAAGTTAATTTGCATTTAAACTGACATATTTTGGGTTGCTAAGAACGAAGTTGCTTCCGCTTATTCTTTTCAAGATAAATTATGTATGTTTCATTTAATATTTAACGAGAATCCTAAATAAAAAAAATTAATGTACAAAATATTTATAGCAAATTAATGTACAATTTTTTCTTTTTTTTGCCAAATAATTATATACTTTATAGTGAAAAAGTTAATAAAACGACATGTCTTGACTGAGAATTGAACCTGGGACTCTGACACACTTTAAAAGTTTTAAGGCCAATACTCTACCAACTCAGCTATCCTTATGTACGCTTTTACTTGAACTTTTGGTAAGCTACTCGATACTTTCACGCATATATACATAACATACTTCATTTTGTTACGTGACGCTTTTTCGATTACTTGACTTAAGGAACTACTTTCTAAAAACGAAGGTTATGGCATAAAAGCGAATAAGATCGCAAATATTTTTTTATTTCTTACGAAACGGGGGTTTCTTACGGGTTTTAGGGGAATAAAAGGTATCTTTCATAAATTTCTATGCTATCAATCTTTTTTCCTAAAACGAGGATAGAGCATGCAACGAATTTTTTCATGTGCACTTTTTTTCGTACAAGATTAAGTGAATCTTGATATCCCACTAACGAATTTCTAGTATATGCTGCATTTTTTTTTAATATAATTTGTACAGAACGAAATTAAGCTCAAATGGGATAATAAGTCACGCATTTGAATTAAATCTTATAAGAAGAAAAAAGTAAACCATATTTTGAGTTCCTTGGGTATGTGTTTTTCAGTGGAGTTACACTTGGACAAAAATCTATAGAATACTTTTAAAGAAAAAAAAAAACTTAAAACTGGAAGCTTCAAAATTTATAAAAACAGCTGGTATACAAATTTCTTTAAGCTAACTTAGTAAGTGGCAAACTGCTTTTACATGCGAAGGACTGAAAATTTTGTAAATAAAAAAAGGTTGTGTGAGAATATCCATGAGGAATCTATTGTCCTTGTTTGCAGTCAGAGAGTCACCCGACATCATCACGGTGATGATTCCGATAAATTTTTGATCAAGGTAGTATAGCGTTTTTTATTATCTAACTAACAATATACAACAAACTATAAACAATAAAGTATAGACGTACATGTCTCCATAAATCGACGTTATCTATCGCTATCTAAATATAATCGAAGAAATTTTTCATTAAATAAGATAACAATTTATTCTTAACGTTCCATTTATAGTTTCTTGTCATAAAATTATAATATTTATTTGCATAATGTTATAAAATTTGTGACTTAACATCATGAAAAAGATTATCGCACAAACCCCTCAAATATAAATCAATAATCAGCATGTGTGCGCGCACTCTTGCTTTTTATTCACAAACACAAGTTTGGATATGTATAACACATTTCGCTACATTGAATATTCATGCGTATGAAAATCTATTACAAATATGCATATTATTTTACTTGGGGCGGCTTAATGTGCGAAAAACCAAAGAAATGAGAGACTAACATAAATTGAAGTTTTGGACTTTGCCTTTCGACACCCAACCACCAAGCCAACTATCTACCCATCTATCCCAAGCATTGGGTTAAGTGCTTTTGATGCTTTTTGTTCATGGGAGCGCGAGCCCATGCTATCATCATTCAAGTGGGCCTTGATTGTTATTGTATACAAGCTTATGGTGCACACCATGGCGAGAGGTCAATGAACAGGCGGCGGTTAGACATAGATAGAGTTATTTAGGGTTCATTGTTTATTTGATGTTTGTGATTTTGATTTCATGCACAAGCTACTTATGTTTAATGCCCGAGGAGTATGCAGCACTCCATCACTCACTATTTGTTATTCTTTTGGTTTCCAATGCATTTCATAATCGCGTGTTTTACTTTTGGATACATTTGGTAGCTATGTATCTACAAGTTATATACGCTTTCAGGCAATGAAAATGAAATGGATTTTTTCTTTTCCTTTTAGCTTGTCTAACGCATGGTATTGATTAAAAAAAAAAAAGCGAAATAAAAATAGCTAAACGATTTCTTTTATAACCGTCATAAAAAACATATTCATAGTCAATATGCTCGGCCTTTATGCTAAGCTCGGCTATTCAACTGTTTGCTACTACTGAGTACAACTCTTAAAGCAGGCTGAATGCAGGCCTCTGTCTACTTAACCCACATTTTCAACTTCTCAGCATAAAAACTTGCTATGGGACAAAAAGACTTTTCTTTACTTTTTTCTTCCTAAGCCTTATAATCTTTGACTATGCCACAGGCAATTGCAACTTAACTTGCATGCATTTTTGAAGCTGGCTAAGTAAGCTTGGCATTCTTGAAGGATCTTTTTGAACCCTACCTCACGACACACATCTAGGTGTGGAGCAATAACAACAAACAGCAAAAACTGTCAAACAAATGCGTCAACTGCAAAATGTATGAAAGCGAGCAGAACCAGCTCCAACATATTGCATCCCAGTTGCGTACGATGAAGCCTTCTACGCGCACTCATTGTGGCATTCCATGACAGCACGTAGTTGCGGCAGAAACTTGAGCTATAAAAAAAGTTTTATTTTGGTGGCAATAGGAAACTTTTTTTTTTTTTAAAAACATTTTGCAACTTTTGTAAAACTTTTTACTTTTTGCTTTTCAATCGAGCTGAAAAACTATCGATAACATCAATCAATCAAGTGAACGAACGCATAACGAACTCAGCTCAAACAGCTGATACAAGAAGTTTGCAACAGTTCCTCGCAAAGAAGAGGCTTAAGATTCTCTAGGCTTGGAACTGTTGCAAGGCGTACATGCCAGTAGATTCGTAAAAACTTTCTGTACTGTATTTGCAGATAGGATCGGGATGGGAAAGTATCTGAAAACTTGGGCGATGGGCACATTTTTGACAGTAATGCAAAAATCTTTTATTATTACAAAAAACTTTCTAGTAAAAACTCTATTTGTTATTTGCTGAATAGCTAGAAGTCACACGAATCCAAATCAGGTGAATAATCAGGATGCGGAGCGATATTTGTTGAATCTTTGGCGAAATGCATACGAAGAACAGATGCTAACCTTTCGAGATTGGACACTTCTCAAGCATAATTCGTCACTCAAAATCGCATACACCAATCCAAATGATATGACTAAACTATCATCGACGATTTCCAAGCACCATTTCTTTGACTTGCTTCTTGACGTGATGTTCATCAGTCGATATTTTTGGCCGATTAGATACCACATTCTTCTCAACACTGTCGAGGCCGGCCTTGTACTCGTTATACCACTTGTAAACATTCTTTAAAGACAGAGTCTGATCCCCAAAGGCTATCTGCAGCATTCTCAACGTTTCCGCAAACAAAATTTAATGCAACTTCTTTGTTCAATAAATTTAGACATAGTAAAAATCGCAGAATTCACTTTTAGCACCTCACAAAACGAAGCGTATCTCAAACATTAATGAATATTTCGCACAGCTGTCACTAACAGTGCTACCAAGTTACAGAAAGAAAAATATTATCGATTTGAAAAACCATGGAAGTTTAAATTAAAAATTCACCTTTCAATTTGATCACAGTAGTAAATGTTTGATTTGAGAATGTTTAGAATTAAGGTTGTGCGATCGGTAACGAGTTTTTTTTGAATATTCACTTGACTACTTTGAATATTTTTAAGAACAATTGTGCTTGATTGTGCAATAGATAGCTTTCAAGGTATAAATTATTAGTTCGAGAATGTTTACACTTTTTTTATGAAGCGCTCTTAAAGAGCATTCCTTGCTCATTGTAAGTAAAAATGTTTATTGCTGAGACTGAGAGTATTTTATTTTAAATTTAAGGAAAATAGAGAATAAAAAATTTGTATAACTTTAAACTTACATTAAGATCGACTTTTTTTTAAGTGTAAAATTCTAGAGCAAGGACGAACTGACCTTGTGGGTGTAAATTTCGTCTTAATTTCTAAGAGTACAATTTATCAATTAAAAAGTATTAAATTTAAAAAAATTCTAAGCTGAATGAATTTTTTGTTTCCTGTGCCCTTAATGAATAAAATCATCATATGCACTTTGGCAAATAAATTAAGAGAAACCCGGGAAGTGATGTTTATTTATAACATATAGAACGGTATCGGATTTCCTATCACGATCCCATCTCCAATTGAATTAACGCAAAACATGCGAACGATATTTTATAACTTTTATCGATTTAATATCTCACAGTTTTCGGACGATAACCTTTTTCGGCTGACTGTCTAACATAAAATTTAAAAATAATTTATTATAAAAAATTTTTTCTAAGAACCTTGATATTTCGAAAAAAGATTTTTCTTGTTACATATTGCATTCAACGATTGGAAACATCTCGATTAGGCAATATCGATAAACGATCGCATAATTTATTTACGCTAAATTGTAGTGAAAGTGATACCTACATATATGAATCGGACGGGATTAATATCTAAACTAGACAAAACAAGAGGTCAGTCCATACAGGCCCCACCCGGCACAATTAATGTGCCCTTAATGGGTCCTCAAAAGATGTAACGTAGCACACATATTCCCTTTTCTTAAGAGGAATGGGCTGAGGGTATGCCTTCGTTCGACTGATCCAAATCTTTTATTTAACTACAACAGCTGTCAAGAAATTAGTTTTGAAGCCCATTATTCCTGCGGCGTATAATTGTACTAAAAAGTTTTCTTAGACCACACTGGATTGCTTTTCCGCTGCATGTTCCGGCTTATCCGACTGGGAATGCAATGGACAAACCATTGCTCCATACTTCTACGAACGCACACTGACAAAAGCGCGCATGTTTAACAGCATCTGTGTGCGTGTATGAGTGAGTGTGCTTAAGTGTATGCTGGTAAATGACAATGAATACACAAGCAATGTTCATCGCTCCCGGCACACCCATAAAAAATACTTGCACATAAAATTTTTGTTTTCTACGCTGCACTGTAGGGGCAAGAGAAAAAAAAATTTTACCAAAGCTTTGCTTTATAATATTTTTTTTTTTTTTCGAACAATAATACGTCACAAGAAGTACATTTTAAGGTATGGGCGTTTGGAGTTGACGTAGACTTTAATTAGAGAGCTAGTAGCTACCGGAAATGGCTGCGCTTCGACTTGGAATCCAACGTAGTGCCAATGCATACATATAGTATCTCTTTCACTGACTCTGCAGCAATCAGCAACAATGTCACGCAGTTAACAGCGCCATCAACAACAGTCTCTACAATATGTATATGTACACTTTATCTGCATCTTCATTTTGTAATGCGCTTTTAGCTACAATTATGTCTTGTGCCAAATTGGAAGAGTGTGTCGACGGCGTATCGGGTGGACCAGGCGGCATTGTGATTGTTATTGTTATTATTGCCTGAAGTGTGCGTCGTACGCAATACTTGGCCCATAGCCAGAGGCAGACACTGGCTGGCTGTCTTCTTTGTTAGACCTTCCCCGTAGTACCGACGACAGTCCCCCCAAAACATATTCATACCGGCCGGCTGCTAGGAAGAAGCCATGGTATCTGCTGTTGGGTAAAGGGGCTAGGGGCACACTCTTAAGGTGGTCATGGCTGTTTTGTTGACGTAAAGTCTTTAAATATGCACGGAACAGAAATATTTCTCATTCGGTCGGTTGGTCGGTCAGTCAGTCGGACATGCGGCGAGTTAAGAGGTGATTGAGCTTTGACGCCTATTATGTCACAACAGAAACTAAGTGTTTAACTAAAGCAGTGGGCGAACAAATGTCTAATCATAGAATTCCAACTATGTCTATTCACCATAAAGCTCAATGCCACATGCCGTCTGATTTCTGTTCTGGTTTCAAGTGGAGTTAATTATGTTGTACAAAATGTAACCACAAAAAAAAATATGAGCGAAACCAAAGAATATATTGCCAGACTGTGGTATGTCTCTGCAAATGCATTCAAATTGAGTTATGTTAGCTTGGATTGGGTTGCTGTTTTGTGGTCGACTGTTGGCACTCATATCACTCCCTGCAGTCATCTCGACTGGGTCCTACGAGTAGCGCCCACATAACGCCCTCAGCGATAAATGGTAAAAAAAAAATATTATCGCGACATTGAATAAGTTGCAGCGTTAGGGAAAAAGTTTGCAATTATGGTTCGTATTTGTTTTGATTTCCAAGAGTGGAGGACTCATCGAATGCATGGAAAGATGACTCATCGGGGCATGCTTGTGTTTGTGCTCTGACTGGCACAGTAGTCACAAAATTCAGCTTTTTTCTGTTTAGATTTTTAAGCTGCAGTCTGTAAGTCTATTATGAAAATTGTTGGCTATATTGTATTCCATGTCGGCTTGAAAATATTATTTCTTATTAAATCTTTAGTTTTTCAGTTTCAATGCGCATATAATATTAACCGATCTGTAACGAATTACGTATGAAAATACCGAAAATAGTTGGAATAATCTTAGTCCATGAATAATTTTCAAGAATCAATTCATAACTTCTACAAATCATATTTCTATAAAAAAAACTAAAGGGTAATTTATAAATGTTTATTCTTTTCACGGAAATTAGAAAATCTCAGACTCAGGTTCACTCTTCTCACTAACCTCACTAAACCCTTCATTACTCACACAGATCTGGTTTTTATACACCGAACCAAAGGTAAGTTGTATACTAAGTTATTGAAAATTTACATATTTAAGAAGGAGACCCCAAAAGATACCTTCAAAATAGTCAGGAGAACAAAATAAATTGATCTAGACATGTCTGTCCATCTGTCTGTATGAACGCCTATATCTAAGAGATTAAAAGAACTAGAATATCCAAACTTGACATTTAGACTTCTTATAGGTCTAGCCAGATTAACCTAATATATTTTTCTTCTACCACGCCCCTTTATATTTTGTACAATTTGAAAGATACAGCTTAAGTTTGTATGGGTTAAATGTGTAGAAAAAAATCTTTCGATTAACACCAAATTATAATCATAAATTAAGTGGAGCATAGAGCCTCATCATCGGACCATAAATATCGGATATAATCGAAATACGGTAGTAGTCAGAAGCGAGAGTTCAAATCACCTCAGTGAAAAAATCTTTCATTAAGGTAGCTGAGAATAATTTCGTTTTTGGAAAATATGTCACTTAAAAAGACTAAAAAAAAAAATTTTAAAATTAATAAGATCATCATGGTCATCATCAGGTGTTTTACTAATAATAAAAATTCTAAGCTAGTACTATAGGCAGGTTTTAAATATGAATTTTAACTGAATTGAATATCTTTGCGCTATATATGTCAGGAGCATTCGATCTTTACAAGATCAAATCCTATACATCTAAAAGTCGTAACTTGCTCTAAACGTTGACTATTTATTTATAAATGCGAATACGCCCAATTCTGTTTTTACACGGTTTTGAAATAACACGGTCTAGAAACGCTAAAAAAACTCAAATTTGACTCAAATTTTAAAGAAAAACATTTTTAATCTCTTAGAAATTTAGTTAGGGAGCCCCAGTTTCTTATTTATTTTCATAGCAGCTTAAGGATTTTCTTTATGTAATTTTTTACACTGTTTTTTTCTGGAACGTATCTATCGTGTAAAAACAGAATAAGGTGTATTTGAGATTTAAACGAAAATCATCAAGAGATTTCCGGCACACTACTTTGTACTTGTACAACAAATACTTTCACTTTGTCGGGCATAAATGCATAATGGTGAAAAGTGTGACTGTCTTATACAATGGGTATTTGCGCCCGAACCAGACTACAAAGAGTAGGGCATTCTTACACAAAAGAGTATTGCAAAACGTGCCAATATCTACAAGTGTTTACATATTTTTAATACTGTTTTTGGTATTATTTTGTGTTTGAAGGGTGACAGAAACTAATTAAACAATATTTTTTAAACAAATAAAAAAAATCTTAACTAATAGAAGTTCTAATTTCTTATCAGTGAAAAAATCAGCAAAATTTGTATCTTTTATAGTTTTAGATTATATGATCATATGACACCTGTAAACAGCCGATTGTTGTTGCTTACGTTGTTAGTCTGGTATTTTCACCTTTATGCCTCATTATTAGAGTTCATTGGATATTCTTGCCTTAGTACATTTATGCCTGACAAAGTGTACACCCCACCCCAATTGAAACTAAGATTTATGATCGCACTAGTGGAGTGCTCACTGTAATCACCAAGTGTTTGCAAGGAAATGCGTCAGCTTGATAATAAATAATAAATTTCGAAGCATTGCAAACTTTCTCAAGCCTCAATGTTGGGAAATATTTTCAATAGCAATTAGTCCGTTCATAAAAATCGCCAAACTATTATAAACTTGCATGAAGCACAGCCACAGCTCAATGAATTGAAAAATTAAATCGTCTGTTCATGTGTTGAAAATAAATTCAACACGAGGCAAACTGAACAACACCAACAACAACAAAAATATGTAGAAGTCGTGTAATTAGCGATGTTTAAATATAATAATTAATAAGCGAAAATAATTTATGCATAGTTTTAAATCAAAGCCAAATGAAAAAGTGAAAATGTTTGTAGCAAAATATAAGTATTTCTTATTGGCAGATACAAAAAAATAAAATTGGATATGTAGAAGCCGTTAAACGAAAGCGTGAAGCAATGAGTGGAATACCTTGTACTCTTTTTCTTCCAAAAAAATCGTTTTTAAGTCCAGGGGATTAATGTTGTATTGATAGAAGGTAAACATTGTTTAGCTTATTAGGCTTGCATGAAGCCTGAAGTGATAACTAAATTATATATAACAATATTATCGTATAGGTAAAGCATTAAAATTGGTTCAGTTTTAAAACAGGGTTGCATTTTACATTACGCAAAGTTAAGTGCAGACTGAAAAATATTGCAAAGTTTTATCTAGCGAGAGATCTATGCTTTTATACCGAAAGACAAACATCTTTATATTAGAGATGGGCACAAAACGTCACGCCCGTCACGAAACTGAAATTTATTACCACGCGCTAAACTCTTTTAAACTTATTAGATAAAAAAATTAGTTTTTTCTGAAATCCAATCCAATAATTTTTAATTTAACCGGAACCAAATCCATCGACTCAAACATTTATGCTAAACAAAAATATACTTTATATACTTCCTTGTCCCATACATATGGATAAAGTCAATGTACCCTTTTCACTCTATGAGTAGTGGGTATTAAAAAAAAAAGGGGAAAAAGCGATAGGCTCTTGGCGCGTCTACGCTTGATAACACTATTGTACAGCGTATTGAGCGAGTGATAGTTTTGAAAGCATTTTAACACGCTCGCAGTTCCAGCAAATGGCATAATCTGATTATATTATCAACTTGGTGTCACAATAAAACCCGCAAATGCTTAATGCGGGCGTTAACGCCCGTTGCCCGTGGATGATTCACTCACCTGTGTGTCATTTAAAATCTCCAAATGTTCACCCTTGCGGAAGCTTAAATCTTCATCCGTGCGTGCATCATAGTCGTAGAGTGCAACAAATATTTTTGCATTCGCATTGGCCGTATCGCTTTCGGGTATTTGTGGCACTGGACGTATTTGCTCCGCCGGCTGGCCCTGTCCAATTGGTATAGCTATTTGTGGCACTCCACCCACAACACCAATGGCAGCAGCCGGATCGTCAAGCTGATTGCGTGCATCGACATGGACTTTGTCATTGTCGGGTTTCTGTGTGCGTAGACAGTTGCCCATTATGAAAATCTCCTGCTGCTGGATGCGTGTGCGTGTTGGCGTTGGAATTGAACGTGGAAGTGAAGACGACGAATTGTAATGCACCTAAACCACACACACACACACAATTCGATTGCACTTGTTTGTTTACACTTTGTGGCAAGCCGTGTGTAGGATAAATGTTTACTAAAACTAGTTTACCCTTTTTTTATGGATAGATTGCAGCTGCTGCTGTTGTTGTGTTGTTTGTTGTTTATTTGTTCACTCGCGTTTAACATGGGGTGTTGGCACTTGCTATAACTTTATTTAACAAATATATGTACAATATTTGTGATGTAGATTTATGTGTATTGCATTTGTTAAAAGTTGTTGCTTATGTTGCGTTTGCCCACGGCACAACAATATTTTTTATAAACTTTTAACTTGTATATAATTTATTATAGCAATAACTAAATTAAATGCTTACACACATGTGCATGTGTATGTGTGCGCGTATGTGTATTTCTATTTTTTTTTTTTAGCTATGTATGTGATGCTGCTGCAGACGCGACGTAAACATTAAACAAACGCCAATAAACAATTGAAACACATGCACACGCTATTATTTGAACTTTTTTACTATTATTATTTACGCGTTCACATTTTTTTAATTGTTTAATTGAATTTTCTCAGCGCATTTTTAGAGAAATTGTGGCAGCGAAAATGGCTCCCGATAGCGATAGGGTTGTTGATATGATACCAATGCACGATACCAGCCTTGTATCGATTAATTTAGATACCATGTTTGACATGCCTTTTACTACATTATCGATGTGCTATCGATTGCACTGCACAAAAACTATCGTTTCATTTATTATAAATAAAAAGTTCGACATTTTTATGTCTAGCTTTATTGGCGTTTACTAAAAGTGCGTAATACAGCAAATAAATTGTTTAAAAATTGAAAATTAAAGCTCATAAATTTTGTGATATTCACAACGTGACTTTAATTTACAGTCACTGCGATAACACGGTTAACAGTGTTGCATTGGTTGCTATTTTTTCTAGTCCAGCACTAATTACTAAAACAGCATCAGTGACATTTTAGCTTAAAGATTTTCTTAATTAAACATAAAAGCAAGTTTTGAATAAACAAAATGGATATAAAATCCTTTCTTTTTGAATATTGCTCAAAGAATCGCACAGAGCCCAAAATTGATGTGCGTCCAACTGGTAAGTTTTTGCTACGCAGACCAAACTGCAATTGCACTTTATTGATTAATTTTTTAGGGCCCAAGCACCGGCAGCGTTTTTTGTGTGAAATACGCGTGGACCAGTGCAACTACGTAGCTGTGGGCAATTCCACAAATAAAAAAGATGCGGAAAAAAATGCCTCGCGCGATTTTGTTAATTATTTAGTGCGTGTCGGTAAATTGAATCAAAACGATGTGCCGTGTGAGCAGGGTGCTCCGACGGTTATGCCAACTGCCACAAACAGCAACAGCATGCAGAGCAACAATGGACAGCAACATCGTGTGTTTGGTGACCAGTCGGGTCCTCAGGACCTGGGCGAGGCCTATCGTCCACTTAATCATGACGCAGGCGGCTTTAAACGCGAGCACTACAATCTAATAGATCATGTGCAGGAACAAAAGGACATGAACGAGGCTGAATCAATTGATGTGAATGCGGCCATACATGGCAATTGGACCATTGAAAACGCCAAAGATCGCCTTAATATCTACAAACAATCTAATGGCATTAAGGATGACTATAAATATACGCCCGTGGGCCCAGACCATGCTAGGTATGTGCAATGTTTGTCTTAACTTTTATCACATACTGCTGTAAAAAACTGAGCGCTGGATTTAGCACAATCTATAAATCTGGCGCGCAGTGTACTTTGAATAACTTGTTTAAAATCTTGCGGAAAGTTAACCTGCTGAGCGCCAGTTTAATATTGCCAAGATTGGATGTAGGCTAAATAGTGCCAGCAGCTGAGCATTTAGAGTTATTTGGCACAACATTTATCAAACCTTACCAAGGTTTTGTGTGTGTTTGCTTTCGGTTTGCCAGCAAAGTGAGCATCCATGAAATATATGTTTGACCACGTCTGCCTTATTAATATGATTTTTTATGGGTCAAATGACTCTAAAAGCTCCCTGTTTCTGGAGAACATGTGTCCAAAGTGCCAACAATTGTGCCCAGCAGGTTAACTTCCATTGGTAAGTTTTGTTCAACCGTTGGACAACCAAATGAAATGCTACTATTTTGAAATGCTATCACCATTAGGAGCTTTATGGCGGAACTATCCATATACGTGCCAGCTTTGAAACGCAAGGTGACGGCGCGCGAAACTGGTTCCAACAAAAAGGCAGCCAGCAAATCCTGCGCACTTTCGCTAGTGCGTCAACTGTTTCACTTAAAAGTTATAGAGGCATTTAGTGGTACGCTTAAAAAAAAGAAGGATGAGGAGCTAAAGCCATATCCAGTCAAATTGTCACCGGAACTAGTTGATCGCATGGACGGCATCATTCGTTCGCTTGATTTGCCCGTAGTTAATCCGCGCAACATCAAAGTGGAGGCCGAAGGCGCGCCCATCTCGTTAATCGTAAGTAATACACTGATTGTAGTTCAATATTCTAATTAAATGCTAATTTTCTTAACAGGTTGGCATTAACAAAATTGACGAATCGTCGGCAAACCGAGATATCAGACAGGAAAGCTCGGTCATACCTTGGGCTCCACCGCAGCCGAACTGGAACGCATGGCATGCTTGCAACATAGATGAAGGTGAATTGGCCACCGTCTCAATTGACGATTTGTCTATGGACTTTGAACGCAATATAAAGGACCGTCGGCTGAATAATGCTGAGTATCGACAGTTTTTGGAGTTTCGGGATAAATTGCCCATTGCTGCTATGCGTTCCGAAATCATGAACGCCATCAATGACAGTCCTGTTGTCATCATTCGCGGCAACACTGGCTGTGGCAAGACTACGCAGATAGCTCAGTATATACTTGACGACTACATTTCTTCAGGACAGGGCGGCTATGCCAATATTTATGTAACCCAACCGCGTCGCATATCTGCCATTTCAGTGGCAGAACGTGTGGCACGCGAACGCTGCGAGCAGTTAGGCGACACTGTGGGCTATTCTGTGCGCTTCGAGTCAGTATTTCCACGTCCCTATGGTGCTATATTGTTCTGCACAGTGGGCGTGTTGCTGCGCAAGCTAGAGGCTGGCCTGCGTGGTGTATCTCACATTATTGTAGATGAAATACACGAACGTGATGTTAACAGCGATTTCCTCCTCGTCATACTGCGTGACATGGTGGATACCTATCCGGATTTGCGTGTTATCCTTATGTCGGCTACGATAGATACAACACTCTTTAGCAAATACTTTGGCAATTGTCCGGTACTCGAGGTGGCTGGCCGCGCCTTTCCAGTGCAGCAGTTCTTTTTGGAAGACATTCTAGAGATGACTAAGTTTGTGCCTACTGCAGAGTCCCGACGCAAGCGCAAGGAAGCCGATGATGAGGAGCAGGCAATGCTTAACGAGCCCAAGGAGGATTCTGAGCTAAATTTAAATAAGGTCTGCGATGCCAAATACTCCCAAGAAACTCGCAATGCAATGGCCATGTTATGTGAATCGGACTGCTCATTTGAGCTTGTCGAAGCTCTGCTTTTACATATTAAATCTAAAAACATACCTGGAGCCATTTTGGTCTTTTTACCCGGCTGGAACCTCATTTTTGCTTTGATGAAGTTTCTTCAGAGTTCTTCGAACTTTGGCAACTCACAACTGTATCGCATTCTACCATGTCACTCTCAAATACCTCGCGATGATCAGCGCAAAGTTTTCGAGCCAGTGCCCGATGGCATCACAAAGGTACGCGAATAGATTTGTTTTACAAATGAAGATATTTATTGACTGATAATATTAATAACTTACAGATTATATTGTCGACCAACATTGCGGAGACTTCCATTACCATTGATGACATTGTCTTTGTTGTAGACATATGCAAGGCACGCATGAAGCTCTTCACCTCGCACAATAATTTGACAAGCTATGCCACTGTGTGGGCCAGTAAAACCAATTTGGAACAACGCAAGGGCAGAGCTGGTCGCGTGCGCCCAGGATTTTGCTTCACCATGTGCTCACGTGCACGCTTCGAGAAACTTGAGGAGAATCTCACACCAGAAATGTTCCGCACGCCCTTGCATGAGATGGCACTCACTATAAAGCTGTTGCGTCTTGGATCTATCCATCATTTCTTGTCTAAGGCTATTGAACCGCCACCAGTGGATGCTGTTATCGAGGCAGAGGTTTTGCTGCGCGAAATGCGTTGTCTCGATAGCAATGATGAGCTGACGCCGCTTGGCCGTCTTTTAGCGCGTCTGCCCATTGAACCGCGTCTAGGTAAAATGCTTGTGCTTGGTGCGGTCTTTGGTTGTGCGGATCTTGTGGCCAGCATGGCCTCCTATTCCAGCACCTTTTCCGAGGTGTTTGCCCTAGACATTGGTCAGCGGCGCTTGGCCAATCATCAGAAGGCATTGAGTGGGCGTAAATGCTCTGATCATGTGGCTATGATGGTGGCGTCACAGCTTTGGCAAAGAGCCAAGCAACGTGGCGAACAGGAGGAGTCGCGTTTCTGTGAGTGGAAGGGCTTGCAATTGTCCACCATGAATGTCATGTATGATGCCAAAACGCAGCTGCTTGATCTGCTGCAGCAAGCTGGATTTCCGGAGGAATGTATGCTGCAGCATCATGTCAATGCGGACTGCGATGATCCCGTTTTGGATACAGCATTGGCCTTGCTTTGCGTAGGTCTCTATCCCAATATATGTGTGCACAAAGAGAAACGCAAAGTACTGACCACCGAGTCAAAAGCGGCACTCTTGCACAAGACCTCTGTCAACTGCAGCAATCTGGCAATCACTTTTCCATATCCATTCTTTGTTTTTGGGGAGAAAATTCGCACACGCGCTGTTTCCTGCAAGCAAATGACAATGGTAGCTCCACTTCAGGTGATGATATTCGGCTCACGCAAAATTGATTTGGCACCCAACAATATTGTGCGCGTGGACAATTGGCTGAACTTTGAATTAGACCCGGAGCACGCAGCAAAAATTGGATCTTTGAAACCGGCACTAGAAGAACTTATAACAATAGCTTGCAATAATCCTGAAAATGTGCTGCAGCTGGAAGGACCCTATGGGGATCTTGTGAGTGTCATCAAAGATTTATGTGTGCAAAATGCCGGTGACTATGACTTGCAACGTGATTCGGGTGTGCTGCCGCATCAGTCGCGTCAATCAAATTTTGGCAATGCGCCCAAGCGCGGTCGTTATGATGGTGGATTTGGTGGCGGCAGAGGTGGTAGCAACTACGGCGGCAGTTCCGCTGGCGGCAGCTATGGTGGCAATAGTAGCGGCAACTATGGAGGCAATAATAGCGGCAACTATGGAGGCAATAGTGGTGGTGGCTTTTCAGGCAATTATGGAAACAACGGCAACAGAGGTGGTTACGGCAACAATGGTGGCAGAGGCTCTTACGGAGGCAACAGCGGTGGAAACTACGGCGGAGGCGGCAATAATTGGAGCGGAAACTGGGGTCAAGGAAATAATGGAGGCAGGCGTTTTTAATGCATGCATACCATATTAAGCTCTGTGTGAGGTTAATTTTTTTTTTTTTATTATTTATATGCATATACTAAAGCACACAATACATACGTATGTTATGTAAAAGTATTAATTTAAATTAAATTAAACAGAAATTCTTTATAATTGTAAAGGAAAACGAATTGTGTTTTTAGTGGCGCTTTGGGAATCAGATTGTACACGTATCATGGGTTGGGACCTACGAAATATAATAAACAATCATTTCGAAAACTCCAAAATCAGTCTAATTTACTGGGATGCTAACTTGCTGCAATATTGAAAAATAAAGAGCACCCCTGCCAGTAAATAAAACCGATTTTAATGCTTATTTTTTTAATTCAATTTTTTTAATAGTTATGCTAAAACAATATGGGCATAAATATATTTTATTTCTACGTTAAAAATAAAAAAACCAACCAACAACGAGTACATATTAAATTTGTTAACAAAAACAATACTGCTTGAAGTCAATGTATTTTAAACTTAAGACTTAAAATATTACACAAATGTTAATTAAATTAACGTTAGAAAAAATAGATCCAAGAAAATGACTTGCTAAACAAAAAAGCGTAAAAAGCAAAATAAATTATGTACATAAAAGGGAATCGTTAGCACATTGTCCATTAGATTAATCATTCAAAAACTGAATGATTAACTAACCCTGCGCCATATTATCACGAGCTTCACTTGGGTAGGCATCATCCTGTTTCACTTCGTCACGTCGCTCCTGCTGACGTACTAGAACATAGTAAAGGCCACGCTTGTTCATCAGCTCCTCGTGTTTGCCAGACTATAAGATAGAAATAAAAAAGTTAAGTCTTTAAGCGCTCCTTTGGTACAGCTAAACCCTTAATAAATTTTTAAAAATAAAAGTACCCGATAGCATGCACTTGCTCAGCTCAATCTGATTTTATCATAAACACTCCACTCCCAATTAAGCACTTCTTAAAGTTGCTTCCAGCTCCAAACACTTCTTTAGCATATACATACTCACTTCCACAATTCTTCCCTGATCCAGTACCACAATTAAATCAGCATTTCGTATCGTAGATAGTCGATGCGCTATTACCAGTGTAGTGCGATTAAGCACGGCAGTGTCCAGCGCTTTTTGCACCTCCGACTCACTGGTTGCATCCAGCGCGCTTGTTGCCTCGTCAAGTATTAATATTTTTGGGTTTTTAAGCAGCGCACGCGCAATTGCAATGCGTTGTCGTTGTCCACCGCTGAGCTGAGTGCCACGCTCTCCCACATTTGTCTCATAACCGCTGGGCAGATCCGTGACAAAGTCATGTGATTGCGATAGCTTGGATGCATCATGTACATCCGCCTCAGTGGCATCGGGCCGTCCATAGCGTATGTTTTCCAATATTGTTGTGGCAAACAACACGGGTTGCTGTTCAATGAAGCCCAGCACATGGGAGCGCAGCCAGAAAGGTGATAAGTCACTGAGCTTATAACCGTCGAGTTTAATATTGCCTGAGGTAGGTTCGTAAAAGCGTTCAACCAGTGCAGCAACGGTGGATTTGCCGGAACCGCTGGCGCCCACCAATGCTACAGTTTCGCCTGGCCGGAGTGTTAAACTAAAGTCTTTCAGCACGATCTGTAAGTGAAAAACAACTTAAGTTTTCTAAACTATATGTGCTATGTTGACAGCTTACATGATCGGGACGCATGGGATATGCAAATGAAACGTTTTCGAAACGTATTTCGCCGTGCAGACGATCCTGGGGCATGATATAACCCCGCAGCAATTCCACCTTTGGTTGCAGCGCCAGAAACTATGCAGACATTTAATTGTTAAACGTTTTAAAAATAATCAAAAAAAGGTATTACCTCAAAAACGCGACTGCCCGCGGTCAAACCGCGTATCATAGTGCCCAGCAACACGGAGCCTTGTGACAAGGAGCGCTGCACGCCTTGTGAAGCAACCAGAAAAGCCATTAATGAGCCCGGCGTTAAACTTTCCGTAGACATTAAATGTCCGCCCATGAAAAGCGTGGAAAGCACCAAAGTGTTTAGGAAAAAGTTGGTCAAGCCCTGGAAAACAGCTATGCCATAGCCCAGTTCCTGAGCCAAACGTGCGGCTTCGTTGGTCTCCGCCTCGAATAGTTCCATTTCGAGGTACTCACAAGAGCTGGAGCGCACAGTGCGTATATTGGACAAAGCCTCTTCGCAGACGCCCGTTGCGCGCTCAGACTGTGCAAAATACAAGTTATAAGTAAGTTCTTTCCTGTGGTATAACAATTTACCTGCGCCTGTGAGCGCTTGCTCAGCGTGCGCAATTTGCGTCCCAGATAGGTCATAAACATGACCACGCAGGGCACGCTGGCCAGCGCTATGGCGGCCATGTGTGGCGATATCAGAAACAAAGATATGCTGCCGCCTATAAGCTGTGCGGCACTGCGCAGACCCTGTGCCACAAATTGCTTAAACGATGTCTTGAAATCCTGTACGTCTGCTGTAAGTCTATTAACCAGCTCACCCGTGCGATTCTCGTCGAAAAAAGCAATATCCTGCAGCACAATTTGTTTGAACAAATCCTGCCTGATCTTGGCAGCCATTTGCTCACCAATGCGGCTTAGCAGATAGATGTACATAAAAGTAAAAGCAGACTGCATCATGTAGAGACTGAGCAAATTGGTGGCCGGCTTGCTGACATCCTTGACAAAGGAGTTGTTAAGAGGATCGACAACATAGGTGTTTGCATAACGCGCAAGCGTATTGACCAAATCACCCAATAAATTCGGTATGCGTATGTTGATAAAGGCCACAACTAGCGCTGCCTGCAAAAATACATAAAGTTAATTAGATAAGCTTATCAACTGTCTAGTTTTTACGGAAGAGCGGAAACTTACAAATATAGCGCCGATAAGCTCCCACAGGTGTGGCTCTAAGTACGTCCAAAAGCGTTTCCAATCAAAATTATGCTCCTCCTGATCTATCGTGTGTTGTAAAACACCTGCCAGACGATTACCTTCGCACTGCACTAAACGAGAGCTGGCCATATAGCTGCGTACGCCTACACCTAAGCCCAAGGCGCCTCCGCCCCAGAGCAGTGCACGTGTCGTGCGCAAAGCACGTCCAGCTATAGCCGCCGAGGGTGGAGGAGCAGCTGGTGTATGGGGCAGGCATTCTTTCATATGTTGACGCATTAGCTTGCTGGCATTTTGTAGGTGTTGGCTGAACTGGCGTCCGGAAATGTGTAGCGTTTGGCCATGAGAGCGGGGCAGTTGTTGTAGCAGGTTGCGACTGTGTATTTATAAACAAAAACATGTGATGACATAATCGCGCAACACTTGGACTATGATACATTAGCCGTGAGCGCCAATAAATCGCGTTGGTTTTACCTCAGTTGGTCGCTTCGAATGCAATTGGAGAGGAATAAACGTAGCATCTCTGGCCTTTGTTCGTTGCGCTTAACTTAGAAACTCTGCTAAAAGTGCGCAGATTCATTAAACTATTGGATTTGATTAATTTAAACAACACGTTCTTATCAACTGATGAACATTTTAACTAGGGCTGCATGCGTTATGCAAAACAGCTGTTTGTTATCGAAGCTATCGATGTGTACATATGGGCAAAGCCAGAGCTGGCAACTTGGGCCAACAGTTAGCAGGGCTGCATAATGTCTAAACTACTGTTGAGCTAGTTTGAGTTCATATAAATAAGTGGTTCACAAAGTTTGGTTTTTTTTAAAATATTATGTGCTCTACTTTACTTAATATTAATATTGCATGCGAGTAACATTGCCACCGATTAACAAAATATTCGCTTGTACATTTTATGGTATTACTTGGAGGTCTAAAAAAGTTAATGCCCGAAAAGGTTTCATTTAAAGCAGTTATAGTTTATATTTATAATATAAAGTATTTTAATTATATATTCAACAAAAGTTGGACGCTGTTAACCTATTTTATTATCGTGACATGCAACATAAAATGGTTTTAGATTTCGGATTAAAAGGCTCAAAATACCGGGAACAAAGGCTTTTCCAAAAAAATTAGCTACTATGAAATGATTTTTCTTGTATTTAAGCAAACTTGCAACTTTCTTCGAGTTAATGTATGCAACAATCTGATTTAAAATCATTTGACAATTTTATGTCTGTGCAGTAAGTTCCGACAAAAAACCAGTTCATGCAAACTAGCTCAATTCGGAACTAAACATAAATAGAAACTGTGACAACTCTAGTCCATAAGCAAGCGCCGCCATATTCAAGCGTACCGAACAATTCTTAATCGCGCATTTTGATTTTTATGTTAAGTGTAACATTTATTGTGTTTTAAAATATTATTATCTGTGCTAAAATGGAGTTTGATAGCGCCAAAGAGAATATACAACCTTTGGCTACGGGTCGCAATGTTAGCTTGCTGCAGGCTTCGCTCAGTCAAGATGCATCACAAGACCTTTTGGCGCAGCGCAAAAAATTGGAAGAGGATATTCGTCAGTACAAAGGAGACGATCCATTATTACCTTGGTATGCTTATATTTGTTGGATTGAACAGAGCTGTCCAGCAGGTGGCAGTGGTTCTGGTCTACAGCGCGCTCTGCACAAGTGTCTATCGCTATACGAAAGTGACGAGCGCTATAAACAGGATCGACGCTTTATAAAGTTGTTCATCAAGTTTGTAAGTTCTGGTGTAATATATATAGTACGTGCCTTTGCCTAAAGCTCTCTTACAGATGGAGAAGCAGGAGGATCGAATTGAGTGCTATCAGCAAATGTATAATAATGGCATTGGCACCATGGTGGCGGATTACTATATTGCCTGGGCCTATAGCTATGATTTGAGTGGCAACTTTCGCAAAGCTGATGAAATATTCCGTCTAGGTGTTGCCTGTCGCGCTGAACCTTTTGAAGATTTAAAGGAGGCGCATTTACATTTTGGCTATACAGTCAGTCAGCGCATGATGTACACAGATGGGGATGAGGCCAGTGCAGTTACGCAGGAATTAAATGAACGACGTTTTGCGCTGCAATCGCTGCATGGACAGCGCCGCAAAAATACCATAAACGTGGGCAGTGTGCGCACTGGAGCGGCTGTAAGAAGTCATAGGCCCGGTGTAGTTCAGGTAAGACACTATAAAACTGCGCCTGAAATGTATGTTAATAATTGTGAATAAATTATTTTAGAGTGATGCGCCCAGCAGCAGTCGCGTTTGTAACGCTGGTCGTCAAGTTGAGGTCTTCAACGATGAGAATGCCGATGCTAATATTGTGCCAACAGAAACAGCAGCCGCAGCAGAAGCCATTGACAGTCATAAATCCAGTTTGCGTTCTATAATTGATGCTGCGCGTAATCAGGAGAATCTTAAGGAGCCGGGCCCATGGAATAAAGCACATGCTAAGCCCGATAAACATGGCACAATTTTTTCCAAGACTGCCCAAAATGGTTTGCCATTTGATATACATGTCGATGAGACTATGCAGCCGCTGATTAGAAACTATGAGAAGAAAATTGATAAACCCTTTAAATATCCACCTAATTTTGTGTCAAAAAATGGTCCACAAGAGCCTTGGATTACGCCTGTTAGCATAGAAAATGAACCAAACACGTCAGCGCTGGCACTTTATAATAAATGCGCACTGTATCCGCGTCCCAACTTGGAGTTTTCAACAGAAGAGTATCGCGCATATTGTTATTTGAAGCAGCGCAATCCTGAAGATCCGTATGTGCTGCGCTACAACAAGTGGTGGGGCAGCATGGCTGGCGTACGTCTATATCCCAATTTTGCAACAAAATCTGAACCGCAGGCTATTGATGAGCTGGACAGTTATCATAAATATGCTAATGTTGAGGGCCTACAGGTTAGCTACAATAAGCTCTACAATGATGACGAACAGCAAGAGTACCAAGTCGAGGAATTACTGGCTGCTAAATGGTATGAAAAACATAATGCCACGGTATGCGCAACCTCCGACATGGAGGAGACAGTGTGTCTGCCGCATGAGCGCATGCCTAGACGCAAGAGTTTCTTTCCAACATGTATGTCAGTTATGGCAACAACAGCCTCTGGTAGCGATAAGTCAAAGTTGCCCACTGTTTCTATGGTGGAAGAGGAGACCGAGGAACAGGAGGAAGAGTTTGGAAATACAGCAAGCACAGCGTCAACTCCGTCAATTCCAATGATATCACCAATTCAAATATTTGAAGATACAGTGCCCATATCAACTGTTCCGCCAGTTGATAACTTTGCTTTGCCTACAAAACCAGCTCCTATTAAAAAGATTGAAATCTACGAGGATACCGAGCACATAGTAGTGCCGTCTACATCAAAGGCACCAGCCAGCGCAGCGTCAACTCACTCACTTCCAATGATACCAGCAATTCAAATATTTGAAGATCCAATGCCCATATCAACTGTTCCGCCCGTTGATAACTTTGTTTTGCCTACAAAACCAGCTCCTATTAAAAAGATTGAGATCTACGAAGATACCGAGCACTTAGGCGTACCGTCTACATCAAAGGCACCAGCCAGCGCTTTCTTTGATGCGGATGAAACATGCTCAACGCAAATGTTTAATGTGTTTATTCAATCTCATGCAGTTAGTACGCCTAAGGCAACTCTAAAGGTCGCACGACAATTTGGTACCGTGCTAAAGGAACTTACGCCACCCATGCCGGCCATTGAAGAGCCAGCGGAGCCGGAGGAAGCCATTGCCGCAGCTGCGGTCGCAACAGAGGTTGGTTCTCCAATGCTGCGTAAACAGTTGTCTACTATACTAGAGACCTCCGAACATGGCGCACAGAGCTCGGCTGCCACCAATGGGACACAGAGCTCGGCGGCTACCAATGGCACCACCAAGTCCAGCAATGCATCAGCAATGTCCAGTTGCAATACCGCATTGGCAATGAAGTCTGATGTGCCGCTAGCTGCCACACCCGCAACAGCTCGTTTGCAGCGGCAGCAGGCGGTACTGGAAGATTCATTGACGGGCGAGACGGCAGAGCCTTTTAGAATTGCTGCTCCATCAAATGCAGGCAACTTTTCACGCTTGGACTTTTGGGAAGCAAATCCAACTAGTGTGCCACTTATTAAGTCGCTGCGTTTCCAAGAGGACAAAACAGAAACGGTGCCTAAATCAATGATGTGCTTTCAGGAGGATAAGACTGAGACTATGCCAAAGCTGCCTCTAGCAGAGCCATCTTTACATCATCGCACAGTAAATGAGTCTAAGCTAATGCTGGCACCATCAGCCTTGCCGCCATTGGTCTTAGATGACGATGATGATGATTTGTGCAACTTTTTTGGAAAGTCACCGCCAAACCTAAAAGTTTTTGCCACACCAAGTGCAAAGCGCATCTGCAATCAACGCACACCCGGAATTTTAGTGAAGAATTCATTTGCTGAGTTTGACAATGAAATGGTTGCCAAGCCGAAAGATCATAGCATGGCCAGATCAATTTTTGATAATCTCAAAGAGGAGACAGCCATAACAAATGCCGAGCCGTTGGCTCCGAAAGTTTCAATAGCCGTGGAAAAGTTGGCCGACAGCTTTATGTCGGACTTGTCGTTTGTGCCAGAAACGCAAGCTGTATTGCCTCCCAAGACAGCTGAACCACAATTTGAAATATTTTTAGATGAGACTATGCCCAGCACATCAAGTAATGCGCAAAAAACTGCTGTGCTGCACAATTCCACTTCCCAGGATAAGCAACAACGCATGCGTGCCTCTATGGGTGTGAAAAGTTTGACAGCCACAAAAGTCACGCAGGAAAGCCATATGACTGCCTCGTTCATTAAGGATTTTTCTGAGATAAGCAAATGTCCCGAAAGTGCAGCGGAAAATCGTTTATCGCTTAAAAGCGTCGGCAATTCCACGCTCAAGTTTCTGAACGATTCTCTGGGGAAATTTGAAAAGTCTTCAACTAATGCTAGCGCTTCAACAGAAGGAACAGAAGCGAGTACTACAACTTCAAATGCTAAGCAGCCGAACGAGTATTTTGAGCTGAACGCAGCCACCGAAATGTTTTGCACTGATATAAGTATGATAAAAAATTCCACTTTGTTGCCGGAGCCAAATATCAGGAAAAAGTCTTTAGCTCCGCCAACTATGCCGCCAGCATCTGCCACGTTGGATCTTGATACGCCTGAAGATAATATGAGTATTTATTATAAAAAGACACCATTGACGCCGAAGCAATCGAATCATTCTTGGCACGATTCCGATTGTAAAACGCCGTGTGAATTGGATTATGTGCATCCACAATCCGAAGTCGATCAGTCAGTGTTGGATGCCACACTAGCCGATTGCAATTTCAATCCATTTAGTGTGGATTTAATTAACTCGCTGCTCCAGTCTATTGAATTCACAAAGTATATTGAGCAGCAACTTCCCAACTGTGAGCTGGTGGGACATATCAGGCGCTTAGTGCCACAAGCTGTAGTTGAGGTACATCAGGAGAAGTTTCAGGTGCTTAAAATGATTGGCAAGGGCGCCTATGGCTCCGTTTTCAGGTAAGGCTTGCAGCAAGGCTATACAAAAGTAGTGTTTATTAAAATAACATTATATTGCAGTGGCAAGGACTGTAAGACGGGCAAAAAGGTGGCACTCAAACAGGAGCGTCCAACCAATTACTGGGAGTATTATGTGGGCCTCGAAGTGCATACCCGCGTGCCCAGCCAAATGGTAAATATATATGTACTTGAAGTTTTCAAGTGTTTAATCATTTTTTCAACAGAGTATTGCCTATATGCAAATCGACTATGCGCTGATAAGCAACAATTGCAGCATTTATATATCGGAATTTTCTGTATATGGCTCACTTATTAACGTTTGCAACAAGATTAAAAAGCACTCCAACAAGAATATGGATGAGTATGTGGTGATGCATTTGTCTTGCCAGCTGCTGGATATAATTGATCATTTGCATGCTGTGGGCATCATACATGCTGATATCAAAGCCGACAATTTGTTGCTTATGAAGCCGTAAGTGAATGCTTCTTTCAGCTACTGCAAATGTATTTAATAACTGTTTTCTGACTTGCAGGCTTTCTTTTGATCCCAATCAGATTAGCCTGCAGCTAATTGACTTTGGCGTGGCCATTGATACCACACGCTTTGGGAAAAGTCAAACGTTTAACTATGTGCACGACGATGATGCCTTCAAATGCATTGAGATGCGAACACAGCGCCCGTGGACTTATCAGTTGGACTTGTTTGGTGTCGTTAGTGTCATACACGTGATGCTCTTTGGTAGTCACATGGAGGTGGTGCAACGCATGCCCAGCGGCATTTGGCTGCCAAAAACGGCGCTGCCACGTTATTTCAATAAAAACGTTTGGGAGTCTATATTCCGTACATTGCTGAATGTGCGAGATTGCCGCACTATGCCCAATTTGCAAAACTTGCGCACGTTGCTCAAATCCGAGCTGGCAGAAAAGGAGAAATATGTGAACGAGGCAATCGCCAAGTTTAATACGATATTAAGAATGTAAGCTGTGTGCGGTAGGGTAGGGAGGGGATCTTCTGTAATGTTTAAAAATATATTATATAAGTAATGAAATAAATTTGACAATTGGCAACAACTATAACCACGTTGTACCAGAATTTTATGGCCTAAACAGTTGTCATAATTTGAAAAATTGCTTGCGGTCGCTTAAACCTCCGTAGCGCCCAACTATAAATTCAATAAGTGCTTTCAATGCGCCGTAAACAAAATAATTTCAACCCAATTAAGCGGTTTTACGCAAATTTAACAATAGCGCATTGTGGTTCAGCAGCGGAATTGCGTTTCACTTGTACTATTCATGTGAGTTACACGCACGCTGGAAATATGCAGCGAACTAACACAGTTTTTGGTTAAATCAAATAATTTGCGATGCAGCTACCAGTGGCATAGTTACGGGGGGCTACTTCCAATTTTCTGTCTATTTTTAATGTGCTAATAATGATATTATGATATTTCAGTAAAAATATTTTGTTTAATAAGTAGCAACCTTTTTTTTTTCTTTGCAAGAAGTTTCTTTGAGGCCCTTAGGAGCCTAATTGGGACATTAACTAATGAGTTTCTACCTGCTCAATATTTTATTAGGTAAAAGTGTGAGCGAAATTATGCAAGACTATCTTTTTTAAAAATTAAAGAACGATTTAAAATTTAAAAAAAAAAATTACAATAAAAAAAAATAAATATTTACATATGTTGTTGCATTTTTTAATATGTTGAACATGCTTACAATAACAAGTAATAATTTCGACAGAATTTCGTTCGAAAACTAGTTTCGGACATAGGGGCCAACTAAGGTCTGGACTATTTTTTTTGCAGAAAAATTTAACAAACTAATCATGTCCCCATCGCAAAAAGTTATCAACGCCACTGACACAGGCACACGTACACACCTACAGTCACGCTTACATGAGCATCTTGTGGGTGTGGCATGCGCCATTTGCATTTTTGCATTTTACGGGATTTGAAGTCAACGTTAACCGCACTATGTGCGTTCCCGGATTTTGTTCTTGTTGTTGCTGTCCCCAATTCTGCCCAATTGGCTGTTGACCCTCTGCGTACGTGTCTCTATGAGTTGATGTGTGTGTACAGACGTACGGCATTTGCATGTGTGTGCTAGTGAGTATGTGCATATGCATAGCATATAAATCAAAGTCAAAACAGCTCGACATGATTCGCAAATGATCAAAACAGACGACCATGCGACCGCAGCCATATGAAAGTCTTATAAATCAAACTGCTACCATTCTTGTGCTTGTGACTGTGTGGGAAGCATTCCTGTCTTCCTTTTGTTATGCATGTGTAGGTTCAGTTGATTTTTTAACTGCCACTTTCAAAAATTTGTCAAACATTTCGAAAAGTGTTGCATACTTTTAGGCATGCGTTACAGCGCAGTCGAATAAATTAGTGCATGTTAGTTTAATGACTGTAATTTTGAAATTTTTCATAACCGATTGATTACATTTATCGATTTTCGATTTATGCACTAAAGTATGATTATTTTAAATATTTATAAGAAGTTTAATAGATATTAATAGATTCAAATGAATTAAAATAAATTTATGTTAATTATTAGTTTGTAACTTTAATTATCATTATAAATAAAATAAAATAAAAATGAATTGAGTGTAATTTTGTAATTTTTTTAGCTAATCGATTAGAAATCAATTTTTGATATCAATTATTGAAACTATTCACAAAAATATTTACGTATTTGTAGGCAGTTGAAGGTATATATTTCAAAATTGTAAAATAAAATTGAAATTAAAAAAAAATTAATACATAAATGGCCAACATTTGGCATTTTCATGAGTACCTCGCTGACGTCCGTCTAAGATATCTCTAGCTAACCAGGCTAGATTAGCGATCTTAAATAAAGAGAACTACTTTTAATAAAGGTACTTCTATTTTTGAAAATTTTGCATAAATTAAAAAAAGGTTGTGAAAGTGTTTTAAAAAAAAGTGAAAAATTACATTCAATTTTATTTTTTCCTTCTTAAAGGAATGACAAAACTTCATATAAGAAAAAAATACCAAGTGGGATATCCCAAAAAAAAATCTTAAGTGGGATACCCCAAAATTTTTGAATTGCGTATGGGCCTTAATTTGTAAAGAAATAGGAACCGATTATGCCGACTGCACAGCTTATAGATGCCTTATGTGGTCTCATCATATCAGTTGCATCGTCAGGTTATAATGAGCTTTATGATTAATGGACACTAAAAGCAGATTTTGTTAATAAAAATATCCATTATAGTTATATAGAAAGCGTTGTTCGAGGTAAATATATTTATACTAAGCACTGAACAAAAAACAGCTGACAACTGTCAAAATGCGTCCTAATTAAATTTAAAAAAAAAAACCTATAAAACACAGTCTTTATTTTGTTTCATAAAAACACACAGAAATTGTAAAGCTTATAAATATAAAATAAATATAATCAACATAATCGAAAAGGCCTGTATAATAGAACTTCAATGTCAATGTCAAATAAAGTCTGTTTTTCGACAAAACATTCTTCCAAAATATGCTTCCCGAAACCCTTTGGCAAATTGCTATGACGTTTGTTCTATTTTCAAAAATCAACAATTTTTTTCTCAAATTAAAAACTGGGATAGCATTGTTAAAGTTCTTACACTATAAATCAGGCGGATACGTAATTTTTTAAAAGTTAGTTCACCGTGCCTAAGGACCACTTCTAGTGAAGCGCTTAGTGCCATCACTAACATATCTCCCATCCTTTTAATGCCAAAAGAAACTGTCACCTTAACAGCGAGGCGCCTTAAGGATGCCAATTGCTGGGCAGTCTTGAGATATGGACACTCGTCCATCTTAAAACAAGACACAAACGTGTCAGTCACGGATTATTGCAAACCCTTAAAGTATTCCTCAACTTTATTTACAACCACCATCCCCTCTAGGGAATCGTGGGTGGTAAGCCAATCAAGTCAAAGGGACCGCATAAATTTCTTAACAGATGGCTCCAAGCTCAACAACAAGGTTGGGGGCAGGGTCTTCTAGGAGCAACTAAACATCCGACAGTCTTTTCAACTTCCGGACCACTGCTGCGTCTTTCAGGCAGAGATCCTCGCCATAAACGGGGAAATAAATATATATACTCCGACAGTCAGGCAGCCATAAAGTCACTACGAGCGTTGTCTTCCAACTCGTTGACAGTCAACAACTGCCGCAAATCTATTCAAGAGATGGCACAGCAGCTTTTTGTAGGCATTATTTGGGTGCCAGGGCATCAAAACGTTACAGGCAACGAAATAGCAGACGAATTAACCAGACATGTCACGACCATTTCCCTCATCCCGAATAAGGAGGATATTCGTATGCCAATGGCTACTTTTAAGCAACACACAAGAGAAAAATTTAGTTCCCAGGCACAAAAGATGTGGAAAGACACATCCCACTGTAGAATCAGTCGCCAAACATGGCCTAAAACAGACCCAAAACGTTCCGCCAGACTATGTGAAGTCAACCGCTCACAGTGTTCGGCAGTAGTTAGAGCGATCACCGGTCACTGGCTTGTCGGAGCACATGCGACCAGAATGATTGCTCCGAGCAATGACTTCTGCAGAAGCTGCAGAGACATGGAAGAAGTAGAAACAGTAGAGCACTTTTTCTGTTCCTGTGGAGCTCTATGTAGACGCAGGAAAAAGCACCTGGGAAATTATTTCCTCAATAACCTAGAAGAGCTAGGTCCTATCTGTCCGAGTATGATTGCAAGCTATGTCGCAGCAACAGGCTGGGATTCCCTTTAAGAACACTTATTTGGAGTAGGGGGTTTAAATTGAGATCCTATGCGGTATCACAACGGGCCAGTCTAGGCTTTAGTGTGCTGGCTTTTTAAGCCAGCTACCACCTAACCTAATCTAGTTCACCGTGCACTATCATCACTATCATTGAAACCATTCCGCCACCAAGTTGGCTGTTGCACAGTATTGCTTCTCTCTTGAATTAACTTAACTTTAAACACCCCAAGTTACTTGCATAAAAGGTATCTAATAATGCGAAACTGCACCTTGATCCCAAATGATTGTCGTCTGCTATATTTAACCCCAACCCTCATCATTTAAGCATAACTGTTTTGGAAAAACCTTTTGCAAAGAGAGCAAAAAAAAAAAAAAAAAATAAGATGCAACTCAATGGACAATCTCATGTGCACACTCTGCTCGTAATGGGAAACGCGGTTTCTGCAAAATAAATGTGAATTTCATGAAATAATGGAGCAAAAATAGTTTATGATGAAAAATGCGTCGAGGGGCGCCTGCAAAAATAACAATAACAAAATGAGCTCAGAGTGTCTGCAATAAAATTCAAAAGGGGTTTGGTTTGTGGATACATTTTGAAGCTAGTTTAAGCTGTAAAAAGACTAACAAGAAGCCGAACAGCAAACAGCTGCCACAATCAAGTCAACACCAGGCGAAAAGTGCACACAGAGATACACCTACGCACACACACACACGCAAATACAAAAGAAACAGGAGCGGAGTCAAGAAAATTTTTTTTTAAGCTGGTGGTATTGCAGAATGCAGTTTTTAAGTTTCTTAGTTTTTCGAAAAAATCAGTAAACTAGAACAAAGGCAGTAATTTTTTTTCTAATTTAATTTCAATTCCCAAGAAAAATAATTCAAGTTTAATGTTAATATAATATAAGTATATGTATATATAAAAATAAAAAATAAGTCAAGCGGGCCACTTTTTCGCTCGACCTCTTCGATTTTGATGATTTTTACATATTTGGTAGATCTGCTAGCCAATTGTAACCACATCAAATTTTTTTTGCAAAATTCCGATTATTTATCGATTTACAGATAACTGAAAATTGGGTTTTACACTTTTATACTTATCTTTGTTAAGCCATATCTCCTAAACGAATAAAGATATTGAGGGAAATTTTTTTTCATTGATAGATAACATATTGATTTCAAAAATTTTTTTTTTTATTATTTTTTTTTTAATTTTTTAACAATTTTTTTTTTAAATTTTAAAATTCAAAAGTGATTTCCCACTTTTAAAAAAAAGTGTTAATTTCAATTTTACGTGTAAATTTACTGACTTGAATGTTTGTTTTAACATTTTAAGATGCATTTTAAAAGTAACAATGAATCTCATGACCCCGTCTCCAGATATTTAAGGTCACAAAAATCGGTTTTTTACAAATAACATTATTAAAAGTGGCAGATTAAAATTTGTTAAAAAAATTAAAAAAACAAAAATCATAAAAAATTTTTTTTTTTTTTAAACGGGTATACGCAGCATGCGAAAATTTCGCACGGAATGACAAAACGTATATACAAAATTTTGTACACGAGATATTGACGAATATCTGAAAAAAGTGCCCTAAAACATGTTTTTCGAAAAAATCTCGAAAACGGTGCTTAAGACAAAAAAAAAAAAATTTTTTACGAAGGTTCACTCGATGACCCTTAAACTTGTAAACTAGTGTAATAGGAATTTTGCAATAAAATTTGACGTGGTTAGTAGATCTACCAAATATGTAAAAATCATCAAAATCGAAGAGGTCGAGGGATAAAGTGGCCCGCTTCACTTATTTTCGCCGATTTGTATGTATATTTTATGATTAAAAAAAATAATAGTAAAAATTACGAATTTCTATCCGCTTTTCTCAAGAAAAATAATGTAAGTTTAATGTAATGTACAAGAAAAGAATTTATTAAAATAAAAGTTATATTCATACACAATTATTAATTAAAAAAAAATATATAATATAGAAAAAAAAACAAAATAAAAAAATAGTGCAAGTTTAATTTACTTAACTTATAAAATATATTTGTTTATTAAAAAAACCATTAAATAAAAATTATTCACAAATTTAACTTATTAATTACATACCAATTATTAAAAAAGAAAATCGAGAATTGATCTCATGACTCGTATTCAGTTTAAAAGTTTTGATACCAAAAGTCTAAAAACTCGCCTACCCTTCTATGTATCTACACGATACACACATACCACACTCATTTACGTTACTAAGACCCCTGTCCCAATATTTTTAAAAATCTGAAAGCTTCAGTTGTTCGAAGTAATCTGATAAATATGATCACCCTAGCTTTCTAAAATATGTTCGAATTTGGTAAATAACTCGGTTACTTCGGAGCTGTTTTGAACACTCAGAGCCCACACCCTGACTCCGCTCCTGCACATAATGCTTATGACCAAGTAAATGGATAGTCAGTGTCCATGTGTGTGTGTGTGGTGCGGTCTAAGGTCATTTTCAATTTGCATAAATCATGTGTTTCCATATGAGACTTGCTTGTTGCAGATGTTCCTAGATGTTTATGTGTGTGTGTGTGTGTGTGTGTGTGTGGGAAAACCATAAAATAAAACCGCAACTATTGCTTTACATGTAAGTAAACATAGATACACACAGACAAGTGCGAAATTTAGTAAATACAACAAATGCAACTTTTAGCCCAAACTCGCATTAGCAACTGTAACAAAATGGCTATTTCAGACTGCCATTTGCAATTTCAGAACAATACGTGTACATGTACATATACTATCATATGTGTGTGTACTTGATACGTAAAGAGTACTTAAAATTCAGGAATTATTTTATACCTCAATTGAAATTAAAGCATCCAACCAACGGCTCCTGTAATGCTGACGTTTTAAAATCTCTACAAACGAACTGAAATAATACCAACCACACTCATTTATGCCCTATACAGGGTGGTACAGTAAAAGTTGTATCGTGTTATTGTAGTTCGCTGCAGGGGCAAAATAAAATAAGTGCGTTAGATATTTTATCTTAAATTCTCCCAAAGAACTTTTCATATATGCTATGAAGTAAGTAGACATTTTTGTTTTTTTTACTTTTTAAAATATCCGCTCCAAATTTGTGTCAGTTCTATTTAGTTTATCTGCGTAAAGTTTAAACAAAATTGGTCCATTAGTTCATATTGTTACCATATAAAAATTGAACCAGTCTTCTACTCACCAAACTCAATCACTTCTTTGTGGCAGCTTGTAAAATTTACTGCATTCTGGTTAAAAATTGTGGAGTTTACCAAAGTCTTGATGTCCCGACTGTGACATCCGTTTATTGAAGCTACTTTCTTTCTTTAACAGATTTTTTTTCTTTGCTTATTATTTTACTAAATTGTCTAAATTTTGATCCTTGTGGCTTAGCAGATCCGCTTAATTTAATTTATTTGTCAATTACAATCACCAAAATCGGTTTGTTTGCTAATATGGGCTTAACTATAAAAACATATCCAAATCGTTCCAAGTAGAAAGACGTAACTTATCGTATTTTCCTAAATAAGGAACTTTTCGGTTACAGTGTCTGACCCAAGGCATCACTTTTGGATGAAGCCGTTAAACTAGGAGCAAGTAAAATACTTTTTTCAAAAATCCTTGAATTTTTGAGCAGCCCTGGAGTCGATAAAAATGGAACTGAGGATCATGAAAAAAAATTCCAAAGTAAATGTAATTACAGACTTGGCGACTTGTACTTATCGTCGATTAAAGCAGTTGCAAATTGTAAGCGAATTAAATATAAAACACAAATTAAAAATGCAGTACAATGTTCAAAAACGAATTGAGATATATAATGATGACGACTTGTATTTAGCAATGCTTAAAGCAGTTGTGAATTGTAAGCGATTTAAAAAACAAAAAAATATATTTTTTTTATTTTCGCCCATAGCTACCGAGTTTCCCAACTGGCTTTAAAAATGTTTGCACGCATGGATAGGTAACCTTAAAAGGAAAGTCTGTATCATAGCCAGGGGTTCTTACTACAAAAATAAAAGAAAATCTTTTCATGTCAGTTACATGCCGTTTTTGGGACAATCTTGTGCAAACATTTTTTAAAGCTTTTGCTTTCAGTGCGCTTATAGCTCCCGTTGTAGTACCCATTAGTAATATAATAGAGATAATTCCCGAATTCCCGTTGCACAAAAAGGTTGATAAAACGAATTGCAGTATTTATAGGGGCATATCACTACTTAATATCGGTTACAAAGTTTTTGCAAATGTACTCGGCAAAAAACTTAACATGTACGCGGAAGAGATTTTGGATGAATACCAAGATGGTTCTCGGCATGGCAGGTCCACGGTAGATCACAGATTTACTTTAAATCAAATTCTTGAAAAGCATAATGAGTACGAAATAAAACTATTCTGCCTATTTATAGACTTTATGCAGGCTTTTGATAGAGTACGGATAAAATACGTTCTTCTTTTACAAGGAGTCCCAAAAAAAATCATACATTTGATAATGTTAACTCTTTGCAATACCAACGCAGAGGTGGTTGTCCAAGAAGAACCATTAATACCATTCAATTATTCAGAAGGTGTGAAACAAGGAGACTCCCTGTCAGACATTAACCTATTCAGATCGCTATCTATCGCTGCTATCGAGAAAGCAAAAGATATCATTGTGCAAAACGATAATAAGGCCGATAGTCACCTTTGGTTGCGAGGTGTGTACATTAAAGTCGACCGACATCTCTCAGCTATTAATTTTTGAAAGAAAAATCCTAAGAAAGGTTTATGGACCTATCAGATTAGAAGATGGATCGTAACGAATAAGATATAATCAAGAACTTGAAGCAATGGTAAAACAACAAAATGTGATCCGATTTATAAAAAGTCATCAGACAGCCGATTGGAAGACGAAGACGTGGACGTCCAAAGAAAAGGTGGCTAGATGTAGTGGAAAATGATTTTCGTTCTCTTGGTGTCTTGAACTGGAGGAATGCAGCAGTCGATCGAAGAACATTGAGAGGAATAGTTGCGGAAGCTATGGTCTGCCCAAGACTGTAAAGCTAGTGATGATGATGAATTCCCGAAGTTCCCAATTAATTTTGATTAGTAGGTACTTTTATGTCGACCCGTATTATATGTTTAAGTCTTAAACTTTTGCGACGTCTTTGTTATGGAGCAAAAACGAAAAAGTTTTTCGTATTTCTATACAACGAAAATAGTCTATAATAATTATATTGTATATAAAATCTTTATATACATTGTATTTGAGATGTCTCAACTGGAATTGCCAGACTTCTTTTTGTAATGCTTTGTGCTTAATTAGGTTCTTATCTGCGCAGAAGAGCATTATCTTAGCAACACAGTATGTAGATGGGGGACAACGTTTATTTTTAAAAATAATTAATTGATAATCATGATTAACACGACAAATTGTTGTCTAGACGCTGCATAGCAGATTGTTTGCTTTAGTAAGCATTTTTCTTTATCTGCTGTAACTTGTAGTAAATACTTTTTATTAAATTTAATCTGTAATTATTTCAAGGTAAAAATGTTTCTTACGTGAAGTATTCCTTCAAACCGCTCATAAAAAAATTGGCGCAAAAAACGAATCCAATTAAAACAGCTTGGTTTGGTTTTTTTGTTTTCCGGAGCACGGCTAAATATTCCGACTGTATAATTTTTTTTACTTACTTTATCAAAGCTACGCATTATCGGAAAAAATTTAGTTTTACAGCTAATTTTTTCATTCATTTCAATTATCAGCGCAAAGTTTAGCTAACCAATATTAAGTATACGTTAGGTAAAAGATAAACGTTCATATAGTCACATATGCTTTTATAGAAAAGTCAGAACTATTATAACTCTTGTGCAATGGCTATTATTAAAATTTAAAAATTTTTTTCGCACCTGTTACTAGCTGAACCACTCCCATCCAGAGAAATCGTTTCTCCAACACTGCCCATACAATCAGTTCCAAGCACAGCGTTCTGGAAGTTTATAATTAGTTACAACAAACTGCGCATTTGGTAATTTATTTTAATTCATTATTTTTTTTTTTTACAAAATAATGAATAAAATTTGTTTAGCTTTTTGTGACACATTCATGAACAAACCAATTAGTCTTTTGAATAAAATAGAACCTTTGAAATTTTCACTAATTTTGGCATACAACTTTGTTTGTTTTATTTTTAAAGGTCAATTAATTGCGAAAATAAATTGAATTACACTAGGCAACAAAATAAGTGTACAATTAAAGGCCTTGTTTAAAAGTAGTTTATGGTGAATCCAAGTTTGGCAATTGTTTATTTATTTTTCTTCTATAAATGGAAGTAAATTCATTCGTGAGTCACGCATTCATCAAGTCACGTTAGAGTTGTGAACTATATGTTTGATTGGACTAAAAAATTGATCAAAAATTAAATTACTTGATTAAATCAATTAAATAATTATAAAATTATTTAGACTTGCGAACTAATTTGATTGCAAAAAATGCGTTTAAAAAAATCAAAAATATTACATTAATTTAAAAAAAAATGTCAAACAATTTTTTTTAAATTAAGCCATAACACTTTCAATCGATGTGCATTTAACGCCCAAAGGCAACATTGCGTATACATCTTTTTTTTTTAAAGTCTCATAATTTCTGATGACGCCTTAAAAAATTGATCAAAAATTAAATTACTTGATTAAATCAATTAAAATGAATATATAATTATTTAGACATGTGAACTAAATTGATTGAAAAAAAATGCGTTTAAAAAAATCAAAAATATTTCATTAATTTAAAAAGAAATTTAAAACAATTTTTTTTAAAATTAAGCCATAACGCTTTCAATCGATCTGCATTTAACGCCCATAGGCAACATTTCGTATACGTCATATTTTTTGTAAGTCTCATAATGTCTGATGACGCCTTAAAGCCTAACAATATTTTCTTTATATTACTGTAATACAGTTGTTATAGTGATATACTATATTAACTTAAATAAGAAATAAGATTTTTTTTGTTTTTTAGTTAGTCGCAAATAACACTAGTTTAAAAATTTTAAAAAATTTTGGTATCCTCAACAAGTTTTAGTCATTTCCGTATTAAAATGGCACGCTTAATCCGAAAATGAAGTCCAAAAAATTTTTCATGGAACAGATTTGAAATAAAAAAAAAAGTGTCTTTACTTAAAAGCAAATATCTCTGGTTCTGCCAAACTGATTTTGACAAATTTTTATATGAAAAAGTCAATTGATTTTGATCAAATTTGGTACAGAACTTAAAAACTCTAAAAAACTTTCGAAAGCCTAATTTGTCTACGATATCTTTATAAACAAACGAATTTTTTTCATCTAAAACTTTAGGTTTTGAGGAAAATTAGTTAGTACCATAATTTTTCTCCGATGTTGATAAACAACCACTCATTTTCTTCGTAATCGATCCAACTTTACGAGTCATGAATACAGCAGCATGAAATTTTTTTTTTTTAATTTTCAAATTTACGTGCAAAATAGAATTTTTTAAGAAATTTGCTGAAAATTACGAAAAATTTCATATTAATGGATTAATAACGACCAAACAGTAAATTTGACAAAAATATGTTCCAACTATAATCGATAGATAATTCAATTATACTAGCTTTCACGAAAAATGAACCTTCCTAAAAAAGTGTTTTTTAGGGTAATTTGGGGTCGAGAAATACGAAAATGGAAACCTTTTTTTTTCTTAAGCACCGTTTTCGAGATATTTTCGAAAAAACTGTTTTTGGGCACTTTTTTCAGTTATTCCTCAATATCTCGTTAACAAAATTTTGTATCGACATAAAACATGATTAGATCGAAAGGTTTCTTTTGTCACTTTTTTGTGAAGGTTCACGCGATGACCCTTAAATTTGTAAACTAGTGTTATCTACAGTTTAGTAAAAAAATAATCAAAATCAGTTTAGTACAACCAGAGATATTTGCTTTTAAGTAGACACACTTGTTTTTTAGTTTTGAATGGTTTTTTCGAAATATCTCTAAATCCGTTCATTGAAAAAATTCACGACTTCATTTTCGGATTTAGCATGCCATTTTACTACGAAAACGTGTAAAACATGTTGAGGATACATTTTGCTGTAAACTAGTGTAATTTGCTTTAAAATCTAGTCTAAAATGACTGCTTAACTCCTGTTTATATCGAGCCAAACATTTTATTGCTGATTGTTGATCAGAGTTGACAAATTTAGCAAAATTCCAGGGTTGTCATCACATAACTCTTATTCATGAAATTGCGTTTTACGCACTTCAAGAAAATATATGAAAGATTTAGATACACGCTTTTAAAAATTTCGACTTGAGAAAAACTTTGTTGGTTAGTGTAAAAATTCCATTATATAAAAGTTTCCCACAACAAAGATGCAATCATTGCAAACATATATTTATTTTTAAACACTTCAAATATTACTGAAAATTAGCGGAGCGTATTATTTAATGACCGCACAGAGATTATATGGAGTTAAGGGCATCTGTATGCTCATGTCATATAACCATATCCACGAAGGATGAATGAAGTTGGTGCAGTCTGTTTGACTTTCCGTGAAAAACAAATGCTTTATCGGATTAAGCCAGCGGCTAGCCGTAGTCATTATCGGTTATCGTAGGCGTTTAATCAGCAGCATGATAAAACCAATAAAATAAATTAGCGTCTAATTGCAGTCATAATATTACGATGTACGGGATTGTGTGTACTATATGGCATACTATATGGTACATACTTATATGGTATGGGTAGCTCCAGCTTTAAAGCAAATATGTTCAACGCTCAGACGTCTTTCAGTTATTGACACGCGTAGACGTCGTCGTCGTCGTCGCCGTCGTCATCGTTATAGAGCTTGTCGTGGTCGTTCGTCTGTCTACCAAGTCAGATACAAATAATACCGGAATAGTAGTCTTCGTTGGACTACGCAGACCATAACTTTAGTATTGTATCGCTATATGTACAAACTTATGTAACTATATATAAGCGTTCAAAGATACATACGCATTTATAATGGCAGCATGCCTCAAGTTGTAAATTCGGTTTGAACTTATTTATATTTTGTTTTTACTATGAGCGTCGATTCGGAGCAAAAAGGTGAAATTTATTTTAAAATGTCAAAAAAAACTCGTTAGAGGTTTTATGTGTCTGGAATTTTTAAAAAGCATTAACATGTCTGTGGCTAACAAAAAAAAAAAAATAAAACAAATAGAATCTAATTGCTAACATAAATAATTGTAGAAATTTTTAAGTGTGCATATAAATAAATAAATCTGTGCAGTGTAATTCGAAATGAAAATACGCAAAGCTGTGATTATATTGAATTATTGCTTTAAAAAAAAATGCCAGTGTTAAAATTAAAAATAGTAGAAATAGTAATTTTTGTAATTTTATTTAGCGCTGTTTGTTAATCGAAATTTTAAAAGTATGCAAAGATCTAAAATAAAAACAAAACAAACGAATTTGCCAATAAATATTAAATGAAATTAATTTGCCAAAAAATCCAGTTTGTCAAAAAAATATTTGCTAATAAACCAAATTTAAATTGGAAAATTTAAAAAGCTTAAAATTTATTGCATACATAAAAATTAAAAAAAAATACAACTACATTATAGTTACTTGAGCTTAAGCTAAAAATAAAAATGAATGTTGTAAAATTGACTAACTTGTCAAAGGCAGTAAAAATTAGCACTTTAAATAAAGTCATTGATCAAAATGAAATTAAAAAATTGAATTTTAAAAAAATGCAATAAAAAAGTGACTCCGAACTTTCTGAATCCGCGCCTGTTTGAGACTATAAAACACAATTAAAAATCAGCCGGGACGATAAATTCTTTATAATTTAGATGCTAATTCTATTGAAAAATAAATAAACAAATAACTAAATTTAAGCTAAGAAACTTAAATAACCAAAAATTTGAATTAGAATTCAACAAAATATATACAAAAAAGATGGCGTACGTTAAAGTCGGGCGCGGACGACTTTAGGATACCCTGTACCACTGCTTGCAATCAAATCCGGTAAATTGCTTAAGAACACCAAAAGACATTTGATTGCCAAATTAGATTATGATACCTTCATAAACAACCAAAATCAGACGAATTTTTAATCAAAAACTTTTTTTTCGACCGATCTGGGAGCTATATGATATAGTCAACCGATTTTGATCAAATTTGGTACAGTGCTTGGGAACTCTAAAAAACTTCTTAACGCCAAATGTGGTTACGGTATGTTCACAAATAAACGAAACACAACGAATTTTGTACAAAACACGATTTTTTGACCGATTGGTCCTATGGGAGCTATATGATATAATCAACCGATTTTGATCAAATTTGCTACAGTGCTTGGGATCTCTAAAAAACTTCTTAATGCCAAATGTGGTTACGGTATCTTCACAAATAAACGAAACACAACGAATTTTGTACAAAAAACAAATTTTCGACCGATCGATCCTATGGGAGCTATATGATATAGTCAACCGATTTTGATAAAATTTGGTACAGTGCTGGGGGTTTCTAAAAAACTTCCGATTGCCAAATTTGGTTATGATATCTTCATAAGCAAACGAATTATCCATCTAAAACTTTTGCTTTTTTTCGAGGTCCTCTGAAACACCCCTATGGGAGCTACATAATGTAGTCCCGATATCAAAAAAATAAAATAAACTTGTCTCCTATGGATTAATAAGGGATCTTATCTGAAAGTTTGGTTGCTCTAGCTCTTACCATCTCTGAGATCTAGGCGTTCATACGGACAGACGGACAGACGGACATGGGTATATCGACTTCTCTAGTCACCCTGATCATACTTTAGGTAACTTTGGGGGGTCTCCGACTTCTCCTTCTGTACGTTACATACATTTTCGGCTTGTACAAACACAATATACCGTTGGTACCATACGGTACAGGGTATAAAAATTTAATAAGAATGAGAATGTAATAATACAGTGAAGCCTACGATAACTGGAAAATATTATATTGGTACCTAAATGTGAAAAAATTTAAACAATAAAATACCAAGCAATTAATAAAAAAAATATTTTAAAAAGTTCAATAGTTTCAAATATTATAAGATGGTAGTAATTTATATTGATAGTTAAAATTTGTGGAATTTTATTCAATTTTTATTAAGAGAGAGCTATAAAAAAGTTAATAATATTGAAAGAGCTTATTTATGATATGAGTTTAGAATTCTTTATTACTTTTTAAAATGTTGAGAAAAAATAGTTTAACAAAGTAATGAAGCATGAAATATTTTATTTAAAAAAACTTACATATAATAACAAACTTAATAAGTTTATAATATTGAAAGATAGTCAACTTGTTAAGTAGGTAAGAATTCATAAATAAAAAAATGTATTTTTTCATAGTTCGTAAAAAATTTAAGGAGAAATAATAAAGTTTGTAGACTGAAAGGTGCTATTTTATTGTTTAACACAATAATAATAAATTTGTTTTTTTTTTTTTTTTTTTTTTTGTAAAGATGTTTATTTATTTTAGACAGTATTATTTGATTACTATTATAAACATTAGTTACAAATTTATTATTTAAAGCACTGACCCCGATGGGTACTCCAACTGTGGCCTATAAAATTTATATTTTTTTTTAAATAATAATAAATTTGTTTTATTCCACTAGCTTACAAATTTAAGGGTCATCGAGTGAGCCTTCCTAAAAAAGTGTTTTTTAGGGTAATTTGTAATTTGAAAAACATGTTTTTGGGCACTTTAGTCAGTTATAAAACATAATAAGATCGAAAGGTATTGATGTGCTCTAATCGATTTAATCGTCTTTCGAAAATATCTCGAAAACGATGCTTAAGAAAAAAAAAGTTTGCCATTTTCATGTTTCTCGACCCCAAATTTCCCTAAAAAAAAACGCTTTTTTAGGAAGGTTCATTTTTCGTGTAAACTAGTGTTATCATCAAAATTTAGACACAACAAAGTTTAAAAGTTTAAAATATATGAAGATAGTATTTATGATAAGTGAGTGTGATTTCTTTATTGCAAAAATAATTCTTTAACAATTTCAAAATAAATAGTCAAATAGAAAGGTTAATTAGTAGACGTTATTTTATAGTTTAATATAATACACGTAAACGTTGTAATAGTAAAGGGTCATCAATCTTAAGGTTTGTTTTTAAAATAAAAACACAAAAATTTCAAATGAATCGGAAAATCTTTATTATCAATAGAAAGAGCCGTTCTTGCCATTCACTTTTTACAAAACAATTCCTTTCAAATGTTGGCCGCAACTGCGCCGTAGCACGTCCAAGCGGAGGTTCCAATTTTCGATGACGCGTTCGAGCATAATCGGCGGTGTCTCGCGAATGACACCGGTAATGTTGGCCTCTAATGCTTCAGTAGCTGGATTATCCACAAACACTTTAGACTACACGGAGCCCCAAAGGAAAAAGTCTAACGGTGTGATATCACACGATCTTGGTGGCCGATTCACCGGTCCGGAGCGTGAAATTAATTATTCACCAAAATGGTTGTCGAGCAATGTCGTCGAGATCTCGGGCTTCAATTTCAGGCAGCAAATAATTCGTTGTCATGGTGCGATAACGGTCGCCATTGACGGTTACGGTCTGAACAGCGTCATTTTTGAAGAAATATGGACCGATGATTCCACCGGCCCATAAACTATTCGGTCGAATGTCATGCAATATTGAATATTGGGTCTCAAATTTTTTGATGGTATGGCGAATAGTGGTCTCAGTAGGTCGATTATGGCGACCATAAAATGGCCTAAGCGCGCGAAAAACATTCTTTACAGAACGCGAATTTTCGTAATATAATTGTACGATTTGTAAACGTTTTCGGGAGTAAGTTTTTCCGCGATGAAATGGCAATGAAAACTGTATAAAAAACACATGGCAACTTGACAGTACTCACGAGTGGTTTATCAAATTAAACTTATTGAAAAAAAACCTCAAGATTGGTGACCCTTTATAAATATTTGACAAAATAATACTTTTTTAAAGCTTTTTTATACTTTTGTTTGTAAATAAAATTAGTTTTATCGTGTTATGGAATTGGATCGTCTTAAGTTTTATGAAAATATGGAATACGCTACACTAAAAATCGATGCCTCTAATGTTTTTGTGGTAATTTTATGCAATATTTATACGATACATACCTAAGAATCCAGGAAAATATTTTTGCTTAAGAGAGAAGGTAAATCTTTTCGCCTTTCACCAAAACACTTCTAAATTGATAAAAAATATAGCTACTTTTTAACAAAAGAATTTTTTTAACTGATTACGGAATTATTAAGTAAAGGATATAATTATTGATTCTGCTTTCTTAAATGCTATTAATTTGCTTTCCATTTGGTTAGCTCTCAAAAAATTGATATAACGAAATTGTGATTTATGTAATTAATAATAAAGAGTATAGGCTTCTAGATTTTCCTGTTAAAAAAGATGAAAGAAGTGATATTAATAGCTTTTTTATAGTCTGCTCAAATCATTAATAAAGCCTGAATTACAAAAAAAAAAAATAATAAAAAAAATTATAATTTTAAATTTTACAGCCAGAACTAATATTTTTATAAAATATCAAAGCTTATCAAAGCTCACTTCCAAAAGTGAAAACTGCTTTATTTCCGAAATACGGACTATTGAACTAAACAATCAAGTGCTACAATCTTGCCATAATCTCTAGAAGAATTTTGATCATTATTTTTTATTAAGTCTTTGATAAAGTAGGAACAAGGTCGCATGCATTTTTTAGCGCCTATTATAAAAGATAATCTAAATAGGCAGCTCTTAAAGCAGAAATATAAATAAATAAAAACGATTAGATGGCAAAGAATTTACAAATCAAATCATATAAATAACACTATTGTAGAATAATATTATAAATGATTTGTGTTGGTTTGTGCCGATAAAATTGTTTCAGTGGGTCAACAACATTTTACTTCAAATTTATTAGAAATTCGGTAAAAATGATTTACGGCCAATTGGAATTCTGAACCGCCTACGGTAGCAAAACCTGTTGAACGCGATGAACTTGTAAAAAAAAAATTATAAATCAATTAACGAAAATGTTTATTTTAAACACGTTGCCAACTTGTTGGCATTATATTTGTAAATTAAAAAAAAAAAAAAAACAAATTCAGTTTATTTAAATGCTGACTTTAGGTAATAAATAAGTTTGTGACAAGTTCATTAATTGCATCCATGAATTGCGTAATTTGTATTATATATGTAGTTACAGATATATAAAGAATTTTGTAAATAACGTGCTTAGCTGTGACTGTAACAGATGTTTGTTCAAGTTTTATTGTAATTACAGTAGAAGCTAGAAATATTAGTACACCCTGGAAATAAGCTTTTTTATATTTATTCCGTAAATCTTTTGTAACCGAATTAAGACTAAAAGGAATGTGTTGGAGCCTAACAACTAACAACAAAACAATGTAAACATAGCATATAAGTCTAAATCTGTTAAACACTTGAAAATTAATACTAAGCTAAATATAAATGTTCAACCCTGCACATATAGATCACAACATAATGTTAACATAAAATGCACAAAATGTTAACATAAGCTTATAAAAGCTCAATGCAAGCCGGCATTAAGCTCTCTTTCAATTGCACTTACAAACATACGGCCACTGCAACAAGCAAAACTAAATACATTGAAAACACATAGGCGAAAGGCTTGTAAGTTGACACACTATAGCTTTTTTAGCTATGTCTCGACATTGAATATACATAGGTATCAATGTATATATACCTACGGAAAGAGAAAAGAAAGAGCTATAATCCAAAATAAACAAATCATTTGAAATGATGAGCATTTTACAGACAATTTTCAAAAGAGCTTGAAAACGACCACCAAAAAAAAAAGGCTTGTAAGTTGTCACACCTGCAATAATCGTTGCAAATTTGAGAAAACTTAAGCAAAAACGCATGATTGCTAAAATTCATGAAAATTTATTGATTTTAAATTTAACTGAGCATTCAATTGAATTTAAAAAAACAAGAAAACTTTCATTTTCCAGAGAAGTCAAAATTGTGGTTTTTTGTGATCGGTTTTTCTTGATCGCCATAAAAATGAATGAAAAATATTGAAAAAATATATCCGAAAATGGCAGAAAAATGCACTAAAAATAATTGAAACTAGTGAACGCGGCTGCGAAAATCGCCAGATAATTCATTGCATAATATACAAATAGCTTTGCAGAAAATAATACATATATAATAAAACTGCAGCGCTTGGTCGAACGTGTCAATCGCGTAATTTGTATCTGCAGTCGTAGGGTAGCCAGATGTCAGTTTCTAATAAGAACTTTGATTTTGCTTCTGAAACTAAAATGCTGCGCGCATATGTGGCAACCCTGTAAGACAAAGTTTGACACAAAAAAAAGGCAAAGATTAGCCGTGCCGTTTACACCTATTGTTTTCAATGCACAATTGCAAAATAAGAACAAAGAGAAACCAAAGAGAGCAAACTTTGCTTCTTACATATATACGCTTGCCTTTATTACGTTCACTGCAAATAAAAATATGCGCACCTTTTCACACCCACGCATAGTAATTTCAATCGGCCTTCCTTTTCGCACTTTTTATAACAATGATTGACATTTTATTTTAGCGATATCCACCAAAATATAGTTTTAATCAAAAAAATAAGACCTTATTGCACATCTAGGTTTAAATAGCTTTCGATTGATACCTCGTTTGTTGAAATCGCGCAATCCGTCTAGTAGCCTTTGATGTCACAAAAAACGGCCTTGTATAATATATATATAGATTAGTTTCAATGATAATTCCACACAAAAAAAAAGTCATATAAATAACATAGCAAAAGAAAAAAATTAAAAAAAAAGTGTGCCAACTTACAAGCCAAAAGGTGTGACAACTTACATTTTTGAGGCCATTTTGGAATGCATTGAAAAAAATGATGTCTATTCACTGTATGTCCGAAAACCTTTTTTGATAATGAAAGTTCATTGAATTTCAGTTCCAGCACATATATTTTCCTTGTTTTTTATTTTGATTTGATCACTTTTTAAGCGCAATCAAAAATAATATTTTTTATTTCCTGATATCTTTAAAAAAAAATTTTATATTTTGTCACACACACACTACGTTTTTGAGTCTGATCGCATCAAAAACACATTAAAATTGTTTACGGCGAAGACAGGTGGAATTTTGTAATTTTCATTGCTGGAACATCAAAATCGACCAGGTGTGCCAACTTACAAGCCGTCCCAACTTACAAGCCTTTCCCCTATATAAAACCTAAACCAAAAAACTTCTGATTATTGGAAATAAGGATCGATTGTGCCCGCACTCGTTGATAGAAATATCTTTTAAGGCATTAGAAATCTAATTATCTTTATGTAACATTTTAGTTTCTTTAATATTTATTTCGGAATATTACTTTTTTTATATATGTCTTAATCAGTGGCGGTACACGGGCAGTTTTCGGGTCCGTATACACCCCTAAAAGTTGCAAAAATGGGTTGACAGTTTTTTGCGAGCTCTGATATGTATAGACTTGGAATCTAGAATTCGCGCCCGGTCTTACTTAATATTTTTTCCGAAATTATTATCCAATTGAACCGAATTTAATCAACTACGAATGCGCCGATTTGACAGAAATAGCTTTGAATTCTAGTAAACTTTATCTTACTTTTTATCTTTGATAATATTTGTTCCAGAAATCTTTTGGAACTAACTAATCTTTTTTACCAAAATTCCACATATTTACCAGAAATTTTTTAGAAAGCATAATAATCTTGTTGTAATCTTGATTTTAAAGAAATTTTAAATGAAGTTTTCGTTCCTTTATCCTTGTTTTTCGCAAATCCATAAAATTAATTATTTTCTACCGTGTAAAAACAGAATTAATTATATATTAATCTATAACCTATAAGGAAAATAAATACAATGTCTTTGAAAGATATTTTTACTAAAGTATTACATTATCGTTTAAATATTTTACTACTATACTTTTTCTAAATTTTAATTCCCAATTTAGTTTGTAAAATTGTTATACAGTATATTCAGGCCGTATTCCAATTTAAATTATCGTTTGGCTAAGGAGTAAAACAAGCCGCAATAAATCAAATAGTATTTTTCTTTTATAAACTGACTAATCTTTTCCTAATATCTAATTTCCAGGGCCGTGCATAGGTATTCGCCACTTGGAGGCGTTGCTGCTCTTTGTTGGCATTGCAGTGAATTATATCGCCCGCCTTAATGTCAGTGTGGCCGTCGTGGCCATGACCGATGCAGCCACCACCAATCCCAATTTTCCGGTATATTTATTTTGTTGTAATTTGATTAAGAGTATGTTGGTTCACAAATTGATCCTCGAACCCACACATTCCCAAACCTTCTTAGAGCCCTGAAATAATTCTATACAAATTACGACTTGTGGGTATTGGCACAAAGTTGACTTTTTAGAATACTCGTTTATCGATAAATTTTTCAAATCATTTCAAAGATTCGTTTTTTATAACCCCCTTCTTTTCGTAACATTTTTAAATAGTCATAAAATTGCACACAAATCCAAAAAGTTTCAAAAAATGGGAAATAAGTTTTAGAACTTATACAATTTTTTTTTATTCTTTTGAATTGTTTTCACTATATTAAAGTGACAGTTTTCTTCTAGTTTTTCCAAACTTTTTATTATTTTTTAAAATATAAGGTGCTTTTTTCTTTCTAGCCGAAACGTAAAAGAAATGTAGGTAAAAATAATATAAAAAAAATCTATATCTTAGAAAACGCGTAAAATATAACAATTTTTAATTAAAACAAATTGTCTTATTTTAACGATATTAAAAAAATTATAAATAAAAAAAAATCATAAAAAAATTAGACTTATTTTTGAATAGAAGTGGATAATTGCTTTATAGTTAGAGTTTTAGTTTTAAGAAGTAGTTTAAGAAAATTATCAGCTTTAGGTTTTTTCCAATTTTCCTAACAAATTAATATTTTTAAAGATTAACCATTCAGTTGAAAAGCTAAGTCATCTAAACTCTGTATATATTTCTTTTATCTGTCAAAACTTAATACTAATCCCATGGAATAAAAATTAAATTAAATTAAAATTTATAATTACTTTGATCATAACAAATGCAGAGAACTAAAAAAATGTATTTCAAAGCTTGGTAAAAAAAATCAATATGTCACTAAATATTATTAAAATTCGTTATCATTTTAGTTAAAAAAAGTATATTTTTTTTTTAAATTATTTTCAAATAAAAATTAAAGTTTTCTTAAAGCTAAAGATATTAGTTATACAGATACCTAAAAAAAATATTAACACAAATTTAATTAATAAAAATTACGAGCACGCATTAAATTTCAAAATTCTAGTTAAAAATTTTTTTTTATTTTGATAACTTTATCAAAATTATTATGAAATCAAAAAAATAGTTTTCTTGAAGTATTGATTTCGAAATAAGTTCTTTAAAAAGAAGTTATTTCAGAAATTTGTTTTTAATATTATGGAAGATTCAAGATTTATTAAAAAGATTTATTTTATATAGTATCATTGTAGATTTCTAAATTTTTAGACCATTAATGTATACTTTTTACTTGTTCTCCTTTTCAGGAATATGATTGGTCCGAGGCAGAAACATCCTATATACTCTCTAGCTTCTATTGGGGCTATATAATAACACAGTTTCCGGGTGGCTTTCTGTGTCGACGCTTTGGCGTAAAGATCATACTCTTCATACCCACATTTGCCACGGGTCTGCTCAGCATAGTAACACCCTATTGCGTTGGCTGGGGAGGTTGGCAGATGTTTTGCGCAATTCGCGTGCTGGAGGGTCTCTTTCAAGGACTCATATTTCCCTGCATACACGAGCACCTGGCCAAATGGTCGCCGCCTACAGAACGCAATCGTCTGGGCATGTTTGCCTACTCCGGTGCAGATTGTGGCTCTCTATTGGCCATGGGCATAAGCGGTATCATTGCCAATGGCTCCATGGGCTGGCCGGGCATATCCTATGTTTCCGGCGGACTCTGCTTTATATGGTGTCTGTTCTGGGTGCTACTAAGTGGCAACAATGCGCCCAGCTCACGTTTAATTGGCGCTAAGGAACGCAACTATATTGAATGTTCCTTAAAGCGTCCCGATGGTTTTCATGAGCAGAAAATACCGATTCCCTGGCGTGCTATTGCGACCTCTGTGCCGTTCTATGCCCTGCTGATAGTGCGCTGTGCCCAGGGGTGGGCCAACTCTACCATGCAATTGCAGACGCCACGGTATATGCATGGTGTGCTGCAAATGGATATCAAAAGCAATGCCTTGTATTCCGCGCTACCCTTCCTGGCCATGTGGCTCATGGGCTATGTATACCTGTTGTTTGCCGACGTGGCCATGCGCCAGCAATGGATGTCTTTGACCGTGATGCGCAAATCCATCAACACACTGGCCTATTGGGGTCCTGCTGTGACATTGGTGGCCATTGGTTTTCTGGACAAGAGCCAAGCAAGTCTGGCCATTGCGCTGATGACAATTAATGCGGGTCTAAATGCGGGCTCTTGTATTGGCAGCATACTAACCATTATCGATATGTCACCCAATCACTCGGGCATACTTATGGCCATTGTGAATGGTCTGGGCAATCTATTTCCGTTGTTGACGCCGCTGCTTGTTGGCGTCATTGTAACCGAACCGGTAAGTGCAATAAAGAGGGTTGGAGTCGGGGCATGAATGTGCTGTGGGTGGTCGGGTCTACTACTCTGTCGGAAATGACACTACCAAATCGTCAGCCAGCATGTGCTTGCAGGTGAAATATCTAAATTAAATGAGGCCAGTGTCAGTCGCTATCATTAACCCTTGGAACAAAACCTCTTCCTGCGATATGGGATCTAACGAATCACTCCGTTAAAGAAATGAAGCTGTATATCTATGAGCCACTTTGGGCAAAAGGTGTCGATTAAAAATGACTCGAATATCTTGGAAGCTCAAATTTTATAGTCCGCTTACGCTGCTCCACTGACTTGGAGATATGACGAACAAATTTTGAGGGTGTGGCTGCTTGAACTAGCAGATAGAGAGGAACTCCAACTTGCATCACGACCTGAGGCTGGACACCATTGAAAGTCTTCTTCTACGTCATCAGAGCAAATTGCTGAAGGTCTCGTCAATCCCATAACAAGGCTTAAATGGAGGTCATTCAGAAAGCTTTTTAGTCTATGGGAACAAAGTGGAATCCTCAGTCTACTCCTGGCTTGGAGTCTCATTTTATCAGATCTAAAAAAAGTAATCGCACTGCGAATCAAATTTAGATACCCCTCTAATTTATTATTCCGATTCTGCCCCTCACCCAATTAAAGCTCCAGACACTTCTTGGTACTATAAACCATACTTTTTTCGTTTCCAGGGTGATCGCAGCCAGTGGCAAATTGTATTTGCGTTGACAGCCATTGTTTTCTTTTTCGGCAACTTGGTATACCTTATTTGGGGCAGCACGGACCAACAGCCCTGGAATGACGAGGATTTCCTACTGTCCCGCGATAGTGAGTGCATATCAAATGGCAAGGAGAAGAAGCAGCAGCAGCCTAACAATTCCCTGGCACTCACAGAGAAAAGCAACACAAGTGACGTGATTAGCTAGCAATAAAGTTGAGCAAAAATAAATAAAAATAAATGCTACCCCCGGCGTATACATAATTGTGCCAAGCAATTCGTTTACGCATTTATTAAACGAATTTTGAGAAATTTTTGCGGTTTGGTTCGGGCAGCGGTCATTTTAATTAAAAATTCTTAAAACGTTTTAGCTCGTGTATTTTAATTTCTTGTTTGCGCGCATTTCTCACCCAACCCACGAAATTTAATAGAAAATTCTTACTATGTACTAGCCAAGCCAAGCCAAGCCAAGCCAAGCCAAAGCAGACCAAGCCAAGCCTCTACTATGTATTTCTTTGAATGAATTCATTTTCTATTTTGGCCAACATTTGCATGCGCCGCCAGCAGCAAGCCAAGGCAACAAGCCGCAGTCAGTCAACACAAAATGGCGGCGACTGGACACACACAAAAAAAAAAGGAGAAAAAAGAAAAACAGCACTGAGAAAAAAATAGGAAAATAAACCAAAAAAGTTTGCACACAAATCAGTAAAATGGACACTTGGCGGAATTTATGCACGAACGCGTGCGCACAGTACGTCGCATTGCCATTCAACCGGGCCTCTTCCGTTGAATTGTTTGCGTTCAAGAAATAAAGCAAAGCAACCAAAAATAGCCAGAGTTTGGGAAGGAAGATTTCCGAAGTTGAAATACACTTTCCAAAATATATGTATTTTTGGAGGAACTATTCTCACGATCAGCCCATGGCTATATCTTCTTGTTAGAAGCCAAAACTCAGTTATAGAGCATGGGGTTCTTATAGCAAAAGTTATTCATTCATCTTTTTTCCCGGCATCATAGGGAATTTACAAAAAAAAAAAAAAAACACTGAAGTACGAAAGTGGCAACATAATAGCAGGTTGCTTTTTCTCCACAATGACTTTGGCATATTTTTTTAAAATTTGGTAGAGATCTTAAGGACTTTACAAAAAAAAAAAAAACAGTGAAGAGTGCCATTTTGTTCAGTATGGTGTTTTTGTAATATTTACCCGAAATTGTGGGAAATTTAAAAAAAAAAAATTTGTGAAACACGAGGGTGACACCAAAATGGTAAGGTGCTGTTTTTTATCCACAATGGCGTTTGGTAATTTTTCAAAAAACTTTACCTAAGTTGTGGGAAATTAAAAAAAAAAATGTGGTACAGTCGAGGCGGTGCCCGACAGTGGAATACCCTGTACCTTTTGTCTCGCAAACAATTTTTCCTGCATATTCCTTCTACAAACTTTCCAATTGGAATTTTTTTTTTTTTGGTCAAATTCGATATTTATACCTATAAGTTCCCTAAATTTTTTACCGATTTTGATGAAACTCGAATGTTACGTCAAAGAAGTTATTTAAAGTATATGGGGTAAATTTCAAGTTGGTATGTTGAGGGGTGTGGGAGAAAACACGGTAAATCGATTGCGGGGGGTGGTGGGACCGCATCGATAAAATTTGGATGTGGATTTGTTCATTAGAGGCACATGAATCAGCTTACCAAAAATTGTGATTCTAGGTCACTTGTAACCATAATTACGAGGAGTCAAATATTGATGCACTTTATGGGCAAGGGGCAGTGAAATTTGTACATTTTTGATTATAACTTTTTCTGTATTTGTCCGATTTTGTTCATTTTTTACACATAGATGCATGTATCCACAACGCATCGCTCTGTTAAATTTCAAATGAAAATATTAAACGGTGTGGCTAAAAACCGCGAAAATCTACAGCGGAGGAACGGGGAAAGATATTGACATGATTCAACAAACTTCATCTGCTTAGGAAATATGCGCACCAGCTGGTAAAGTTTCGTGTCTCTAGCTCTTATAGTCTCCGAGATCTAGGCGTTCATACGGACGGACAGACGGACAGACGGACGGACGGACATGGCTCAATCGCTACCCGAGGTTATGATAAGCATTTTGGTATAAAGGACTTGGGGTCTGCCACGCCTCCTTCTGTCCGTTACATACATTGCACAAATCTAGTATACCCTTTGTACCTATAGGTACAGGGTATAAAAATGTACTCAATTTATTTAAATTTTGTTTTTGAAATCAAGGGAAATTTAGTAAGAAAAAAAAACTGTGGACAAGCAGGCAGTAGGGTGCTGTTTTTTTCCAATATTAATTTTCATTAATTTTTGTAAAATTTTGCAGAAATCATAGGAAATTTGTAAAAAAAAGGACTTTTTTCCATTATGGTGTTCATTGATTGTTGTAAAATTTTCCCGAAATCAAGGAAAATTCACAAAAAAAGGTATATGCTTCTTTTAATTATGGCGTTCATTATTGTTTGAAAAACTTTGCCGAAATCATGGGAAATTTAAAAAAAAAGTAATTTTTTCCATTTATTTAATTTTTTTTATAAGTTTCTCTAAATCATGGGAAATTTGTAAAAGAAGTACTTTTTTAATTATGTTGTTCATTAATTGTTGTAAAATTTTCCCGAAAACAAGGAAAAAATGTATATACTTTTTTTTTTACTTATGGCGTTCATTATTTTTTGAAAAATTTAGCCGAAATCATGGAAAATTAGAAAAAATTGAATTTTTTCCATTATGGTGTTCATTAATATTTGTATAAGTTTCTCGAAATCATGGGAAATTTGTAAAAGAAGTACTTTTTTCATTATGGTGTTCATAAATGTTTGTAAATTTTCTCAAAATAATGTGAAATTTGGCAAAAAAGTTCTTTTGTCAATTATGGTCTTCATTAATTTTTGTATAATTTTCCCGAAATGATCTGTATGTAATTTGCACCAAAACCGTACTTTTAAGGTTTTTATAAATTTTTGTAAAATTTCCCAAATCGTTGGGAATTTAGAAAAAAAAGCAGTGAAGCCTGAAGTTAAGCATAACCATAATGGTACAGAGCTTTTTGTGCCCACAATGTTGTCATAATATTTTATTTTGTTAAATTTTTTTCAAATTCGTAAAATTTACAAGAATTTTTTTTTTTTTTTGAAAAGTTGCCATTACAGATAGTTGCAAGTAAAATGATTTGATCTATATGTTATATATTAGTCAAAGATGTGTTCCCACAAGCATAATCAGGAAATCCTTAATTATTCAAGTCAGCCAACGAGCCTCACTCCAATTAAAAACCTCTTAAATTCGATGGAATTTTTTATTCGTAGTATTCTATAATTCTAAGTACTTTGATTTAACTAATCCAAAGACTTAAGGACTCCATATTATGCTTTTGAGACCATATCTTTCACCAATCGTGGTTATTGTTGGAATCTGGATAGGAAGAATGCTTAAGTTAGCCTAAGCTAAGCAAAGTCCGTATTTCTCTGCCTGAGTCCCAGTCCATGAGTGAACGCAATAGAAATAGAAATAGTAGTGTTATCTCTAAGAATACAGTGAACAAAAATTATCGCTCTAAGGATTTGATCTAATGATGGAGGATGTCACTTGGGATAAAACAACTTTTAAACTTTTTGCTTTAACTTTAGAGAATAGATTCCAAATGAAATAATAAGGGTATGACAGAAAATTCTGGAAAATTTAAATTTAATTTTTATTAGCTATGCCTTGAAAATTGTTTTCTTCAAAAGCTTCAATAATGTAATACCTTTATCTTCAAATATTCTTTTAATATATACTTTTAGTGCCTTTCAATCTCCACGTATATATATTTTTGTTACCGGACTTCATATACAGTAAATCCTACTTAATTTGGCTTCTTTGTTAGAAACTCTAACAAAATTATTTGATATACTTTTACGCATTGCTTAAAAGTTAAAAACCGCCACAAGCTTCACGATAAAGTCGATGCAGATAACTTTAGAGTATTTGGAACATGCAAAGCTGCTTTTCACAATCAAGTGCTACCATGTTCCATGCGGTTTTCTGGCCTACACAGAATTCAATACGAACATTTTTTCCAATTAAAAACATTGCGGCGAAGCCACTTCGATTCAATATGGCCGCAAAAACACACACACAGGCTCACATACTGTGCTAGATATCCAATATGGGCTATCTCCACAATACAACTCTTTAATGTCTCCTGCTGTTGATGGCTGTGGCATTATTAATGAAATGACCACGAGTGTATATATATATTGCAAGCCAAGCATACACTTTCGTGAAAAGTTCAATCCAAGAATCTTTGAACTTCCAAGTTGACCAACAACAAACTGCTAAGCAGCAAGCTAAGTTGCTGCGGCCTGCAAATTTTGCCAGTTAGTCAACATGATGTATACGTAATGTGCAAATATCTATCTACTAGTTATATTGATATAAAATTAATGATGATGCTTTGTAAGATTTGTTGCTAAGTTGTTGTTATTGTTGTTGTTGCTGCAATTTCTGCTGCTTTCTTGCGATAATTGCTTATATGCAAGAGGCACAAAACTTGAAGCAATTAGTTAAAGCAAATGAACGCATTGTATTTTGGTAATAAGTAAGTGGTTTAGATACGAATTCTGATGCTGTCCATAATTGTGTATATCGATGTATTTCATAGTAAATATGGATGATAAATAAATGAGATATGCCATTCAGCAGAAATATATGCAAGGCGTAAAGGCGTAAATTAAGCAAATACGCCCAACAATTGAACTACTAATGGATTCTATAACAACAGCCACAATAATAATGCTAAAGCAGCATTATATTCATAAGCAAATTTCAATTGTTAAGACAAGAGCATATTAAACAGGAGTGTGTTTGATTTAAGAGTCAGTAGCGTAGCAAAGGGGGATCAGGAATTTATAATTAAATTTTCTACAATTTTCCATGCCAGTTCCTTAATTTGCGTTTTTCGAAAAGAAAGCACTTTATCTGGTGTAAAAACAAGTAGCAGAACTGATTAGTGGACAATTATAAAAAAATTTCAAATAATTATGTCGATATTTTGATCCTTTTTAGAGAATTTTCGTTCTTCTGATAAAAGCATCATCTTCAGTAAAAAATGTAAATTTTTTTTTTGAGTTTTATCAGCTTTATCAATTTTGACTAAATTGTGTTTTAAGGAAGCCAAAAATTATGGTATAAGTAGTAAAAAATGGAAAAAAAAATTGTGACTACGGACTAAAATATACTACAAGAGGGAGCCACAAAAATTAAATGACGGATGGAGAAAAAACTCTTTATCTTTTTCAAGCTTCTGGACAGTTTAATGCTCTTTGACGTAATTCGGTGAGAATGCTGCTTAAGACTTAATATTCTTAAAGTAATTCGATGAGAATAAAATGTTTTTTTTTTAACATTTTTAAAAAGCTAAAAAGTTTTGATGCATTAATCAATTTCAAATAAATCATATTTTAAGAGAGCTGATAATCAAGGAGCGAGCAAGAAAAAACTGCAACTAAAGTACAAAATATTTTACAAGATGGAGTCAGAAGAAAATAAATGTTGGACGGAGAAAATAATGTATAACGATATTATAGAGAAATAAATCTTTATCTGTTTCAAGCTTGTAACGACCTCCGGTTTTGTCCAGAACAACGGCTGGGAAAGCTCAGCTATGCCAGGATAAATGTCACAACGAATTTATATTCGCTAAGGATCTGTAATAAAATTGAGTAAATACCAGTCTTGTTTTTAGTTTTATATTTTGGTCTTTATTTTACGCCTTTTCTCGGCTTATTCTTTATTATATATTTTTTCAGACTTATAGGGTTCAGTTTCTCCCACTAAATAATTAGATTTTTAATACTAGTATAGCTGACTCACCGGCTCTCTAGTCGCTCTCACCCAAGGCCTTCACCGGCCAGACTATCGCACTGTCTGGGTATTCGCTAACATTGGGTCTACAATTGTCGGCTTCCCACTACTGTGTCTGGGCCGACCCGAGCGCATCAATGCTAATTCCTTGGATTTGGTCATTGCCTAACTCGACGGTACCGCTCACGAGTAGTCCGGGCGCCACAACGTTGCCCAACGCCGCGTACCACTTGACCAGGCGTATTCTCTGCCGCCTAATGAGCACCTTCCTATTGTTGGACTCGTCTACCGGATCTCGTCCCTCGTCGTCGTCTTTATTGTACTATCACCATTTATCGCGGCTGCACTCCAACTCACTGCACTGAGTTCCACTCAACTGAACTCAAATCGACTGCACTCAAACTTGACTGACCTAACTTGACTGACTTCCCTTGATTTGGCTGCTGATCGCCTTATATAGCCCTCGATCGCCGCCAAATCCCTAAATTCCCGCCCAAACTTATACTAATGAAACATAAACGGCACTCTGTATATGCCTCCTCACAAGCTACTGAAACTTAGTTTTTCTGATGGTTCAACGTTCTTTTAGAGTTTGTATTAATGCGTGTAACATAGAGTGGGAGGTATTGGAGAACCCCTCAAAGTTTTCTTCAAATTTAAATTCTGGTTTTTATGCAATAGTTATATTACTATTACGTAATATTATTATTATACTTCGAGTCTAAAGATTCCCTTCAATATTTAAGCTGTGGCGTCACAAACACTAAGCACTTGCATATGCTGCAAGATTTCCTCTTTAAATTCTCACTCTCTTCTTTCTTTAAGGGAAAAACAAATAATTTCTATGTTATTTTTGTCCATTCATTTTGGGTTTGGTACCCTAAATCCCCCCTCTCCACATCACTGACACTATTTGATGAGTCTGGTACATCAACACACAGCTGTTGGCAAAGCAATAGATTGAAATTAAATTTATGCTGTTGCATGCACCCAACAAATTCGTTGAACCTTCTGGTAACTGGCAAGTCAGTGGACTGTGCAACAATAGTTGAAAATTGTCAAGCACCAAAAGGAGACAGCGCTTCCTTACAATCCCCTCCAGCTGTTAGCTGCTTGCTTGCCCCGCTGACAATAAGTCAGTATCATGTGAGCAGCCATGTTACGCTCACGCTCTCTTTGCCTTGCTTTTGCTCTCCACTCTTTGGACCTTTTGTCATATACTATTTTATGAATATGTAAATTTTTTGGCATCCGATTTTTTGGTCAATTTTTGGTTGACGCTTAATTAATATTGCATAAGAGCAGTCCGCACCTTGCCCCACAGGCCCTTTGCCATCCAACAGCTGTTGCATACGCTGTAATTACAAAAATATATTGGAGACTGTTTTTTTTTTCTTTTCCTTTTACTCTCGGAGAGTTCATGCAATGCTTTTCTTTTGTGCTTAAATTTATGTTGGGAAATCAATGAAATGATTTTCCCCCACCTCTGTTATAATGCTACCCAGGTTCAAGAGACGTCAGCAGTGTGGCTTCTTTCTTGTAAGTAATTATGTAATGTTATGGCTGGTCAGAAAATGAACTTGATATGTATATATGTTTGTACATACTTAAGAGAACAAAAAAAAATGGTCTGAGGAAGCAATTAATGTATGCAGAATGAGTTCACTTGGTTTGAATAGCCTGGAACACTTAAATGGCTTTAATTGCTGGAGAATATTTGTATGGTTAGGAATTCTGCTTTGTGTTTAGATATAAATTCTTATTTTGGGCATAATATGCTCAGGAATTAAGGTGAGCCATGACTGGCGAGTGATTTAGTTAACAGTTTTTAAGTAGGTTAAAAAGAAGGTCGTTCAAAGACATTTTCTGTCCACCACGCATCTTCTCCAATTTTGTTCTAGAATCTTGGTGCGATGTTCAATGCTTTTAACTGGAAAACAATGCTTTTAACATCGATGTATCGACTATCGAAATTTAAATTAAGATAATATAAGAAATGAAAGTTCTGTTCTCACATTAAGGTCTATACGCAGAATGCAAAAAAAGTTCGCACGGAATGACAAAACCATATAAAAAATACCGAATGGGGTATCCCGAATGGGATTTTTTTTTTTAATGGTTGTGTCATTCCGTGCGAACTTTTTTTGCATTCTGCGTAAAGGCCTTTATGTAAAGAAGAAAATACTGGCTGGAAACGAATTTCTTATACTATCGTAATTGAAATTTCGATATATCGATACATTGATGTTTTCCAGTTTAAGCGTGATTAATTTAAATAAATATTTTCTTTAAAGCTAATTTTATTTTGTTTTATTTAAAAAGATGGCGTACGTTAAAGTCGGGCGCTGCCGACTTTGGGATACCCTGTACCACCGTATTGCAATTTATCCGATATATTGCTTAAGAACTCCAAAAGATATTTTATTTGCCTTTGGTTACGATATTATAAGCAAACAAAAATAAACGGTGGAATTTTGAATCAAACACTTTTTTTTTACTGATCGGTCCTATGGGGGCTATATGATATATGTAGTCAATCGCTTTTGATCGAATTTGGTACAATGATTGAAAACTCTAAAACACTTCTGAGTGCCAAATTTGGTTACGATATCGTTACAAACAAACGAAATACAATGAATTATGTGCAAAAAACGTTTTTTTGAACGATCGGTCCAATGGGAGCTATATGATATAGTCAATCGATTTTGATCAAACTTGGTGCAGTGTTGAAGATCTCTAAAAAACTTCCGAATGCCAAATTTGGTCACGATATCGTTACAAACAAACGAAATACAATGAATTATGTGCAAAAACGTTTTTTTGAACTATCGGTCCAATGGGAGCTATATGATATAGTCAGTCGATTTTGATCAAATTTGGTATAGTACGGAAGATCTCTAAAAAACTTCTGAATGCCAAATTTGGTTACGATATCTTCATAAACAAACGAATTATTTATCTAAAACTTTTAGGGTTTTTCGAGGTCCTCTGAAACACCCCTATGGGAGTTATATAATACATACCCAATATCCAAAATATAAAATAAGCTTGCATCCCCTGACATAATAACGCATCTAATCTGAAAATTTGGTTGCTCTAGCTCTTACCATCTCTGAGATCTAGGCGTTCATACACACAGACAGACAGACAGACTGACGGACAGACGGACAGACGGACATGGATATATCGACTTCTCTAGTCGCCCTGATCATACTTTAGGTAACTTTGGGGGTCTCCGACGTCTCCTTCTGTATGTTACGCCAAAAAACGCCATTTTCCGGGTACATAACCATAAATATCTCAAAATCCTGACGTGATGGTCCAATTCTGATCCCGGATTCGGATTCTACGCAGCAAATTACTTCGACAATGACCCTTAGCTTTCCAACAACTAAACCATGTCGACCTGTGTTATTGTCTCAAAGGCTTAATGCAAACGCTAATGACGTCGAACGGATATATTTTGTAACATCGAATAGACATAACTTTACGAAAAAAAATCGTAATTGATCTCTTAAATTAAAGGGTAAGAGTGATAATTTTTCGCACCCTGTACATAACCTCAAAAGTAGGAAAAAACGCCATTTTTCGGGTACATAACCTCAAATATCTCAAAATCCTAACGTGATGGGCCAATTCTCACCCCGGATTCGGATTCTACGCAGCAATTTACTTCGAAAATTACCCTTAGCCTTCCCACAACTAAACCATGTTGACCTGTGTAAGAAAAAAATTTAAAAGACGGCTTCATTTTAAATACATAGCTTTTTAAGAAAATTTATGACTATATAATGTTTTAATCTGCTGTAAAGTAAGCACTTTGTTTTTAGAACACAAAATGGGTCTTAAGAGATTTTATTTAATAAACAAAATGGGTTTTAAGAGATTTTATAAACTTATTTACTGCAGCTTAAGTATTTTAAGTATTTTTTGCAATAAAGAAATTCTAAGAAGTCTGAAGCTTTCAACACGCCAACAATTACGCTTGAAACAAGTGATTACATTTCGTGCTTCAAAATTTCCAGGTAAAAAGAGTTGAATTCACTCCTTTACCCTGCTACCTTGCTAAAAGCTGCTCCAAACCAAAGATTTACGTTAACGAATTAAATTCGCAAAAATTTGATATGTGGCAGATATCTCAGACTCACACAGTCACAAATAGCCATACCCTTTCAAGTTTATGCCGTCACGTACACTGAAAAAAAAGTGAAACCAAAGACCATTTTCACATAAACACAGATACGAGAGTCGTCCTAGCTCTGTGCTAGGAGGACACAAGGACATTTGCAGTCAACTTGCTGCAAATAAGGTGCAAAATGTTATGGCAGTACGACAAATTGCGCTGACGTTAGGCAGTGAACATTTTTAGAATTCATTGAATTTTAAAACATAACAATAAAGCACTCAAGGCTTTGGCATCCTGTGCACTATGCAAAACTTCTCCGACGTAGTATCTCTGACTGCTCCCAACTCTCTCTCACTCTCTCTTTCTACTTAGTTGCAACACAAAACGCCATGATAGTTGCAACAAATGCAAGCCAAATGTTGCCATACGTGCTTAGTACTTTTTACTATTTTGCGCTCGTCTATGTGTGTGTGTGTATCTGTGTGAGTATCTGTATCCGCATGTATGTGTATGTGTGTGTGTGGATATATATTGTCAGTTGAGTTTGTGTGCAACGAGCAGAAAATTTGAGCTCAAAAATTCAGCAAGTTGCGCGCAGAGTTTTGCGCTAAAAGCAAAATCACATTTGTAATGAATTGCAGCTGTTGAATAGACTTTTCCCAGAAACTACAACTACAACAACAGCCACAACATATGCAACATATGCAACCAAAGATATTTCCCGGAAATGTTGCTAGAAAATAAACGCTTTTCCACAGATTTGCAATTCATTGGCAGCTATAACTACAGACTGTCTGTCTGGGTGCCTCGTTTGCTCATCAGCTGCTATAATTTGTATAAGATATATAGATGTTCGTGTGTGTATGTGAGTATCTGTGTGTGTGTGTGTGTGTATCTGTGTTGTAACAATGTATAGCAGAAAATGCATTCAATTTGTTGTAAATGAATTACATTTCATTTAATATAAATTTAATTTGTCGCCCACTATGTAAATGTGTTCCCATTAACTTAACACCGCATGTTGCATAGAAATTTCTTTAAGGCAACAAACATATAACCAGCTAGAACAACAATAACAATCTGTTAGAAACGCTTATACAGGCATAAGCGCATTTTGCTTACCCTTTAAAAAAAATAAAAATTGGGCGTTCGACCAGGGGAATCCCAACAACGTAGTACTTTTTCTAAAAAAAAATTATAAAAAAATAATAAAAAAAAATATTTAAAAAAATAAAAAAAAATATTAAAAAAAATTAAATTATAATTTTTAACAGTTTCGAAGCGAAGACAAATACAATAAACCAATAATCGTAGAAATCGGTCCAGCCGTTCTTTAGTTATAAATGATGTACCATACGTTAAGATTGTATTGTAATTGTAAGATTGTAAGAAAATAAAAGAAATTTGTTTCAACTCAGAAGAGAACCTGGGTTTCAACTTTAAGGTTCGTGGCCAACACACTACCGAGTTGCATTCATATTCTCATTTCGTTACGTGACGATTTTTTTTATAATTTTTCTGCGGTTTCAAGTCCCATCTCGAGCAGCCATTAAGTTTTTATACCCTGTACCGTATGGTACAAAGGGTATATTGTGTTTGTGCAAGCCGAAAATGTATGTAACGTACAGAAGGAGAAGTCGGAGACCCCCCAAAGTTACCCAAAATATGATCAGAGTGACAAGAGAAGTCGATATACCCATGTCCGTCTGTCCGATAGCAACCAAACTTTCAGATAAGATCCCTTATTAATCCATAGGAGACAAGTTTATTTTATTTTTTTGATATCGGGACTACATTATGTAGCTCCCATAGGGGTGTTTCAGAGGACCTCGAAAAAAAGCAAAAGTTTTAGATGGATAATTCGTATGCTTATGAAGATATCATAACCAAATTTGGCAATCGGATGTCTTTTGAAGTTCTTAAGCAATTTACTGGATTTTATTGCAAGCAGTGGTACAGGGTATCCCAAAGACGTCCGCGCCCGACTTTAACGTACGCCATCTTTGTTTTTTTAAATTTTATAATTTTTTTGTTGCCGTTGATTGAAAATTATCGAAAATCGATTACGAAAGAATTATGAAGAATAATTACGAAATAATTGTGTGGTCACGTTTCCTAAACTAGCGACTAATTATAAATTTATATATATATAATATATATAAATTTTTCGAAATTTTTTGGCTTTTTGTTTTATAATTTTGTTAGTTACGAAACCCGTTTTTTTAATTTATTTAATTTACAAAAGCAGCCTGAAGCCGCAATTTTTTTAAATTAGAATAAATTTCTACTTTCATCATCATTTATAGCATTACAACCCTATGTGGGTCAAAGCTTCCTTCACGACGCCTCTCCATATCACTCGATCCATTGCTTGGACTTCGTAGTTTTGGACATTCATTTTACTCAAATCTGCTAGCACCGCATCCAGCCACTGGTTTTTTGGTCGCCTTCTAACTCGCGTTCCATATTGGCGCCCTTTCAAGATTACTTTAGTGTGGAGCTATCTTCCATGCGCAGTATATGCCCGATTCACCGTAGGCGCTGGGACTTTATAAAGCGTACGATTGTTTCATAGCGTATCAATTCTTCGAGCTCCGCATTATAGCGCATTCTACAGATGTTGCCATCTAGCACTGGTCCGTAAATTCTCCGCAGAATCTTTCTCTCAAATGCTTACAGTCAGCTTTACGGAGGACCCATACCACGCAGCCGTATGTCAAGGCGGTTCGAACGAGCGTTTTATATATCTGCAGTTTTGTATTTCGAGAGATTAGTTTGGATTTAAATTCAAATTTCTACTTTATAATTACTAAATAATAATAAATAAATATTTATGATAGAATTGACTAGTCGTTCAATGAAATCGGAAAGAAAATAAAAATATTTTTTTTTTTTTTGTTATATTTTTATATCTGCTAATGGCAACCCAAAGCTGGGTATATCGAATGTTGCAGTAGCTCCAAAGGATTGTTCTTCAGTTCGAAGCAATGTAGGGGTTTAAACTTACTTCAGCATGCATAAACGTTCCTTTGTCGGAGAGGAGGGAATATAGGTAGAGCTATGCTGCGTTCCAAACGTTCCTGTGGCCTGCAACTCGTAAAGGGTCAAAAGACAAACAGATGATGCTATAGAATGCAGGGCTTTGTATCTACTGTACAGAGATTGTTTGCCATCGAGCGTTTTTCACGCATCAAATAAAAATTCAACAAAAGATGCAAACCATGTACAGTGTACTTTCATGCAGTTTTTTCACACTTTTGATAAGGTATCATATGCTTGATCAATTTGGATGCAAACTTCATGACAGGATTAATATGCCCGTTTGCAACAGTTTAAGAACATCAGCAACAAGCAACTGCAATTCATTTGGCTGCAGGAGAAGCAAGTGACGCCCTCTCAACTTGCTTCGCACGACATCACATAGATACACACATACACACATGCATGTACTGACTTATGTATGGGTGCATACACACACTCGTGTCCACCCACATAGAGCCAAATACGTTTACAGCAATAAACGTGTTGATTTATTGATTTTGCACGTCGCATAATTTACTTTGCCTGCATGACGGCGACGAAGCAGCAGCAGCAGCAGCAGCAACAGCAACAGCAACAGCAACAATAAGAACAAGGACTAAAGCAAATAAAATCCTGTGCTCCTGTTTATTGCACAGCGTGCACGTGTACAGGGCAACGTTGCTTGTTTCACGATGATTTTTCCTTTGGTTTTTTTTTTTTTTCCATTTTTGCTTATGTCTTTTTTTTTGTAGCATGTATTGTTGTACGCTGTCTGGCTGATTGTCATCCTTGTTTTTTTTTTTTCTTGCTTACCAGAGTTACCTTTGCTACTTTTTTGCACCTATCTATCTGATGGATTTACAGCAACAACCAACAACAACCAACAACCTCACAGCTAGCAGGCAGACGCCATGTCGTGCGCCATTTTCAAGTTGTTTCTTGAAACGGAAACGAAAGCGGTTTTTATATGCATGTGCGCGCCGATTCTCACACATACACACACACACACACATAGATACATATGTATCTATGAATATATATGCATATGCATGCATATTGCAGTGCCTTTAAGCATTTGTCTCGTCCTTGTTTGTATTGGTGTGCTTTTTAGTTGCCGACAATATGAAATGTTGCTGTTACTTTTTAGCAGATTTTTTACTTTTACTGCTTAAAACTCTAGGGCAGTTTGTTGAGTTAGTGAGCTTTGGAACTAAAGATATTTTTATTAGGCATTTTATTTCTGAACACATTACATTTAATCCAACGTTTTTTTCCATATTTTTTCTAAACGATAGGTTTTCACTAGACCTACCTTGTTTCAGTTAGAGCTGACTCCATATACGACTCCAAACTCTTAGCCAAGTCTCATTTCTTCAGGTTTAGAAACAGAAAATTATTGCTAGGTATCCGATTGGCAGAGTATGGTATGTTTGTTGCTGGAGCTTTTAAGCAGATTTCTTCTAGTGCTCAAAATTGAAGGGTAGTTTGTTGAGTAAGTGAGCTATGGAATTCAAGATATTTAAAGCAGCTTTTTGTTTCTCAACATAGTCTCCTTTTAGCTCAATTTTATCCATATTGCTTCCAAGGTTTGCTTAAGGCGCTCAATATGAGCGTCTCTTTCAGAGATGACCTCTATATAGGAGCCCAAACTCTTATCGAAGTGTCACTCCTTCAGGCTTAGAAACCGAAAATTGTTGCTTGGGTCCCGATCTGTAGAGCAATTCCCAAAACGATTCATTAAATTTTGACATATTGACTGCGTATGGGCGTATGGTCAAGTTTCAGTAATCACGAGACCCATCCTGCGAACCATTTTTTGATATCTAAACATTCATCAAAAATGTGTTGCAGCTTAGTTCAGATATTTGCACTCTCAGCTACGTCACATAATTTTATTCAGGGGATCATCCAGTATCATTTCTTTGATTATATTGATGATTTCTGGGGTCACGACCTTTTTGGGCGACTTGACAGCTACCCTGTACGACCACAAGGGAACTCAGTGAACCATTTCTTTTGTCCCTTTTAATGATCACGAGCTGGTCTGCCTGCAAAGAGGAAAGCGGAGAGTAGGTGGTCTGACCCTTTTCGGCTTTAGAAACTTCATCCACTTTTGGAAAAAAAACCATTTACATGTTACTCAATAAGAGCAGTACTGCATTCAAACTTACAGCGTGGAAAATTCGTAAATTAACTTACCTCTCAAACTGCCCTCGTATTGCATATAAATGCATGTGCGTCTATACCCTGAAGTCAACATTTTGATAGTTTTGGTAAAAAAAGTGAATAGTAATGTCTATTGTGTCGTAAAGGGCGCCGCAACAAAGGTGTCTCCAGCTGAGGGGTGTTTTTTTTTTGTGACCCATTTATGCCATATTTGTACGAGCATCTTCACCAATGACTTGGTCTACAACTTCCTTTTTTTCGGGATCCAACAGTTTATATAAAGTAACCGACAAGCGGTTTAAAAGTTGATTCAAAATTGCAATCGTTCGATTTTGAACGATTTTTTTGCAGCAAATATTATTTGAAGGAAATTTCTGTGGAAAATACTAAAGGGAATTTAGTGAAAATTTATAGATAGGTTTACGGAGGTTTAAGGGAGGGACATTTGAGTAAAATTTCTTAGCTGGATAAGGTAACAAAAATTTTTTCAACTCACACATTTTATTAAAAAAACAAAATGTATTAATATATTATTGTTTTTAAAAAAATGTAAATTTTATTGGACAAAGTTGGAGTACCCATCGGGGTCAGTGCTTTAAATAATAAATTTGTAACTAATGTTTATAATAGTATTCAAATAATACTGTCTAAAATCTAAAATCTTTAAAAAAAAAAAAAAAAATATAATTTTGTTTATTTTTTTAAAAGTGTATACCTCAAATGTGTCAACAAAATTTTTTTTTAAACGCTTCTATTTGTTTCATCTTTATATGTCAATTTGGAGTAATCATGTTAAAAAAAATAAAACGAACCTTTTCAAATATTTCTTTTAAAATTGTACTACAAAGTTTTTTTTTTAAAAGTTGGCAAAAATTTTCAAATATTTAAAACAAAACATATATGATGAAGAAAAAAACACTTTTTTTTGTAGGTCAATATTAAAAATTAAAATTTATCGATAAAGTATTTTTTAATTATTTGCATTTTATGATGTAATTTCAATAAAAATTTATCGGGTACCCTTTTACACATAAAATTAAACAAAATGGACCAATTTAAATAAATGAAATTCAAATTTTTTTCAAATTTCAGAACAGAAATTTTTGCAGGCTATTTAAGGGAATATATTTCCGAATTTGGGTAGGTACTTGAAAATTTATGAAAAATTTCTTTGAAAATTAAGTTTAACAAATACTTTAAAAATATTGGTAAATTTTTACTGGCGATTTGAGGGTATTTCTTTGGTATATATGAAAAGAAATTTAGTCAGAATTTGGCAGATTAGCTAATGAATAGGATCAGAAATTTGAGGGCAATTTTTTGGCAAATTTAGTTTAATTAATTAAGAACTTGAAAATTTGTGTAATATTTTTTAGAAAATTAAATTTAATTAATGTTAAGAAAAATTTGAACAAATTTCTAAACACTCCTTTTTATTGCCTGCATAAGACAATTTTTTGTGGGAAATATGAAAGGGAGTGTAGTTAAACATATTAAATTTTTGGAAATTTCAAAGCTCAAATTTTTACTGGCGACATGAGGTAATTTCTTTGGGATATATGAAAAGAAATTTAGAAAAATTTGGCAGATTAGTTTATGAAAAGGATGAGAAGTTTGAGTGAAATGTTTTAAGAAATTTAGATTAATTAATTCTAAACAAAATCTAACGAATTCGAGAACTTGAAAATTTGTGTAATATATTTTAGAAAATTAAATTTTATTAATTTGAAGAAAAATTTGAACAAATTTCAAAACACAAATTTTTATTGCCTGTAGGCAATTTTTGGTGGGAAATATGAAAGGGTGTGTAGTCAAAATATGTAGATAAGTTTATAAAAAGGAAAGAGAAAATTAAATGAAATTTCTTAAGAAATTGATTTTAATTTATTCTAAATTATTTTTAATTTATTCTAAACAAAATCTTAGGCAATTTGGCACTTTAAAATTTGTGTGAATTTTTCTGGGAAATTAATTTTAATTAGTATTTGTAAACAAAATCTTAGCTTATTTAGGAATTTGTTAATACTGGTTTATTGCAAGGTAAATTCTATGGGAATTTTTAAGGAAATTCCGTTAAAACTTTTGTTTACGATTTTCAAAAGGCAAAAGCGTTACCAGCTTTATAGTGTGGCTTCATATTCGGTCCTAGTCAACTAAAATATCCTTATTTCAGTTATTGCTTATGTTGTTGTAACAATTGTTGTTTGTATACATGCAGCTGCTCACGTATTTACGCTTGTATCTGTGCATCTGTATATGTGTTTGCATGTTAAATAAATTTGCATATTTTAGTTCATCGTTAGTTTGGCAAAAGTTCAATTTTCTATGCAAAAATGTAACTTTATGACAAAGCACAGCCAAAAAAACAACGTAGCATACAAAAACCGAATACTACACGTAAAAAGGATTACAAGGCGAGCAAATAAAAGCAAGAATAAAGGCGATAAGGGCAACTCTTTATAAATCATTTTGCATATAAAATGCAATTGTTTTTCTCGCTGTGTAGAAGTTTACTTAAACGACACATTCGCAGCTTTTCTTTAAACGATTGCTATAAACTTTATAACTTTCATTTAATGCGAGTACTCCAAAAATGTGCCATCCACAATTGGAATTTCACTTTTCGGCTGCATTTTGCAGACCACATGCAACATAAATCTCTAAGGTTTTTCTTTTCTTTTGTTTCACGCTTATGCCAAACCTTAATGACACATTTAAGCAAGCGACCGCAAGCATGAACTATAGTACAACATAGCGTATACGTAATGTCATGGCATACAGTAGGCACACACATATAAAGAGCAAAAATAACAGAGTCCTGTCAGCTGTTTGCCATATCTGTATGTGTGTGTGTATGGTTTTATTTACATGTGTGTGTATGTGTGTATAGCTTATATAGCCTGCATTTTATGTACATGCCAACATTGGCCATGGGTTTCACATATACATATGTGTATGCGGCATGTTTGTAGCGCAACCCGCAAGCTAAAAATGTTGGTTAAAATGCCGGAATACACAGATATACAAACGCACACACATATGCATCTGGCCTTATGTATATATAGTACGTATATACATATGCTAGCGCGAAATTTTATGATAGTATTTTGGTGTAATGGCGTACCGCAGTGTACCGACATCAGCAGCAACAATAACAACAATGCACAACAACAAAATGGCTGCACAACAACAAAATGGCCGCACCACAAACACCAATTGCCGAAGCTCACATACTCTGGAAGATTTACGCAAAGATTCTGCAAGTCTTGGAAAAATTTTCAACACATATTTAAATTTTAGTGTAGAAGAGTACTTATTTTTCGAACTGTAGAAATAGTAACTTGTAAGTTTACTTAAATGGTTTGGTCTTGGGTCAAGTTTATAAACACATTTCGCCCAAACTAAGAAGAAGGCGAGAAAAAATTTATTTAAGTTATATACTATATTTACATAAAATGGCGGCCAAAGTTTATTTAATAAAGTACAAAAAACCTAAATACCCAAAACATTCTTAATATATTTTTACGCGAACTATTAAAAATTATGATTAAACAAATTTTACTAAAACAAAATGTTTTGGCAAAAATAATAAAACTTTTTTAAGATTTTCAATAAAAATAGTCGTAAAAAGTTTGTTTCAAATTTTGCAATAGCATAATACGATTGTTATCACATTATGCATAGTAAATTTGTATTGTTTTTCAAAGTCTGCTTTCTCAAGCTATAAATATTATATTAATTTTATAAGAGATGACTTAATTTTATAACTTAAGAAATTTTAATATTGAATTCAAGAGATACGACAATAAAATTCCAAACATACTTTTGTTCAAACTGGATGCGATTATTTTTTGAAATTTCAATTTAAATTTTTTTATTTTAGAATATTATAAATTAAGTTTACTTAAAGTCTATACTATAGTAAATAAATAAGTTTTTATTTATAAATTAGATTAGTAAATAGGTAAGCACACTGCACTGTCTTGTAAGTTTTCTTTTTTAAAGTTTTATTTATTTTATTTATTATAAAATTTTTTTTTTTTAAATAATTATTTAATTTTTTATTATAATTAATGAAAATCAAGACCTTATAAATAGTTTTCAGTAAATTTATTCAACTTTTTTTTTTTTTTTCTTTGGACTATGATTTTGTGTTTACTTTCCTTTGGCTATATAACGTTAAAAAAATAATTTTTCATATAATATAATACTATACCTTACTATGTTCCAGTTGAAAAGATTATTTTTCTAACTCTGTAAATTTAAATGGCTAGCTTTAAGCAAAACTTAAAAATTATAAAAATAAACTAACTAACTAAAGCAGAAAATAATGACAAACTGTAAAAGATTTGTAGCCAGAGCAACATAGGTCTTCATGCTGTTAATTAGTTATTAATTATAATATAAATATTATATGGTTATGTTGTATAAGTCTAGATGTGTGTTTTATGAAATTCTTTATATTTATTGTTTTTTTCATGTAAATTCTATCCAATTAGTATGTACAGAAATCTTTCATTTCAGATTATCATCCCTTACAAAATTGTATTTTATTTTTTTTTATGAATATTTTCCTGTTTATTTTAAATTTATGATTCCTTTCAGGAAAATTTTTATGCTAAAGCTTGCTGGAATCTTATTTTTAATTCTTATTTAAATTTTTATAAAATTTAGTAAATTAGGAAATGTCATTACTCCAATAGTTACGCTAATAAGCACTTTAAATTACAATTTTTTTTTAAAATCTTACAATATTTTATTTTATTTTTATATATTTTCCTATTTACTTGAAATTTAACTCAAAAAAATTATGTTTTGACGATAAAGCACTTTTTTATAGTTATATTTAAAATATTAAACACTTTAGTAAATATAAAAATATGTTACTCTAATAGTTACACTAATAGTTTTTTAAAATTATCATGTGCTTCAAAATTTTATTTTAAGTTTTTGTAAAATATATTTTTTTAAATATAAATTTATCTAAAAAAAAAAACTACGTTTTGATGACTCTTTTCAGGAAAATTTGTATATTACTATTTGTTGGGATCTCATTTTTAATTCTTATTTAAATAATTATAAATTTTAGTAAATATTAAAAAATTGCATTACTCTAATAGTTACGCTAGGTGGCACTTATAAATTAAAAATTCTTTTTTTTTTTGATAAATTTTGTTTTACAACATTTTATTTTATTTGTTTTTAGAAATATTTTATTTTTTATTTTAAATTTTTCTCAGATAAGTTAACGTTTTGACGATTCGTTTGAAGAAAATTTTTTTAGTAATATTTCTGGAACTCTAATTTTTATTTAAATTATTATAGATTTTAGTAAATATATACAATTATCGTTACCCCAATAGTTACGCTGATAGTCATTCTAGAAACAAAAAATTCAACAAACGAAATGTAACTCTTACGAAAAATTATTTTATTTGTCTTATTATTTTTAATAATTATTTTTTTACAAAAAAATATTTCCTGTGGGGAAATTTTTGTAGTAACATTTCTGAACTCTAATCTTTATTTTTAATTTTAATTCAATTTAAGATATTTTTAATATTTAAGATTTCCACTACATCTTAGGCAGATTATCTTATTTAAATTAAATATTTTTTTTTAAGTGTATACTTATACTTTTGTTTATAATAAATTTTCTGCCCAAAATGTTTGTCAACTTTTTTGTAAGTATTTATTTTATATAATATAGTATATAATATAATTTCTAAAAATTATTTGAATAAACTTGGGACTCACTGGTATAAGGCTTGCAGTTGCATTATATGGCTCAATTGTTCCGTCCGCTTTTAGATAAATAAATTAAATAAAATTAAAAAAATGAATTATTAATAAGACAATTTATTATTTTAAAATAAATTTTTTTTTTTTTTAAAATTAATCTGTCTTTATTTTAATAAAAGAAATTCCAAAATTATGGAATATACATTTTTTTTTAATTTTAGGTTGATTTGTACTTTAGGGAAATTTCATTCACGAACTAAAAGGCTAAAGTTTAAAAAAAAATTTTAACCAAATGAAGCCGTCTTCTAATGACGATAACGTTATTATTGCCTGTTTCATTTATAGTTTTACAAATTTCAAAGCAAAATGTAGATACTTTTTTTTTTGACAAAGGGTATAATAACTACTGAAAGGGTCGGTGTAGCAGCCACTCTACAAGAGCAGCCGCAGCATTGCCTGTTTGTGTAATCTAGTGTTGAAATATGGTTTTAAGGTAGATTCAAGGCAATTTACCATATTGGCCACAATACCATTTTCGCAAGAACAACAACAATAGCAACAACAACAACAGCATTGGCCAAAAAATAAAAACAACTGCCGCATAAAGCCCACATAAATAGTCAAGCAATAAGAGCAGCTGTTGTACTTAAATACGTTGCGGCTTATATTATTTGTCTTTTATTATTGTTGTGTTGGCTACAATACAACAACAAGAACACAAAAGAACAACAACAATATATAAAACATAAAACGAATGTCATAGGCCATGTAAGTGTTATAAATTTTCATGCTTAAACTGCATTTAAGGCAAGTATTTAAGCTAAAACATTGCGTATACGCCATGGGCACATAAAGAAAAAATAAAACCAAAAGCAAATTGAAGCTTATTGCAAAAAAAAAGAAAGACAGAAAAAAAAAACACAGTGTGTTCAAGTGAGGCAAAGGGAGTTTCACACTTGTCTGGCTAATTTGTTTCAAGTTTTTGGCAAATATTGCACATATCTGAAGTTTTTAACTCGACGGCACGTATTGCTCCAAAAACACACACATGCTACAATGTATGAGCTGCATGTGTATGTGTGTATCTGTGGCTGTGTGTGTGTATGTGTGTATCTGTGAGTATGCACTTGGCAAGCAATTCATTTGCGCGTTCGTCGGCTTTATTGCCACCCACAACTAGATTTTTGTTGCCACTTGCCCCCTTTTTTTTGAACCCTCTTCTTTCTGATGTTACGTTCTTTTACTTTTTAAACCCTTCATGCTCAATGAGTTAAAGGCTATATTAAGTTTGTTTAGGTTTATGTTACAGGAAGATGAAAGCATTCCCAAAACATTAATTAACTAAATAGCAAAAAATCACTTTTTATGTGTAAATTAGTTAATTAATTAATGAGCTAGTGTTTTCAAGTATAGTATGTATATATTTATATATATATATATACAGCAGGACGTTGTCGACCCTTTTTTTTAACTTGTTGGAACGCTTTGAATCCCATCAAAATTGATTTAAAATTTTCCGCTAATTGTTAAATCAGCTTAAATCTAGAAAACTATATATCTAACAACCATAGCTTGTATATAAACTTTATGTGAGCCTAATCAGCAAAAGGCAAGCAACCATTTTGGAATTTTCACTTCGACATCAAAATTTGCACAAATTAACAAAAGCTTTTTAAATACAACAAAAAAATTATATATTGACTGATTCAATCGATCCCTTAATCGGAAACGGATAAAATCTCGAAAGTTATATGACTTGAAATTTAATTTTGCAATATAATAAAAAACCAAGAAATTAAATTTAGAACATGTGGAAAATTATGGTTATATGTGGTTATGTTCAAGAATGCCTCATGTGAGCCTAAACAACAAAACGCTTTATCCTTTTTTCGTTAGAAGTACGGAACGCAAATAAGAGCTATGGAGTTGACAAAAATCAAAGCGAAAAAAGTGCTTTGGATGAAAGTGCAAGCCACAATATATCATATTTTGGAAAGGACTATTCGAAATAGGGATAAATTTGTATTTTTAATTTAAAAAAAAAGAGAAAAGAAACTAAAACTAAAAACTAAAACTAAGACTAAAGTCGTGAACCTAAGATGGTGAGATGTCCATATTTTTAATATTGAATTTGGTTTTAGCCTGACTTATTTTTTCATTAATCATGCATATATCTGCTTTTTCGAAAACCAGTTTTGAAATCCGAACTAACTTTAATGAAATAATATCAAGATAAATTGAACTAATTAATTAAACGAATATTTTGCAGTTTTAACTATAACACTAGTTTACACGAAAAATTAACCTTCCTAAAAAAGTATTTTTTAGGGTAATTTGGGGTCGAAAAAGACGAAAATGGCAACCTTTTTTTCTAGATATTTTCGAAAAACATGTTTTTGGGCACTTTTTTATTATTTTGTATCGACAAAAAAGACGATCATCTACAGTTCTTACCCGATTTTATAGATCTTAAGCTCGAAATGTTCCTAAAATGAAATGTTTCAGCTTAAAGCTTAACATAATTTAAAAAAAAATTTTTTTTCGTTAATAAATAGCATACCGAAATTGTGTAACTTTGAAAAATGGTCAAAAATTTTTTCGACTTTGGTTGCCTGTAACTTCGAAAGTTTTTACTTAATCTGTACAAATATATACTTATATATCACTGGAAAGAACACATCAATACCTTTCGATATAATCGTCGTTTATGTATAATAATCTAACTAGATAAACTATTTTTGCACCAATTTGAAAATGATAAGATCTTAAAAGATATAAAAATTTGATTCACAAAATTAAGTATACGAAACATTGTTCCATCCTTACAGTAAAGAAAATATATGTTATACCAGGTGCACCTCAGTGTACCCTGTAATCTTATTTCCGAAAAAATTATATTTGTAGATAGTATTTAAACTTTTTTGCAAAAACTTATGTTGTTCGAAAGCTAAGTCTAAAAGGGTATTGAAAATATCTGTGGTTAGTTTTTAAGCCATATGTTGGGGGACTGTGATTGTCTTTCAGGACACTATGGGTACAGGGTATAGAAACGAAATTATTTCCACAATTTTAAAACTAATCTGAGTAAATACTAAACGTCTGTGGCTCCATCGATTTGCTGTACAGAAGGTCAGTACTTATGGTACAAGGTTTGTAATTGAGCCTTTCAGTTTCTAAAGATATAGGGTGTGTTTTTACGAGGATTTTTTTCATTCAATTGTTTAAGTTATAGCTAAATCTATGTAAAACATTATAATATAGTGTGTGTAGCTACTTTTATTCAATATAGTGTATCTGTATTGGATGTTATAGGGTGTGTTTTTACGAGCTTGTTTTATTAAAGTTGAATTAAGCAAAAATGCATAGTATTTTGGAATTCGGCTGAAAAAAGCTTATGACAGAAACGTTTTGAAAGTGACTCCACTCCACAAAAAAAAAATAATACATATACAGTTTTGCTGGCCAGGGCGCAGATGATTTTCTGTAAACAATATAGTTTTATAAATTCAATATCTCATCAATTTTCGAAATATTTTGAGTACTTTATCCCGATTACTTTATCACAGAGCAGCCATAGAAATTAACTATAAAAATAGAGGTACTTACTGGTACTTTACCCGAGTAAAGTGTATGCCAAAGTCGTTAATTCGCGAATTTTTTGTTATTTTTTATGCCCCTCTTTTTTTTCTAGGACTTCTTCGTTTGCTGCTGTGGCGCACGGAAATTTGTTTGACGTTGCATGCGTCTGTGTGCCAGAGGCGTCGTTTTTGCATGTATGAGCGTTTGTCAGGGGGTTGGGGGGCAGCATTTGGTGTGTCTGTGTCTATGTCTGTTCATATCAAGCGCCATTTTCTTTGCCAATGGTTTTGGCCAGCTAGCTGGAAAACCAGGCAGGAATCGTCATCCTTGTTCGGAGCTCGTTGGCCAAGCTCGCACACAAGATTTATGGTCTTGCCAAGTTGAAAGCAAGAAAACGGACAGCAATTAATTTGCATTCTGGTAATTAATTTTGCATTTCTGTTGTCGCTTTTTCTCTCTATTCGTTCTTGTTTGTTTTTCCTTTTGTTTTTTTTTTTCTTGGTCTAGATTTGCTTTTGTTTTTTATTGGCCAAAAATTGGCTGATTGCCTTTTTAAAGCAGGGGCTAAAAATTCCAACTTTTTCGTTTTGGTTTGGTTAAGCGGTTTGCCGTTGAAGGAGCAAGGATGTGTTGGAGGTTTTAAAGGCTCATAAAATCACAATATTTCGTAGCTCAAGTTAATTAAGAAATTTTATTTTATTCTTATTTAATTGGTGTGCTTGATAGCGACTTTTAACTGTTAAATCAGACAATTATCGCAAAAGCTTTTGACGACAACTTTTCATCTTTTTATTGAGACGAAATGAAGCTCGCTGAACTGATGAGACAAACGTATTCAGTAGGTTTTTCTTTTTGTGTTATAAATTGAGTTAAAAGGAGTGCAAAATATTGTGCTAGGCCAGGAACATATTTTTGAATTTTTTCGACTGATTGCCATAACAATACTCCACGTTTGGCAAGTTTTCTTCGCTTGTAAGTCTACATACTTTAATTGTAAGCAATGCTAATCATAAAACAGTTAAAAGCTATTATAGCGTATGTTGAATAAAAAAAAATTGTCTTTAAAAGCACCCTTTATATTGATCAGAAAAGAAGATTTCTGTTTTCATTACTTAAAGGCACCATTGCATTAGTCTTCAAAAAAAGAGTTGCCAATTAGATATTAACTCAGGTTGTAACATCCTGTCCTGTAGAAGGGTTCCCGATGCTAAACCAAATTGTAACCGATTTTTTTTTATATTTCATTCAATGGTCTAACGAGTGTTAAGGTAGAGAATGAAGCCATGATCAAAGAACCGAGTAGAAGAACATTTCTAGTGGAGCTTTTCGTTTGGCGAGTTCAAAGAAAAGCAAGAACAGCTTTTGTCAATCGGTGCTACTTTGGGCTCAATAGACAACTAAATAGTAAAGATTAGGAACAAATTAATTATCTAGAAGGCGCTTATCTTCAACGGTTTGATTTATAGACCTAAAGCAAAGGTGACGACGTATTGTGGTGCTCTCTGAGCTTCAGTGAAAAACTTTTAAAATCGGCTTTCGAAGAGCGATGATGGTTAGTAGAACTGGATAGAGAGACAGTAGGGAGTGCGTGTGACGTCACAAGGCAGATTCGCCTAAAAAGAAACAACACCCAACATGCTCTCTGCGCTGTAGGGAACAATTTTTAATCGGCTTTCGAAGAGCGACGGCTATGCCTCTGTTTGTGACATCACAAAGCAGCTTCGTCTAAAAAGAAACAACACCCAATATGCTTTCTGAGCTTCAAGAAAAAAAATTGGCTTTCGAAGAGAGACGGCCATGCCTCTGTTAGCAGAAGTAGATAGAGAGACAGTAGTGAGTGCATGTGACGTCACAAAGCAAATTCGCCTAAAAAGAAACAACATCAAATATGCTCTTTCCCTCTCATTTATTTTTTATATATTTGTGAAAGATTGTTTATAAAAAAGTTTAGATGGTAGGATCACTGGTTACTGGTCACTGTCTGATTGTCCTTCATATCATTAGTATTTTCTTGTTTGCTCTTTTTAAATAGTTTTACCAACTTTCTTTCGGAATAGGCACGCTTCCTCTCAACGCCTTTTGACAAGTTATCACGAGCATTTGCTTCAAATTCCTTTATAGCTCGCTCATATACATCCCTGGCCTGGGCAGACTTTGCTTCCCACTCCTGTAAATTGTTAATTCGATCAATAGGTATACATTATATACATTTGTTGGTAGCTAATATACGTACCGACTTGTCCTCCAAGTTATGCCAAATTTCACCAGCACGCTTGGACAATTTAGCTTCACTCAATCCAGGATATTCAAGCCTCATTAGTTTATGCGTGGATTGACGCCAAATCATAAATGCGTTTAGTGGATGCTTTGGCTTCTCGGCCATTATACACAATTTTTAAAATTTTTTAATTAAAATTTTTTTTTCAAAGTTGATATTTGAAAAAAAAAAATTTTTTTTATTTATTTAGAAATCTAAAATTTTATAATTGAAATTTTAAATAGTTTAACTGCGTTCTGGCTGCTAGCTGAAACGAAACTAAAAATTAAAATAAATAAACCTGCAAAGAATACTAAGTATGTAGGTTTTGAAAGATAGTGACAGTAAAAACACTGATGACTTCCAAATCTATAAAACAAATTAAAATATTTATATAACATACACAGCTGATTAAAAATCGCAGTCTTAATACCAGTTCCAAATCATATCATACCTTCGTAGGCATGTTTATAAATGCTTTGAAATATATGGGGTTTTATAGCCAATTATTTCCAAAACCTGACGTGAATGAGTTAAAAGAACTGCGAATTAGGTTTCAGCGACTACAAAATCATTTCTGGTCTTGGAATTTTTTTTTTTTTAGTTTTTCGAGGAGCTATTTGTAAGGGTATATCAAATGAATTCTGGCTCTTTTTTGAAGCTAGATTGCTGGCAGCATTTCTTGGTCAAAATCAGGATATTTAAAAATTTTCAGCTCCCAAATCGCAAAATTACTATTAACTATGGTCGTGCCCCTGGTGTTGTTCACTAGAAAATATAAGATCGATGAGTTCACGCCGCCGTCCCTCGGTGGATCACAGCTTAAACGATCTATGGAAGCCAAGTATCTGGGTGTCATTCTAGATTCCAAACTCTCTTGGAAGAGAAACTCAGAAGAAAGAATGAAAAGAGCGTTAGGTGCTTACTACACCTGCAAAAAGACGTTTGGTAGGAAATGGGGACTGCAACCGTATATCATTCATTGGCTATACACAGCAGTTGTCAGACCTATCTTAACTTATGGGGCGTTGGTTTGGTGGAAGGCGGCTAATACCAAATCTCACCTTTACAACCTTCAGAGGGTTCAAAGGGCAGCCTGCTTAGGTATCACCGGGTCCATGCGATCCACACCTCAGGCAGCCCTGGATGTTATTCTGAACCTGGATCCAGTGGGCATTTTCCTGAAGTCGGTAGCAGCGAGAAGCGCAGCGAGACTCCGGGCACTTAATCTTCTCACGTTATCAGCTGGTGGTCACAGTAGTATCCTACTTGAGTTAGGCGTACCTACTGGGGGGCCCGGGGATAGTGATTGCTGCTCCACGGTTCAGAAATGGAACGACAATTTTGTCGCAGTTTTCCCGGAGAGGACAGATTGGGGGCAAAAAACTCCTTTGAAAGGGAACGAGCTGACAATTTATACTGACGGCTCGAAGATGGATGAGGGCACAGGAGCAGGCATCTTCTCTGAAGAGCTTTCAACGAAGCTCTCATTCCGTCTTCCCGACTGGTGTAGCGTTTTTCAAGCCGAGATTTATGCAATCTGGCAAGCGACTAGACTTATTGCTACCTTGGACGGAAGTCCAAGGAACGTTGTAATTCTAGTCGATAGTCAGGCTGCAATCAAGGCTCTGTCATCGCATACCATAAAGAGCAAACTGATCCGTAAGACGGCGCTTGCGCTCAACCGTATCCAATATCACTCTATCACCCTCTGCTGGGTACCGGGACACTCAAACGTCCCTGGTAACGAGGAGGCTGACGAGTGCGCCAGGAACGGATCAGCGCTGGCTGCTAACCTTGCGGTTACAGACATAGAAAGACCATTACAGGACGTCGTATCGCAAATCAGGGAGACGGCCAGAGCTCTGGCGGAAAGAGAATGGGACACGGTGTCAGGTTGTCGCATCTCTAGAGCACTCTGGCCCAGGTATAACCCAAAGCGCACATCTGAACTCCTGCGATTTCATAAAAACAGGACCAGGATGGTGGTAGGAGTCGTAACGGGGCACTGCACTATTGGCCACATGGCTGAGAGGCTGCATGTTCCCCACCACGATTTCTGCCGAAGCTGCGGAGACGAGGTCGAGACAGAAAGCATCCAACACCTGCTTTGTGACTGCCCGGCGCTTCTAAGAAGACGAACCCAAACCGTTCTTTGAGGATCTGGGTAGTCTGGCTTTTGTGCCAATTGCGGATCTGGGTGCGTTTGTCGATTCCTCAAAATGGTTTTGTAATAGGAGAGTCTTAGGGGATTAGGGATGACATACAGTTTTGAAAACACTGAAACATTTTTACAGTGCAATGTCATTGGTAACTTTGAATGAAAAACATAAAATGAAAAAACCAATATTGCTATATGTTCACTCTATACCAAAGTCAAATGCCTCTTATAGTACTGATCACTTCTTTAGAGATACAACAACATAGCGTTCATCAGCTTTATAAACAAGTTAGTATAAGCCCTGCTCTATCAGCTCAAGACTTACAAAAACCCCAACGAGTCACATGTTAATCTACTTGTAATTACATTTTGTACTTTATTTGATCCATTTGCTAGCGTATACTTAATATTTATGTATGCATGTGTGCACTTAAGCGAGTGTCTCTTACAAAACATCGAACAATTTTAACACGCGCCATTTCCTGCTGCAATGTTGCGAGTTAACATTTTAAGCTTGGTCATTGTGTGTGTATGTGATGTGCGTGTGTGCGAGGGTGCGAGGGTGTGTCAACGCTTTTACACTTAATTAATTAAACGTAATTGAAAATCAAATAAAATGGCAGCCAACTGAGACAATCGAACAATGGCGCAATGCAAGACAAAGGCGTAAAATAGCAATTGATATTGTCATTAAGAGGAAATGAGCAAAATAATTAAGTGCATAAAACGCACGCACACATAGATACAAAACTCACACACATAGGTACAACACTCACACACTGATACCAAGACATGGAAGATGAGTCGATGTTCGCAGCTGTTGCCAAGGGCTTTATGAACTACGCTCCACAGAGATGACAGCGCTCAATAAATGCATATGTACTACGCGTATATATGAGTAGGTGCGTGTGTGTCTATGGGTATTTACTTATGTATTGTTTGTAAGCCGCCTGGACTGTCACATAAATGCACAACCATTTAAGTGTCAGACCATAGACCAACGACAACAACAACAACAACTGCAACAGCTGCAACAACAAGTTGCAAGTACATTGCTGAACAAGCAGCGGCAACAACACTTCAAACAGCTGCCAGCAACGATTGTCTTTGCTGTTAACATACACTTTATTATTACATAAGGAGTACTTTAAATTTTTAAATCGATTTGTAACAAAGGAGTTATGATGCCAGTCCAAAAGAGCGCCTAAAGTTAAAGGCGCAGTTAAATTAAAAACTAAAAAAAAATCGCTGGTAAATAAATAAAAATCACTTAAAATACAAAAATATTTTTTTTTAAATTTTATTCCAAGTTTTGTATATTGTCGCAAAATAAAAATCGACGCAAAAATAAAAAAAAAATTTTTAATTAAAAAAAAATGTTTTCGCATTTTAACAAAAATTTTTGAAAATCACTTGGTTTAATAAAATGTGTTGAAGCGCTAACGTAAATGTGATAAAAAGCTGTTAAAACAATTTTTTACTTAAATCTAGAAACTAAAAAAAAGTATTTTTAAATGTGAAGCCAATCATTGCAATAGTTTTACAAAAGTTTAAATTCTGAGTTTCAATTTTAAAATAATTTTTATTAAAAAAGAAGGTTTTTAAAGATCCTAGGTTTTTACTTAATTTTAACGATTGATGAAAATATATAACAAATATTTTTTTAGAAAGTTTTAAACGTTAAACGAAAGTTTTTGTTATTTTTTAAATGTACAACAAGACTACTAAAAACTAAACAGAAATTCGCTTTTAAATAAATATCACTCCAGGTATAACAATATACAATTTTTTTTAATTTTGTCTGAAGCTTTGTTTAGCGCAGCAAATTATAAATCGGCCCATAATTAAAAAAAAAATTTTTAGCATTAAAAACAAATTTTAAAAAATAACTGCGGTTAAAAAATTGTGTTTCAAAATTGTAACACTGACATAAAAGTAGTGTTAAAAATTTGTTTGAGTTGAAACAATTTTTTTAATTAAAACTAGGAATTTAAAAAAAAAAAAATTTTTCCATTTTTTATTTTTAAGTTTTTTAATTAATAAAAAGGCTTGGCTACCGTTAAGTTTGGAGCCAATTATATTAGTTTTGCAAAAGCGGAAATTCTCAATTTTTAAAAATATTTTCTATAAAAAAATTGGTTTTTAAAGATCCAATTTTTTTTTTTAAATTCTTAGCTATGAATATATTTTTTTATTTTTTTTTTGTATTTTGGAGAAAGTTTTAATAATTGAACAGAATATTTTATAAATTTGTTTATAAATTGTTTCTTTTAAAAAATAGTTTTTTTTAAATATAGAACTAGAAAGTTTTGTGCATTAGCTTCAGTTTAAATATAAAATCAAAGAAGTACCTTTTGATTTCAGGACTCAGGAATCAGAAACAAAACTTATTTACAGTCACAAGAAAGTTTTTAATTCGAAAAGCCTTTTATTGAAAAAAACAAAACAAAACACCTAAAAGAAAATATTTTACCAAAATTCTGAAAATTCTTTACTGCCTAAAACAAATTTTTTTAAAAAAAGTTTTTAATTCGAAAAGCATTTTATTTATTTCACTGTTTCAATAATATATATTTTATGTTTTAATGTTTATTTTCTTTTTGTTATTCAAAAACCTAAGCTAACTCAAGCGCCTGGGCTTATTTTTTTGTAGACTAAAATTGTTATTTTTTTAACTGACTCAAATTTTTGAAATATTCAAAAGGCATTTTTTAATTTTATGACATTTTTTAATTTTATGACTATCTTCTTAAGTAAAAAAAAATATGAGATCTTACTTTTAATACTAATAAATAATAAATAAAATTAAAATTCTATTTTTCTTATTTTTTTATTATTATTTTATTTTTCTATTTTTTCTTTTTCTTTAAGGCAAATTTGTAGTATTTTACTTTAGGAGATAGTCATAAAATTGAAAAACGTATTTGCAATATTGAAGAGTATTTCATTTTTTTAATTTTTAATTAAAATTTTTTACTTTTTTACATTAGAAGATAGTAAAACGTATTAGCAATAATTAAAAAATTTGAGTCAGTTTTAAAGGAGCTCTTTTTTTGTTAATTGTTATATAGTAAGTAAAGATGGCGTATTTCAAGATGTCAGCTGATTAAAAAAATTAAAAAAAATTATAACAAAAACTTAAGTGCGCATAATTAAGAGTCGTAACTATGTGTAGAGCATATAAGCTTCGTTGTCTTAAGTCCAGCTCTCCGCCATGTTTTTTGTTTTGCTATTGTTTTCGCGTTTGCCTCCATAATAAGGCACATTGGCGAACACGCCACACAATAATATTCGAATGCGCTGGGTCCCGGTACCGGAGCAGCTCCTCTCTGCTCCTGCTCCCCCATAGCACTTTTGATGGTCCTCTATTCAAGTGGCAAGTGTGTGGACCAAAACTTGTACTTATAAAGTGCACTTGCTTGCACGTAACTGTTGTATTGTATTATATTGCACAACATATAGTGTTGTATACATATATATATGTATATGTATTAATAACAATGTGTGTGTGTATGGGGTTTTGGCATTTGGGGCGCCATTTTCGTTAAATGATGACAATTTCAATTGCTGCACTTGTTGTTTGGCTTGAAAATGGTAATGCAAAACAATGACAAGGCTAAAGGCAACAGCAACTTGTTACCAAAAATACACAGAAACAACAACAACAAGGACAACGTAAGCTTTAGAGTATGCCTGTGTGTATCTGCGTGGGAGTGTTAGTAAACGTCAGCATGTTGACGGCTAGCCCTGCAGCACTTTTGCACACTGAAATCAATTTGAAAGCTTTGACAGCTGAACAAAGCAGCCAGCTGCAGTTGCTTCTAGCTAGAGTTGGCTAATTAATGACACAAAACGGAAATCTGAAACAGGTAACAGCTGCAACAGGTAATGTGTCAAATAAATAACAAACAATATTTTAAAAAAATAATAAAAAATTACTAAAACTTTGCTCATATCTGAAGTATTGGATTTTCAAATCAAAAGCTAACGAAAAAGCTTATTCATACTTAATTTTTTTTGTTATTTTATTATCTATTTATTAATATTAATATTGGTATTGGTATTTTTTATATAAAGAGTTATGATGGGCGCCGATTTTGAATTCATGGATAGTAGTGTAGAGCGAATATTTGGCCTATGGTGGGCCTGCCTGATCTCAGACCGATCTCTTCCCTTTTCTGAAGCCAAAGTCCTGCGAGTCTGCAATCGTCAGGTATACTCCTCTTTGACCATAAGTCCAAAAGGTCCTACAAGGACTAGAGGGCCGTAAGACACATCTTTGCAAACCATTATAGCCAGTCTTTTGCAAACCAGACATCGTGAAAAGTTCACAAAGTGTTTCCTTATTGTATCCTTTAAATATACTTCAACATTTCTTAAAGAATCTCCATAGGAATAAGTCGTTTTTGAAAAAACTTCTATGTTTCGAATTTGTTCTCTCCCACGCTAACGCCTTTGTTGCTTACACATAGCAGGGCGTTTGTCATGTTACTCAGATCATCCTTTCATATTCCAATGGCCTGTCATCTTGCTCATATCCTCCTATCATATACCAATATCCTGACAGCATTCTCATACAACACTCTACTTTTTATTACGTTGACATTTTATATGACGAGTTTCATAATTGTTTTGCAACGTCATTCAATGTCAAACAATCATTTTTTATATATTTTCTTAAAAAAAAGTTTATATTTTTGCGCAATAAAAATTGTCCTTTTTCAGTCTTGTATATGTGCAACTATTTTAAAAATTTGTCATAAATTTAATCTGCGTTGCAACATATGAAGTTATGCTACTTTCTTTCTTAACCTATTATACACAAATGCAATAAATTACTCATACGCTGTGTATTCTTCGCAAAAAACATTAACATCACGACATACACAAAAATTACGAAAACAAATATCTCCAGCGAATTTTACTACAAAAGCAACAACTACTATGACATGAAAACTTTTAAAATTATTTTGCTCACTTATTTTCAAAAATTTTCACTGTTTTATTGTGTGTGTGTTAACGTTTTTATACACTATACTAAGAGCATAAAGGGTACACAAAATTGCTTTGCATAAAATTTTAGCTGGAAGGAAATCAGTAAGATGCCAAAAAATATAAATATGAATTATAAGAAGGAAAAAAAAAAATTAATTTACCTTTGGCTGCTTGTCTGTCGGTATAACTTTTTTTTCGTGAATTTTTTTATTTTTGCAATTAGCCATTTTAAAGTTGAGAATAAAAATGTGTTAAGAACGTGCTCCGGAAAACGAATCCGAATATTTTATTAAAATATTTTATTCGAATAAATTATTCAGATTCGTTTGTTTGCTGCTCCCAATGGCTGCATTTGGCTTTAAACAAAAAATGTTGATTGACATATTTAAAAAACAAACTTAAAAAAAATAAAAAAATTTCTTTTTTTTTTTTTTAAGAACATATGTTGGTTAAAAAAAATTAAATGTTTTGTTTTTAAATGGCTCTGTTGACAACTTAGTAAAAAAAAATTGGTTCCAAAATGTTCAGTAGTTTAGTCACAATTAAATAAAAACGAAAAACATTTTTTTTTTAATTAAGCCGCAATGCGTTAAGTTTAAAAACTAAAATTTTGCGAACAATTTTTTTTTCGCTGGGGGCAGTTTGCAGTGCCTTATCCAGCTAGATCCTTTGCTTTTATTTATTAAGTTTTTTTTTTTAAGTGCTTAATATTTTATAACATTTTTTTTTAATTTTTTAATTAGATAAATTTAAGGCTGAAAATTATTATGAGTCATGGAAATATTGTATATAAGTATGCTATATGCTTGTTTCTGGGCATGTACGTTCTCCCACCGGAGATCGTTGTTACCCTAAGTCCAATCAAAATACTGGAATATATGCAGGCCATTGGACTGTTGGGAGAGCTCTGAGCCGCGAAGGAGGTACAATAGATCCATTTGGGTCGCAGTACATCTTTATACCCATTAATAATAATAATATAATGCTATATGCTTTTATTTATATTTTGTATCTTTGTGAGTATCTAGTAGCTTCGATTCTCAGTTGAGACAACATTTTTAAGACTTTAAATTTTTATATATTGTATAATTTACTTTACTTTTGTATTTATATTTTTACTATTATTATTTTATTTATAAAGTAAAGATTAATAAAGTTTTTTACTATTAATTTTTTATTTTTGTGGAACATATTCATATGTATATATTTTTTAAAAAATGAATATTTTTCATAAAATATTTAATAAAACTTACTAGCATTGATTTTTTATTTAGTAGGTTTTTTTGGACTGCTTAATATTGTTGAATTCTTTTTTCTTAATTACACTAGTTTACACGAAAAATGAACCTTCGTAAAAAAGTGTTTTTAGGCTAATTTTGGGTCGAGAAACACGAAAAAAACAATTAGATCGAAAAGTATTGATGTGCTCTTTATAGTGATATAAAATTATGTAGAGATTTAATAAAAAATTTTGAAGTTACAAGCAACCAAAGACGAAAAAAAGTGTAATTTTTGACCATTTTTCAAAATCACAAATTTTTGGTTTAATTTTTAAAAACGAAAAAAATATGTTAAGCTTTAATATGAAAGAGAATTCTTTTACGAACATTTCGAGTCTAAGATCTTTAAAATCGGGCAAGAATTATAGATGCCATGGAATTGTTTTTCATGTCGATACAAAATTTTGTTCACGAGATATTGTCGAATAACTGATATAAGTGTCGAAAAACATGTTTTTCGAAAAAATCTCGAAAACGTTGCTAAGAAAAAAAAGGTTGCCATTTTTGTGTTTCTCGACCCACAATTACCCTAAAAAACACTTTTATATGAAGGTTCACTCGATGACTCTAAAATTTGTAAGCTAGTGTTATTTATTTATTTAAATAATTACAAGAAAGAGAAAGTATATGAAGTATTATGAAGTATATTTTTTTATAAAAATTTTGTTTGTTTTTCCATGATTAAATTTTTCTACTTAAAAATGTCAACTGACACATTATTTAAAAATCAATAATCGGACCGTGTCCTTGCTTTTTTTTATTTGAAAAGTTAGAATTGTTACGATAACTTTTACATTTCCCATCCGACGCTGAACATTTCCTTAAAATATATTGGAAATTTGGCGAGTTGTAGATAGGCATTACCAAATGAAGCCTCTTGAGCCTAGAAGTCCAAATTAAAAATATTTATCAAATGCTGCAATTACCAAAATAAAATTTAAAAAATACTTTTGTTTATTGGCATTAAGGTTTGTGCAGTGTATTTCGAAGTCGCTACGTTCCTCAAGTAAAAATGCACGCTTGTTTGTGGCATGCATTTTTGCCCAATGAGAAAAAGTTTTGACTTCCTTTAGCAAGTGTATAAAAAATGGTCTTAAAATGGTTTTTGGTAACTGCATTTATACTGTGCGTACCCCAGGACCCCAGTGTCCCAGTCAAACCCTAGACCACAACGTTCGCGTTTTAGTTTGTTTATCTTTTTATAGAGCGACAATTTTGTAATGAATTTATTACCGCCAGCCAAAAGGGTTATGAGTATGGAATAAGTTAGAGAAAAAAAATGCATAAATAAATAAAAGTTGAAAACTGTTGAAAATAAACTTAAATTAACTTGCAATATGACATTATTTAAAATAGCCAAAAATTTGTCAAGCTAGAAACTGCCCGGCTACAACTTTTGAGCAAAATAAATTATTCGTTATTGGTGGAAAGTTAAATTTGTTTTACGTTAAACTTTTTATTAGCCGTGTTTGGATTTTGCATATCACAGAAATTATGTTCAGGAATTGTTTACAGTGTGCTGAAGCTCAAAAGAGTTAATGGGATTGCTTTTATGGCGGCTATAAATAATGTCCAACAGACTAGTAACTTTAAAACTTCAATTGTAAGTTAATTCCGGCATCTCGAAATATTTGTTTCCTACTGGGATTCATGAAATGAGCAATTGTATAAAATAGAGTAAGCCAGTTTAAAAACTAAACGCTTTTATTAATTTTCTTAAAATATTTTATTTTTAAATCTTATTTTTTCGTGCGTTTAACTCCAACAGTTTTGGAAGCAGTATCTGGTTTTGCATAACTATATTTCCCAACTTCGAAATGCTGCATCTCGCACGTTCTCTCTCAGCTGCGCTGCCTAAGAAATCATCTTCTAATATAACGCTGACGTCATCTGCTCTCAGCGCCTCAAGTGACTGCTGCTGTAGCACTTGCAAAAAATTCTCTTGACGTTTTAGACGATTTTCCAGTGTTTCGTCAAAAAATCTTGTATACACAGGCACCTTGTTTTCCTTTGCCAGCTGCGCTACATACTTTTTGATACGTGGCTCATCCGTAAACATAGCTAAGGGCACCTCTATCATCAAGCGATCCCAGCAACCTTTGTGCAGTTTATAGGCTGCCACAATATCGGCTCGCTCCAGTGCCGAGCCCGGATAATGTTGGTTAAAAAAATTCGCCGCCTGCTCTTGAGCAACGTGCGTCTTTATTAAGGTGGCGCAACTTGCAACCAATGTGGCAAAGTCTATGTTTGTCTTGCTGCCGCCTTTGCCACAAACTTTCAAATCGCATTTTCCGCTGGCATCGTAATCAGCACGAAGAACATCATTTGTAAGTATACGATATATATTATAAACGAGCCAGCAACGATCCAATGCCTTGGAACGCTGGGAAGGTGCACAGAAATGGGGATGTTCCTTCAATATCAGCCGGTAGACGGCAGCGCGTATATCTCGTGGCATGGCCTTGGCTGGCACATTGAGTATCTCATAGATGTTGGGCGCATTCAAATGTAGCAAAGCTTGGTCTTCAATATTCATTGCAATAATATAACTGAACAAACTGCAAAAAATACTTTTTAATTTTAGTTTTCAGGATAAATTTGAACAATAAGTTAATGGTAACTTTGTTAGATTTAAGAGAAAAAATGGATTAATTCACAAAATGGATTAATTTTAGTGACAGACCACGCGGTTCCCAAACACGCATCCCAAGATCGCTTGAGCCCATTACGTCACGCTTTTAGATAAATTTCGAGGCTCTGCTAGATAATGAGATACTGCATACTCTTTTCTCCTTAAAATATGGTTTTGATAATGGCTCGTCATATAATTGTTAGGCTTAAAAGAATCTTGCTATGAATGCAAAAATGAATTTACTAGGTCTAGTATATCCTTTAGAAGCGAAACATTTTTTAAATAAGATAGTAAGATAATAAGATCCCGATCAAAAAAGAGTTTAAGTGTAACAAGCAGAAATGTTGTACAAAACTATCTTAAGGAATTCCTCAACCTGGTATAGTTAGTCCAGGTCCGAAATCACCAAAATCATTTTTTTTTTAATATCTTGTTTTCCTGTATTGAAATAAGATTTAGCTTAATACTTTTAAATAAGAGATGAAAAAATTTATTTGTCGTAATTGTGTACTGAAGTAAGGACATATTGTCTTATATATATGGAACTGAAAGGGTGGGAGCGACTATCCGTACTTTGGCATTGCTTATGAACTAGGTGTGAAATAAAAACCCATAATTTTTTTGTGTTCTTATTCTACAAATTTGTTGTGTCACCGAATCCTCCAAGACGTCTAAGGCGATAAAGGTTAGCTCTATCAGAATCAACTTATTTGAATAGGCGCCAATTCTTTTTGAAAGTTTTATGGCCACAATTTCTAGCTTGACGTAGCCAAGGCGAGGCAGACGAGCCCGTTGACTCACACTTCACCATAAAAAAGTTCCCTTGATTTTGATGAGATTTTAGAAATTTTGTGTGTCATCGAATTCCTGAAGTCGTTTGAGACGGCAAAGCTAAGCTCCATCAGATTCAAATATAACTTCAGTTTAGTTTTAAAATTTCGCCAATTTTTTTTGCAAACAGTTTTGAGTACAATTTCTAAGGAAAGCCATGCGGGCAGCCATTAACCCAGACTTCATCATAGATTTCCATATCGATACATGTACTTCATAGAGAATATATAAAATATCGAATAAATTTTTATTTGGTCCAACTCCTAATGAATAAAAAAATTGATTTTTGAAAGTGAATTTGCTAGGGGTAGCTCTATGAAATTTTCTTAGATTAATTAAATAAAGAAAGAAAATTTTATTTTCCAATGTTTCACTCAATGTCTCATCTCATGTACAGCCGACAAGGCATGTTCGATGAAACAATGGTGAATACCTTAAAGAACAACAATATCATTTTTGTATTCTTTCTTTTTTTATTCCTTTAACTCCTTGAGTAGCGGGGGGCCCCATTTTTGTATTAGTTTGTGAGCGAGATGACTTTAAAAACTCGACATAGTTAAGTATGGTGTCCCTAGCACTTACAGCCCTATGTCCCACAGGGAACTATATGAATTAAGAGAGAGACAGACTCTAAGTGCTCATAGATACAGAGAGCCAGAGTTATCAATAGAAATTAAAGTCCCCGGATTGTAGGTGTTAATACGGACAGAGGAATAACTTCTAGCTTCAGAATACAATAAACAAGTTTTTAGCTGCGTTGATTACAGGCGCCCCCTTGCGGCGTCTCTGTAAATGCATTAAGAAATTAATGTACCATTTACAAGCTTAAGCTTTAACAAAAGGACTTCATTTCAGTTTTAACTGCTAAGACGCTTGCCAAATTGCATTCCATACTCCATTCATTATTTCAGTTTTCAGTAAATTTGTCTTTGACCAACCAGTTGAAAGACTAACACGTATGGCTTAACAGTTTGAAAAGCTTGCTCAAGCAGCTCTGCCAGCAAAAGTGTACAAAAGTGGGAATTAGTTTGGTCGGTGTACGACAGTGGAATACCCTAAAAACCATTTTTTCACGAAACTAACTTTTTGCGTTAAATTATGGATTTTTATATTAAAGTTTGTGACTTGTTTAAGAAAAGTAGTTTAGGGATGATAAGCTAAAGAAAGTAAGGGATTAAAATAAGATTTTTGAGAGATTATTTTTCTTATAATGCACACGTCTATACAACAAATTTGATGGCTTCAGTTATTTTATTAATGAAGAAGCGTGAAAAATTTTTGCAGTTTATGGGAAAGAGGTCTTAAATGGGGGACTGCAAGTTTTCTACATTTTGCGAAGTTTTCAAGCATATCTTTTAATTCAACCAAGGCGAAATGGTAAGAGATATGATAATGGGGTTTTACAAGTTTTCTATATTTTTGAAAATTCTTCATTCGATCAAAATAATGTTTAAAGCATATGGTATGGTGAAATTTTGCAAGGGCTCATTGGGCAAAGATATGTATGAAAAAACTTCACCATTTATTAAAATTTTGTTCATCTACGTATGATGGTCTCGAACATTTATGCGTTCATCCGGACGGATGGACAAGATTTCACTAAGCACGCTAGAGATCTTGGAACGATTTGCATACTAAGCTGGTGAGAGATCATAAGGCTTCTTAATGGCAATTAAGCTGGCAGAAAACCCCTTTTTAATATTCGAGTGTTGAAAATAACGCAAACCAGACTTTTTTCTCTCTCTTCAACCGCTAAAAACTAGAATAGGATCTGAGTCCAGGAAAAGTTTAGTTGACAGTTGCAACTTAGCATTGTACATTTTGCTGTTGCAAAAGTGCTCAACTTATCAACTCAACAATAAGCGTGAATACCCTTAATAAAAATTAAAATTGAAATGAGAGTTAATATATTTAATTTTTTTATAGGCATATAAAGTTTGCTATTCGGAATAGTAGATTAAGAGAAATTTTCTGTTTTGATAAAAAATGCAGACTGACAGACACATGAACATAGAGATGAATGGACGCAAAGACGGACATGGCTCAATCCCTACCCGAGCTGATGACAAGCATTAGTAGATATAAAAACTGCCGCACCTATCTCTCTCTTTTTCAAACGCAGCTCAAATCTATACTACCCATAACATTTATAATCTAAAGAGTATAAAAAATGAAAACAAAAACAAAGTTTTTAAAAAAATATATGCAAGTGCTTCACATGCAAAAGACAAAAGCGCAAAATTCACATATGCTTAAATATAAGCGTACATATATATTAAAAAAAAAAACATATAAAAGGACTTACATTTTTCGAATATTATTTTTTTTCGTTGGTATGCATGTAAATTCATTTAAGTACAGACTAGTGCAATACTTGGTTAGTGACACTTTCAAATACGCTCTAGACAGGACTGCCAAGGAGTGAAGTGAAGTGGCTTGAACCGCAACCAATAGAAATGAATGCCTTTTATAAGGCACTTCACCCAAGCAATTGCCAACCTAATGGCAACAATTTTCAGTTCAAAGGCAAAATGTTAACATAGTTTTAGGTTAGGGCATAGGGTGCAGTGCCTAGTCAGCCAGCCGACTGTCTTTTAATTACACAAGTTAACTTGAAATTCATGTGAGCGTATAAAATGCTGAATCCAACCCCTGTGCCAACTGCTCCGGAGTAGTACTCCGGTTTCAGGAACGTGCACGCCCACATGGCTAGTGTACTAGCTTTTCTGGTGTTGTCTGTATTTTGCTTTGTAGCTTCAGTCAGTTTTTGCCATGTTTTGTTTTATTTAATTTTTTTTTTTGCTATACGTTTTGGTACAACTAGACGTATACTTTACTTCGTTTGTGGCAGCCATGATGGTGCGGCAGTGCACAATTCGTTTATAGAAAATATGCCAACGGCTCTATTACGACTTCTTCAAAAATTTACAGTCTGTTGCTTGGCTCGGTGTCAATGTAGGCAGCTCTACGTATGTGTGTGTGTGTGTATCTGTGTAGTATCTGTGTGTGCCTCATAAAATGGAGTAAAGCGTGAAACGTTTTTATGCCGCTCACTTTTTGTTTATGGCAAAAAAAAAATTTTAAAAAAAATCTCGAGCCAAGTTTTGCACCGCAATTATGATTTCTCTATGGCGCATACACAGACATGCACAAACATGCACGCTCTGGTCCGCTTACATGCCTTCTTTGCTCATTTAATGTATTTCACAAGTTTGCGCTTTTTGTCTTGCAACAGCCGGCAAATATACATACGTACATACGTATACTTATTTTTTTTTTTTAGTTTATATTTTTTGTATTTTTGTTTGGCTGCTGCCACATTTTGTGCTTTTGTTTTTTAGCCGGAAGTTGCTCAAGTGTTAATAATTTCATTATTTCCGCTATGTTGCACTCACACACACGCACGCACACATACGGCCTTACCAAAGCACACACATACTTGTGAACATTTAATGTACATATGCACATACATTACCATTGTGTTGAGGTTCAGGTTGAGGTTCTCTCAGGCTTTGCTTCCGGACGTTGCCCGGCTTATTTTTCTAGGTATGTGTGTGTGTGTGAGAGCGCATAAAAACTGCTGCATGTGTAATTTTTACGCTCTTTTGATGCTCTTTATTTTTTAGAATAAGCGAGTATATTAAATTTATGCAAATGTTTGCAACGTGTAGAGTGTATTTAGAAATGCTGCCTTAAAGATTGTTCAACACTGAACGTGATCTTCTACCAACGCTAAAGATTTTGGTGATACCAAAAAAAGGGAGAAAAGCATAATCTACTAAGTTACTTGTTAAAATATGAATTTAGCTGAACAGTAAAATTCTTAGAAGGAAGATGCCTTAATACGGAAATTCGTAAGTAATTGCTGACTATGCTTTACCTGCCCACATGCCCAGTAAACTTCCTTGCTCGTCCTATAAAAAAGCTGTAATTTTTTTTTAAAGCATCTTTTATTCATCATCATATTCTCATTTTGAAGCAATACAGCTAACACACCGGTGTGACAATTCTTTTTTGCCTTCAAAAAGGAATTATTATTCGTCTCCTTCTCAAGGTCCTTCAGGTACCCATTTTCAAAGTGTTTTTTTTTTTATTGGCAATTTTCCTAAATAAGTGATTTTATTTACAAAAAAATGGCATTAAAAATTATATTATAATTTGATACATGAGGCCCTAAAATTTTAATATTTACAATTTGTTGAAGAATGTGTTAGTGATGTATTACGGAATTCAAAAAGAAATGGTCAAGAGAATGGAAGACGCTGTCAGTTTCCTAAACCTAAAACTTCTTTCCAGCAAATTAAATTTTCCTCAGGCATCCCTAAACACTCTTGCCATCAACTTCTTTGCTGATAAACCCGACTTGGCATTTTTCGATGTTGATTCCGACTGTTCCTGCGCCGGTGCATGGTATAATAAGTAAGGTAGAGTAAGTTTACCGAACTCGGGGCCTTAAATTTTGTGAGAGCAAAAAAATGTGAGAGAGAGAGAAGCAACACACAAGCTGACGCATACACACTGACACTCGTTTATATATCTATGCATGCTTGAATGCAAAATATGGCCCCAGCAAAGAGAACTTACTCTACTTTACTTATTATACCATGCGCCGGTGGTTTGTTGTATTGGTTCTTATTTAGAAATACGGAAATGGTGAAAAAACAAGCCTTGCCATTGGTTATAACATCTCCGGATTCCACAAAATGAAAACTAATTTTATTCGTTGTCGTTTTTGAGTGCTATAAATTTCACATATTTTGGTGTCGATAACTTCGCTGAAAGAAAAAAGAAGAAAAAATATAACTAATAATCGGCTGTGCTCCGGAAAACGAATCCGAACATTTTATTCCGATTCGTTTTGAAACCGAACTAATTTCACCCAAACGAATTTTTCATGTAGTTTCAAACGAAATTTTTTTGTTGCAAGAGGAATTAAAACGAATCGGCAAAATAGATTTAAAATGGTATAAATTTTAAACTGAAATAATCTTTTAAATATTCTTTGATATTCTTAGATTATATTTCTGCCAACTTTAAGTTAGATATTTACTGACAATTATTTTTAATTACTTCTATTCTGACTCAACTCAAAAAATAATTATCTATAAATATTCTACTTGAAATTGGCATATATAAAATCAAAGAATATTTAAAAAATGATTTTAGTTTAAAATAAATAAATAAAATAAAGCAGGTGGATTCAAACCAACCAAACTTTCAGATAAGATCCCTTATTAATCCATAGGAGACAAGTTTATTTTATTTTTTGATATCGGGACTACATTATATAGCTCCCATAGGGGTGTTTCAGAGGACCTCGAAAAAAAGCAAAAGTTTTAGATGGATAATTCGTTTGCTTATGAAGATATCGTAACCACATTTGACATTAAGAAGTTTTTTAGAGTTCCCAAGCACTGTACCAAATTTGATCAAAATTGGTTAACTATATCATATAGCCTCCATAGGACCAATCGGTCAAAAAAACGTTTTTTGTACAAAATTCATCGCGTTTCGTTTGTTTGTGAAGATATTGTAACCAAATTTGGCATTCAGAAGTTTTTTAGAGTACCCAAGCAACTACCAAATTTGATCAAAATCAGTTGACTATATCATATAGCTCCCGTAGAGCCGATTGATCGTTTTTTGTACAAAATTTGTTGTGCTTCGTTTGTTTATGAAGATATCGTAACCAAATTCGGCAATCAATTGGCTTTTAGAGTGCTTAAGCAATATTTCAGACTTAATTGCAATTAGTCGTACTGGGTATCCCAAAGTCGTCTGCGCCCGACTTTAACGTACGCCATCTTTTTTTTCTGGAAGATGGGCCTCAGCTGCCATCCCTTACGCTCTGCCTTGAAACTTTTGGATTATTTTAATAATAAAATAATAATAATTATAAATAAATATTAAAATAATAATAATAATATGGGTTCCATGTAGAAGCACCATGTCTGAAATCTTTTGATCTTGTGTTTTTTGTTTTTTTGAGTTTCGATCGACATCCAATTAAATATGTCGCAGTTTTTGGAGCATTTGATGATCTATTTGACATGGCTTTTGACGTCATTTGAGCCTCTTGATTCTTTTTTTGACTTGACATGATGGTGCCATAAGAGCCGTGAGTCCACGGTTAGATCTAGGTATTTGATTGTGACTCTGTTTAGTTTAAAGGATTGGTAGTTTATATGATATTGGTCATCTTCTATATATATATATATGTTCCTTTAACTACTATTTGGAGCATAGAGCGTCATATCCGAGGCACTGTTGCACTCATCTTTGCCACATTGCACAAACGATTTTTTTTTGTACAGGTAGAGCCTTAGTAGCAAGCCATTAATACGCTTTAATAATAATTATTTTGCAATTTATTTTTACTAAATTTGACAATTTTTTAACGTGGAACTGTAGTATAAAATAATTTAATTATTTTTACTAAATTTTACTATATTTGTCTTTTTCATGTGGAACCGCGAAGGCAAATAATTGGTGCGAATAAAAATTATTTTTTAATTATTATAATTATTGCTAAATTAAATGATTTGTTTTTAAATGGAACTGCAGTAGCAAATAATTGAACTATTTTCACTAAGTATTACTATTTTTTTAAGTGGAACTGTGGTGTGAAATAATTAATAAGAATTAATTAAAAAATATTTTGCAATTATTTTAATATTTATTTTTTTTTATATATGTGTATGAGGAATTAACCTTTTAGTACATTAGGCTATAATCCAATATTGACGAAAAACTTAATCGCTAAAAACTTAAAATATTTTATCTAAACGATTTCTTTTTTTATGGTCAAAATGGCGAATAATTAACGCATATTTAAAAAAAATTATATGGCAATTAGTTTTCATTAAATAAAATTTTTCATTAAATTTTAGTAAAATTTAGAACCGAAACTGGTAAGCTAGAAGAAGCGGCAAGTAATTGAAACAAGATACTAAAAATAAATTAACTATTAATTATATTTAAAAAATGCTAAAGTTGTGGGTATGGGTATAATTTTTGTGGAAAATAATAAAATTAATAATAAAATAAATAAATAAAAAAAAATTAAACATAATTAAATAAAAAAGATACAGTGTATAGCTTTGTCGGTCAGCACTTAGATTAACTTTTATTTTTCACATACTATGTATATGTATGTGTGTCCTAACACAAGCTCTTAATTTTTTTTTATTGCTGTCTTTTTAATTTTTTGCTGTGGCGCAAAAAAAAAAATGTAATTACATACACCAAAAGTAGCAGTATATATATGTTTGTATCTATGTATTAGTGTGTAACTGTGTGTTTGTATGTGTTTGGCGGCGCGTTTGTATGTCCTAAGCGTGGCGTGCCTTTGCGTGCATGTAGTAGTAAGCGAAATAGGCAAGTATGTAGTGGGACAGGCTAAAGGAATGTATGTGCCTTACATCAAAGGATATAATTTTAAGGGTCTTAAATAAATTAATACGCTGCCTGGTTTAAATTTGAAACTTTTTTAATCTGCTTTAGTTGTGTCAGTTTGAGGATATGTGTGTGTGTGGTTGTAGCTAAAAAGCAAGCATTTGCCTTCGGGCTCAAGGATTTAACCAACACATTTTCGGCATAGTCGCATACCAAAGGCGCCTATAAAAAAAATGCCTTCTTTCTATATACTGAGGCTTGTCAGTGTAGTTAAAAATTAGTTTCAACTTTTCTGTCATTTGTTTTTGGTCATATTATATAAGTTAAGCTCTTTTTAATTTTTTTTTTGTTTGTTCTTTTTGCAAGAGCAAAATGATTAAAAAGCCACAAAATTAAAAGCAATTAATTTGGGAATGGATCTGAAAAGTTTACAACTTAAAATTTTGCTAGTTTTATTTTATTTAATATAAAGCAAAGCTTCCGACAAGGGAAACTTTTTAAAAGAAATTATTTCCTGTTGCATTTAGATTTTTTACTTTCTGCTTTAAAGGCTTTTTAGATATAAAATAACGGCCTACTTAAACATAATTTTGGTAATTATGGATTATAATATAATATATAAACACTTGAGTACACTTGATAGATCTTTTTAATAGATTTAAAAATAGAGCAATCAACTATTTATTATTTATTTGTAATTAGTTTATTATTTGGAAGGGAGTCAATAGCAAAATATACTCTTCTGTTATGAGCCGAGATGAAATAGGCATTCGTGTGGAATCTGGACTTACTCACTTACTGCCCTTGACTATAAATTGCATACAGACTCATGTCAGCCTGCTAAAAAAGAAAGTGTTGACTTTTTTTACTCTTTTAACGATCTTCTCATACCTCTCTCACAACAAACTGCCCATTATATGCAATTTTTGTGTGTGTTGGAAAATGGGTCCAGCGCTTCTTAATATGTGGTACCCAAGACCGAAAAGTTATTGATAACATTTTAAATTTGACCTTATTGTTTGTTATTCCTCAAATACCCTACCATTCTTGGGTATCCCAACACAAAGTCAATGCTGAGTTCCTTAAAATAAGTTTTCTCTTAATATTATTCTCGTTATTAGTCCTTTAAAGTTGGTACTTCAATTTTCGATAAAAAAAAATGCATGCCTAATGTGCATGCTTAGTAAGTATTATGCGCTACACAGCTAAAAGTGGACACGCTCGACTTACCCCTTTTATATGCTATCAATTGTATATCGCTTTAACAGCCCCCAGCCCCGACCCGCCACTTGTAATCCGGCTCTGGCATTCGCTTATAGCTGCCGTAAGCGCGCACACACAGATACACACTTATACAAATGAAAAAATATGCATATGTATTTGGATGATGAATTCATAAATATAAATAAACCGTTCATTCCATATGCAATCATGCGTATGTTGGTTATATGTTGGCCAAAGGCTATTGTGAAAAATTGTGTTTTATTTCGAATACAGGGAAAAGTCCAAACGAAGCACAGTGGTCCAAATTGGTGATCGACTTCAAATTAATTATTAATTTTAAAAAAATTCGATTTAAACTAAGTCTGCTATTTTGTTGTGTATAGATTTATTTTCTAGAAAGGAGCAAACATGGAATAATATTTTACTTACATTCTTTGTTTCAATTTTGGTAATTTAAAAAAAAAAATTGTTAAATAAACAAAAATATTCAAATAGCTTTGAGTAAATAAAAACATTTTAAGTTACAATAAAAAAATATTAAAACAAAAATTAAGAAAAATAAAAAAATAATTTTTTATTTAAAATAAGCTAATTTAAAAAAATATGAATTTTTTATTTATTTGTTGGCAAATAATCTAAGGTTATAATCCAATCGGCGAGAGGTTTTAGTCTTTTATCTGCCACTTAGGTGGTTAATGATGTCTCCTAAGAAAGGTATTATTAATATACATAGAGTATTTTCCGAGTTACTGGCTAGCTTTACCTATATATACTATTTTTGACACTGAATCAAATTAACAATTATTTTTATTTATTTATTTCCAATAATAATAACACTAGCTTAAAAATTTAAAAAAATTTTGGTATCTGCAATATACTTTACTCATTTCTATACTTGAAACATATTTGTGTCAAATTTACGGCTTGGACGCTATTTATGCATACATATGAAATTTTTCGTAATTTTTAGCAAAGTTTTGAAAAAAATTCTATTTCGAAAGTAAATTTAAAAAAAAATTTTAATGCAGTGTTTTTTAGTACAACCAGAGATATTTGCTTTTAAGTAGATTCTTTTTATTTTTAATTTCGAAAAATGGATTTTTCGAAAAATTTCGAATTTCGTTCCATGAAAAAATTTTTGCAATTCATTTTCGGTTTTAGCATGCAATTTTACTACGGAAACGAGTAAAACATGATGAGGATACATTTTGCTGTAAACTAGTGTAATTAATAATTTAAACTAATTTTGTGTACTAATCAATATTTTTTTAAAATATATCTTTTTGAAGATCGTCTCAGATCTGAAAAAGGTAACTCTAATGCTCTAGGGATCCTAGTTGTTACCAAATACGATCCCAGGGCCCGTCCAGGCCTAGCGGATGAATGCAGCCCAATTATCAGATTATATTATTTCAAGAAAATGCGAAAATTTTTTTCATATTATTTAACTATCCCTGAAGGCCTACGTTGCTCTGGCTACAAACCTTGTATAACTTAGAATTAACTTTAACCTTAAAATTATATAAATAAATAAATATTTAACTATCATTATCGGCTTAGAATGGTCGCTAGATGGCGCCAGTACGTTGTTGTCGCTAGGTGGCGCAAGCAGATTGTTGCATAGCTGTGTTCGAAATAAAACAAAAGCATTTAAACATATTTAAAAGTAATATTTTATACAAAAAAATGAGTGACTAAAGAGTCCTCATTCCGTCAGTTTTTTATCACTAAAGTGAAGTCGGACTAGATATATGTTGTCCTGGGCGTTGTCTCCGTATCGTGGATCTATTACTATAAGCTTTCAAGTCGGTTCTAATGATTTCTTAAATACCCGAATACCGGCGAATTCTAAAAGTCTCACTTCACACAGGCATTTGTGTGCTAATGTCAATTTTATGTACCTCTAGAAAAATATTATGTTTACAATCCCTGAGCTGTTTAACTATTGATAGAAATATAAAAACCAGAATATTTATTTATCATAAGTTATTAAAGAATAAGCATTTAAATGGCCAAACACCGAAATGAAAATTAAATGAATTATAGCTAAATGTTAATTTCGCCCACTGTGCGGAGGCAGGCACTAAGCGCACACATTTACATATGGGAGGCACACAGATACAAACACACACTCATACATACATACATGTGGTACGTCAAGCAAACGAAGCAATCAAAATAATGATGGCAAATGCATACAATGAAAATAATTGTCGGTAATCCTTGGTTACTAATTTGTTCCCTGGTATTGTTGTTGCTTTTGTTGTTGTTGCTGATGGTGTTGGCTTTCGACACTGATGTTGTATTTGTTGTTGTTAGTGCTGTAGTTGTTGTTACTGTAGTTGTTCTCGTATTTCTGGTTGAATTTTAGCCATTCTCAGTAGTACTTTTCATTATTTATGAAAGCTTATTTGGTATGAACGAGAACGCGAGAAATTCAGACACACACAGCCAGAAGCATAGTTCATACTAAAAGTGCTCATACACCAACGCATAACTGAATAGGTTCATCAGAGAAAAAAAATGTAATTTCGGCTATACCAAGTAAGTTAGCTGGTATTTTGTTCACCATGCAAGGGGGAAAAAAAAACAAAAAAAAAAAAAATAAATAAAAATTTTTTTGGAAATTTTTTTTCGGGGTTTTTTAAATTTTTTAACCAAACTACTGAAACAATATTTTATTATGTTGCGGTATTGCGTTTATCTATGCCAGCCCTTGAAGCTATAGAACATCCTATCATCAAGAATTATTTTTTAGATCATCACTGAAACCAGACATATAATAATTATTATCCATTTTTAAGAAGTGGATTCTGAATGTTTTTATGACTGTTCCAGCTTAAGTTTCTGATATTATACTTTTTTATATTGTATATTTAACGACTTGACTTAATCACTTATAAGATGGCTAGGTAGCTTGAAAAAGATAACTTTAACCACCGCATATTGTCAACCGATAAGGTACAACTAAGAAATGTTAAAAAATGTCGTCAGCAGTGTTCCTATTATGCCTATAGGGCAGTAGTGATACAGCTTGAACTGCTTGGTGAGAGTAGCGGTGAAACCACTCTTATTCTCACCAATACTAGTAAAACTTGCCTGCTCACAGCAGTGATCCTATTTTGCCAATAGGGCAATAGTGATACTGCTTGGTGAGAGTAGCGGTGAAAGCGCTCCTGTTCTCACCAATACTAGTAAAACTTGCATGCTTATAGCAGTGTTACTATTTTGCCAATAGAGCAGTACTGATACTGCTTGTTCTGATTGGTGAGAGTAGCGGCAAAAGCGCGCTTATTCTCACCAATACTAGTAAAAGTAGAGCGGCCTTAAGCTTGGTGCGCTGTTTATTGTTAATGCGTATGTGTGAGAATATAAGAGAGAAGAAAAGATGGATTATTAGTGTTGGTTTGGTAGGGAATTTCAGGATTTGGCAGCGATCGGGGACTATATAAGGCGGATCTGCAGCCGAATCTGGGGCAGTCAGTGAAGTGAAGTGAGTCATATTTAGTCAGTCAGTCAATCAGTGAGTGTAAGTTAACTTAAAGCGTGATATTAATCGTTCTTGGAAGGACGAATAAACGATGCCATTAACAATACAATTGCCTATTCTAAGAACCATCAGATACATAAAATTTGAAAGGAATACGAAAAATATAACGGGCTTCTCAATTCCCTCTCGTATTATAATCAGGAAAATTTCTGCAAAAGTAACTGAAACTATTTATTTGAGCAAGAGTGTATTTATGTTTACCATAAATATGTATATATGTATGTATTCTCGCCACAAAAGCCACAAAAACCACACACACATACATATATAACCATATGCATACACAGGGTATATACATTTTTATTTGTATTAAACTTGTATGTTAGTACGTGTATTTATGATGCCATCGTGTTGAAGCTTCTTTCGTTGTTTTTGTACCAATTGTTGTTAATGTTGTTGATATTCTAGTAGCTGTTGTTGTCGTTGTTGTTGTTGTAGTCATGATTTCTAGTATTTGTTTTATAGCCAGTAATTTGGCGCCATACATTATGCGCCATAATTTTTGCACACAATTTTTGGCGTACATACATTTCTTCACCCACTTTGCAAATGCATTTTCAGTTTTCGTTTTCGTTTTGTTTTTCTCTTTTTTTTGTGGCTTATTTAAGAGCAAATTCTATTTCCGTTCTATTTCACAAAACATAGCATTATTTAGCTGCTTAATTTGATGGAGTTTTGGCTCCATAATCGCATGCCAACAAAACAAAAAATAAATGTATAGTTGGCTTTAACTATTTTCTGTTACCAATAACTATGCACATTTGTAATAACAATAACAAATTACTTTTGCCAATGAATTGTGTTGAATGAGTCAATTAAGTTGCTACTGGGAATAATTTAGGGGGGAGGATTATGTCGTTATAAATAAAAGAAAAATCGATGATATGCTAAACGTCTGAAATACTTATTATAAGCTAGCTGAGAGATGACGCCCCACAGCATTAAGCCATACTTTAGTGAAATTTTATTAAGTAGTCGACTAGTAATACACAGTTTTTTCATCTAGTACTTACATTTATCAATCAATTAATCAACGATTTTGTCAGTGTGCTTATCAGAATTTGCAAATCAGCTTATCAGTAAACATAGTAGTGACGATATTAATATTAACCGTGACATTATTGGAAATCTTATCTGCTGACTTGTAAGCAACAAATCTTTAATCAATTGAGCCCCTATAAAGTAATTAAGCTCTTCCAATGGCAAAGATATGAGCTTAACTTTGCAACATATGCAGATAAGGGATCTTCTTGCATAATACTTAGTTCTGTAACCCAAATGCTCATTATAAAGCTGCAACCAAGTAATGCTGGTCATTCTGCTGGCATACAGATTTATATATATGTAAAGATACATTTACCAATGCAACTTGCAACCGCATAAACATGCTGCAAAGAGTTGCAAATGAAAACAGCAGAAGCAACAACAACAACAGGAACAATCTGACAACCACAGCGAGTACAAGCGACTAATTTTGAATGCAACCCGAAAAACCAAAAAGGGAAGCAGTTACCAATTTCAAAAAAAAAGAAACAAAAAATTAAATCAGAGCTGCGGTATAGCGAAAAACATGCAAATGGGTTGAACACCCTCATCTATTTACACACATATACACTGAGCGAAAAAAAGGGTATGCAGCTTTTAAGCAAATCAATTGATACTTATGGATAAGTTTTTTTACAATATTTTTTTTATTTAAGTTTAAAATTTTATTAAACTGAATGTTATTTGATTTATATTTATTTCCTGCGGTTCCAGCTTATACATATAAATAATCAAGCGTGCTCCCAAAAACGAAAACGATTGAAATATTCGACCTAAAAATACTTAGTCGACAAAAATGGTATACATAATCTTAATCTTAAAAAAAATTACGTAGATTTTGGAAAAACTTGAAATACACATAATTTTTAATTAGAATTAATTTTCTATTAAAATCAATAAAAATTTCCAGCCCCTCAAAACTACAGCTGACCCCAGTGCACAGTGCGCCGCAAAGCTAGATTTTGCGCAAAATATTTATAGAAATATATAAAAATTTGGATTTGTTTGAAAGATATTGAGCTATCCTCTGCCAAAAAATAGAACTGGCCAATTTTTTTTTTTTTCAAAACTAGATAGATTGTTACTTTGAACTTTATGTAGTTGGCTTCGTAATCTGAAACTGTTTGGGGCTCGAACTCAAAACGCAACGCAGTTTATTATGTTTGAAATTAAGTTAGGCATTTTTTTTACAAATCTTTTCAATTTTGATCTTGAGTACCTTTATTTTTTAAAAAAAATCTAACAAGCTCAAACTTTCCAGAATAAAGTACAACTCTTTAAGAAATAATAGACAGTTGAATTTTTCTATTAGAAAAAAATTCTTTGGAATTTTTGGTCCACTGTGCAGTGTAGCCTTTTTTTAATAAAAATTCATTGGGTTTATTTTAGAAGTAGGAGTGAAGGAAAAAAAAATCTTTTCGAGTGGTTAAAATTTTGTCCAAAGTATGACAAGCTTGGACCATTGTGCAGTATAGCAAAAGCGTGGTTACGGTACACTTTTTATTTAACAAAAATTCATTGAGATTATTTTGGAGGTAGGACTGAAGGGAAAAATAATTTTTTTTGGAAATATTGGAATTTTGTCCAAAGTATGACAAGCCTGGGCCACTGTGCAGTGTAGCAAAAGCGTAGTTTTGGTACACTTTTTATTTAATAAAAAATTAATTGAGGAGGTAGGACTAAAGGTAAAAATATTTTATTTTTTTTTTTGGAATGTTGGAATTTTGACCAAAATATGGCAAACTTGTACCACTGTGTAGTGTAGCAAAAGCGTGATCATGGTACACGTTTTTAATAAAAACTCATTGCATTTATTTTGGAAGTAGGACTGAAGAGGAAAAATTGTTTTGCAAATATTTGAATTTGGTACAAAATATGAAAAACTTGTACCACAGTGCCGTGTAGCAAAAGCGTGATCATGGTACGTTTTTTTAATACAAGTTTATTGGGTTTATTTTAGAAGTAGGACTGAAGAGAAAAAAATCTTTTGAAATTTTAAAATTTTTTAATTCAATTTTTCGATTAAAATTCCTTTTAGTTTCTCTCAGTGTATCCACACATAGTCCCAAGCAGGCTGGCAAACATTTACATGCGCCCATTGCATTGGACAAAATACGTTTATAAACACTCGATACAAAAACGCAGCAGAGTAAGCAGCAGGAGCGGCAGCAGCAGCAGCAAGAGACGCCACAAATGGAGCAGCAGCTCTGAACAGCAGGATAGTCAGCGCAGAAAACAAAACTTGTTTAGCAAGTTGTTGTTGTTGTTGTAGCTTGCGTGTTTTATCGCTTGGCAGCACTGTCCACACACAACAATCGTTGGGTCTACCAACACTGGCATCAGGCTGGCTGCCATGCTGCTGGCCAACAGGACGTATGAGTTGTCGCCATGCTGTTGATATTGCCAGGAACATAGACGCAGCATGCCACCGAACATTTTGTTTTTTTTTCTTGTAGTTGTTGTTGTTTTTTGGGCTTTTACAACTAGCTGCTAGACAAGACAAGGGTGCCCATATGTAGGATTATGGGCACATGGTGTGTAGTTTGGCAGCTCCATTTTTTTTTTTTTTTGCTGTTATAGCTGGCAAAGCTTTAGGCCTAGGCGTTATGGTAATATTTATCACATGTCAGTTTTGACATACCCCCTTGTAATATGTCCTTCTGGGTAGGATGCTAATGATTTGACATTTAATTTGTGCTAAAAACAAACTCATTTAAATTATGTCGTTTTTGTTGTCGCATTCAATTTGCGCGCAACCTCATTTCAGTGGCATCTTATAGTCTGTGGTCTAGTCCCAAGCCACAAAACCAAATGCATAATTTTCAAAATATATAACATAAATTTGAAGCACCATGGTCCTATCTATCCAACATATATACACATTCACAGTCACACCCACCACGATGCTGCAACCTAGTGGCCGGAGCACTACCTTTCCAGCTGCTCTAGTAAACCCAAGCTGTGCTTTCACTTTTCGCGCTTAAATTAATCCACAGAGTGTTGCTCGGTTTAATTTTTTTTCTCTTTTTTTTTTGTGCTTTCTCAAATTATCGTTCCCAAGTTGTGTAGACAAATGTGCCAAGTCTCTGAACTGCTTGGCATGAAAATTGTGTTGAGCTCTCTGAGTGATACCAAGTTGCATTTTGCTGGGACTTACAGTGGGAGAAAGTTCGAAAAAAGTTTGTGAAAAACATTTAGAGGCTACCATGCTCCAAATACTCTGGTAAGATACAATCACAAAGAACACATCCGAACTTTTGTGGTGCTTTAAGAACAGGAGCAGGACGTTGATAAGAGTTACATTTTGCCTATTTTTCATGAGGATGCATGTTTCCCATCACGACTTCTGTCGTAGTTGCGTATCTTAGGAGGAGGTAGAAAACATTCAAGAAGAACTGGGAAAGCCCATCTTTCAAGATCTGGGTTGGCTGGAAAATCTGACTACAGGTGACCTATTTCTTTTTATTAAATCTTTAAAATATTTTAGCAAGGAAATAAAATAATAATATAAATATTATTATAGAATGTCCTGAGCTTCCTTCTAGCAATAGAGCTCCTCGGTCAGACCAATTCCCGAGACAAACTTAATTATTTATCGTTCATCGATATTCTATGCCCTTCAAGGAGGGATATCCTTCCTCTGGCTAGAGCGTCATACTCTGCGATTATATGCTGGGAGGTCTCCTCCTTAGTTCCACAGAACCAGCATGTGTTCGAATTCGCGATATTTCTTTGCCAAATAAACGAAACACAACGATTTTTGTTCAAAATAGGTACGTTTTTTTGACCGATTGGACCTATGGGAGCTATATGATATAGTCATCCGATTTTGATAAAATTTGGTACAGTGATTGGAAACTCTAAACAAACTTTTGAGTACCAAATTTGGTTACAATATCTTCATAAACAAACGAATTATTTACCTAAAACTTTTGGGGTTTTTCGAGGTCCTCTGAAACATCCCTATGGGAGCTATATAATATATCCCCGATATCCAAAATATAAAATAAAATTTCATCCCCTGACATAATAACGCATCTAATCTGAAAATTTGGTTGCTCTAGCTCTTACCATCTCTGAGATCTAGGCGTTCATACAGACAGACAGACAGACAGACGAACAGACGGACATGGGTATATCGACTTCTCTAGTCACCCCGATCATACTTTGGGTAACTTTGGGGGGTCTCCGACGTCTCCTTCTGTATGTTACATACATTTTCGGCTTGCAGAAACTTAATAAACCCTTTGTACCATACGGTACAGGGTATAAAAATCGATTTTTGCATCAAACACGTTTTTTTGACCGATTGGTCCTATGGGGGCTATGTGATATAGTCAACCGATTTTGATAAAATTTGGTACATTGCTGGGGAACTCTAAAAAACTTACGATATCTTCATAAACAAACGAAACTGAACGAAGTTTGGACCAAACACGGTTTTTTGACAGATCGGTCCTATTGTACCTATACGATATTGTCAACAGATTTTGATCAAATTTGGTACAGTGCTGGGGAACTCTAAAAAACTTCCGATTACGATATATTCATAAACAAACGAATTATCCATGTAAAACTTTTTGCTTTTTTCGAGGTCTGAAACACTACTATGGGGTGTAACCCCACGATATGAAAAAAAATAAAATAAACTTGTCTCCTATGGAATAATAAGGGATCTAATCTGAGAGTTTGATTGCTCTAGCTCTTACCATCTCTCAGATCTAAGCGTTCAAACAGACGGACAGACGGTCATGGGTATCATACTTTTGGTAACTTTGGGGGGTCTCCGACGACTCCTTCTGTATGTCACATACATTTTCGGCTTGCAAAAACTGAATATACCCTTTGTACCATACGGAACAGGGTATAACTATACGAACCGAGGAGTTGATTGGCTTGCAGTCTATTTCTCGTCTGGATCTTGCCTCTTCATTTTGGTGGTGTGTCTGCCAAGGGTTCCGGCAGCTGTCTCGCTCCCAGAAATCTTCTTGTCTTCCCAAACTCAAATAATAACCAAAAGGAGGCAGTGCTGCCTCCGTAAAGTATATATAATCTTGATCAGCATCAACAGCCGAGTCGATATAGCCATGTCTGTCTGTCCGTCTATCCGTGTGAACAAAAGGATCTCAGAGACCATAAGCTATGGAGATGAACCCAAATTCATATCATAAAAGGGCACCAAGAAAAGGTCAATAGTATTATAGGCCCTTTTAAATTAATAAATTTATATTATTATATTTTACACACATGCCTACAAATAAAATTTAGAAACCGGATGTCTAGCTTTTTTATGCGCGGCATTTTTAAATTCTCCCACTGTACACAAGATGGCTAACATTTCAATACTGTCACTGTTAGTGCGTATGGGTTGCTCTTACTTTGCTTTTTACTCGCTCTCTAATTTGTTTGTATGAGTGTGTAACTATGTGTGTGTATCTGTGTGTATTTTTGTTGGTGTAATATCGGGTTGTCTGACTGCTGCTGCTGCTGCTGCCGCTGCTGCTGCAGGCGCATTTCTAATTAAGCCACGTTGACAAAATTGCGCACCAAATGCGTCTCCATTGTGTGATTAGCGCATAACTCTAGTATATATATAAACCATTTTGTCTTAGTCTTGCTGCCGCTGTTGCTATTGCTTTTCCACCGTATACAAATATATATATGTATATACCAATAAAAGTTAATTATACGGTTGCAATTTGCTAATGTAAATTAATTAGTAGCTTTAACCCCAATTGCTGACTGTGGTGACTAGTTCATTAAACTGAAAGTTTTCACAATCAACAAAAGTTGTGCAAAAAAAGTTTGCCCATACATTAGATATGGCAAATAAAATATTTTTGGTTTGCAAAAAAAATACAGGAAAGAAATAAAATAAAAGGAAAGCAGCTCATTAGCGTACGGGAACCCTTTTTATATAAGCAAATCAAAATAAATTTCATATTAAGCATACGCCAGGTGCGCGCCAGGTAAACAAGCCGCAAATATATAAACAGCTGGCAAACAAAGCGAGTGAGAAATAAAATGCAAATACAATTACATAAATAACAACAACAGCAGAAACAACAACAACAAGGAACAGTGAAAAACCCATGTCCATTGTAAGCTGGGGAAACGAGTTCAAATGAAAAGGGTTAAGACATGAACAATGTTGTTGTTTTTCCTTTTTGAGTGACACTTGCGTAATTTCGGCAGGTGCGAAAAGGCAAAAGACACTTAACAAAACGAAAACGAAAAAGCAAAAGTAAGCAGAAGCAGAATTAAGAAAAATAGCTAAAGGTTGGACTAGAACGACTTTGAGATACGCTTTAAAGTGCAAAGTGCTCGGAAACGCTTAGTTTCCACTTTTTACTTTATTTAAAAGCGTATTGAAACGAAATTGAATCTAACGCGGAATCGAAATGCGTCATATACGTTTATATATGTATATGGTATGTCTATGTAGTGTTGCATATACACTCTCGCCACTGTTACATATATTTGCATGAAGCTTATATAAACGTTTACTACATGAGAAACCCTTTAAGAAAAACAAAGGCGCCAGCAGCAGGACATCAGTAATAGAATGAAAAGAGATGGCAATGGCTGGCAAAGAAAAACTGAAAAAGGAAAAGTTCGTTGAACAACAATTACAATGAGTGGACGGAAGGACAGCTGAACTGCGGAGCAAGCTGGTCAGGTAAACTGTCGGACATTGTACAGCTGTCTTATTGTTTTGAGGAAACGCTGCGCTGACGGCAGCGTCGACAATTTGGAAAAACTGAGGCCAAGACGTAACAGGAAACGGAAAAAGTGCCAAAGTAAAAGCAAAAAGCAAATCAACAAAAAAAAAAGAAAACCAGAAAATTTCAGTTTATTTCTTACTATGCCATACAATAGCAATAACAATAATAATAATAATAATAAAAACAACAAGCGTGGCAGGCTCTGCCGTGACGTACTTACAATGACAGATTCGTCTTCCTGTTCAGGATGCCATTGTTTACAGCACAGCGCAACACGTGCGGAAATTAAATGGCTGGCAACAACAAAAGATGGCGACAACAACAACGACAGCAACAAAAGATGGCGTCGGCAATACAAAATGGTTGCAAATTAGTTGCACTTTAGTGTTATTTAGTGCATAAAGAGTAAACGCAAAACGCAAAACTACATGACAAATTAGGAATAATAAAGTGCTCTGGATATAAGTACAAGTTCGTATTTTGTGTTAGATGTGTGTGTGAAATAGGGTTGCAGGATTTAGAAACTGATTTATTTAAGGGATGCGATTTTTTGTTTGTTGAGTCTTTCCAAAATACTTAGAATGACTTATAAAAGAATCTTCAGTTAGACAATTTTTTTCAATCTAGTTCAGTAATGTTTCAAAAACAAAAATTAAATGTCTTTAAGTGCATCAACTTTGAATTATACATTTCATATCGAAACCTTTTAACTGTCCTTGGAGACCCCAACTTTGCGACGCATTGCTGGATGCGAATGATTGGCTAGGAATACGAATTTGATTCGATTGGATACAGATCTATAAGTTCATCAGAAGCTACTGCGAAAGATTGAGGAGGCACGAAAAAGAAAAGCTTCGAAAATTTATTATTATAATACATGCGGTATAATAAAGTAGAAGAAGTCCAAAGAAGTAAAAGACTACAACTATGTCTTGTGGTCCCTACCAGTGAAATATTGGCCAAAACCTACAGCCAAACAAGCTAAAAAACTATTAAAAACTGCACCAATAATAAAAAAAGCTTGCTCTTCTCTTTTTATTTTTTATTTTTAATGTGAATGTTTAATTTTCTCTAAAATTTCAAATATGCCATGTGCATAAATGATTAAACATTAATTACTCAAACCCTTTTCTTTTACTCAAATTATTTTAAATCTGTTTGTCGTTTATGTTTCATATTTATTTACTTATTTAACTGGCATTTACTTTGGACAATAAGCTGTCCTTAGTTCAATAAAATGAAAGGATTAACTTTTAAAGCTTTTATGGTGACATATCAAAAACTGGCTTTGATCACAAAGCATAATTAATTAATATTGCAGTGCCTTGATAATTTTATGGCGACTGGGTAAAAGTCAAGTCACGCAAAAAAAAAATAATATCTTAAAAAAATCGAATACTTTACCCAAATTTTCTGTCGTTTTTTATTTTATCTGTGTGAAAAGTTGCAAATTTATTACGAAGGAGACATTTTCCATTGACAACCGTATAAAAGTTCTTCCTGATCAGAGAGTCAAATACAGTCGCAAAAAAGAAAACGAAATTTTTAACCTACGCCAACTTGGTTTTTTTGATATCTTTTGATTTTTTATTAGTTAAAAGCTCACGTTTATCACGAAGGAGTCATCTTTGATTGAAAACTGTATAAAAGTTCTTCCGGCTTAGTTCTTCCCGGTTTTATCTTTTAACTTTTTGTTAGTTAAAAGACTTACGTTTATCAAAAAGGAGTCAACCTGGATTGAAAATCGTATAAAAAATCTTCCGTATCAGAAAGTCCAATACAGGCGAAGACGAAATTTTCGAAAGACGCCATCTTGGTTTTCCTTCATCTTTTCTTTTTTTGTTAGTTAGAAGTCTAACATTTATCAAGAGAGACGTATCTTCGATTGAAAACCGTATAAAAGCTCTTCCAGATCAGAGAGTCCAATACAGGCGCAGAAAAGAAAATGTCTCTTCTTTTGTTTTTTTTGTTAGTCTCATGAAGGAGTCATTTTCGATGGAAAACCGTATTAAAGTTGTTCCACGGCACTACAAAAATGGTGAAAAAAAATTTAAAATACATTTAAAAAAATAAAATAAGTTGCGGAAATGTATTTAGCCGACCAGATCATGAGATTTGACATCATTAAACTTAATTTTGTGAGGATTTATGCAAAGTCAATCGTTCAGCCGTTGAGATATGTGCTATTGAAGCTATAAGAAAATGTCATCGAAAATTTTGATCATCGGATATACATCGGTATAATCAGCCGGGTTGAACATTTGTCGGATATATTTTATAACCCATAAAGGTAATAAATTACTAAATTATGGGTAAAAATAAAATTTTCTTCATTTAATTGGCCTTTACTTTCCTGCGCCTGTATTGAACTAAACCATATTGTTTAATTTGATTAATGTAAAAAAGAAGAAGGTGTTTTTTTTGTTTTTTTTGTTTATTAGGCTCACATAGAAAATTTTATGTAAGTTTAAAGGGGAGGACATCTGATATTGCGTCTTTTAAACTTATACAAAATTTAACAAATTATCCAAAATTATATAATATTATCGTTTAATGGTATGCCAAAAATATGTCACATTAAACACAACATGTTAAGAGATATCCAGCTGACTAACAGATAAATCTGGCACACGTATTGCTTTTGCCCTAAAGTTGTGTTAACATAAATATCTGGCACAGTACTGAATTACTTTTTGGCACGGAACCAGTTCTTGTCAAACTTCGTTTGCAGCCCTAGTGCACAAAATACATGTAAACACTTGCATTTTTGGTTTATTTAAGTGACAGCATAAAAGTATGCTAAAAAAAAAATTCAAAATTCAAAAAAATATATATGAAACTTGTTCTATTTGGTTGTCTGTGGCAGACACAGTAGTTGCCACACACGCATACACAAGCATACATACGCATTTATATTGGCACTAGTGTGCTGCAATGTTATGCGGCTTAACATGTTTGAGTGTGTCCACTTGTTGTTGTTGTTGTTGTTGCAAGTGTTGCTCTTGTTGTTTGCCACAGTTGGCTGCTTGGCAATTGTTTGGCATTTGCAGTGCTGCCTAAAAGTATGCTACTTGTTTCAGTGATTTTTTTCAGTACAACACATACACTCACAAAGGCACACAATTGTCTAAGTATTTTTGAATAAAAAACAAAATAAGCAGGCAAAGCAGTATGAAGCAGTCTAAGCAGTGGAAGTGGTACGAACAGCAAACAGAGAAAAAAAATTAAATGTAAAAAAACCGCATGAAACTCGGAAATACAAGCACTAAAAATTCCAACATGTGAGCAGCCGACCGCAGTCGACGTCGGCAGCAGCAGCAAGGAGGACCTCCTTAACAAGAGCATCAACAGCAACAACAACAACAAACATAACCAGAGCAACAACAACGTGTTTATAAAGTTTTGACAAAGTTGTAGGCAGCATGCTCACAAAAACACACACGCACACATTTATATGTGTTAACCCAGCAGACCAAATGTTTGTCAGCTTTGTAGCAAAGCATTGTAATGCGAAACAAATGGAAAGAAACCGAAATATTTTTTGTAGCAGTGTTTTTAAAGTATATTTATTTATTTTTATAATATAATTACAAGAGGTAAACCGTGTATACATTTTTTTTATGCTAATTTTAGGTTAATTAAATATAGTCGATCTTCCCCCAAAATGGAGCTCTGTGCAACGAACGTCTGGCTGTTACGAATTTTTTCTAATTGGTAACTTTTTTTTTGCTTTTTCGTACAAGATTAAGTGTATTCGATCTCATAAGGAATTATATAACGAACTTTTTTTGTTAATCAATACAAGATTGGAAAGTCTCACTGTATAAAAAATTCTATAATATGATTTTTTGCTACGCATTTAAATTAACTTTTAAAGCCAGTACAAAGTAAAACGTATTTTTGAGGACTCAGAAAAGGAAATAAATAAGAAAATAAAAAATAACGCGTCAGTGTTTGCATCCCGAAGACTTTGTTGTCCTATATAGCTACCCAATTTTCTGCTCCTGTGCGAATACAACTCTTTAATTTTAACAATAATAATATATTTTTGATCGAATCATATTTTTACGAAAAAGTTAATATATTGTTAGAGACTTACCTATATACGTACTTATATTTTTGTGACGTTGATTTTGAGATCATAATTATATGCATTATCTTTATATATTATACTCTTGCGGGATATCTACTTTGACAGAAAAAAAACTTTTCATAAAAGTTTCTATTTTTTATATTTCCACGTTAATTGACCTTTTTGATGCCTATTTCGAATGTGCGATAGCTAAGGAAACTTAAATTTATAATTTCAAACTTAAAATGTATCTTTAACGTTTTAACAGGTATAACTTTAAACTATAACTCCTTATTAATATATTATTGTTTGGGGCAGAGACACTTTGTATTTGATATTATTTCTGAAAACTCTATACTTACTTTTTTAAACTCTCTCCTTGGCTGCTATTGGCCCTAAGTTTTGCTGCTTTTAAGCTTTTAAGAATGATAACTAATTTAATGGCCAAAAATAATTATAAAAATAAATTATTAGTTATCCCACTGATTGTCGGCATATGAGAAAGGTGGAAAAGTCAAAAATTCTCACGACACTACAAGAAAAACGAGTATAACCAAAAATTTTCTGCAATTTTCCAAAACCGTCATGCAGTTAAGAGGCTGAAAAGAAGATCCCACAAGAACCTTAATCAAAAAGACATCCCAAGAAGACAAAGTTAGCAGAAGGCGTAAACTGCCCTTAAGACAGTTTTCTTTAAATGACCCTTCTTAGATGATTTCAGCTGTCTGGATTGGTGTCACCATACATTGGAAAATTGCAAAAATTATACTTTTTAAAAATTCCACAAAAAAGGAAAAAAAAACCGTATTTGTTATCAACTCAGCGGTTGGTCCACTTTATGATCGTTTGCATTCCTTGACCAAATATAAAGTGTTTCTTAACCTTTGAAATATTTTTTAACTCTCTAAAATACTTCTTCGTACTGTTGGGGAACGTGCTTCGAGATGTTTGTTGAAGGCTCAATTTTTGGTTCGCTGGGTACACACACTCCCTAACACACATAATGCGGTGATTTCATTATAAGCGTCGCTTATATTCTTGTTAAATATTAATTAAAATATGTACATATATGTTCATTTGCTGTTTTTCTGAAAAAAAATGTTTTTACTCGCTTTGACATTTGTGTGCGTGTGCTAGTGTGAGTTGGCGACATGTTTGTTAGCTGTTCATTGCATAAAATATGTAAAATACTGTCACTTCCGGCTTTGCTGTCTGTCAAAACTTTGTTCATATAGTTGGCAAAATAACATAGCATGCTTTTAGGCGGACATTTTCGATAACATTGCAGTAATTGCTTTGGTCTATCAAACGCGGTTTGCAAATCACTTTGGAAATTGCAATAGCCATCAATTACTTGGCCGTTGTTGAACAGCCAGGGACGGATTAGTAAAGGGGAGCTTGCGCTGCGGACACGGATTAATTTTATATATAATGTTATTTGCAGTTTAGTGTAGTTTTCCATAAAAGGAAAAAAAAAAAAACGAAGCGGCGTTCAGAGTTATCGAACGGGTGGAACTGCACATTAATATGTGATATTACCTTTCTTGTTCAGAACAATGCCGATGCTTTGACTTTGTTGCTAAAATAATTTTAGACAGTATTATAGACATATGTATGTAGGTAGGATTGATGTTTATGCCGGGTTTATTGATTAAAAAGTAATTATCCTTAAATCTATTGGCAAAATACGCATATAAACGCGTTATGTGCTTCTCTTGTATTCGACTGCTTGGCACGATCGCCCGACTAACTGGTGCTTTCGACTGCTTTTTAAGGATTGCTTACTGCTCTCGGCTGCTTCTTCTTCACTTTGCTATCAGTGCTGCCAACTGCTTTGTACAGCTAATCAACTTTATACATATTTATATTCATTTTACATATGAGAAATTCTTTTTAAGCAACTAGAATAGATAGAGCGAAAATAAGCTTAATCGATGATCACTTTTTCTCAACTTTAAATGTCCATAGCTTCTCAGCCAAAAGGCCTACAGAGAAAATAAGGCCAGATTGGTGTCAGTCGCGTCGAAATCTGTATTCGTTGCAAAAATGAAGTGAACCGAAGAAATTTTATTTGCTAAACTTTAACAGGCCATAACTCCTAAACTATAATAGATAGAGCGAAAATATGCTTAATCGATGATCACTTTGATAGAAGTACTAATGATTTTTTGACTTTATTATTTTGCTTGTCTGGAATTTTTTGAACTTATAGGAAGTTGTCATAGATATTTTTCGGATTCTATATAATAAACTTTTTTCTGGTTATGTATAAATAAAAATGTGGTACAGTCGAGGCGGTGCCCGACAGTAGAATACCCTGTACCTTTTGTGTCAAAAAAATTTTGCCTGCATATTCCATCTAAGAACTTTCCAATTGGAATTTATTTTTTTTTGGTGTAGATTTGTTCATTAGAGCCACATGAATGAGCTTACCAAAAATTGTGATTCTAGGTCATTTGTAGCCATAATTGCGTAGAGTCAAATATTGACGCAGTTTATTGGCAAGGGGAGGTGAAATTTGCACATTTTTGACTATAACTTCTGTTGAATTTGTCCGATTTTGTTCATTGTATGCATGTATCCACAACGCATCGCTATGTTAAATTTCAAATGAAAATATTAAACGGTGTGGCTAAAAACCGCGAAAATCTACAGCGGGGGAACGTTGAAAGATATTGACATGATTCAACAAACTTCATCTGCTTAGGAAATATGCGCACCAGCTGGTAAATTTTCGTGTCTCTAGCTCTTATAGTCTCCAAGATCTAGGCGTTCATACGGACGGACAGACGGACAGACGGACGGACGGACATGGCTCAATCGCTACCCGAGGTTATGATAAGCATTTTGGTATAAAGGACTTGGGGTCTGCCACGCCTCCTTCTGTCCGTTACATACATTGCACAAATCTAGTATACCCTTTGTACCTATAGGTACAGGGTATAAAAATTTGTAAGATATTAAAAAAAATTAGCTCCTAAACATGCTGCACCCTTTTTTTCTGGAGTTTTGAAAATTTTTCAGTTGGTATAATCGCAGTTTTTAGATTGATTTTTTAATAAAATAATACTTATGATAATTGTTTTTATCCTCAAATCCAGTGTGCCAGAGGCCACAAAAGCCGCTCTGATAAAAGTGAAATTTTGACCCACCCGTGACCCTGTTTTTTTTTTAAATCCGCCACTGCCAGCCAGCCATTGATTTTGGTAATTAAAATGTACGCTCTTTCAAAATATTGGAAATCAAAAAAAAGCCATCTATAATAAAATGTTATATATTTATTTATTTAACTTATAGAACTTGCAGTTTTCGTATAGTAAAGTTTATTTTACTAAATTACATTTGTTTCTGCCAAATATGGCGTCATTTATTGATTGTATTTGCATTTTTTATGTACTTTTGTAGTTTGTGGATTTAAAAAATGTTTGTCTTGCGCATGTTTTTGCTGCGAATTAGTTTAAACGAATTATAATATAAAAAAAAATTATATATATTTCATATATACCATATAGTGCATAATAAATCAAAGCAAAAACCATTTATATGCCATTACATACATAATCTTTTCAAGAAGTGCTTTAAATATTTGATACGTTTACTTTACATAGTTAAGTAAATTTTTGTCTGCTTTTGTGTAATTTTTTGTATATATTTTTTTAAAAAATTTTTTTTTGCTGTACATCAATCTCGTATCGGCGTTTGGTAAATATTTTGCCAGTCCAACGACGCGGGATTAAGGCCCAGCAATGCGCATTAAAAATAAAATTAACTTAAATTGCAAGCATTTTTTGTTGTTAAAATAAATTCACTAATTTTTTTTTCGTTTTGCTTTTGCGCGCATTCAGTTTTAACTTTTAAAATTAACAAAAAGTTAAAGTTCTCATTCATAGTCACTATTTTGGCTTATGTTAAGAGCAGCGTACGGATTCATGGCAGCAGACGCGGATTAAATCGACCCATGAAGAGTATCATGCCCGTGGGATTGTGACGCGCAAAGTAGAGGAAGGGCTTGTCGAAACGCAGCCGTGGTGCATCTGGCACACGCGCTTGACGCGGACGCAAGGGCAGCGGCAGTTCCAGATATTTGGGATCTAGCAGATCGTCGTAGAAGCCGCGACCTAGGGCTGACTCCTGCACCAGTGAACCAAAGTCTATGATGGCCTCGGAAGAGTCATAGTCATCGTCGTCTGTGGCATCTACATCTTTGTTGCGCTTGCGTAGCGGTGGCGCTGGATACATTTCCACATGATGATGATCGGAGATCTTCTCCTCGCCACAAGTGCTAAACGTATTGATCTGTATCATGTCGGAGAGGAATATATCGCGATTACCGGCGCCCGTCAGACCACGCAAATCGGCAAAGTCTGATTTGAACAAACCCTTAAGACCCATTTTCTGCAAACCCAGCGATGCGTTGACAAACGAGCGATGCGAGAATCGCGGCAGCTGCACCTCCATGCCAGGGCGATCCATCAAAGCGGTTAGCAAATTGCTCCAGGCATTTTCCGTAAAGGCCAAGTCCACCAAATTGCGTTCAAGACGATCCAGATTGTCAGTCGGCGAAACCGAGCTCTGATGTCCGGGCATTACATAAATAGTGCTAACAGTATCCCTTAGGCGTCCAAAGGCCACAATAGTGGCATCCAATTTGGGTTCATAGCCCGCGGCGAAACCGCTACGATATAGTACTGCGGGTATAGGCACCAAGCGGCGTTGACGCACTGTAGGATGCACCTGGAAGAACATTTCACCATCACGATCTAGAGTAGAGCCATGCTTGCAGTCGGTCTGGAAAAGGTTGGCTGAAATGGTGGCCAGTGGTCCGGTAACCCAAACGCTATTCGTGCGCAAGTACTCCAGCACCTTGCCCATGGTGTGACGTTTGACCAGCAGATTTGTGCGCCGGCGTATAATATCATTGACTACATGGAAGTTAACCTCCTCCACATGACCCGCATACAATTGTTGAGTTTTCTCCTTGAAGAAGGGCAATATCTTGCCATTGGCACGATCGCTAAAGATTTCACGCACAAAAGCGGCCGTGGCTATGTCACTGTCCAAAGCCTGCTCCACTGAATCTGTTATGTTCTTAAATATAAGATGTGGATTAAAGGAAATCATGTCGTCCAGCTTAAGTATTTCGTTCATTTCACCCGAGGTGCTGCCTCGTGCACCTAGGAAAACCATGGACAGCATGGAGGTCAAGGCAAAGGGCGACAAAACCAAGCTTCTGGCGGAGCTAATCTTCTCACTGGTGATGGCTTTCCAGTAGCTAAAGGCCAGCTCGTTGCAGAGACGCGCAAAGGATTGCACATCTTCATCCAGATGTGCTGTTGAAGCCTCTAGACCCTGCGAGCTGTTTGGACTGGGATCTAACTTCACCGGTGGACGTGTCGCTTGTGTGGAGCTGGCCATTAGGTTGGTCAACGAAGCGGGTCGCAGCATGGGACGTGCTGCCGTTTCCTTGTTGCTATTGTAGAGTGTAGCCTTGGGTGGTTCCAGCTGATTGTGTCCGCCGATCAGTGAGGGCTGCACATAGTAGAAAACTGGTTTCAGTGTATTCAAACGTTTAGTGGTGCTGGGTGTGGGTGAGGCTGTCGTTGTGGGTTTTGGTGTTGTTGTAGTGGTTGTTGTTGTTGTTGTTGTGCTGGTTGTTGTTGTGCTGGATGTGCTGATTGTGGTTGGTGTGGCAGTCTTTTTAGTGTTGTCTAATTCAGTGTCACTAGTTGGCAACCCTGGAGGCCTATAGACCGTCTGATCCTCTTCATCTTCCTCATCTTCTTGACTATTGCCATAGTTTACATCGGGTCTTACCTCGGCTTCATGTTGATGTATCAATTGTGCCACAGGCAATGTTAGCTTGTAGTTCTCCAGTGACTCTTCCAGCTCTGTTGATTTTAAAGTGCTCTTGTTTTCATCGGATGTCTCACTGGATTTCACCACACTTGCTGTAGTCTCCCCCAACTTAATATAAGGATCTTCACCATCTAGCTGCAGCTTAAGTGCACCTGGATTTTGTTCACTAGTAACGCTCTCTTCTGATATGGTTGCCGTCAGCTCGTCTGAAACTTGTTCCACTTCCTCATCATCAAACTGTGTTTTCACTGTGCTTAGTTCCAATTTCTCAGTAGCCTGCTCTGAGTTCAGCGACATATCCGATTCAGAAGATACCACAGACATATCACCAGGTATTTCCGTTACCTGCTCTGTCGAAGCTATTGAAGCAGATTGCTCTGCATCCGTTTGTGCTGCATATTGTGGCTGCAGCTGTGCTGCATTGGTTGCGCTATCCTCTAGGCTTTCATTTGGCCTCTCCTCACTTTTCTCAAGACTTACAGCTGCCTGCTCCGTTGTTGTTGCCTCCTGCGCATCCTGGTAAACATTGGCCACAGTGTTTTTCTCTGTTTGACTTGGTTCGGTAACTTTTTCCGTTTGCTGTGCATAGTCAGATTTTGTGGCCGTGGTCGATTCCATGGATTCCATAAGCATATTGCTGTTTTCTTCATTGTAATTGTTTGTCAACATCTCAGGCATTTGCTCCTCCTCACTTTCGCGCTCCAACAAGCTGTCGGACTCTTGCAAAATACTAGCCGTAGTTTCCTCACTCTTGCTGCTCGGCGCCTCCTCCGATTGCTGCTGCACAGTAGTTTCCAGATAGATGGGCTGCTCGGTAGTTGCCTCAGTATTTGCGGACGTCGTTGTTGTTGTTGCCACTGCTTGGACTTCCTTGATAGTGCTTGAAGCCTCTGTTGTTGGCTTGGTGTGTGCAAGCTCTACTCTTTTCTTCTCAAACATTTGCTGCACCTCTTCCTCATCTTGTTGCTGCTGCGCATAAATTTGGGATAGTGATAAAATTGGCAGCCTTGGTGTGGTGGTCTCTGGCTCTAACTCTACGGCCGGCAATGCGGTTGTGTCCAGCAGCGCATCTAGGTAGGCGGCTTCCTGTTTGATGAGCTCCTCATTACTTGGTATAATAGTGGTAGCATCAACTTGTGCGTCAACTGTCTCACTGCCATTATGGGCGCCAGGCGTTGTTGGTACATCAGCCTTATGGACTACTTGCGGTTGCGGCTGTGGTTGCTTGGTTGGCTGCGGCTTCATCAGAAATGATGTATTAAGTTGTGCAAAGTTAGTCAAGCGATGTGAGTCATCGGCCAGTGGCTTGTATTGAGCTTGTTGTTCCTCGTTGGTTATTTGTTGTATGACGTCCGACATAAGAAACTCGAGTTCGTCTTTGGTCTCGTTGGAGCTCATAAATATATCGGAAACCAATGTATTGCTGCCATCGACCAGTGTCGAAGCGACTGTAGCTGCTTGTGTCTGGAAGTTGGCCATAGAAATTTGATCCGTTGGCTTGAGCACTTCCAAATTTAGTTGGGGCACCAAGTCGGCTACCAGAGGCGTTACCTCGGTGCTGTCATCATCGATGGGAGTCGCATTCTCCAATTGCTGTGGACGCACAGATACCGGCAGTCGAGCAGCGCCATAGCCAGCTTCCACTGCAGCAATGCTATCGGTGGTAGTTTCCTGGAAGTTGTCGGTGGTGGTGCTAGCTGCTTCGTCGAGTTCTGAGACTATAGCCTCCGGCACTTCAGCATACAGCGGCTCGAACTTGGTAATACCGCTGGCGGGCTTAGGCGTTGTAGTCAGACTCTCCTCCATATACATGGGTGTGGTAACCAAGAACTGCGTTTGACCTGGCAGTTCTGTGGTCTCTAGTTCGTTATCTTCTGTCTTCTGAGTCTGAAAAATTGGGCTCATCTGTTCAGGCTGCTTGGTGCTTATGAAGTACTGCGGCCTGGCAGTAATCACCACAACTGGTGTTTGTGGTGCACTCTCATCGCTGCTTAGTGTGGTTTCCTTTTCAGTGCTGGAGGATTCGGTGGAGTCTGTAGGCAGCTTTGTAGCACCTGACACTTCCTCTTCGGCTAACATGGTGGCCAGTGTGCTGCCGCCATAGTTAGCTACAAGTGGCTTATCAGTAGTGACCTTAGTTGTGCTGGTGGTGCTTGTGGTGGTGGTTATACTTGGTACGGCTTGACTTTGGACTGGAATCTTTTTCTTGTTTGCCAACTGCTCTATTTGTTCCAGACTTTCCGCGCTGTCGTATTTCACAGGTGGTGGTCTATACGCTGCAGTGGCTTCAGTCTGCTGTTCCTCGACTTCAGTCTCGCTAATCTTCTCACTGGCCGTAGCGGATTGATCTTGTGTTAGGGACTGCACTATTTGATCCATTGACTCTATTTGATCGCTGGTTAGCTCTGGAGCTGGTGAGGTCTGCTGCAGCTGTTGTTGAATTTGTGCCAGCGATGGTAGTGGTGTCTTTTTAAGCGGTGACTGATTGGTGTCCGCAAAGATAGTGGGCAATTGCTGTGTGTTGTCATAGCTGGGCACGGGATAGAGTGGTGCTTCGCTGGCAATTGGTGCTGCTGTTGTGGTGGTTGTTGTGGCTACGACGTTGACCAAACCATAGCTTTCTGGATGTGGTTCTGGCTTAATATGATGCACTGGCTTGCCATGTGGCTTGCCGTGTTGCGGCTTTTGGTGCAGTGGTTTTGTGGGCTTGGGCTTGGGCTTGGGTGTTGTGTCTGCTGTTGTGCTGCTGCTGGCTATCGTACTTGCATGTGCTGGCTTGCCATGTGGCTTACCATGTGGCTTACCATGAGCGTGACTTGTAGCTTGTGCGGTGCTGCTCTCTACGTGATGATGATGTGGCTTTGCTGTGGTTGGTGCAGGTGTCGTTGTTGTAGTTGTAGTAGTGGTAGTTGGTGCAGGTGTCGTTGTTGTAGTAGTAGTAGTGGTTGTTGGTGCAGGTGTGGTGGTGGTAGTTGTTGTTGTTGTTGAAGTGGTGCTGGTAGTGCTAGCAGTAGTCGGTTCAGGCGTTGGTGCGTTTGTAGTAGGCGCTGGCTCGGTGATTGCAGGTTCTGTAATGGGCGCTTCAGTGGTGCTAGTTGTGGTTGGTTTCTTATGTGCAGCTGCAGTTGAGGGTTTATTGTGTGGATGCTGCGTGTGTGGTTTCTGTGAGCTGCCAGCAACGCCTGTGACTTGATGTGTTGTTTGTGGTCGAGCAGTTGGCTTGCGTTTTGTTTTAGTGGGTTTGCCATTTGTGGCAGCTGTGGACGCTAGACCAGGTGTACGTGTGGGCTTGCGCTTCTTTTTCTTGAGCGTGGTAGCTGCCGGTGCTGGTGTGGTTGTTGTGGTTATTGGTTCTGGTGTGGCAGTTTCAACAGGTGCTTCAGGTTCTGTCGGCGGTGCAGGTGTGGTTGTTGTAGTTGTGGTCGTTGTAGTGGTTGTTGTCTTCTTCTTTACCTTGTTCTTGCTGCCGGTGCTGTGTGCCAGAGTGGTGCTGGTGCTAGTTGTGCCATCTCCATTGGGCTTCTTATTGCGATGTGGCGCTGCTGGTTTTGGACCTACATGCTCTGGTTTTTTGCCCAATTGTGGATTCAGTGTCATTTTTTCGGTGGTAGCGCTGATGCTGGCTGTTGTCACGGTCGTTGTAGTGGCGGGCGATTGCACAATCTCTTGGTTATTGTAGAATATGCGTCGTGTGGTGCTTTCCGGTTCGGATGTTGAGCTGGGCACCTTTTGGTATATGGGTTGCATATGCATTTCAAAGTCTTGCATATTAGCTGCCATATTCTGATACTGTTGCATGCCCGTATAGACAGACTCCATGGGATCCAGTTCTTCTTGTACCACTTGGGGCGTCATTTCGGTGGTTGTTGTTGTGGTGCTGGGTTTACGCTTGTTGCCCGGCTTGCGTTTCGCTGGCTTGGGCTTTTTGGTGGCACGCGTGGGGCTGGTCTTTGTTGTAGTCTCCAATAGTTCCGATTCGGGCAGCATAACAATTTGTTGTGGCTTTTGTTGTAGGAAAAAGTCACTGCCGGTGTTACCAAATATGGCGGGCAATATGAGTGACCAGGAGTTGGACACATCGGGCGTATCAAGCATGGGCAGCAGCTCACCGGAGTTGTTTTTGGCTGTGGCTACTTGTACTTCCTTGTTGAGCACATCCTGTACACTATTTACAATATCCTGCACATTTTTCTCGGGATCATGTTCGTTAAGTGGTGCAGCGTGTATGATGGAGGGACCTTCACCATCACCATTGGCTACTATGCTTTGGATCTCCTGCATGGTCATAAGTCGCTTCACCAGCTCACCATTTTCATCAAAAGTGTAGAACTCATAGCGGTCGGGATTGAGCAAATCTATGGGACTGGCAACTTGCAAAGAGGGCTGCGGTTTGGGTACTTTGTGGCCCAGTGCATCCGTGAATTGTGGTTCATCGCCATTGAGCACTACAGAAACGGAGCTGAGAACGCTGCGGAGAGAGATTGAGAGAAAATGCATTATAATGACGTATAAAAATAATGATTAATGGAAAATACTCATATACGGAAGCGCTGGCTGCCTGCAACGTGGTGCATGTGGTATTTGTGTAAGTATGTCTGTGTGTGTGTGCTGGGTTGCAAGTCATGTTGCATACTTTGCAGCGCAGTGGCATTTTAATGGAAATTGAAAGTATGCAATCATTGCAAAAGTCACGCACTGCTTGTTGCAGTTGCAAATGTTTTTGTTGTTGTCGTTGTTGCAGTTGCTGCAGTTGTTGCATTTGCATGTAAAGCATGACAATTTAGAAAGAACTGCACTTAACTTGCGCGCAAATAATTTGCATATGCAAAGCAGATTATATACAGACATACCTTAATATATATATTTTTAATGTGTGCATGTATATATAAAAAAGTTGGCGTGTGTGTGTGTGCATTTAAATCTGCAGCTTGCGTAAGGAAACATCATTAACATTTAAGCGCCTGAGCTGACGTGCTTAGTCACAGTCATAGTCACAGTAATAGTTACATATGTATGTTACATATATATTATATAGGTAAGTGTTTTTGTGAGTTTAGCAGTTCAACATAAAAATTCCTTCATGTGTAAATGAAATACAAGGGAAATATCAGTAAAAAAAGCACAAAAATAAAATATATGAAATATTTTATGGTTACAGCTGCAGGTTTTATAAAATGCAATCAGTATATAGCATAGCCTTAAATTAAACCCCAATTTGTGTTCAACAATTGCAAAATGTAATTCAATATATATATATTTTTTTAATAAAATAAAACAATTTAAGCTAAACTGAATATTTGACCAATTTACTTATTTAACCAGATATCCAGCCAGGGCTGCAAGGCGCTTTCGAGCCAGTATGAAGTTCCAAGCATTTTCACAAAATACAGCTTTTTTCGTTCAATCGCCGTTTTGCGAAATAATAATTCCTTATTCCTTACTGTATGCTGTATTACTAATACTTATATTTGATGAGTAAAGAGTTAACAGATGGAAGCTTTGAAACTACAAAGGTAAGCAAGAAAAATTAACTTGATCTGGCTGGTTACATAAGGAGTTCAAGTTTGGATATCCTAGCCCTTATAGTCTTCAAGATCCAGGCGCTCATACAGACGGAAGGATAAACATCTCTTGATTAATTGCTTATATTCTGCTGACTATGCTAAAGATAACTTTGGGGTAGCTCCTCGTACTTTAGGGTAAGGAGTCCAAATGTCATGCTTGGATATTCTAGCCCTACAGTCTCCAAGATCGAGGCGTTCATACAGACGGACGGATATACAATATATTATGTGTTAGATTAATTGCTTACGATCTCCTGGCTATGTTGAAGGCAACTTTGAGGTAACTCCCCTTAATTTAGAACAAAGGGCATAATTACAGATGCCCTTTATTGAAGAAGATTATAAGATGTACTTTTATGATTAAGCCTACATTCATGTTCGTTTATTAAATTTTGTTTTTTAAATGATTTTTTTAAGGCTACCATGACCAAACTATTTGTAGTTCAACCATTTTTGTTAAAATGGAGTCTGCCTGTAGTAGTATCCCAGAAGTATTTTGAAGAGATTTGGAAATCTAACAGAAAAACATTGATCGAAAAATAATGGCCATTTGTTCTAGAGGCTATAGAACTCCTTAAAAAAAAAAAAAATTCAAGAACTACAGGTATTTTCTTCACATAATACCAAATATAATTATGGGCTAGAATACCGAAAAACAGTATTTTGTTAATTCTGGCGAACTCTACTGAAAAATAATTTTTTGCTTAATCTGGCGCCCTCTAGCGCTCAAAATATCAACTTCTGAGCAAACAAAAACTCGAAATTAATTTTTTAACATTTTTCATCTAACAAGTTTTATTTATTTTATTTTATTAATTACTATAATTTTTCAAAATAACAACGGCTAAGGGTCTTTTAAAATATTAAGCAAACGAAATGACATCTAGCAATTTTTTCCAAGTTCTTTTGGTATATTTTTTCTCCACTATATATATGTATATACATAGTCTGGGATCCCAGATATTACAGAAATATCTTGGAGAGATTTAGAAATCAAGAGGAAAACTTTTGACCCAAAAATAATCCAATTCACTTAAATTTTAGAGATTATTAGCACGTCCCTTATTAAATTTGAAAAATATTGGATGCGCCGAAGACAAACTTAATGCAAATGCAAAACAAGTCGGCGAAATTAGAATAAAAAAAATATATGTTTTACAAAGCTTAATTAAAAAAGCCTTTTACGCAAATATTTTGAATCCAATGTATTTTTCAAAATGAATCCAAAATTGTATTTTTTTTTAAGAAAAAGAATTTTAATAAATTTTAAAAATAATTAATAGAATGTATGTTTCTTGTTCATATGTGGAAAAAATTGATTTGTAGTTAAAGGGAATGACGAAACTTCATATAAAAAAAATCCCACTATATTAAAATAACATAATATAATGCAAATAATTATAAAATGCTTTTTTGAGCTACATTAATTTTTAATATTTAAGGCAGCATGCAAAAATTTCCACGGAATAATAAAACTTCATATAAAAAAAAAAATTCAACTAAATTTTTGCATGCTGCGTATGAGCCTTAAATATAAAAAAAAACATTTTATAATTATTTGCATTATATTATGTTATTTTAATAAAATTGTATTGATAACTGATTAAAAAAAAACGGGTTCAAAAATATTCAGTATTTTAGTGCAAATTAAATAAAAAGTGAAAAACACGTTTTTTAAAATAAGCCGTTTTAGAACTTACATTTTGCAATATATTTTTTAAACCTATGAATCGAGCTGCATCATTTTTTTTTGGTACCTTATCCACCTGGACCCTTTCAAGTCAAATAAAGCTCACTAAATTAATTAATTACTTAAAAATATTAATTGTATCAAAAATTTTTTAGACTTTAAATTTTTTTTAAAAATCCGATGTTTTTTTTTTCTTTTTCACAGTCTTCTGCACATTTTTAGTTAAGTCTTTGAAACAAATTCAAGTCCGTTCCGGATTTCGTCTTTTTTACTTAAGTATAGTAAACAACATTTCGATTATGACAAACTGAAATTCGAAACAGGACAAATTCTTTTTGTTTGTAAATAAAGAAACTAAAATAAAAAATCTTTTATTGAATTATAAAAAGTATTATCCTGAACTAATGAATTAAAAAAGGAAACAAAACTACAGCACAATCTGTGCGCTGCATTTAAGTCCTTATCAACTTCAGCCACAACAACAACAACAACAACCATTGCTCGTAATCATTATCAAACATGAACAGCTGCTGCGGTTGCCTTAAGCCCCAACAGGACCACAGAGGACTACGGAGTACCACGGAGGACGACCGCCATATGCCGCCGGCTGCGAATTTGTTTACGCGTTGAAATACTATTATATAAAACTGTGCAGCCCTGGGCTAAATGTGCGCGGGTGAACTTAAGTGATTGTTTTAAAACAAAATATTAATTTTCCATTTTTATTTAAAACTTAAATGTCAGCATGTGTAAAGCTTCAAAAAGGAGCGCTGCTAGGAAGTTCGGAGAAGTTGAAGTTGTTTTATGAATTCATATGAATTGGCTAGTTTTTTGAATAAGCCCAAGATTTGATTAAAGCTTTGTTAGCATCAATTTTTAGAATTTTTGCAAAGTGGAGCTTTTGTGGCTAATAGTAGTAATACTAGGAAGCTTATGGGCGGCCAATTAGTAAGTTATTTTTGGGCAGTGCTCGGAATTTAAGTTTGCTTTATGGATTCATATGAATTGGATAATATTTGGAATATGCCAATGATTTGCATTGGTTTAAGCTTAATGAGCACTTAATTTGTGAGTTCTTTTTGGGGATCGAGGTGACTTAGGGCTAATATAAAAGTGGCGCTGTAAAGTACCAAGCCAGCTTGTTTAGCAAATTAATTAAAATACTAAGGCATTTCTCTCAAGTTCGCAGCAGGATACGCGAGGCGAGCCCAAACGGTCGCCAGCACAAACAACAACAATAACAACAACAAAGAAATTCCATTTCAATTAGTGGCAAAAATTGCAAAAAGCTGTGCAAACACAACAAAAATGGAGAACAACAAGGAGCTGGAGCTGGAGCAGCAGCAGCAGCAGCAGAAGAAAGGTAAACACAAAAGCAAGTTAAAAGCGAATAAAGAGAGAAACAAAAGCCAAACTGATTTCCTGTCCCACCCCGAAGAAACTTAAAATCGCGAACGCACATCCACTAAAAAGTGTGTGTACTCACCTGGAACCGATGACTTTCTTTGAGGCCTCCAGCTGCTGTCCGGAAGGCCGCATAGATGATGTTGTGGACATCGCATCGTTGCGTAGCTCTTGCTTTGGCAAAGCCGCATCATAGACAAAGGCTGGCTGCATGCCACTAGTGGCTGGTTTGGCCTTGTGGGGTGGTGGCACATGCTGCCCCAGCTGCTGACTTGTTGTCGATGTGGTCAGGTAAGTAGTGGTGACCAGGGGTTGCCTTTGTTGATGTTGACCAGCCGTGCCTGCCTCAGCACTCTGCTCCGCCGCATTGCCATAGCTATTGGGATAGGCTATGGCATGTTGCAGATCCAACAGCAGCAGGCACAGAGCCGGCCACAGTGGGTATATGCTCAAACGCATTGTTTGCCCACTAAGAATCTCGTGGGCGTGTTCAGTGTGTTGGTGAGTATCTGTGTGTGTGTATGTGTTGACTTTGCGCTGGGGTGTTGCTTTTATTTTAGCTTTAGTGCTATCTGATTTTTTTTTAAGCTACTTTTTTTTTGTGGCTCTGGGTCGCTTAGGTGACCTTTTTTTTTTCTGTTTTTTGAACGTTTCCTCTCGTTGCTGTTTAATGTTAAAAGTCAAGAATCTGTTGCGTAAACATGTAGCAAAGAGTGCCTGCAAAAAAAAAGAAATAAAATTAAAAACTAATTAATGCAGTGTGGAGTACAAAATGCTTTTAAAAATAGCTTTAAAAACTGAAAAGCAAAAAACAAAAAATTGTATACACAACGGCTTAAATTAATCAGGCCTGCTCCGGAAATCAAATTCGATTCTCAAACAGACGAAGTCGGAAGTGCGGAACAGGCCGGTATGTATCTGTTTTAACTGTTAAATTATTTATTTATCGCCACAATGACCTGAATAAATTGCAGTAGAATGCAATTTCAAATTAATAATTCTATAATACATTGGAAGACATGTTAATGGAAGTGCCCTGCCCTATACAGCATATAAGTCATTTTCCCAAATTAAACTCAACCTGAATTTGGACATAATTTTTATAAAAAAAAAAAATTCAGAATACCTTTTTTGCAATATTATAATGCCATCATCATACAACGACAAACTTCTCCTATTTAGATGTTCATACGGACAGACCTAGAGACAGACATATATAGATATAGGCAACTTGCGGTCTTCTTTATATTCCACAAATATATAATGCGTTTGATCCTTTGGAATCATGTAAAAATCGTCTAAAAATAAAATTTGTATTTTACAGCCAGTGCCACCTTATAAAATTCTATTCTAGTATAGTTTGATCATTACTATAAAAAGATTCTATATAAATATGGCTTCAAATCTTTAGAAAGTTCTCTTCACTGAAGTATTTAAATTTTCTTCATAGCTATTCGAAATGGAACCAATTTTAACCAAAGTGTCGGGAATCTTGACTATACAGATCAGAGAAAGAAGTTATCGGAACTGTTGGCGCTAATAAAAGATAATCTGCCAGAGTGGCTTTGATAGAAAATGAGAGCATATGTCTTCTGTAGGCATAGGTTAGGTGTCCTTTGTAAGTATACTGAGAAACAAAATCAAGAATATTGGGCAAAACAAAAAAAAAGAAGGGATTTTTCGATTAATGAGAGTAAAATTCAAAGTTTAAGAGCTTTTTTTGTAGACAGAAATTTCTAATTTGTCCTGTTTAGAATGATTTAAAGAACAATTGCGCTTGATTGTAAAAAGCTTCTAGGACAAAACTTCTTAAATTGAGAATATTAATAAATTAGTAATCATTGATTGATTTATATTAATTGAAATTAATAATATTAGTAAGAAGTGCTTTTATGCATGTGCTTATTGTAAGAATGTTCAGTCTTAATGATAAGATTGAGAGAAATTTATTTTAAATTTAAGAAAAAAAGTGAACCACAAATTTTGCAAATTCTGGGGCGAAAAAATCTTATTGTATGCAAACTCGAACTTAAATTAAGTTAGGCTCCTTTTTCTGGGAATAATATAATTTAATATAGTCAAGGCCTTCGTCTTGTTAGGCATTATTCTCACAGTGACCAGTGACGTCAGCAAGCAGATCAAACAGAACAGTTGCAGTAGAAAACTCAATAATATAGAACACTCCCAGCAGACGTAGTTAACGCTTTAGTAAATGATAACGCTCTGCATTTTGATTTGCGGCTTAAAGATAATGACGCTTTATGAATTTGAGCCTCTTTTAAAAGATTGGTTAAGAGCCTCTTTAAGTTGACGCTAAGGGGGAAGTTCCTATAAATGAATAAGAAAGAGAGAAGCAGAGAGTTGGGGGCACTATAGATGGTTTCCAAAGTTCCTACGCCAAGAGGGATAATGATTTGTGAGGCAGCTTTAATTTATCTTTAAGAACCAAAAACGTTGCTTGCCCAAGACCAAGCTTTCTAATTTTATATTTATGCTGTCCGGTTATTAGACCAGCTCTTAAATAAAATCCATTAAGAGTACAACGCAAGTTAGGCGCAAATTAAAAGTGTGCTTAAATAGCTTCAAAATGAATTTCCATAAACTTATATTTGTATAGCTTAAGTTATTGCCAAAATAAATAAATGAAGCTAGTTGGCGCGTGTTGAACGATACGTACTGATTATTATACATGCATTGTACTTTATTTAATTGAAAAACTGGCGAGGGGCACTGATTCCCAAAAATAAAAAAATAATTTTTATATTTCATCGTCTTTGGCGAATGTGGCAAACAGCTTTTCTGAAAGCTTGTTTTTTTTTTCAAACATCATGATCATCATTAATATATTGTTTTCTTGGACTTAAAGAAAAAATTTTAACTTGAACTGGCCAGCCTCATAAGGACTCCAAATGCAATTTATGGTTGCCCTAGCATTTATATCCTCCAAGATCTACATAATCGGGCAAAAATTATAAATTTTTTGTGAAAATTTGAAAAAAATTGTTTTTTTAATTTTTATTTTGTTTTTGGTAATTGGAAAGTCAGGCCAAAAAAAAATAGCTTCTCAAAAGCTGAATTATTAATAAACATATACATTGTTTGAAGCTTGAATATATTTTTTTTAATTGCATTAAAAAGGGTAGGGTAAAAAAATTATTTTAAAAGTAGATTATCTTTTTGTTGTTGAAACTGTTTGTGGCTCTAACTCGAAAACCGTGGAGTATTTTGGATAAATGCTACCTCTGTTTGAAATTTCTTCAAATTTCCATTGATAATTTTTTTTGGAGTTAAAAAAAAACTTCATTAGGTAAAAAAAATATTTTTTTCCAAATTTTTTCTATTTTGATCTTCATCTTGAAAAAAAACTTAAGAGACTCAAGCTTTATAAAAAAAAAATTTAAATGTTTGAAAAACATATGAGAAAAATTTCATCTTTCTAAAAAAATTATTATGGCAATGCCAAAATTTTATCCAAAATATAATATTCTTGGCCACAGATCAGGGTATAAAAAAAGGTTCTGAGTATTTGGAATTTTATTTTTTGTACATTTGCTGAAAATTAACAGGAATGCAAAAAATTTAAAAAAAACTGTTTATCAAGTGATTTAAATTTAATTGTTCCAAAAATAATTAAAAACAATTTTTGAAACCGAGGAAACCGCCTACGTGCCAAAAAATTTAAAGAACTCCAAGATGAAAAATTGAATCTTATAAGTAGGTACTATTTTACATATAAATTGTAATGTTAAGTTCCTTGAGGTTAACTTGGGCTTACTTAAAAGACATATCTAAAACATATTGGCAAGGAATGGGCTCTTCGGGCCAAGCTCGCAGCTCAGCTTAGATAACAAATTTTTTATGAGATATTCCATGACATCAGGGCATGAGTCTAAGAAGTTTGGCAAATGCTCCATTTTTCAGACTTTCAGACACTTTTATTAAATTCGAAAAACTTTTTACCCATGTTTGAAAATATATGAATACATTTTTTTTAAATTATTTTTGGTTTAGCCATTGAAAATAACTAAAAAATTTTGTGAATATTTTTCACAGTAAAGTGAATTCTACAAAAAAATTGTTAAGGTGAATCGCGTATGGGAAATTCATCAAAATCAAAAAAATCGTTTTAAAATTAGGTCCAACCCACTTATTTTGCTTTATAGAGTCAAAGATGGCTCCTTCTTCGCCTTACCTGCTTGTGTAAAACCTATTATAACTTTGTATCTACGGTATAGAGTATACAAATAAACTTCCGGCATAAACTTAAATTAATAGCTCTGTTTTAACAGTTTAATGGCTGCTTAAAGCCAACATGGCTGCCAACTTAGGCTTGTGTACAACTTGTAGCTTACTTTTGGGCAGCATTGTTATTATCTTTTGTGAAAATTTGATATTAGCCCGGTACTGCTGGCTGTGCTAATTGGCTACCACATACACACAGATACATAGATGCACATACACACAGATACACAAAGGCAGATACAAAATGGCTGCAGTCGTAACGCGGCTGTGCGCTAATGCGCCTGTAATTATGCTAATAATAATGAGCTGGCATATAAGTGCACGTTTCATATATGCAACAAGACAGTGCTGCTTATTAACTATGTGTGTGTGTGTGTGTGTATCTAAGAAGCTGTCTCTTCATCTTTGAAGTTGCCGCAATGCTAGCTTTAGTTTCATATGGCTGCCATAACTACATGCATATGCTAACAACACACAGATACACACTCACACAGAAACACGTTAAAGCCATCTTTTATATTTCCTTTTAGCGTAAAGCTTAAGGCAGCAGCTGCGCTGTGCCAAAATGCTAAAGATTTCAAATTGTGCCACGCTTAGCCTGTTTTAAGATAGGTACTGGAATTTTGTTAAAGTGTTTTCTAAGAACCGATCGTCTTTAGTTTAGTTGACAGTTTAGTATCATTTGACAGTTATCGCTAGTTGGCAAAAGTTGGTCGCCATTTCTTAGGCTTGCCTGACAGTTGTCTTAATGCCCATGTGATAAGCAAATACTATAACTATGTAACTAGTTTTTTTTTTTTTGCATGCGTGTGACTTGATAAAACAATATGTTAATATGGCCAACAAAATGGCTAAAGACCGCACTGACAACTTAAAGCCTTTTGCTGTCAAAATCTTGCCAACAAGGCAGCGCCCATAACACATACTCACTCCCTTACACCCACACATGTTCATGTTGCCTTATGTGCTAACATAATGAACCCCAAAACTTTTGCCCAAGCACGTAACAAATATTTATATATAAGTATATATATATATATATACGAGCATGTATTATTTATTTTTTCCGCTACAGCTAAACAATATTCGACAATGCGAAAAAAATCGTACACACAAGGCCATAAAAATATGCTGTCTGTCTTTGCCTTAATACATATATACATCCACATATATATGTATATATACTCAATATAAGTAATGCATATAGTATTTCTTTTTATTGCCAAACTATTCTTTGCCATCATAAATTAACATAAAAATGGCGTAAACTAGTGTTTACTTCAAATCAGAGCCAACACTTCAAGGATTTAGCGCACGGGCCAGATTTACGTTGCGGGCACGGGGGGCGCGACAGTAAGTGGCAACTTGAAATGCGGCTTACAAAGAACTACGCAACGTAGCATTTTGACATTCAGTAACTTAAATGTGAATGGGCAGCTTATTTAAATGCTTGAAAATTCAAGAATCTTTGCTAAAAAAGCTGGGCTTTAAAATAAAATTGCTTTACTTGGCGTATACGTTATTTAAAATAGTGTTTTTTGTATTGGTTTATTTTATAAGAAAAAGGGTTTTTTATATGTATTATATTTTATTCATCTTTTGTTCTATATGATTCTGAAAACTAAATTTGGGCTATTTGAATTCAGCAATAACCACAAGATTGGAATACTCTATCTTAATTACTTTCACATATTCGCCCTAACTGACTATTCCGTTTTTCAATTTTCTTTCTTATCATAAACTCGGAATCTTCTAACTTATATTAAGTTAAAATTTGAGAACTTTCTGACTTTTCAAATTTTCAATTATTTCTGCGCAAGAGTTTGGTTTCGGCTGCTATCTAATCGAAATTCGAAAATTAAAAAAATACTTTAAAATATTTGTATTTGTAAGTCATGTATTATTAATATATATTTTTTATGGAATTTGATTTAAAGGAATATAATATTTATAGGCTCCCTTTTATGCTCCCAAAAAACAGAACACTTAACTTCCTTCAAATTGGTAAGGAAGGTTTGTATTTTGTTGAAAAATCCCTTTTTTTTTGGAACATATAATTGATATAACTAAAAATCGTAACTCTTACTCGACTTTCGTTTCGGTACAGCAAGCTCGAATTTTTTGAACTTAAAAATTTTTTGGTTTTTGACCAAAATATATGATATAGAAAAGCAATACCGAGTTTTCTCCTATTTTTTCCTACCGTTTTGGTCTTTAAAAGGAATTGCAAAAATAATTAATTAATAGAACGATATTATAGGCATAATAGGGCACATTATTGGACTTTACTTGGTATTCCTAAATATTTGGGTGCTCTGGGATAATTTCGTAGATAAATCTTGTAATATTTTTAAACCTCAGATAAATCTTAAAAAGAACCATCGATTATTAAATAGTTTTTTATTTTAGCGCGAATTGTTGAAATAATATATGTATGTATACATATGTACTATATGGAAAATTCAAAAAAAGGTGTAAAAAAGCATTGTGATAAAAAAAGATTAAATCTCAAAGTAAAATCGATCGATATTGTTGATAACTATAATACTATTTAAAAATTGGATGGGCGAAACCGATAAAATCTCAAAAAAATACCAATCGATTACCGATTTATCGATAAGATTTCAAAATAAAATCAGTCAATTAAAATTTGTCACATTAAAGTAAAATGCATTTTTAAATTTTTTTAAATATCAAAAAAAAATCGTTCGCGTAAATATTTATCGATAAAATCTCAACGCAAAACCAATCGATTACCGATTTATCGATCAATTCTCAAAAGAAAATCAATTGATATTGAAAGCAACTATTTAAAAATTGGATGGGTACAAAGTGAAAAATGTCAAAATAAATCGATCGTTTAAAGATTTATCGATAAAATCTCAACAAAAAACCAATCGATTGACGATTTATCTATAAATTCTCAATAGAAAATCAATTGATATTGAAAGCAACTATTTAAAAATTGGATGGGTACAAAGCCAAAAATGTGAATATAAAATCAATCGATTACTGAGTTATCGAAATAATCTCAAAATAAAAGCAATCTATTAAGAAACATGTTACCTAACTCTAAAATTATTTTTTCATTTTTTATAATAAAATCAATAAATTTTTAAATAAAATCAATTATTTAAAGTTTTATCGCAAAAGTCTCAAAATAAAACCAGTCGATTACCGATTTATCGCAAAATCTTAAAATAAAATCGATCGATATTGAAAGCTGGATGCAACAAAAGCTACAAATTTCAAAATAAAATTAATCGATTACCTTGTTATCGATCAAATCTTTGATGCTATCTTTTGATACCATTTGACAAATGGCTGCATTAAAGCTGCCTGCTTTATTATATTTATTATAATTTCTATGCAAAATTCTTTGGGCCAAGCATGTCAATAGATTTGTAACGGTGAGTTACATACGTCAACAAAGAGTTTTACAGTTAAAACACAAAAGCGGAGAGCGGCAGAAGAGAGGCTTGAGAAGAAAAAAACATTGAAATGACATTGAAATGTAAATGAAATGCAAGAACGAAAAGTATGTATAAACTGTTAGAGCAATCTGACTGACAGACAGGCAAACGCGCACGGACACATGGAAAGACAGATGAAAAAGGCAAGCAAGGTGGTTGGTCGCTTGACCCCTACCTACCTCCCTCCATGTGAGGAGAAGGCACCATTGGGTGTGCCGGTTTTGTTGTTGTTATTGGTGGCATTGTGTGCATGACAATGACGGTGAGTGACATGACAAGTGGACGACATACAAGCTGACACAGAGGGAGGAGCAGAAGATGCCGGGTGCAGGGCCAAGCGTTTCATGCGAAACCAGAGCAAACACTAAGCACAAGGCAAAATGTGGTCGCTGATTTTTTGAGCACGGGTTTTCTTTTTTGGTAGGGGCGCCAGCGAGGGGCCGGATTGAAGTTGACAGCTGTAGAGACAAGCAAACAAAATACATTGGACGTTTGTATAAACAAATCAGCAGACATTTGCTTATACTCGAATACACAACAAGCAGACCCACACATATGTATGTAAGTACTACTACGAAATGTATATATCAGGGCTGGACTGCTTAAAAATTTGTTGGGTTGAGAGTATTGGGTTAAGTCGAAGGAATTTGAAATTTGTGGAATTTAAAAAAATACTTTTTCAAAATTTTGGGCTTGTAATATTCATAGGCTGCTCCTTGATCCTGATTGCTATGCCACATATTATTTTCATTTTTTTTTGTTCTCAATTCAATATCTTTCCAAATAAATATATTTTATTCAAAGAAAGAAACAAGTTTTTAAAAATTCATTCCATACGTTATTTGGGCCTCATCGAAGTGTTGCATTTTTCATATAAATTATATTTAATGAGAAAACTATTTTTTTCTATATCTCAAAAATGTTGTGTACTTCGGCAGAATATGTATAAAAAAAAAGTTTTTGGGTCTTTATTCTGTTCGGATGTTGTCGCCATTTTTTAATTAATAATTAATTCCATGCGCGTCCATCTTCATTGTTTTTTAAGCCATCAAAATGGGGAAAAAAAAAAATTTGATTAACATAAATCTAATTCAGAAGGTTTTCTATTGTCCATCTATATTTTTTTATCTTACATCAAAGTAGTGTACTTTTTGAGACTTAAAACCGTTTGTGTTCTTTTCTTGGGCCACAGAGAATCCGCAATGCGCTATTATGAATATGATGAAAATCTTTCATTGCTGGAAAATTCTGAAATTTGCTACAACTCTCCAACAAACATCTAGGAGAAACAATGCGCGCTTGTATCAAAAAAGCGTAACCTTGTTATACTGAAATCATTGCACTGGCCCTTCTTCGAGTTCACATATCTTGTACTGGGTTATTGCTTAGGCATATGCATATATTGTATTAAATTAATTAAAAATCGGTGAATCGAATTATCTATTGTATACAGCAAGCGATAACGCAACTCTCCGATATGGCCAAGTCTTTAGTGCCATTTGGCAAGAGGCGCTAGACGTCTTTTGAAGTGATGATGGCAGCTACAAAAGACAAGCATAGTGGTGGTAAAGATTAAGACCGTAACTCCTGTATTGTTATTTATTTTGTGAAAGTTTGAGGATGCAAGTGCATTGAGTTAGCATAATTCCGAGGGAACGGGAGAATAAATAGTACCAAGGTGTAAGGAACACATAAAGTCTAATTTTTGCCTTCGATCTGAGCGGACGTGCTCGCAAGCACTGAGCGAAAAAATGTTGTCCTTCAACATTTTCCATTTCCATTCATTACAATATATCCTGTGTGTTGATGAGCAAATTATTCGATGACGATGTTATACCAAAAGTAAACGAATTCGTTATACAACAAATCGATTTCGATTAATATTTTGGAAAAATGTTTGGTTTCAACGCATACGATTTTTGTGAACTTAGTTTTTAATAGCATCTAAGTATAGACCTGCAAATACATATGTGCATAAGACAATCTTTTATACTATTATTTGTTTTTTTTTGTGGGATGAATATTTTGATCTCTGCGATATCCTCGTTGAAAATTTCGCTTTGAAGCTAGTTCAATATTTTTTCGAGACCCATGTCAGTCACCATCGCGTTCCGATAGATCATCTAAAGCTGCAAACATTTTTTCTCAGTTAATGCGCTATTATCTAATATTATAACAGTTCAAGAAAATTCAGAGAATCTCGCCTTAAAAAGCCGAAAAATTCAAATCACAATACTACATGAGTCGCAAAACGGCGTACTCCCGGTACTATTGTCCAATTTATTGGACAACATGTTTTGAAGTTGCTGAGCCTTGCCATTTGAGCTATCCTTTTTGAAAATGTTTTTAATCGTAAGTTTTTTATTTGGTTATGTGATATGAAATACTTCACTTTTATCAGCACTGAATTTCTCAATTTTTTTGCAGACCAAAGTTTCGAATTAAAGTAAATGCCCCGGTATAATTTTTTTATAAAAATACAACGAATTTTCATTTTTATTTTATATTGGACAATCCTAAAATGTCTCCATCCACTGTTTGTTCATGATTTTTTTTGAGGTTATGTCTGTATCCTGTGAGTATCAGAGAGGGGCTCATTGGATCTGGGATTCAGACTCAGCGATATAACAAAAATATGGTCCGATCTCCGGAAAAATCGAAAATCTATTTGTTTTTTGGGTTTTTGTGTCAATTGCCTAATGGAATTCTTCGAAAAAAATTTCCGGTTAATTTTGTGGATGTGCTTTTTTGAAGTGAAAAACTTTAGAAACTTTATATGTTGATATATTTAGTTTGAAAAACTTTGAATAAAAATCTGGATAACTTTTATATAATAGCTGATAGTTTTAAACATTTTTTAATTTTTTGAATGAATTTTAATGGAAATTATTTATATTTTTTTTTTATTTTTTTATTTGACAAAGGTGTTTTCTTAAGGGATTCGAATCGGGATTCAAATAGGAAATAGGAGAGTATCTACAGAGGGGTATCCTAGAGATTTCTAGGGTTAAACGAAATTTGACAAAGGTGTTTTGTTAAGGGATTCGAATCGGGATTCAAATATGAAATAGGAGAGTATCTTTATATATTAAGATAGTATATATTTGTGTGTGTACTACTTAATCAATTACCAGAGAGTGAATAAAATTTAAAGCACACTACCTGAAATTTATTTCTGAAACTTCTAGGCGTAATTAGGGTTCATTTTTAGTTTTGTATTCCAAATTAACAGATTTCAACGGCTTTGTTTCGTTATCTCTTTTGCAGCCCTGGTATTTTTATATATATATATTTGTAGGGCATGCAAAATACTTTTGGGCAAAGCAAAGCAAAATATAATAAATCAAATGACAAAAGGTAAATTCCGTTAAAATGACATTTGGGCTATAGAGCAAAGGAATGGCGGGTTGGTGCGGGGCCAACAAAAAAAAGGTAAGCGAGGGCTGCTTTCACAGTTGTCATACGAAACATTAGAAAGTCGATCGAGCAGAAAGCGCATAAAAGTATGCTACAATAAAGCTGTCATTGCCAGACAGCTGACAAACCGCAAGCTTAATTCGAAAGATACATTTTTTTTTTTGAAGTAATTAAATTAAACAAACGGCAAAAGTATCAGGCGGCAAGATTGGAACAGTTGGAAGAGAGGAAGTTGGAATTTTGACATTGTTTGCTCTGATTCTTGGTTGTCGTTAGGAGCGCGCTAAGAAAATCCACTTAAGCTACCTCAGCTGTGGCAACAACAACATTGACACCCAACAACAAAAGCATAAATATTTGCCATGTTGCGTGTTGAGCAAATACAAAAGAAATTTGTACAAAGCAACCGCATAAGGAAAACACAAATTCGGGCATCATCTCATATACACTAAGCTTAAGCAAACATTGTATCTGTATGCATGAGTATCTGTGTGCACATAAGTGTAGTTGTGTGAGTATCTATGTGAGTGTGTGCTATAAAGTTAACAGTTTGCAGCTGAGAGTCCTCCCCTGCGCTGCTTTTCTTTTTTTGCTTCGTATGTCACGTTTTGTGTTGTGGAAAATTAAGATTTTCCGACTTATTTCGATTTGTTCTTTGCTTGTTAGCGCCGAGTTCAATGTTGTTTGATTTTAAAGTTTCAAGGTTTTATTTTTTTACTTTCTACACTTCCACTGTAAAAACTAGAATATATTTTCTTTTTGCCTTTCGTTAAGAAATTAAAGTGCCAATAGCATTAGAAATTATTTTTGCAAGATTTCATAGGAATAAAAGCAAAAAAAAAAAATAAAAAAATGCTTTTATCAAAACTCTGAGTTGCTTAAAATCGATAGCGAAATAAAAGTCGTAATTCACACATTGCCACTTGGCAACCATGTGAACGCGAAAAAAACGAAGAAATACCAAGCACACGGTAAAAAATAAGCACATGTATAAAAAGTGTTCTGAAAACGCGCGGAAGTACTCAACACTTAAGTATAGTGTTGGGAAAAGTTTGATTTAGCCGCTGTAGAGGATGGAATGTTAGTAAAATTAATCTGTTGAAGAAATTCTTTGGAATAGAGTGGAATACAAATCGGGCTGTTATTGAGTAGCGTAGCTTTGAAATCACATTTGATTACACAAATTTTCAAAATTTTTTACTCAAAATGTCAGTGGGCTTTTCAGTATTTCGGACTTTTGAAATACAATGTCTTTTAGGCAAATTGAAAAGCTGTTTTAGCTTAAAGAGTTCGAACAACACAGTTTTGAAATTTGTTTCAAAAATATTTGCGTTTGTACTTTGAAACATTTTCATTCGGAGTTTTTCGGACTGTCGGAGTTTGGAGAGACCCTCTGTACAGACAAAAAGTGTATCCTTTGATTTCTGAGTTTTTTGGATTTTCTAACTCATTTAAAGAGTTGTAGTACAGATTAGTCCCATACACATAAAGGTAGGTCTTTTCTCTTGGTTTGAGACTTGATTTTTTAGATTTATAATATTTAAAAGTTCTTACATTTAAAAAAAAAACAAAAAATTTTTAGATCTGTAAGAAAAGGTCGTACTATTTAAACTTTTTTTAATAACAAAAAATGTCGGAATGATTTTTTAAAGTTTCAAAAAAAAAAGAGTTGTATTGCAGATTGATTCCATACACATAAAGGAAGGTCTTTTCCCTTGGTTTGAGATTTTTTTTTTAATTTTTAAATATTTAAAATTTTTTTTTAATTAAAAAAAATTATTTGCTCTTTAAGAAACATGTTTTGTGGTTATTCTGAAATTTTTCAGCATTTTTCGTACTATCGTAACATTTTTTTAATAAAAAAATGTTCGGAATGATTTTTTAAAGTTTCTAAAAAAATTATTCAACATATATTACAAGCGTTTTCCTTTGATTTTTAGCTTTTTCGCTTCATCTTGACTACTTTTATTGTAAAAATTGTTAGCAAGTTTTCCTCCTGGGCAGAAAAATACTTGATTTCCAAGCTTTTCTGATTTTCTTAGTTTTACTTTTTTTACTTAAAAATTGTTATCATGCACATATCGACATAATGTCTTTTCTGGATTTTGTGGTTTTCAAAGTTTTTAATGTCTTAAAGTTATGAAAAAAATATACATCTGATAAAAAAAAAGTTTTTCTTTTGGTTTCCGAATTTTTCGGACTATCTAAAATTTTTCTATTTTTAAAATTTGCTTGATTTCAAAGTTTCAAGACGTTTAGTCTTATTTAAAAAGAGTTTAGTAAGGAAATTATTTCAGATTTAAATGTTTTCCGACGTTTAGTCTTATTTAAAAAGATTTAAAAAGGTTTTCTATTTCTACACTGTTTAGAAATCATTTCTGAGCATTCCCTACTTCAAAGTTTTTTTTATTAAAAAAAAAAAAATGAAAAAGTACACAGCCTATTTTTGAAATTTTTCTTCAATATTTTGGGGAAACATTATCCACACTGTTTTACAAACAATTTTTTGTTTTGATTTCAGATTTTTTCGGACTTTAATAAAAATTATGAAACATACACATTTACAGCAGTGGGATTTATATGCCTTCTCCATTTTTTTTAGGGTTAATATTATTCCTTAAAAGACCATCTGATTTTACAACTATTCGATTCAAGGACAGCATTTTTGTTACATTAAGTTTGTCATTCAGGTTTATTACAATAATATGGTCTCTAGTTAATACCAGAGTTAACTGAAGTAACTAGCTTTTTAATTAGTTGAATCTGTTATAGATTTTGTGACGTAAGAGCATTCACAAACAGCCATTACTAAAGGAAATGCCTGCTTAAGCAGCGGACGTGCCTAATAAAAAAAGGGGCTTCAGTTTTTGAGCTGTTTCTGCTTTTACGAACTTCACAATTATATCTAAGAGAAGTGTGCGTCCTTTACTGGATTTCAGTCAGTGAAGTGAATTTTCTTTTGTCGAAAAAGTAGAAGGCTCCGGCTACACGATGCTGCCAATTGAGTTTCAGTTGGCTGCATTTCGTGTGTGTGTGTGTGTGTGTGTTGTCTTTGACTTTTTTCATGTTTTTGTTGTTGCTAAGAATCTAAGGCACAACAAGCTGGCATACACACATATAACGATAAACACACACATACTTAAACGCTTTTTTTGCTAAGCCGGAAACGCAGCCAAGTGTTAGCAGACATTTACACGCTGCTGCTGCCGCCGCCGCCATGACTGCTGCGCTGCTTCCGTTGTTTTGTCTTAGAGCAGCAGTTGGTGTCGGCGTCGCAGTCAGCGTCAGCGTCAACGCTTGACTCTCGCTGTTTCGCACTTTTACGCTCTCACAGTCCCAGAGTGTAAGCGTATATTGGCGTGTGCAACACTAACAAAAGTTTATCGCTTTGTTTCCGTTTCCGTTACGTATACGCCACCAAAAAGCAGCGCCTTCAGGCGTAACCTCCAGACGCTCATAAGATGTAATTTTGTATACAGTGCTGTGCGAGTTGTGTTTTACTTTGGCCATTTCGCGCAGGTTTACCTAAATCACCAAAGCACAGTGTATATGTATATATATGTTTTGCAAAAAAAAAAAAACATTTGATTTTATTTATTTATTTATATCGATTTGGTCTTTTCGCTTTTTGCTGGCACACTTGAACAAGTCCTGGTGCCGCAGCACAACTACTACTACTTGTTGTTTCACAGCAGGCTCAACACTGCTGCGGCTTCTTATGGCTTACTTTTACAGAGTTACGTAGCCGACTAGGATGCGCGCCTGAGCTGACGTAACAATTTCCTTCCCTTTGGTTTTTGCTCTCGGCTTGGCTAATGTGCATTTTATTTTCCGTTTCCAGCAGCAACACTCAATTTCTTTTGGTTTCGTTTTTTTGGTGTGTTTTTGGCTTTAACTTCCTTTCGTCTTTTTTTTTTTTTTTTGCTTGCTTCCTTTTGCTGCCTAAATAATATGACATATATTGTTTCGGCAGATTTCTGTGCTGGCTTGTATCGTATTACGTCGCGGCTGTTGCCAATTTCACCACAGGAGCCACTTAATTTCAGTGTTATATTCCAATCACGTTCATATCTATGCCAATCTTTATTTTTGTGCACAACTTTTGAGCTGCTATCTATATTTTGGGCTGTGGTTTGCTTGGGTACCGTGTACTCTGCTCATCTTGTTATTGTTTTTCGATGCGGTGGCTACAAAATGCCGGCTAAGGCACACTTCAAGCTTATGTGTGTGTGCGTGTGTATAATAATATTATACAAGCTCAAAATGTCTGGCACTTTTCTTTGGCTATATTTATGTATTTTGACAAGGCTAAAAAGACACACACGCACACAAATCTTGAGGGCGTTACTTTAAGCGTTGCCAATTGTTGAACCATTTTGGCAATCTTGCCAAGAGCTGGCTGTCAGTATTGGGCTTAGTCCTGCGATACACACACACACACACACACACCTAGCTTATAGTAACGACTGCATGCAAGTGACACAAGCACACTTCATCTAAGCTTTATAGTGTATCTTTCAAGCGTTTCTATTGCCATCATAAATATGTGACTCTCGTTTTTTTTTTTGCTTTTTGTTTTGTTTGCTTGCGCCTGACAGTTTACCAATTATGTGTATATAATATAGTACAAACGGTTTTAGTTTTGCACGTGACGCAAATTTAAGTGAGGGTATCTAAGCATAATGCCAACCCTTGCCAAAAAAAAGTTCCATTGCAATTGGCGTACTCGCGTGGCATGCTAAGCATTGATACACGGATACACAGCTATACGCTTGGCCAAAAGTCCAAACACGTCTGACAGCAGCCCTACCCCTTCTCAATGCGCCAAGCTAACAGCTGTCAAAGTTATGAGACCATAGCGAACTTGCTAGCAACTTTATGTTTGACTTTTAAGCCATTTTGGCACATTTTTAATGCACGTTTGATATAATGATATGATATTTCTTGACGTTAATTAGTAAAAACTTTTCCAGCACAATATGGCGTATACGTGACTTACATTTGCTTGCACCTAACGTATAATTAATGCATGTTGGTAGCAACTGCAGCACGGCTTTCATACTTATTGCATCAAATTGTTCAAATAAATGCGTACAGTTGTGCAGGGTGGAACTTTTTGATTACCATCATTTGTCAAAATGGCGCGTGCGTGCCCGCTGTGCCGCACAGTTGCGACTGTACTTTATGCTTTTGAAACTTGCATAATTTTGTGCTCTCTCTAATTTTAAAGAGTGTTTTGGCTGAGTGAAGCTTTTTTTCTTGGATAGCGTTTTGAACGCAAATATCTATTGTTAAAAGAAAACTTGGTTTTAGTAGCGAATTTTTCAAAAAATTTAACACTTTTTGTTAGAACTACTTTTTTGTTTGGCTAAATACTAAGTGGAGCTCGTAGAAGGCATAAATTTAAAACATGACATCTAAATGTTTCGAGACGAGCGGTACGCTTAAAAAATACAATCCTGCTCCCATTTTTAACTCAATTTACCAGTTGACTTTGCACAAACCAAACTTTTTCAAAATGGCGTATACAGTACAATTATTAAATAGAAAAGTATAAACGATTTTGTAATTTCCCAGCGCTTAACTTATACATTTTGTATTTGCAAAAAAAAAGCTATATTAAAAATTTAAGATTTATAAAATATGTTAAATGTGTATATTTCTTTCACAGCAAATGTTTTAAAATAAATAAATAAATAATTTAGCTGCAGAACCTGATAACATGTACTCAACATTGCTTGAAGCTGTTGTGAATTGTAAGTGAATTTAAAGTAAAATCTGTAATAACAACAAATGTTCTGGTAAACATTATTTTTATTGCATTTTTTTCAGGCTGCTTATATTAATAATAAAGACTGAACTATTATTATTAATGAAACAAAATTTATTCTGGTTCACTTAGGCCGAATACGCCGACCGTTTGGCCTCATAACGTTGTATTTTCGATATAACTTAAAAGTATTGAAAAATATGTTAGGAATCATGTTGTTCTAACGATTTCCTCAAAAAAACTGTGTCTTGTTTAATAAGCATCTTATATTCGAAATCAATGTCTAGTGTTTGAGAGCTGGTTCACGCACGAAGAATATTGCTCTGAACCCATCTAAATGCCAGTGAGTGGTGTATACCCTTAGAAGAAATACGGCACTCGCCAATCCCTTATACTGCAAAAAAGGAGCTATATATTTACCTTTGGGTAACCTTGTTTAGGTGGCTTACTAACACGCTAAAAAGCTGCCGATTAAAAATTGTAGCGGCTGACAAAAAAATGTACCCTACGTCCTTTAGTACAAGGACGCTTTACTAGTACCCACTTGAAGGTAAGCCATCTAGAGCTGGCCAGATATGCCGGCTCCCATTAATCGATTGCGTATTTAGATGTTCCAAAATAGAGCCTCATCCTTAATCTATATTAGGAACCTGACGCAGATGGTTCCAGCAAATTGGGCTGGGCTAGATTTTAAAAACTACATTCATAGATTTTGCAAAAAATCATAGCCCTGAAATTGCGTATACGCAGGGTGCTGCCTCGATCGAATCGCTTACGTATACAGAAGCTACAGAATAAGGCATAACGCCTCATAACTGGATGAAAAGGGTACGTAAGGAATTTGAGCATGCAACAAGACCTTAGACTGGATGCCTTTGAACTCCAGATTAGCAAGCACAGTAGTTGCTACAATGGGAGATAGTGTGGAGATCAATCAATCAGGCTAGCAAAAGGACTCCGGGTTGTTGAACCGATCAAAAGATTGAAGAAGAGCAGCTTCATAAGCCCCTTATCATCTGCGATAATAATCCCTTTTCGTCATATAGGTAAAAAGTAAAAATATAGGATTCGAAGAATACGTTTTGAGGTGGTAAGTCGTTACAGGGCTAGGCAAGAAGTGATAAAAAGCCACTAGGGAAAAAATTGCTTCTACTTTTCACTGCAACTTTAGTTTATCTTCAGCACAAGCTTTTTATTGGTTTGGTTCTTTGAAGATTTTTTTTTTACCCAGATTTTTTAACAAATTTGATTAAAAGCTTTGCTGCTATGCTAGCAAATATTACGAAAATTGATTGCAACCGTGTTTCAGACTCAGCAAATTTTCTGCTGTTAAGTGTACTTGTAATGGGAATTTAATTAATTACATTTGTGCTGAACGAGTTTTATGGGTCGCAAAAAATCGTAAAAAATGTGCATATAAATCGCTTAAAATTAAGTAAATTTGCAAACAATTCGCAAAACTTGAATGTTTGTGTGTCAGCTGTGTGTGTGTGGTGTTCGTGGTCACTGTGAAATACAACGAAAAGAGTTGAAATAAAATTTGCAAACAGACTCCGCACATTTCAGGCTTAATCCATTATGCAATCATTGCCATTATCACTTTTGTAATATATTGTTGCAAAATGGCGGCATATACAGTCAAACATGCAACATTATAGATACTTGCACATTATATTACCATAAATATGCAGTGTTGAAAAACACAAGCATATCTATAGTATATGTTATATATGTTTGGATAACGCATCAGTTGTGCATTTAACGCTGTTTAAATTTTGTACACATTACAATAATAATATGAGAATACTTTGGCTTGGACTTTAAGCCCTCGGCTTGTTTGTATACATTTTTAATGGTACGCATACGCACTGTTGTTGTAACGTCTGAAAATTTGCTTGCTAACAAGCATACACATCCTTTGACAGCCGTGTCCCTGGGTTCCCAAGCAGCCTTTTGCGCTTGGACGCCCTTTTGGGTACAGCGCCATATGGAAAATGCCCTTAAAAAGCACTTTGATTTTGCCAATAATACAGCAAAAAAAGGCAAAGAAAAACTTCTACACACACACACACACAACAACAACAACAACAACAAAAAGAAAAAGAATCTCTACAATGGCGAATTTTTCAATTTATAAACAAAACAACTAAATTGAGGAAAAAGCATGTCTTTAGCCTAACTCTTCTCTCTGTATATAGTATCTGTGAGAGTGTGTGTGCGTGTGTGTGTGTGTGTATGTGTTTGTATTGCTGATTAGTATAACCCTTACAGATACGCAGACAAATGCAGATACAGACTATGTACGGCTCATTCAATCATCATGCATTCATTCATTCAGTCATTCATTCGTGTGCTCATTCACTCAGCCGTTTGGATTTTATAGTTAACAAACTGGGTGCGTGTGTGTGTGTAGCTTGGGACCTTGAAAGGTGCACAAAATCCTTTTACGCATTCAAAAAATATAAAAAAAAAATAAAAGCAAAAGGAAAGGCAAGAACAAAATAAAAAAAATCGCATCCTTTCATGCTTAAATGCGTTTATTTGGTCAGAGTTAGTGGCCGCTATCTGTCTGTGTGCCTGTGTGCCTGTGTGCGTGTGAAAGGATTATGCTTTGCGCGTATGCTGACGTTAATACCCTTTCAAGGCTCAGGGTATTATAAATTCTGTTCAAACTAGTCAAAAACATTGAGAGCAGCTAACGTGGAATATTTTTATGGTGACTATGTTGTAATGAAAACTTACAAGTTGTATGAGTAGGGGCATCCATTTTTTATTTTTAGTTAGAACTTCTAGGTAGACCATTTTTTATGTATTTAGGTATAATTAGTTAAAATCGATTTCGAAAATGCTTTCATTCTGCAAAAGTGTATACTTTAGAAGAAGCTGAATCGGAAATTAACTGAAGATTACACGATTCGATGGGCGTTGAATGAGAAACTAAGGAATCGTACAATTTTAGATTTTTAAAAGTTACATACAAAAATGGAAACGAAAATCAAATGAAAACGTTTTTGTGTTGAGAAGCGTAAACACACTAAGACATGTATTCTACGAGAAATATGGCTTAGTGGTGGAAAGCATAGCCAACAAGAAATTGAGGAAGCGCCATTTTGTTATTTAAAAATGACTGTACTTCAAGAGAGGAACATATTAGTTCGGAAGTTCAACGAGAAAGTGATGCATTATTATTTTTTTTTTTTTTTTAAATATAGGCCTTAAGGGGTCTACGCAGTTCGAAATATATCGCACGGGATCGCAATGGGATATCCCAAATGGGATTTTTTTTTGATATGAAGTTTTGCGATTCCGGGCGCAATATTTCGAACTGCTGCGTATAGGCCTTTTAGAGAAATTTGAATGAAAATCACGAGAAACGCTTTGATAATGACGACCATAGAAGGGCGTTAAATGAGGAACTGACAAATCATCAAATTATTTATTATTATAAAATCCATACTCGTGGAGAAACTGAAACGACAATCAAGTGTCACGCTGTGGTGATGAGAAATAAATAAAAGATTACAAACAAAGTAAAACGCTTTTGTGATTAGAAGAATAAATAATAATAATAATAATCGGAAGATCAAACGCCGAAACGAGCACCTTACTAGACAATAAAGTAATAAAGTAAAGTAATAAAGTAATTTAAGTTCTTATTTTAAATGTATTTTACCTCGTCTTATCCTTGTTTTAGTATTAAGTTTATTATCCATTTTGCACATTAAATTATGATATCTGCCTAAATGGTAATACAAAATTATAGGAGTGGATTTTCACTCTCTTAGTCGGACCTTATTAAAATTGATTATTAAACTAGTTTGGGCGCAATGCCGTTAAAGGCCTAATTTTAGACTCTTGCAGTCTATGTCAGAACTACAATTTTCCCTTTGGGCATTATTATAAAAATGCTAGAATAATGGGTAAGAATTTTGAACACTTTTTTTTTCATGTATTTTTTATGCAACCTATCGGTTGGCTTAAGCTGCATCACCAGTACAGATTCCTTTTTAAAAAAAAACTCTTGTCTGTCCGAAATTTTTTAAAAAGTAGCAGACGAGAAAAACGGATGTATCTTATGAGCTGCAATTGTTTATTATTTATTTATATTTAAATTTATTTAGTTCTTTTTATTTTTGATTTAAATCTTTGCATACATGTGTCTACCTTAATACTTATTGATCAATCGATCATTTTATCATCGATACTAATATCCCAAGCCATACACGATGCAACTGGTTGCATAACTCGACTGTTTTATCGTACTAGTTGTACAATCGATAGTATGTTTTTTTTTTTTTTTTTTTTGTTTCCTTGATAATTAAAAATACATAAAGATAATTTTAATTATCGCTCCTATTGGAGCATAGGATATCGATATTATGGCTGTATAAAAAATGTTTAAATTTTTCGATAAGCAAACAAATTATGTAACCTGTCGCATCGGTTATGGATTGGGTATGAATAGGGTTGCCACCTGCAGGGACCTCGCCAAGCAATGCCGGGCCTAGGAAGTGGTCGTCGGGCCGCCGGGCGAATGAAAATTTTGCCGGGCCGCCATGTGAACTAAGTAAATTCAATTGAATGGAGAGATGGGTTGCAAACCAGAATGGATGACAAGTACTTTGGATCTAAAGTCAACAAAAGTCTACCTCATTTGACACAGCATCAACGATCGAAATATGAGAGAGAGGCATTGTTAATTTACCAGCGAGCTGTTACATATTTGGGAAAATGGTACGATTTTGAAAAATCTCCTTGAAGACGAAATAGTAGACCGAAAACTATTCCTTCGAGCGGCTGAAGCGGTTGATCTTGATGTTGACGAAGACGCTCTTTACGACGAAATACTTTCTTTGGCGAAGATTATCCCCAAAATCAAACAAATTGGCCTGCTTGTCTATATAAAATGGGTAAAAATTTTCGAAAGTTCGGACGGATTTGTCCAATTGCCCTTAATTGTTGGAAAAGTGGTAACGATCCCCATCAGCAATGCCTACGTGGAAAAAGTTTTTTCAGTGATGAAGAATGTTTGGATCAATTTAAGGAATCGAATGAGAGTCGAACTGGTAAAGGCAGAGCTTCTGACGAAATTAAATTTCCATATGAGTTGCGAGGAATTTGCGCTTTTTTTTGAATCGACCGGAACAAGAGCCACTTCTTCGAAAAGCGATGACAAATGAGAAATACATGTGGAAAAAAAAAAAAATAGCCATGTGGTCATTAGGGTATGTCAATTTTTTCCGGTATAAAGACTCACTGCGATTTTGATTCTTTGGGTCATTCTAACTTAGCAACTTTGACCAAGAAACTATGGTTCCAAAATGAATTTCGAGTCGCCCACTTTTTCAAAATTTTTTTTTTTTTCAAAATATTCAAAAATAGACTTAAACATTGCATCGAAAAAAAATGTCTAATAATTATGTTAAGCTTTAAACTGAAAGAGAATTCTGAACATTTTGAGTCTAAGATCTTAAAAATCGATTAAGAATTTTAGATGTTATGGAACCATGTACGGAAGTTCCAATCCACTCAATCACACAAAAAAAATTTTTATTTCCATACACTTACGTCTTTACGAATTTGTATGCAGCTGCAGCCGTGATTTTTCGTTCATAACACCTACAATTCTCAACCGATTTTGAAGATCTTACACTCAAAATGTACGTAAAAGAATTCTCGTTCAGTTTAAAGCTTAACATAATTTTTAGAAACCGAGGTGGTAACCCTAGGTATGAATATTCAATTTATCGTTATTACCTATCGAGTACAGCATTTATTTAGTAAGCAATGCGCGTCTTTTTTATACTTTGATGTACCAGTGTCTAGCATAATGTGTTGATATTATGTTTGTTTATATTTGTGGATCAATCTATATTTTTAGCGATAATAATGAAATAAATCAATTGATACATTACAGCATTTATTAAGTAAGCAGTGCGCCTTTGTTTTATATCCTGATATACCAATGTCTGTCTACCTTAATACTTTTTGTTATCGATAGTAATCAGCTTGCTCGATATATGCCTATCCACTATCTACTGCCTATCCATAGCTATATTAAAATATTTATTTGGTATGCTTTTGAGCATTTGATTTATAGCTTGACCTACCAGTGTGTACTACTAGATCCCTTTTGATCTATCTGTTATCAAAAATAATAAGCAAACAGTAATACTTTAAATAAAATTTAATAGTGCGCTCCTTAGTTCGAGATATATTTATATTCCATTTTTTTTTTAAATAAAAATGCGCAATAACTTAAATTTTCACTTCTAAAAAATTACAGAATAGTTTCTATCTTCAATGTTTCAAATAAAAATTAACCCTTCAATTTTATTTTTAACTTGTAAAATTAAAAATAATAAATATTTAACTTTTATTTCATTTATTTATTTTATTTAAAGGTCAAAATATTGGAGTTAAAAATTTTTTTGTTTTATAAAAATTAAAAATTAAAATGTATCCTTTTTTCGGAAAGTTCTTTCGAAAAAATGCGCTAGTAGTACTTTATTTTCTCTGATTTTTTTTCAACCCCATAACTCTAATTTCTGCAATAAAATATTACATTTTTCATGAAAAAAAATGTCAAAAATTGTTATTCATTAATAATTCACATCAGTTTATACTTTTTAATCAATCGGCCTTTTTATCGATACTAATCGGATAATTATACTTATCGATACTAACAATATAAGTATTTATCTTACAATATCATTACACACTGCCTCTTTAAAAAGTTCTCAAGTGCTTAAAAAAAAAAAAAAAAAATTTAAATGCATAAATTTTTTAGCTGGAAAAATTTTAAAAATAAAATAAACAAGAATGAAATGAGTTTGTGTTTAGTGGAGGCCCCAGTCGTGGGACCTTGGTAACACACTTTACGACTTTCAAAAAGAAGTCCTGAACACGTTTTTACGATTGACTGCAGAGTTTATGACTCGTTGCACATAGCATGTATTTGCTTTGAAAATCTAAATACTCCCTGACAAGAAGTTTTATTTAATATGTGTTCAACAAATTGCCTCTAAATTTTATAGAGTAAGCTAAGCTTCGGAGCGTTTAAGAGTTAAAATTTTCATATAGGATTCTTCTGCTTTTTTTTTATATGATTATGTCCGTACTCAACTTGAATTTTTTTTCTTTGCAAGCTGACATAAGCCGGTTCACAGTTTTTCTGCTTCTACTTTTTTATACTGCCTTTATGCTTTATCTTTTTTTTTTTTTTTTGCTATATATATATGTATTTGTTTTTTCTTGGTTGACAAGGTCATGTGGATCATGCTGCTGAATGATGGCCATTATGTATACGCATAGTGTTCATATTGTATGTGCAGATTTCGCTGGGGGTTCCTTTTGAGTTATGACTTGCACAATTTCTCTTTAGTTTTATCAGTTAGTCCGAGAACGTGTGTATGGCGTGTGTGAGCATCTGTGTGTTTGTGAGTAGCTGTGTGCGTGTGAGTAACTGTTGGGGTTTGCGCGTGTTGATAACATAGTTGGGCGTAATTGCTGGCTTTTAAATTGGTTGTGGCTTGGGCTTAGAATTAAACGCCTTTTGTTAGCCAAACATAGTGCTTTGATTAGCCAAGCGTTGCACAGTGGGTAAAATGACTCAAAAAATGCTGCGATTCCAGTGCATCCAGTACTGTTCAAATTTTCAAGTGCAAATAGTCAAAAACTTGGGCAAATGAATTTAAGAAATAAAAAAATTCCCTGAATAGCTGAGTAGCTCGTTGTTTCCAACAAAATATATTAAGGACGTAAAATTTTTGTAAATTTTGCGCTCCATTATACTACTGTGCCTCGTTAGTTGGCAGCATGACAAGTTCTATTTTTTTTTAGTTTTTCATTAAGATATGTTTTTAATTTTTTTTGCTGACTTGACTTGTTTTTAATTTTATCAGTTTCTGCTGCATTAAACAGCTTAGGTTTAACTTGGGTCAAGACTAATTAGTTATGCGCATAAATAGTTTAGCTCTGATTCTATTACAACCTTGGCCAACAACTATATTAAATTGTAACTTGAAAAAAAATCTTACACAAAAAAAAAGGCAACAAGCAGCTTGATAAACTTTAGCACTTGGCAGTTAAAAAATATGCTACACTTGGCCCAAAGGCAGTCAGTTTAAAAAAAAAATATGTACTGCAAAGCTTTGCTAGGCAAAAGCGGCCATTAAGCACACACAGATACAAAAACACACACACATAGCAACATGGCGCAGATAAAGTGAAAGATGCTTGTGCCCCATGCAGCTTACAGGTGGTGTGCGGATGTATATGCTATATATGGCTGGGGCATGCCACGGCGCTCTATGCATTAAGGCTGCCTGCTACCTTTACCACACACACACACACACACACACACACATAGACACAAAACTACTACTACTACATGCATGCTTCAAATTGTAGCTGGCTCTAAAACGCTGTGGCAACGTTATCAAGACAGCAAACAAACGCATTGCGAATGTTGGCTAAGCTAAAGGAGCGGAACACGAGGTGGCAAGCAAGCAGATTCAGGGAATCCGGGTACTTTGGTTACGTAGCCAACGTAGACGTAGGATTCAGCCAGGCGGCAGTCGCCCGCCCAAGTGAGCGTGTGAACAGTCAGCAGCTTTGAAGCCAAAGGCAAAATGTATGTGTGACCATTTTTCATGTGGATCTCACCGACGACGACGACGACTATCGCCAGAACCATTGCCATTGCTCTTTGTGCCGCTGCTGCTGTTCCTAACTTGGCCAACTTGGCTAGCTGCATAGTTGGTATGAGGCTGACTGACTCAGTGACTGACTGAATGGCTGAATGGTTGTGTGGCTGCTTGGTTGCTTGGCTGGCTGGTTGGTTGCTTGGTTGGTTGGTTGCTTCTTTTGGCACTCTGGCAATGGCAGTTTAACGCGTGTGCCATAGATAAGATTCTATTTGCTGTCACAATTGCCGCTGCCAACGCGCCTGTTGACAAATACCCAGGGGAACTTTTTCCACTTTTTCAATTTTTTGTCCCTTTTTTATTCTTCTTGCTTTTGTGACACAGATACATACATATAGGTATACTATAACTAACAACTGCAGGCGAGCCATCGTGCGGACATTTATGAAGATTTGTATGACTGCCTCATGACTAGGCTAGATGAAGTAACTTTAATGTCTTAACTGACTCCTGAGATTCTGCGATACGCGCTGCCTGCTTTATCATCTCATACGGAGTGCTCTTACTTAGATTGGAACGCTGTAAGCTAAACATGGAAAATATTTAAAAATTTTAAAATTTAATACAAGCTAGGCTAGCCGAAGAAACTTTAATGTCTCAACTGACTCCGAAGTTACTGCCATGCACAGTCTTTATCTACAATATACTACTTATAGACTAGACTTGCCAAAAGTCTGCTGAGACTTTTATGTTTGAAAAATTTTTAAAATCCTTTTTAGATTAGCTAGATTAATTATTATTAACTTATTTGATTCGTATTAAATAATGCCTTCTTCAGCTTCTTTTCAAAAAATAGCAGATAGGAGCGGCCCTAACCAAACATCTATCATATGGCAGAAAAATCTTCAAAATTAAGATTTTTTACTAAAATTTTATCCGTGGCATCACGATTACCAGATACGAGATAACATAATGTTGATTCAGATTATCCAACGTCTTCACTAGAAGCTCACGATTGTCAAAATTTTTTAAAAAAAATTTTTTTTTGTTTTTTTTGGGTGGGCTTAGACAAGAATTTTTTTACACTCCGATCGTTGCTTAAGTTCAAATTTGCTTAAAACAAGTTTTTTTTATTCTAGAATTTATTTAAAATTTTCTATTTTCCGTAAATTTACAATTAAGATCTCATTAAGACTAAACAGCGAAATTACTAATTTTTTTTCAGTGTAGTGTGTATTATATTTATATACCCTGTATCCTGTAAACCGTTTTAGGGAATTCACATTTTTTGATTAAAAAATAAGCTAGCGCCATTAAGTTTAGTAAGTTGATTCTTGTGACTCTAATAAACATAAAAACGTAGATATTTTCTTTAAACATTATCCCATCTCCGATGTGATCATACTAAACATGAAATGATACTTTCTTTAAACATCTTTCGGTCACCACCCCAACTGAATCTCACTTCTCCGTTGGACTTCTTCCACACTACTCGGCTCAAACAGGACCTCAAGAAAGACCGATACAGCTCCGTAGAGCTGTGAGGGCAACTTTGAAGGGAATCCCGCAAAAGAAGTTCCAGAAGTCGTATGCGCCGTGGGAGTCGCATTATTCGCGCTGTGTCGGGGTACTAGAGTGCTATTTCGTGGACTACTAAGGGTATGTACCGATTAGTTAAAAAATTTTAATTTATTTAGTCCCATTTCTATTTTGATCCTTGCCTGTACGACATTTTGTTTCGCCAGAAACTCGGGGAACTCATATGTGCAGTATTTTGTACTAACATTCGAAATTAATAGTTGTCCCTAACAGGTTTTTTTTTTTTTTTTAAAATTCTGCAATTCCTGATAATTGGTTTCTAATTTATTTTTAATCCAAATGCGATTTATTTGACTTTTTTATAAAGAAATACTGGACTAAAGCAAGTAATTTCTAATAGTTAAGCGCCTACAACGATATTTTAAATTAAATACGACGTCACCTTCAATCACTAGTGTCATTATAAATGGTTATAAAAATGTAAGAAAATAGATGCACTTGCAACTAGTGCAGTATCCACTTTGGCCATCCCTTACACAATATTGTCCAAGCCCAGTACGATTCTGACCATCTTAAAACTCGTTGACCCGCATTGACAATGCTGCATTTAAGCTGACTGCTTATGGCCCAGTACTGGCCCAGAGCCAGAGCCGGCGCCAGAGCCAGTACTCATAATTTAGTAAGAGCTCAGTTGAGTTTCAGTTTCAGTTTCGCAAAAGCAGCTTTACCTATTTAGCATAATTTTTGTTATTTTGCTCTGACGTTGTCGTAAATGTTTCTATAGCTATGGCCATTACTGTGTTTTGTTGTTGTTGTTGTTGTTGCTGTTTCTGACGCGATGTCATCGTTGTTCATAGCAACTGCAACAACGTCAACGACAGAGCAGCTCCAGACCAGGTTACTCTCTTTGTTGTCGTTGCTTTTTGTTGCTGGCCTGCGGCATATTGTGGCCACTTTTGTGCATCTCTCTCTCTCTCTCTTTGGGGCATTAGCCAGATGTTTAACATTATAGTGTAGGTGTGTGTTTGTGTCCGTGTGTTACTTACTGTAGTCGAATTTTTTACTTTTATTATAACTATTTTTATATGCTTTACTTATAGTATAAAAGGGTATATTGAGTTCGTCCAAAGGAATGTAACGCGAGGAATCAAATTAAGTACAGATAGGTTCTTCTGAACGCTGAAATCTTAGAGATAAGCGGAATCCATGAGAAGACGCAGTTTTTAAAATAATTCGATATATGCTTTCTTCGCTCTCAACAAAATTTCATAGCTTTCAGGCGTGTTGCTAAATTTTTTCTGTCTAATATAATATGACATTGGCTCTACAAAGATCGGAGCTGTGATAATGCAAAGGGAGCTTGAATATAATTTTTATGGTTAGTTTTGGGAATTTGTTTTAATTTTTTAATTATTATGGCACTTGACAGCATCAGACCACAAGGGCGCATAGCTATAGATGGACAATAGTGGGTTCCTTTTGATGAAGCGATGATGAATTCTAGTAAGTGTATTAACTTTATCCATCCTGTGCATATCCCACATGCTTCTCAAAGCATACTTTTCTGTCCTAAGCGACTTGTAGGTATCGAACCGTTTTTAACCAGGAGACGTCGGTACCATTGAGATCTATGTGAAACCTTGTTAGGTACATTGGCATTTATTTTCTGGACAAATATATGGCTTGGTTTTTTTATAAGTATTACCCAACCTTTTTTACATAGCCAAAAGGATGGAAGGGTGTCATTTGCATCCTATAACTTGCTTGTATTATACTCCGCTTATACCCTTCAGGTAAATACCAAGTTTGAAGTTACTATATTTCTATTTGATGGAGTTATGCTTATATGTCATTATTGTTAGGCAATGTCTACTATGGCGATCGTTAGAGGTGCCATCCTTAAAATAAGCATAGCTGCTTCATTTATAAGAGTTACCCATGTCGCAGGGAGTTTACGGGCATTTTTGAGACGAATTTTAAAACTAAAAAACGAAATGTATAAATATATTTAAATTTTAAAATTTTAAATACGTATGATTAAAATTTTTTTTTTTAAATTACAATTTTTTTTAACTCAAATTTTTTTTTTTCAACATTGTTCAAATAAGCTTTACTTTATCATTTCCAAGAGTTACCGACTTCGCATTGAGTTTACGTGCATTTAAAGGAGATGTTGAATTTTAAAATTAAAAAAGAACAATTTTTAAAATATATTTATAATTTATTTTTCAAAATAAACATAATGTCCTCATTTGTAAGAGTTAGCGATTACGGGCATTTTTAAAAGATGCTGAATTTTAAAATTAAAAAATTTTAAATTTATTTTTATATTTTTAAATATATTTACAATTTTTTTTAAATCCACATTTTTTTTATTATAATTTTATTTTTCAGAATTGTTAAAATAAGCCTCGCTTCCTTATTATTATTATTTCACTAAAATACGCATTACACCCTTATTTATTAGAGTTACCGATTTCGCAAGCTCACTAAACTTTTTGAGAAAAGTTGATTTTTAAAATTAAAATTTTTTTTTTTAACATATTTCAAATTTTAAACTAATTTATATAAATTTTTTTTTCCAAACATTTTTTTTATTTATAATTTTTTTTTTCCAAATCGCTAAAGGAAGCCTAACTTTTACAGTTATAAGAGTTATCGATTTTGCAGTGAGCTTACAAGCATTTTGGAGTGAAGTTTAATTTTAAAATTAAAAAAAATTTTTTAAATATATATATAATTTATTTTTGTTTTTTAGTTTAAAATTTTATTTTTTAAAACTGTTCAAATATCTTTATTTGCTTAAGAGATATGGCTTACAAAAATCGGAATGTTTAGTTATCGATAACATTTATCAGCGGCTAACTAGTAGAAAGTATCTACCTATAAGGCATCCCAAAGTTCATATCGAAGTCGCTTACGCCTGATTTTAATGCACACAACATTTTTTTTTTTTTGCTTGGTTGCTGTTTCTTTTTGGTAAAAGTTCATTTCTTTCTCATTTTTATGCTAAATTTGTTTGGCTAAATGCACACTTATGCATCAGGGGCCGTGCTGTTGACATAGTTAAAAGGTGCCCATTTATTATGTGAATTTATTATATCATTTTGTTTTTGCATTTTATATACTAAGCACCAAGCACATGGACTGCATTTGGTTTAAAGTTTTAAGCAGTTTTTTGCTGGCTGGCAATGCTTTAATACAGAAATTCTTGATAACTTAATTAAGTAGCTAGCTGGTAACTAGTGTCTGCATGTGTGAGTGTTCACCAGTGTTGGTAAACTTTAACAGCTTCATGTTCTGCCAACACACAACGCATTTTCGCACTCACGCAAATTACCAAATAAGCGACGTGCGAATTTGCGTGTATATATGTTTTTTGCTTACAACGTGTAAGTGTGTGTATGTAAGTTACCGAGTGTGTGTCTGGGTGTGTGTGTGTGTGTGTTTGGGAGAGCGCGTTCTAGAGACTGCTGTTCAAAGTTTACCTTTGGTTTTTGGTGCAAATTTGATTTGGCTGTACGTGTGTGTGTGTGAGTGTGTGTGTACCTGCGCTACTCTCTCTCTCTCTCTCTCTCTTAGACACACTCTCTTCCAACTTTAACTTGCATTTTGGTGCTTTGCATGCGTGATTTTTGACTATGTGTTTGCAGTACAGTCTGCATGTGTATTAGTGTTGAGAATGTGTTGGTAATTTGCACATTTCGGTGTGTCTGTGTGTGTGTGTGTGTAGGGTGATTTCGTGGGTGTGTTTGTGGTAGGTGTATCTATTAGTGGCTATAACCATGCTCATCTTTGCCATTAAGTGGCATAAAGTGTTGCTAGGTTTTTCGCGCTAACAGCGACTAAAAACTCAATTACCACTTAGCTCATTTTTTTTTTTAGCCTGTATAGGTATAAACCTAGTATTATCCTAACGTGTTATTTTAATGGCACAAAGATGCATAATGTGGCTTTTAATATTACACATTAACAGATAATTGTTAAACATAACATTTTAATTAGGAATTAATTCAAAAAGTTGTAAAAATGGTATATTAACTATGACAACAGGAAAGACAGTTCTGGCTGAGACAAAAGCGCAGTTTTGGTATTCTGGTTGATTGTATTAAATTGTAGTTACAGGAATGGTTTATTTAGAGAAGCGTCCCAAATAGTTTTTTTTTTTTTTTTTTTTTTTTTGCATTTTGCTGCATATAGCTTTTTTTATTTTGTAACGATTGTTTTATAAAATCCCAATTTTAAACTAGCAACTACTGGAATTTTAACTATACGACCCATATAGTCGTAATAAAAATAATTAAATAATAAATTAATGCGTACATTGAGGCACGATTGAAAATAAAAGGGAAGGGTCTCAAAGACCATCATCTTCTATCATTCTTTGATGAAATTTACAATGGGGGGGCTGAATAGTTTACTACAAGATCTTTATCGCTCCACCTCATTAAACAGGCCAAAATCCGAAGCAAGTTTTCATTTCTCGAGCAATGTATTTGACCAATGCATCCAAATTCTGAGATGAGGAACTGAGCTGGATATTTGGAGCCCGCAGTTCAATAAAAGCTCTCAAAACTAAATTAATTTTTTTTTTTAGTTTTACTCACTAAGGTTTTTGCTTAGCCAATTCTATTATATTGATGCGGTACTAAAAAATGTTTGGGCCCACCTCAATAAGTTAATTTGTGGCTGTGACAAATAAAATAATATCTTGAATTTCATTAAAATTAAAGAATCTTTGTATTATAGTTTTCATTCTTTTCTGCTTGATGCATTAAGTTAAGTTCGTTCGCTTAGTGCTGAATTTTTCAGGCCTGAATTCAACCATGAAAAGTAAATGAAGTTGTTTAGAGAAAAAAGGAAATACAAAACGGCCTCTGTCGCTTTTACATTATTAATTACTTATTTGAGATCTGAGAGCCGATTTTTAAAAGAAAATCAGCACTGAATTCTTAAATGATTTGTGAGCAAAGTCATTTGAAATTTCTCGCATTTAAAAGGCTAAAGCAAATCAGCGCTGAATTCATAGCTGATTATTATGACCAAGTTTCTAGCCTGAATGCTTTGCACAATCCTGTATTAAATTCATAGGCAAATAAATGCGCAATTTGATGGCTGATACTTTCAATTCAGCATCGATTTCATGCCTGATTCAGGCCTGAACGGAACTGAAGTACTGAGATAATTAAAAATTTTTGTCTAACGTACTATTATTTTATCTTATCCCATAATTAAATCTGCGAGTCTTTACGAGAAAGTTTCACTTTATGAATTCAATTTGAAAAACAAATTTTATCTTTAGAACGTGGTTCTTCAAGGCAGCTTAGTGTAAAATGAGAGAAAAAACATTGGCCCCAAAAATTAGAGTAGGTTCGAGTCTCAGGTTCTATTCGCTCTCATGATCAAATTTTTTTATTTTTTTTTTAAATAATTTTTTAAATATTAGACAAAATTTTAATATTTCATTTCAGCATTTCATTATTATAATTCAATATTTTATACATAATTTCAAATAAATACAATTTTTTCCTTAAATGAAACTTAAATTTTTTTGTATTGAAAAAGAATAAATGGGTGGAACTTTGTTTCTTATGGGAGTCCCATGACCACACCTAGTTTTTTGCGCTACAAAATGTATAGATTCAAATAGTAAGTAACTTTATTAACTTTTAAAAATAATATTGTTTTTTGTTTTTTTTTCTTGGAAACTTTGTACATATTATGATTTGCATACAGTTTTTAAGCGCTTTGCCAAACCTTTCAGATTATGAAAAATTTGCATTATTCTCGAAATCTTATAAAAAATCAATAAAACAGTTATCAAAAATATCTATACTATTTAAACTATAAGAGTATCTAAACTGCAGCGCTCAAAATTAAAACTTTCCATTAAAGCTGTATTTATTTTTTGTTTTCAATATTAAAGCAATAAAAGTTGATTACAAATCATTAAAATATAACAAATTGTTTTTATTATACAAATGCTTTAACCTTATAATTATAGCTTCGAGCATTTTAAAGAATTAAAAAATAAATTGCTGTTAAATTTAACAGTTTTAAAAAGCTTTTAACTGCAATTATGTTTTATGATTGGTATGAGTTTTGTTTTCAAATTTTTAAAATGTGTTTACTTAATTGCTAGAAAGCTTGCATTGAACGGAAATCATTTTGTAATAATTAACTTTCAATTATATTAAAATTTTGTTACTTTTGAAGGCAAACTAATACGGATTAAGCAGAAAATATATATTGTATTATAAAGTTGCTTTTTTCCAGGGTTTTAAATTTGAGTAGCATAAAAATTATTCAAATTTCTGCACATTTTTAGCCAAAAGTTCTCGTCATGCCATGATTTGCACATGGTCGTAGTATTATGGCTACTATAATTGAGATACTCCAGAGGGGTAGAGTTGAAAGCTGCTGCCATCAGTTACTTTTTAATTGTAAATTAGCGCTCATGTTTTTAGATATCTATGCAGCATGTATACATGTAGCATGTACTAAATTTACATATACATATATACCTATACATATGCATGTGCATGCTGCACTTAACGAGAACAGAATAAAGCAGGACCAACTTTTTGGACCTAAGCATATATACAATTTCATTTCGGATTCATATGCCAAACTTTTGCTTTGTTGCTAAACTAAAATTCAAACAAAGGCGTTTTAAATCGCTATTAAAACGCGCACAACGAGAACTGACCCACAAGTCTTAATATCTGGTATACAGTGGTGTAGATACTGAGGGGGGTGTTTGAGTAGAGCAAAAGTCCAGATGGCATAGATACTCCCACTAGCATGAGTCTACGCAAATTATTTTAGAAATACAAAAAAAATTCTTTTTGTTTTATGCGACTAGAGAAGAGTAGACGAAGAGGCGAAGGAATTGGGGCTTTAAAAAAATCCCTACTCCAATAACACAATTAGCAAAATTTAAAGCGCCGTCGGTAGTGGGCATGTAAAGTGACTGAGCTTGGAGATTATATAAAACTCTTCCATAAGTTTTACTCCATTTTTAATCGATAATTTATAAAAAATTAATTGTTCAAAAAAATTTTTATAAATCCAGACATAATTTTAGAAAATTAAAAAAGCATTATATAAAACTCTTCTGAAAGCTGAACACGATTAAACAAATTATATAATTTACCAAAAATTAATTGTTAAAAAAAAAATTTTATTTATTTACGCTACAGTTTTAATAAAATCGGACAAAATTTTAGAAATTTTTAAAAAAAAATTATATAAAACTTTTCTTTAAGTTTTTTTTTTTTAATTTTTATTTTAACAAATTAAAGCTTGTATTTAATACTAAACTTAATATTAATTTAACGAGCACTAGCTACTGAGGCCATTAAGCTGTATCCCATTATAATATTCGATATCTCAAAAAAGATTGATTTATAATTTTAGAAAAAATTTTAGAAAATTAAATAAAAATTATTTTATCTTAAAAATTTTAACGTTTTATTATTCTTCATTAAAACTCGTCTATTATGAGATTTGTGATTCTTGGGCTAAGTATTGCTTTTGAAGGAAGTCTCTGCATAATTAAACGTACATGATGACATAAATTTTGAACTTTTTTGAACAAGAACTAAGCACTTTAGATATCAAGATTTTCCGGTCTGTTCATAAAAACTAGTTCAAATTTAAGTAATTGTCAAGGTGTCTATCAGTTCAATTAAATGGCTTGAAATTCTTAAGTGTAACTTAGAACAAAAATCTTTGTCAATGTTTTGTTTCGAACTTTGGTTCTGGAGAAAAGTTTACAATTTAGGCAAATTCTTGTAACGTAGACAAGGAGGCAAGGGAGACCCAGTTATATACAATATGATGAGGAGGACAAAAGAAATTAATCTAGAGATGTCCGTTCGGGTGTCTGAAGACCTGCATGTTGCAGACTATAAGAGCTAGGATAACCAAACTTGACTCCTTATGTTATCAACCATATTAAGTTTTTTTTTCTCCCTTTCCACGCTTTCATAATTTAAAAGCGCAATATTTTGCACAATTTTATAGTTACAGCTTTAGCTTCTATAAACAGAACGTGGGAAATAAGAAAATCTTTCGATTAATGCCCAGATTCATTACAATCTCACCATAAACAGCGAAGATATTAACAATAGAGTATTTTAAAGCCGGGAAGGTTAGCACAGTTGTTTGAGTGTCGGACACAAAACTTTACGTCACAACGTCTAGGGACCAAGGTTCGATTCCCACCCAAAGCATTTTTTTGGTTTATTTTTTTTTTTTTTAGTGCAATTTGTTTATTTTTTTTTTATTTTTAAACTTTTTTAGTGCTGTTTTTTATTACTATTACATACATACTTGCATATATGCTGATAATAAGTTGTTTGTTACTATTGCATACATACGCATATATATTTGGAAATTAAATTTTATTGTTCAAATTTTTTATTAAAATGATTTTTAAAAAATCATCAGATAAAGCACCTATAATGTAATACATATGCATTGCTACAAAAAAAAAAACACTTTTGGCTTTAAATTGAGTAAAAAAGGTATCTGATATACAATCAGTTTGCTGTTGACTTAAAAATGAGTTAAAAGCTTTAAAAATTTGTGTATTGTAAATTGTTATTAGTTTGAAATGACCAAATAAATAAAAACTCTTATATTTTTGAAACGAGCTAAATTTGGCTAACACTTAACATATAAAAGAATTGTTTACCTCAAAAATAGTAAAATTAATTAATTTACTTGCTTAAACGATGTATCTGATGCTATGCTATAAAATAAATATAAGATAATTGGTCTTTTTTGCTTGGACTATGGGACGTATGAGCATTTTTGATTTAAAAACTGTTTTGTGAAAATTTAAGAGAGTTAGAACCTTTTTGCAGATAAACTTAATTTGAATACAAGAAGAATTGATGCAAGAAACAATTTCTAAAAAAGTAAGAAAACTCAATTTTCTTGCCATATTTTTGAAGGAATTTTGACAAGACAAAGTAGAGTGGTTACAATTTTAATAACGGAAAATACAACTTTTGTAGAAAAATCTTTCATTACATTTTTCTACAAAGTCATATGCGCAAAAAAATGTATGATATTTACTAGTTCCCATGCTCCCCCAACGCCATCTACGTCACTGTTGCTGTAGCTATTAGTTTGTGCTTATATATTTGAGTGCCATACGCTGCTGTCAGCGTATACTCGTTTAGTATATAAGTTGGTTGTGGGTTGTATGGCAAAAGCAACCATATTTTGGCAACATTTTGTGCGCACATTAATTTATGTAAATAGTTGAAAAATATTAATGGCCACCAACAGATGGTGTGAGTCAGTGAGTGTTGGGAGCTCAGTTCTAGCATAATCTAAGTGCTAAGAGAGAGAGAGAGCGAACTTGTAAAAGTTCAAACATTAAATTGAACATTTAGCCGAACAACGAAAAACAAGTCAACAGCAACAGTTTTCGATGGAAATTTGCATTAAATATTTATGTCTTCAAAAAAGTTGAACAATTTCCGTTACATTATGGTACATAAAAGCCAATAAGCCACATAAACGCACGGGTCATACAACCAACTGTCGAACAAAAACTATGGCAGCTACATCGATCCGGCTTGGCTTGGTCAGTATGCCACTTCGTAGCCACTTCCTCATATACGTGTGTCTGTATGTATGTCTGTGTGTGTGTGAGTTCAAAATGGCGCACAAGAAATCAACTTATGGCGCACTTCCGCCAATAGTCAAACATTTTATTCGATTTCATTTCATTTTACATTTTGATTCCGAGCGTCGAGCATGCGGCTCCTTGAACGCCATACCCGCCGCCCGTCCGCCCGTCCGCCCTTCCGCTCGCATTGTATGCATCACAAAATGGTCAAAACAGTTTGCAAATTAAAATGAAACATAACGGAAATGCTACAGAAATCAACCAACTGGCATAAACTTTATGCCTCTGAGCTGTTCAATTCGTTGCTTTGGCCTTTATTATGACCCGGCCAGAACTCAACGTTCCGATGTTCTCATGTCCCGATGCCTCGTTGCCGATGCCGCACAGCCAAAATGAAATCAAGTAAAAAAATTTCTGTTTTGTTGTAAGTGGATCAAAAACAAAAAAAAAAAACAAAAAAAAATGGCGCACGACATGGACTACGGAAAATGTACATTTTCCGCTTTTGCAAAAGGCCACTAAATATTTTGAAAAAATAAAGCAACAACAAAACAAAAACAACAAAGATGTTATTATGACAGAAAAATATCGACTATGAAATACTCTGTATTAGAGTTCATAAGCAGTTTAATACAGCATTTTTGCAACACTTGCATTTATAACAAGTTCATATCGAATATTTTTGTCTTGGTGAATCAGTTGTGAATTCAGTCATGAAATGCAAGCAATATCTTATGCCTTGGTAAGAGGAAAATATAGGCGTTTTTATCTAACCATTGAGTAGGTTGCCTTGTACAGACATTGATGCTTGGCTTGGTAAGAGAAAAATTTAAATTTTTTTATCTAACTCCTTTAGTACGCTGACTTAGCTCAAAATTTATCAGTGATGAAATCAGATATGAAAAGTAAGTGAACACCTCAGGGGTTCTTACGAAGAAAAACTTTTTAGTACTGTGCCTTAGTACATAATTTATCAGTGCTGAAATTGGTCATGAATGGTAAGCGAACGACTCATGGCCTTGCATGAAGAAAAACTGTTGCACTCTCGCAAGCATGGCTAAAGGCATTGATAAATTGGACAAGGTGAAAAAAATACAGCATTTAAGGATTCCAATAACTTTTGCAAGTGGCATAAAAAAATGTTCATGTCTAAAACAAATGCTTCATGCTTTGCATAAAAAAATTTCCCTTTGTAATTAGAATAGCATTGTCATGGATAATTTCAATCAAAAGGTGCTAAATAGAATAAGGGAAATCTGAAAATATGTCGACAGCAAAAAATGTGGAATAGTGAACATCAAAAACTAAAACGTTTTCATTTACCGGCAATATGCTTAGCAAGAACCCATAACAACAAATCAAAAGTTTAAAAATAACAACCAATGTAGAAGTTTAGTAAAAATAAAGCATGCTTGTTTCTTAAGTTATTTTTATTAAATTTATTTATATTTTATTAAAGTAGAAATAAATTCTATATTATAAAGGATTTATAGCCAGAGAAACAAAGGCCTTACGTATGCAAATACTTGTATTTAATTTATTTTATTGTATTTTTAGATCCCCCTTGAAAGAGGAAATCAGCACTGAATTCATAGCTGACTTATGATCTAATTCTTCTGTGATTACGGGTCTATCTATTTAAAACAAGTCAACACAGTATCCTTAGCAGATAAATATTGCTAAGTTTTTATTTAAATAAAGCTTTATGGAAATAGCTGGTACTGAAAAATCTGATATGATTTCATGAGTGATTCAGTACTGAGTGGATGTTATGATGTTTCAGTCATTTACCAATAGTTTATAATAAAGCTTATTATTTTATAATATCTCCAGTTAATCAGGCTGGATAGGCGATCAATAATTTGAAAACGGACGATTAGCATTACAGAATTTAAAAAAAAACAATTAACAAATTTTTAATTCTTAAAGAAAGACGAACAATATTTAAAATAAGCTCATAATTACTCAAATAAGACTCAAAAATCTTGAAATAACTTTAAAGTTCTTGAATAAGGACAAGTTTAAAACAAGTCCATAATTCTCAAAACAAGACCAGACAATCTTGAAATAATATTAAAGTTATTGAACGCGCAACAAAAATATCGAAGTACAAAAAATTCTAACGGCAGCACAAGACAAAAAATTCTTTAAGTAAAATAAAAAGTATTGAATTGAGAAAAAATTCTTAAATTTCGAATTTTTAAAACAATAAAATGTAACATACAAAAATTTTTTTTTTTTAGTTTAAAAATTCTTAAAAAATTACTAAGCACGGGATTCGATATTTTTATCTAGACAATAAAGTGCAGTGATTTTTTTAGGCTTTGATTCGCGGCTTTGAATTTGGCTAATTAGAATTAAGAAGCATAAATTTGTAAGGTCAGCCAGTTTTTTTTTGGTTCAATATTTATTTAAATAAATAAACATTTTATTAAAAAATTATTTTTAGGTACTTTTTAAGACCTCTTAACAAATTTTTAAATACAAAAATCGATTTTCGGCCAATTTCTTATTTAAATTTTTGTATTTTTGGAGCCAAATATAAAATCGATTTTTTTTTTTAAATTTTTGGTTTAAACATGATATTTTTATTTTTTTGAAGAATTCTAAAATTCTATACAAAATTATTATTTTTAGGCTCAATTGTATAATTTTTGACACCGTTTATGAAGATTTTATATTATAGAATTTCACCGTGCTGCAAGTTTCGGGTCCGGACCTCCTCCAAAAGTTGGAAAAATGGTTAGAAAGTCTTTTGCGAACTCTGATATATGTATAAACACATCGAAGCGAAGAACCCTCCAAGACCAAATCCTAGATCCGAAGCTGCATCAGACTTTTAGGAAGAAACTTTTGCTTTCGGGTTCCATGGAATCCCAGGCTTGGACTCTAACATCTGTATAGTGCATTTTGGGAGCTTAAGACACTTCTTTTAGATCTTAGTGAAATTGTTTAAGAAATTTTAAAAATAATAACGAAATAGAAATTAAGTGAAATGCTTGGAATTCCAAACCCCTGAGCGCTGTACGATGCCTTGTTTAAACGGCTGTGAATCTCGATTTCTAGGCAGTTCGTAGAAATTCTAAAGTTGAGGTTCCCATTTTTTGCACAATCCTAATTCAACCCATATCCAGGGTATTAAGTTTTTGATTTGAATGGCTGTATGTGGTCAATAGCTGCCTTAACAGCTACCCAGCAAGTACTAGAAGCTTCATTAGCCGAGTTGACCTCAATAGCAGCTTTATAAATGGGATTTATTGGCTATGGTTAGGTATTGTATATATAAGCCCCAATTCTTTTCTGTTATTGACCAACGATTTGTTTTAGTTTTGGCTCAAATGAAGCAGCTTAGCTAATTGCAAAAATTCTTTCAACAGTTCGTTAGTTTGTTTATACCACGTACAGCTTGTAAATAAAAATTCAAAAAACTTTTGCGTTCTTTTTCCAAATCAATTGTGAGAACTTCATCACAATTGTTTAAATATGCATGAAAAATTCAATTGATTTGTGGAAATTTATTTTGACATACAATAAAAAATGTATATACATATGTGCACATATGAGTTTGAGCGAGTGTGTGTATTTGGACGGCGAATAATAAATATTTATTTAAGTATTTTTCATTTTATGGTAGCTCTGAAGCGCAAACTATGACCACATAAAAGGCTTTGCATGAAGTATAAACTAGATTTAGAATGAAATGGTTTGAATCTTTTTGAGTCTTTAATTTGAGGAAATATTTGCTAGAAAATGTTAATAGTGCTTGGCAATCATGTGGAAAATGTTAAATAATTCTAGTTTTATGTTTATGGCATGTGCAAAATTAAATGCGCAGGTTTTTCCAAAATTTATGAAATTGACACTGAGTTTGGCTTAAAATTGAGTAATAATAAATCTATTTTGGCTTAATAACAGGTTGTCACTTTTTCGACAGTTTTATTAGCGATAATTTTTTGAAAAATATTTTATAAATCGAAGCAATTATGGGTAACACATTTGATATGTTAGCTACGAATATTTGATTAATTTGTAAAAAAAATTTTAAATAGTTTAAATTGCTTGTGGAGCAGTTTGTTTGACTGTATATTACTTGCTCAACTTGCTCTACAAAGTTGGCTACACATTTTTAAAGGCTATGGCTTACAATTCACAAACAGTTTAAGCGCGGCAGCAGTTAACAAGCATGAGTTCAATAAATGGAAATTATATTAATCTTTTTTTATATTCTTTATTTCTACTTATTATATTGTACTTATTATTATACTTTGCTAGATATTTTTTTTTTTTTCGATATAATTGGTGAGATTAGAAGACGAGAAAATAGACAAAAAAAAGGGGCTGACCTGGAAAAAATTGCACACTGGAATATCTCTTGCTTAATGTAATAAGGCACATCCAAAGAGTCTAAAACCAAAATGGTGACCTCCTCCCCCGTAGGGTTTACCGTTATTTTGACATTTGTGTCGGCCCATTTATCTCGAATTCTATAAGTCGTACAAAAAAAATCTTCAAGGCAAAAAATGATTAAAATTAAAATTCGAGTTTTATTTGTATTGCAAGGTATACCCAGAAGTTCATATTTTCGCCGGTGGAGGGCGCCAAAGTTACAACAACGCCATTTTTCTCATTTTTACCCACCCCTTGCCTTTTTTTGATTTTGGTGTGTATCAAAAAATTGTAGATCTCAAAAAATACACAGGACTGGTTTTTTAATCGTGTAAGTATCTCCAGTAGTTTCCAAGTTATAACGCTTTAATGTCTTCCCGTACGGATATTTTCCTAAAAATCATTACAACATGAAAACATGACAAAAAACGAGCTTCAAAAAACATTTTGTCTTGTAAAAAATTCACAGTGAAATCATTTATTTGATAAATTAAATTAAATTTTCATTACAAATACCATCATCTTTATTATAATTTCATAAATTTTTCCGTTCAAGAGAAAGCCTGTTTTACTAACACAGTTTTTATGCCTTTCAAAATTTAAGGAGGAATCCTTAGCTAGATAAATAATTAGAATTATGCAAAGAGCAATACTTTATATTCAAATAATTATTTTTTTTTATGCAAAATTAAATTTAAAAAAAAACTTAAATGCAAAGTATTTTCTTCAATTGAAAAAATTTAATATACATATATGAAAATAAATTAGAAATCTTTTTTTTTAATTATGCCAAAATAAAATCCAATAAATGACAAAAAAATATAAAAAATTTTTAATGGAATAAATAACATTTTTTCAAATTTAGCCTTTTATAAAAAAAAATATTGTTATTAAATTGTCACTGAAAATTATACATTTTTCTTAAGATAAATCGATAAACTGATGAGCAATCGAAAAAATCATTTAAATTAAAAAATAAAATAAATAGATCTTTCTTAATAATGTGAAATTAAAATTATAAATTTATTTTAATTATGTGAAAATATAATTTTAAAAATCAAAGTATTTTTTTGTAATGCAAAGAGTTTTCTTTCATTGAAAAATGTTAAATTTATTTCTTTACATTAACAGTCGACTTAAGTATTTGGTTATCGATTAATCAATAAATAATCGGAAATAATAGGAAAAAATTTAGTTTTCCTATTATTCTTCAATTGACAAAAAAATTTGATAAATATGCAAATAAAATAGATATCTTATTTTTTGAATTGAGAAAAAAAAAAAAAAAAAAACACATGAAAAACAATTTTTTTGTTAATTTTTAATAAAAAAATACAAATCTTTTTTTAAATTCAGTATTTTATAAAAAGAAATATGATTATTAAATTGTCAAAGAAAATTGTACCTTTTTACTGATGAGCAATCGAATAAATCATTTAAATTTAAAAGTTAAATAAATGGAATTTCTTAGTAATGTGAGATTAAAATTTTAAATCTGAAAATTAAATTAAAAATCAAAGTATTTTTTTGTAATGCAAAGAATTTTCTTTCATTGAAAAATGTTGAATTTATTTGTTTACAAGAACAGTCTACTTAAGTATTTAGTTATGGATAAGTCAATAAATAATCGTAATAGTAAAAATACGCTGAAATCTTCAAAACCAAAAGGATCCTTTTAAAAAAGTATGACTGTCACTTTACTAAGGCAAAAAAAAAAATCTCTTAAAAGAGATTTCTGGCACATTACTGCCACTGAAATTAGTCCCAAATTAGTTAACAAACTTCATTAGATTTTCACTTCCTATTTTCGGCACTGTTTCTAATTAATCCATGCCCATAAGTTTGCCAACCATCAAAACAGCATGATCTCTTATTTTTGATGTGCAATTTAGCAAATGGGCATTGGGGGCGCCACATTTTGTACATTTCAATGAAGCGGCAACCATTTTTTTTTTCCTTCTGCACACTTCACTAAATGAATTTAAGAAAATGTCTTAAATCGTTTATTTCGCCTCGGCATCATACATAATGCCTTTTGTTAATGTTTTTGCACTCATTGAATAAACTAATTCGATTATGCCATTGGGTTCGCCATGTTGTAAAGACTCAGACCCAAAAAAAAAAAAATGCTATTGTTGTTGTTGCTTTTGTGTCATTAGGCGCGTTTTTCGATATTTCTGGAGCTCTGTCGTCTCAATTTCAAAGTCTCTTTGTGTTCTCTCTAGTGAAGCATCAAATATGGCGTGGCTTGGTATTAACTATTAACAGCCATTGCTTTTTCTTTACTATGGCGACAGTTTTGTTTGAGTATCAATGGCGGACACACGCAGACAAATCAACGCAACTTTTGCGACATTTTGCAGCCATTGACAGCCGCCATTTTATATTTGTTTTGTAGCCCTGGGCTCTGTGCCCACACAGAGTTCACATGCAGATTGAATGTACACACACGCACACGCACACACATGCTCATAGTACATGACACATGACATATGGCTGGACTTTGGATAGTAGCTCTCTTAGAGGCTTAAAAGCTCAATGAGCAAAAATGGTTTCATTTTGTCAAATGTTGTGCTGGTTTTTCGGATCATTCTGGCCCGTGTATCAAAATACTGGTCATTCTGTTTGTGCTTTATTTTTGTTTTATATTTGAGTTTTATTTTGTTTGCATTTGCTATTTGTTGGCACAATCCGTGCACACATAAAACCCCAACACTCTCCACGCTGCTGTTGACAACCAAAAATAATTTTGTTGCCAAAATCGGTTCGTTGAATTTCAATAAAGTGACAGTTTTTGGCAAACTTTGATTTCATTTCATTTTTCACATGTCAATCAGCTTTGTGTGGGGCTTCTCATGTTTGCAGCTAAATCGTAATGTGGTATACCTGAAATTTGTTTTTAGTTTTTGGCCAAATCCTCTAAACATTTTTTCCATGCATTTATTTTGTTTTGCCAACAAAGCCGGGCTGAAAAAGCACATATTTTCTCTATCTATAAAATTTATTTTAGTATATAAATAAGTGTTTTGAGTGTGCTGCGATTCCTGCTGTTTGGTCCTTGTTTTATGTTATTTCAAAACTACTGAAAAGTGCTTCCTGCTGTGATGTTTGATATGAGATTGAGTAAAAAATTAAGTTTTATTTTACTTCATAATTTTTTTTTTTTTTTGTTTTAAAATTTTCGTTTTTTTTAAATCCTGCGGATACTTTTTTTTCTATTGTATCACATATTTTTTCAAATTTAATTTTTTTTAATGAAAGCAGCTGATAAGCTTTTATTAGAGTTTTTGACACAAACATTTGGTAGTAAATATATTCGAATAGCTTTCCTATTACGCTACACATTCAAATTGGCATAGAAACTAAAATTTATTATTTACTTATTTATTTAAAGCGTTCAACTAAGCTCAATGGGCCTTAGATAATAAAAGAACATATTTTTGGAAAAATAGAATGATGGCAAAATAGATATGAATTAATCCGCGGCTCTAACCCAAATTGTTAATTTTTTAACGATATGTACTTTGTGTACAGAGTATTTCGAACAAAAAATATTCGTTATTTCCAATTTTTAAGGGCAAGTAGCATATTTGCTTTTGATATTTTATTCTAAAAGTTTCGCTTCTACTTTTGTTCTAAGCTGAAAAATTTCTTTTAGTTTATCTTCTGCTTACAGGAATAACCCTGCCCTGTCTGTGTTTTAATCGTGGAAGATAAATATTTTTCCCAGATGTCTACATGTCAGTATGCAGATAATCTGGTGCTTATGATAACGCGCAAATTATTGCCCACAGTCAGTGAGTTACTGGAATCCGCACTTGACGTCACTTTAAGATGGGCACAGCAGAACGGCCTAGTGGTTAACCCTCAAAAGACCCAACTGGTGCTGTTCACTAGGAAGTACAAGATCCCTAAGTTCACACCTCTGACCCTCGGAGGAACGGAACTTAAAAGATCTACAGAAGCGAAATATTTGGGTGTCATTCTGGACTCTAAACTCTCATGGAAGAGAAACTCGGAGGAAAGAATGAAGAGAGCGCTAGGTGCTTACTGCAACCGTATATCATTCATTATAGACGGCAGTCGTCAGACCTATCCTGACCTATGGAGCGTTGGTCTGGTGGAAGGCGGGTTACACCAAATCCTACCTAAACAACCTACCGAGTGTCCAAAGGGTAGCCTGCCTGGGCATTACCGGATCCCTGCGATCCACTCCTCAGGCAGCTCTGGATGTCATTCTGAAAAAACCGCCGTTCTTAATTAAACTTTGAATTTTCACAAAACAATATTCTTTCATTGTTTGTAATATTTTTCATTCGTACTCTATTTGCTTTAAATTAAAAATAAAATACTCTCAATTTCGGAAGAAAGGCTTAACATTCATATAATAAGCTCGAAATCAATTTCAAGAGCCATTTTCTTAAAATATTTCTAAATATTCTTCAATTAAGTATTTATCACTTAGAAGCTTTCTTCATCAATTCTGCTTTAAAACATTCTAAATATTCTAATATTAAGAATTTAATTTTACCTAAAAAAAGCTCCGAAAGTATTAATTTTACTCTCAATAATAAAAAAATCGATCTTGTGGTACTTTTGACACCGCAAATTCAAAATGAGCACAAATTGCTTAGTTTTATATAAAATTCTTATGGAATGATAAAGAATACATAAATTTAAGCCTTGAACAAGTCTAAGTCTACTAATATTTCAAAGAAAGACAGTAATTCTTCATTTGGTTTCCGAATCCAACTTAAACAAAACGCCATATTTAAGCCCAATACAAATAATTGAAATTAAATTTACTTACCAATTAGTTACTCAATTGAACTGCCGCAACATCTCGCAAACAAACAGTTTACTGCAAATATAAAGAAGATAATTTATCAATTATTTAGCTACACTAACAAATAGCAAACAAAAGAAAAAAATAGCAATTTAAGTAATATGCTTAATTTAAATTGAATTAAATATAAATTATTTAAACGGCTAGCCACTTAAAGTCAGTCAGCACGTGTCATAGTGTCATGTGAATATGGCCAAGAAATGCCAATGGCGTGAAACGACTCTTTTTCAAGGCAATTAAATTTAATTGCCACTTTCCAAAAAAATGTATGTATATAAATGTAGTATATAAGTACTTATGTATATGTATACATTTTATTCAATTGAAAATGCTTATGGAAATTTGGCAGACTCTTACACGCTCTGGCTACTGTTTGGCAGCTCCACTAACTGATGCCTGACTAATTGAAGTTCAATGCAAAAAAATTGGCAACAGTTAATAATGACATTCATGGCTTGCCAAAAAATAAAAAGCAGTCAAGACGAGAAGATAAAGCAAATTTAAAAAAAAAAGAAAGAAGGAAGCCAAAATTAAAAGGTACGCGGCAAAAGGGGCGTTATCAAAAAGCAGGCAGGGTAATTTGAAAGACGCTGTCAGCATTTTGGCTAAAATGAAAGCGTCAAATGTTTTATTTAAAATTCAAAGCGAGTATAAGTGACAAGAAAACACCAAAGAAACACCGAAAAAAAAGTAGCAGCGAATAAGCTGGAAAAAATAAAAAAGAAAGATACAAAAATTGAAATGCTCAAATTGGCTGGTAAATAACGATGCCGTTCATGTTGGGTCTCAGAGAGATTGATTTCATGCCAAATAAAAAATAAAAAAATGTAGTAGCTAACACGAACTCGAACACGAACAGGAACACCCAAAAAATAAAAACTGGCTTGAAGAGCGACATATTTGGCTAAATGGTCAAATATCTGACGGCAGAACATGCCAAACAAGAACAAGAACAAGAACAAGAACAAGAACAAGAAAGATACAACAACAGCAGATACAGATACAACCAGCCGGTGAGTAGACGCTGAGTCAAGCCAAAATGTAGGTCACCTGTAGCGTAGCTTTCAATTTTTATAACGTTACCAAAAATCTTCTTCAATTCGTGTTCTCTTTTATATTCTTGCTCTCTTTTTTTTGTCGTTTTTTGTTTGCTTCTTCTGTAATTGCTTTAGAATCTCTGATTTGTAGTCGAACTGCTTTTGAGTTAAGTATTGGACACAGTTCATCTGTTGGTACAGTAGAGATTCGTTAAATGGAACAAACGAAAAGTTGATATGGCTGAAATTTAAATTAATTAAAACTTAAGCTTATTGATGTAAACTTATCGATTTATTTTTTTACGCAACCGCTGCCAATTTAGTTATTCAAACGATCTGGTAACTCTTGTAGACAGTTAAACGCCTTTCGGATATATTTAAAACTAGCGAGCGATATTTTTCAAAATAAATATATTCAAAAATTTAAAAAAATAAAATTTATATATAGCTTTAACTCTTTTTTATCAACTTTTCATTCAAAATTTAAATTTTTTATTCAAACATTGAAAAAAAAAGAGAAAGCTATTTATAAAATATTTTTTTTTTTTTAAATTTTAATTTTTCATTAAAAAATTGAAAAAAAGAGTTAAAGCTATTTTTAAATTTTTTTTTTTTTTTGAAGTTTGTATAAAAAATTGAAAAATAAATTTGGAAATTTTTATAAATTTTTTGTCTATTAAAAAACCAGCCTGAAGGGTATATTCCATTGGATATAGATTCTTTATAATTTGAAGTTTATTCTATCTAAAAATAAAATAAATAAATAATATCATAAGCATGTTCATTTTTAATTTATCTTGGAATTTCGGTAGTACAAGTTGATGGATATCGCACATTTGGGATTAACCGAGAATTAACAAATTGGAATCTGGTTGACAATATATCGCTCATAAAAATATCGGAAACGTTTATTATTGATTAGTCGACGCACATCCCTAGTTTTAATTAGGTATTTTTTATTTATAACACCTAGAGTTCCCCAATCAATTTTTAGAAAATTGGCACCCTTTGATAAGTAATGAAAAAAGTAAAATCTGTGCCTATACCAAGGCAAGATAACATTGGAAATTATTCACCTTGTTCCAATTGGAAACGAAGGAAATCAATAATGGGAAACACACTAGTAGTGCCTGAAACACCAGATATCCGAGATCTCTTTGTTCCTTCAGAATACCTAAGGACTATTGACCAAAAAGTATTCGATCTTAAAAATATCGGATAACTAATGCACGTCACTTGTTTAAAATTGATACGTTTTGCCTATAACTCCCGAAGTTCCCAACTATATTAATGAAATTTTAAGAAAAAGTAGTCAGCTTCAAAGTAAATGGGGAATGTCAAAGATTTGAGAAATACTTGAAGTTCCTAAGGACAGCCAAATGGACAACGGCCAGGCAAACCTGTACTTTATAGTTTCAGTGGTGTCGCCATCTATCGGTTACATACATTAGCAGTAACTGGATGTTAAAATTATATATGAATTTTTAACAAGTGACGTACAGAAGTGAGAACAGCTAGAGCCGCCTAGGAGGAGCACATGGTTTTGGAACCACGAATCAGGGCCTATTTTGGCTTTATCCCCTTTCGTTTCGATGGTTTGGGCATCTAAAATTGAGCAAAATAGTGATCAAGGATTTCGCTTATTTTGGTAGTTTTATTTCTAGTTTAGAAGTTATGGGCAGCTTAAGTTGGTCCGATTAGCTTCATATTTGCACCCAACATAGATCTTGGTGCCACAGACATGAATCTGGACCAAGTATCTTAGTATTTTACTTTAAGCCGCTTCTAATTCACAACTGGTTATAGCAGCTAGTGCCATATTATGAATGGAACAGTTGTTTATAAAATTATTTAGTATTAGATTTAATATATTTTGAACTTAGAACTGTTTTTATATTACCAGCAAATCGAATGTGTTCCAGGGTTTCTAACAGTGAGTTCTGAATTCTAAGAATAGACTAGTGAAATAATTTCTAGAGAAAATATGCAAATGCTTCATCAATCTAGTTAGCATACTCATTCATGAGTGCATACTGTATTATTTGTGGTAAATTGCGCGCTTAGCCAAGGCCAGATTACCGACTGTCAATGGCTGCTATGTGGCATGCAACATACTAATCCAGAGCAGCAGCTATATTTCGCCGCCTTATCATCAACCTGAGATACTCCAGTTTGGTCGTGCTGGTAACTTGAGCACGCTTAAAAGCTGAGCTTGTGGCAAGCCGCAAGCTGTTGTTGCAGCTATTGCGGCTTGATAAGAGCTAATCAGTGAGCATATATGTATAAGGCAGCGTCTTGGCCTTGGTAACTGCTGATGTTGTGGTTGTTGTTGTTAGTTGGTAAGGTAGAGTGCCTGAGGAAATGCGGTTGCTTTGATTTCGCGTACTTGTAGAGACTGAGTCATGTTAATTGCCGCACTTGAAGCTGAGCATACTCCAGCAAAGGAACAAGCAACACATTTCGCGTGCCACACCATATACAAACACACAGATACAGATACATACAAAGAGACACATACACAGATACGCTTGGCCAACAGCTTATTCTTTGGTTTGCAAAACAATGGCAAGAGCCAGAGCTCAAGTGGCTGTGGCAACAACAATAAGCCATAAAATCACAAATATGCCAATAACCTATTGATGTCTTCGATACGCTTTTATATAAACGAGCTGGCATATATGTAGTATCTAGATACATGCCGACTATTCTAGCATATATTTAGATACCAACAGCAGCAGCAAAAATGAAAGTTGCTTGGCCGCCGAAAAAGTTAGAAAGAAAAAAAAAAGAAATAAAAATCTCGAGTGAAAAAAGATTATATTGCTTTTTTTTTCCTCATTTATTTATACTTATGGTGTTTTTATGCCCGTTAGTTAAAGAGTAGCAGGGTATATTAATTAAGTGTGAGCGTATGTAACATGAGCTAAATAAAGGCATGGCACTGGGGATTTCTGCAGATCCCTGAAAGTGAAATGGAAGATTGATAGATTTTTCAAGGCAGAGAACACTAAATGTTGAAAAACGAGCAGAGAGCCAGACGTAATGACGTCAGCTTTTGCGCTAGGTAGGTCCAGCTTTTTCTTCCTGTCTATAACAAACATAGGCTTAAGAATTATTCAGAACTTCCTTTGACGCCCAGACGGCTTGCTTACTGCATATTATAGATTAAAAATCATCTATGCAATCCATATACACATATTGAAGGTGACGCTATATCAAGAGATAGGTTATCACTCTCTTCGGCTGTTATAGAATGTCGGTGCTAGGCATTACTCACTTAAACCATCCAAGAATATTGCGTTTACTTTGGAAAACGTCTTGGCTGTAGAAACTAAGGTCCACATTTATTTTCTCCCATACAATCGTATAAACTGGAGATCTTGTATGTTGTTGCGTTACCTTAGTAGCTTAAAAATCTTTCTAGTTTTCATATACTTTTGAAGCCTGTTGGTATCAAATGCCTTGGTGGACTACCCCAAGGAAATCGTAGACTGTTCTCATTATTGTAACATCACCAAGCTCCACCTTGGAAATTTTGCCCAGTTCGCGTTCGTTGTCAACCGTGAAGGATCATGGCAAACAGTTTATTCTTATCCAAATATTGGTGGTCCACCGTCAAAGGATCAAAGAACGTCACCACCTCATCTTCACTTCACCGCGTTCTCAGCTTGTAGCAAAGCGTATCTTGTCGTCGGTTATGCTCGATTATAACTAAGAAGTTTTGATAACTTTTTTTGACACCCAGACACATGCCTCGCCAGGTGTCGTCTGCTTTGGAAGTCAATGATAAGCAACTTGCCACTTGATGCTCTTAGTTGGCCATAAAACTATTGCCACAGGTGAAAAGTGGCTAATGCCCAAAAATTGCAATGTCATGTCTGAGCTTGCGCCTTTTGCTTGTCTTGGACTCCAATCATCAAGAGACAAGGTGAGAGCAACCAACAACAACAATAACGACAACATGCGCTAATGAATACAGTCAACCTACTGACACTTTGACCGATTTTTGGAATACTAAATATAGTTATTTGGTCATTATGTTCATTGTGCACCTTTCGCCGATGGTTTTTGTAGCTGCTGCTGTTTAATGTCAAGTCATTGAATACCCATTCAGTTCATAAACCATATATTATTGCGTACACAGAGCGAAAAAAGTGTCATTCAGTGAGGACCTAGAAAATTCACAAAAATATGAAGGTATAAATTGTGCTAACTATACGTGATGTGTGAACTCTTCCACCGTGTCCTGAGTTCTTAGAGGAACACTCTGCTTTGCTGGGGAATAGATAACAACTATATTTTTCAAAGTCCAAACTTGAATATTTTATGAAAATAATTCAATGCCGATTTATGATTGAGAGATGATGCTAGAGTTCGTGCTGATGAATTAAAAAAGTATAGTTCTTAAAATCATAATCTAGTCGGTAGAACTAGTATTTTATATATTTTTAATAAACAAATTTTTATGATTTGAGAGCAAAAAATTATGATTCCTAAAATGTTTTAAAATGCCAAAATCTCAATCTAGGAAAAGGACGCACATTTCAGGTTCATTCTGGCCACGAATTCCATTCTTTCAGGGTAAAGGGTACAAGAATCCATTATGTGTTGCAAAACTTAATAGACAGTTTTTCAAAAGAGTTGAGGAAAATATAAAGATGGGTAAAGAGTCTTTAATCTAAAGTTCTTAGGTGTTGTTTCTTTTTTTTTTAAACATTTTCACTTCACGTTTGAATACCAATTTTAAATTTTTTTAAGAAAGAAATTGGGCCACTTCGAGGTATTGTAGAATTTAAGCAAATTTTCTGATTTCATATCTCTCGCGGACACTGAAAATCTTTCCTATGCTCTGGTCAAACAAATTTAAGACAGAGGTATATACGAACTCAAATCGATGAAAAAATAATGAAAGAAAATTCTTAGATCCTTTTTCTTAAATTTACTAGAATATTTATTTTCCAATTCAATGAAAAATAAAAAAAACTATTTAAGGCGACAATTGGGGCTCATCGAGTTATGTTAGGCATAATATAATATATATTCGTATTTCAGATCCTTTCAGGGCCCCAATTTTCTTGCTGCTTCCCTGGTATATAGCGAATAAGCATTTATAATAATTTATAAAAAATAAAAGCAAGCATAAAACGGAGCAAGATGAAGTTCAAAGTTTTTCAATCCCAAGATATAAATGGATCACATCGAAGTATTGATTCAGTAGATATAAAAAACTGTTTTAAAAAATGCACTACATCGAGATATTAGAGTATAAAAACAAGGATTCCTATGCTCAGAAACAAGAACAAGCTAATTTTACTTTCGAATTTCCTCAAGTCCAGAACTTATAAGAATTTTTCATACTCTATTTTTCTTAAATTAAGAATAAAATACTATAAATCTCAGCATTATATATAAACATTCTTAAAATTAATACGAATACTCTTATTATTACTTTATTTATTTATTTAAAGCAACTAAAACCATAGTTAAAATTTTTTTTTTCTTAAACATTCTCAGATTTAGAAAATTCTGTTTACAAAATAACGCACTTGTCATGAAAATTTTTATCTCAATACTAAATAAATTGGTCTTGTCGATCTATTGAGCAGGCAAATTTTTATTTCAAATTCTTGATTTTTTTTCCCAGTGTAGTTTTAAGAAATTCACAGCTTGATTCAATTATAGTTTCAATATATTTCCAAAAAAAAAATGTTTCACATCAAAAGCGGGCAGTATCAGAAAAGTATTCTTATGCTCATTTTGTTCTTATTTAAAGTTTTCTAATATTTTTTTAAAAACTATGATGATTGTGATTATTGCTTAAGTACTATTTGGTAGTCTTCAAAGGGAGTATGAATCGCTTAAATTCATTTGTTCCTAACATACTATACAGAACAATGTTGTTTTCAACTTTTTCGGAATTATCGTTATCTCAAGAAAATCTGTGGTATTTCAGGAGATAAAATTCAATCTTCATCAGATGCTTTTGCAAAATTTCACCTGGCCAAAAGAATTAATTAAGAGTCTGGTTGATTTGTTCCTGAAATACTATAAAGAACAATGTTGTTTCCAACCTTTTCTGAAATATCTTATCTCAAAAAATCTGAGGCATATTAGACGTAATACAGATAAAATTCAATCATTTAAGATGCTCCAGCAAAATTTCATCTGCCTAAAAGAATCAATGTATAAATGCCAGAATTATGACTAAATAATAGCAGTCTGTGCCCATAGTGCACTGTTTTCATGAGCATGTGCACATGCTGCGATATGAGTTAAAGTAGCCCATATTTTTCGCACTGTGTACTATCATTATCATTTGTATTTTTTAATTGCCACGTTTTTGTTGACCAGGCTAAATAGCTTGGCAGCATAAATCACTATGAAATTGCATCGTACACTATAAACAATTTAATTTGTGTGTATTTGTGTGTGTGCATGTTTGAGTAAGGTAATAAATAAATATGAACATATATTTGCAAATCAATGAGTGAAATTTATGGCTATAATGAAATCAAAATTGATTTGCTGCAACAAACAATTTCCATTGTTCTGTCTTTAAAATTCTTTAAAGCAATTTGGTATTTATGTGCGTCAACAAATCGTGTTAATTTTAAATAAATTTCTATCAATAAGAAATTTTTTCTCTACTGACCTAAATATGGCTCTTGACATAGATATAGTATTTATTATATACACTCATATACTATTTTCTTTTGTTAGGCCAACCAACTAAAAACTGGTTCTGGTGTTAAATATATGCTAATGGCAATTGGTGTTTTTTTTGTTTGGGAGGTCTTAATATGATTCTAATCTATAGTAGATACTTGCAATATGTGCTAGAAAGATTAGAGTCCAAAAATAACAAACTCTTTTTTGAGAACTTTTAGCTGCGGACTAAGTGTTTACTGTAGGTGTGGTTCCCTAACATAATTACAACTGTCATGTCTACAAACTTAATGCTTGGAAGTCGAAATCTGGAAACTTTTTAAATGTTTCTTGTTTTTGGTTTTTATGTATTGCCTTATGAGTGAAGAATTCCAGTTGAGCTCACAAACTAGATAACTTTTGCTTTTAAATAAAAAAATCGAAATCGAAGTTGTTCGGATTCTTCAAATATACTATAGGGATTTTTTTCAAATTTATTAGAATAATAAGATAGAAAATTCTAAGGCCTTATCGACAGCATGAAATCGGATTTGAAAGTTGGAGGCTCAAAGTTAGTTGTTAGTTATTCCAATGTATCTGGTAAGCACTACAGTATCTAGTACAGCATTCAAAGATACAATAAAAACCCAAAATTAAGCATCAGCCAGTGCATTCAAAAATTGATGCCTCATTTCAATCAATGCTTCAACGATAAATAATTTATGTCTGAGTAATCAATTATTATTGATCATAATCTTTAAGTCCGCTACTAATTGAGGCACTCGATGCAATCAACTCCCAGTTCCCAAGACAGTTGAAAATCGAAGCCCAAGACCCAATTTTATGCTCATTAAGCATAAAATATATGCCAGCTGCAGTATCAATTACATATATGTGAGTATTTCACAACACTGTAAAGAAATAGTGCAGTGGGGAGGAGCGCATGCATGTCACTGAAGCATATAATTGAAGTGCTGCATTGACCTTAAACTTAATTTTAATCAAATGTCTTTATATATATTGTATATATTTATTTTATAACGATTGTTCCGGTATGACAAGCAACTAATTAGGGGGGCGTATTTATAAGTTAGTAATATGCTACTTGAGGCATATTAAAGTGGCGTATACTTGATTTAAAAAGCCAATGCAAATGAGTGTTATTAGTGTTGGAAAAAAGCAAAAAGAAAAGAAGTTAAACGAAAACGCGCCAAAAGTTTAGCATCATAAATAAGTAGCCATTACAAGAGTTTTACATTTTGGTATATAAGTATATGCTACGTATACTTGATACTTTTTATGGGGGTCCTCTTTACTTTTTGTTGCTTTTGTTATTGTTGTTATTGTGGCTTCTAATTTTCAAGCTATATACATTAGAGGGAAAATGTGTGAAACTTTTGCCAGCTTTTTATGCTGCTGCTGCATACTTTCCAGAGCGCACACTTTGCGGTTTTCATGAATTTTCTTGCAAAATTGCAATAAATCATAATTTTGCTACTTCTTCTAATGGATTATGGACAGTGCTTGGGAGCAGATTCTTGCTGCCAACGTTAACGTTAACGTCAGCAGCGACGCCAACGCTAACGTCAACGTCAACGAGATGCGCCGCCAAACTCTCCAAGCCAAAGCCTGTCCAGTCTTGAAAAGCTCTTAAGTGTTGATTGAGTTGCTCATGAATGGAATCAACTTGGCGTAATGCATTAAGAATTCTTTTTATAAGAAGTGAGTATGCATGCATTAGTTGATACTTACGATAGCTCAAATACTTGTACTCACTATTTGGGTGAAAATATGCGAAATTGAACATTTTGGAATTCTTGGACTTTCTTATAAACCCAATTTTTATTGCATGAAATTTAGGTTTGCAAACTTATTTTTTGACAAGTGTTTGGAAAAGATAATATTTTTGATTAAAATTTGTAAAAAATGAACCAAGGAGAATCTGATATGAAGCTAAAACATAAAAAAAGAGAGGTCGAAGCGAAGGGGCGGCTTATGTGTTTGACCTATATCATATGACCTCTATATATGTTCATCTGTTCGCTTGTAACTTCTTAACAGCTTTTCATATTTTGTGAAATGAGTTATCGTTGAAAGCGTCTTAATAGTCAGCAGGTTATAGGCCATGTGACGTCACAATAAATTGCATTAATTGCACCGGCAAGAGGACATTGAGTCATGAAATTTCCAACAAGAAAAACAAAAAAAACATTGCCAAAATTATTTTATAAATCTTACGAATAGGAAACTCAATAGATGATGAATGGCGAAAAAAAAATTATTTTTTATTATAGAGAGAAGACTGTGTGTACAGATTAAATAATCTGATCAATAACAGCAAGACATTATTATAAATAAAATTCAATACGAGAAAAGTCAAATATTGTCTCACACTTTTTTCAACTTTTTGAAAATTTCTATAACACTTTTAAACAAAAAAAAAATATTTAGCAATACTTGAAAAGTATGCCGCTTCACATATTTTCACCCCAAAATATTCTACAACAAAAAGCTGGCTGAAAGTCCATTGTTATTGTTAACATTTGACATGCAGTTCAGGGCTATTAACTTTCCTATCAGCCAAAAAATTTCAACTACTAATTATCATTTAATGTTTGATCATAAAGCATCGTTTGGCAAAACATTAAATTGCTTTTAACAAAAAATCAATTACTATTATTAATTATTTATTATCCGTACATAGTTGAAATTCAATTTATATAGAGAGTTTACATTTTATTATAAATTTATTTTCTATAGTATTTTATTATTTTCCTTTTATTGCGCTTGTGAAAGTGCGCGCATGACGATTGCATAAAATATGACAAAGAGAATGACAAAACATGTGCACATTTTTTATCGCATCTATTATTATTATTTTTTTATTTTTCTATTATATGTTTTTTTTTTGAGACAGTGAAAATATAAAATGATAAAGATTACAATTGAAAATATTTATATGTATTTAATATAAAGAAAACATTTGCTTTAAATTTGTCATTTAAAAATGAGTTATGGCCAAGCATTCCAAATTGCAATAATGGTTGGAATGGGGGATAAGGACGTATTTTGATGGTACAACGTTTAAATACTCTTACTAAGAACTCTTACATCATATGGTTCGGTGCTTTTATAGAACATAGTGTACGTGTAGACAAGTACATTTTCTTTAAAAATTAAATAGTCGGAAAATGAAATCGAAGTGAAATTTAGTCGAGCTCTTGATTATGGGACATTTTAATATCCTTAATAATACATTTTTTTTTTGTGCGAATTTTAAAACTGAAAAAAGATTTTACATAAATTTCCTTAAGTTTAGTTGGAATTCCTCAAACTTGAACTATCGATCGCTGATGTACATGCGAGTTTTAAATTTCGGTACCGATTTCGATTTTCAAACGGAGTTTATCGATTGTTTTTCAAATTTCAAAATTTTGTTCTTCCCAAATATCCTAAAAAACTAGTACTATCGATGCATATGAACTATGCATGCCTGTTCTAAATTTCGATACCGATAGCGATTTTTCTTTCGTTTTTTCAAATTTCCTTAAGTTAAGTTGGAATTCCTCAAACCTGAACTATCGATCGTTGATGTACATGGGAGTTTTAAATATCGGTACCGATTTCGATTTACAAATGGAGTTTATCGATTTTTTTTTAAATTTCAAAATTTTGTTCTTCCCAAATATCCTAAAAAACTTGTTCTATCGATGCATATGAACTATGCATGCCTGCGATAGCGATTTTTCTTTCCTTTTTTTTTAAATTTCAAATTTTTATACTCATACCAAAAATAAGGGTAATTAAAAAGATAAAATATATAAACTTCCACAAATTAAGAAGAATTTTGTAAAACATTTACTACCGATCCTTCATATTTCGATACTGATAGCATTTTGTCATAGTTTATCGTTTATTTTTCAAATTTCCATACTTCTGCCAAAAGCAGGAACAAGAATAAAATAAAAACAAAATGAACAAAAGAAATTTTAAGACATGTACTGTCGATTGCTTATATGAGTGCTTGCTCTTATCGATTTTCGATTTATCAACGCAGTTATGGTTTGTTTTTCAAATTTTAAACTTATACCAAAAACAAACGTAATTTAAAAAAAAATAAAAGAAATATAAATTTTATAAAATTAAGTGGAATTTTATAATTTTTATTTTTGTACCATCGATCGTTCATGCCTGTACTTCATTTCCATACCGCTTTCGATTTATCGTTGAAAGTTTTTTCAAGTTTCAATTTTTTATATATTTACCAAACACAAACGTAATTAAAAAAAAAAAAAAGAAAATAAATAAATTTTCCAAAATGCAGCTATCATTTTTTAAGACATGCACTTTTGATTGAATTTCGATTCCGATACTGACTTGTCGATAACGCCAATTAGCTACATCAGTCTTTGGGAAAAACTGCAAGTGTCATTTTAGTGGTAAGCTCTATTAAAAATCGACAAATCGGAATCCTGAAGAGGCGTACTTAAGTTTGTGAATATATTGCTTGTAGCTTTACTTCTCATTAAAATGACCTAATGGCCTCGAATGAATATCACAATAAGTTGTGATGAGTTTGTTCGAATTTCAGCCCGCTGTGATACCGGAAGAAGCTAAACTTTAAATTTTTTTTGGTGGGGGGGGGGGAAAGCAGCTCATAGATAAGTCCATTCAACAATCCATCTAAGTAAAAGTAGGTTAAGGCTTATGCAAACGTTGATTTCCAGGGCGAGATAGTAGTATACATATATGTTAAAAGCATCTCAGAAAAACTTAAGTTAAAATTTAAAAAATAATCGGAAAGGTCTTAAAACATAAAGAATCGATATGTAGTTGAAATTCGCGTTCGATACGGACATTGAACAGATCTGAGAAGTGACTTAGATTGTAGAAGAAACTGTTCTGGCCAATTGCATCGCATTAGGACGATAATTTCAGATCTAAACAGATTTAAAATGATAGCGTTAGATGCAGAAGAGCCTTGCTGTACCACCCGTCAATAATATCGCATTAAAATTATGATTTTGAGATTTTGAACAGAATTTTAAAAATTTTGTCCTGGTGTTGTCTTTGGTTGTCGTACAAAACAAGAACGAGATCTTCTCTGTCCAAGTCTGTCATTAGTGCATGGTCTAAGTTGCTCGTGGTAGAGCTGCCTTTGAAGTGACTGCTATGATCCCAAACATAGATGATGGTTAGCGTTGTCTATAAAGATCGTGGAAGTTGTTTTGCCATGAGGTCGTTAAAGAACTGCTTGCACTGCTTGGCGAGACTGCGGTGTAAGCGTAATTTGTGATATCAGGTATCCATATCAGAAGTCTCAGCGAATCTACATTCTTTGTAATATTTATCCTGAGCTCTCATAGGCATTGTTCTGGTCAAACCATAGATCGTACCGTTTGGTCTTTGGGTGCACACCCCTGTCTTAAGAGACTTCAATAAATAGTGTATTACAATTAACTGAGATTCTGGGTAACAAAGTGTCAAAAAGGCAAAACTGAGGTAGGTTGTCGCGAATACCATATTCGATTTGCCAAGTCAGGGCTTAAGTTGATAGACCGAACTATCGTACTGAGAACCGCTTTCAATGAATGTAACTGCTGTTAGTAGTGCTTGGCCACCTTAGACCTTAGACGGCTCTTTAACTGTAGACACGTTTTTCAAGTGTGAGATTTTAGCAGAACTACTCCAAATTACTGAAATAGTGCTAGGAATCGCTTAATTTGAGATAAAGTGGTTAGCTACTCAAGCAGTGTACCAAATACGCGTATATATAAATATATTTTTTTATTTGGCTATAAACTGCTTAGCCACCCATTTGCCGCTTTTTGATGCCGTAGCTTAAGTTTCCGCCAGTCATCAGGTCAACAAAGTGTGTTTGTAAATAAAACCTAATTAGATACTATAATAATATATAGTACATGCTGCAATAGCAGCTCCATTCATAAGGTCTCACCAGGCTTAAAATAACTTAATTTAGTGAAGTATAACAAAAAGTTGAAAGTAAATTGTAATTGAGCTTGCTACACAATAAATTGCAGCTTTGTTGTGGCTCAATGCCACAAAGCTTTGGGATTGGGATTTCTGACGCATATCTTGAGAGCTGCAATATCATTTTAATGCGGACATTTAATAACTTAAAGTATTAAATATTTATACAAGATTAAAAGTCAAGAGCTCAAGAGCACCCATATATACATAGCCATGCCATATGAAGCGACAAAATGATGAGCAAAGTACACACATAAATCCCTAGTGACCTATTACCCATGGCAAAAGATGACAGCCAACTGCCAAATGTGTCAAATGTGTCAAAAGTTCAAAGTCAGGGTAGCTGCTACCAACAACTGACCCAATCGTATAGTACATGTATCCCACTTGGTTAGAAAAAGGGTTCCACACAGTGTCAGAGATGACAGCAACAACAACGAATATTATTCCAATAATATTAAAACGCAAATTCGCATGAATTATTTCGAAATACTAAATGAAAATATTGTATTAGCATGTCGTGTCAACAACAAAGGCTGCCTGAAAATTTCAATGATATCTCCACTCTGGCGTCATGTTGCCCGAAATACATTAAAAATGAGCAAAAAAAATATTAAAAAAAAAGCACAACGCCGCATCCATTGGCAGGGCCAGCAGTGCGGCACAGAGCAAGTGAGTCGAGAACAAAAGCCAAGTTGGCAAGGCACGCAAAGTATTGTAAAAAAAATATATGTATATAACTGAATATAAATAAAAAACGAATATTCGTGTCTTGAGCCAATCCAATATATAAATTAAATTAAAAATTCCTAGCAGCAAAAGGCAAACGGCTAAGACGTCTGTCAGCTCTGACTGCCAAATATCTAGACCCTACAAAGAAATAAAATTAAACAAAATAAAATAAAATAAAGTTAAACAAGTACGTCCCAAATTGTATATTAATAAATGTGCAATGAACACAGTAAAAATATTTCACTCTCATGACTTTGCAACTTTGTCTGCAAACAATTTGCGCGCACTGTACTCCATAGCTAAAACTTCCCACCATGACATGTGGGTCGGGCACTGAAAATTGTATCTGAGAGTTTGTTTTCCTTAGAGCTAGACTTGCAATTTATAGTCAACGGCATGGCAGCGACTTTGATGCTCTTACTTTTCTTTCAAAAACTTTAGCTTTTAGTTTAAGTTTGGCTTGAAGTTTGAGTTGCTGTCTTGGATGCTTTCAAATCAACCTGGGGCCATATTGTGCGCTCTGAGACAGTCACTTTTCCTGCAACTGACAGATTTTAATTGCATGCATTTGACAGGTAATGAAAATCTCAAGCAAATTATGAAGAAAAGAGACTGAGGTCCATTAAGGTCTCTAGTTATTTGTGCTAGACTGTACCAATAGCATCATCCTTTAGCGTTCTCTCTTTAGTTGCACTGGCTTGTGTCTTGTGTCTCTTTACATGACTGTCTTCTATAAATTGTTGGCTTTTGTGCAATTTCCATTATTAGCAAAAACTTGCAGCGTTTTGCATCACTCAAAATAAGTAATTGGTGCAACTTTGCAACTCAACTTTTCATGGCAGCTATAATTTTCTTTCTTTTAATTAAACGCAATGCTATTTACTAGTTTGCTTTGGAGGCTTTTGTAAGCTCTGCTAGAGATGACACTAAATAAAGTGAGATGAGATATAGGGGTCTGAAAGTTCTAAAAAAAAAAAGGTTTGATAAGGTCTTCCCATACCTGGGTGACTGACAATCTTCTAATTTGTGCGTTTCTATTCAGCATTGTCGTGTTTTAACTGGAAGAGCCCAAAAATCGATAAAAACGTGAAGAAAGTTAAAGAAATTGGTTTGCACGATTGCCAAATCACGATCGAAGAAGTCGTTGATGAAGTTGTCACAGTTTTGAATAAAGCTTGCACGAAATGAATCACGATGCAGAATATTGATAAAACATGAACAATCGCACATACCACAGTATTTTTTGGCTGTAACATACCAGATATCCGCTTAATCTAGAATCCGAATCGGCCAAGCAATTTATTATTTTTTATACCGCAACCTCGAGTTATACGTAGATGAAAAAACATTTCAAACAACTTATTTGGCATACTGGTTATCTTAAGCAAAAAAAACCAAATCGGAAAAATAATTTTTTTTTTTTTTGTAATATCATATTTTAGTGTTTCAGTGCAATTAATTTTCTTGAAAATCCTATGTCCGATTGGAATGAATTACTTGAAATAAAAATAAAAAAACAATTTTTAAACCAATTTCAACAAAGCGTATATAAACTAGAGAAGCCTTAAAGACTATTAAAAAATAACTAAACCGATGATTTCATAAAAAATTCTGCTTAAAAAATACAAAACAAATGTTTTTACAAATTTAGTCTTTGTTACGAAAAAAAAAAAAAAACAATAATATTTTTATATAATCCAAAAAATATATGTCTACTTAAAGTTGTACATGCGGTAAATGGTTATTAACATAGCTCCTAGTCCAATTGCAGTTCGATTTTTTAAGTCCCATAGTTAATTGGTAAATTAATATTTTTTTTACGAAATTAAAGCTCACAAACGAATAGAAATCATTAAATATTGATATGGAAATAAAGCGTAAAACTTATAATTTTCAAAAAATTTAAACATTTTATATTAATTTTTTTAGGTCAAAAGCTCAAATTTTTTTTAAAGCGTGCCTCTTAAATATATTTATATAGTTCTCAGGCCGTTTTCAGCACGATTTTTTATTTTTTTTGTCCTCCAGCTTATTGATAAATTATTATTTTTTTATTTATGTATATCTCGCAAACAAGTGGTTATAATTAAATATTTAATTTTAAACAAAGCATTAACCTAAATATTTTTTAAAAACTTAAACGACTTTATATATTTTTTTTTTATTTCAAAAGCTGACCAATTATTTTTTATTTTTTTCTTTTTTTTGTAACCATCATATTTTCTTTAAAAAATCTCTAATTCTATTACTTTTAAATATTTGGAATTTTTTAAAGTGTGTTCCTTTAATATGTCAATCATTTTTTCTTAACACGTCTTTTTATCCCCTTATCTCTTTAAGATAAAGCATTAAATTAATAATTTTCTAATAACTTAAACATTTTTTTAATCGAAAGCCCAATTTTTTGTATTTTTGCTTTTTTTTCATTAAAAAATCTGAATTTTTTCTTTAAAAAATTTGAAATTTTTTTTTAAGTGTTTTAAATACTTCAACCACATCTTTTTGTCCCTTATTCTTTTAATTAATGCATTAAACTGACAATTTTCTGAAAACCTGATGATGTATTTCTATCAATTTTTAAATCAATTCAATTTATTATACATTTATAATATTACAGTATTATGTAAGTATAATATGGTAATGTCAAGAGTTCAGGCTTTTAAAACCTTTTCTACAAAGTGGAGCATAGAGCCTCAAAAACAACATAAAACGATTTTTATAAATTTTTTTTGATACCTAAAGCTTACCAAAATTTATTAAATCTAAGTTAATTAATTAATAATTGTTAATAATAAATTTTCTTAAAAATTTAATAATTATCGCAATATTTTTAATCAGATGTTTTTATCTTTTCCTTACATGGCGTAAGAATGAATCAAATCAATTTAGTGCAACAATGTTAAAAAAAAAAAAAATTAAAAGAAAATTTTTCAATATTTTTTTAAAAAAATGTACTAAAAATATTTTTTTTTTGAAAAACCAACGCTTTAATTATTATAATTTTTTTTTTTTATATTAAAATGGGAGCAAGACTTGATTCTATATAGAAAATATTCGTCTATATATATTCTATATAAAATATTCGTTATGCAGAAATTCTATGTAAGAGGATTAGCTGAGTACTTGCAAAAAGTCGTAATATGAAAAATTAAGGAAGCTATGAATGCTTCTTTAATATTTTTATTATATAAATTTGACATAAAATTGTAGATCCATAGGTTTTTTTTTTTTTAAATTTTATCCTTTTAATGTGAATATGAGTGATATCTCTAAGGCACAAGTTTACGAAAGCCTATAAAAAGTGCAGAATCGAATATATAGTAAGACGTTTCTTTAACTGATGAAGAACTTAATCCGGCTCACTCTACTAACTAAAACCCATAAAAAAAAATGTCTAGATGCTATTGATGCAAAGACATTTTTTTGGCACATCACTATATATTCATGTTATTACGAAAAAATAAGAATATATTAAAAATTTAAAAAGAATGCGTTGAAGCGCTTTATATTAAAGTTTTGCATTGACATTTTCTTGGCATAGCTTTATGACTTTATGCAAGTGGCTGCCAAATCTTTTAAGCTCTAAAAATTTTTGAGTACAAAAGGTTTAAGATTAACAACGCTAATGCCAGCAACTCTTCACTCCCTGCCCTGGCCATCATAGTAGTGCCAACACCCATCTCTAGCTACACGGTCACAGAGTAACTAAACCCGCCCATTTAGATGACTCTAAGCGGCACTATAATTGGCGAAATTATTTAATTATTATTAAGTGCTGGCTGCAGATCCATTCTTAAAACTGACTCATACTCCACACGTATAGACCAAGAAAGCATCTTGGCCGTAACTTGGCTCTTAGCTTGTGAGAGCTGGCTGCCTGCTTGCCACACTACTTGCCTCTTGGCTTGTCTTCAGAATTGTTTTTTGTTTATCTTTATCTTTGTGTTTTATTTGATTCATTTGTTTGCTGTCTTTGCATAAAGTTTTTGCTGCCACTTTATGGTTGCAACTGCAACGACTGCGGCAGCGGCAGCGACTGAGGCAGTAATTTCATAAAGTTTTGTTGCATTTCCAATGCCATAATTATACAAAATCTAATTTGCTAATCACAAAGATACAAGCACACACTTAAAGATACACACACAGATATATGCAAACTCATAGATACACATGCACATAGATACTCGAAAGATTGAACAATGATGCGTCGTTTCGCTGCGAGTCTCTGGGTTTCTGGTACTGGAGCTGCTCCTCATGCAATTAATTTCTGGCTCATTGTTGTTGACAGATGAGCTCGGCTAGCGTTGCCGTCGACGTCGCTGCTGCTGCAACTGTTTGTTAACTTGATTAATTAAAATGCAGCGGCTTTTAATGGCGCCAGCTGCAAATTTGTTATATGCATTTTTTTTTTATATGCCACTGCCGCAGCTTATGCAACAAGCTGCAACATGAACAGCCATGTCTTTATTATAGAGCTAATAGATTTCTGCACTACAATATAGAAACATCACAATAATCCTACTCTTGCATTTTAGAAGCATATTCATACACAGGGAAAAAATTATGCAAGAATAAAATTGATTGGTATTAAAAATAAAAGTAACTAGAAGAATTGGTTGTTGAGAATTAAAAATGAAAATTTTCTTTTCTGTCTAGACAATCTCTGAAAAGGTCTTTATTCGCTTCAAACAAGAAGTATTTTTTCTTTAGTAAGCTACTTATATACTTTATTTGGAAATAACAACGTTATGGCCTATACGCAGCATGAAATATTTCGCGCGGAATCGCAAAACTTCATATAAAAAAAAAATCCCATTCGGGATATTCCATTTGAAAAAAAAAATTTTTATGTTAAAAAAAATTTGAAACAAAATCTTGACACTGCCAGCGAATTGAAAAATTCTCAAAATTAATTATAAATTGATTACAGTATGACCAGCTGAAAAACTTTTAAATTTGTTGCAAAACTTTAAAATAAAATACGAGAAAAATACCATTTATAGAAAATGACGAAAAATTTATTAGATATAAAATTGGCAACAACTTTACAATGTACATTCAATATTCCCGAAATTGGCGGGTAGAATTAATATACTACAGTGTGACCAGTTTAAAAATTGTTAAAATTAAAATGGTTTTATAATGAATTATATAAAATACGCGTGGTAAATTTTTTCATAGCAAACTCCAAAATATTTATTAAATAAAAAAAGAGAAACATTTTTTAGAAATATTTAAAAAAAAATTTTAGCGTGACCAGCTCAAAAATTTTTTAATTGTTTTTGCAGGAGCCCCATAATATATAGCTGGACCACTTTTTTAAAGCAGATAACAAAATATTTGAGTTTAGATGGTATTTTAAAGAAATGCAGCGCCTCCTGGGTTAATATATTATAATAATAACCGATGTTCCTTACTACTAGATAACTAATACAATATATATTGGTAGATATGCATTGTACACTACCTCACAGAAGTAATTTTCAGCTATCTGTATATAAAATATTTTTTCTTCTTCTTGAAAGCTTTGTAAATTTTAGAAAACGCATTGCCTTCTTTTGAAGGCCCCCCGAACTGTTCCTGTAAATCATTTGCAAGGTACAAAGAACTTTTTCCTAAAATTGACAATGCGTTTTAAGCACTAAAAATTTTTCAATTATTTTTAAACAATTTGATTTTAAAATATAAATTTTCAAAAATTGTGTTAATGTTTTTCAGCTTTGCACAGTGGTCGGAAATATTGTCCCAGACGCTTAGATAATAGTCTAAGATAAAATTAAATGCATTACGAAGCAAAATTTCCCAACAGGATTAGATCTGTCGGAAGATTCATAACAATTAATAACTATTTCTAAAGACAAAGTGCTTGAGTAACATGTTTTCTTATGAATTATTATAGTAGTTTTAGTTTCGTAAATATAATAAAATTATAAAAATCATATCAATTTAAAAAAAAATTTGTATTATAATAACATTTTTGCTATTAAAAGGAAACTGCCAGAAGGTGTGGACCAATCGGTTTGAAAATTTTATCGATTGTTTTTTGTCACATAAAATGTAAATGTGGCAAAATTTTAACTTTAAATTACATTTATTCGAAATTATGTCAAAAGATTTGAGTTTTCGACCACTGTGCTTTGGTAAGATTTGCAGAGCTATAAAAAATTAATTTAAAAATATTTAAGCGTTGATAACTCTTTAAAAATTTTTTGCGGATCAGGTATTTTAATAAGAATTTTCAAAGTTGTATCAAAATATATTCTCTTGCCTTGGAAATATTTGTAGAATAATAAAGAATCAATTCTCCAATGTTTTCTTGTAAAAAATAGCAATATTCCTAAGCTGCTATAAAAATTAAAAAGTGTTAACGAATTTTGTTCATATTTCATATTTTAATAACAATTTGCAAACCCAAAATTTTCATATTTCTTGCTGCTACAGAATTTCTGGTTACAATTTTTCTTCCAGTGTAGTATTTTGCTTTGTATTTTTTCAACAAGTACATTTTCGTATGCCAAAGCTATATGTCCATCTAGCACACTGTTTCGTTGCCATAGTAGCATGCCACTTGGACTCGTCCATTTTGGGTTTATCTGGCTTTGAGCTTTGGGGCATTTATGCCACATGCCAGCAGGGGTAAGTGCTTTGGCATTTGGTGCCAAAGGGTGCTGCAATTTCCATCTGCATGCATCATGGTAGCTTGAATCTGGCTTTTACTGATGTTGCCATATGAAAATGTTACTGCTGTCTTGTAGCAGTCGGTTTTGGAAGCAACTTTTAGATACAAAATGCAAAAATGTTGGCTAATAACTTGGAAGCAAAGTTGCCCAGAATTATGGATACAAGAAAATGTACATTTGATTTGGCTTTATGGAAACAAAGCTATTAGAAAAAAGTCATGCAAAATTAAAAAAAAAACAAAAGCACACACAATTTTTTTTTTAGGTATTTCTGAACTAAGGAAAGTACCATTTTAAGTATCTGTTAGATACTTGTGGCTTAAATCCAAGCTTTCCACAGAAATTTCTTTGTATATGAGTCATTTTAAGTCGAGATTTTGCTTGCTTGTGAGCATTTAAAAAAACGAAAATTTAAATAAACCTATTTTAATAATAAAAATCTATCTTACTCGCTCTCTGCTTATCTTTTCTATAGTAATTTGTACAAATTAATTTTCTACGCGACATATCTGAGGAACTACATTTTTTACCATATATTGATAGTGATTATCTTTTAGGTTAAGTTTCACCAACAATAAATGCTTAACTGAGTTTTATCTTCATAAAATTTTTACTGTCTTTAATGCCAAGCTTTAGACACATTTGTTATTTTAACAAAAAACTCAAGTTTGCTCTCACAAATTGTTTCTATGGCAGCTTTTTGTTGAAAGTTATGCCATTTATCAATATTGTAAGTATCAATATTTTTTTTAAAGGTATGTTTTAAATTAAAATATTTCCTTTTTTTTAAATTCAAATATTTATTGATTCAAAATTTTTTTGTAATTGGTCTGGTGTTTCATTTTGATATCGATTACTAGCATTAAATTACAAAATAAATATTTATTTTTTGTAAGAATCAAATTGTAAGCCATTTTTAAATAAATAGTAATTTGAACTACCTCTTTTTGAGCATCATTTGGCAAAAAAAAACACAAATAACCTTTAGTTGAATTGAAAGTAATTCCTACGAATATTTGAATTAGCTTTGTAGTAATTTTTCAAATGTCTTAAATTATCTTTTTAAAGACGTCTTAATTGAACTAATTGTTTTATATCAGAATCCGTGTACTTTTAACAAACTGCGGCTGTTACACGAACTACACGAACTAGTTGGCATTTTCTTTGAAATATCGTAAAAACATTATATACTAGATATTGTAGCTAAGCTTAAATATCAGTCAGCGAGCAGTTAAGGAAGTGGGCTGGTCTTGGGGTATTTGCTACCAGAATGCGTCTATAATTTCATTTTATTTGAGCAAGTCACTGCTGCAGCAGGAAGACTCTCACACACAGAGATACAAAAAACACACACAGATACAAATGCAGTCACACAGATACAACCACAGTGCGTTGCTTATGCAGTTTGTTATTCTTATTTGGTGCTCGGCTGGCATAATCACGTTGCACATTGCACGTTGCCTTACTTATTTAACCGCAACAGCAACCGCAATAAGAACAACGGCAGCAGCAGCAAACGAAAAACAACAACAACAAAAAGCTGCAACTAGATGAAGTAGGAGACGGAGAAGAAGAAGAGAGCATCACTTGCAACTGCAACTGCAACTGAGACTTCACTAATCTCGGCGAGCGTTACAAGCATAAAATGCTATTAGAAAGTAACTCAACTTGCTGTCAGTTTTAGTTAGCATTCATGCTGAGTATAATGCTCAGCGTCAGGGAGAGAGACACATTCAGAGAGAGAGAGAGCGGAAGACGCGGAAGAGGCAGACGTGGATAGACTACACAGAGAGAAAGTATCTAGAATATTCTGTGGAGTAGAAACAGAACATTTCTAACCAAGTTGAAAATTAAATGTATTTAATTTGTTTAACTAACATAAACTCAAGAGAAGAAGAAGAGGTAGACTTGGATAGACTACACCGTGAGAAACAAACTAAAAGATTGGTCACGAATAATGCACAGACTTAAACAACAACACTATAGGAGCAGATTATCTCGACACAAGTTGAAAATTTAACTTTGTTCAATCTGCATAATCCGAAATGACGAAGAACGAAACTATTTGCATAGACTACACATAGTCTGAAGTGACGAAGAAGAAACGATTTGCATAGACTACACAGAGCGAAACTTTCCGAAGAATTGGACTGAACCCAAGCACAGACTTGAACAATAACAGTGCAGGAACAGATCATCTTGATCTTAGTTGAAAAATGAAATTTGTTTAGCTTACATAAACTCAAAAGAAGAAGAAGAAGTAGACTTGTATAGATTACGCAGAGAGAAACAACCTAGAAGATTGGTCTCAAATTAAAAAATAACACTGCAGTAGCACAACATCTCGATTTAAGTAGAATTTAACTTTTGGTAATCTTCATAATTTGAAGAGACGAGCAAGTAACAATTTGCATAGACTACACAAAGAGACACTTTCCTAAGAAGTGGACTGAAATAATGCAGAGCCTTGATTTATAAGAGCAGATTATCTCGATCCAAGTTGAAAGGTCAAATTCAGACGTAGACTTGTATAGACTACATAGAGTGAAACAATGTAAAAAATTGGTCTCAAATTAACCGCAAAGGTGCATAAAGATAGTGAAAGAACAAAATAAGATAACCGCAATTTAAAATTAATTTCTTTAAATTAATAATAATAATGCATTATGTTTTTCGAGAATTCTTTGCATACAAAGCGAAGACAAGGCGAAGTTATTTTAAAATTAAAAATTAAACTATTCGTAGCAATTCATGCTCACTTCGATGCCATATATGCCTCAAGAAGCTAAACGATACTAACCGAAGCTTCACCTATTTGTGTCCTTCCGAACAAACTCTGAACCAGAATACTTTTTTTTTTGCAAATAGTGTTGAAAAATGTTTCTTTAACTTAATTTTATATTAATTTTCTTACTACTTTAAATGAAAAGAAGCTTCTCCTAATTGGTCCGTTCGATTCAAGCCCAGAACTGGATCACTATTCGATATTTTTATAAGTTAAAATATTCAATACAATACGAAAAACTTAAGAAATATAGAGGGAGTCATCAGCGTGCTAAATAGAAATATTCCCAAAATGACCTTTACCAATTTATGAAATAGAATACTTTTTTTTGTAGTGTTAAAAAATTTTCCAATTGAATAAATTTTTTTTTTACGAAAAGTACAAACTTATATAAGAACCTTAAACATAACATAAAATAGTAAATAAATAAAATTGGTATAAAAAATCGGCTCGAAAAAATGTTTTGTTCGGCTAAGTATATATCGTACCATTTGAAAAACTGAAACATTCTTGAAAATCTTTATTTTTAAGCACCACTTTTTCTCTCAGTGTAAAGATGAGCCAGTGGCAACAACTGTCGGGAGTGTTTGGGCCAGCTAAGCTCATCTGCTAATGCTTGCATAAATATTGCCGCATTGTTTTTATGTTTTTTTTTTTTTTTTTCTTCCATTGTGGTTCTTGTTGTTGCAAGGGAAAACCCTAATAGAATAAAGGGCCCCAAGTAAAGCTGGTTTGTTTTTTATGTGCTAACTAGCTGGAGCTAAGTTCTTAAGCCTAAGCAGCAAGCGCAGCTAGTACTACATGCCACAGATAATAGATGCCACCCAATGCTAAGTGGCAAGCTAGTTCATTAAAACTACTATGACATTGCCACACGGTGCACAACTTTGGCTTTGCGTTACTTATAAGTTGCAGGCTTTGGATTAGTCATACCCTATAAATTGTTAGGGGTCAGGGGCATGCCAGTTTTTGTGGCATGTGTTTGAGAGAAAGAAAAAGGCGTTGAAGAGCACAAGTTTTTATTGCTCGAAATGATCAGCATTTAGTCCTGGGTGTCTTAGATCTTGGAGACCATAGGAGTAAGTGGCATAAAGACTTTGCAACAAGTAAGCATTGATTGCTATGGGAATTATTTAAACTTCTCAAAAAAGGGTTATTTATAGAAAATATTGATGCAAACCGATTATGTGAAGAATTCTACGTTTTATAGCGGAATGCGTTCTACAAACAACTGCAGTTCAGTGTATGTAACTGTGGCACAATGGGCAGAAATTACGATTTTTTGAACAAAATTCAAAGGGTATAAAAATTTTCCATATATGTTTATACATAAATTTTTTGAATTATCACTAATAAGATATATATTAAGTATCTGTTCGGTAGAAGATAAGAAATTTAAAAAAAAAAATATGGGTTTTATGTGAAAAGTTTTAAAAAATAAATTTACTGGCATTAAAATGTGACTGTTCAAATTTTCATTAAATGTAATAAGAAAATAATTTAGAAAATTTAGCACAGTCATAATCTATTCTTGCACAAATATATAACTTTGCACGAAATAAAATTCTTTTGGAATTTTAAATTTAAATTCGAAATTACTAATATAAAAAATAATACCATCATTCACTTTATTATGATTTCACAAAATTTTTGGATTTTTTGACAAAAGATGGCAGCTCTGTCAGTTAGTGGATTCGGTTTGGTAATAAATTGTTCTTATTATAAACTAAGTTGACTCAGAACAAATCGGGATTTTATAAAAATTATTTTTTTGCTTCCAAATGCAAGAATTTTTATATATATTGCGAACTTGTAAAAACTTTGAAAAACAGCCTTTTCTAAGAAAAGCAAAGCGTCAAAAAATATTTTTAAAATTGTTGGAGCTTTATTTTTTTTTTGAGTAATTTTATTTTTGGTCTATACCGTGATATATCCCACTGTACTTTAGCTCCTATCTCATCAAATTTAATTTGGAGCTCTTCAAGACAATTGCATAATATTAACTTTGCAATTTTATTAAGGAACGTTCCATTTTTCGACGTTACAGGATTCAATATATTTTTCCCACAATTTTTGAGGGTTGTTGAAATTAATCAGATAAAAAAACTTGCCATAATCTGAGATAACATTTAAAGTCGCTAAATTACAATCTCCGAAATTTTATAACTTTTTTGAGGATTCGTGTTTTGACTTTACAAGAAAGGACATAGGTCACTATGCGACGGTTCAGGGTATCCGACTGTCTCGTATTTAATTTTTTCAGGATTTTTGAAACGCTAGTCAACTTAGCCGGCTTGCAAAGAAATTTTACTATTCAAGGCTACAGTGTATTTCGCTATCGGTGTTGGATACTAATTAAAAAAAGGACTTTACGGCAATTACTTATAACTTTAAAACTTAGAATCTTCGAAATTTTATAATATTTTTTAAATGGCTTACATACTCGATAAGAAACAAACTCACTTCAATTCGAGACTGCATGGTATCCCACTATTGGTGTTGTTTACCGAACTGATCGAAAATTTTATTTTTATTTTTAGATGAATTATGAGGTTTTTATGATAATTACTTAAAACTTTAAAATTTACTATCTCCGGAATTTTGTATATATTTTTTTTTAAATTCTTGCGTACTTGATAAGAAGAAATCTCTACTACCATGCGTGACTACACGTTATCCCAATCTTGGTGTTGTCTAAAGCTGGATTGTGAGATCTTTACGATAATAACTTGAAACTTACAAATTTACTAACTCCTGAATTTTATATTTTTTATGCAGAAATCTCGCTACTCTGCTTGGCTACAGTGTATTCCACTCTCGTTGCTGTTACCCCAACTGATCCAAATTTTTTAGTAGTTGTTGCTGTTGTTCTTAAGTTTTCTTAATACTAACTTGTCCAAATGTAGCTGAGGCATTTTAACTTGTTTCTCATTTACCAGTTACACACGTGTGTCAGTCGTCAGTCTTGACAGTCTTTCTCTCTTTACTTGTTTTTGCTGTATCTTCAGTGCACTTGTTGTTGTTGGCTACATACATATATATACAGTAGTAGTTCTTCTGGGCTGCTGCAACGCTTGTTCTTTGGCATACCCAACTCCTTTGCTTAATTAAAGACAAGTTTTTCATTTCATTCTTTCACCTGTGCAAAGCTTGCTTAGGTTTCCAGTCTGCTGCTAGTACATAATATAATAGTACATATACATATATATATATCATATATTTTTTATAGTACCATGTTACGCTGGCCGTAGTTCTTGCTTAGTTATGAGTATTTAGTATTTGGCCACAAAAGTTACATTGTTGCCACAGCAGCAGCAGCAGCAGCTGGGCACCCATATGCGTTGCTGCTGGCATTTGGGCACTTTATGTGGCTGCAACAGCAAGTGGCATGCAACTGCAATTGCCTACGCAATCTGTGTCTCTAGCAATTTTTTAAATTAAATACACTACGCGCTGTGTTTACAATTATCAATGGAGTTGCGAGTTGTCAGTTGCATGCAACATGCAAATGTAAGTAGCAACAAAAAACGAAATAAAAAAGGACATCACACACACACACAGCATTGTGGCATTTAAAATCTTGTAAATATTTTCATTGTAATCCGCTTGGTAGACACTCAGCAGCTTCAAAAGTCTCTGTAGTCAACGTTCCGGCGCCCTAACCTGCCGAGCAAATCAGTTGCAGCCCAGACCCTGAGCCACTGGTCTGCATTTTTGTGGCCTGGACGCTGCCGGTGAGATGAGATTGTTGGCTTTGGTTGGTTTGGTTTGGTTTACGTTGGTGTTGTTGGTAACACTGTTGTTTCAACAGTTTAAGCAAAGTTAATCCTTTCAGAATGCTGGGCTTACCTGTTGACGTGTTTGTTGTACGTGTTAGAGCTGAAATTCATAAAATGAAATACAGCGCATCCATAAGGCACGAAAAAATGCCGCCAAAGGGCCGTGGCTTCTCCTGGGGGTGGGGCGGCAGTTAGTTACGAATTGACAGACAGCTTTAACACCTAGAGCCGTAGCTGGCCTGCATTCACTTACAATATGCGTAAATTTATTTGCACTGAATTTATTTTATATTTACTTTTAATATTCAATAGCTTTCTGTGAAAGATTTAATTAAATTCGTGTTTCGCTCAATGCACGCACTTCAAATGACACAGTATACTTAATTTTTTATTTCTTTTGAGATTTTTTCAATTATGTATTTTTCAATATAAATTTCACAATCAACTCGATTTATTTATATATTTTTTTGGAATATTCTTTGCTGCACTGCAGTTATCCTTTGCTTGCTTAACTGCGTAAAGCACGTAGTATCTATGAAGTTCGTTTGTATCTTTTATCATAAGTTTTTTTGGCCAACTCTTATCCGTTACAACGTACCAAGCGCTAACAGCGTACAAAGCGTACTGAATGATGTTGGCTTGGCGGTCTCAAAAGACTTTTAAGCATGTCGTGTACAAGAAAGTCCAAGAAGTTGGCTTAAACCAAAGAAAAGTTGCCAGTCGTCGTTACAACTTCGAACCAAAGAGCAAGAAGACGCTTCAAATGGTCAAGATGGCTTGTAAAAGCGGCATAAGAGCGCGCTTAAAGAGCGTAACGCTCAAAGAGAGCGCGCACGCTAAAGCCGGTTGCGCATGCGCGCTCTCTCGCTCTTTGCTGCGCGCACGCCCCACTTAAGAGCGCAGCTTAGTGCTTAGCAGGCTGATCGCAGTGTGTTAGAAGTTCACCTAGTTCAAGTGTCAGACAGCAACCAAGTTACCCAACACTTATTGTCAATGTTAACTAATGACTAAGTCTAAAGTCACAAGAAGCTGGCACTCACAGTTTTGCCAATTCTGTCTAGAAAATATTAGCCATGCCCAAACCAATTAATTAGCATCAAGTTGCATGAGCCAACATTTGCGCAAGCTGCCACAGCTTCTTGTGTTTTCTTGCCACACGAACTTTGACATCCATGTCGAGCTAGTCAGTCAGATTTACATTTTTGCACCTGCAGCAGAATTTAAATATCAACAACATTATTCCAGGCATTGAGCAATATGTTGAATATGCTACTTACTTGTCGTGGAACGTTGACCAATGACCTACCCACAGACCGACGACCATTATTCATTGAGAAATGAAAGCACATGGAATAATTGCGCCTGGGAGAAATCTAGAAATTGTAGAACAAAATGAAATTGACTTGGCTTGAACACTTTCTTTGCCATTTTCAATTTAATGCATAGTTACAGGAAGAAAGCACTTGCCGGCGTACAAATGTACGTACATACACTGCGACACATCTAATGGGACTTTGTGCGTGGGTTGTCTTTAGATTTACGGAAAAAATAAAACGTCAGCAGCTCGGAAATCTCTCGGTCTAATTTAATCCCTATAATTTTGTTGAGAAAAAAGTCAAAGTTCCTCGTTATCAGTTTTGTTCGTGATTGCTTGAAAAATTGTTCACTTAAAAGAAGTACTTGAAAATATCCAAAACTACATAGTTATTTGTCAGTTGATTGCTGGAATTTTTTTGGGATAAATTCTTACTTCTTATTCGTGGAAAAAGTGCTGCTGAGTTCAGAATCGATTGAAAGAAATTTGGACCAAGAGACCTATTTTCAAAATATTATTCCTGAAAAGTTGTCAGTCACTTTTTGAAAAATTAGTTTCCTTTGTTGAAGTAGCGCCAAATCCTACGTTTTAATAATAACATCCGAATTTTTGGTGAACAATTTTTTTTGATGTGCGGAATATTTTTTGTAAATTTTCTTGAGTTTAAGCACCTCTATTGTAAAATCGATTTAAAATTTGTTTTTTTTGCGAGCCAATGTGTAACTTCAAGCTTCGTTAAGTTTTAAAAAAAAATATCCTAGCAGTTGCAATTTTATCAGTTATTTAACTTGAAGCTAATTAGTAAGCGGCGGTTAGGAATAAAACCCAAAAAAATAACTTCATACTGCAGTTTTTGAATTTACGTCAAAAAAAAACCCCAAATGCGCTCTTAAGCCATTAACGTATGAGAATTTTTGAGCTTACTTGACCATGCATATTTCGAAAGAGCAGAAAAATATTATATATAAAAGCTAGAACTCGTATTTGTATCCTTTCGATACATTGTATGTTCCACAAAATTCTCAAATTCCCAGCTCTCAGGTTGCATTTAACAGTACTAACAGTTCTCATATTTGTATCCTGTAGATACATTTTATGCGCCAGAAAACGCTTAGTATCTAAGCAATAGAACGAAGGTTTTGTCATTGTTATTAAATAGTTTTAGGCGAGTTCAGATATAAACTACTTGCACTGGTTATGACTTTTTTCGAAATATGATATATTTGTATCAAATAGATACTTTAATTTACTCCCCAATGTACCTAAAATTTATCAAATTTAATCTGACAACAATAGAGGGATTCTCATTTTAAAAAATCTCAGTTTTTATCTGGCAACACTAGAAATGCCTGACTTTGCAATAAAAAAGGTAAACCTCGTAAATGCATCCTATAGATACATTGTAAGTTCCGCTTAATTTTGTAGCCATGGAATTCCAATCTTGGCGATATTTTTGTTGTTATAACGATTTCCGATACCGTTTATCAGATATGGCAGCAATAGGTTTGTCTGTTTCCAAAACTTTTAAGGGAGCACTCATATTTGTATCTTATAGATACTTGGTATTATCCAAAGAGTGCCTTCCTTGATTTATTTTCCAACATTATTAGTTTTTGTTTTCAAACTATATACCTTAGCTGCTGTTGTTGTATGTTATAGATACAATTTCTAAGCCCTCAGGATTGATCGGCGGTCTGGATGTGTTTCCGCAATAAAAATGTCAACCCTCTTATCGGCATTTTGCAGATACATTATATGCACCACAAAACGCTCAATTTCTAAGCCATGGAACAGATGTGTTGTCCTTGATTGTTTTTATAATAAATAAGCAATATCGGTTACCAGATCTGGTACTGTCTATTTTTTTTTAGTATAAAAGGTAACCCTCATATTTGTATCTTATAGATACATACTTGGCATTCAATTACTTTCATAGTTATCACTTGTAATCTGTCAACAAGAGATGTTCCTGATTTGACTTCTTATTTTTAAAACATTAAAAACCACCCTCTTATTTGTATCCTATAGATACATTGCAAGCACCGCAAAGTGCTCAATTTCTAAGCCATAGAACTGTCGCTTTGTCGCTGTTGTTGTTGCAGTTGTTGCAACTTGTATCTTTACTCACTTGCTGTGGGTTGCTCGCTCCATGTACATACAGATACTCGTACAAACGACAACAACAATCAAAGCTGCTTGTTGTGTATCTGTTAGATACAAGGATACATTCGCCCTGCTTTGCTTTGCTAAATTACAGCTAGCTAAAGCGCATCTGTGGTAAATTCAATTAAACAATTTAGCAGCTCTGTTGATTTTATTTTCAGTTTCTACTAAATAACTAGCAGACTCTTCAAGTTGTATTCGCTTTTTGTTTGTATCTTTGTATCTTGTAGTTTGTTGTAGCGTGTTGCTTTGGCATTTGCCAAAAACATGAAGTGTTATGCAAATATTTGTACAATAAGTCTTATATAAAAAAATTGCTCATTGTTGTGACAAGTTTGGGTGAAATTTATGCACATCAGCTTTGCTATTTGTTAGTTTCTCATATTATCCATGGCACCCAAAGATATACTTTAAATGCAAAGTAATTGGAAAATGTAAACTTACAAAAAGTATACAAAAATTTTTGACTACTAATGTTAGTTCGCAGTTGCAAGTTCACTAATTGCAGGCGACAAACAAGTTGTCGCAAGGCGTTGGTAAACTGAAGTTGCAAGATACATTGACTGCATTTAGATTGTATCTACAAGTAGAAGAGAAAAAAAAAAATGAAATACAACGTCCTTGCGACCCACAAGCCAAAACTAATGAAAATTGCACAATTTGACAAGATTTAAGCGTTTCGATTCGTTTGGTGAGGCAGTGCCGAAAATTAATGATTTATTTTCAATTTGATTTCGAGGAAGTTCAAATACGCTTTAATTGATTTTGAAAAGATTGGTTAAAAACATTTCTGTTGGTATTAATCAGGTTACTAAAAGTTCCGCATTATAAATTCACTTGAAATTGTTATTATATTATAAATTGGGCACAGACACAATTTTTTTTTTTAAATTAAGAAATAGAATAATTTGTAAAAATATTACGAATTTTTCAAATTTCTTACATATAAATGAATTATTTCAATATTTTTAATTAATTTAAGAGTTCTTAAAAACAAGAAACCAGGCGATTCGGGCATGTTCTATTTAGAAATTGGGTAACTTTTTGAAATAAATAAGTCAAATAAAAAAATGTATGGAAAGTGGACTAAATAATTTTATATCTTAGAAAAAAAATTAAACAAGTTTCAAGTCAATTATGCTCGAGATTTTACACGAAAATTCGACTTTGCCAGAAATAAGATTGTAGATTTGGATGATAAAATAGTACTTAAATCACTTAAAATATCTTATTTATAATACCAGGTTTTATTCAACTGAAGAATATTTAAAAATTTCTTAAGGATTCAAAAAAAAAAATTGCAATTTTAGTTTACATTAAAGTTTTGTGATGGTTTATTACCTAAAACTTTATCTATTAAGCTCGCTATTTGGCACTTGTAAACAGCTGAGTGTGGTTGCAAAAGCTGTTAGTCGGGCACTTCTGCATAGTTGGCAAGATTACTTGCTTCGTTAGTCGGTCACTTCTGCCTTTCTGCCTGATGAAGTAAACAGCCCAAATGCTTTCGTCTACAGCCCAGTCGTAAATGCAATAATGATTATAGACTTAATTTATTTTTTGCTTAAGTTTTTTAAAATAAAGATGTATTGGGTGTCATAATTATTTTTGATGCCTTAGATGACGGAGACCTTATTGAAAGTCCGATACCGCTAGGGTTTTCACCTCCTCTCTCTCTATGGCTCTCCCGCCCCTCTCCTATCTTGCTGTCGACGATAAAACGAAAAACTTTATTCGGATTCTTTTTTAAGTGCTCCCACTTCTAAATTTTTTGCTGTCGCATCTACTCATATTTGCCTTACTCTTTGTTAGCTCAGCTTTACACCTTTCGAGGGAAATTATCCACGACTATTATTATTACAAGGGAAATTTTTTTATGTAAGAAATGGACCATATCAAAATTCATTTTAAGTTGTGCATGTTGTTTTTTGGGTTGATTCAGAAAAACATGTATTAAAATATTAATCAATAATTATTTAACATAAATAGAATCTGAAAATATCCAAAAATATTTAAAAAATTATTTCAGTTTAAAATGCGTACACTTTTAAACCAATTTTGCCTACTTGTTCTAAAACCTCTTGCAACAAAATATTCGGCTTCAAATCGCACAAATAACTCGTTTTGCTGAAATTGAGAGCACCAAATATGCGGTTTTAAAACAAATCCAAATAAATGTTCGTATTCGATTTCCAGAGCATGACCTATTATTATTTTCTGATTTTTTTTTTTTTTTTCAAAAATCCCTTTTGTAGGTTATGTACACAGTAGTAGCTTTAGTTTTTATCTCAATTGTATCTCTTAAATTTTATGTATTTGAATGACGTCATAAAAGTTTATTTGCCTTCATTAGTGAAATTTCGTTGAAGTATTTTTTCAACAAAAAAATAAGTTTTTCCTTCATTTCCTCAGATTTGCCAAATAGAAACAAAATAAATGCAGCGGGTTTCGAACAATTAAAAGCGTCATCACTCGTCTCGACAAATTCCCTTATTTTCGGAGTGATTAGTAAAAAGGGTATTAACCAGACACCATTTGGCAATACTCAATTAATATATCATTTATCAAGTGGTCGTCATTGCAACAACACCAAACAACAACAACAACAACAACACCAACAACAGATGACAGACACATTCAAATGTCGCTGCCTTTTTGGGGTGTCTGTCCGTCTGTTTGTGTGTAGACAGCATTGGCAGCAGCGACGACAGCCAGCGGCGATAAACCAACAGCGACAACAACAACAACAACAACAATATCGATAACGATACAAAATTTTTGTTTTTGTTATATTTGTTGCTTGCGTGTCAAATTTTGACTAGTTTTCCTACTTATTGTTGTTGGTTTGTGTTGCTTTTGTTGTTTCTGCGTGTTCCTCTTTTGTAACATGCATTTTGGGAAACCTTCCATGCCATACCAACCAGATGCCATCAAAATCCAGAGTTCAGTTTCCCTCATTCTATTATAGCTGTTGTTCGATTCGCGAGTTCTGACATTTTCAATTGTCCAGGCTGGTTTGTAGGCATTGGGATAATGTTGATGATGTTTTTGTTGTGTCTAGGCTTTTGATTTGCAGTTAATTTTTCATTTTGACATTTCCATTTGTCAATAACAACATGTTGACCAGACCGATGAATTCACCCACAAATGGCGCTTTTGCTCAATTTGGTGTTGACCAAACCGATGATGGTGCCCAGTGATGCTGCTGCTGCTGCTGATGATGAAGATGACGATAATGATGATGATGCGCATGATTATGGTATCAGTGTGGCAGAGTATAATTGGATTTTTATATACGCTGCTCATCATAGGGTAAGAGTGTACTTTTAGTGCATGCAAATGTGTACAAGGCGAAGACAACATAAGAGTTCTGTTCAAAAAAATTTGCTCTTTTAGTAGCACTCATATATATCAAAAACAAATAGCAACAATGCAAAATAGCTATTGTTACTGCTGGCGCCATCTAGCGCAACTTACTTACAAAAATGGGTAGCACTGCTTGCTCACAACAGCTGTCTGCAAAATAAATTACTGTCTTTTGACTCGTCGCTTTTTAAAGGGTATAGATAGGGTCATTGACACAGTATCAAAGTAGATGCTGCACGATTTTAACGTACGCAAATTTATGTTTTAGAACATTTATTTTGGCATATATATGCATTTAATATGGGATTTTTTATTGACTTTATTTATTATCACTTGGCCAATGTGTATGTGGGTCTATGTCTATGTCTATGCATGGGTCACTAACACAGTTTCCACTTGCAGCGATGATATTTCAATTGAACACAAAGCCCGTGCACTGCCGTTGCAAGCACCGTTAGGGATCTGCTGGACCTGGACAATGCCACAAAAGCCGACAAACGGCATTATAACAAAACCAACATAGTCCGGGAGTTATCATAAAAGTGGCATAAACCGCATGGTCATCATCATGCTGACAAAAGCATGATCCGATGTGACAACTGCTTGTGCAACTACCAGCACCCACATGCTAATGAGCTGCTCAAACCATGGACACACTCTGGGATTCCAAATCCGCTTAAGTTAAATGCGGCTTAAATAACAACAGAACTGGGCCCAAACGGCTGTTTTTAATGCAATTAATTTACTCATCTCAACTTTTCGGGTGATGAAAGAATCAGCTACCAAATAGCAGTGAAATGCACTTGACTTTCTGGTGCACGTTGTTGCTGTTGTTGTTAGGTTCTTTTGGAAACACTGCGCTACACTTCAATCACTGCAATGATTGTCAGACAGACAGACGAACTGAGAGACAGACAGTTACAGACAATCACATAGCCAGATGATATATAGATGCGATTGGGACGGACAGGCGGGAACACGAGTAGTTCTTTACACAGCAATCAAACCAACAATCTCCGCTTGGGGGCTTGTTGCTTTGCTGCATGCTTCTTGCTTCTTGCTTGTTGCAGTTGTTCTTGTTGTTATTGTTGTGGTTGTTGTAGCAAACCTGTAACCCGCACCGCCAATAACCAAGTTGCCCGCTGCGCAGGCGCTCAATGTTGTTACAGTAAGCTGCACTTCTACACTTGTCTTTGAAAAGACATGAGAAATGGGAAACAACAAGTAAGAAAGTTGTGAAGTAGTAACAACGACTTGTAAATACACTGAAAGATGACGAAATCTTTGAAAATTCTTGAAACTTTACACTGTACAAGAAATTTGAAACAATTTTCGAAGGGCGTGTTGACTTCTGCTAATAGACAGAGATATGTACAGTACAACCCTTAAAATATTTTGTGCTTTTAGGCCAACATTTTTGAAATTTCATGTTCTTATATTTTTGTCTATATCTTTGATGAACTAGATATTGAAACCAGGAAAAATTAATAAAAATAAACAAAAATGAGTATTTGGATTATTTATTATGCAGAAATTTTAATTTGTTATAACAATGTTTTTTTTTACTATGATTATATATGTATTTGTCAGTCACAATAGCAATCATTCTGCCACCAGTATTGCACAGTGTTATGTTCCATATATGACTAAAGATGATATAATCTTTTTTGTTCTACTAGCGACAAGATTTAAGAATTTTAGAAAACAATAAGAAAAGTTATAGGATTAACTTAACGAAAGAGAAGTGTCTGAAATACTGTAGGTAGTGGACTGGAAATGTCAGGCAGTCCGGCTGTTCTAAATAATTCATTTAGAAGACTTATAAAAAATGGTAGCGCCAAGTCTTTATATGGAATTATAAGTACAATTGTGTTTTCCTGAAGACTCTGACACTATGTTTAATATTTCTCAATCCGTATAAAAGCAGACTTCAACTATTATTACCCCATAATCTAGTCTAGACATTTCTTGGAAAATCTTACATGAAGTCTTCCAGATTCCGTCTTTGCCAAGTTAGTTGGTTTAATTAACGGACCTAGCTCCAAATGGGTTTCATTGAGAAATCAACTTGTTGGGCTTTTCTGGATTACCTTAATTTTGCGTCACTATATAGTGTATGGAAGACACGGGCTAGAGTTATTGCTATCTTCTGCTAAGTTCATCGCTGTGGACTGTTTTGAAAAAGTAAGTACAGTCAAAACTGTTTTGGTGCAATTTTTTGTGTGCAATATCTTATTGCATTAGATAAATATTGGGTCAGCTCATGGTATGCCGCCTGTATGCTCACTCTCTTGTTTTATCCCTTATCGCCAGTGCAAACCAGGTTGTGCAAAAACATTTTAATTTTTCAATACAATTTTTTTTTTTTGCAATTCAGTGATTTTGAAGAAGTTATAATGTTTTATAAGTTTGGTGTGTAGACTAAGTAGAAAGGTAAATAAAATATTTAAAAATGCTTGCATGTGTATTTTCTAGATCAGAATAATCAGATTTTGAGCTATTTTCTACTTAAGACTTTTTTTATGCGGTCCCTATCCACCGCATAGAAAAATATTTCTTAATTCTTTTGCGAAATATATTTTTTGAAGCTACACGTGAAGTTTTTGACGATTCTTTTTTATGCGGTTCTTATCTCCCGCACAAAAAGAGGTTTGACTGTATAACGTTTTAAATATATTTACTATCACATAATTTATTTTTACCTCTTTTAGACTAAACATCTTTAATCAGTTGAAGTCGTTGAAAAAATCTGTCGGATACTTTCTTTATTCTCAAAGAGCAACTATATCGAGTCTTCATCTTATTTTTTTCAGTACAATTCCTTTGCTGCCCTTTACGCAAATCAAAATAGACTCTTTTAAAAAAAGAGCTTCAGCTACACCTGATTATTATAAACTTTTTTTTATCTTTTAGAATTAACAACCTCTTCTTCTTGAAGGCGATGGAAAAATTTGTCCGATACTTGCTTTATGCTCAAAATGATGCTATACCGAGACTTCATCTTGGTTCAATAAAACAAAAATCAACCAAGTTCTTTGGTGCTCTTTACAGGAATTGAAATTAAGTCTTTTAAAAAAAGAAAGTAGAACTTTTTCTGCTACAACTGATTTTCGTATACATTTTTTTATCTTTAGAATTAACTTCTACTTCTTCTTCTTGAAGGTGATGAAAAAACTTGTCGAAGACTTTCTTTATTCTCAAAGAGGAGCTATACCGATTCTTCTTCTTCATTCAATAAAACAACAATCAACCAAGTTCTTTGGTGCTCTTTACAGGAATCCAAATGGACTCTTTGAAAAGAAAAAAAATAAGAATCTTTTCTGCCTACAACTGATAATCATATAATTTTTGTCTTCTTTTAGAATGAACTGCTGCTTCTTCTTCCAGAAGGCGATGAAAGAATCTATCGGAGGCCTGCTTACGACTGTAGAACAAAGAGGTTTCCACAGATATCCTAACATGTTACATAACGCTTTACGTAGCGTATATTACCACTTCTTCCGTTTCTTGTTTAAAGCTGAAGAAATGGAATGAAAAACTTGATGCTGCATGTTGCTGCTAAAGATGCTGCTTGTCTGCATAAAGAAACAACAGTTAAATAAGCAAAAGTTTCCAACTGTTCTGCTACGTTCTGTACTGCGTCTGGGTCTGCATCGGATTCTGCCTCTGCTGCTGCTTTTACTACTGTGACTGGGACTGTGACTGTGACTCAGTTTCTTTGAGAGCAGATCTGAGCCGCCGCTGGCATTGCAGCCGGCACGGCACGCATTTTACCGTTTGACAATCATTTCGTGAGACTTTGTCTTTTTGGTTATGGTTGGGGGGTAACAACCAAAGCATCCATAATATTCTCACGTGCCGCTGGAGCTCGCTTGCTTTTATGGAACAAAATCGATGGCTTGGAGCGAACCATGTTCTGAAACTGTCTTCAAGAGGCGACTGCGTGCTGTTCCAGAACTTGTGAAATGTGTCAGCCAACAACAATTGTGGGATGCTCGTATTTACACATAATTTAATTTTGGCCATAATAATACTAGCAGATATATATGATTTATGGCCAAGAGAATTGCACAACGTTTTGTTGTTCAGTAACAACATCAATGACAGCCACTAACAGGCAGGGCCAAAAACGCCCACAAATTCGATGATTAGCAAATTACGACAAAACAAATACATAGTACACAATACAACATGGTAATAATATGCTAAAAATTATGGTCAATAACCTTTTGACCAATAAATCAAAGTTGTCGTTGTCGTTGCGTTTAACTATAAATTAAAAAGCCATGGAATGTAATCCGCTTTTTGGCTACAACAACATCATCTCTGACAACGCTAAAAGCCAACTACTAAAATAATCGCTCGTAAATGCCTAGTGACAATAAAATTGATGATAAACCAAATCCATTACATTACAACTGTGTCAATATGAAACTAGCCAAAATCGAAAAGCGAAGCACGAAATACGAAGCGAAATAAAAAGCGAAAAACGAAATAGCAGCAAAACCAATTCGCCTTCACTGCTGCCGCCTTTTAGGCACTTCGCCTGCACAGAAAATGCTCATCATCTGCTTTGTACATCATCATCTTTGGCTAAATCATCGTCATCTTCATCATCCTTGTTGTGGTTGTTATTCTGTATAATGCTACTTGAACGTTAAATGAAATTAAGCTGACGTTCAGCTTGATTGGCTCTCTTGAGAGCCGGTACAAACATCGTACCGGCCTACAATTGACTTTGTCTATTTCACTACTCCAGCCAAAAGCAAATATACTACAAACACACAGACCCACAAAGAACTTAAAGACACGCTCATACAATTGACGACGTATCCCCCCAAGTAGTTTGCTTCTAATGACACTGCAACTTCTGTGGCCCCCCGCCGTACCCACCGTACTCTGAAGAACCACAAAAAAGCATTGTAAACATGTGCTTTACAATGATGCCTCCCCAAAAACCAATCAATAGAAATCAACTGCAATTATGCTGAAAACTCAAAACTGTACTTAATTTTCAATTTTCAATGGTAATCAATTTTGTAATTGAACATTCGTTTAGATTTTCTAACGGCAGCTCCCTACACCTTCTCCCCCACTCTTTCCCCAAAGACTAGGGGCTGGCTTTGATTGACCGAGGCTTTTGGTTTTTATTCTTCTCCCTCGATGCATACTTGGCTAACAACTATTAACTGTAGTTGTAGTTGTTGTTCTTGTTGTTGGTCCTCCTTGTCACTTTTGCGCTTTGCCTCTTGTTGGCTTGTTCGCTTTACCGTTTTGTGCTTTTAATTCTTTGTTAAAATTGCACGCTCATCTCTTAAGTGGGCATGATGCATTTAATTTTATTTATTCATGTTTCTTAAGCCAAGCCGTTGACTAAAGCTGAAGAAGCAGCAGCAGCTGGAGAGGAAGAAGTCAAGCTGCTGCTTCTACAGCATTTTCTTTATTATCTTTTTTTTTTATGTTGTCTGCTTTTCATCTGAAGCAAAATATGATGCTTATAGTAGCGACGACTACAAGGCGACTGTAACGCTTGGCTGCCTTTCGACGACTATTATTTAATTATTTTGTCAATTGGTTTTCATTTGTGCGACCTACTAAGAAATCAGAAAAAAAAGAATTGCATTTTTCTTGGCAAACTTGATGATTTTTTGCGTGCTTGTTGCTGGAAAAAAGAGTTGAGCTATAATTATGCGCGCTTTAGAACACACTGCACACTGGTACCGAACTCAAGTTTTTAGGCAGAAATTCGACTAATGAAGCTAATCATCTGAGCACAGACTATTCTAATAATTGCAATAAGTGCATTTGTCAATGTTCGCGCATATTTCAAAAATGTTTGGCTAGGAACACAAAGAAGAACTTTTTGAATTTTCAAGATATCATCGTCAAACCAGTCAATTTCATAATTTGCTTAATTTTTTATAATTTCTTGATAAGTTGATAAGAAACTGCAGTTAACTTGTAAAACTTGAGAATTTTTAGCGTGGTTATAGCCGGAAAAAGGAGTTAAGCTCGAACTATGGGTGCTTGAGGGCACACTGCACACTGCTGCTAAATCAAAATGATTTGCCTGAAATTTGAAAAAACACAAACTCTTAAAATTGCAAAAAGCACTACATTTGTCAAAGACGACCAGAACAGACCACCGTAACATATAGTAGCAGTAGAAACAATCGGCCAAATATAAATACTTTATACGAAAAACTTTGAAATCTTGAAAAAAAAAGTTGACTTTCTGTTACAAAATGTTGATTTGTAACCACTGTTCCTTAATAGTTTTATAGTAACTTTTTATGAAGTCAGCAATAAGCAGAAGTAGGTCTATGTAAATTTTGGAATATATTTCTTATTAACTAGGGAACTAGGGTGCACGCTTTGGATATGTCAGTATTGTAACTATAGAGGATCTCAGAATTGTTTGGGTTTGTTTAACGTTTTATAGAGGTAGTTTGAGTGGAAGCCACAACCCGCTGGTGATGTACATATCTAATAGCGACAGTTTTGCACTAGTTTTTAATTTCAAGATCGAATTAAAACCAATTTTTGTGGTAAATGCATTTCTCGCACTTTTTGTGGAAAATTCAGGAATTCGTCTTTTGAAAAAATAAAATAATTTCCTTAAATTTAATTTCACTTTGGAAAATTCCGTTGTTTTTGATAGAAGCCTCAAATAAGGTGAAAAATGTAAATTAACTATATTGCACCATACTTACAATATATGATCAATAAATATGAGACTGTGAATTTTTTATATTGTTTGTTTAACGTGCTTTTAAGGTCTAAAAAATTTAATGGGCCGATTGATTTTTTACTAAGTTTTTGGAACTTAGTTATTTTATCTAAACGAATAAAAATATGGTCAAAATGAAGGAGCTTCAGAACTCTGGCAGGCGCACTAACGCACAGTGGCACGGAAGCCGAAAAAGTGTTGCAAAAATCATATTTTCTAAGCCAATTGAGATATTTTAATGAATTAAATTGTATTAAGAAGAAAAGGGCTTTAAAATAAGTACTCATACATGGTGATATGATATCTGAGAGATGAGCAATATGTTGTGGAAGTTGGATTTTGTTGCCTGTGCAACATTTCCCATTGAAAAATATGTAAGTACATATTTTTTTATTTATAAAGAAATTTTGATGATATGTTTTTTTGTTCATAATTTTATGTTTCAGTAAATAAATTTAATTTAACAATGCTTTTTTATTATAATATGTTACATAATGTGTCTTATCAGTAGTTTTATGTAAAATAATCATTCACATTTACATTTGAAGGAATATCTAAAAGAACATTTCTTTTGAATAACTACTTGTAAATTCTGTATTGGATCTCACTTGTCTAAGGGATACAACTAGTGGATCTGAAGAGGAAGCTAAGTCCTTTTAGCCAGTTTTCGTGTTTCTCAATAAAATTTTCTCGGCAGCAATGGGAGTCTTGCCACTTTTTTTTTATTTGGGCGTAAATTAGATTAAATTTGCCTTTTAAGGTATCAAACTTATATGTGTTATTGTAATGCCAAAAACAAGACTATGATATTTCAGAAGTATTCAGGAAAATATATATGAAGTTCAAGACTATATATACAAAACGCATAATAGTTAAAAATTTAATTACATTAAATGTTTTAGAACTACCTGGAAAAAAAAAAAAAAATTGGCATGATTAATCCTTCTTTTTTCATATGTCACAGGTAGACTTTATTTTATTGTCAAGTAAAAATATAAGCAAACAAATCTAAATTTAGTGGCTGCATCTTCTGCGTGTTCTTCTTCTTATACCTGCGTCAGCATATTTTGGAGTTGGGTTTTTGGGCTTTTACTAGCCTTACAGCCAAATATGCAAATTCAGGCTGACAATCTTTATAGAGCAGGTAAAAAATTGATAAGAAAAGCATTTATGTTAAAACAAAGAGAGTAGTGTTGGGTATTTGTTTTTTCTTTTCTTCCAAAGTTGAAAAAGTGGTCCAAATATAGTGGTTCAGGTAAACGGAAATATTGAAAAAACCAGAAAAGACCTTTTTATAGAAATCAAGAAAATAGAAATTGGTTGCATAGTTTTTTTACAAAACAATCTTAAACATGAACTTTTATTCCGAAAATTTCGATTTTTTTTACAGTTGAAAATATACTCAACTTTGACCGGCTGTGGCAACTAAACTATTAATCCGAATTGAATAAAATTTTTATTTTCTTGATCCTTGAGAAATTCTAAATCAGATGCATGTATTGACTTTTCAAAATGTTTTCATCAAAATTCTGATTTTTGCAACGCTTTTGTGGCTGCCGTGCCACTGTGTGACGTTAGTCTGATTGTTGATAAGTTAGGAATTTCGTAAGATATCATTCAAAAGAAGAAGATTTAGCTATGCGGAGGGTGCGCGCATTTTATGCCAAGAGTAATAGGTGATGAACAAAATTCACCAGAGTTAGCAGCGTCGGACTTCTTTCTCTCTTCTTGATTCAAGCGAGACTTCAAGGGAAACCGATACAGACGTCCAATTGACCGTGACATCATTTCTGTAGGGTATCCCGGAAAGCGAGTTCCAGCAGGCGTCAGCGCAAGGGTGCTATTTCTAGGAGTACTAAGGATTTGTACTGATAAGTTCAATAACAAAATGTAAATTAATTTAGTCCTACTTATTTTTGATCCTACTTTGTATTGGATGACTTTGATATCGGGCTTATACTATTATATTATATTGAGATGAAAGCCTTTATGCGCCAGACGAAACTGGGATTTGATGACCTTTATAAGGATTTTCGTTCTCTACAAGATAAGTTTTCTTCAATTTCAAGTATGTTTGGCAATTTGCAGCTTATGAGAGTTTCACCTAAGCGCAAAAAGGCAAACCTACCAGCCATTGAACCAACTTTAATAAATTCTAACCCTACAGGGCTGGACTCGCCTATAACTCCCCGTCCGTCGCAGCTTATTTCGTTTGCTACACCTATACTAGTTCCTTCAGCCGCTGCTAGTGACACGGCTAGTGCTGTTGCTGTTGACACTGGCGCTAGTTTGACTGTAGCTTCTACAGCTCCTACCGTTTCTGTCGAGTCTGCCACTACGGACTGCGCCACTAACAGCGTGACTGATGCGCCGTCCTCTGTCATCATTTTGAGTGGAGTCCCTATACCTGCCGCCCCGCCAACTGCTGACCCCTCGGACTCATTGGTAGGAGTGGCTCCTAAAAAGACAATCTTCGTCTCCAGGCTAATGCCATCGGCTACTGAAAATTGCATTAATCAATTCGTTTGCGAGAAGCTTAATATTTCTCCAAATGAAATTGAAGTATTTAAGTTCAATTTTAAATATAAGCGCGATATCTCTTCGTTTAAGATTAGTGTCCCTGATTCTCTCTTTTCTGCTATACTTAATCCTTCATTCTGGCCTACTCATACTTTAGTGCATGAGTTTATTAGAAAACCTAAAAAGACTTTAGCATCTAATGTAGCTTCCTCTACAAGTGTAGTTAACACAGCTTCAAAAAACTAAATTCTGTTCTTACCATTCAATATCAGAATGTTCGTGGTCTCCTCTCTAAACTTAGTAGACTTTTCACCAATAGCGTAAATTTCGATTCTGATATTATTGCTTTCTCTGAAACCTGGCTTAATGCGTCTGTCTATGATTTTGAGATTTTTGTTAGCTCCTATGTAACCTACAGGCTTGACCGGTCTCCCGGTCGTGGTGGTGGTGTACTCATTGCTGTAAATGTAGCCTTAGAATCTCATTTACTATCTCTAAATTTTCCAATAGGCATTGAGTTCATTGCGGTAAAAGTGTTTTTTAATAATTCCTATATCTATTTTACTTGTTCCTATATACCTCCTTGCTCCGACTTGAGTGTATATCAGAATCATCTCACTGCCATTCGTATGGTGGCTGATTCTGTTGGTACTCGGGATCAAATTGTTGTCTTAGGCGACTTTAATCTGCCTACATTATATTGGCTTAGTTCAGTCAATTCTAGTTTTCTTTTTCCATCTGGTAATCACGAGTTTGTTACAGGACTGATTGATATCTCTCTCAGCCAAATAAATTTTATACATAATTGCTCAAATAGAATGCTTGACCTCGTTTTTGTCAATGATAATTCTGATTTTGAAATTTCTAGGGTCTGTCCGCTCTCCGTACCCGAGGATCCGTACCATCCGACATTACAAATCTCTTTAAAATTTAATGGTCTCTACCGAAATCAGCCACATGCTCACGCTCTTCGGTATCGCTGCTTTCGCAAGTCTAATTTTGTCGGTCTTAATAAATTTTTGTCCGAAGTTAACTGGTTGCCTTTGTTGACTAATAATGACCTTGACTTATCCATTTCCAATTTCTATCGGGTTTTATACGCTGCTTTTGATCTCTTTGTCCCTTATTCTGTCCCGGCTCCTTCTTTAAAGCCGCCTTGGTTTACTACTAGTCTGTCCTCTTTAAAAAAATCGCAAGTCTTCTTCTTACAAAAAATTTAAGAAATCTGGATCTCCTGTCGACTTTTATAAGTTTTCTATTTTACGCAGCAAGTTCGTCCTTCTTAACAGAATTTGCTACAATAATTATCTTTCCCGCTGTCGGCTTAACTTCTGTAGTGATCCTAAAAAATTTTTTTCTTTTGTTAATTCTAAACGTAAATCTTCCTTATTTCCTTCATCGCTATATTTCAAAAATGAAAGCTCTACTAACAATTCTGAAATCGCCGACCTGTTTGCGAAATTTTTTCAAACTACCTATTCTGTCAACCCTAATTGCATTGACCTTAACTATCCCTATAACCTACCACATTCAAATCTTATTGCTTATCCTGAAATCTTTGAAACCGACGTTTTACAATCCCTACTGTCCATTAAATCATCCTTCTCCCCTGGCCCAGATGCCATTCCTAGTTGCGTCTTAAAGCATTGTGCTCACTCTCTTTCTACACCATTATCTGTTCTTTTCCGCACTTCATTAAAATATTCTTATCTTCCGGCCATCTGGAATGAATCCTTTATTATCCCTATTCACAAAAAAGGTTCCAAGTCCAACATTGAGAACTACCGCGGTATTGCCAAGCTTTCATCAATTCCAAAAGTTTTTGAAAGGATTGTAACTTCACAATTGCAACACTACTGTCGTTCTTTAATGTCGGATTCCCAACATGGGTTTGTAAAACGTCGGTCCACTTCTACTAACCTTTTAGAACTTTCGTCTCTTATTAATCTTGGTTTTACGGAAAAAAAACAAACTGATGTCATTTATACTGACTTTAGTAAAGCATTTGATTCGGTAAATCATAGTCTTCTACTTGTTAAACTGTCTCGTCTGGGGTTTCCGTCTTGTCTTTTAAATTGGATATCGTCCTATTTATCCAACCGAGTCCAGAAGGTAGTTTTTAAAGGCTGCGAATCTACAGAAATTATGGTCACGTCAGGGGTACCTCAAGGTAGCCATCTAGGCCCTCTTCTTTTTAACTTATTTTTAAATGATCTCCCTCAGGTAATCTCATCTTCTCACATTCTTATGTATGCGGATGATGTTAAACTCTGTATGTCCTACTCCGATAATAATAAGTACTTACTTCTTCAGCATGATTTTAATAACATGCAATCTTGGTGCAATATCAACCAACTCTTTCTCAACAAGACAAAATGTAACGTTATGACATTTTATCGTTCTGCTCCTTATTTGGCCACTTACTCTTTAGAATCTTCTACCTTAGAACGCATCGAGAGTGTGTCTGACCTTGGTGTTTTGTTTGATCATAACCTTAAATTTAATAACCATATTTGCAACATCGTGAATAAGGCTAGAAGTGTTCTTGCTTTTATTAAGCGTTGGTCTAAAGAGTTTAACGACCCTTACACAACCAAACTTCTTTATATTTCTCTTGTCCGTCCAATTTTGGAATATTGTTCCTGCGTTTGGAGCCCTCAATACCACCTTTATCAGGACATGATTGAGTCCGTACAAAAGCAATTTCTCCTTTTTGCACTTCGTGGCTTAAACTGGGACCCAAATATCCGACTGCCGCCATATTCTGATAGACTTCGCCTTATAAAATTGCCTTCCTTAAATCACCGCAGAACATGCCACGGCGTGTTATTCTTGCATAAACTGTTACTCGGTCTTATCGATTCCAATGTACTCCTTAGCAAAGTTACTTTGGTCATACCATCCAGAGTAACTCGTAATTTTCGACCCTTAGCCTTACAATTTTGTAGATCTAATTATGCTTTGCACGACCCTTTCCGTGTCTTATGCTCTAACTATAATAACTTTTACAATTTCCTCTCTTTCGAACGGTCTATTCAATCTATCACTTCTTCTATCTTAAGTCACCTTGACTTGCCACTTCGAGCATCCTTGACCAATCCTATATTATGAGTCACCCACTTGGTCAATGGTGATCCATTGGCTTTTTTTTCGATATAATGTTTAATTTTTATCTTGCTTCCTCTTTTCAACTTTAATATTGTAAATCCAAGTTTCTGGCCAGTTCTTGATGTGAGTTGGTGCATATCATTAAAAAGTTCACCCATCGGGCTAGAGACGCGGATTAGTTCATATCAATTCCCTCGCTCTATTTTCTTTTCTAAATAATTTATATGTACTTTTTTATAATATAATGTCAACTGTACGTAGTTGTACCCCTCAAATAAATAAATAAATAAATAAATAAATATATCTCCCATAGGAGTATTACAGAGCAGTTCACAAAATAAAAACCTAAAGTTTTAAATTCATTTTCGGTGTCTCCGATGCAAAAGATTCTTATATAAAATGGTAGTGGTTCCAACATGGAGATACGTCTTCCAGATCTGGGGTATGGCGGCTCGCTCGAGTCGCTCACGTATTCAGACACTCCAGAACAGGGTCTTACGCCTTATAACTGGGTGTGAATGGTATGTAAGGAATTCGACCTTGCACCATGACCTCAGACTGGAAGTCGCTCCGAAGTTTTTTAGTGTTCCCGTGCACTGTACCAAATTTGAACAAAATCGATAAACTATACTTATTTATGTGTATTTAGCCCCTATAGGACCGATCTAGAACATGTTTTCAGGATATGATATGTTTGATTCGTTTATTGTTTGATTATTTTTTCAAGTTTAATCGAAAACGGCTTACTCTAACATAGATCATGTTGATGTATATATCGATAATAAAAGATCTAAAAGTTTTTCAGATTATCTAAGCAAAATGCCAAATTTGATCGAAATCGGTTCAGTTATGTATTTATTTGTCTGTTGTGCTGGGTACCCCAAAGAGGAGCCCAGATTCGTGTCAGCCGCGCCGAGATCTATGTTGGGTGCAAATATGAATTGGATCAATTTTATTTTCTCAACTTTAGATGCCTAGAACTTCTAAGCTCATCTTTTTTTTTTTTTTTTTTCGACACATATTGCTTGGAATAAATTTTTTCAGGAATATTATTAATACTTTAGAATGTTTGTGTTTTGCCTTTCGTGTTGAGACTAAAACAATTGATACTATTTCATATTTATTGTCAATATATAAAATCCAAGGAAAAAAAAAATATGAAGTTGAAGCATTCTAATATACTGAGATTCTTAAATTGAAAAACAATGTTAAACGGTGTAGCGAAAATTCTTTTAGGGGGGAACGGGGATATTGGCATAATTCAATAAACCTCATTTCTGAGGAATTATGCGCATCAGAATTATTGAATACATTTATGAGCAAATATTGCAAGATTGCAAAATGATTTGGTCACTTTCTTCAGAGTTATTTAAATTCATGCCGAACCAGGTGATTTAAGTGTCAAGGTATTACAACTTTAGCTTGAATCACGACAGTATGACAGTATTTACACCGAGCCCCTGAGAAATCTGCTGGCCCGGGGGGAGTCCGTCCCTTCCACCACCCCTCTCGGCGTGCCTGGGGGAGGAGGTCACCTTTTTGGTTTTAGACTTTTTGGATGGTCCTTCTTTAAAACATTCCAACATTTTCTTAAGCCTATAATCTTCTTGTACCAAGCTTAAGCATAATAAAGATTACCCCATTTTGCCAATAAAATCAATAGAAACAAATTTTGCCTTTGAAATTGAATCGTTTATTGAAAGAATTTCGTCCAAAAAACATGCCACAACAAATCTAGAAAATTTAAATAGATAAAAAACTCGAATAAAACCTAAATAGACGCATAGATGTAAGTTTCTTTTATACAAATACTGCTTGAATGAATTGTGTATTATAAGCAGCCATCAGTGAAATTTGTCTTAATGAAGGTTTCAAATATGAGCAGTGAGGAGTATACATGTAAGTTTCTTCCCTAATCGATTTTCCATGAAATGGTGAGGAAAGTAGAAGGCGCTCTCGCATATGCAACATTCAACTCGCGCTGCATGTGAAGGTCATGAGGTCCAAACTTTTGCCTGTTACTAAGAGGGCAGTTTGACTTTTTGAATAAGACGTTTTTTTTTGTATTCCGGAAAACGAAACCGAGCATTTTATTCGGATTCGTTTTAAGACCGATTGTTTGGTGTACCCAATTTCACGAAAACGCTTTTTTCATGTGGTTTGAAACCGAATCGGAAAAATAGGTTTAAAAAAGTACAAATTTTATAAATTTTTTTTTTTTTTAATTAAATGTATTTTTATTTGCAATCTATCACATTAGATAATCAATAAATTTTATAGTTAATATAAAAATGACAGGATTTATTGTGCTCCAATGAGTTCGATCAATATAGAATTTAATTTTTTTTTTTCAATTCAATTTATTTCACGGTTTTATATACCAACTTTAAGAGTTCAGGCTTTAACCTTTTCTACTTAATTATAATATTATATGACTTCAAAAAATTTACAATGATAGGATTATAATATACAAGATTGTGGAAAAAAAATTCAAAAACCAACTGAAGAAATATAAAATTTTATATTGAAATAATTTTTTAAATATTCGTTGATGTTCTTTGATTATATTTATGCTAACTTAAAGTTAGATATTTACTGACAATTATTTTAAATTGCAACGAAAAAACGAATATTTTTGTGTGGGTATGTGCACGTATCTTACACGAACACATGACTGATTGGTGCGACAACCGATGACCGGTTTCACAGTGGCACGGCAGCCGCAAAAGCGTTGCAAAAATCGATTTTGCGATGTAACCATTTTTTAAATGAAATACATGCATATGATTTAGAATTTCCCAGGGATCAAGAAAATAAAAATTTTAGTCAATTCGGATGAATAGTTTAGTTGCTACAGCCGCTCAAAGTGGAGTATATTTTCAACTTTGAAAAAATCGCAATTTTTGGAATAAAAATTCGTGTTTAAGATTGTTTTGTGGAAAAACTACGCAACCAATCCCTATTTTCTTAGTTTCTATAAAAAGGTACATGAAATTTAAACATATAAAAAAAAAAAATGACTTCATTTCTTTTCTGGGTTTTTCAATACTTCCGTTTAACTGAACCATTATATTTGGACCACTTTTTTAACTTTGGAAGAAAATATTTTATATTCCATATTTTTTCATTTTTTCAATGTAACATAAATGGTTTTGTTATTAATTTATTTACTTGCTCTATAAAAATTGACTGCATAAATTTGCATATTTGGCTGTAAGGCCAGTAAAAGTCCAGAAACCCAACTACAAAATATTCTGACGCAGGTATAAGAAGAAGAACACGCAGTAGATGCAGCCACTGAATTTAGAACTGATTGCTTATATTTGCACTTTACAATAAAATAAAGCCTACCTGTGACATAAAAAAAAGGATTAATCATCCCAATTTTTTTTTTTTGTGTTTCCAGGTAGTTTGAAACATTTAAAGTAATTTAATTTGTACCTGTTACACGTTTTCTGGCTATAGGCTTAAAATTTGTATATATTGCCTGAATACTTCAGAAACATCATAGTTTTGTTTTGACTTTATATGAACACACATTGCAGTGAAACGTATTTTTAAATATAATTCGCAAGCATTGATTTTATAAGTGTAACGATGTCTTTGGTAAACGTAAAATTATTTGAATTGTTCAGAAACTCCAAAAGCGCGAATGAATTCATTTTGGCCATCAGAAAATAACTTAATGTTGAGGAAGCAAATATGGAGAAGTTTAATACCTTAAAAGGCAAACTTAATCTAATTCACTCCCGAATAAAAAAAAAGTGGCAAGACTCTTTCTTCCCCAAATATTGATATGGTAACACAAACGATGGAAACTCATCCCGAAAATTCTTTGCAGAAAACAAAGTTACATCAGAAATAACTGGAGTGGATGATGAAATTATCAAAAGATTGGGTGTTATTTTGAATATTTTGAACTACAAGGAAAAAATTAACGGCAGCAAATTTGGTGAATATGCCACTAAGACTGCAGAGCTGTTAATGGAAAAATATCCAGGAAAAAATTGACTCCCACGCTTCACAAAATTTTGGCACATGGCCAAACTATAATTGAATATCATTGCCTACCCATTGGGGAGATGTCAGAATAAGCCCAGGAATCGAGAAACAAGGATTATAAAAAATTCAGAGCTATGAATACATGTAAAATATCACGATCAAGCGAAAACGAGGATCTTTTTAATATGTTGGCAGCCTCTTCAGATCCACTAGTTGCATCCCTTAGACATGTGAAACCCAATACAGAATTAACAAGTACTAGTTATTCAAATGAAATGTTAAGTCTTTTAGATATTCCTTCAAATGTATATGTGGATGATTATTTTACAAAAAACTACTGATAAGACAAATTATATAATATATTATAATAAAAAAGCATTGTTACATTAAATTTATTGACTGAAATATAAAATTATGAAAAAAAACATATATCATCAAAATTTCTTTATAAATGAAAAAAATATGTACATATTTTACAAATACCTATATACAAATATTGCACAGGCAACAAAATCCAACATATTGCGCAGTTCTCAGATGTCGTATCACAATGTATGGGCACTTATTTTAAAGCTTAAAGATTTTTCTTTCAACTACAATTTAATTCATAAAAATATCTCAATTGGTTTAGAAAATATGGAAAAAATAATTACGTATTTTTCAATGGGAAATGTTGCACAGGCAACAAAATCCAACTTCCACAACATATTGCGCAGCTCTCAGATGTCGTATCACAATTTATGGGTACTTATTTTAAAGCTTAAAGATTTTTCTTTCAACTACAATTTAATTCATAAAAATATCTCAATTGGTTTAGAAAATATGATTTTTGCAACGTTTTTTTGGCTTCCGTGCCACTGTGCGTAGTGTTTAATTTCAATAAATATTGTTGCTAAAGTAATATTTTTGTGTTATTTTATTTAAAAAATAGAATAAGAAAGAACTAAAATTATTTATAATAATTTATCGGAAAAATAAGGGAAATATACGTATTTATCGAAAATAAAAAGGAATATACAAGAGCACGCAAAAACGAATCCGAATAAAATTGTTTAGTTTGATTTTTTCGTTTTCCGGAGCACGGCTGATAGCCTTCTTTTAGCTAGATATGTTTGTCTATTATGGCTATCAAAATATGCGTTTTGTTGCAGCGATAAACTCTACATTCGGCTTAAATCTTTTACCGTGGATATCATGGTAATGGGGCAAAAAGAAATTCTTCGCCGAATTTATGTATTTTGCTAGGGCGACTACGGTTGCTCTTATGGTGGAGTTACGGCAATCGGGATACTCATCGCGTGGATAGCTTAAACATGGTGCGGAGTCCCATAGAGTAATTATCAATTTTGATGATGATTTTTTTTTGTTAAAATTCTTTTCAGGATTTTGAATAAACTTTTTTTACATTATTACATTTATTTCGAGCTTTCAAGTAAATTTAAAAAAAAATAACAAAAATTGGATGTTTTGTTTAAGCCCAAACCTAAACTTGTTGCAATTACCTTGTATCAACTTATCTAATCAGAAGAATGTTAATTCTATCTTTTTATCGAGCTTAAATGCGGTATCTTCATAACAATATAAAATTTGACGCCTAGAACTTTTACAAGTTTAGGACTCGAGAACACAGAAAGCTCAATTTGGTGGCACAAGCCCTTTTTAAATTTGGAATTTTTTTTTAATGACTCCTATAACTTTTATAAGTTTAAGACTCGAGAATACAGAAAATTAAAATTTGGAATTTTTTTTTAATGACTCCTAGAACTTTTACAAGTTTAGGACTCGAGAACACAGAAGATGTTTGGATATGGATGCGATATGTTTGATTCGTTTGTTTATTGTAACATTATTATATGTTCGTGAGTTTTTTTCAAGTTTAATCGAAAACGGCTTACTCTAACTTAGATCATGTTGATGTATATATCGATAATAAAAGATCTAAAAGTTTTTGAGATTACCTAAGCAAAATGCCAAATTTGATCGCAATCGGTTAATTTATGTATTTATTTGTCTGTTGTGCAGGGTACCCCAAAGAGGAGCTCAGATTCGTGTCAGTCGTGCCGAGATCTATGTTGGGTTCAAATATGAATTGGATCAATTTTATTTTCTCAACTTTAGATGCCTAGAACTTCTAAGCTCATCTTTTTTTTTTTTTTCGACACATATTGCTTGGAATAAATTTTTTCAGAAATATTTTTAATACTATAGAATGTTTGTGTTTTGTTTTTCGTTTTGAAACTAAAACAATTGATACTATTTCATATTTATTGTCAATATATAAAATCCAGGGAAAAGAGAGAGCGTTCTAATATACTGAGCATCTTAATAAGGATTTATAATGAAATATGATTTTGCTTGGACTTATTATATACACTCCCCGAAATTCAATTAAGAACACTTGTTTTTATTCAAAAATATTAAGTTTTGAGTTATTCAGAAAGCATTTGTGACTCAAAAAATATTTTTAGCGTTACTTAATACCGATTCAACTAAAAAATTATCGTAAATAACCAAAAAAAAGGCTTGAAACTTCAAATAGTATAAAAAAATTGAATTTATACTGCGAAATTCAATTAAGAACACTTCCTAAAAAGGACCAAAAAATAAATGTTTTGTAAGAAAAGAAGGGAAAAATACTAAGTAAATGGTGAGTCCAGGCACCCGAGTTATTTATGACCTCAACAATTCGGGTTGGCATCGAAAGAACCACCTTCTGAAAATCTGAAAGTGGGATTTGAGCCCATTCTTCGGTAACTGTCCTGCGCAGCTCCTGCACCATCTGAAAGTTGGGTCCGCCAACGAAGACGTGACGGGACAGGTTCCCCCTGTTCTCAATGGGTTTCAAGTCCGGCGATCGATGTTTTTGCTTTAAAACCAACCACAACTGGCCGTTGAGACGTGGATCCGAGCCTTATCTTCCAGAAAAATAGGATTTGGTTAATCGGCATTAAGTAACGATAAAAATATTTGTTGAGTCACAAATGCTTTTTAAATAACTCAAAACTTAATATTTTTAAATAAAAACAGGTGTTCTTAATTGAATTTCGGGGAGTGTATGTATGATTATGATAATATACATAATATGTTTAATAGAAGCCTGTGGATTGTTTAACAACATAATGAATTTTTTGGAAGCGCAGGGAAGTCTGGAAAAATTAATGGACTTTCTTAATTATTTTGTTTAAATAGCTTACTCAAAACGGTATTATTTTTGTAAAGCATTAAAAATCAAGAATTTTGCAATATTTTTTCACACAAAGTAGTGTTGTAAATTATTTAAGAAAACAAAGTGACCCCGAGCTTCGAATTTCTTGGCTTAGCGAAACTGCTTCTAATTGTTCCACCAAGTCGTGCTGAAAGAATTCGTCGGAAGTAATCTTAGGCACGTGTGTATGGTCATTAAAGAAAATTAAGCTCTGAGCTCTGAAACTTACAAATTATGTCACTTTTCGTAAAAGAGTTTGATTTATTTGAGAAGAAAGCTTTGTTTTTTAAGACTTAAACGGTATTTAATTTTTGTTAAACATTTATAATATATAACTTACAAAAAGAAGCATTCACTCTTTTGGTCTTGAAGTCTAAGGGGCTCAGTCTTCGCATTTCTTTTCAAGTTTACTTAATAGAACATTTTACTGTTATATTGTTTTGCCACGCCTGAAGATCAACAAATGCTTTTATATAGTGTTATATTTTTTATTTTTATTATATTATTCCTACATAAATGACAGTTAAATGTAGCTCTTGTATTCTTTATAACAAAAGCTTTTATCAAACAAAAAATTCAATACAAAAACTTAATTATATTAAAAAAAAAACAAGCTAAACATTAACGTTTGTGCTTGATCTTTTATGTTTGTTGTATACTATACATACATATGTATTAGTATTAAATTATATACAATTTTTGCCACTTCTTAACAAAGAAAGTGAAGCAGAATAAAAAAATAAAGATACAAGAAAAAAAAATTCATAATAAGTAAATAAAGTGTTAAGAAAAGGCGCAAACAAAAGACACTTTTAATATAATGCCGCTATGTCTGGCCATTTTGTATGCCAACAACTACAACAAGAACAAAGACAACAACAAAAAAGGCAACAACACACACGTGAACAAAGCCAACTGTGGAAAAAGTTAATTCTTGTCAAACTGCTTCCGTCTGCGGAATTGACCTAGAAAAAAAGCCAAATTAATAATGAAAAAAAAAATCGCACACAACAAAAAATATAATATAAAAAAAAAAAACCAGAGCAAGTCCGAACCAAAAGCTTGAAGTGTCAGCCAGTAAATTGTGGCAAGAAAATTAAATAGTTGTAAAAAAAAAGCGGCAAAGAAATGAAATGTTTTAAAAAATAAAAATAACATCAGAAAAGCGTTTTTTTCCAAAAAAAAAATATTTAATGAAAAAGACTTCTATATTAATGTTAACTGCAGACACACGAAAGCTGTTGCACAGTGGTCGAAATGCATAATGTAGCTGCATAAAATTTAAACTACGTAACCCATCGTAATAAAGTATTTTATTGGAACATTAAATATTATTATACATTGTCTGGAATCACTGGAGCACAATCAATCCTACCTTTTTTTTGAGTAAGGGTTATAAACCTTCCAATATGTGACAAAATCGAAAATAGTTTAAGAAATAATTAAAAAATTTAAGACAGATCGGAGCAGTATATCTGCGGCTATATACTGCTCTGTCTGTGAAGACAGGTTAAGCTCCCTGCGCATAATGTGCGATTATCTTCGAAAAGGTTTTTTCAAAAGCACAATACTTTGACAACGATTTCTGAAGAATTATTTTAGTGAAAGATTTTTTGGAAGCATGAATTTTTCTTAATTTTGCGCGATGACAAGCTATATGACCTTTTAAATTTATGAAAGGGTGTTAGCCAGGTTAAGAACAAAAAACTGTTGCCAACAATATCTTTTAAAAGGGGAAGTGACATGGAGATCGTTTCATACTTAAAAAAAATGTTCCCCAAAAATTTCCGATTTTAAACTGGACATCTTTACGGCGTAATTTAAAAAACAAAAAACTTTTTTCCCTATTCATTTGATTGTGTTTAAAATACTTTGTATTATAAATAAACAAAAATAATCAATGCTTTATAGCTGACTTTTTTTTTTTAAATATCAAGTTTCTTATTTTATATAATTTTTATGTGTGTTGAATATTAAATATTTAAATACCTATATGAATCAAACAATGTTACAAAATCAAATGAAGATTTTTTAATATTAAATATAAATTTTTTGAAATTAAACGATTGTTTTTTTTTTTATCATATTTTTGTAATATGGAATATTCTCAATAATATTGTGTTTAAATAAAAAAAAATTTGTTTTTAAATAAATTTTGTTGAAAATAAAATTACTTCAATTGGCTTCATTGGTTTGGACTGACACGAATCTGGGCTTATTTTCTCTGTAGGCCTTTTGGCTGAGAAGCCATGGGCATTTAAAGTTGAGAAAAAGTGATCATCGATTAAACGTATTTTCGATCTATCTGTTATAGTTTAGGAGTTATGGCCAGTTAAAGTTTAGAAAATAAAATTTCTTCGATTGGCTTCATTTTTGCAACGAATACAGATTTCGACGCTACTGACACGATTCTGGGCTTATTTTCTCTGTAGAATTTATTTTATTGTGAATGGTTAGTTTCATTTAATTTTTAGTGTTGAATGTAACCCCATACGTTTTTATTGAAATTCCATGACTTAATGCAAAAAAATTAAAAAATCGTTTGTTGTAAAAAAATTTTTGTTTTGTTTTTTTTTTAACTTTGTTCCACTACATCGATTTGATTCATATTCAAACCAAATAAAGAACGTATAAAAACACGTATTTAAAATAAAATGGTGATTGACATATTGAAGGAACATACTTAAAAAAAATAAGAAAATTTAATTTTGGTTGGTTAAAAAAAGATTAAATATTTGAATTAAATATATTTTTTTAAAGATCCACGTAGCCTTAAAAAAAAATTGTTTAGAAATATTTAGTAGTTTAGTCACAATTAAATAAAAACTAAAAACAGTTTTTTTTTAAATTAAGCCGTAACGAGTTAAGTTTAAAAACTGAAATTTTGCGACATTTTTTTTTATATTTGTAGGTAAATATTGTGAAATTAACATTGCTCAACAATTTTTTTTTTTAATTACTTGCATTGGATTATATAATTTAAAGCAAAATACATAATATTTAAAGTAAGTTGTAAATATCATCAGGTAAAATATTCTACATTTTTATGTTTGCTGGAGGTAATTTTGGGATTTACTGGGTTAAAAATAATCGAGAAATAAAATGATACTCCAAAACATGCGCCTTCAGTGATGTCACGGATATTCTAAGTTATTATTTATTTATTTATTTTTTTAATTTAATTTAATTAATTAATTTTAATTTTATATTTTTAGGTAAGATTTATTTCCAGTTTTAAAAAAATGTATAAAAAATATTATTGGGGTTAAGAAGCACAAAAACAATCGGGAATGTGCTTAGAATACAATATATCATACATATAACCTTAAGTAATAATGGTAATATTTTAATTATAGACAAAAGCATGTTTTTTTTAAATTATTTATTTAGTTTAACTTAATTTGATTCTAGATCGCCTATTAGAGTGATTTAAATGTGTACGTATATCCGCGTTTCACTTATACAGTCGATTAATTTTTTTATTATTCATTTAGAAGCCTTAACTCTAAATTTTAATTCATCTCAAAATTTTATTAAATAAAATTTAAAAAATTTTTTAAAAATTAATTTTTACTTTGCGTCCACTGTGCGTTGGTCAAAACGCTACACAACCCTGACATTTGGTTCTATTGAGTTGTTGTTGTTCTCGTTGACTTTGCTGTAGTAGTTGTTGTTGTTCTAACTGCCGTATGGCTACTGTGTGCCATGTTTGTCGCCGGCTTGCGAATTTTTGTGTTACTGTTAAATAAATCTTCCTCTTGAGCTGAGTTTTATGTCTTCATGTCGCTTTAATGAAGCCACCATCGTTGCGGCCATGCCAACCGTTTCTAACTACAGCAGACAACTCACAGCTGTGGATGATTCCTCCAACTTGGTCCTCCACTTGGCCTGCTCCCCAAAAGCTCCGCTTCATTCCGTTCCATGGTTTTATTGCTTAGCCGCAGGCTGACCAATGTTTTTTTTTTTTTTTTTTTTTAATTTGACATGGCACATAATGAAAAATGTTGTTGCTCAGTTCTGCGTTGGACCAGAGACGGTATGGAGGAGAAGGGAGTAAGATTCAGCATTTGACTTTGAGCGAGAGTGAATGTACAGGCCAAATAGCATATAATTATTATTATTATCATATTTCTTTTGACGATTATTTTTTTGCACTTTATTTTTTCTAATAATTCCGTAGGCATAGAACTTTCGTTTTGCAGTTTGATGGAGTGCTCTTACAGAACTCCTTATATGCAAGACATTGATTTTTAGGCGGCTTGAAAGCCATGTCAGAGTCTGCGAAAGTAAATAATAGTTCTTGAGTGGATTACTTAAAGCTGTGAACTGAATTCATAGTCAATGAGTTACGCCCAGGGCTTAAACGTTTAAAAATTGTGTCGACTTTTATTTTAAATGATAGTTTAATTAACATTTTATCGGCCAGTTAATAGTGCTTTGTTGTATCTGCTGGATGGGTTACCTAATTTTGTGTTAGATCAATTAATCATAAGCGAACCAAAATTCAGTAGTTCATAAAATTTGTGTATAAATTGACTTTATATCTGAACTTGTGTCTAAGATTGTGTAGCGCGTTTTTATTATTTAATTTCCCTACACAGGTTTTTATGGAACGAATTTCCCTTGTCGATTTGAAAGCTTAAGTGCGGCTAGCATTTGCTGATCGATCAAAATTGACGTTAAGTTCACGAATTCACTTCTATAGTTAATCGTTTCATACAATACAATTGAACAATGGAAATATATTTTTCATACGAGGGCTGTTTGTTAAGTTAGTTACTTTGAATGTAAAATTGCTCCTCCCAAGTACCATCGGTTGATAGTCATCAAGGCAAAATTCATGAATTTGGCTTTGAACTTCTGTCCCATCCTCCTTACCCTTATCTTTCTTCATAACTGAAGAAATGGCTGGACAGTTTGAGTGGAATGTAGAGGGCATTTTTGAAAAAACGCTTATTTTAAGGGTCTTGAGAAAACGAATTGGCAAACGGTTGGACTATTTCGACAAATAAAATTTTTTTTTTTGTTGTAATGTCAGTAGGGGACCCTTACGACAGCTTATTACGTTGCCTTATAGGTCGTTCGTTGTACCGGCTGGTGTGTTTATTGTTCCGGAGGTCAATGGTCTCTAGTCTGAGGTCATGGTGCAAGGACGAATTCCTTACATAAGGCCCTGTTCTGAAGTGTCAGGATACGTAAGCGACTTGAACGAGCCGGCATACCTTAAATCTGGATGGCGTAGCTCCAGCTTGGAACTACCACCATGTTGTATAAGGCTTTTCTGCTTTGGAGTGAAAGACGGCTACAGAGATATATAAACCAGTTCATTTTGGACATATAAATATACACTTTATTGCCAGCTTACCACCTTTAGTGCTTAACTCCGAAATCTTCCCAAAAACCCATCAGTAAAGTCTTTCTTAGCAGATTTCTAATACACTTTAAATTATCATGGGTATAGTTCCTTAAAATGTAGATCATAGGAACTAGTTCCTTTAATGCGCCTTAGGCTTGTTCAAAGCTCTAGTAGAGTCTTGGGTGCGCTTGCGATCTTAAGATAGTTTTATAGGTATTCCGTAAAAGATTTCTTATAATCTTAAAGTTATATCGATAAACAGCTTATTCGTTAAAATTTGATTAAAACAATAGTCCAGCTTATTAACGAATAGCTTTCAGGTGCTTAAAATTCGATTGAGGGATATATGTAACCCGCTTGATATGGGTTTCTAAAAAGCGATTACTGTCACACGCGAATCTGTATTTGAAATTAAATAATAAAAAAAGTTGATAAATTGGGTGATTTAAAACATAACTAACTTTTACCAAAATGTAAAGACAGCAAAAACTGATTACAACTCGTGCGCTCTTATGTGGCAAATTGTTATGTTGCAGATTTAGTTCGTTTTTTTTTGGAGAGGGGATATAAAATATAAATTACTTTATATAAGTACTAAACTGGCATCGTTTATTTGCCTGACATTTGCACATTTCGCATTAACGCGCCTTGCCACACAAAGTGGCATGCTGCCCCGAAAGTGTGTGGCACCATAGCTCACTCCTCTGCTCAATGACTGACTGCCTGCTCTTCCCATAAGGAACTTTGCCACGTAAATTGTCAATAACTTTTGGTCGTTGGGCATTTTCTACGTTGCTGCGATTTTATTTTCCACTTTGCTCTTTTTCTTTTCTCTCTCCTCTTTTTTATGCTTTATTTTTATTTTTGTTTGCTTTTTGTTTTTTTTTGTTTTTTGTATATTGTGCGTTTTGTTGACAGTGATTTGATTTAGTCGCAACGTCTGTCTCTCTGACTGTCTCTTTGTCTCTTCGCCTGTCTCTCTGTCAGTTTGTCTGCCGCTTCAATTTATTTGAGTTTTTGTTGTTTTTGGCCAAAATGTCACTTTTTTATTGTCTTTTTATGACCGCATCGTGTCGTTTGCGTTTTGCCCTCCGGAGAGTCAATGAGGGGAGTGAGAGAGAGTGGGAGGGCAGAGGGAAGCAGTTGTTAAACGTGCGTCGCAACTTTCGATTAACGGAAATTATTTCACTACATTAGAGCTTAAATGTTTTAATACGAGAGTGCGAGAGAGTCTCCAAATGATGGAGCAGTGTATTAGAGCGGCATATGCCATAAGCTTCAGAGTGTTTACGGCCTTTGATTTCCTGCTACACGTGCCTCACTCCCCAAGGAATCCGCTACATTAGGACAAGATAAAGGCAGATGTTTCATTTATCGAACATGATATTTACTTTAGCCAAACACTATTAAAGAATTGATGGGAGCTCCCTTTCTACCGAACCCTAGTCACTTTAAGCATTACGCATTCCCTGGGAATGTTGGGAATAGTGTAGTAGAGCAATGCGACGGACTGGAAATTTTGACGTATTTTGATTTCATTGTAATCATGAGGAATTTTCTTCGTAAGAACAAGAGACCGAAAAAACAAAGAATTTGTAACCGCTCGCTTCTCCTCAAATTCTACCCACTCTAAGCATCAAGCATTAACCGGGAATGTTCTGAATAGTATAATAGAGCAATGAGAAGAATTGGAAGTTTTGAAGGATTTTGATTTCTTTCGGTACGTGAGAAATTCTTTTTATGAGAACAAGAGGCCGATCATCAGAATGTTCGATCATCGTCAGCCTTAATCTCATAACAACGTGGTGCCCACACCCTACCCATTGGCAACATGGATAATTTTTCTACAATGATGGAAACATATTTTCCTATTAGTACTAGACTCTCGAATTGTACGGATTTTACGGACTTCGACTGCATTCTACACTTCTAAACATTCCACTTCATGAGGATAAGTAAAAGGCAAATCCTATTTATTTTATACATGTACCGAGGGGATATGGGAAATGGATTATACAATCAGTATACGGGAGCGGTGGATAAGATTTAGAGTTATAACTAGCTATGCTTTCTTTTTACACTTGACGCACACTCCAAGAAACCCCCTTCATGAGGACAAGATATAATTAGATGTTCACATTATCGGACATGCTTACTCCTTCAGCCATATTCTAAAAATGATTTGGTGACCTCACCCTTTCCAATGGACTCAGGCAAGTTCTATCCGCTCTAAACACGGCGCATTTCCCGGTTATGATGGGAATAGTTTATTGGAGCAGTAAGTATGATTCAGAGTTTTTTAAAATTTAGACTCTTCATACATGTGGCGCATGAAGTGGGGAACTACTTTTATAAAGATATTTTTAAGCCATGCTGTCTCCTTCAGCCTTAAACTAAAAATGAATTGGTGACCCTCAAGGTGCAAACAGTCTGCTGAGTCCTACCCACTCCAAATGGCGCATTTCCTGGAATGAAGGGAATAATTTACTAGAGCAGTAAGTACGATTCTGAGTGTTAGACGTCTTAGGACATGTGGAACACAAACCAAGGAACTCTTTCTATAAAGACAATAATCGGACATGCTGTCTCCTTCAGCTATAAACTAAAAATGATTTAATGACCCTAATTATTCCCACACTCTGCGAAGTCTTATTCACATTAAATGACACATTAATTAGTATGTTTCTGCATGTTTATATGTGCGGCGAGGAACTTACTTTATGAAGAAAATTATCGTAAATGTTCACTACTCTAGCCATATTCTACAAAAGAGTGGGTTCTCTAAATCTTTTCACACGCTTTTTGTGGACAGGACAATAGGCACTTAAATTCCAGTTATTGGTCGATCTCTCTTTCTCTCCATATTGCTCAGAAGACACCCAAACATCTCCTTCCCACTCTAGCAAGAGCTGATGACCCGCGAAAACATGCTGCCCATAGATCTAAAAACAAGTATATTCCAATTATCGGATATGTTGTTGCCCCTGGCTGTATTCTTATTCTACAAAAGAGTTGCTGCACGAGCTCTGCAATATCTCTTCCATTCTTATTCCAATTATTGCGGCTCAGTAGCCATATTCTGCAAAAGAGTAAGTGCCATCCCCTTTAACAATGGCTTCTTACGATCTTTTTGTGGACACTTCCAAAGACAAGGATGTTCCAATTATGGGACTTAGTTTTGTCTCTAGTTGCTGAGAATTTGAGTTTATCCTCTATAAAATTATTTTTACTCTTAATGTAGCGTAGGCTTCGGATGTTTTAATTATCATGCAGGATCTCTCTGCTAGCCATATTCTGCAAGAGATTTGATACCTGCACCCTAACTATTAAACACTACTCGTCGTCACCTTTATTGTTTTGGGATCACTCAATAGCTCAATAGACTGCGTTATAACTTATCTGGTGTATAGTCAAGCCGTCAGCTATATTTGGTATTCAGTTTTCATTGGGGTCGGAAAACTGTATTCGGGAGGTATTGTATCAAAAATAACCGGCGAGCAATTTCTTTTGTAACCCCAGCATTACCCTGTGCACCATTTATCACATTTCGTTACCCAATTCTTCTAATTGCTTTTGTAAATATATCTACGAGGGTACATAACAAAAGTGCCTAAAATATGGCATTTCAAACTAAGTCATATCTCAACCCACCCCCACCCCCCACCGTTTGAAGCAGACTGTGAATTTTTCTGCCCTTTTTTTATGGCGCCTTTTTGGAAAGATTCGCAAAAGTTCTTATTCACATTTGGCGCGTTTTTGCGAGGCATTTCTATGGGAAATGCGTTAAGCATTTTAATTGGTGTTGAATTTGAATTGTAACGTACTTGTATACGGGTCTTTTTGGCTCTAACTTTGGCTATTGGCCTTTTGATAAATGGCCAGCAAGTGACTTGAGTGCCGCCGCTTTCATCGCTTGACGACCGTGGGTGAAAATAATAAAATGCCATTCAGCAGCTTTCGCCCATTTCAAAAAAAAAAAAAAAAAATCTACCAAAAAAAAAAAACCAAAAAAAAAAAACCAAAAAAAAACGACGGTAAACAAATCAAGCAAACCAGCTAACCAGCTGGCTTTTGCTTTAAGCCGACAAATTATCTGGCGCAAGGTCAATGCTCAATGCCTGAATGCCCGATTCTTGGGGCGCACAGATAGAGATACATAGATACAGATACACAATGCCACTGCAGCCATAACTTGTTATAACTGCTTATTTACTTTGGGGCTACTCTGCACCAACGACACAAATTACGTGCCTGCTGCATTTGTCATGCCCCATTCCCCATTTCCAATTCCAGCATTTTCCATGCCGCATGCAAAACTAAGGCATTAACTTTTCTCAAACCGCACAGTTTTCACGCCTCGGCAGCTGCAATATTTCCTCCTTTACCTTACCGCCTCATAACATAGATCTATTGTAGCATGCCTCCAATTTTTACTTTCGTATAGAGCTCTCTAACAAGGCGCATGCGCATGCCTCTCACGTACCACGACACATGTCGTGATTGTTTGTTGTTGTTGTTGTTGTGGATTGTTGCCTGCTTGAGGTCTGGGCTCTGGGGGCTCTGAGTCTGGTCTGGTCTGCTCTGTGGTCTTTCTGTGAACTTTCGTGAAAGTTCTCTGCTCTTGCAAGTGCATAAATCTTTTGGCTGCTTAGCATTGTAAATATGTATAACTATCTACTATGTATACCAAAACATATATATACTTTATTTATTTCGAAGCGCTTTATTTCCCGCGTCGAAGTTCACTAGCTAGCGATCTCCCCCCAAAGTTTCCCACATTAGACGGGCATTGTTCTAGTTCTGCAGCAGTCACATCGTTATGCCTATTTACTTACTTATATAAGTGTTATAATTATATGAAATACATTTTATTATACTGTTGAAAACTTTAGTTCTAATAAGCCAGCTAATAAGCTTTAGTTGGCCCTAATGTTGGCTACTTACGTTTTGACCATTATGCAGCATCAGCCACAGTCATAACTGATGTCATAAATTTCTTCTATATACTATATATATATGCATAAATATTTTTTGCTAATTATAAAATATTGTTTGCTTTTCTCAAGTAAGTGTCTAGATATACGGCTGGCATATACAGTGAGTTGAAAAAGTTTCAGCTTAGCGCCTAGCTTAGAAAATTTATTTTGTAAGAGCTTTAAGTTTGATTAATTTATTTTATGCTTCATCTAAAAAACATCTATCTTTAAATATTTGTCCTAGTTGGTGAAATTCTAGTTTATCTTTAAATATTCATTGTTATATATACTTATTCTTAATTATCTTATTCCCTAAAGCTTGAGTCTTGAAGTTTTTTTTTTTTATTTTGCGGTATTTTTAGTCTATTATCCGTACAGCCAAAGTCATTGGATTATGAGTTACTGCAGTTTCGAAAATGTGATAAGATCGCATCTTCTCTAATTTTTCTAAAGTGAGACTATGTATATCGAACTTAACATACTTAGAACTTTAGTTTAGAAGTTTTGGGTTCTAACCTATCCTTTAACCCTTATGCCAGAACACTGATGGGCTGAGGTGTTGTGTACCCCAAAAACAGTATTAATCATGGTCTGAACTCCAAATCCGAAAATCGATTTTTTTGTAAGGCTATGTTAGAGTTTAGCTATGTTAGAGTAAGCTTTTTTTTAATGTAGATCATATTCTATAATGTTATATATAATGAAAATAATCAAAAATATATATATCACATTTCCTGCGAAGTTCTCCGATTTTGATGATTTTAACATATTTGGTAGAGCTACTAGCCAATAGTAACCACGTCAAATTGTATTGCAAAATTACGATTATTTATCTAGTTATCGATAACTGAAAATTGGGTTTTTCATTTTTAGACTATTCTTTGACAAGCCATATCTTCTAAATGAATAAATATATTGAAGCGATTTTTTTTCCATTAAAGATAAAATATTAAATTTAAAAAAAAGAATTTTATTTATTTTTAAGATTTTTTTTTAATTTTTTAGCATTTTTAGTTTTTAACTTTAAAATTCTTTAAAAAAAGTGTTAAAAAAAAAGTGGGCGTTTCACTTATTTTCACCGATATATATATTATGATCGGCAGTCCAGTCTGTTTAGCTGGAGATATCTTAGAATGGTCACCCCGGTGTACCCATCATTATTAATATTAAAACTATAATCAAAATATTTTTTGAACTACTTTTATTAATTTAATCTGTTTCTTGAGAGTAGACATTAGGTTAGGTTAGGTTGAACCGGTTGACCCCTGGGGGGAGTCACACATAGACTGTGTAGTCCTTAGTGGTGCCGAAAGGTGCGGCTGGTGTACAAAGCACGCTAGTCGTCAAGTATGTGCGCGTGCTTGGCAAACGCCAGAAGCCTTTGAGGTGCCCTATCAGCTGCCTCTTCCAGTGAGGTAAGCCATGGTTTTCCTAGATATTTGAGTCTCGGTGTACAGAGGGCAGGGCAGCTGCATATGAGGTGCTCCAGAGTCTCTTTGACGTCTGTTTCCCTACATTTCCTGCATTCATCGTTGTTGGTAATGACTAGCTTCTTAGCGTGGGTTGCTGTCAGGCAATGATCAGTGAGTATGCCCATTATAAGCCTACAATCTCTTCTTGGGAGTTGCAGAGTATACTGGGCTAACTTGCTGTTTATTCTCTTCCACATTGTGCGAGCCGTTCGGCAGTTCGTTGTGGTGTACCACCTTCTATCAGATCTTACTACAGCGTCCTCTTCTGATCTGTGGTTGATTGTCCTTAGAGGAATCTTTGGATCCTCAAGTGACGGTTGACTCAATACGGCTTCTGCCTTTGCAAGCCTGTCAGCTGTTTCATTTTCTTCATGCACACCTCCTACTGGGTGTTTAGTGCATCTAAAGCGTCCCTGTTTGCCAGTACACTTTCGGTATTGATGCTGAATGCTTGCATGGATCTGATTGCCGCTTGGCTGTCAACAAATATGTTTATTCGGGTAGACATTATAATCACAACTTTGTAGTCAGAGATTAGGATGATATTATGTAGGACTCACGGCTATCAGTGTTGCATGGGATAAGGCATCAAATTCAAAATTTTAACAATAACTGCAACTTTATTGCTTTAGGACAGTGTGACCCTATAACGATACATGGTTTTTTATTTACGTTTGTACACATTTTCATATGACAGCGATGAGTTTTAAGTTTTTTTTTTGCATTATTAGAGCGCCATTTGGGCCCTAAACGGCTTATAATAAACTAAATTATAAGCAGCTTTGAATACTTGGTTGTTTTATATTTTTCGACAAAATCATGGGGCAACACTGTTTTGTCTGTTTGGTTCGGACTTTTGCGCACTGTTTCAGTAACAGTAGCTGAAACAAACGTACTGAACCATTTTTATTTTGTGATCTGACTTACGGATTGCTGCGTACGGGCCTTAGGAAACATATAATTTTGGATTTGCATGCACATTTGGCAATACCGGGCTATACCTTTTTTTAATTGATTTCTAATGATTTTTCTAAGTGAATTTTAATGCATGACAGTATTGCAATTTTTTGACCATAGCGCCGAAATTTTTGTGTCTCTAGCTCTAAAAGTGACAAAAAAAATCGATTCTCCCAGAAAGCGATCGAGTCCAAATAAAAAAAAAATAACCAAGGAGTACCTTAAACACACATAAATAAATTCATTTAAATCGTTTGAACTTTTTAGGAGTAGTGAAAAAAAATGCACTGCACATAAAAAAATTTCAACACCAGCTAAACAACAAAGCCCTTAACATAGCGCTGTGCCTAAACTTATTTTATAGACTGTACAGTGTGTACATACTAGATACTAGATACTAGATACTAGAAAGTAAAAGCATATAAAATCTTTGACACTTCTCGGCGAGTTGCTTATTTATAGGTACTTAATACACAGTTTATTTTATAACATCTGCCGTTGCCTCCATCATATCCACAGACTCACTCCATCCCTCACTCACATATCCCATGGAGCAGTAGTCTCTCACATAATGCCGCATTATGGACGCGTTCGTCCATCACATTAAAACAAACATAACAACTACGTGACTAATTATGTTGATATCAAGCATGTTTCTATTTTTTTTTTTTTTTGTTTTTTAGAGTCTTTTCCGCCATTAAAGTAACCGTCTTGCGGTCAGGTCGGTTTAGCGAAGAAAGTGAAATTAATGTTAACTACGCGTATAACATGTTCACCGTAACACACATAGATACACGTGCACACACAGATACTACACACACTCATACACACATGCTGTAAATACTTTGGTAGCATCAAAAGTTTTGACCTGACCGTTTGGCGTGCGGGCTTAAGAGCCAGCTCTTCTTTTATTTTTTTGTTGCTGTATAGTTTTTCTTTTTTTTTTTGCAATAGTTCTGCTCTATAACATTTACAAAAGCCGTGGAACGTGTTTGTTTTCTTAATAAAAATAAATTAAGAGCACGCTGAGAAGCTATTAAAGTTCAAAAAAGTTAATACACAGGATTGAATCAGTTAGTTACGGCTGTCGAGTTGGGTTTCTCTTGTGCTATCAGCTGTTTTTTTTTTTCATAATCAGATGTTTTGTGTTATTGAAAATATTGATTAATGTTTTCAAAAGCGGAGAGCTTTAGTAGTAATTATAAGCTAAATATTTGCTAGAATCATCGCCAGAGATGATGGTAACTTAAAGGAATTATCCCAGTAATTAGACTGAAGAGGAAATGCTTCATCTTCTGCTATCTTCATACCCTATTAAACGATGGCACCATACTTTTCTGTCCCTGGCGAATTCTTTACAACGACAAAATTTTTTAAAAAACCCCTCTTAGGCATGTTACAATTTTCAACCTAAATAAAAAGATTATCACAAACAAAAAAAAGATACACCATATACATTTTTTTTTATAGAAAAAATACAAAAAAGAAACGAATGTGTCATACATTGAATTGAATTGGATACTAATCCCATAATTATAACGAAGAATTGCCATATACTCATATCTCCGAATTATTTAGTTGAAACCGCTCAAGATTTGAACTACATTGTCAGAATTGTGCGAATATGCAAATTAATTAGAATATTCACGCTCACTGTTGAGCTGAGATGTTTTAAAAGTTACACAAAAACTCAACAGGCGAAGGCGTGAACGCCCTTTTTGCTAGTTTATGAGTTGAATTGTTAAGTTTTTTTTTTTTGAATTTGTAGTGCCAACGATTCTACGGTCTTCAGGTATTAATTCAGTAATAATTAATTTAGTAAATTAATTGCACAAGAATTACTCTTTTAATGCGTTAATTATTCATATTTACTTTATTTATTCTCATAAAATAATTGGATAATATAAATTGTGAGATAAAAAAATTAACAAAAAACCCGTACTAGCAATTATAAGTAACTAACTTAAAACCTAATAGCTTAATGACTAACTTAATTCTGAGCGGATCGTGATTGCATTAATTCTATTAAATTTGATTAAAATTCACTTTGTTTACTTTTATTTGGTTGCTACTTATCAACGAATACGTGCATAAGCTAACTAGTTATAAGATAACACAAAATACCAAATGTTGCAGTGTTGCAAATGCCGCAAATAGAGTACTTTGTAATACTTTCTCAACAACTCAACAGCAAAAAAATAGAATCGGTCTGCGTTGAGGAAAAGTTGAGTTGAGCGTTAGAACTCAGGCCTGCAAATTTTGTTCGTGCAAAAGTTCTCAACTCAACAGCAAGCGTGAATACCCTAAATCATTTGTCTTGAAAAGGAAGTTTCTAGTTTTTTTTCAACTTAAAGCTATTTTGCTAAAGACCAGTCATTTTATTTTTAAATGTTGTTTGAAATTAAATTTGTAAAAATTATTATTTATACTTTGTCAACTTTGTTTAGAATGGAATTCGAAGCATCTTTTCTTTACATTTGTTTTTTGAGTTTTGTATAGTTATATAAAGAGATCAAAATGAAAAAAAATTAAATTAAAAAAAAAAAATAATTATTTTTTAGTATGTATTTATACATTAGAAAGTAATATTCTCTGTTCCAAAATGATTATTCTAGGCCTTCAAAAGCTATAAATATAAGATTAAATGTGAAGAGTCTCAAATTCTCGATACATTTCCAAAACATAATTTTCTTTCAAATTTCAATCAAATAGCTTTTTTTAATTCGAAAACGATTGAAATTGTGTAAGAATTTTTTTTCTAGACGGTTATTTAAAATTTAAAAAAAAAAATTATTTAAAACTAATTTTTTTTAAATTTTAATTTTATTCCATGGCATTAATATTTAGTTTTATACAGGAAAATATACACAGTCTAGCTGAATTTAGCTTTTCAACTAAATGGTTGATCTTTAAAAATATTTAATTACGTTTACAATAACAATAATTCAATTCGTTAGGAAAATTTGAAAAATCCTAAAGCTGTTAATTTTCTCAAACTACTTATTAAAACTAAAACTATAAATTCTTACTTAAGAGTACTAACTTTAGGTAAGCCTCAAGAGTAGCAATCTTGCGAGATTCGCCAGATACTCTAACTATTACGTAACATAAAATTATAGTCTCTGAAATAAATTGATTCATAAATGGGACTGACTTTTGCCCGATCATGATGACAAGGGGTAGAGTTGTTATATTAAAAAAAAAAAAAAATTAAAAAATTTAATTTAAATTAAAATTAAAAATTAAAAAATTATAAATAATATTTTTTTTTAAGTTCATATCTAAATTAAAGAGGTTTCCAAATAAACTGGCCCGCTTCACGTATTTTCGCCCATATGTAATATGTTTGAATTTCACAAACCATAAAAATCGTTATTTTTAATGCCAACTAAATTGAGGGGCAGGGAACAAATTTCATATTCTTAAGGTTTGTATTTAATATTACCTCAAAATACTTTTCTTGACTTAGATAGTACTTGGAAATACTTTAATATTAATATTAATATTTAATTAATTAATATTATTTTTCAATTTTCTATAGAAAAAGTTAGTCTATAATATTTTTAGTTTTGAAACAGATTTCATTAGATTTCTTTCTTCATGGCTTATAAATACATTTTAGGAATCAACTTTTTTCGATTAGGTTCCAATATCAAAGTTCTAAAATTTAACAAAGAAGTTTAAAGGATTTAAAAGCAGTACAATTTCGACAAAAATCGCAAGCTTCAAATTACTAATCAAATGTTTTCAAACACATATTTTCACTTTATTAAAAAACAATCAATTGCAATTAAAAAAACTATTCACTACTAATATATATGACATTATACAAATAAATAAATATATCAACTTAATGCAGTATTAAAAGGAGACTTTTAAGCCAAAATTAATTTAATTTGATGCTTACACAAAAGACTAGATTTTTATTTATTACCAGATACGTAACAACCTGACATAAATAAAAAAAGAAAACTGTATCTTAAGGATGCATATGTCAGCTATCAAATGCAGTAAAATAGCTTTCTACTAGTTCAAAAGTAAAACCATAAAAGTATGGTCAACCACAGTATGAGATACATAGACAAACACATACATCAAATGCAGTCTGACTGCAATCACAAATGCCCCATGAATTATTGTGATTCTTGCTTTTGACATTTATGTATTTTAAAGGTGGCAACTGTACCACGCCAGTTGACAGCAAGCCAAGGACTACAAGCTTTCGTTGTAGACTGGGCCTGTAAAATGGCGGCCCCCTGCTCTGCTACCCTTCCGCCAAGTGACAACAAAATGCAGAGGGGTAACTCTGGCACTCGTTGAAGGTAGCCAGAAAAAAAAAAAAGAAATGCAGATTGTTTGAAAAATAAAATTGGCCATATATGCCAGGAGAAGAATCCGCGGGTGTCAACATTGTGCGGTGCAATTTTTAATTGGTTCCAACTCAGATTTATGTGTTTTTGTTTAAAGTTACAAGTTTTGACAGCTTTTTACAAAAGTCGAGGGCGATTGTATATTTATGACACATGTGGGAGTTTTTAATGAATATTTCGAGAAATATAAATGAAGTTGAAGTTTGAAAAAATGTTTCAGCTTTTAAGAATTTAAAAATAGTATACTATTCAATAAAATATTTGTTTTTTTGCGACTTTTCTTAAACTAAAAGAAACTTTTTTTGAATGCAAAAGGCGGTTAATTATTTGAACACACACCTTTTTAGGTGGCCTTATGTTCCAGACTGGAATGACGAGAAAAAATAAATATAGATACAATTTTAGAAACATTTCTTATAATTTTGCCATATTTAAAACAAGCTTTAAGTATCAATAAAATTGATAATGCAGCAGCTTATTGTTGAAATTTTCAATAAAAAAAAAAGAAATTTATAAAAAATTTAAAAAAAAAACAAAAAATAAAAACCACAATTATCTTATAGATTCGCTTAAATTCTCATGAGAGAATTAATGTTTTTATTTTTGTTTCTTATTGTAAATTATATAATTTTTAAATCATAATATAATTTTTATCTTTATATATGAAAAAAAAAAAAAAATATATATATATTTTTTATTAAATATATCGGTATATTTTTAAATCTAATAATTCTTATTTTGAATATTTAAAAAATACAGAAGAACTTAAAATTTTGGCTGTTCTAAGCAGTCTTCTTTCCGCCTCCTCTCTATTTCTTATTAGAATACGACCAAAACAATTGTAATTCTCTGCATGGAGCTTTTATTTTACTAGATAAAGCTAACTAAAAATATTTTAAAATATTAAAAAATTTTGAAAAAAATAATTGTTAGGATTTTCACATTTTTTTATATTTTGAAATAATAATTGGTGTTTTTACAAAAAATGAAGGACATATTTTGTAAATATACATTTTTAAGTTGCATTAATTTTGTGGAAAATATGCTAATTATTTCATTAATGCGTATTTTGTTTTTTAACTTCAAAAGAAGTTTTTTATAAAAAATTAAGCAAATCCCATTTTTTAAAATATAAAAAAAAATATAATAATAATATATTTTTTTAAATTGCATTAATTTTAAGGAAAGCGCGTGAAGTGATTTTTAAAAACAATTAAGTTTCAATATAATTTTTTTCGATATTTCATTGTTTGTATTAGTGCGCGAAATGATTTTTAAAATTAAAATAACTTAACTATACTTTTTTTCTATATTTCAAAGAAAAAAGTTTAAAAAAATAACAAATTGCAATTTTTATAAAAATAAATTTTAGATGGCGCTCATATATAATATAATTTTTTTCGTGACTTTCTTTTTTTAAAAGATATTCAATTCCGACTTTAAAAAAAAAACAATCAAAAATATTAAGCGACAAACGTGAGAAAAAGTTTTTTTTAAAATAATTCCATATTTATCGTAATATTGAAGTCATTATATCCTAGTATGATTTGAAAAGAATTCACTATATTAAGTTGCGAGTTATTCGTTGTCCATTCGGCTACTAAATCCTTTATCAACAACCTTTAACATAGCAACATTTTGTCGCCCTATAGTATTTCATTAATCCACCTTTTGGCTTTGATTTAAGATACTTAAATAGCTTACAAATCAATTCTTTTTATAAAAATCTATTTTTGTAAAAAATTTAAACCTTTAACTTTTTGCTGGCATGATTTCAAATCGTTGGCAGCAGTTTATGCATATTTTCACTTTTCAGTTTATTGCACAAAGCCGTCTTTATCTGGTCAGTACATAATAAAACGTATCTACACATTAATTTTAAAATTGAGAGCTGACATTGCGTATGCGCTATTTATTGAACTGGCAAACTAATTCCAGACCGCAACTAATCCTATTTAAGTTTTATTTGTTTGAGCTTTTTCGAAGAAAAAAAAAACATATTTTATTTTCGGTTTCAGTTTGATTTGATTTCATGTCAAGCACAAAAAAAAAAAAAAATAAAAAAAAATAAAAATTTTCCAATTTTTTTTATGTATAAATATATATGTTTCACATGCGCTGCAAATTGTTTATTTCTATATATAGTGCTTAAATTTTTGTAGTTGTTTTTATTGTTGAATTTGTTGCCTTTGTCATTGCCAAAGCTTTGGAATTGTGGCAGTGATGTTATTGGCATTGGCTTAGTTGTAGAGGGGTGTGGGCATGCGGGGTGCATGGACGGCAGTGGGTTGCCAAACATTTCACTTTTTTTAATTTTTTTTTTTTTTCCAGGGTATTAGTGAAAAATCAATTGAGCGATGGCAACAATCGAAACCATAAGCCAGGAAACTAAAACCGCACATCAGTTTCGGAGCGGTGCGATGGTTCTGTCGTTCTATATATAGATGTAGGTATATATATATATGTATGTATATATTTTGGTTTTTTGGCTTAAATTGCTATTGACAGCTTGAAGTGTTTGGATTTTATGAATTCATGCAAAAAAAAATAAGCATATTGTTTATGTAAAAGCATATAAATATGCACATATACATATATAGGTGAAAAAAACAGTCGGCAATGTGGTACACTAAAAAAGGTAAAGTAATTTATTTTTTAAAAATTTTTGGAATTTTTAAATGGTGGATTGGGCAGAGGAAATGCTTTTATGGATATGGGAAAAAGGTGATAAAACTATAATGTTAATATTTTTTATTAAGTCTACTAATGTAGTTCTCACTTGTTGGTGGACATTTTGTGCAGAGGTGGAAATCTTAAAATTATAAATTTTTTTCCAAATATTTTAAAGTTTTCATCCTATATTAAGAATTTCCCAAGTTTCAACCATTTACATTATGTGGAGAAATTAATTTCGAGTTGGCTTTGCTGTGGCTTAAATATCATAAAATAAAAAATTTTAGATCTTATTTAATTTTAATTTCAAAAATTACAAATTTATTTGTTGGTTTTTCTTTTTTATCCCTCGTCATTTCCAACTCCAATATTATTCGTAGATTAAGTGCAGATAGGAGAAAGAGCACACTAATACGCATTTTTTTCTTTCTCAATTTCTGTCTCTTTCTCGCTTCTTAGGTTTTCTAACATCATTTTTTTTATACTAAAACCCTGACCTGTGACCTTGGTTTCGGAGTATTTGAGCTTCCGCTGGCTACGCCCATGAGTGTGGGTATAAGAGCCAAAATTTTCCTACCCACAGGGCCGGAGTTATCGTAAAAGCAAAAGGGCAACTGCCATGGGCTCCGCCGCTTTTAGGGGCCCGCTTTGTCTAAGGATCTAACATGCTAATGAAAATAATAAATTAATTTTGTATATCCTGTACACTTTGGCTTCTTTCTGTACGAAAAGTTCGCTAGTGTGGCCATATTTTCAATACTTATAGTGAATTGGAAACTGATGATTTCCCTGCCAAGGGAATAAAATATAAAGATAGGAAGACAGGACAATGTCTGTTGCAGATAGCAAAAGAGCCTACCTAAATTTTATGAAAATACTGAAAATATCAAATATTCAGCCGATCATTGTAAAAATAGTGCCTGCGGAAAATTTTTTCAAGCTGATTTTCAAAAATATAACTAAAAAAACATTTAAAAATTTATTGACCGCTTTGAAAATGTATAAATGATGAAGTTTTTCCAAATAATAGTCGATCAAGATTTGTTTAAGATTATCAAAGTCACAATAGCGTTTAAATATAATAACAATAATTCTCATTGAAAATAAAATTTAAAAGAAAAAGATTTTGAAAATATGCAAGAATAATTTGCAGAAAAAAAAATATGTAAAAATAAACATTAAACAATTTCAAAATTTTGTTATTTACTATTTATATAAATTGCTACAATAAATTTATATTAATTTTTAAGCATACAATTTTTTTTTTCTATGATAGATGGAAGGGCCGCAGAATAGCTTTGTCCAGAGGTCCCTATATAGAAAAAATTAATAAAAATAGGTATTTATTTATTTATTTAACCCAATGTCATAATAATATTTAAAATTTAATTTTAAAATATTGGTATTTATTTTTTTTTTTATTATTATTTTTTTAAACAAATTAAAAAAATAGCTTATCATACAAATTTGTTTCTTCTTTATGACAGATGTATAGGCATAGGCTTACATAATCATATAATGAAAAATTTCAAAATTTTGGTATTAATTATTTTCTTTCAATTATTTTATTTTTAAACAAAATTTGTTTTTTATATCCCCTTTATTACAGTTGGAAGGGCACCAGAATAGCTTTACCTAGGGACCCCTATATGGCTGAATCCGGCATTTCCAGAATAGCTTTGCCTAGAGGCCCCTATATAGAGAAAATTAAGAAAAATAAGCATATAAAAAAAATAATTTTAAAATATTGGTATTTTTTTTTTTTTTATAATTGCTATTTTAAGCAACTTTAACAGCTTAATAAACTTTGTTTCTTCTTTATGATAGATAGTTGGCACCAGCATAGGATTATCTAAATATATAAAAACAAATTTGAAATTTTTGGTATTTATTATTTTCTTTCAATTATTTGATTTTTAAGCAAAATTTGTGATAGATAGCTCCAGAATAGCTTTTACCTAGAGGCCCCTATATATATACAATAGAATATTAAGAAAAATAAGCATATAAAAACAAATTTTAAAATATTGGTATTTATTATTTTTTTATTATTGTTATTTTAAACAACTTTAACAGCTTATTAAACAAATTTGTTTCTTCGTTATGATAGATGGTTGGCACCAGCATAGGATTATCTAAATATATAAAAACAAATTTGAAATTTTTGGTATTTATTATTTTTTTTCAATTATTTTATTTTTAAACAAAATTTGTTTTTTATATCCCCTTTATTACAGTTGGAAGGGCACCAGAATAGCTTTACCTAGGGACCCCTATATGGCTGAATCCGGCACTGTAAGATTCGACAAACTTCGCCCTCCTACAGATCTTTTAGTGCCAGTTGGTACATGTAGCAAGGGGTTCATACAGACGGAAGAACGATGCTCAATCTCTGAGTTTTCCTGATATAGAACTTGCTCCGCATCGTCTCCATCTGCCAGCTAAACACACTGCACAAATCTAGCATACCCTTGACCCAATAGATACAGGGTATAAAATATGTAAAAATATCTGCTACTTTTCCACAAAAAAATATATCTAAAATTGGTTCGAGACTTGACTTGACTTTTATGTCATTATTATACAGCACATGTTACCAGTGTTACGTACACCTGTTTGGCATATCATTAGCCACAAAGAAAATCGAAATTAATTATTGTACTTATAAATACACTTTCGGTTTCTATTCACTCGACAATCCCATCTACTAATTTCCATTTTTGTGTCTTTCTCATGCACAAACGCATTTTTTTTTCTTTTATAATACAATTTCTACTTGCATTTACATTTGGTTGGTTTTTTTTTTTTTTTGTCTTATCTATAAGGTGCCAGACACTGCGTTTACTTAAATTACGTGCAACTATTTTTTAATGTGCAGTTTGTTTAGTTTTTTGTTTTCTGGTGAAAATTCTTGCAACGTACTACAAAAAGATTTATCACTTTCATTTGAATTGGTTCCAAAAAATTTGTTCGGCAAAAAAAAAATGAAAGCAATAAATTTAAGATGTTGAACTGCATTTGTTTATGGTGATAAATATTAAGTTTGTACAAAGTAAATCCTTAAATATTTTGGTTAGAAATATGATTTTCCAAGCAACTATATTAAAGGCTCGTTTCTCTATCTAAACTTGAAGCTTTATTTGAGTTATATGGAAATTAATTAAGAGACATATTTGTAAAATAAACCTAGCTATATTAGAAGATAGCTTTCAGGCAACATTTTTTTTTTTTCTTTTACTTATGTATAGTAAAAATAGCTTTGAACATCTAGTTAAAAAAAAAAGTACAACCCTCTATATAACATATAAAAAGTTTTTTCTTCGTCCATAAATTATTTTTTCTTGTCAGCTTTTTTAGGAAAATTTTGATCAAAATTTAATATCTATGATTTCTTGAGAAAAATTTTGGAACATGATGGCGGACAATTTAGGTCTCACCGATGTTATATAACTAAAGTCTTAAAATACGCATGTACTAAAATCTTTAATTGAGTTTTTCCCAAAATCTCTTCAAATTCAGTCAAACGCTTTAAAAACCTTAGGTTTTTGCTACATCTCTAAAACTTCATTCAACATTTTGTATCTAAAATTTTATCGCGTTTTTTCTGTATGCTCAACTAATTACATTTGGGTAACGCTGCAAGCGGCATGCCTGCCACATGCCACATACCGCATGCCACTAAGTTGGCGTGAAAAATAAACGCGATTCAAAGTCGGAACGCTAATTTGAAAGTTGAAATCGGGACTAATGAAGATTTAAGCAGTTGCTGCTCTGCTGCGGCTCCTGCGGCTCCAGCTGCAAATAAATGCGGCTCTTGCTGTTGCTACTACTTGTGGCGCCTCTGGTGCCGCTGCTGCTGTTACCTGGGCAGCTGTAAATCTCAAATGAAAACAATACACAAGCGAAATGGAGCACAAAATCAGAGTAAGTGAGAGTGAGAACGCTCCCGGAATGGACAATGGCAAATGCATTATTAATAAATGCAAACGCTGCATGTGTGTGAGAGAGTGTGTATATGTATAGAGTATAGATATCCTACAGTACGCAGTATATGCAGCGTCCCTTAGTGGTGAGCCCTTTGTGCATACGGGGGTCAATTGCCACCGCTTGTTGAAGAAATTGTCATGATTAATGGAGAGAAAAGAATTAAGAAAAGTAAATTCTTTGGGTAAGTGTCAAAATTATTTTTTTCAAAAAAGGAATAGTTTTTGGAAAAATTTTATGATCTTTGTCAAGTTTATACGTATAGACGGACAGAGGTACTTATGTATAATAATCTTCCGAACATGTTAAAAATCTAGTATACCCTTGACCAGACCAGTCGTTTGTTTAGTGCATCTTTATTTTGCCAATTTATATTTTTATGATTGATTATTGTTTAAATATCAAATATTATATTATAGTTAAGCCGAAGTTCCCCACAGCCAGTGCATTACACTTCTGTATTAGTTTTAAGTTTACTTAAAGCCTATACTATAATAAATAAATAAATAAATAAATAAATATTATAGTAGCATATATCCCATTTTTACAGCAGAGCAACTGGCGAAAATCAAAAACTATATAGCTAAGACTAATACAGGTTCTTATTGTAAGTTATGAGTCCAAATATTTACTAAAAAAATTTATATCTAAGTTCCATCAATCACATATGTTATAATGAGGCTGTTTAGTATACCTATAAAATATAAAAATATTATATTCTAGACTAAACCGGCCCGGTTCATGTTTTTTAATATATTACATATTACTGACCTCAATTATATTTATTATTGTGAACACAAATACGCAACAACTTGCTGGCGCCATCTAGCGGTTATACTAAGCGAGTAATTAAACAAAGACAACAAAGAAGATACAAAATTTGTTTATATATTTAATACAGACAAAATATTTTTTTAATGTTGATCTAATTTTAATTACCAATTAATGTGATAGGTAATAAATGTAACATATTTACATTACTGATTAAAAGTTCATTGTACAAATTATATTTTTCTATTATGTATGGTAACTATTTTTTTATAGTTTATATGGCATAATTTAATGAACAAAATAAAAAATCTTTAGCAAAAAAGTTAAACGTATTAAAAAATAAATAAAACTTAATCTCTTGCACTTGAACAATTGTTTATACTCTAAAATGGCCAGCGTTTCCACATAAATCTTTTCGTAAATATTTGTTTCTAATAAATACCTACATATTAGTTATTCATATAATTAAAAACTTAATAAACACTTGTATTACATACTAGGCACTTCGCGAACAAAAACTTCTCCGCCCTGTTATTTTTTTCTTTTTAATTTTGTTCCATACTACTAGTACCTGTAGTTAAATAATTTTTTTTTTCTATTTTGAACAAAAATACGCAACAACTTGCTTGCGCCATCTAGCGACAATAATTGCTTGACGCCATCTAGCGATCATACTAAGCGTGTAAATCAGTGGTGAGCAAAACTCATATAAACAAACATTTCTTTTTGAGAGTAAGCAGCGTAGTCAGCAAAATCGCATTTTTTAAATGCCAAATATTTTTGATCTTGTGTTAAATTCGATAATTATTTTTCTTAATTCAAGACTTATTTGAATATTTTTTTTGGTCTTATTTAAAGATATTTTTTTATATTTTCATAATTGGAACGATACAGAGAAGATTAGCATGGCCACTGTGTAAAATGATTTTTTTTTCGTCCTTTTTAAAGAATTTTTTTTCTATTTTCAAAATTTCTGGTCTAATTATCTGAAATAAAATTAAAATATTAAATATTTTTTTTTTATCAGTGTAATAAAGCGGTGGCAGTTGAACCCCATACATGCATTGAGCTTATCACAAAAAATTAGTGCATACCTGGGATGCATTTGGGTATTCCCAACTGAACTGTAGAACGACGTTCCTTTGGACTAACTCTTACTGATTAGTTTGTAGTAACTACCATGAACTAGTTCGTCGTACTGAAGACTCTTGATCCTGAAAAAAATGTAGTAACCACCACGGACTAGACCATTGTACTGAAGCGTAGTGTAGATATATTCAGTTCATGCACAATGCTTGGTTGCATAAGATGTGTGTAGTAGTAAGTGTGTTTGTGTGTGTGTGTGTTTGTGTGTGTGTATCTGAGTGTATGTTTGAGACCGCGTACGCGGACATAAGTTTGTATGTCATTGCTTTTCCGGTGTGAATTAGCGTCGAGTGCCACATGCAATTTCCTGTTGTTGTAAATTGCAGCAGCGGCAATAGCGCCAGTGTGGTCCAGGTATGAGCTTACCTGAGTATCTGTGTGTGCGCCGCGTATCTGTGAATTTTTATTTGGAGCTTGCCTTTAATTGCTGTACATGGCCAAGTTGTGCCAGGACGCTGTTTTATGACTGCGCCTTAAATTGAACACACTTTTAGCACTTAATGCTGCAGCTCACACAGATACGCACATACACGCAAACTCGTAGTCATAGTCACTTAGAGACAACTAACTTACAGATTGCTGGCAAGTTGCAGCTAGTTTTAGTGGCATCATTGCACTGAGCCATCCTTCAAACGCTGATGTTGTGCATCACCATTCAATTTGCTTGGTTGCAACACAAACACACCGCATACAATCACACACATATACAGATAGATACATAGATACTCGCATACACATATACATAGACAAAGCTGAACTAGCTGCGGAAATTTGCTCAGTTACTTTTGTGCAATCCCCAAATCCCAGTTCAATTTTATCTATGTATCTATCTGAAACTACTTGGCAAATAGCAAGCGAGCTATAGCTGACTGTGGTACATGGCAGCTATGTGTTTGTATCAGTATCTGTGTGTGTTTGTGCATCTAAGTATTTGTGAGTATCTGTATGCAGCTTCAATGAAATTGTTGACGTAAATGGACAACAAAGCCAGCACTCAGCTGCGTTTTCTTTTGCCCTTGCCGCATTTGTTGTTGCCACAAAGAAAAAAAAAATAAAGCATGCTTCGTTTAATGGCAACTCGACAGAAATTCATGCTTATTGCATTTTGCATGCTCAGATACAAAATGCCGCCCCACAATTCTGACTGTAAACTGTAATTGCGCTTGTCAGAGACTCTCAGAGACAGAGAGAGAGAGAGAGTCAGCTTAAAGGCAGTAACCAAACCAAACCAAATCAAACCCTGGAAATGTATTTTATAAGCTACCCTCTGCAGCAAATTGTTAAGCCTGCCCACACTGGTCAGCAACAAGCATAAAGTGAATCTCAAGGTACTCGATTGATTGCTTCTGGTTAAGTGTCAATGCTGTCAATGCTGTCAGTTGACCTCAAAGTTAAAGCAGCTTGATTAGTATTTGAATTACTTATAATACATAAATAAGTAAACTTTTAAGTAACTACTGCAATTACGCTGCGTATGCGTAATGCTAATCCTAAGCTTTGTTAATCACAGCTGTAACACTCCCCTATATAAATGTCACTTGTGGCTTACAAGCAATCGATTTTTATTTTATATCTTTGGCAAATAGTAGCTAGAAGTACGAGTATCTTTTTTCAGCGGTTCAGCTACGCTGCATCCTCCAATGCTTTCTTTGCCATTGCCCTCATTCTTTGTCTTACTTTGTGAGTGCATTCAATGCATGTCAGAGTGCAAGCACATGGGTAGTTCTTAAAGAAATCGATGTGACTTGGAAAAAATATTAACTTTTTACAAAACTTGGTTGCAAAATGAGAATCGAAATCAAATATTTGAAAATATGTTAAACGAAAAAGGGTTTTTGTAAAAATTCTACTTTATGATGAGTTTCTGTAAAAATTTTTACCAAATTTATTTTTTTATAAAATTTTAAAAAATACAAAGAAATTTCTGTAATATAAAAAAATATTTTCCTTACTAAGTCTTGCGTATTATTTTGCAACTTAGCGTGGTTGCATGCGCGTACAATTTTGTAGCTTGGCTTTATTTAAGGATAATCTTACGATATATTTTTCGATTCCAATTTTCCAATCTAGTTTTGTAAAAAGTTAGCGAATTGGACTCAGAATTGAAATTCTCAAAAGACTTTAATGCAACTCCTTTTGTACTCAGCCAGTCGATTAAATTTTTTAAACATAATTGGCATGCTATGATGTAGGCTGCATTATATCTTTAAATTTAGTTTATATATTTATTTATATTAATACTTTACAAATTTTTTGGTAGATTTGAGCAATATTTTTAAAAGTGAGTAAAAAAATAAAGCTATGCCTTTACAGCCCAGTCAGGCCTGAAGTTCCTTGTGCTTCTACCTTTTCAATCAAATAATTTAAGTTCCATTTAAAATTTATAATTTATTCATTAAATATTGTTTAAGAGAATTTAATAAAAATTGCATATAAAATTAATTAATTGTTATATAAAAAAAAGTACTAAATTAAAAAAAAAATAATAATAATTATCTATTTTAATATATATTTATTTTTTTTATTATAAATTTTTATAGTTTTATTAAAAATAATTATTTATTAAAAACCATATACACAATAGTTATTAAAAAAAAATAGGTTCCCGTTATTCCAAATTGGAACTAAGTGCCTCAAAAATAACAAAAATTTTTAACTTTTAATTCATGTTATATTTTATAAAACTTATAAATCATTGCTTACCTAATTGTTTTAGAAAAATAATTATTATAAATAATAAACAATATTTTAATAAAAAAATATTAAAATAATTTATACAAAATAGGAATTAAAAAAAAAATAGATATCAAGTATATACCAATAATCGAAGACTTAATTTTTTTAAACCCTATTTTTTGTAGTCTACTCGATATGCTTACGCATACAAACACAGCTTACCTTATTTCGTTATGTGATAATTTTTTGAAATTATAAAAAAATAAAATTTGTAAATATTTAATTTACTATTTTTTACCTGCTATTAGTTTTAGTTGTGAAGATAAGTACTTTTTTTTTACATTTTTTTATTAATCGTTATCGTTACGTGATGAATTGAAATGAATGAAAACAAAATATTGAAGATGATATTGAACCTCCCTTATTATTATTCAGCAAAATATTTATATAATGTTGACATGATCGATAAACTTATATCTCGAGCAACAAGAAAATTTAATTTAAAAATCAATGAAACACAATCATCAATGATTACCATTTATAACTGATTTTTTTTGTAAATTTTCAACTTATGTGAAAAATTTTGAACAAAAATTGAGACAAAATTTTAGGGTTAAAATTCGCGTTCAGTTTCTTAAAGTATGACCCATATGTAGGTGTCTCTGTGTGTTGGTGTGTTGGTGTGCTTGTGTGTGTGTTGATGCGCCGTAGTTTTCACAGCAGTTATCCTCAGAGACAAAGTGTACAAAGCGAGAATTTCTCGCACAGTTTGCTGCATCCACTCACTTACTACTTGGATACACTGGTGAGTTGCCTTTGCGCAGGATAATGGGGCGTCTTTGTTGCCATTGAGTCGTCATCGCAAAATTTTATGCGTTTTTTCGCGCCTCAGCCTCCACCATGCTCCCTGCCCAAAAGATTTGTTTTCTTTGAGACAATTCCCTACTATAGTACATACTACATATGTAAGGGTATATCGTATACATGCATTTCCATTTGCATATAGCTGCACATCCGTTAAAGGAAATCGACTTTGAGCTGCAGCTTATCGACTGGCAAGTGCATTGCATACAGCATCCTTTTCTTTTTTTCCTTGTGCCTTCAGGCATGCACTGGAAAGCAGTCATATTTACGATGAAAGGATATGAGTGACAGACTGTACGCCATACACTGGACCTTATACTTCATTTGATTGGCCTTATCCAACGTTTTAGCTCTCTTTTGTTTTTAAGCCTTTTATTTATGCTGCAGTTTCATATAACAACTGGCTGAACAACCCTGGGACACAATTATTTTTTGTTATACTAAACGAAGCATATATGGACTACTCTGTAGATGCTTCTCAATTATGGAATGCATAGCAACGGAGTGCAGCTCTGTTGTGCGTAATTTTTTTTTGCAGTAATCTGGCAACCCTTTGATGTATGTAAATGTTGGAATAATGTTGGATTATTGGCATAATTGGATGTTTGTGCAGCTTGATATCAAGTTAATCAGAGCAAAGGATGGCTTAATTAAGTACACAAGACATAGGTTTAATTTTAAAATAAAAATACACTGAATTACATGATTTGCGTTATACAAACTGGAATTGTTGCAAATAAGGTTCATAAAGAGAACTTGCTTTTGAATCACTTTTACATTATTTTGTAACAATTATGGACAAATTTTCTTGAAAGAAAGCCAAGTGTGGGTGATAGTGCTTGCTTGTAAGATGTGTAGAGTAAAAACTCTGAAAGGTTTTTGAATTGTGAGACCAAGTTGGTTTAAGTGCTTAGTGTGACCATATTTTTTGCACGCTAATCCGACAGAGACAAAGAACCTAAATAATTTTAATAATATTTTATTTTAACTTTTTTGAAGCAATAATAATTCAACCTTTTTACTAAACATATTTAATATTTTAATTCAAGTAAATAAATTTAAAAAATTTTGTAAAACTTAACTTAAGCATGATAATGTTGGAAATTGAAAGAAATAACGTAAATAAAGTGTGTCGTTAATTGTTAAACTTTTTACGCTAAAAGTTGAAAAAAAAACTTTTAATTCAAATTAAAAATAAATATATTCTAAAAAATTTTAAAAAATGCAGTTGGATATAGAAAAATGAAAAACATACATAATATTCGGATTCGTCTTGAAACCGAAAGTTTGGTGCTCAAAATTTCACCAAACCGAATGTTGCAAGAGGAATTAAAACGAATCGGCAAAATAGGTTTTAAAAAGTACGCATTTTATACTGAAATAATTTTTTAAATATTCTTTGATATTTTTAGATTACATTTATGCCAACTATTTATTGACAATTATTTTGAATTATTTTTTATCTGACCGAAAAATCCCGAAAAATAGCATCTGCTCATAACATACACGAACACATGACGATAAGTGCGACAGGGTTCCCATGTTATACAAGAAAATTTCCCTTGTAACAAAAATAGCTAAGTCGTGTTTAGTTTCAATAAATATTGTTGCTAAAATAATATTTTTGTGTAATTTTATTTTAATTTATTTTTATTTATAATATCAATATTTTATTAAAAATTAAATGTAAATTAAAAAGGTGCCAAACAGCGGCAACTATTTTAGCTGTTTTGTATCAAGCAAAAATAATTTCGCGCCATAACAACATGAGAATTTATCGGAAAAATAAGGGAAATATACGAATTTATCAAATATAAAAAAGGGACATATGAACCAAAAAAATTCGTTTTCCAGAGCATGCAAAAGCAAATCCGAATAAAATTGTTCGGTTTGGTTTTTTCGTTTTCCGGAGCACGGCTGAATAGGTTTCGTTTATTGTCATGGAGCACCAATAGTTCGGTGGTGTAACATATATATTTAAAAATTTTTGAAAAGTTTTTAATTTTTTATTAAACAAATTTTTGTAAAATGGTTTTACTTTTTTTTTGTTTACTGAAGAATATTTCTTATTATTAGTTCCTTGGCAATTGTACAACATAACTTAGAATAAATATAAATGAAATTAAATATTGTTGCCGCTCTTAGGTATAACATAGGGCGGAAACGAGATTTTTCCAGCTAGTTCTATTTAAAGCAATTCTTCCTATTTCTTGTCATGTTCCATATTGTCGATGTTCAGCATGTTTCGATCTAATCCAAGTTAAACTAATTTTAAATAGAAAGAAATATAAAAATGTTGACGTTAATTTTTAGGGATCACTAAATGCTCAAGTGTAAAACTTTTTTACTTTTAAAATTTTTTTAATTAATAAAAAATTTGCAACATTTCTTTTGTTAATTTTTTGTAAAATCTTTTTTTTTTCACTCGATTATTGTACATTGTACAATTAAAAATCACGATGAAAAGACAATTTTTTTTTTTGAATTTTTACGTTAAACTTTTTTTTACGTGCAACAAATTTTTACTTTTTAAATTTTTGACTAATCAGCCGTGCTCCGGAGAACGAACAAATTTTTTCGTTTTCGTTTTTGCGCGCTAACAATTTCACACTTTTTGCTGTCTATATCTTCTTTACTCTTTGTTAGCACGACTCAGAAAAATATAATTAAAAATAATTATCAATAAACAACTAGCTTGCAATTGGCATAAAAAGAGCATAAGAATATCAAAGAATATTTTCAAAAATTATTTCAGTGCACTTTTGATTCTATTTTGCCATTTCGATTCGATTTCACTTGCAACACAGTAGTCGGTTTCAAACCACATAAAAAAATATTTTTTTGAAATGCGGAGCACCCAGCATGTGGTTTCAAATCGAATCCGAATTTTTTATTCATTTTCGTTTTCCAGAGCACTGTCGATTTAATAATTCAATCTAACAAATTTTTCGAAATTTTTTTTTACATTTTATACACTCCGTAGACAGATCTAGTCGTCTTCTGTACTTATACTAAAGTACTATGCAAAGACGAATTAATTTATTTTTTTTTTTACTTATGATTCAATCGATTCAAGCGATTAACACCGTCAAAACATTTTATCCTTAAAAATTGTTGTATTATTCCCATTAATGTCAAAAATGAGGAGCAGCTTGTGAAAGTGGAAAAGTAAAAGTTGAAGAAGATAAGTCCTTAGGACACTCCTAAACGCAAAACATGAATAGTGCTTAGTAAAATTTGTAAAACCTTTGGATATCTATGGAAGTTTGGGAAATTCCTAGGGACCCGAGCTTAAAAATAAATATATAATGTTGGTCGCCCCTTTTGCAAGAAGTTGCCATTATAGAAGAATTTTTAAAATAACACGCCTCTCTTGGCCATGATATGGTGCGACTATCACATTTAAAAATTATAACGATTACATCTGGGGAGTATCTCGAACATGAAATATCGTAAAAGAAGGAAATATATTATACAAGCCATAAAATATGTATAGTTTGTTCTGAGAAAATATAGGGTAAAACTTTGACAGTGGCCAAAGGAAACCCTTGCCTTAACCCCAACCAAGATGAAATACAAGTTTCACGTGGTGCCCTCTGGTTAGCTGCTCTAATTGCCGTTCGTTGTGAGGGTTGTAAGTGAGCTAATGAGTGCAATAAAGTCTCCCTTGGACTTTTAATAGGATTGTGCGTAAGGCTAGGTACCCCAACACGAATGACAGCTCCCCCAGTGAAGCATGTGAAGGAAAAGTCGTGGACAAAAGTGTAAAAGCCGAGGCGCCCGGAGGGACGCCCTACTTGGGTTTATAAGGCCAGTCATGTCGAAGAAGTGTAGTTTTATTATGAATAGGAACCATTGCGGCCCAGATTGCATGTAGGACGGTGGTATTTGTCGGAATATACTAAAAAACTTAAAAATTTATAGCTTAGGCTCTATAAAAATTGAGTTTGTTTATCTCTTCAAGTAAACATAATTGTAGTGGCTATAAAAAGGTTACACTTTTTATTTGAAGTAATTTTCCATAAAATCTGTGAGAGCTTATATACCCATAAAATCCATAGGATTATAAAAGTCAAACTTTTATTCCAGCTCATATAAAGCCTTAAAACGTGACATTGAACATATTCTGTTCATATGGGTTTTATAAGGATTTAGCAATTTATTGAAAAGCTTACCTTTTACCATACCTAAGCATATTTTTATCTAGAATATATTTATGGTTTCATCTAGTTTTATGACACATGTCAAAATTTATGTTCATTTAGTTATCGTTTGACAGCAACAAATTTGGCAAATTTATTTAAATGCCTAAAATTTTGTCTGCCAAACAGAAGACAAGAGCAAAAACCAGCACATATTTTTTTTTTGTGTTTGTCAACACTGAAAGTCGTTTCTGGCAACTGCTCAATTATTGCAATTTGGCTACGGAAATTCTCAGTAATAAGTTGCTTTCTCAAAAAAACTAACCAAATGCAATAGTTAAAGTTTTCAACTAAGTGAAAAATTTTGGAATAGAAAAAAAATATCAAAAGCTAATGAAAAAACTGCAGCTGCATAAAAGCAGATAAATTTTGCCTTTATGTTGTAGAACAAAGCCAAGAGTTCCTCAATACTCGGGGTTCAGTGTTCAGTGGATGAATGACAAGCATTTGGCAAACTTTAAGTTAAGATAGAGATAAAGATGATTCCTTTTTCAATTGTGCTAGACAATAAATTAGCGTAAAGCGAAGATCAAGAACAGAGAGTGCAAAGGAATTTAATTTCAAAGACATATAGCATTTGGAATCTTTGATAGAATTGTGTGATTAAGCGGGTAATAAAGGGGAGAAAAACATTGCATGTCGCCTTTAAAAGTCAGTATACGCCCCGATGGCTGCTGCGTTTTTGAGCTTTGCTGCTTTGCATGTCGCTTGACTTGACTTGGTCTTATTTTGCAGCTTCAAGATTTTTGCATACGCAATGAGTAGAACAAGCAAATACATCTTTTCATGTCGCTTTCCAAGAGCAGTGAAAAGATGAAAGCAGGGACGAGGTCAGTATATTATCTAAAGGGGTTTTTTCTTTTTTTTTTTAAATTTGGTTGAAGGGAATTAAAGAAAGTCGGTGAGATTTTTACTTATTTTTCAAAAAAAATGAGTTTTTTCTAAGAATAAATGATAGATAAATTAAAAAATAAAAATGTTTCACAAATAAAATATAATAGTTACTATTTAATAATAACAATAAAAACTTTTTCTGAATTAAGCCGAATGGCAAAAAGTTTAAAAACGGAAATTTTTAGTAGATTTTTTTTATGTATGAATCGCTCTGAATCGTTAGGGATCAGTTTTTTGTGACTTATGAAGCTAGACCCTCTGGTATATCTACAAGAGCCTTATAATAAATATAATGTTAAACTTATTCATAGTTAGTTGTAATTCAGCGTCTGTAAATAAATAAGTTTTCATCACTTTTTTAAAGGTTTTATTCTAATTTAATTTTATATTACAATTTAAAATTCAAACTTTTATTTAATAAAATTTTTTTTTTAAATTTTTAACTAAATTTTTTTTTTTAATTTTAAATTAAAATTTTTTTTAAATTATTTTTTTTTGAATTAAAATTTTTTGTTTTTTAATTTTAATTGAAAATTTTTTTTAATTTTTTTTTAAATTTAACTTACGAATTAAAAAATATGCACTATGCAATTTTTAGCAATAAAGATGGAGTACTAGTTAAGTACTTAAGATATGAACTTATGTTTTATTCTGTATAATGACACAAAATTATAAATTGATGATTGATGAAAAAATTAAAAAAAAATTATCCCCAAAGGGTCTAGGCTGTGGAAACTGCCCCCAGCAATTTTCGAAAACTAATGATGCAGTTCAATTCATAGAACAAAAACTTTTTTTTTGAAAAATTGCAGTTTTTAAACATAACGCGTTACGGCTTAATAAAAAAAACGTGTTTTTCCTTTTTTATTTAATTGTGACTAAACTATAATAATACTATAGCAGCTAGGGGTACGAAGTGTTTTTCGTTTTTATTTAATTGTGACTAAACTATAATAATAATATAGTTGCTAGGGGGACAGAGGGTTTCATGAATATGTCAACGTTGTATTATTGATTGTGCTCACCTGATTCTATATTTCAAATTTGATAGCTGCAATTGTCGCAATTTATAAGCGAGGATTTTTTCTTATAGCTTTAAAATTTTATACAATCAAAGTTTTTTTTAACAAGGTACATCTAAATGTAAATATATAGGTACTATATTTGTGTCAAAAATCTACTAAGTTACTAGCTTTACTAGGGCAGGTGTAATCCACGAAGTTCGCCTAATAACTCTATATTTTGCGTTTGAAAAAAAAAGCTTCTTCATCACCATTCTTTGAAGCGGGTGCATTCAACCCCCAAAATCTGCCCTTATGCACGCTGCTGACAAAGATCAAACAAAATGGGAAGCATTCAATCAGCACAAACGCAGCAGCCAAACACACAGCAGTTAAAAGTCAAATGGAACAGACAAAGCTCCTACCCCAACACTAACAACAACAACAAAGGAGAGCACAACAACAACAACTAGTATCAAAAAAACGTGCTGAGTATGACGATGACGTCCAGCAATTACTGCAGCTACTGCTGAGTGTGTCAATTCGGGGACTATTCCTGTGCGCTGGGCACATTACACTAAATCGTTTGTAATCAATCAAAGGCAAATTAAATTTCTTAGCTTTAGCACCGATTAAGTATGAAATTGTGCGCTCTATTTGCACAAACTGACACTCAAGTGCTGTCCCGGAGTATGCCTCATTTAACGCTTGATTCAAATCAGCTTCAGCTTGTCCACACTGTGAGCACACTCACACACTTGCACTTTACTCAGCCTCTCTTTAAGCTGTGTGTGTATGCGTGCTCTCGACCTCGAGGCCCATAAAACTCGAAATTAATAACTGAGCGAAGAGAGAGAGAGAGAGAGAGTGTGCCGTTTGCTGCCAGTTGAGTGTCATTTCTCAGCGTCCTCATAGACGTCACGTTTTTGTTGTTGCTGGTTTTGGTGTCGCTTGTCGCCCGTGTGTGCGTGAACTGAAAAATTTTTATTGCATACATTTCGGCAGTCGCTGTAATTTCTCACTTTGTGGCACGCGTTTTGCGTGAAGTTTATTAGTCGCGTGCACGCATCAGCTACGAAGTCGTCCTTGTCGACAGAGACCAGAGTCCTCCCCATAGTCAGCCGTTTTTTTTTTTTTTGTGGTTTTCTACTCTAGTGACTTCTAAAATAGAAGGGTATATTTAGTACAGACAAAAATGTGTTACATGGGAAAAGGAGACAGATTTTGGGTTAAGAAATCCAAAAAAAAAATAATAAATTATTGCAGAAAAGCTGATGTGGGTACGTGGTGTGAAAAGCATAGGGGGTTTATGAGAATGTCAACAGTATACAGTCCAAAGTTTGACTATTGCATATAGGTTGATGTGTAAAGGTTATTGGTTTGAAATGAATAGGGGGGTGATGAGAATATCAACAGTCTACAGACAAAATTTGGTGGGGCAAAAAATTTCATGTCGATGCTTTTGAATAAGCAATCTCCCCAAAGTCGACTTTGTAGGTAGTATAGTAGGACTGTCTGTATGCATGCAGAGATCTCAAAAATTAAAGATCGGGGTGTACCAAAAGCGTTCGAGGTTTGTTATAAACTCTTTATCTGTCAACCCCTATACTCTGCCAGAATTTCCGGGCTGTCGGCGACAGAGCTATCTTTTGTGGATATTTGAAACTATTTTAATTTTGAGAAAGAAATCGAATAAAGATATGAATAGTTATACTTACAATTTTACTAATTTTAGTTGCTTTGTCTTTGAACTGCTTTACAACTCAATGATATGTCTCCTTTGGTGAGGATCCCCATGTCAGTCCAAAATTGAACACAATGCCTACGTAAGCAATCTGTTGTAGAGAAAGATTTCCTTCATAGAAGAAGCTGCTAACTCAAGGTTTTTGCGAATTATGGTTACTCCATTTAATTTTGTATGACGCGAAAAAGAGCGGAGTCGGTTTTGTTGATTAATTAAAGAAGACAATGGGTTCGGGATGCCATTGTCTTGTCTGCTTATATCTATCAATTTACTGGCATGTTAATGGGGTTTTATGTTAAAGATGAAATAAGCAAAATATCTCGAAGAAACCTAGATATTCAAGAAGATGTCATATATTCTATTTGCTATATTATTATTGTATATCGATTAAGCTCAATGGAACACAACTAAAATTGTCATTATTCTTATCAAAATTATCATCTGACAAATTAGAAATATGTTTCAGATAAGGTTTTCAGAGATTGGAACAGATCTAGTCTATCTTTATATTTATCTTACTTAGCCATTGTATCTATACTCTTCATCTTTATTCGTCTTGGTTCTTCCAAATGAATACTGCTTTTAGGAAAGTCAAAGATTTTGAAAGAAATTGTTATCTGCCTTTATTGTAACTATTTTACATATTCTAGACACATTTAGATATTCTAGGTTACAACATTTCGACTTAATTAAGTTTGCTGCGACTATTTAGAATTGCACTTAAGTGTTTAAATTTCCAAAGATCTCGCTAACTATTTTCCGAATATAGTTTCGTCTTAGAAGGTATACCACTTTCGGATAGCGCCTAGAAATATTTGCAAAAAAATGTATCTCCTTCTAAGAGTGTATCCCACCGTCGGATTGCGCCTTGAATCCTCTGCTATCGAAATCGGTCACGCCCGACCATACGTACGCAATTTTTAGCTTTTTGCGCTTGAGCAACCAAACCGCCATTTTTTACAGAGTTGATTTTCGCTGGTTTTTCATTTTTTTTTTTTTGGTTTTTCGATCTCCCTGTTTTTTTTTTGCCATTCACATGGGAATGTCCGCTGCAGCCTTGAGGCTGCACAGCAAATAATATTAGAACATAAACAGTTTATTTTAATGTGGTTTTCCCTAATGCCGCACCCCTGGCTCCAGCAGCTCGTCATAGACAGAGCGAGCTTTGGTGTAGCAGCTAGTATCCTCCCAGCATCTCAACGCTCATAAATAAACTTTCCGTCGCACATCATTCCACTCAAGATGATGAATTGTGCTGATGACTCTTTTGGGAGCGTTCTTCTTTTGTTAATTTGGTTTCTTCTATTTTTCACTGGCTTCTTCTGGGTTTCGGTTTTGTTTTAGTGCCTTGTGTCTTGTGTTCTCGTTTGTTTTTTGTCGGTGTAGATTTCTTTCGTTTTTCGCTCTTTATTTCTTATATAAGTATGTTGTTGTTGTTTTTGTTGTAGCTTTTCATTGCGAAAAGCTGTCTCTGCCTGTCGACAGTTTATTGGGTAATTAGTCTAATTAACGTAGAATTTTAAAAGGCTTAAAATGAACTTGGCTCGTGTTACGTTGTCAGCTAATTAAACTTTGTGCAAGGCTTTTGTTTGTTATGCTGTTTTTGTTGTTCCTGTTGTTATTGTAATTTGTTATTTTAGCCTGTCCTTTGTGTGCTTACAATTGCCTTAATGGCTCTACAGGCATGCTACAAAAAGATCATTGCCGCCTTTGGGATTTCAATTTCTAATGCAATACGCTTTTCCATATCTTACACAGTTTTTTTTTTTTGTCTTTTTTTGTTTCCGTCTGTATTCTACGTTTTGACAAAGCGCCGTAGCTAAGCATTTCCATAAGTCCCCTTGGCCAACTGCTTCATCCATTTGCCCAACCACCAAACAGCCAGCAGCTGGCCTGGTCATAATAAAATCTAATGCCCTTCACCAAGTGGGCGGCTGGGCAATCATTTTAAACTTAATCAAAGGCAACAGACGCTTGAACTGTTGTTACTTATTACATCACAGCTACGCTCTTTGTATTTTATGATGAGGTTATTGTCCAACCAAATGCTATATTGGACAGTTGACAAGTGACGCGAGACAAATTAAACCCAAAAGGAGGCGGTTGCATCTAAGCGACAACTTGAGAATTCACTTTAACTTAAGTCTTCTGAAGATCTGAAGCCAACAGATTAGTTATTGTGTTGGGTCGGAACAACTCGAGTAGGTACTTGTCTTTACTTTAAACTTAATATGCAGCAAATGAAAACAAATTTTAACTTTTCAAGCCAACTCTGCCAAATTGAGTTGTTGATAAATTATTTAGAGTTAAGAAAAAAATTATTGTGTTTTTATTGAATATTGTATATTCATGAGAAAGCTAATGAAATGGAAATCGGAGTTGAATTGTAAAACACTGAAAAAAGATAAAAATCAAAGACGATTGAAAACAAGCAGGAACCGCACGGTACTAATTTCTCATTGAAGAATTGCATGAATTTTAACTTTCATAAAACAGTCTAAAGTTTATCGAGTTTATGTTGTCATCTATAATCTGAATACATTGAATAAAGATGACACAACAAAAACAATAACGCAAGGGCCGTACTTAATTAATAATGTAATTGTCGTCATCTGGAATCTTAATAAACTGATTAAAGATGACACAACCAAGACCATAATAGGCTTATATGCCAAAAGACTAAAACTGTACACAAAAATATACCCAAATAAGACTAGAAAAAGTTTTAACTTACTACTTTCTAAAGTTTTCTGAAGGGAACCCGTAAAAAAAAAAATGTTGTTTCTCAACACTAAAGTGGAATTTCTATATTTCCAAAATACAACATAATTTTAATGAAAGACTGTATGTAATTGCGGTAACAGAAAGAACAAATTCTTTGAGTAAAGTAATTTCAATTCTTCGGAAGAAATGGTGTACTTTGCTTCTGTCCGCAAAACAACAGGGAACTACTGTTGTCTAGATGACTCTGCTTGTATGAGATGAAAAGCTCGTCTCTAAGACTACCTGCTGAAAGCAAATAATAGGCCTTTATGGGTTTATAGTAGTCCAGTAGTCACTAAACTTTACATCTCAACTATATGTCTTTACTTCTCTTAACTAGTGACTAGCTCTATCCATATATATGAATGCCACTTGGGAGCTCTAAAGTGATGCATCACAGGACCTTTCTGAAAAAGTTCTCACCACTAAGTCTTATACGAGAAGACTTCGACCTACATGTATGTTAAGACATCGCTTGAGAAACTCGAAATGCTGATTAACTCCTGAAAATAAACACTCTGATAATTTTTCGCGAAATCCTTTTTTCACTTCTTATACAGATGTCTGTTCACTAGTAAAATACTACTTTATATAAGACAGATTTTTGGGCCCGTTTGTAAATCACTCCAAAGGCTGTCTGCATAAGAAAAATATAAAACTTTCATATGTTTAGTTCTTTCTTATAAAATTTTATTTTAACAAATAATAAAAAGCGTTTTCAAAAGAAGCTTAAAACAAAAAACTCTATACAGCTTTAGAGTTTCTCAGTGCAACAGAAGGTTATCTTCAAGTGTCCAACTCTTAAAATAAACAATTCGAAATCTAGCTACTTGATTTGCTATGAAATAGTTATGAGATACTTGCAAGCAGCAGCAAGTGCAGAACTTTGATAACTTAGATTTGAACAATGCGGCAACTTGTGAAACTTGGCCTTAAATGACACACTCAAAGCGGTAACACACACAAGGACACACACACACTCATACATATGACTCCAGTTGGCAGTAAATCAAAAGTTAAAGAAAGCAGCCCAATGTTTGTGCCGGACCCTGCAGTTGCAATCCTCACAAGTATCGTATAGGAACGTGGTAAACCGAAAAGGTGGAAATTTATGCACTTGCCGCATGCCAAGCTGCACAGTGGCTGTCAGGGGAGGCCGAGACGAAGACTGAAACCAAGTGCAAGACTCTGACATACAAACCAACATACTCAGACACACACATACACACACTCGCAGGTAGAGCGGAAGTTCGTGGCCCATAATGGCTCCAATCTGAGTTATGCCGCAAAAAAAAATAATCATAAAAAAATAAGAAAACGAAAAGCTATAACTTCGTCTGCAGAGATTTGAAGATACTCTATGCTAAGCCATGTGAATATTAAGTATGAGAAAGAGTGTACTGAATCGAAGTCTTGGCTTGTCTGAATTATTTTAAGCTTAAAGTGCGATAATATCGATTTATGACACAATCGATTTATTTTACTTGGATCGCGAAGTTTCTATTGACTTGGAAAACGATTTAAAGATAGAAATTTTTTTTTAAATTTTTTTAGGAACTTTAGCTTTGTTTATGAAGGCTTAAAGTTAATATTTTTAAAGGAATTTTGTAAGGACGAATAATTGACAGGAGCGATGTTTTTTGCTATTATAGAGTTTTAAATTTGAAATTTATTTAAGGGCACTTTGGAACGTTAACATTGAAAGATCATCAGTAAAAATCTGTAAATTGATAAATAATGAATATTCCACAAATCCAATTGTTTTTACTTAAATAAACTTTGTAGACGCCGAAGAGAGTTCCTTGAAAGAACTTGACTTAAATATACTTTAAAATTGTTGTGTATCTTAAACATTTGTGGGCCTAATCCAAAAATATCATTCAATAATAAAAATTTATTAAACAGTTTGTGCTCTAGAGCAAAAGCAGTTACTGAGTATGATTTCAAAAATTTTTAAAAACTAAACTTTGAGTAGGTAGAAAATGGCTTTAAAAATTATCCTTTACGAGTTAAACATTTTTTTGAATTTAAAAAAAAATCTCAAAAAATTTCTAGAAATCGGTTCAAATCGACAAAGCGTCTTTAAAAATGAATGATGTTTTTAAAATGCAATAGTTTTTGTGTAATTAATTTTGAAAGACTTGATAAGGGATCATTTTATAAAGGAACATGAGTTTTTACAATTTTATAAAGTTTTTTTGAACCTACGATTTTTATCTATGATTGTTTTTTTTTTTTTCAAACCCCAAGAATTGCATTAAATTTTAATATTTTACAGCGCAAATTTAATTAGTTATGCATCCCTTAAATCGAAATGAGTTACTGCTTAAGACTTCTGCAGAGCAGAACTTTGACTGGATCATAAAATGCTTTGAATCTAAAAATCGGCAGAGATCGTTAAAAATCGGTCAATCGCTTACAAACATTTTATTATTCACGAATCGAATGGTTTTTACTTGCTTAAACTTAACAGACTCAATTATTTTACGAAGGAACTAGTCTTGGTCAAATGTAATAAAATGAAGAGCTTAGCATAATTTTTTACTGGAAACATGGTCTGAAAATTTTTGGGCCTGACTCTAAAAGTCGCTTGGATTTTTAATTTGTTGTAGCACATTATAAGTAAAATCTGCATATGTGGGCATTCTAATGTCTTGTATCCGGTAGATTTAAATAAGTTACAGCTTAGGAGTAAGAGTACTTTTTTAAGAACTCAACTTTGATTGGGTGAAAAAATGTAGATGAAGTGAACTCTTACAAATCTCTTGACTCACCCATAAAGCAATATAGCCACGTTAAGAGTATAAAAAACCAAGACGATGCCAAGTTGGGTGCAAACGAGCCGCGGCAGGCAATGAAAATGACATGCGGACGTCCGACATAGGTCAGAAATCAGCATGCTAAGCACTGTGGGGCTTCAGACGTGGCGGTCGCGTTTGAGCTCCAAGCTCCCAGAAGTCTGCAGTACCAACTATATGACTGAGTACATAGTACATACATGAACGAGTCAAGAAGGAGCGCTTTTTGCACTGCATTGGCGCATTGTCCTTTGCCGTTTTGCCATCAACTTTATCAATTATGCAAATGGCAAATTTAACACCTCACAACGTGCCATATACGAGTGCATGGTTGTGTGTGTATGTGTGTATCTGTGTGTTTGTATCCTGACTCGCCCTGACAGCAGCAGCAAGCCATAAATCTTAAGCAGGTACAAGGATATGCGAGAGTATGTGTGTGTGTGTGTGTGTGTGTGTACCCACAGCAAGTTTGCAGCGCCGCAATGAATTTCAACTACTTTATGTTGGACGAAATTTTAAGTGCTGCCAACGCTGTTTAATTCCACAAACTGCCCAAGCAGCCGGATATCACGGCAAAGTGGATTTTTCCGTCAAACATAAAAGCAAGTTGGGAGTTGTCGTAATTAAGCTTGTCGAAGGAGCGCGCATGTTAAAATGCAATATGAAAGGAGCAGCAGCAGCAGCATCCTGTCTGTGCCGGCATGTCCATGTTAGTGCATGTCTTTGCGTGTGTGTGTGTGTGTGTGGGTTGTGCACGTGTGCAGTAATATATTACACAAAAATTAAACACAAATGGCCGTTGGCTATTAATTTAAATGTGAAAAATATATCAAAAAGAAGCAACAAAAAATGCTCGAAATATATGTGAAAAAATATTGCGTTGAAATCACGTCAAGCTTAAAGCAACATTTTCATAATTTTTTTGCTTGCTCAAGCAGACAACATAAAATTTCATTTCATATCTTTTTTTTTTTTGCATATCTGTAAGACACATGTGTAAGCAAATACATACACACACACACACACACGCTTACACTTAGAGAAATTCATATGTCAGCTGCTGGCAAAGGCGCAAATGCTGCGCTCAGCAAAAAATACTTCTCTCTGCTCTCGCTTATATTATTAAAATAGCCGGAAGCGGAAATTCCACACGCCATTGCTGCTCTGTGTGCGTGTGTGCTTGTGTGTGTTTGTGCATATTTGATTTTATAAGAGTTGCTTGCATGTCACAAAGTATTTGATAAAAACTTTGCATGCATGCATACTAAATAAACACCTGAGGCCTTGGTTTTATTTTTTTTTTTTTTTGTTTGCCGCTCCGTACAATCAAGCACAGGTCCAGGTCTGCGTCCAGTTGCCAGCCCCAGTTCCACTCCATATACAATTACCACCGTATAGAGTTATGTTTATAACTCACAAATACTGCAAGCTCGTAGACTTGCCATAAGCCAAATAACTTTACTTTTTGTGTATGCACAATGTGCCCCTTGTTGCCGTTGGTTGCTCTTGTTTATTTGCCTTGACGAGGACTTGCAACAAATTATAAGTACAACATGTCGATGGCTTCCTGTTTCGGTTCGTACGTATGACGGCAGCCTTGTTTGCAAACCAAACAAACAGCAGGAAGAAGTGCCCCTGAGCTGAGGCAGGAGTTGTTTGTTGTATACTCTTACAGAGAGCATTAGCAGATGCGATAATAAAAGCATTTAAAAAAACAAAGGAGGGGCATACCAAATTGATTCTGGCTTTAAGCGAAGCTACATTCAAGCCATTTCGTATAGAATAGCATCGCCTCGGCTTCCCTAGCAGTCCTTTTTGAGGTAAATCGATGAGCTCCTAACTTATTTAACCTGCGGGGAGAGAGTTTTTCAGCCCGCGCTTTATTATCAGATCATATCTTATTTTTTTTTTTTTTTTTTTATGCCATTTTTCTTTTTTTTTGTTTTGTTTAATTATTTAATTTCATTTTTTGTTTAATTTTTTTTTTTTTTTTTTTTTTTTTTTGGGTTTATTTGTTTTTATATTTTTTTAATATTGTTTTGATTCATTTAATTTTTTATATTTTTTTTTTTGTTTTAAATTTTTTATTTGTCATTTATTTATTTTTTTATTGTTATTATTTTTTTCTGTTTTATTTTGTTTTTTTTCAATTTTTTTTTTATATATTTTTATTTTTTTTTATGTTTTAATGATCTTTCATTTTTAAAACACTTATAAAATCTCTGCAAGAGCTGTCTGCTAAATGAAAAATTTCATATATTCCATTTTTTTTTATATTTTTTTTTTATTTTTATTATTCGTTTAATTTTTAATTATTGCTTTTTTTCATCTATTTTTTAATGATCTTTCATTTTTAAAACACTCATAAAATTTCTGCTAAACCTATCTGCCAAATGAAAAACTTTAACAGTTTTTTTTATATTTTTTTTTTTTTTTATTTCTTTATTATTTTTTATATTTTATAATTTGTTTTCATATTTAATATTTCTTTTATTAATCATTTATTTTTTTATTTTTAAATTTTTATTTATTTATTTTTTTAATTTTTCCTTTTAATTTTAATTTTTGCTTTTTTATTTTTTTTATATTCAATATTTTTTTTATCTTTTTTATTTTTTTTTTGTTGTTTTTATTTTCTACGTTTTAATGATCTTTCATTTTTAAAACACTCATAATATCTGTCTGCTAAATGAAAAATTTGATATATACGATTTTTTTCTATATTTTTTTACAATATTATTTTTATTATTTGTTTACTTTTTCATTATTTTTTATTTTACATTTTTTAATGATCGTTCATTTTTAAAACACTCATAAAATCTCTGCAAAACCTATCTGCTCAATGAAAAATGCTATATATATATTTTTTTTTTTTTTTTAGTTTTTATTTTTATTTTGTATTTTTTTTATTTATTCATTTTTTGATTATTTTTGTAATTTTTTTTAATTTTTCATATTTTCTTTATTTTATTTTTATTTTTTACTTATCTTTTTATTTTTTAAATGTCTATTTTTCAATGATCTTTCATTTTTAAAACACTTATAAAATTTCTGCGAGAACTATATATTTATCTGCTTAATGATAAAGAAAATGATTTCTGATAAGATAATGTGGCATGGTATTGTAGACGAATCACAATAGTATGGAAAAGGACATGCTAACTCTTGACGCAATATATAGCTAGATAAATCTATACGATTAAGCGATCCTTTTATTTCTTTGTATAATCCAGGTTCCCTTTTCTTTCAGATATTTATAAAATTCTTATAGCCTCAAATTTGTTGAATTTTAGAATTTGAGTATTTTTATCATACTATCATATTGAATATCATTCAGGAAAAAATCATATTTGATATCTTATGATTTTTGTCATATGTCTGACAGATACTTTGTCTAAGAGTGTGCCTTCTTCGGCACTGGCAAATTTTCCATGTTTTTTTTTATTTTCACATAGCTTATTATAAACAAACATTTCCCACTTGAGAAACTGCAGTTCATTGACACAAAATTGGGCAACCAGACATCCTCAGCTATATAAAACGAACAATTTCCAAGACATCAGCATTTATTTTTTATTATAGAAAATTTCTTGCAACTTTGCTGTTGCAACAATTTGAGACACGCAGCTGCAACATTTACATGCCGTAACTAGCCAAGGTCATTGTAAATGTCAAATCCTGCAGGGGATACATTGATGCCGTGCGTCAATTATGTGTCGATGTCGAGCTGCGTGAAACTTGGCACAGTAACATTGACATGTAATTTGCAAATGCTTGCAACATTATTTGCAACAGCGTAACTGAGTGTGTGGCAGCCTGCGGCATTAATACGGCGCACCCAGGAGACGCTCATTAGTTGCAGAGTTGTTGCTTTTACTGCAGTTGTTGCTGTTGGGGAGCCCCCAATGCGAAAAACAACTTATTATCTATCTGTAAGTGGAGCTCGTTGCTTTTCCGTTGGGTGCATGCTGCACGGATATGTCATTGAAATCGTATGCATTTCCCATCTGATGTACCTTCAATATCCAGTTCATTAAAATTAATTATCTCAGATTAAGTTACACAAACTTGTGCATACGTGCATGGGTAGGGTACGTATACTTACTTTGCATTGTATCGACTAGTCTATACATGAGTATAGCGAGCATACGATAAAAGTATTAAATTTAGATGCTTTGAATATAATGTTATTATTTTATAATGAGCTAGAGTAAAAATAAATGGTGCGTTATTTAAAGAGTTGCAAGCAAATTTTATGATAAATTCGTTAAAGCGAACAATCGATAAATGAATATTACAAAACTAAATAATCAATTTAAGCATTTTTCAAAAATGAGTCAAGATAAATAATAATATATTTTATACATATTCTTTTATATACACTAGACTATGAAAATTTTCTAATAAAAGGTTTAACTTGAGTTGAGAATAAAACAAAGATGAATGTTTTTATCGATATTTGTTTGGAAATACTTATGTTTACTATGTAACATATAACTCTGAATAGTACAGAATGCAATTAGTTCAAGGGCGCAGGTTTGTGGCTGACTTCTGGTGGTCTGATCCATCAGCGTAATGTCAGAGTTTGTTAAAATTTGTTTAAACATTTTGGGTCAGCAATCACACTGAATCCTAAGCTTGGGCGCCTGCATTCAAATTTATTCTTGAACCGACCCATAATATGAATAAAATGATTTTACACCTTAGATAAAATTTGTAAACCGCAAAATACTGTGTAAATAGAAAGGGGCCAATATAAAAAAACGGAATGAAATTTAAGAACTTAACCCTAAGGTACACTTTTAAGAACATTTCGTAATATCCAAAGTACGCCCTATGCTCCATCTAGCGGCGACTAGTTGTAAAAGCATAATTAAACTATATAGTAGTCTAGGAATAAATATATAGGTATATAAAGTACTGGCTGTACAACTTGATGAATAAATTGGAAAAAAATAAAAATGCAAGCAAACGCAAGATGCTCCTAAAATTGCCATAAGCTTACACGAACATGAAAATTAAGAAATAAATAGATTTTTTGTGGGCAGCCTGAAAGTATGCAATAAAATTTAGTTGAGCGCCGCTTTTTTTTAATAACTAAATTACACTACTTTACACGAAAAATGAACCTTCCTAAAAAAGTATTTTTAGGGTAATTTGGGGTCGAGAAACACGAAAATGGCAACCTTTTTTATTTCTTATGCAGCGTTTTCGAGATATTTTCGAAAAACATGTTTTTGGACACTTTTTTAAGCTATTCCTCAATATTTCAACACTTTTTTTGGAAAGTACACTTTTCGTGTAAACTAGTGTTATTGGCAATAAACTTTTTAGCAAATAAGGCTATAATCCAATATTGAGGACGTACTAGAGCACAGTTTTGGTTTGTTGTATACGAAATTTTTTGTAAAAAAATTCGTTATAAGTAGATCAGATAATCAGAAAAATGAAAAAATATTCGAAATATGTAAAAAGACGTTGTATGGGAGTTGCTTAGAGGGAAATTCTACTTTATAATTATTAAGTCAGTTTTTTAGAGAATAACTCAAATATTCCTCAGCTGGTTAAATTTCTTGGTATTCCATTGATTCGTTACAAACATTTTTTGGGTATATAACTCAATTGCAGCTTTTCAGTTGTGTAGCCTTTTCTAAAATTTAAAAATTTTGTATTAAAACTTCCATTTAGGGTTACAACAAAATCTTTAAAAAAGCCTTACCACTCTCTTTCCGATGAAAAACCGGCTTACCTTTTAGGTTACTAAACCCTTGACGTTTTAAAGTTTTCCGTTCACAACTTTTTACTATAGTTTTATATTTTTTTCAAGTAACATACAGACTCTGCTTTATATTTGATATGTTCATGAAATTATTTTTACTACGTTTGGTAACTTTTGTTTAAAAAATTATGTTTCATAATAGTCGAGTGCATATGTGAGTGTATGCACTTCGCAAAGACCCGTCGAGGTCATGCCTGGACGCAAGTTTTTTAATTATGCCAAGAACATTAAATTAAATTTATGCTAGCATTTTTTTTTTTTTGTGTATCCTGACCTTTCATGCGCTTTCCGGGAAATCTGCTCTTATGTACTAAAGGCGTATGTATCTGTGTGTAACTGTGTCTGTGCGTGAGTTTTCGTTTTTGTATCTTTGAGTGTGTGCTTTACTGAAAGATGCTTTTGTCTAAAGTGAAATACAACTCGGGGACGTGCTGAGATGCACTTCAGTTCGCCACGAGCAATTGATAAGTTTTTTTTTATATTTTTTTTTTTAGCACTTGCACTTTACAAGCTCAATACACAAATGTGCTATAAAATATGTGCAAAATATTTCTCTACTTTCAGCAGGGCATAATGGCTTTTGGCTTTATGTTATGGCAGCTTTTGTTCTTCTTGTTGTAGTTTCTGAATGTTGGATGTTGTAGTTGTTGCCAAACGACATTGGCATGTTGATGTTGCCCGACGCAACCCTCCGAGCGACTACATCATCAATTATGCTTATCAAAGCGCAGAAGGGTTAAACTTTTTGCAGGTTTTTTTTTTTTCGCCTCCCTCTGTACTGACCAGTGCAATGGCGCTGCAGGCGCTTGGACCTCAGCAATATCCAATACCAGCAATAGCAGAAAACAGAAACTGCTATGGTGGAGTCTCAGCATGTCAAACTACCAAATACCCTACCATCGGTCAGGCTTGTTTATCATCTTTAAGCTTTCAAAACTGAGAGACTAAATACCCTACACTAAGACATACAATCTTTCGAATATATAACATCCTGCTGCTTTCCCAATATTTTCGCTAGATTATATAAAATCGTCACAAAAATTAGGTGTACTAGGATCAATACTCATGCCCAAAAATATAAAAAAAAAGCTGTACTTGAAAAAACAATAATAATTTTTTTTTTTTTGGATGGTGGGTATTACTCCTAACTTTAATTTTATAGAGCTAAATTCCTAAGTAATTAATTTTGTGTTCCCATGCGACAGTCCCTAGCCTGAAAAATTCGTATCATGAATGCGTATACTTAATAAATTCGAAAATACCCATACGCCCTGTTACATATACATATTCGAGTAAACATCATATACACTTACACTCTCAGTGTACCTGGTAGTATAAAACCAACAACAAAAACAACATTTGTAAAGGCAACCGCAGCTACAACTGATTTGAGTGCACTCGACAGGTAATAAATATGAAGCGCCAAACCGGAGATACGCGTATTTTATATTTAGAGGCAACTTTTTGTGAAAGCTTTTAAACAATTGTTTTTAGGTGTACACCAGCTAGCACTCACAATTATAGGACCAGCCCGCGCAATCACTAGCACCCTCATGGTTTTGCTTTAATTCAAGCAAGGTGAAGCTTTTCCAATCAATTACCACAATATACAGTGAGTGCAAGTGCATTCAAATGACACGCCCATATGGCTTAGATTTGCACAAATGCATAATCATTTGGGGCAAAAACATGACAGCTTAATGCCAGTAAATTGCAAATGTGTTGCCAGCCAGCATTCATTTTGAACATACAAAGTTCGCTTGAGTTGAGTTGAATTCAGTTCAAATGCTGACTACGCGGCGTATGCGCAATGCGCGCCATTTGAATGATTGTTTTGACTTTCTGTTTGTTTACTGCTCGTATACGTAACGTGACGTCACTTGGATGTATGTATGTATGTATATGCGCAGTACCCAAGTGTGTTGATTACAGTTATTGCCAGTTATTTCCAATTTATTGTGTACACTTTTGGCATCGGAACCACAGGGGAGCACTACACTTTGATGGATGTGCAAACATTTGAAGCTGTTGAGTTAAACATTTACACTGACATTTTGCACAAACCAGAGATGGACTTATGTATACATAGTTACAGTTATACATAGTTCTACAGTTACAGATAGACAGTTATACATTTACAGGCAGAGAAATGCATGACATAATTTGCAATTGAATTCCAAAAAGTCTGATTTGGATTAAGCTTCTAGCATTAGAATGTAAATGCAACTGCCACTGCTGCAACTGTTGCAAGTGTTGCAGCTGCAGTGTAATCACAGTGGTGCCATTCATCAACAAACTAATGCTGCTCATAATTGAAATGGACATTTCACTGCTGAGCCTGAGCATAAAACAAAGTTGCTGCAACAAATCTAATCAAAGTGAGCTGGTTAAAGTGAGGTAGTTGGGTATTTTTTTGGGATGCGGCTAGATAAGTTTAGTTCCTTATTAATTTCTTTGGAAGTTCCTATTTTTTGTACCCTCGAAACTATTCTATGCGGTACAAAAATCGTGCCAATAGGCTTACTTAAGTTTCTACAATTTTGAGAAGTTTTGCATGCATTATAAACCAAATTTTCGGGTTTTTTTTATTAATAGTGATTTTGAAAAATGGTCGAAAATTACACTTTTTTCGACTTTGGCAGCTTGTAACTACAATATTTTTTACTTAATCTGTACATATCGTATATCCCCGAACAGCAAGAGCACATCAAAAATTTTGTTCACGAGTTATTGACGAATAACTAAAAAAAGTGCCCAAAATATTTTTCGAAAAAATCTCGAAAACGGTGCTTAAAAAAAAAAAAGAATGGTATTTTCGTGTTTCTCGACCCAAAATTACCCTAAAAAAACACTTTTTTACGAAGGTTCACTCGATGACCCTTAAATTTGTAAGCTAGTGTAATAACTAAATTTTTTTAATTACATTTTTTTTATAAAGCAGATTTTATTTATTAAAAACAAAGCCTTTACAGTAAAAAAAAAGGCTTTACTTCATTGCTGTCATATTTTTCATAGTATTTTTTTTTAATATTTTTATACATTTGCCATACCATTGTTTCAAAAATTTGCTGAAAATGACGAAAAATTTCATATGAATGGATTAATAACAACCAAACCGTAAATTTGACAAAAATATATTCCAAGTGTCATCGATAGGTAATTCAATTATCTACAGGTTGGCAAAAAAATAATCAAAATCAGTTTCATACAACCAGAGATATTTGCTTTTAAGTAGACACACTTTTTTTTAATTTCAAAAAGTGTTTTCTTCCAAATATCTCGAAATCCGTTCCATGAAAATATTTTTGTACTTGATTTTCGTATTTAGCGTGCCATTTTACTACGGAAACAAGTAAAACATGTTGAGGATACATTTTGCTGTAAACTAGTGTTATTAAACATGTCTATTCGCAACTGCTGCGTTAAGAATCCATGATCGATAATTTATTCTAGGTCTATGCCTCCCATAAATCGATTTTATTGCTGTCGAATTTTAGGTATTCAAATTTTCATTGACTTTTTATCTTTTTTACTCCATCGCTGAAAGGAAGATATTGGTTCAATACCATTGTCTGTAGACAAAAGTTGAACCGGTTTATTATCATACCATTTTACCGGAAAAATGGTCATAGTTTGTTTTACTCTATAGTCATTAGAGCTACGTTTTTTTTTCTTTAATTTTGCTTCAGAATCCTTATTAACTATTTGTTTCAGTTGTTGAAATTTTAATTTTTTTATTTTTTCAGTGTTGATATGCTGGTATATCCTTTACCAAGTGAATAACTTTAACAGATGCCTAATTCATAATTAAGGTTCACCTAGTAAACATTTAAAAACCACATTTGTGCGGCTTCTTTGGATTATATTGTTTAAATTGTTGTCATCCTCGAGAGGGTATAGTCTGCTCATCTACGTAGTTATGTTGCTCTGGAGGAATTTTTAGACAATTTTTGGGAAAGTCTTCAAAATTAGGATACTTATGCAACTTATCATATTCAGAGCCATCTTTTTTTTCGTTAATTTTTTAAGTCGTTTCCCACTCATAGCCTCATCTCTTAAAGGAATTTTATAGTCTAATTGCCATAACATTCTCATTTCTGGATATTTAACTAGGCAGATTAGAAGCAAAATATGTAAATACTGTTCTATTTCCATGGGACTTATATTTACTTACCTGAATATAGATTTGTTTCATCAGAAAATTTATGTATCATATCATTATCAAAAAACATTTGGAAGTATTAAAGAGGTGTGCATACTGCAATATTACTACCCACAAGACTTTACCATCCCCCAATCTTAAGGCGTTAAAATCAACCTTTTGATATTTTTGAAGTATTGGTATTTTGTAACTGGGATTTAAAAAAGTGAGAGATGTGTATGTCCTCTGCCAAAATGTCATCAATTACCGCTCGATTATCTTCTGCTCTTTTTCCAAACATTTTGTTTCCTTCATTGTAACCATTTTCTATCCATATCTTATATAGATAAAATATATACAGCTGGAAAAAATAAGTGAACTTAACAAAATTGCAATCAAAATTATTTGTGCAACCCACAAAGATAGAAACAATAATACACAAAATACTCTGTTAATGCACCATGTTGTATACATTCAACATATCAATTTTACTCTGTAAGTCGCTTTTTTATAAAGTATTTAAGCAGTAAAAAATTACCGCTGCTCTGCTGTGTGGTTTTGTTAATAATTTTATCAACTAAAAGATGAATTTTTTTTGGCTGCTCAAAAAAGTCCATCTCAAGCCAATACAAATCAAATTAACACACCCAAGCGCTAAAAAATCTGGCTAAATAATAATGCCAAACTAAAGTTAGGAGATCTAAGTTTCCTTTTTGTTTTAATTCACCAAAAAATTCAAAGTAGTTTGAAAGATATACGTACTCAAAGTGGAAGTGCATGAAAGGGATAAGTATGAATTTTATTACTCATAGAAAAATGGTTTTTATTGTAAACATTTTATGAATGTCAGACCTTGATTACTTAAAAGCAACTTAGTGGTCCTTCCTCACAATCGAATACTAATTATATAAATTTTTATAAAAATTCAAAATGACTACTCACTCATCATAAAACTGAGCCTTTGACTTTTGCAACACTTTTCCATTCAAGAATAAATGAAGAAGTAATGAAGGCTCTCCATACAACGAATTTTTTTAATAATAATGCAATTTTAACTGTTGAAAAAAAATGATAAAATTAATAACAGAAAAAAATAATTAAATTCCACCCTTATGGCAGTGTAGACCTACCCTAATCAACGCCAATTACGTCACTGGCTCATACTAAACATTTTGTGAGGCTTGTGCTCTCCACCAGGCAGTGCCCAAGTTTGACCTATTAAAACTATGTCAACGCGCACCCAAAAACACAAATTGGTAATCCACCTAAAAACAATATTGTTATCTAATAATAAATTTGCGTATGTGTGTGTGTTTTTGTATCTATGTGTGAGTTATGTTTGTGTGGGTGATGCTCGTCCTTTGGCGCCCCGCTTGTTTTTGTGTGCGCACATGTTGCAGTATGTCATGTCATTAAAGTTAATGCATTGGAAAATTCGATTATTTACAATTTTTATAACTTAACATAAATTGATGTCAACGCTTGAGCTTTTAAGCAAACACCAACAACTTGGCTTAACAGCTGTCACCAGCCAACGTGTTCCATGTGCCATGACCTGTCATATACTTGTATGTATGTACATAGCAACATGTGTGTATTGGTGAGTGGGCGAGAGTGTGCGTGTGTGTGTGGAGAGCAAAGAAGAGAGAGGTCGTTGAATTGGTAGCTTGTGTGTCTGTGCCTTTGTTTTAAGCGCGCTTAAAAATTCTCATTTAACTTACAGTGAACACTCAAATTTAAGCGAAAAAATAACTAGAGGTCTTAAAACTACCAAAAATATTTTAAATTTTAAATTCTGCATAAAAAATATCAAAGTACTTAACTTAGGTTATTTAGGGGCCTTCAAAAGATATTATGTTGATCTAAAGGTTTAGAAAAAAAGACTTGTAAAGATAAAGGTTCTGATCGAACAAACCTCTACAAAAATATTATATCAAATATAAATATAAATTTTTTACCCGCCTCAAATGATATATAAATATATATAATCACTAAATAAAAAAGGCCACTTATTAAGCCTGAACTCTTTATTTTTTAGCACTTGAATTTCGTAAAGCTTAAGATTAAGTGAATAAATTCGAATTTAATTGAAAATTATATCAAACACACAAAATTCTTTAAATTATTCGTTGGAAAATGCATCCAAATTCTGATAAAAAACACTCACTTTATTAAGTTTTTCACTAAATAATTTTATAAATAGGCAAATTTAATAGATTTGAAGATACAGTAGTCCAAAGTAATATGAAGATTCTTCATTATATATGATGTAGTGAAATTTTGTCAAATAGTTTTGTTCTGGCTTTAGAGTTTAAAGATAAGTTTGTGTCCAACTGACTCTCCGTTAACTCAATTAATTTGGCATAGATCCTAATACAATAATAATGAACCTGAATTCAAAAAATATCAAACAATTATCTCTCAATTCTATAGAAAGGCCAACTCCTTGAATTTGAAGCACTTCGCAAAACTCATTTCTAAACTAAGCTTACGGCTCTGTTTCTCTGACTTTAAACTTCTGTATAATTTAGTAAAAATTCTATCTTAAAAGTATATATAAAAAATAATTGTTTTTCCCATTATTTATGGCATTTGAACTATTTTTTAATAATTTTTAAATTGTTCTCAAAGAAATGTTCTAAGAGAAATTTCGGCGTTTTAAAATTCTTTTACGTACATAAACAACCCTTTAATTTATATTTTATATTTGTATCAAAAAAAAATTTTTAATTTTTATTTGTAAGAGAAAAAATAATTACTGAAGTTTGCTGACAAGCCTTTTCTAATTCACCTTGGCAGGCGTTCACTGTAGTAGGCATACATTAAAATGTTAAAAATAATGGCATGGCAAATATTTGAATATCCCATTAATACAACATTTGACTAGCGTGTTGCTCTATTTTATTTTTTATTTATATATTTTTTTTTTTTTTTGGAGTGGCAAAGTTTTTAATCAAAACATAAAATGAAAAATAAAATTGTGCAAAGTTCTCAATCTCTCAAACGTCAAAGTATTTCGACACACTCAACTCGAGGCTGTCAACAGCCAATTTCCAACATTCGGCATTTTCCGGGCCCCCGCCTTGTCTTGTTGCCGCAGCATTTTCCTTATTCGGAAAATTCGCCACTTTGGTTTGCACTGTGCAAAAATGTGCAGGCAAAAACTTTGGCCTTATGCCGCTGCCAAATGCATAGAAGTGAGTGAGTGTGTCTGTGTGTGTGTGTATCTGTGTGTGCACACTATAATTTCTTGTTGAAATTTCTCCATTACTTTTGCAGTTCAATGTTTTACTTTTACGCTTTTCCAGGGTGGCACTTGTAAGTGAGTGTGCGCTTATTGCATGGAAAATTTACTCGGGGTTCATTTGATTTGGCACAAACTTTGGTGGCCACAAAAGTTTGATTGTGCATTGAGTTTGGTGGAGAAGCTTGAATACGGGGGGTTGGATTTTTTGGAGGAGTCTTGGGTGCTCGGATCGACTGCCTTGGGTTGGCCATTTTGCTGGCTGTTTTGCGTCAGAGTCGATGCCATTGCCAATTCTCGTTGCATTTGATTTCTTTTGCACAAGTAAAGTTTTTGCTGCTTTAAGAAAATGCTGGAAACTAGAGCACAGTGGTTCGCAGCTTATTTTATGCAGTAGTTTATTAGTTAAATTTTGGGAATTTTTTTTGAGTTAGTTGTGATTGAAACTAAGTCTGATTTTGATTGCCTAAACTCGGGTTCAATAAAAATAAGTTTTGGGATATTAAAAGACTATTCCAAAAACTATTACATACAAAATTTACAAAAATATATATAAAAAAATAAAGTTGTGCGATTAATTTAAAAATACCAATTTATTCTTAATAATAAAATATATATCTTTGCGCTTCTCCGATGAATAAAAATATGTGGAATATGGATCTTCTGTTCGAAAATCTGAGTATTGGATGTATAAAAAAAATGTATTCTCTTTGCGCTAAAATTTCTAATTTTGCAATAAATTTTTTTTTTTTTTTTAATTTTGTATTTTTAGCAAATTAAAATTAAAAAAAAGTATTTTCTTTCAACGTATATTATTTTTACTTTATATTATAATTCATAACGCTAAATTTTAAAGTACATTATTTTTTTTTTATATTGATTGTAAATCATTTTTATTTAAAAGCTTTTTATGTTGAAAGAATTTTTAATATTCTATAAATATTTATTAGCTACTTATCCTTATGTATCCAAAAATGGCGCTAAGCCAGAATCGTTCAAGATTTAATATGTTTACTCGTATTATATTATAAATATATTTTCTTAAAATTTGTTTATTTCATACTAAATATAGCTGCAGTGAGAATAAGAAAAGTATTGTGGTCAGTTTCCATTCATCTTTATTTAAATTAAAAAAAAAAAATTAAAGATAATAAAAATTTTGAAAACTCAATGAAAACTTTAAAATTTTTAAACCACTAATTTGAATTAATTTTCAAAGTTATTTCAAGTAGATTTTATGGGTTTTCACAAATCATAATTTTATGTGGTAGTTCGCATTAAAGAAGTGTGGATCGTTTCCTTTCTTTATTTGAGTATCCTACGGAGTAGGCTTTGGCCGCGCATCTGGTAGCTTTTATGACTTTGCTTGGCTTTGTGATATATATATTTTTTTATTGTAGTTGAACATTTTTATTAATTTACTTATATTTTTTTTTTATTTTAGTTACTATAACAATAAGTTAGGGTATGCATAAAAAGCCGAAAAGTATAACACTTATGTGGCTTCAACGACTTAACCTACCGCCTACTCTCTTCCCTCTCGGAGCAGGAAGCATGTAAGCCACAGCTAGATTTTCATCAACTTTTTTAACTACGGCGCTGGCTTTTAGGTCGTGAATAAAATAATTAAAAATATGCAATAAAAGTTTTAATTATATATCATCTGGTGAGAAAGAAATATTGCACTGCATCAAATAAGCTCTGCACCACTGTGTATATAAAAGCTCAAAGAAGTTGTGTATATATGTGTACGTACTTACTTGTAGTATATATGTATGAGTATATTAATGTTTACTGCAAGAAAGAACGAGTGCTGTTGAATGAAATGTTGACAGAAAGCAAACTGCCAAAGCTTACGAAAATGTCAAAACATAATTGGCACGCTTCAGAAAGATTCCGCCATTTTGTATGTTCGTGTGTGTATGTGTATGCGTTGTGGCAACAATGGCGTCCAATTATAGCTTTGACGCGTTTCCGCTAGCACAATGGCCGTCGATTTGGCCGGGCTGGAAAAAGTTTAATTGCTGAAAACTGAAAATTTTACACTGCAAGAAAAAATCAGTTTGTTTTTTTTTTTTAAATTTTGTAGTTATTATTTAAATTACATTTATTTTTCTTTTTTAATGATAATCACTTGATCTTTTTAATGCATTTTTTTTTTGTTTTATTGGTTTCAATGCAATCATTGTATGGTAAATTTTTTTTTGTGTAATTTGTAAGTATTCTATTTATGTGTTTGTTTTTTTTGTTTTTTTACTTTTGTCATTATTAAATTCATCAAATTTTCAAAGTTAAATTTTACAGTTAAAGCGCCATTTTGCACACGCATTTACATTGACAACTTTAAATTTTACTTTGGTTTTACCGCCATTTTCTTTTTGTTTTTTGGTTTATGTGGGAATAATATGCTTATTATAATTACTTGTTTTGTGTTTTTTAATTCTTTAATGTCGTTCTTTTTTTTATTAATTAGTTAATGGCTTTTAGCAGCCATGCAATACATAGATATTAATTCAAGTATTTACAGTGGAAATGCTGAATATGGCTAAAACATTGCTTGGGCTGGCCTTAACTGGGCTTATGAGCTGCATACACATCAAGGAAAATGTCATTTTAATGCTATGGTTTAATTTCTGCATTGTTTTTTAAATTTATTATTATTATTATTATTTTTGTTACTAAATTTGTATTTGCCTTTTATACTAATGAATCTATTTCAATTTTATGCTATTTTTTTACAGCGTTTTATTTCTGCTTCACATGGCTTAAGAGCTGGCAATGAATGTATTTAAATCTTTTTTAATGCGTATTTTTTTTTGTAATATTTCATTATATATTATAAAAAAAAATTGAATTATGATTTTTACACTTTTTGCATAGATTTTATAAATACATGGAATTCCATTTGTATTTTGAGCTAAAAAAAATTGTATGTTTTTTTTTTTTTGCTAGTGTATAAAACATGAATTAAAAAGTTGGAGCTGAAAAAAAATTACTGCAAAGTTATTTACTTTGTGTGGTAGCAAAATTAGACTGGCTTGTTGCAATGGGGGCTTTTTAACAATAAAGTCGAATTTAACTATAACGAACTGCACTATAATGAATTTTTTTTTCATACAAAATTATTTAAATTACACTTATAACGAATTTCTGCATAGTAAATTTTTTATTTAAAGAACCAATACTCCGAATTCGTTTTAAGGAAGTTTGTCTGTATCTTGAAAAAAATGTATGGGGCTTGGGCTTCAGTCGTGAAATTTTAATATGAAAATGACAAGAGCGGTTAAAATGTTTTTTTTTAGAGACAAAAAGTTGATGTATTTAAAAAGAGAACTAGTTTAAATGAACTTTTTATTTCGGTCATTTTGAAAGTGTACCACTCACTATTCACGTTAATTTCTGTTTATTTAAGGTGAATAACTTTTGACACGATTTAAGATAATGTTAATTAATCTTTTAGCTACTTGGCTTTGCAACTGGAAAATAAACTACGGAACTTTCGAATTCGATAAGATTGAATACAATCGACTGTTTTGAATAACATTCAACTGTGATGATACAAACGATGAAGTTGATTATATCTTTTTTTAAACCTATCGAACATTATTTAGCATTGTAGATAGTCTCAAAGCAGCAAATCTTTCAAATTTTACCTAATTACCTTATTAGTCTTGATAAAATTTGCGGGTAGCAACGTATTTTTATAAATTTTTGAAAATTGTTTATGCCTGGTCACCCTGAATTATGTATATAATCGGTATAAGAATCATAAGATTTAATCCATTTCAATGGCAATGCGTGAAATTATTTTATCAGGTATTTCATACAATCATATGAGTACCGAAATCACGATTAAAGAAATTATTTTTTTTTTTTTGATTGAAATAAAATAGTGAACAAATCAATATTTAAAAAATATATAATTCTACTGAATCTTTACTTTAGTGCAGTGATGGGCAAAACTCATACCAACAAACATTTCTTTGTGTGAGTAAACAGCGCAGTAAGCAAAAGCGCACGAGAGAGCAAGAACCGCAATTAAGCAAAAACGAGCGAGAGATTTCACACACTTGGACCGTACATGAGCCGACTGCGCTGCGGCAGATTTTGGTGCAATAGCCTCGCGAGTTATGTAAATTGAGAGACTGCCCATCACTGCTTTAGTGTAAGGGTACGGTAAAGAGAACTTTTAGTGTACTCAGCATACTGAGTGTATTCACTGTGTGTACATACGGTGTACATAGTGCACCCAGTGAACTGAGTGAACTTAGTGTACTCAGTGTACTCACTGTACTTACTGTACTCACTGTACTCACTATACTCACTGTATTCACTGTATTCATTGTACTAACTGTACTGACTGTACTCACTGTACTTACTGTACTCACTATACTCACTGTACTGACTGTACTCAGTGTACTTAGTGTACTTAGTTTACTCAGTGTACTGATCAGGACGCCCCGTTTACATAGTATACTCAGTGTGCTCAGTGCGCTCAGTGTACTTAGAGTACTCACAAAAAATAAATTTCAACATACACTTAATTGAATGCCTATGCAAAATTCAGTGTACTCAGTGTAATGGTTAATTTTTAAATATATAAAGGTACTCTGTATGAATAGTTTACCAAAAAAAAAAAAGCTTACAATTGAATACAATACCAGTTAAGGTAGTATGTGTACACTTCTCTACGAAATACTCACACACTCAAATTCGTTTGGTGGATTTGTTCGTTCACTGAAAGCTGTGAAATTTTTTTATCTGCTCATACAACATAGTCACATATTCGTTTGACGGTTTGCACCGGAGATACCAGATACTCACACTCGTTTGAGCGTAATCTCCGTATTGATTCATACGCTCACTTAAAAATCTGTGCAAGTATCGCTCAACTCATATCAGATAGTCAGATTTGTTTGAGTGCTTGCATTCATCTAAAAAAACACTGAAAGCGGTGCATTCATTCACTCATACACTTGTTCACTCAAAGTGGTGCATTCGTTCACTCATACACTCGTTCACTTAAAGCGGTCAAATTATGTATCAACTCATGTCAAATACACTCAAACTCATATTCCTTTGGGCCATGTACTGCATTCGTTTACTTATTCAATGAATGTGGCAAAATGCTTAAAGAATCTCATATACTCATACAACCCTTTGAGTGTGTGCACCGTATTTAATTATTCGTTCAGCCGTTCACTGAATGCATGAATCTTCATAGTACAGTATTGGGTTCATTCATATAGACCGATTATTTATGAATTTTGAATGCAATTGTATAAAGTTGAAAAACTTATCGAAGATATGAAACTTTAAATTTGGAAAGTTCCAGAAAAATCTGTGTCGAAATTGAAGGTTTTAATATATGAGCTACAGTAAGGATTGATTTCTGGTCAAAGTAGTGTAAGAAAATTTCAGAACTTGGCAAGGCCTTAAAAAATAACTGAAAAGTACGTTACGTAAGCTTTATGCTTGATTTATGATATTCTATGAAAGCTGTCAAAACTAATCCTAAAGTGTCACTGTCTGGATGTCTGGGTGGATTTAAGTGTATCTAAATAACTAAGATGTCTGCTGGCAATTCTCGATTGTGTGAGTTGTCCTTCTGTTTATGCTCTTAATCCCAACTCTTGCCCCACATTTGTCTGCTGCTGTGGCACTGTCCTTGTATTGTTGCAAGCTCGTGCTTTTATATGCTGCTATTGTCTGCGCCTGTTAATGACAATCTTTGTTTGATTGTGTTTGTTTGTTGCACTTGCAATTAATTACAGCTTGACTCTGACAGTTTTAAAACCATAAAGCATGCAGCTTGCAGCATGCGGCATGCGGCATGCAACACATCCAACTGCTGGTACAGTCTGCACCAAAAACAACAACTCGCGCTATTTTCAGTCGATTGTTGCTTGCTTATTTGTTTTATTTAATGCATTGTAATATTTTTTTTTTGTTTTTATATTATTTACAATTTTTAAATTAATTAGTTCCCTTTTTTTTTGCTCAGTGTATGTGTGCGTAGGGTGTGCCTTTGTATGCGTACATGCCACTTGCAATATAATGTATTTACAAACTTAATAGCACAATTAATTATGAAAAGTTTTTGCATTAATTTTTTATTTATTTTTTTTATATACTTTTATGCTCTTTTTGGTTTTGTTTTAATTAGTAACAGTTACCATAACATATATTTTTTAATGCTTTTTGCTTTTTTGTGTTTTCATTTTTTTATGGACTGAAATTGGCTATTTATGCAAATTTTTTTTTTATATGATGATATTCATAATTTATGTATACATGATTTTTAAAATAAAAAGTTTTTTTGTATAAAACTTTTAGCTTGAACGCTCTATGCTACAGCTACAGCT